>JAVQMG010000121.1:16317857-17679285 GCA_032878915.1 Castanopsis chinensis
AGTCTTGTAATTCAATTGTCACCTTCTAATATTTTTAACGAAGATGTTTAGGGTTTAAATCTCTCCTCCCTCATCTCATTGTATTTGTAACTATCAAATTATCAATTTTTTTTTTTATCCCCATAATTGTCTTGTAGTTGAGTGGCATCTAGGTTCCTATGTAAGTCCCAGGATTCTATCCCCCACGCTTACCAGCCAAAAAAAAAAAAAAAAAAAAGACCACAACCATGTTTTCTTCGTGAGTAATACTTGTTATAAGTAATTGACTCCAAACATTTT
Source organism: Castanopsis chinensis (assembly GCA_032878915.1). NCBI lineage: Eukaryota > Viridiplantae > Streptophyta > Magnoliopsida > Fagales > Fagaceae > Castanopsis > Castanopsis chinensis. Next base: position 16,318,137 of record JAVQMG010000121.1, read on the forward strand.
GATGTTTCATTATCACATACCTAACTCCATGTTATAAGCACCCAATCAATTTGATGGTCCAAAAAGTCGGTGTATGTTTCTATATATAAAACGTGTTTGACTTTAACCATGCCTCGGTAAAGTTGGGCGAAAGGCAAAGAAGGTCGGTGATCATTTATTTGTGAAATTATATAATTACAAAAGTCAAGTAATCATGGAAATTGAGGCAAATCTTCCAATTGTGTTTTGCATTGGTTTGATTTGCTTTTTCAAAAGTACAGAAGAAGGTGTGAAAGACAACACAAATGAAGTGGTCGTAACATGCACCAAGAAGTGAAATTTCTCACGCAATTCATGCAATCAATATTTTACACGAATTTATGTATCATGAATTGTTATTTGCTATTTGTGTGATATAAAAAATTCGAATGGTCAATTTCCATTCTAAGTTGCTAATGGAATGAGCCTTTTCATTCTTGAATTATTGTACCATTTGTTGTTCTCATCAAGCCTGCCGGTGATGTTGAAGTTTTGAGTTCCAAAAACTTATGTGTACCCAAAAATGGTGCCAAGATTTTATGTGATCTAAAAATTTTAGTATGTCAAAATTTTTATAGCTTAATTGGTTGACACTTCTAGTTAAGTTTTAGATTCTTCTCACCAACTATCGAATTATATGTCCCAAAAAAAAACATGGTTACTCAATTATCACAATATGTGTGTCATATAATCCTCTATAATCACATGATATATCATACCTAATTATACGATTAATAATTAATAAAACTTATCATATATACATATATAATACAAGTTACCTTTTATCCATATAGTTTTATGTCACGTTGTATAATGTGTTTCCTCTGAAAAGTATTTAGAAGAAAATAAAGGCAAAGAAGAGAGAAAACAACAAATTAAGGTAATTTGACCTTAGAGACAGGCAACAAAATTTCAAAGTGAAACCGTCTTTATTATTATTATTTTACATGTATCCATGAAATGGTATATATAAAAACAGAGTAGACCTATTATTAATTGTAATCTTAATACATTAGCAGCTTTACAATATTGGACAAGACTTAGATACAGTACTTAGGTGTTGTTTCTTAAGTTCTTCTCTTAAGATTCTGCCATGTGAATTTTTTCTTATGAGATAGAAGTGTATTTTTTAGTTAAATAGCTACATGGTTAAATCCTAAAAGAAGAATCTAAGGAACAACACTTAAAATACTATACCTAAGTTTTCTCCTAAAACACCAAATAATTCATGATGTTATAGAAAACCATGGTTTCTTGCAGCCTATGGCCCGGTAGCATTATAACAAGATGAATTCCTATTATCAAAGTTCCAAAAATTATCTGGTTAAAAAAAAGTTCTATAAAGTTTAAGATACTACGTCAATTAAAACTTTATTATCCCAAAATTTTAAAACAAAACATTTTGGGTAAATTACGTTTTAAAGGTGTAATTAAACATCATGCTTTTAGACATTTCAAGTTAAATATAAACCTCTTTCTCAAAAAAAAAAAAAAAGTTAAATATAAACCTACACTTTCTTAATGTTCCAAATCCCCAATTCAAATCATATACCTTTGTAGTGATGTCATTAATGGAAAACAAATAAAACAACACAACATGATTGAATCATAGATGTTTTCATTAGAAACACTGAAAAGTACCAAATAATTGAGTTACAAGACTTTTGGCGTTCGAAATCATAGATGTCTTTGGTTGTATTCTTGAAAATGTGCCGAAAAATATTTTTAAGTGTTTGACTTGTATGGAAAAAAATCATCTCAACACAATTTCTAGCAAGGGGCTCGCTGAGGGTGGGTTGCAATCGCTGGCATGAGATGCGGTCGCCAAAGCAGTGGTTGCAGTAGTGTTGGTGGTTGCGATTAGGTCATGGCAGTAAGTGTTTGTTCCTTTTAAAAAAAAAAAAAAACCTAAGTAAATCTCACAACCCTATTTTAAAATAATAATAATAATAAATATTACAAAATCTCAACTTCTTCCCAAGTAAATTTCATACATATCCGTGTTCTATTATAATTGTAAAACAATAAATTTAAAAAAAAAAAATTGAAACCTTAAAAGCTAGTGAAATTCTTTCCTCTTCTACTCACAAATGTGGTTGACATTAAAAATATATCCACACTTGGCAGCTAGGAACAAAGTACAAAAAAAAATTAGGCGGCTTCCGTTTGTCATATAAAGGCAGAGGTACAAGTGACTTTGAGGACCCTGTTCTATTATCCATACCAAGAAAAAAAAAAGCCCATCTTTTTCACATTCATTCACTCCCAAACACAAAGACCCACAGAGCTTCAAGAAGGGGGGGCCTTTGTGCATTGGAGTTTCTGCAACTCTGCTCAGAATGGCTTGCAGACTTGCAGACTCTATGTTCCTTTTCATGGTATGCTATTGCTATCCCTTTTCTCTTTCTCAGACACCCTTTTGTTTTCTGCCTTTCTTTTTTTTAATACTTCTTTTGGGTTTTCATTCTTTCTGGTTTGGAATTCAGGGCCCCCATCAAAAGCCAAGTGGAAGTCACAAAATTTTAGCACATTGTTCTCCAGGTATGTAACTCTTTCTCTCTCACTTGTGTAGGATAAGTCTTTTCTTGGAGTTGTTGCTTCTTCAAAAATTTAAGGTAAAGTTTGGTTATTTATTTTGGTTCAGACTGATTTTAATTAACTTCTTCATGTTATATGGCACAGATGGGGATTTGGGGTCTATTTAATTGTGCACCTCTTATGTTGGAGTACTTATAAACTCACTTGCATTTTTAAGTTTAGCATATGGCACATTAGATTTTAGAAATGGAAAAGGCTGAAACTTTCTTGATAACATGCTTCAAACACTTACTTTGCTTGCATCAAACTAGTTATCTTTAGGAAACGAGTGTGAAAAACTGAAGGATTTTGTGCAAAAATAGGCAAGGAATTCAGGAGAGAGTGATGTAGGAGCGAATTAACTGGAGCCTTCCCTTTAAGCCTTTCAGTTCCTGTTGCACAGCCCCCTTCTTTATCTTCTTTTAATGGTTTAATAATTCACGCACCACGTCAGGCTTGAATCGAAGACCTGACCTCACCGTCAATCCCATCCTTTTGGAGGGTGAAGTGCCACTAGACCCAAAGCCTTTGGTGAAACCAGCTTTTTTATCATCTTTAATCAAATGTCATTTTGCACTCAATTTGCTCTCTGTTTGGGAATATTCCATCTAGACCTTTAAAATAAACATCAGGTGGTTGTTGTGTTTATGATGGCAGCCACGGCCCACCAATCTAGTTTTAGGAAGATAATCAACTAGCTCCAACTTTCCCTTAACCTCAAACAGTACTGCGCTGTATCCATCATAAACAAACCTTAAGCTGTTGTGTATATTCTGTAGTTTTACATAGCTCCTACTTACAACTTTTTGCTGTAAAGTATTGTAAGTTGTTACAAGATATGGACATAAAGTAGCAACTTTCTCTACTATACTGCCACCATAGGAATTCACCAGTTCCAAACTTAAACTCTGGGGAGAGTGACAACTGCACCACTACTGGTAAGTTTGGCTTTACCAAGTGCACTTGTAATGATTTAGCTAAAATAGAAAAAGCTCACTTGTTATGTAATCAAATATTTATCTTATTTGGTAGATGCTTTGCCAATGGCCTATGGCCCAAGTGGCAACTGACCTTTTGTAGTGGTCTAGTTCCAGGGTTCAATGAGTCCCACGCATTTTGAGCTTTAAAAAATAAAATTGGGTAGATACTTTAATGTTCATATAATCATGACCATGTTAACAGTATTTGGCTCACTAAGCTAGCGTCAACCATATTGCAGGTTGACTGGCACCTTGTAGTCATCTATAAACTATTAAAACATTTGAAGTAGGTAAACTCAAGCTGTGTAAGCGTGTTTGATAGTTAAACTTTATTAAGAGTTCAAGATTCTCATCCTGCCTTCCATTAATGCACTTCAGCTTCGATGAAGCTTGGAGTTGATTCTTTCATTTTATGCACTTCATACATGATGGGAATATATCTTTCCCATTTTCCAATCTAGTTTTGTCATTCAAATTTAGTATTGGTTCCTATACTAACAATCTTTCTCGAAGTTTGGGATAGCTTCATGACCCAAATGAACAACTTTTTGTTGACTGCCTTGGTCTCCTATAAATTTCCAGAAGATGCGTTTAAAATAAATTTGTCATAATACTTGCATAACCACCCTCCCCCCTTGCCCCCACACACAGAAAGACAGATAAAACACATTATATGGAAATATATCATTTGCATTTCCAGTCTAGTTTTGTCATTCTAATCTAGTATTCATTCCTATACTAACAAATCTTTCTCAGAGTCTGGTACTCAGCTCCACCCCCCCCCCCCCCTCTCTCCCCCAAAAAAGGACAAAGATAAAACCAAAAAGTGAAAGCTTTCTCGTAGCATCTATATAGTTATTGTGGCTTCCTTAGGACAGTGAAAACTTGTACTTTGATTTTAACAAGATGTTAATAATGTATATACAAAACTTGACCACCTCATCATCATTTTATTGAATCACACTAATTCTGAATTGGAAAACATATAACTTCCTGTTTGTGAAAAAAAAAATTGGATGCTTTCTAGGGAAGAACCTAAAGAATTTGGATCGTGATCCCCTGTATACTTTTAACTATATTGAGTAGAACCTCATCTGCATACTGCATGCAAATAAAAACAAGAGCTTTGTTATGCCAAGGCCATGAAATGCATGTTTGATGATTGTAAACCTCCTCTACAATGGAAAAAATATCTTGTCAGCCAAGAGGATGAAACAATTGTTCCTGTTTTGGCTATCACCCAATCCTATAAGCATAATTTTATATAGGGAATAAAACTTTGAATTCCTTATGAGGACTGGGTGTTTCTTAAGGACATTAGATTGTTTTTTTTTTTATAAGTGACATTAGATTGTCGGACTGATGTGCTTTCAAATGTTATCTCTAATTATATTAATATGCAAGCAATAAACGGGAAAAAATCACTAATTGTAAGTAGTCTATTCTCCTGGTACTATCAAGTTTTCTGTATGTATGGTTGTTATTCATTGTCAAAACTACATGAGACTTATATTCATTTGAACTATCATTGCATGCGGCATTTCCTAAGTTACTATTGTAGACACCTTATATTGCTTATTCTGATAGACAGGCATATGTTATCTGAAGGCAGAAAGAGTTATCCAAAAGGGAATCAGGCATCAGCAATTTTTACTTCCAAAGAGAAAGAGTAGAGTTATACAAGCTGTTGCAATTCCAGTTGTACCATCTCCAGCAGACACTGCTGAGTATAGAAAACAATTAGCTGAAAGCTATGGTTTTAAGCAAATTGGAGAGCCACTTCCTGACAATATTAAAATAAAGGATATCATTAATACCCTTCCAAAAAAGGTAATGCTCATGCCAGATGCATCTTGCATCCCATCTCTTTTGTATTGTTTGCGCTCAACATGTCTTTTATGAACAAGATTTTGGACATATTATTTGGGAGATTTATGGACCAAACACTGGTCTGTTGAGTGAGCAAGACTGTTCTTTGAACTCACTTGAGACTGGATATGTAAACATAATTATTAAAAAATTGGTGATATTTCTGTATAATTTTCTCTTTTCCAAAAATTTTGAAGGTTTTTGAGATAGATGATGTGAAAGCGTGGAAATCAGTGTTAATATCAGTCACTTCCTATGCATTGGGACTCCTCATGATTTCAAAAGCCCCATGGTATCTACTTCCTTTGGCTTGGGCATGGACTGGGACTGCAGCAACAGGGGTTAGTTCCATATACATCTTTACCATATGTATATTGCTTTTGAAATTTCACTATGGGTCCTTCCCTCCTCCACACTTTTTGTTTTCCTGATATTATCACTTGTACATGCTATCTAACTCATATTTCTTTCTATCCTTGTTTTGTAAAGTTCTTTGTTATAGGGCATGATTGTGCTCACAAAGCATTTTCAAGTAACAAATTAGTGGAAGACATTGTTGGAACCTTGGCCTTTTTGCCGCTAATATACCCATATGAGCCATGGAGATTTAAGCACGATCAACATCATGCAAAAACAAACATGTGTGTACAATTTTGCCTCTAATTTTTCTTATTGAATTATCTCAAATATATAGGATATACCTTCAGACATACATAGTCACCAATATATTATGGTATATGTGATATGTGGAATATATCTAATACATATACAACATCTCTACTGTTTTGTTTGTCCAGTATTCCATTTTTAGTTATCTGAAAATCCTTGTCCAATTTAAGTCAATGTTCATTATTTTACTAACCACCCAATATCTCCCTGCCCTTATTTTATTTCAGGTTTAGATTTTTTTTTTATATGGAAATTTTGAAAAGTTAAAGATTTTTCTTTTATAGAAATTTTTTAAAAAAAATTTAATTTTAGAATTTTCTTTTAGTAACTTGATCCTAATCCATATGTGTGTATATGTATGTACATTTGTATATATTAATATATGTATGTTAGAGGGGCAGCTCTATCCTTTTTATGGCTGTGTCACAACTTCTTGTCATGCGTGTTTATATATGCATATATAAGTTCATTTATTTGTTGTTTGTTGGTTTGGTAGGTTTACAACCTCTGTGAAGTTGCCGTTCTTACTTCTTCCATTTTCTAAAATTTCATCTCTATTACCACCCATCTTTTATCTATAGGTTGAGTGAAGATACAGCTTGGCACCCTGTTTGGAAAGAGGAGTTTGATTCATCTCCTATTTTGCGCAAGGCAATTACAATTGGATATGGGCCACTTAGACCGTGGATGTCTATAGCTCACTGGTATGTTATGAAATACAAGAAATAATATGGGACAAAAATTTCATTTTTTAAATTTTCTTGGCCCTTAGTCCTTAGTGAAACAATTGCCACTAATGACTTGAGCAATAATCCGTGTGTTTTGATTTGATACATATCGGTCTCAACATTGACAAGCATCCTAATAGGTTGATGTGGCACTTCAATTTGAACAAGTTCAGACCAAGTGAATTGAAAAGGGTGAAGATAAGCTTGGCTTGCGTGTTTGCATTTATCGCAATTGGATGGCCATTGATTATCTACAAGACGGGGATCATGGGATGGGTCAAGTTCTGGTTGATGCCATGGTTGGGCTATCACTTTTGGGTAATGCCGGTTCCTGTTTTCTTGCGGTAGTATTTGGACCCAGTGTTAATCATGTTAAATTGATAACATCTTTCCATATCCTCTATCTATCTATATATGTATATATGTATGTATATATCCAGAAAATCCATTATACTGGCAGATGGTCCATAGATTTTGGTGCCTGAATGTTTAGTGGATGGTGATATATGCTGCAGAATGGGGGCTCCCTCTGTTACTGTAGTGCACATTATAACAGATTTGAAAGCACCAAATTATGTGAATAAAATTATCATGGGCAATTTATTGCTTATTATTTAAATATTTCTCTACTCAAATCAACTGTGCCTAAGGCCAACTACCTGAATTTTAATTTTTTATTTCATTCATAAATTTATAATTTATTCACTCTGCTGGGAAGCACTCATGTTGCATCCCTTCTTTTACGTATCAAATAAATTAATAAACTATTGAGGAATACTAAAAATAGTATGATGCAAGGCTTCTCACTCAATAAAAGTCTTATTACCTATAAAAAAAAATATATGGTGAAAGGCTTCTCAATGAATTGTTACCCAACAAAAGGCTTTCTGATTGAACTTAGGAGCATTGAAATAGCCAATCAAGACCTTGTTCACCATGATTTAATCATGTTTTATTGCAACATAACATGACATTGTTCATGCATTGCTATTGCCTGCTCGAATTCATTTTTTTTTATATGTTTCAGTTCTACTCTTGAAAGGATCTTGCTAAAATTTATGCCATTTTTACTTGTTGGCCCATATATGATATTTTTACATGTTAATTACAATTTTACTGGCCCTAAATAATTCTAGAACCCCCAAATTTACATAGTTTGCATGATGCCTTGACAATCATTTGCGAATTCATTGACCTAATTATTCAGATTATATATTCTATTTGTGTTGAAGATTTTGTTTTTGTTTTTGTTTTTTGTTTGTTGTGTATTTGTAGATGAGTGTTTTCACCATGGTCCATCATACTGCTCCTCACATACCATTCAAATATTCAAATGACTGGAATGCTGCTCAGGCCCAGCTTAATGGAACAATTCATTGTGATTATCCTCGATGGTAACATCTCTTTCTTTCTCCTTTGTGTGCGTCTCTATATCCTTTTTAATTGGCACAAAATCTGATGCAATTAGATGGTAAAATGCAGCTTATACTTAACAGCTTTCATATTGCTGTAGACACTTACTTTGTTATCTGTCCAAAGCTTGCTTAAGTATTTTGCCTTGGGTATCTAGGAAATCCCTGGGCCGTGGGACATCTTAATTTATCCTTTCTTGATTTTTAAGTAGTTTTCACTTTTCATACTTGGTGTGCTGTTACTCTTAAGAGTGCATCCAGACCTGATTGTGCTCAGGTCAGGGCAGAAAGAAATATTTTTCTGTTTCAAAAATGTTTCCTGTGAAAAATATTTCTTCGATACTCACATTCACTGATTAAAGGGAGAATGACATGTATGCTAGTATGAAGCCATTAATAAGTCATTGAAGATTATCTTTCAGATCATTGGTTGCCTGTGATTTAGTTTGGGATCCACTTTTAGTGATTTCTAATGAAACAAATGTTGAAGTTGAGATACGTTTCTGACTTGCTACTAAAAAATTGCCAAAAAGAAATATAGAGCTTTAATACCAATACATTTGTTCTAGTGGTAGAATAACTAAAGTTATTATATACTATATTGTTGTAAGTAATCTGCTAACTTTCTCTCCTGAACAGGGTTGAGATCCTCTGTCATGATATCAGTGTCCACATTCCCCACCATATTTCTCCAAGGATACCAAGCTATAATCTGCGGGCAGCCCACAAGTCTCTTCAAGAAAACTGGGGAGAGGTAGGATTAATAAGTCCTTCATAAACATGTGTGCATGCACGCACACACAGACACACGATTCATGGTGACCATTATCTCGTGCCAATAAAGTTTCTGTTTTAATTCATTTTCTCTCCCATGTCATCGACAGTATCTGAATGAGGCTACTTGGAATTGGCGTTTGATGAAGACAATATTGACCGAATGCCATGTTTATGATCAGGAGCAAAATTATGTTCCTTTTGACAAACTTGCCCCTGAAGAATCTCAGCCAATCACATTTCTCAGGAAAGCAATGCCTGATTATGCTTAATTTATGGTTTGCCTTATGGGGTCCATTTCTCTTTGGTTCTTTCTTATCTGTTATCTTTTACTTTTTTGGAGCAAATTAGATGTGGTATTTCATTCATCATCTTTTTGGTATTTCTTAAGCCGTACAACACATTTGTAAGAGCTCTGATTAATAAAGAAAGTTAATTGAAGGATGGGAAACTTCAAAGAAACTCATACTTCACTTTTTTTGCTAGATGGGACTGTATGTAGAGTGATGATGTCATTATTTTTTTGGATTATCTAGCGAAAATCCCTCTGTTTTAAGGTGAGAGATTGGGGTTCATTAGGTAAAAGTGATAACAGTGAGATTCTCCTTGGATGATCAAAACCTCCTTTCTACTATCGACTATCAACACAATATTGAATTCATATTGTCTTCTACTCAGATTGGGTCGATGTGCCAGAACTGACTGAGCTAGTGAAAATTTAAATCCAGGAGGATCAGGATGATGTTGGTTGGATCTCATTATTTATTTATTTATTAATGACAGACATGTGTCTTTCTTCAGAGTATCTCTCAGATAAATATATATGTTTTTGATATTTTTCTGACATTAAGCTTTTGTTATTGTTTACAATTTATAAACCTAAACAGCTAAAGTAGACTGATTATTTAAAGATAAATAACACTTTATTTTTTTATTAATGGATAGGACATTGGTAAATCATGTTTTGCCCTATTTTGTTGTGTTCTCTAAGTAGTCTTTAGCACAGGGGCATCAAGAGAGAGAGAGAGAGAGAGAGAGTCAACTGAATTAGTATTATACCCTTTTGGGGTCTTCACTTAAATTGGGATTTGATACTGCTTAAGAGTTTAAAATTTATCTTGGGCGTTAATCGATGAGATTAATATTGGAACAGAACCAGAGGAAATTATCTTTAATTAGTAGTTAGATATAAGAGTTGAGAAAAAAACAAAGGGAAGTATAAACAAAGGATGGCGGATTTAAGTTCAGGCATGCAAAGGAAAAAAAACAAAGGGATAAAGGAGCTGGATTTGCTTTAGTGGGTATGATCATTCAGCAAATTTGGTGCACCAGAAAAGCTCATAAGTACATTTCTTCTATGTTACAAATTTAGAATTTTTGAACACCTGAAACTAAAGTTACACCTACACCTAACAGCTATATTCCAAAGTGATTTAATTCATAAATCTGTCAACAGGTTTGGCAGTTGCAACTGCTCACATGCAAAGGCATCTCTTTCTTTGTGTGTGTGGGAGTGTGTGCTTGCTATCGAATCTGGAATCTCTACTGACTACTGAGAGCATTGGGATGCATCAAAACTACCAGAGAATTAACTTTGTGAATGCACAGGTCAAAAGAAGAAAAGAGAAAGAGGGTCTGTCAAAAAGAGAATAATGAAAGAGCCATTCCTGGTCAGTTAGAAAATGAAATGTGCAAGTAGGGCATGGGCATAACTAACATACAATTTGAATCTTCCCAAAAAATACCAAAATTTGTATCTAGCAGTAGTTGAACGATCAATTTCATTTCTTTGGTAATAATGGGAAACCCCCACTTACACTCTTTATAAAGATATGAGGTTATATTAAGTATTGACTTTCATCTCTCTAACAATTAGCAAACTCTAATCAAGCTTAGCAAGATTAGTACCTCTATGTGTCCTAATCTATAGGGTTCTGCTGCAACTCAATCTTCTATAATCCTAGAAAACAAAAAGGAGAACCATGTGTATCAAAAAGAAAGAAACACAACCACCAAAACTAGCAAACCCTTCACTGAATCATATAATTGGCGGAGGTGGGGTTTCCCATATATCAAACACATTTTCCTCACTATGCAGTGCGAAAAGGCGATCACCACCAATCGAAAAATCACATATTGAACCTCCATAGCTTCGTCGTAGCCGAGATGTTAATGCCCATTCAGGACCACAAAACACTGATATGCAATCATTCATTGATGAAAATAGTTGCCCTTCATGTAATGCCAACTTGGGGTAACAAGGTTCATCAGGCATATTATTATTACCCTTCATCAACCGGCTTCTTGAGCTCCACCTAATGCTCCCAGCAGTGCTTCTCAAATCCATGAATCCCAAATCCTCAAACTCATTCACCACACAGATAGAGCTATTCTCTTCCATTGCTATTGCATCTCTAACCCGTTTCTCATCCACACTTATAGGTGCTCCACCATCAGACCAAGACCAAACCATCTTTTTGTCCCTAAAATCCAACAAACTAATGTAACAGTTGTCCTTCCTAGGAAACAAAGTTGCAACCAACAAACAGTTACTCCCATGTAACCACTGTAGTTTGTCAGCATCACCAAGTGACCAACCAGGTGGCTCATAGAAAAAATCAATCTGTTTTCCAGTTACTTGGTCCCAAACTCCAATCCCATACTCATTGCTCCTACCTTTGCAACTAGAAAATATCTTATAATCTGAACTGAAACTCAAAGCCCCAGCTGTAAAGCTCTTAACTTGATTCTCATGATTGACTTGAAACTTGTCCCTCAGCTCCCCCGTTGATGAACTAAACAAACCCATCCCACCATCTCCACGGCCTAATCTCTCACACACACTTATCACAATGTTCTGTGAGTCAATCCAACCAACATCATTCACTCTTTGGTAATCAAGAGTAATTGGTGCATGCTCTTCTAGCATCCAATCATACACATGAACCATGCTACCATGTGCAACACAGCAACCACCATCTGGCCCAGCTCGAATTGCCGTTCCATCTCCTGGTGCTTGACCTGTTATTGATTTCAAAAGCTGTAGTCTATTGCCATCAAATTGACCCCATTTGGCAGAGCGTACATGGTCAAGAAGGCCATAGAACAGAGCCTCTCTGTAGAGAAGCTTTTCTGGGATATTGGCAGGTATGTAAAGCTCTCCAGTTCTGAGAAGATCAAGAATGACGGCAAAGCAATCCGGGTTCCGATCAATGAAGTATTCATCGGAATGATCAGATTGTAGAGTCCAATTCTCATCAAATATCGCTCCAAAAAATGAATTTCGGCCAGCGTTGGCAAGGGTTGTTGAAGATGTTTCAAAGATTCTACCTCCAACATTGAATCTCACTCTGTCTTTCTGGATTCCCATGATTGAATTTCGATCAAAATTGAGAAGACCAGCTAGGATTTTTGAAGTGGAAGGTCAGAGAGACAGCTAGGGGACTTGAATTGGATAAGAGAATTTTGAGTCAGAAATCCATAAAAATAGTTCAGAGACAGCAGGGGATTTTGAGGAACAGAAATGACTATATTTCCTAGAATTATGGGATTTGCTTGGGTTATTTGAATTTTGTGAAAGAACTATAATTAGGAAAAGAGTAATCTTCAAGGATCAAACCAGAAGAGAGAACAAAAAAACGAAAGATAAGCAAGAAGCTCAAAAAATGAGGAGGAAATTATGTATGTTTGGGCAGAGACTTGTCAAAGGTTGGATTCTTTTTTCTCATTTCTGGATGAAGAAACAGAGGATATTTGTTAGTTGGTGAAGAATGAAGAATGGGATCAAAATTCTGAGAAAATGGGATCTGGGTATTGAAGAGAGATGGTTTTCAGAGATGAGTTTTTAAATTCGTGGAATTTGGTGAGAAACCAATTGAGGATTTGGAGCGGTTGGATTTCGAAAAATTGACTCTTTCTCTTTCTTATATTCTTTCTTTTTTATATATATATTTTTTATTCTCTCTCTCTCTCTCTCTCTCTCTCTCTTACATTTCTTTCTCCATGTTATTGCCTCTCTTTTTCCACGTCTGTCATTTTGGCATTGCTTTGATTCGGACATAGTTGAACTTTTCTTCAATAAAATACCATGGGGTGGGATCCACTTCTGCATTGAATCATCCTTAGATTCACACCGTTCGATAATTCTCCATTGCACATCAAAGGGAATTTAGAGAGCATTAAATGGTGGGGACATATGTGTTGAGGAACATCGTAGGAAGACAATAATATCTCCTAGCATTAATTTCTTTGCTCAATAGTTAAGGAGTCTCCCATGAAGTCAGCCCTCTTCTTTAGAGAAAGCGTGTCTTGCGGGGTTTTTTTTTTTTTTCATTTGGGTTCATGTACTTTCAAGTTTCAACTTTCAAGTTTCAAAATTTGTTTTAAAAAAAAAAAGTTTCAAAATTTTTGTTATCTTGGGTAGAAAAGAGGCATTTCAATTATCATACATTACATGAGATAGAAATAAAACAAAATCAGCATCACTAAGGGTGTGTGATTTGTATTTTCAAACAACAATTTTCAATTTTTAAACAACATTACATGTATTACTACACAATTTTTCACTCACACATACTTCCACAAATATTTTCAAACAACAATTTTTAGTTTTTAAATACATGTACCAAAAGGGCTCTAAAGTTTCCAATTTTTGACAAGCATTCGCATAGCAATTGGTCTCTCCATGTGTATGATCAATTCGTGCATTGGAGAAGGTTTTCAAAAGGTTCTCGCAATCAGTAAGTATAGACTCTAGTAATGATTAATAGAAGAATTTTTCATACGGTAAATTATGGTAAAGGTATTGTAGTGCCTATGAGCCCAAGATACGTACTGGGCCGGCTCAAAAGCTCTCACAAGGAGGAAAGCCCAACCCAGCATCACAAAATAGTCCGAGGACATAATAAGTCCAATCTACGAAGTCACGTGACGAAGAAAGGTGTCATGCATGAACATAGTACCAGGGAACATGACGTCCAAGGATGACCTTATCCTCAGCGACTTTCTGCCGAGGACAATATTGATAATCTGGCGGTTCAAGGGCGTCCGTACTGAGAATCTTGGATGCAGCGACTGAGGAAACGAGAATAAGGGCTAAAGAGAAGTAGCAAACAAATATTAAGGAAAAAGCTGCTACCACCGCATTGAAGGCACTATACCTACCTCTCTGGCCGCATTAATGAGGAAGTGACGCCTGAGCACTGGAGTTCAACCTAGCACTTACCGCCAAAGACTTTGGTAAGAAGGAGTGATGGCACAAGTATCTAAAAGGGAGCCTCTAGACTACACGTGGAAGGGAGGAGAAAAGGGTACAGGCCTATAAAAGGCGAAGGAAGAAAATAGAGAAGTGGGACACATACACACTACAGAGAGAACTTGTAAGGAAACACCAATCATTGTCCTCGGCATTAATATATGAATCAATATTTCATCCATATATAAGAAGTACGCGTGTGTTCTGTGATTGAACCTAACTTATGTGTTATCTACCGTCCAAAAACCTAGATTAGAAGTCTGCTCTCTATAAATTCATTGTTTATGGCTCATTGGCTTGGTCCGAAAGTCTGACTTTGCACTAGCTTGATTTGTGTCCTTACAGGTATCAAGTTCCATAATCAAATTGATAATTTCTAAATTATTCGCAGACAAAAGGTCATCTAAGCGCCCACATTTATATCAAAACACTATTTAGATAATCAAAATTCCTTGTAAAACCTTTGATTTATTCACCCTCACCATCTCCCAAGAGCCCACCTCCTCCCAGTTGACCCGGATTCCCCATAGTTGAAACCATCAATATTGAATTTGAACTAGCCCAATGGTGGCTTTTTGTCTATCAATTATAATTAAATCTTCTTATTAAGAAGGGAAAATGACCCAAAAATTAATTTTTTTTATTTGGAGAAGCTATTCAAATGATATCACTAATAAGGGTTGACATCGGTCCCCATCTCATTAATTAATAATATAATAATAGTAATTCAATTTATATATGAATAGACATTGTTAAAATCCTCTTTCATGATACTCGTTTGTTAAAGTAAATATATTAATTTGTTAAACCAAAACTATTAGAAAAAACATAACAAAGAATGAGATTGAGTGGAACTGATGGCCTGCCGCTAATAGGGGCCTCCTCTTTATCAATAATAGTGTCATACGAAAGATTAACCCAAGGTTCCACTCATTTAGCCATCTTGTACTTGTCAATCGTCATCATCATTAGTAGACTATGATTTCACCTCTTACATTTAAAAAAAGAAAAATCAATATAAGTACAGAAATGTTGTGTCTATAACAGTTTTACAACAAATTATAAATGACAAATTGTTACTAATTTTAATCTAAATATACCACTGAAATTATTTTCTTACTCACTAGACACAATAAGTTACAACTTATCATCTAAGATTTATTGAAAAACTGTCATCTAAGATTTATTAATAATACAAAAGATTAACCAAAGGTTCCATTCATTTAGCCATCTTGTATTCATCAATCATCATCATCATTAGAAGACTATTGACTTCACCTCTTACATTAAAAAAAAAAAAATCAATATATGTAAAAAAGTGTTATGCCCATAACATTTTTACAAAACTTTCATAATAAATCCTAGATTTTAATCTGAACGCACTGCTAAAATTACTTTTTTACTCACTAGAAACAGTTAGTAATAACTTATCATTTAAAATTTGTTGTAAAAACGTTATGAACATAGCATTTTTCATATAAATCCATATATTGTTAATTTTTTATTATTATTTATCCTTGAGTTTAAATATTGCACAATATAACAAATGAGCTTATGACAAGGAAGTACCACTGGATGAACCTACGTTTGGGACAAGGAAGTACCACTTCCAATCGATAGCAAATAGTTCATTGCCCCCTTAATTATTTATCTATTAATAACGTTTTGGTTCGTAAATTAGGAATTTTTTTTTTTTTTTTTCTCTCTCGTTTGTCTTTGCATTCTTCAACTCTTTGTACGACAACCACCGCAATTCTTGATTGCGGGCTATAAACGGCACAACATATATAATATATAACATTTCCTAACTTTAAACTTTTATAGTCGTAGATTTTAATACATAGATACCTTATACATAGATAGTGGACAGCTCGTGTGTTCATGTTTACAACAAGTCAAGGACTTTTTTAAAGGCATCCTACAATTTGTTTCTTTCCTTTTCCTTTTTCTTTTCTTAATATTTGGTAACGTTTAGGATAGACATCAAAGAAAGGAACATACGCTTTTTAGTATATTTTTTGTTTTTGTTTTTTAAGATAATGCCAATTCGATGATAGTTATCCTCCGACTTCCTGATGATAGTTATCCTCCAATTCCCTTTAATTTTTGTTTGTACATAGGACATAGGGTATAAATGTTAGGTATCAAACATTCAACTAAAAATTAGAGAAAAAGAAAGAGAAAGAAAGAGGATTTAATTGAAGAGAATTATTTTCCATTTTTCTTTATTATTGTATCAAGATTTTTATATATATCTTTCGTTTATATAGATCTTAGACTTTTTATCCGGCTATAACAGATTTTATTATTTTATTTAATTAGAATTCGGTCTTCATGTAGTTTTTTTTTTTTTTTTTGCAATAAACTTATCATTTTTATCTCATTATTGTAATTTGATATATAATTTATCCCCAAAATAACTTATAATTTAGCTGATAAATATGCAAAATATAGGAAAAAAAAAAACAATGAAAAAGTCCATGTTCAATTTTCACCTTCTATAATTTCCTTATTATTTGAAATAAATAAAAAGTAAAAACCACCGTGGTGGTGTATCAATTCATGGTAGAGTAGATTTTGATTGGTAGGTTATGAATCTTATGATATAGCAAAAGAAATGTTACTGTGAACGACAAGAACCCAAAAGCGTAAGAGGATGGTTAAGGATTATGATGAACCACGATTACTTAAAGCTATCTTCTAAGCTTTTGTCAAAAAAATAATCAATTTTTTTTTTCTCCTTAAGCTTCATTCATGATTCATGATAGCATCTTTAGAAGTTTTCTTAAACTCAAAGAAACTTCAGATATCATTGTTTTACTTTTGCCTTATCCTTCTTTTAAGTTAGTTGCTCATTGCTTATCAGTACCTATCAATGTTGCTTCTGCCCAATCACGCAAGTACCATTAAAGGCTTAAAGGAAAGCCAATTTGATTCACAAGTATCTTTCTTATTTTATAGTTTCCTCTTTCTCTTTAACTAAGGGCATGTTTGGTAGACTGTAATAGACACTGTAATGTAATAGATATTCCTATGGCATAACTATTCAGTTGTTTGGTTATATTTTTATTACAATGAATAGTTATTCCTTATGAATAGCTATTCTTCAAAATGAGGAATAACTATTCCTTATTAAAAGTGCTGAATATCTATTCCTTCACTTTATGTAGTAACTATTTTAAAAAATTTCCTAAAAAACCATTAGTTGTCACATCTTCAAAAGGAAAGGAAATAAATTTTCCTTATTGTTAATTATTAGCTCTATTTTGAACACCCTAAAATAAGTGTATTTTAGGAAATTTGACTTAAAAAATAATTTAATTACACCTTTTTTTAATACTCTACTAAATTGTGGATACATATTCAGAATTCTATTCCTAAATAGTCACCAAACTAATGAATAGTAATACTTATTACATTCCAACTTAATGTATTCCTTGAAATATTTATTCCTATTCCCATGTAATAATCATTACAGTGTACCAAACGTACCCTAATTCTTACTTTAAATTTCTCATAAGTTGTGTTAGTTGAATTGGGTAACGAATAATTATTTCAGTTAACTTAACCGGTAAAGTTTTTTATCGTCAAATAAAAAACAGCATGAATTGTATGAAAACTTATTAGCTTGAATTCAAAAAAATTTAATATTTAGGGGGGAATTCTTAATCACTAACTATTAAGGTGGACCTTAGAAGCATCATGGAATTATTGGGTTTTTTTTTTTTTTTTTGGTAAAAGGGAAAATTTCATTAAGAACTAAACAATAGATACAGGAAAAGAAACAAAGCGATCAAAAAGAACCCCTGCACTATTCAGGCCTAACAAAAGAGCTACATCTGCCAGGGGTTCCGAAAAATAACAAGGTCTTGTCCTAACAAAGCACCTCTTCTAGCTAATGCATCGATGCACTTATTTGCCTCCCTAAAAAAATGTTGCACTTGAACCATAGGAATATTCCTTAGACCATTTCTACAGTCTTCAATAATGGCAGAGCAACCATTCGGATTAGCTGCATCCTTGTTCATGAAATTGACCACTATCTGAGCATCCAATTCAATGATAACAGCTTGCAATTTGAGTGTCACACAAAATCTAATACCATCCCGCAGCACCCATAATTCTACAACAACACTAGTAGCGGTACCAATCGCCCTGGCATAACCTTTAACCCAATTTCCTTTAGCATCCCGAATTAGCCCCCCACCTCCTGCCAAGCCATGATTACCGAGCGACGACCCATCTGTATTAAGCTTAAACCAATTAATAGGAGGAGGACCCCAGCCTACCTTGATGATTGTTCTAGACCTAATTCGTTTCCCATTAAATCCAACAAAGGCAAACTTTAGCCATTGTTTCTTCCTTAAGATCCCTATGAGCTCTTTCATTTCTAAAAATGATTATGTTTCTAAGAAGCCAAATAAACTAGAGACCAAAGCTAAAAACAATCCCCCAATCGATATTCAAATGGGAATAAGCACAAGAGCTACAACAATTCAGTCTAAGCCAATCAAGCATGTTGGTCTCTGTTGGTGCAAATACAATGATAATGGAAAATACACAAAGAGAAACTGAATAATACTTCTGAATTTTTATTGATTTGAAGAAAGAGATTACACAACACTATTTGGACTGAGGCACGGCACTCAATATCTGTTAAGGAGATTCAAGCCCTTGCATTTAAACTTAGGGATGGTGAGCGCTCTGACTTATCCATTCCCCAGGATACAACAACCCAACAAGTGTCGTATGGCTCCAGAATAACTTCTGCAGCTTTACGTGTTCAAGCCAAAAGCTCCACCAAAAAGAACACCAGATTATTGCCTCAGGGATCATTTAAATAATACAATTTTTTTTTTAGAGTATGTTGTAGTAACTTGGATTGTGTATGAAAGGTCTATTTATAGGCTTAATGGGCCTCACGAAATTACTACCCAAATTAATCTGATTAATTAGGTCCATTATTTCTTCACCTCCCCCTTGCGCACGTATCTGGCCTAATAAAGAGACAAGTTAATGTTATGCCCTTCAAAAAAATCAAACCACAATTAAAAAGAACAAAATGTCTTCAAGTTCCTTTTCAATGTCATGATAAACATGTAAGGACACAAATTAAGGTTTGTTGAACCAAAATCAAATTTTAAGACCAACCCAACGAGTCCTTAACAATGAATTTATAGAGAGTGGGCTTCTAATCCCAGATTCTTTGGACGGTAGATAACACAAAAGTTGGATTCAATCATAAAACCCATGCACTAATCTCATACATAAACGTAATATTGCTTTGTATACATGGATGCCGAGGACAATCCTTGGTCTTTCCTTACAAGTTCTATCTTTTTCCGTCTCTCCCTTTTTAGAGGAAGAATAGAAATTGACTCCCCTTTGTCCCTTTCTTATAGGGTTGGGGGTTGAGGCAGTCCTTTCTTTCAAACCCCTTCCACGTGTGGTCCAGTATCCTTCCCTAATCAAACCTTGTCCCATTATTTTTTTTTTTCTTAAAAGTCTCTGGCGGTAAGTGTGGGGTTGCATGTCAATATTCAGGTGTCACTTCTTCATTAATGCGGTCAGAGGCCTTCAATGCGGTGGTAGCAGCTTTTTCCTTAATATTTGTCTGTCACTTTCCTTTATCCCTTATCCTCGTTTTCTCAGCTTCTATATCTAAGGTCTTTTTGGTGTTATAATCCCTTGATCCACCAGACCACCTCTCATCAATCTCGGCAGCATGCTGCCGAGGACTAAATCATGTCCTCGGATGTAATGTTTCGTAAAATCTGCTAATGCATGGCATTTTCTTCATCACGTGACTTGTCATAGTTTTGTTTTTTATGTTTCGGATTTATTTATTGATCATGGGTTGTTTTCCATTCTTGTGAGAGCCTTTGGGCTGGCCCAGTACGTGTCTTGGGCCCATGGGCACTACAAAACATTTTTACTAACTCCTCATCTTCCATATTTACTCCCTCATCTTTACATTTATGACATAACATTTATTCATTTTTAATTATTTAATATTAAAATGCTCCAACAATCTCAAAGAAGAGGCTGAGTTGAAATCGGGGCGGAAAGGAGTTTTAGAAGGTCCGAACATAACGACAATCTCTAAGAGCGTGAATCATAGATTCGGGGGCTTCATTACATACCGGGCACAATGGGGAAACATCCATTCCTCTAGCAGCTAAAGAAGTGCACATCAATATGCTGTTATGATAGCATTGCCACAAAAAGCATTTAATCTTAGGGATGGTGAGCGCTTTCCATATCCATTCCCCTTTAAACACCTCAGCATTGCCACCTTCCTCCACAATTTATGCAAGCTTACAGGCTTCCTTGAGCTCAAAATTTCCACTTGTAGAGGACGACCAGATAATATGGCCTGCAGGGATCATTTAAATAATACAAGCAATTGCCTTAAAATGAATGGACAAAACAATAATGTAAGCTTAGGTCCAAAAGCTCATTGTTGGTCAAGTTTTGAAAAGATCATGGGCACACAGCTTAGTTAGACATGTATTAAAAAATAGACTTTGGCTGGTCCTGTAAAGTTAATGCATGCCCTGACATTACATCAACATGGCGCATAAAGTTAAAGTTAATGCATGCCCTGTCAAAAAAACCTTTTCAAAAAAAAATTGTCAAAAAAAAAATGTCTTCAAGTTCCTAAACAAAGTCATGCAATAGAGACTAGAGTAGGCCAGCTTTGGTGTCGGGTTTGTTGAACCTATGACCAATCAAATTAAGTTTCTCAATTGAATCCTTTGTTATTATATCATATAAATACACATGGTCAGGCAACTCAAGCCCCAGTACTTTCATGACACTTGACCCACAAAGTCCTGGTCTTCGTTTTTTTTTTTTTTTGTAAGAGAAAGAGAACAAAGAAAGCAGCCAAAAAAAACAAATCAAGACGACTAGGGAAAACGGTCAAGTTAAGGCCAAACTTATCTATCTACATTCCTAACTGCTTCTTTGACACTGTCTCGGAATTTTTTAGAGGAAGAATAGAAATTGACTTAGCAAAACTTCTAGTCCATCTTTGCTTATCCGTGGGTTGGGGGTTGAGGCAGTCCTTTCTTTGCAAACCCAGTTCTGCACGAAAGAAAAGTATTTGGTGGACTAATCAAACCTAGTGTCATTATTTTTTTTTTTTTAAAAGGAACTTTTTTTTTTTTTTTCATAGAATAATTCTACAAAAGACTGCTACCTAGACACTATAAATTTTCAAGGTTGATTCATACACTGTACATATAGCTAAATGTAAATTACTACAAGGTCTTTAGCTTTTGAAAGGAACCCAGTGTCATTATTATGACATCTTTTATGGTGTTATATATTTGTACACATCTACCTCTCTCAATATCAGTCTATTTATAAATAAACTAGTATGCAACCCATGCTACCGTATAGGAATGGATATAATTTAATAAAATAATAGAAATTAATATACTATATTTTATTATTTAAGTGATACTATTAGTTTTGTTTTTTATTTATTTATTTATTAATCATGAGTTTAGTCATGTTTAAAAGGCTTAGTTTATTTAGGTTTAATAAAACTAAGTATTATGTAATTTTTTAACAAATATTTTATCATACAAAATTCTAATGAAAGAATGCTACATAAACATATATATTCAAGGTTGATTCATACACGGTACATATAACTACGATTAAGTTGCTTTATCACAAACCATTTTTAATAAAATATTTTAATCAATTAAATGTGAATCTCATAACGTGCATCTCATAACAATATATAACAATAGAATAACGTGAATTTCATAAAAAATTTATCAATTAAAAATCACTAAAATTATGAGCATAAAACATAAAAACAAACAAATAGGATAAGTACCAATTCCTTAAAAGAAAACTTACAGTGAGTTGTAAAGGAAAACTACATATATAATCTTTGATATTTAAAGAATAATAGAATTACAAAAAAAAATCTTTAAAACAGAAAGTAGAGAAGTAGAAATTGAATTTTGCAAAAGAGAGAAAGAGGAGGTTCAGATGAATATGAGTAGTGGAGAACGTGTTATGAAAAATAAAAGAAATATGAACATCAAAAATAAAAAACAAAACAATTTTATAATTAAACAATAAAAATTATTGACAAAAAGGAAAGAAAGTATAGGCAGATGAAAGACAATAAACATACAACATCAATTATAGAAAAATCACCAAATTATATAATTAAAGAATAAAAAATTTACACAAAAATAAACCTTGAAATATGCAGATGAAAGAAAGCTTGAAACACGTAGGTGTGATGAACCTTGAAAGTTAATAGTTTTGCAGAGCATAAACCAAAAAAATTGTAATTACAAGATACAATTGGAATATTAGACAAATAGAACCACATGAATCTTGACACATGGCACAATATTAAGATACTAATTTAAAAATTAGTTTCTCTCTGCTTCACGTATTATATATAAATATATATATATATATATATATGTATATATAGATTTGGGAAATAAAATAGCCTCTTTGGTTTTCTCATTTGACAGCAAAATCAAGAAAAAATTTAATTAGCACAGTAGCTCACTTGACCCTATACATAGAATCTATAAAATTAAATTTCAATTTCAAATGTTAATTAAAAAATTGGAAGGAGGTAACCTGAAATTTCTCTACATAGATGGAGACACATGCACAAAATTGAACATACACCCGGATACATAGAAAAAAAATCTAAAAAAAAACTTCAATTTCAAATTTTAATTGAAAAATTGGAACTAATTATGATATTTACATTAGACACGTGACACATAACAATAGATTAAAATTCTAATTTAGAATTCCAATTAGAGTTTCTTTCTGCTTCACCTATTATATATATATATATATATATATATATATAAATAAGATAATTACGTTGCTTTCAATATGACTATAGTTTAATATAATAAAATGAGAAAAACAAAACAGAGCAAAAACAAACAAACAAACGCTAGAGGTAAATTTTATAACATATAATGATTTATGCCATACGGGTGTATTTAATCCTTTATGCGTTTCTTTTCTTTTTTTCAAATCTTAAACTTTTTTCCCGTGGATCCAATAATGCCTTTACATACATACATACATACATACATACATATATATATATATATATATATTTTGCCAAAAAGAAAAATAGGGATTAAAGGACAAGCACACGGATATTATAGTTAAAAAAAAAAAATTGGGAAAGCATCAAACTTTTATTTCAGAATAAAAAACAACAAATACATCGTGGAGAAGAATTTGTTGTATAAAACAAGAACTCTCTTTAATTCAAGCAGAGAATTCATTAATACCTAAAGCATGTTTAGCGAAAAAATGAGTAGGGCAATTGCCTTATTTACGTACATGGGAAATCTCAACCGGGTGAATTTATGCATAGAGAATATCATTCTTTAAGCAATGGGTGCAACTAAAAAAGGAGTGGGAGAATGTTCACTCAAAGTCTAGGAGACAATGAGAAAGTCACCTTCTAAGATGAAATCATAAATACCCAGATCTTTAGCAAATTGAAAGCGGGCTTCAAAAGCTTTTGCTTCTATATCAAGCGCCCCAAGTGACTTCCCTTCCCGGGTAAACGAAGATTGAAATGCTCATTACTGTGCATTCTTTTAGCTAGAACAAGTTACAAACTTCTTTTTCCTATATTTACGAGTACAAGTTTTGTATTCATTAGCAGGAGGATCCCCTTTGTTCAATTTGATGGGCTTAATAATAATTGTGGGTCCACAAGGCTGCAGTCAATCTGACCTGTGTTACACGAGGGGAACCCCATTGAACCATTTGAAGGGTTCAAGAATTCATTATGGCCTTATGGGCCCAGCGCCACTCAGAAGGGCACTCCTAATCACATGCTCAAATCAGTGACCCAATTATTGTAGGGCACATCTCATGATGGAGTCACTGCACACTTCAGCCACACAAAGTCACTGCACTCTTCGGAGATGTGTCCTCGGCAAGTTATACTAATTCCTCCCAATTTGAATTAGCATTAGTTTTTTGTTTATTATTAGGTGACAAATAATGGTTAGTGAACAATAAAAGTAACGATAATGATAAGTTTATATAAAAATGGTATTAGATTAATTATCCACTGATTGCAACTTGTGTCTCAACAAGTTGTGAAACAAAATTA
The DNA here is from genome assembly GCA_032878915.1 of Castanopsis chinensis. NCBI lineage: Eukaryota > Viridiplantae > Streptophyta > Magnoliopsida > Fagales > Fagaceae > Castanopsis > Castanopsis chinensis. The sequence goes on from JAVQMG010000121.1 coordinate 16,342,565, forward strand.
TCAAAAAATCTTATTGCTTCACTTGACACCTTCTATTGTGAAAATTGAGACATCTAGAATTTAAATTTTTCTATAAAAAATTATTAAAGGGTAATCAGAAATGGGAATGAAGTCTTTAAAGGGATCATTTAAATAATATAGAGTGAAAACATGGACTTGGGTATGTGCAAATGTTGTAAGAACTTAAGGTTCAAAGAAGATAAAAATGGCGAAACTAACAAGCAGGGAAAATTTTTGAATCTCAGGCTTGCAGTGTGGAGGAGAAGAACAAAGCGAAAGAATACAGCCTCCAACTTTTTTTTATACAAAATGGTGTCATAGCTTAAGTAATATCTCAGTTACTAAAAACGTTGTAGTCCGAGTAACCCAACTTAATAAGTCAATAATTCAAACGATACTGTTAAGTTATTTTCAAGTCTAAATGTTACCGTTTGATTGTTGAGATGTAATATTACCGTTAGAGTATTGTAATTTTGTTCTTCCACTTTCAAATGTAAGTGTGATTTGTGTATTTATCTATAGATATATATATATATATATATATATTTAAAGCATCATATTTCAGTCCCCAAATGGCATTCCATGATCCATCCTTGAAAATGGGCTCAATCCTGCTTAAATGCATGAGTTAATTTATTTAAGTAAAAATAATAACAATGCATCAAATTGTAGCAATATCAACAAAAGAGAAAAATAAAAATGAGAAATAATTTAAAGAGTAATTGATATGCTAAACTATGTTGATCTGAAACTTGAAATTTATCAAAAATGAAATGCATCACGCAATTCACGAGTTACATTATGAAATAGAGAGATTATCAAAAATACATTATGAAATAGAGAAGAATCCAAAATGGGTTACAAACAATAAAACTATAGAAGCATTGTAGGACTAAAAAACAAAAATCGTGCACATGAAAATGACAATGCTTGCGGAATTATTACTTATTAGTGCCTTTTATTTACCTGATCTTTCAAAGAAAAGGCCAACATGTTTTGGAAAAGAGTTCAACTCCAAATTGGTTTGGTAGAAAATTTTCCAACCAATTATATGACATTTAAAAACATCATCTGTGTACTTTTAGTAACATGATATTTTTAACAAATCATGTGACTTGTTTATTTAAATAATACAATTTTATGATTTTATGAATCACCACATAACTAGTTAAAAGAAATTCTTCTAAACTAGTTTGAAAGTCATATATTTTTCTTCAAAATAATTAGATGGCCAAAAGTTACATTAGTTTCCAACAATAACTATGTTAGACCACTCTCATTAGTTCGTACATTTTTTTTTTTAAATATAAGAATCTACTCTTTTTTTATTATTTATAAATTTTACACAATTACTTTTAAAAAACACTCGCATGCATTAGATTATCTAGTTTCTAACTATGACTGTTAACGGCACTCCCAAAACCTAACTAGTGTTTGCGTTATTGGGCCATGGATGAAGTAGTAGCAACGTGGAGGGAAGACAAAGGAATGGCCCAAGGCTTTAAATTATGATATAGTGTAGTACTGGCCATTAGGCCCATTACTGAAAAAAGCCTGACCCAACTTGGTCGGGACTCACAATTTTTTAACTCTTGATTATAAATCTACAAATCAGCCCTACAAATACGAAATGTGATTATGTTAGGACCACTAAGTTCATCCAATTTGCTGCTCTTCATCACGAATCACAATGTGGGAAAAATTCAAAAATATATAGTATTTTTTTCTCTTAAGAAATATACGATCATTACAAACAATGAGATTTTTTTGTTTTGTTTTAGAAAAGAAGAAACATTGCGATTTGTCTTAAGGAAAATGCTAAAATCTACTACAAAATGTTTAAAAACTAGTGTATTACTTACTTGTGGCTTATATTAAGTGTAAACTTATCCTTCTAACAAAACAATAAAAATTGGTTCTTTTTTAAAATTTTATTTTATTTGGTCAATAGATTTGGATTAAAAAACTATCTACAGGTATCGTCATGTGTAATTCAGAGTAGTCACAAGACCACTTTAACTTTAAAAAAAAAATTTATACCTTGAAAAAATGAATTTCAAATTAATATGGGTTGTTGACCACCCTAGAAAAAAAAAATTGACCACCCTAAAAATAAAATAAATAAATAAACTTGAACATTCTAAGCAAAAATTTTGAGCTGTCCAAAATTTTGGTCCATTGAAAATCGAACAAAAAATTTGTAAGAAATGCTATATTCACAACATTTTCACAAATACTTTTATAAAAATTTTTCTTTTTAGTAAATAGTAACTTATAACAATACACACGAAATAGTAATATTAGTGTTTTATAAGAAATTTTAAGTGGAATATTCTTACGGATTGTTATTGATGGACAAAAAAATAATTTCAATGGTATGTAAATTAGAACCAATAACAAATTTTCATTTAGGATTTGTTTTGAAAATGTTGTGAATGTAGCTTTTTTTAAAAATAGCCCAAACAAAAAAATTAGAATAAAAGCCCAAATCAAATGTTTAATTTTGATATTTTTTATTCTTTACAAAAAGAAAATTTTTAAATCGTATTTAAAAAAAAAAGGCATATTTTCAAATAGCTAGTCAGTTAGTACTTGTTTTAGTCTTTAACTGAAGTTGTTGGATTTATGTGATATATCTTGTACATACGCATATGCACTATCTAAAACAATGCCTCAATATTTTATTGAATATGATTCATGTAACGGTCTAATGCTTATGTTGAATGAACTTATAGTTTACCATTTATTCTTTTGCTATCACTTGTATTGCAAGATTCATCTTCTAAGCAAATTTATATTGACTTGAATAATCTTCTTTTAGATACTAAGCACCTATGAGAAAATGTCTCATATTTTCATCTAATGATCAGGACTAGAAAAAAAAAAAAGCATATTTACAAAGGTTTTTGTCAACCTCTTAGCCATGATTTTCCTAAAAAATAAATTAGTAGAGCATTGCATCGATTTAATCCTGATTAGTTTAAAGAATAGAAAATTTGTTTAGAATAGATCATAAAAATGATGATGCATTTTGTTTATATTGTTACTTATTTAGGCAAGATGTTAGTACTTGAATGAGAGATTAATATTATAATGATTATTTGATTGTGTACATTAAAATGATGTACCTAATAGTAGTAATAATGAAGCTATTAGACAATGCTTTTAAAATATGAAATACTTGTAAAATAAAATTTTAAAAATTTATGTATGTACACGTGCTTTTTTTTCTTTTTTTGTGATGTCAATATATTCAAGTTTTATTTCTATTAAATTTTGTTTAATTTAAATTTTTTAATGACTTACTTGAAAAAATTTATGGAGCCACCATTGACTTTTTAGATAAGAAAGTTTCTTGAATTATTTGAATGATATCACACTTCCATTATAAAATAGAAGGCGTAGGAATAAAATATTCTTTATTAGGGATAATGTGGGCAATTATTTGACAAATGAGAATGAGGTGGCCTAGCACGTTAGGAAGTGGTATTCAGATTTGTACACCATGGACATGCAGACTCCCAATGGAGAATCTAGGACATTCCTAATTGGCCAATCCAACTTCTTGAGGAGGAAGTAGACCTACTATCCAACCCTGTCTTGAATCAAGAAATCAAGGACGCTCTTTAGGCCATGAAACCTTTTAAGGCCCCCGGTTTGGATGGGCTTCACTCGGGATTCTTCTGGAGATTTTGGCTGCTTGTTGGAGACTCAATCCATTCCACTGTTAAGGGGATATTTGCCTCTGGTTGTTTGCCTTCTTACCTCAACCAAACCCTCATTACTCTCATTCCTATGTACAATGGGGCTTACAATCTTGGGAGTTATCGGCCAATCAGTTTATGCAACAAGGTGTATAAAGTAGTCTTTAAAGTCATTGTTGCCAAGATTAAGCCTTTCCTGGAGAACCTCGTCTTTCCCTTCCAAGCAGCCTTTGTCCCGGGCAGGAAGGGTATAGGTAATGCGATCATTGTCCAAGAATTGCTCCATACCCTCAGTTTGAAGAAAGGAAGGAAAGGCTTTATGGTGATCAAAATTGACTTGGAAAAGGCCTATGATAGGCTTGTGTGGAGCTTCATAAGAGATATTGTGGCCTTGTTCAACATTCCCCATTATCTTCCTCTAGTATTGTTGTGCTTCTCAATGATGGAGCCCTTAAGCCCTTCTATTCTTCGTGGAGAATAAGACAAGGGAACCCACTATCCCCCTATATCTTTATTATGTGTATGGAAGGCTTGGGGTTCTTCATCAATGATAAGTGTGACTCGAACCTTTGGGTCCCTGTTAAGGCAGTTAGAGGTGGAACCCATTTCTCTCAACTCCTTTTTGTTAATGATCTAGTTTTGTTTGCTTGAGTTGACACGAAGAATTGCCAAAGTATTTGTGAAGTCTTGGAAACTTTTTGTGAGGTCTCTGGGCAAATGGTGAATAAGTTTAAATCCAAGGTTTATTTCTTCCAAACGTGATGGATCAAATCAAAGAGGATTTGTGCAGCACCCTCGGTTTCTTCCCACTCACAATTTAATAAAGTATTTAGGGTTCCCTCTGAAGAAGCCAGGAACTTCAGCCTAAGATTTCAATTTCATTATTAAGAAAGTTCGATCCAAGTTTGTTGGTTGGAAAGGGCATCTTCTGTCCTTTGCTGGGAGAGTGGTCATCACTCATTTAGTCCTGAACTCAATTCCTTCATATGTAATGCAAAACAATCTGCTTCCAAGGCATGTGCTTGATTCCCTTGATCGGATCAGCAGATATTTTGTATGGGGAACCAAATTGGAAAAGCACAAGCTCCATCTAGTAGGGTGGGAAAAAATAATTAAGCCTAAAAAGGAAGGAGGTTTAGGCCTCCAAGCTGCCAAACCAAAAAATCTTGCTTTTCTGGCTAAGCTGAGTTGGAAATTTATATCGAAAAAAGACAAATTTGGTCAAAGTGCTTAGCAATAAGTACAAAAGGCCTAGAAACAAGTGCTTAAGCACCTGGACAGCCTTGAAACATGGCAAAAAAATCCTTTGCAAAGGCATACAATGGATGGTTGGGACCAACAATGGTCTAAACTTTTGGTTCGACAAGATAAATAGCAGCAAGAAGTCTGAGAAGTATGATTAAGGGGCCATTGGCAAGGGTTGAGGATACTTTGATGGTTAGAGAGTTGAGAGAAGGGAGTAATTGGAATTTAAACCTCTGTTCCTTTGACTTCCTTAACGGCATTCTTATGTTGCTGAAGGCTGTCCCATTCCCTATAAATTTTATAGGTGAAGACAAAATAGCGTGTGCATCCTCTCCTTTAGGTAATTTTGCAACTAAGATTGCCTATAGAATTGCTCATGGTGGTTCCAATACCCTTACTAAATTCACTGGGAAGTGGATATGGAAGCTTGATACGCTTCCTAAGATTCAATCTTTCATTTGGAAGTGCTTTATGAATAGCATCCCAGTCAAGGAAGAGATGCATCGAAGAGGATTTGGGGGGGATACCCTCTACCAGGTGTGCAATAATAAATCTAAATCCATCCTGCACCTCTTACAAGATTGCCATTTTGTGAAGGAATTTTGGAACAAGGTGCAGTTCTGCTCTCTCATCTAGGATTTGTTCTCCCTTGAACTTTGGACTTGGCTTCAAACAAATTCGTATTGCTCCTCTATCACTTAGGTAGACATCCCCTAAAAGGTCTTCTTCCCTTTTGCTGTGTGGCACCTATGGACTAACAGAAATAACTTGGTCTTCAAGAGCAAACCACCGAACTGCCACCTGGATATTCTCATGGTTCGTGCTGCAAATGAGTTTATGTATTGTGTTGCGAGGATGGGGAGACAGAATTGCTTGCAGAAGGTGAATGTCAGGTAGAGAAAACCTTCTTATGGGCGGTCAAGCTCAATATAAATGGTTCTTTTCTCGACAATCCTGGGAGGCTAGGTGGTGGAGGCATTATTCGAGACTGGAAGGGTTGCTGGGTCGTTGGACTTAGTTGGAACATTGGTATAGCCACCAATGTAGAGGCTGAATTGTGGGCACTCAGGGATGGCTTAACTTTATGCAGGGACCTAAACTTACCAACGGTGGAGATTGAGATTGATGTTGCCATTGTTTTTGGGTGGATGTCAAATTCTTATAGCTTTAACTCATATCATGCTTCTCTCATTTTGGATTAGAGGACAATCATCAACCAAATTCCTCAGGTAAGGATGAACCACTGCTTCTGTGAAGCTAACACGTGTGCGGATGCCCTTGTGAGGAAAGGATTGGGCATGAATTGTGATTTTATTAATTTCAATAGTCCGCCTGTGGACATGAATATTTTGTTGTATTATGACAGTACTGAAGTGTATTATGAGAAGCTCTACTCTCAATTGGATGTTCCCCTCTTTTAGTGTTTAAGGCATTTCATTATTTACCAAAAAAAAAAAAAAAAAAAAGAAGTCCTTGTATGCACAATGTAACAAATCTCAAGACATAATTATCCATCCCTCAAGTATTGGAAGTCCATAAGTTTTTGTTTGTGAAATGTTCCAAAATTTTAACTTTTGGCTATATGGGCCTTCTATTGGACTACCTTCAATGTATAAAGTAAAATTGTGTGAAACGCGTGGTTGTAATAGTTAGTGGATAGGCCCACAAGTAGTACTATTGTGTTGACCTAAGAAGTAATGTGGATAAGGCCTCTAGTGCTTATTCTTGGAATTTTCTTGTTTGTTTGTTTGTTTTTTTTTTTTTTTTGAAATATAAGAATCTAGAACATATATAAGTAGAACATTCTATGTTACATACAATTTTTTTTTAATAAGTCAGCCTCATAACCTATTTCATAAATTATAAATCAACAGTTAAAATTGAATAGGTATGATACATAAAAAAAAATATTAATAGTAGAATTTTCATATATCAATATTAGATAATTAAAATGAATGCCTTTAATGAAATTTGTCTTGAAGTTTCACACAAAAAAGAAGTGAAGCCATTATAAATAATTCAATCTAACTTTCTACCCAGTATTTTAAAACCTTTTAGCTTTATTAATTTTCTATTTATTTTATTTATATCATGTGAAACATTATAGACACATTCAAAATCATTAAAAAAAAAGATTACATCCATTAAAATTATATAATAATATATTAATTTACATCATGTTTATCCCATTTTTGTGTATTTCTTTATGCTCCATCAATTATAATATTTTATAATTATAATTTTTTTTCCTATTTTAGAATTTAGTTATTTTATAAGGAGAGTCAAATGGATACCCAACAAGTTATAATTAGTGGAGTATAAAGTGGAATTTAAAAAAATAGGTAAGAGGAGTTGTATTGGTAATTACGTATATATAACTAATATAATTAGTAATCCTTACTATATATATATATTTTTCTTGCTTAACTAGAATGAAAATGTTGTAGATTCTAAAAAAGAAAAGCTATTAAATTATTGTAATATTCCTTAAATTATTGTTATATATCCCTTCATTAAATTGTGTGTAAAAAACCAAAAAAAGAAAAAGAAAAAGAAAAAAGAGAATGAATCAAGTGTGACGCGGCCACAGCAGTAGTGTTGACTGGACCAAAATCTTAGACAAACGTAGGGTTTAATACCGACTATCACTCCCACTTCTCTCCTCCTCTTTCGCAGAGTAGCCGAAAAAAGCCTCTGCCTCTCGAACCCCCACCTCAAAATCCAACAAACCAAACGCCACCGTTTTATACTCCCCAACACCTCTACAATAAAAACCCAAACCTAATTACCACTTGGCAATTACAACAAATTTTTTTTCAATAACAACAAAAAGAAACCATGTCTGAGACTTTACTAGCTAGCTTGGGATCCGATTTCCAACAGTCGGATCCTTCGCCCGCTTCGACGTCATCCGGATCCTCCTCCTCCTCTCTCTTCCAGCGGAAAATCGAATTCCACCCCGCAAGGAAGCCGTTCAAGGGCTTTAGTAATAATGGTGGCGCCGCCGCCGATTTTCGGCTCGAGACCCTGAACCCGGGGGGTGGTGGGTCTGATCAAAGGCGATCCGGGTCGGGTCAATTGGGTTCTCAGGGGAAGAGAGGAGATGGGTCGGAGTTTTTGGAAAATGGGTTGGATCCTGAGCTCAGCTTCGGGATCACTGTGCGGAAAATTGTAAGGGGTTTTTGATTTTTTATTACTGGGTTTTGATTGGCGTGTGGTTTTTTCATCTGGGTTTGGATTTTTTTTGGAATTTAGTTGTAAAGTTTGGTTTTTTTAATTTTCATGCCTAATGTAAAATATGTTATTGTTTAGCTGATAATGTTCTTGAGGCTCTATTTTTTTTTTTTTCTGATTTAATTGAGGTGTGGAATTTGGAAGTGTTACCTTTTAGTTTGATTTAAATGTGTAGTTTGTTTTTTTGTTTTATAAATTTATTTAATTTTCATACTAAATTGATTAATTTAAATGCAGTGTGATTTTTGCAATTGTAGAAATGTTCATTGAGTTTGATTTCCCCTTGTATGGTTTGATTTCTATTCAATTGTGTTTATAATTTATAAATTTTGGAAGTCTTCCTCTCAATTTGGTAATGCGAATTATTATTTGTTTTCCTTCTTATTATATTTGGCTTCCAATTTTGTTCTGGTTTAATTGGATTAATGTTTTATTTTATTTTTTAAGCAGTTCAATTTTACTGATTTTTTATTTGGGTTTTGAAGTTATCCAATGGCTCAATATTAATATGATGGTGTGAATAATTTCAGGGTGCTGGTCTGCAAAATCTTGGAAATACCTGTTTCCTCAATTCAGTATTGCAGTGTCTAACATACACAGAGCCTTTAGCAGCATACCTGCAAAGTAGCAAGCATCAAAATTCTTGTGAGTGACCCCCCAGCCCCACCTTTATGTCCCTAAGGGCACACTTCAATAGAAAAGTATAGGCTAAGATAAACTTTTTGTCCTTGAAATTTGGTCCAAGTTCAGGTTTTGTCTGTCAAAATTTAAAAAGAATCAATTTTGTCCTTGAAATTTTTTACAAGTTATCAATTTTGTCACTCTGTCTATCTACCATTAAAGAAATTGCATACCTGGCAAACAGGGTCCTGGCATGGCAGAGTCTGTCAGGGTGGCAACTAGTGGTGGGAGGCTTGGGCTGAGCTATAGACTTAGACATCCTCCCCACTAGGAGTATTCCTTGGATTACTTATAAACGGGTTTGGCAGGTGGGGTCGTGTATCCGGGGTTTACTAGTTACTACCCAAAGGTGGGTCCCAAGGGCCCTGCCTTGGTGAGGTTCCATGCCATCAGGGGGGAAAAAACACGTAAAATTAACGGCAGATGGATGAAGTTTGAAATTGATACTTTTTAAAATTTTTAGGGATGAACTTGCAACTTTTTAAACTTGAGCCATTTTCTTGAATGAAAATGTAATTTAGCCAAAAATGAGAATTTGTTTGTATTTGTGCTGTAGATACTAGATATATCTGGATGCATACTCATACATTGTCTAAAACTTGCATCCTTTATGAGACCTGCATAAAGATGTTTCCTACCATATTAGCAGCATTTTTTTTAGAGATATGGTTGCCAAAGCATGGCTGGCTGTTTGATTATGTGTAATGGGGACTCTTTAGCGTGGAAGAAACATAAGGATTTCTGACGGTGTTGAGTGACCTCATTTTGTAAACAAAGAGTTTCTATTGAGGTCCTTGTATGATTGGATGCTTGCCTTGCCAACTGCCTTGTTGGTCAACTACCAATGGAAATGTATAGAGTTCAAATCCCCCCCTCCTTCAACTATTATCATTTAAAAAAAAATGATTGGATGGCTGCCTTGGGAAGCATCCCACCCAAAAGTACGCATGGGTCAGGTTGGAGGTAGAGGGATGTACTAAAAAGGCAAATTTGGCCTACTAATCTTTCCACCCAAAAGTGGGTGAATTTGGGTAGAAAGCATTGACTTTAAATGGATTTTATTATGATGCCAAAATGCCCTTATAAAGAAAGGTTCTAGAGGAAATTTGCCACAAATTTCTCTTATTTCCCTCCTGGATATCCAATCAAGTGGAAAGAAAATCTCTACTCTTTTCTCTTCCATCTCTCTATACTCCCAATCATAATGTCAGTTTTCACGTGACTTATTGAGCCCTTGAAAGAATAAGTGCACTGATTCACACCAGCAATTGAGCTGTAGCATTCTTGTCATGGTTTAGTTTTTTGGGGATACATGTAATATCTTTGGTACAAGTAGATATGCCTAAATTCTACCTATCGCATGTATCCACCATCCATAGACTTACAGCTTTAACTCTTGGTCTGGATCCTGAGACATCTTGAAAAGGATAAAGTTCAGCCACAGTGGCTTTGGTGTGGTGGGTACATAGAGAATTCATATTTAAAAATATATGGATTACTATCATTTCAATTTGGTATGTGAGATGCTGGCTTCTTTGACTTATCCCACTTTCATTTCAGAATGAAGGCCCTAGCTCGTTTGTTTAAACACTGACTTAGTTCGGTAGGAAAAGTAAGTGAACTTTTAATATCTTGAATAGTTGGTAACCGCATTGCCTCTTGATGTTCACAGGTTCTACATTATGTGTTTTTGGGTTTAAAATTTTGAGTGCGGGTATCATGTCATTTCTAATTTCATTTCTTGTTTGATGAAGGCCATATTGCTGGGTTTTGTGTTTTGTGCGCCATCCAAAAACATGTCAGCTGTGCTCTTCAGTCAACTGGAAGAATATTAGCACCTAACGATTTTGTCAGGAACTTGCAGTGTATCCTTCTGTTCTTCTAAGTGCATTTTTTTTTCTTGATAATTGAATGGAATGTTCAGTGTTTTGTCATGATGACTGTTGATGAAATCTTATTGATTATTTTAACCAAAAATACTGTGTTAGCCAATGAGGAGGTTGGTGAAGAAAACTAAAAATAGGTGTTTTGGTTCTTGGTAATTGTATCTAAATTTATACAATTACCTTAGAAAAAAATATGCATCTAAATTTATACAATTTCAACATTTGCTTTGATCTTAACCACACAATTAGGCATATCACGGAATTTTCGAAAAGCTAGACAGGAAGATGCTCATGAGTACATGGTAAACTTGCTGGAATCAATGCATAAATGCTGTTTACCTTCTGGAGTGCCTAGTGAATCCCCTGGTGCTTATGAGAAGAGTTTGGTACACAAGATCTTCGGAGGTCGCCTCAGGAGTCAGGTAACCCTTTGTTTCTACCTGGTATAACATTTGACATATTTGTTAAAGGCGAACCTGTTTTTTTGGGAATTGGTTTTAGAGAGTTTTTAGACATGTTGCAAATGAGCTTGGAATTTTTTTTACTTAGATTTATTTGATAAGTTTTCTTGTTACTTCTGCAGGTTAAATGCTTGCAATGTTCATATTGCTCCAATAAATTTGATCCATTCTTGGATTTGAGTCTTGAAATAGTCCAGGCAGATTCTGTGCATAAAGCACTTGCGAACTTCACTGCTGCAGAGCAGTTAGATGGAGGAGAGAGGCAATACCAGTGCCAACAATGCAAGCAGAAAGTTAGGGCTCTCAAACAGCTCACTGTGCACAAGGCTCCATATGTCCTAGCCATTCATTTAAAGCGTTTTCATTCACATGATCCTGGGCAGAAGATTAAAAAGAAAGTTCATTTTGGTCCTACAATAGATTTGAAACCCTTTGTCAGTGGTTCCTATGTAAGTTTTTTTCATTTCACGTTTTTCTTCCCTAGAGTTCATAATAATAGCCATTTGCAAATTTATTAAAAAAACAAAGGGCATCTAATATGTTAATGTATTTTTTAGTTTTGACTAAAATCTGATGGATTAACTTTTATTTTTCTTCCAACTAAGAGTGGAATTGAGGTTGAAATATTGCTTTTATAAATTGAAACTATGGAAAACTGGGGAAATGAGAATTGAATGAATAATGTTGAGGAAAATAGGTTAAGCTTGTTAGGCCAATCTGGCATATACAATCCTTGAGAATTGTGCCAAAATATTAATTTTGTTGAGCAGACATTTAATACATGCCTTTTATTTTGGGTTCACATGCCTCTTTGAGTGCTTTGACAAATGTCAATAATGTTTAATGTGTACTTCCAACTTTTAGGAGAAGTTATTTCCCATCTTTTCACAGGCCTGGTTTTTTTGGTTGTTTTAGTAACTAGCATGATAATGCCTAGAACTTGTACTTAAATCAACTTGAAGCTGCACTTGAAATTATTGACATCCATCATGCCAGTGTACTTTGAACCAAGTAGCGTCTCCTCATATATGAGGTGGTGGGTGCAGTCACTGGTTCAATTCCATTTGAGTGTGCATGTTGTATTTACCTGTAAAGAATAGATAGTAATGATTGATGACCATTTCTTGTGAAAGCAAGTAGCAATGGCATTCTGAACTATCTGCTACTCATGGTACTGGATATGATGCTAGTGTTAATGTGATTCCTGGTTGCAGAGATGGAAAATGTGTTCCCTTTTGAATTGACCAGATTGTTAGGGTTCTACTTGGATCATTATCTGGACAAAAGCTGTTTGCTGAGGTTGATTTTTGCATGAATTTTTTTTGTTTTGCTTGTGTGGTATGTCTGGTGTTGCCGAATGTGCTGATAACTTTCGTGTCATGGTTGTGTAATAATTTAACATTAAGTTTTTTCATACTTTGCAGGAAGGAGATTTGAAATATACTCTTTATGGGGTTTTGGTTCACGATGGTTGGAACACCCATTATGGCCATTATACTTGCTTTGTGCGCACTTCAAATGGCTTCTGGTACTATCTCAATGACAATCAGGTATGGAAAATAACTTTCTATCTACTAGTCCATTTCTGATTTTGGATAAAACCACCCTTGTTGATGATTTAGATTTGAATGAAAGGATTCAAGGACTCCCCTACCACTTTAGCACAATTAAGAAAAGAAATGAAAGCAAGATGTAGATGTAATCTATGTTGTTGTGTGTATATAACTATAACTTTAAACGTGTCCTACAATTTTGCATGCATTTCCATCAAGATTCTATTTTGAATTTAGAAAACCTAGATTCGGCTGAACAAGATTTCGCTGAATGAGGGTATTTTCCTGAGTTTTTGTGGAGAGCACTAACTACAGCCCTTAATGGTTTTTGTAGTCTTGTTACTCCACCCTTGCTTCTCTGTGCCAGATTAGGAGTGGTTCAAAATTTAAGGGGTGTACTTGTGCTGTGTTCTGTGAGGAATTTGGGAGATAATGTTAAGGATTTTTTCTTGATAAGTAATAAAAATATATATGAATCAGAAAAAGGATTCTCCCAATATACAGGAAGTGTACTAGGGGTAAACAATCAGTTACAAAAATTGCACAAATCAGATAATGTTAAGGATTTTTGCTTGCTGAAGTGTTTTTTTTTGGGAAGTTGAGTGTTGCACCAAGTGTTTATGCAAATTTGTAGGGGGTGTTAAAATAGTAAATATGTGTTATTATCTACATCAATAACTTCCTATTTTATCATGGTGGTTTTATCTTTAAATGACACTTCTTGAATGGGTATGCTTGCTTCAAAACTATGTGATACAACTAGCTTTTATTTTTTTTTAATAAATTTTTTTTATGTCCTCATACTAACATACCCCTATAATTTTCCTGGAAACAATTTTCTTATGAGTTTTCCGTAACTTGTCGTAACAGGTTTCCCCAGCCAGTGAGAGGAGAGTTTTAGAACAGCAAGCTTACATGTTGTTTTATGTTCGTGATAGAAGAAATATTGTTCCCAGGAAACCCCCCACTGATGTTGCTCAGAAGGAGAATTTGAAAGCAAGTGTTAATGGAAACAGGACATCTTCCACTTTCAACCATGTTTTAAAGGAGGCAGTTCAAAGTGGTCCAGTTGAGAAATGGTTAAGTAGTGCAACCCCCGCTGCTGTCACTCGAAAAGATACATCAAATGTTCCATCAACGGTACCCATTATGAAGGAAGTATCACTTCAGAAAGATAATTGCCCGATAAAGACAGAATGCGTGGTGCTGAAAAAGGATTCTGTATCAGAAAATTTCTCAACGGTGCCATTATCAAACAACCCACCAGAACGGCTTCCTGTTAGTAAGCCAAATTCAATAGAAGCCCTGTCGCAGCCAGCTCCATCTTGTAATGTTGATGTTCCCAATTTTGAAAATACACTTAAGGGTAAAATTAATGATTACAATGAGAAAGGAAAATCAAAGAAAGACTCCAGTGTCTCAGTGGCAACATCACCTAACTTCAATGATGTCCAAAGCTCCTCTACTGCTAAAAATGTCACAGATGAGACCTTGCAGAAAGTAAGACAATGTTTTCTACATAAGCTTCCCAGGGTCAGTTTTTTGTTGGTGGGATTTTCACCATGTTTCATACTGACATATAAGTCCTTTTATTTGGCAGATTAATCTTGTTTCACATATTGTTCCATCAGAAGATCTGAATGACAAAACATTGAAGGAAATGGACCCAGTAAGTTCACCAAAACAACCAAGCTTTGAAATCAGTCAGGAATTTATTATTATTCCTGATTTCTAAGCTTTAAGTCTCTAATCATCTAATTATTTGGACAAGTCTTGACTTCTTTCTTTGTCTTTTTCCAGGTCGGACATACACCCAATGGGAGCGCTGTTGGTACTTCACTGGTTGAGGCTGCTGGTGGTAGGGTTCAAAAAGTTGAACATAATGAATCAGTGAAATTATCTAGCTTATCAATTGAGACAAATGGGTGGCACACAGAAGCTCATAATTGCAAGCTCCACAAAAAGCTAAAAAAGAAGCATTTGAAGTGTAAGGTGGCAAGCATGCAGCTCCACTCACACTTCCTTTTCCGGGCATCCTTGAGTTTGCAGAAGAAGAAGAAACACAAAAGAAACAAAAGGCGCACTTTAAACACAAAGAATCTTAGCAGAGAACACTTGTTGGACAGAGATCGCATTTCAGCAGATCTGGGGCCATCTACATCTGAGAGTGTTGGGACTAGTTCCTTGCATCTAAGTCATCCTCTGAGAAAAGGCACTAAAACTACTTCAGAAAAAAGAGCTAATGATGTTGCTGCAAAGGGTTATATAAATTCCAATGGTGATTGCTCAATGGATGTTAAAATAGATGGTGAATTTAGACAGAGAATTGATGAGAGTGGAACCGTGCTTGCAACTGATAAGCAGTTAGACAAGAACTCTGGCTCTAGTTCTACTTTGGTTGCAAACCAGTGGGAAGCAGTACGATCAGATGATTTAAAAGATAGCAAAAGAGAAGTAATGCAGAATGGTTTGATGAGTATGCTTACTCGAGGTCTAAAAGAGACAGTTGGTAAGTGATTTTTCTACAATTTTATTTCCAGCTATCACCTGATCATATATGTTATGTATGAGGTTGGGTGGTACTTTTATGTCCACCATTGCTTATTTAGAAATAATCTTTTATGGGTTAGTTTTCAAATTTGGCTAATCTAGCCTAATTTCATCACATTCGATGTCCAAGCTGAGAATATAGTACATGGTGGTGATCTAAGATCTGCGTCACATTGTTTTTAGATCAATATGTACGATGCCATAAAAAGTGGCTGTACGTGCTTCTAGCTTTATAACATTTGATCAAAATTTCTCTGTGCATTTAAAAAATAAAAAAACAGAAACTGAGATAGTATGGTCAAGTAAAGGCCTGTCTGCCTACATGATCTCCACCTTGGACGTGTTTCCCCAAGTCCAACCTGGTTTCACCATCATTCCTCCCATTAATGAACTTTAAATGTAGTGAATCAGTAAAAATTAAATTTCAGTGTTAGTCAAACAAGGTCGTTGCTGCATTATGACGATACAAGGATATTATTTTTTATAATCTAAAAGCCCCAGTTTTTAATTGGCTAGTAGAAATTACTTTTTGGCAACTGACATTCTAGTTTACTAATTCTGAAAAAACTAAGTAATGATTTAGTTCTTAGTGTTATGGATTTCTGATCTCTTCTCTTACCTTGTTGATTGCAGTTTCTCATTGGGATGGGATAGAGTTGCCTCCATGTCCGATTGCAACATCAAATGATGTAGAGAGTACCAGCATTGGTTACGTACTAGATGAATGGTGAGTTTGATTGTTTCATATCCTCTTACCTTTTTCTTTATTTTAGGCTTATTAAGCCTCAAAGACAATGATATCAATGATGTCAAGACGATGTAGCTTAGGTACAGAAAGGATTTAATGGTGATTCCTTGATGTTGAAGAGTTAATGACAACCTTGCCTGAAGCAGCAGTCAGCATCCTGCCATGTTCTTAGGTGTAGTTTAAAAACCTGAACACAAGTGAGGTATTGAACACAGTCAAGTTTGGGCCTACTCGTGAACTTGACTGCTTTGAGGATGTAGAGTCATGAATTTGTGCTTGGATCTTTATCTTTAGGGTGATGTGTTTTTAGTTGACATGGGTGGAAGGAGATGTTTTGAAGAGTGGGTTTAGGGACACACTGGCAGTGGAGGTGGGCTCTGACGATGTAGAGGTCAACATGTTGTTTGTTGAGAATTAGTTTGGCTGGAGGGTTTGGGTTAGATGGAGATTGTGTTGTTGATTTTTGGCCCAATTTGACCAGTGGGCGAGTGGAAAGGTAATTGGAGGTGAGGAAAGTAGTTGAACCTCAAAAGTATGCGGTTATGGGCCAAAACTCCTATGGAGACAACCCAAAAGTTGTTGTGGAGCTAGACAGGAAGACTTGTGATTCCAGGGGAACACTGGTGATTATTTCCTATGTGGTAGCATTGAAAGGTGAGGGTGGCACAATGTGAACCCCGCATGTGCAAGCCCAATTAAGGACGAAAGACACCCATAATGAAGGAATCTGAGATTCTTGTGGAGAGTAATTATTGACTATATCAACTACTAGGCACCGTTCACGGTTTCAACATAATTTCAAAAATAAAGATCATCACAGTAGATGAACAAGGAAGTAAGCTGGTAATGTGGGGAGATTTAGTTCCTAAAATGCTGGTTACCAATTGGGTTCCTCATGTCAACTTAAGGAGGTGCACTTCTAAACATTTATTTATTTATTTTTGATAAGTAACTTCTAAACTTTGCTTTGGGCATATAATTCAATTTGGCCAATGTTTGGGCCAGATGGAGTTGGGGACCACAGAAGTGGAAAGATAACCTGTGTGGCTTACCCAACACCCATTATTGAGCTTGGGGCATCGACCCACAAAGGTGTCGAGTTGGTGTTAATTGAACTTGGGGATTTAGCCCATAGAGGTGTCATTGCTAATGTCGATGTATGGGATTGTTGAAAGGGCTATAGAATCTGAGAAAGAAGCATGGGTTCTATAGATGAGGAACCCTGAGTGGGCACTCCTACTTAGACTCTGTTGTTTCAAGTCTATAAAGAGGCCATGGTTTTGTTTGAGGATATAGAGGCACAATGTCAAAATGCCCCCTCCCCCCTTCCCCCCAAGCAATACCATAGACTAATTGTTAAAGGAAAGGCAACAAAGAACTAAAGAATCTCTCTTCTTTGGTGAATTTATGATTCAAAAGGAGCTAGAAACTCAGGAGGTCATAAAACAAGGGTTTGGTGTTGTCTTTATGAATAGTGGAATTATCTCTTAGAATGTCAAAGGTTTGAATAACCAGAAGAGATTGAGGATTAGAAATGCTCTTAAAATATGGAAAGCTAATGTACTTATCAATGTTCTTATATATATATATATATATATATATATATATATATTTTTTGATAAGTAATCAGAGAGCTTTTATAAATGAGAGAAAAAAAAGACATACAAGAAGTTCATGATGATGAACAGCAAGAAAAAAACTATCCGGAATCTAATGGGGAATCTAATGGGGGCCTCAGGTGGCTAGTTATTACTTATTACACCAGGACAAACATGTAGTCAAGAAATTTGATTTGGTTAAAGGCAAATTTTCAATTTCTTGCAAATTTAGAAATGTTATGGATCTTGGGTTTTTTCTGGGGTATATGGCGCAAACCTTGTTCATGACATAAAAATACTTTGGGAAGAAATAGTAGACATTTATAGTTTGTGGGAGTTGCAATGGTGTATAAGGGGCAACTTCAGTGTGGATTGCTTTTTAAGCAAAATATTGGTGGAGAACCTCCTCAGCCTTCTGGAAAATTATAACGTTAAATAACTTAACGAAGAAGAAATATAATTGTTGTGTAATGGAATTGTAGGTGTAACAAGGATGGAGAATCAATTGATCGTTTGCTTCTACAGTGCGATGCTGCTAGAGTTCTATCTCTAGTATGCTTATTTGGGTTGCAGTGGGTCATGCCTACGAGGGTAATAGATATGTCGGCTTGCTGGAAGGGGTTGTTTTCTAGATATTGGAGTGGTGATTTTTGGAATGCAATCACATTGTGTTTAATGTGGACTATCCAGAAAGAATGCCGTTTTTAGATGTTTAAAGGAGTCAGGCGAACCATGATGGAGCTTTAGATGGTTTTTTTTACATGCCCTTATGTTGGTTGGATGGCTACGTGTAGTGGTTATTCTCTCTAGTTTACTCAAGTTCCGAAATTAGTGTACTTCTAGTTGGGATCTATTTGCCTTTGAGTACATTACCTTTGAACTTTCTTGTAGTCTTTTTTGTTTTCATACTATATATATATATGCTTTATTGAAACTAGTTACCTCGTTGTGTTTAATGGGGTTTGTTTGGGTGGTTTACACACATTTGATTATTGAATTGAAGTTAGAACAGGCTCAACCCTGACCGATTTTAAATCTGTGATTCGTTTTTCAAATTCCACAGGGATGAGGAATATGATAGAGGAAAGAGAAAGAAGGTAAGGCAGTCTCAGCACAGTTTTGGTGGAATAAATCCCTTCCAAGCAATTGCAACCAAGAAAACACAATTCAAGAAGGCTAAAGTAGACCGTTCTAGCGCTGGAAATCAACCATTCAGGATATGAAGAAACTAGATCAACGTTGATGGAATGTAAGCTTGACTTATAGGCTTGCCATCATATTTATTGTAGCAATTGTTGTATTTTTGAGCTGAAATTTCAAGGAGGGAGAGTGCTAGAATCAATCTTATTTTTTCTTTTTGGGTTTTTGTTTGTTGGGGAAGGAGAGTTGGGGATTCTAAAATTAACCTATTCCTGTAAGAACAATTGTATCTGTTGGAAGAACTCTATTAGCTGAACAAGTTCTTATGTTTAAGAAGTGAATTAAGGGTTTTTTTTTTTTTTTTTTTGTGCGTATCTTTCTTTTCCAATCCACCCAATATTTGAGTTATTGATTTGAGCTATATTCCTTGTCCTCCCTTTATAACTGTTCAAACAGGTGGCTGCAAGGCAGCACCGCCAGGAACAATGAATTCCTTATGCTGGAACTGTCGGGGAATTAGGGCTCCCTGGACAGTTCATGTGCTTCGCGATTACGTGCGGCGCTGGAGTCCCACCGTGGTCTTCTTAATGGAGACAAAAGCAAAACTGAAACGAATGGAGAAAATAAAGTTTAAGCTTGGTTTCTCAAATGGGCTAATTGTACCTAGTTCGGGGCATAGCGAAGGCTTGGCACTTTTGTGGTCTAAAGAGGTTACACTTTTGTGGTCTAAAGAGGTTACGTTGGAAATCAAAAGTTTTTCAAAAAATCACATAAATGCAATCATCACCGAATCACCTGAAGCTTTTTCTTGGCGATTCATCGGCTTTTATAGGCACCCTGAAACTCACAAGAGGGGGGAATTTTGGTCCCTTCTTTCCTACTTAAATATTCAATACTCTCTGCCCTGGTTTTGTTGTGGTGATTTAATAAGATTATGTCTTGTGATGAAAAATTAGGTGGAAGATAAAGAACTCAGCCCCAGATGGAGGGCTTTAGACAAGCAGTTAATCGGTGTGGCTTCTAAGACCTTGGCTTTTGTGGCCCAAGGTTTCCTTGGTGTAATATGCAAGAGGGTGAGGATAGAATTTACCTTTGCCTGGACAGAGCCTTTGCCACCACTGAATGGATCAACCACTTTGGAAATTCCAGAGTTCACCACTTAGTAGAGCCTCCTTCGGATCACTGTGTGCTCATGATTGCTGACATTGCTCCCTCCTCACAACCACGACAACCCTGCTTCCATTTTGAGGCACTATGGACGAAGAAAGATGATTGTAAGGAAGTCATTGAATCAGTTTGGAACAGTGGAAGTATCACGGACACACCCGAGGGCATTGCCTCCCGCCTTCAAAGATGTGTGGCAAATCTCGCTTGTTGGAATAAGGAAGTTATGGGCAACATTCCCTGGAAAATCTGAGAGAAGAAGAAATCCTTGACCTCCCTCACCACTCATGACCATGATGGCAATCTTGGGGCAAACATTAATAGGCTTAGGAAGGAGATCAATGATCTCTTGGACAGTGAAGAGACCCTTTGGCACCAACGTAGCAAGATTCATTGGTACAAAGAGGGAGACAAAAACACCAAATTTTTTCATGCTCTGGCATCTAAGAGAAGGAAAAAGAATACAATTCTCGGCCTTTGGGGTGAAGATGGAACTTGGTGTGAAGACAAGGACAACATTGTAGCAATGACAGTGAGCTACTTTGAAAAAATCTATACTACCTCCTCTCCTAGCGAAATTAATAGTTCACAAATGCTATCCCCAGGAGAGTGATTGAGGAGATGAATGTCGAGTTTTCCAAAACCTTCACTAGGGAAGAAATCGTAAAAGCCTTCCACCAGATGCACCCGACCAAGGCACCCAGCCTTGACAGTATGTCCGCCATTTTTTATCATAAATATTGGAATATTGTTGGTGCGGATAATTCAAGCATGGCTCTTAATGTTCTTAATTCAAATCTTCCCCAGGCTAAGATTAACAGAACAAACATCTCCCTCATCCCCAAGATAGACCACCCCACCAAAATGACTGAGTTTCGGCCAATTAGTTTTTGTAATGTAGTTTATAAGCTCATCTCAAAAACTCTTGCCAACCACCTCAAGTCCATCCCACCCCATATAATTATGGAGAATCAAAGTGCATTTACATCTGACAAGTTAATTTCGGACAACGTATTAGTGGCTTTTGAGCTCATGCACTACTTAAACCATAAGAAAGATGGGAAAGACAACTTCTTGTCAGTTAAACTTGACATGAGCAAGGCATTGGAATGGGATTTTATCAAGAGGGTAATGGGGAAATTGGGTTTTGCGCAACGGTGGATCAACTTGATAATGCAGTGTCTCTACTGTCTCCTATTCGGTTCTCATCAATAAGGTGGCCTACAGCAACATCACCCTAACCAAGGGGCTTCTCCAGGGTGACCCCCTCTCCCTATACCTCTTCCTCCTCTGTGCGGAGGGATTATTAGCCCTCATCCACGAAGCTACCCGCAACAATCAGATTAGTGGGATCTCCATTTATCGGGGGTGCCCTATTATCACACTTCTTTTTTGTTGACGACAACCTACTCTTTTGTAAAGCAAGTACCTAAGAAGGCAAGAACTGAGTTGAAATTCTAGGCAAATATGAGGCTGCCTTCGGACAGAAAGTAAACGCTGATAAATCCTCTGTTTTCTTCAGCCTAAATACCTCTCCGGAAGTTAGGGAGGAGATCCTAACCATCCTAGGACCTATGCAAGGCACTCGGCACAATAAATATCTTAGGTTGCCCTCGATTTTTGGAAAGTCAATGACTCAAGTATTTGCCAAAATCAAAGAGAGGGTGGGGAAGATACTTGTCGAATGGAAAGAAAAACTCCTCTCCATTGGGGGAAGAGAGATCCTCATCAAAGCAGTGGCTCAAGCGGTGCCAACTTACACCATGAGCTGTTTTCAATTGCCTAAAAGCCTATGTGATGATCTTGAGGGTATGATGAGGAACTTTTGGTGTGGACAAAGGAAACAGGAATCCAAGCTAGCTTGGGTGAACTGGAAAAAGATGTGCAAGTCAAAGAAAGGTGGGGGTATGGGGTTCCGAAATCTCCAAGCATTCAACTTGGCCATGCTTGCCAAGCAAGGGTGGAGGATCCTTACAAACCCGGACACCTTGATGGCTAGGGTCTACAAGGCTAGATACTTCCCCTTTGATGATGTGCTTAATTCGAAAATAGGGAGCAACCCATCCTATGCTTGGCGTAGTATTTATAACAGCTTGGATGTAATAAGAAAAGGCACGCGTTGGAGGATTGGCAATGGTCGAAAGATCCATATCTGGGAAGACAAGTGGCTTCCAATTCCATCCACATACAAAGTGATCTCCCCGGCCAAAGAGTTTGCTGATTTTCCCATGGTTTCATCCCTCATTGATTTGGATACCCGATGGTGGAAGGTCAATCTTATCCACTCCTTGTTCATCCTATCCAAAGCTGAGGCAATCTTAAGAATTTCTTTGAGCTTTACTTTCCCCTAGGATAATCTGATTTGGACTGGAAACAAAAAGGCCACCTTTACAATCAAGAATGCCTACTACATAGCCACAAACATGGTCACCCCAAACTTGGATGGGGAATGCTTCTCAAGCACACCTAATTCTCATTTGTGGAGAAAGATATGGCAGTTGCAAATTCCTCTTAATGTCAGAATTTTTGCCTGGCGCGCCTGCTTGAATGCTCTTCCTACCACACTCAATCTTCGTCGATGGGGTATGTATACTAGTGGTTTTTGCCCCCTCTGTGATAAGGCGTTGGAATCGCTTTCTCATGCCCTTCTGCATTGCAGTCACGCGAAGCACACATGGAGTTGCTGGCATGGTTGCCCCATGGACATCTCTGCCTTCTCTCAGGACATCTCGGACCTAGCACTCAAACTCATTAATAAAGGCGCACCTCAAGATTTAGAAATATTCTTTATGGTTGGTCCATATGGGGAAATCATAATCAAGCTATTCATAATGATCTTGGCAGCCCCCTTGGACAGATTTGAGACATTGCAGTGGGGTCTCTCCTTGACTATAAGGATGCATGCCCTATAACCCATCTTTCCTAAGCATCTCGTGTTGCTAGGTGGATTGCTCCCACACCCCCCCCCCCTCCCCTTGGTTTTTGTTGCTACCTTCCACGATGGTAGAAAATCGGGCATTGGGGTGGTAATTAAAGACTGTTCTAGCAATCCCTTGGCCGCAATGAGCAAGATTATCCCTACAGTTTACACTTTACATAGCGGAAACCATAGAAGCCTTCGCACTGCACCAAGGAGTCCTGCTTGTTGGGGTGGTAATTAGAGAGTGTTCTGGCAATCCCTTGGCCGCAATGAGCAAGATTATCCCCACAGTTTACACTTTACACAGCAGAAACCACAGAAGCCTTCGCACTGCACCAAGGAGTCCTGCTTGCTGCTAAAATGAATATATCCCATGCCATTTTTGAATCAGACTCTCCCTCCCTTATCCAATCTCTGAACACGGGTCAAGATAGCAGTGACTTTGGGCTTATCCTCCAAGACATTAGGTCGGCAAAGCTCTCCTTCAGTTGGTGTTTGTTCCTACACTTGAAAAGGGGTGACAACAGAACTGCCTACGAATTGGCCAGAGAAGCAAGTTTGTCAGGTTCCACTCAAGTTTGGAAGGGGGTCACCCCCCCTCAAATTCAGCATGTTATTTTTAATGAATCACTGTAACTAGTTCCCCTCCCTTGCTTCCCCTTTGTTGTATCTCAATTTCTTTTGTGGAATGAATATTTCAAAGTTTCACCATTAAAAAAAAAAAAAAAAAAAAAAACAGGTGGATTTTCCCCTCTCTATCTCTTTCTTCCATCTGCATCATTTTCAAATAGTCCTAAACAGTCAAGAGTTTTGTAACTCAACTAACATCTCCTGTTTTTTAATTAAAAAAAAAAAAAAAAACTCTCAAACTAAAATAATGTCAATTGCCATTATTACAGATATGTTCAACCATCATTTATGAACCTTGGACTTGTTCATTACTCCTATTCATGAAAACAAAATCAGTCCGGGCATAAGTCTATAAAAGAAACAATGTATTTACACAAAGTCCAAAACTGGCATTAAATTGCCTTTTGTGCCTCTCCAAAATGTCCAGCCAAACAATGCATGGTCTATTTGTAGGACAAAAGATTTGGATTCCTACTTTATAGCTAGTGGCATCAAGAAATTAGGTTCCAAAGTAACTAAAGAGTGATTACAACTTTTATTATATAGGTCTTACAAAACTGATTTGTCAACTATTAAAACACTAAGAAATTTATGTGTATGTTGCTAATGTGACACCAAACACAATTGCTGTCTCATTATTTTGTAGGTCTCTAGAAAATTGATAGGAGGTAATAATCAAAACAGAAAACACACTGTTCTCTGGATGTAGTTTTTGTTTACTCATGACAATTGAAGCTTTTGCTTGTTTAAAGAGTATGTTGGTTTTGCTTTATCATGAAAATAATAACTTCGATTTTTCACTCTGATCAATTAAGCATTTTGTTTAGTATTGTTGGCGATAGGGACAAGGTTCGCCCCATATACCATCAAATTGCATGGAGCTTTGACAATGACATTTGGAGTGTATATAACAACTCAAACATTTTCGTTCCACCGACGAAAACAGATTTTTTTTTTTTTTTGGGTTTCTAATTAAAAAAGAATAAAAGAAAATTGTTTCAATATTTGTTTTTTTTTGGGGTGAAAAGAGAGGAAGTTTTATTCATTTAAACAACAAGTAAATAGATTTGTCCATGGGACATCCATAATAGAGGATGCCTTAGTGACAAAAGAGTTCAGAAGTGCACTCTCTAGGAGTATCTATTTGCAAAAGGTCTCACATATAAGGTTTTGTTAAAAAAAAAGGACACGGGAATGACGGGATATTTTGTAAGTCTGCTTCTGTGTTTTTTTTCCCTCTTAACCATAACATCTGTTACCATGTTTGTTTTACGGAAAACATGACATGAAAGGACAGTCCATTCTAAGTTCAGGAGGATTCTGCAAATCACAAATTGAGAGGCCAAAACCGGAGCCGTACCACCTTTATTTGTTAGCCAATGAACGACAAGTTCATAACCAATTTGTTAGTTTATATATTTGAAATCGAGTTCCCAAGCAAATATGTAAACCCTCTCTAATTGCCCATAATTCAGTTGAGTTGTTTGTTGTGCTTCTAATGCGTATGGAGAACCATATTATCCATTTTTCAAATCTATTCCGAATCACACCCCCTCCTCTTGCTGTGCTGGGATTTCCTTGTACACTTCAATCTGTATTAAGTGTGACAAACTGATCATTATTGAGGCTGCCAACTGCCAAGTAATATAAGTTTTTATTTTAGGACAATCATTTTTCTTAGTGTGAACCAAGTACTAATATTCAGATACTAGGTGGTGAGTTTTGTGCAAGTATTGATTAAGTGAGGCTGAAGGAGGGTGAAATATTATGTCATATATTAAATAAACTGAACTCAAACAAAAACTGAACTCAAACAAACTTTTTTGTACTGTTTTCATATACAAAAATATCGAATTTAATATTTGATGTCCTTAGTTACTAGCTGACCACCACCGGATTCATTGCCAGCCGACTCATAATAAAGATAGAAGATAAGCGGGAATGGTCACGTGGTCTAATCCTATTTCATCATTTTCTTCAAAGCAAGATGCAGGGTCAACACTCAAATTACCTTAATTCACACTTCCAAAAAAAAAATTGGAAAAAGAAAAGAAAGAAAGATAGCTATTAGATAAAATGTATACCTTCTCCAAAAAAATTTTATTTTTAATTTTTAAATATCCATGATTTCTGTAATCGAATGTCTGTCATCCTAGCAATTTTTCTCACTTATAATTGGTTTCATGCTCTTGAATATGGTTGAGTGATTTTCACACTTAGCAATTAGTGCAACATATTTTCTGTTTAATTGGCTATCATTATTAGGAATTTGGTTCATGATTACGTTTTGTTGTTATTATGAAAGTCCCTAGCTAATGCTATTGAGGCAAAAGAAAAGTTCCTAGAGGATAGAGTTAGTCTTTCCCTTCCCTTCCCAAATAACACAGACTCGGTGACTAGGATAACACAAAATATAGGCATTGGTTGAGAATCAATCACATATATAAAACCATAATTTTGTCAGGAACAAATTCATGACTTGCGACATCTTCTCCAAGACTCCAAAAAATGGGGTACAAATTTGTTCACAATATCTCTGAAGTCATGATCATGTCAACTCATGCAAATATATGGACAGATAGGTCACTCAGAGTCACATACAACTCTGCAAACATATACTATTTTTTAGATCAAGATGATAGATTTATTAACTGATATCAGGCTGAACAATGAGAAAGAGAATTGGACATTCTTCAATCCATGAGAGAGGATCCCCCATCTCTTTTGAGAGCCCAGCTATAGCATAGGCTGCCTGATTACTTAACTCAAAAAGCAAAAGAAAAGGAATAAACCAGAGTTTTCTTTTACTCCAAGGCATAATGACTAGAAGCTTGCTGGACTAGCTGAGTCATATTTGCATTTGAACCAGATACTCAAGATTCATTATGAAGATTTTATATCATCCAAGCAGACACAGCAAAAATTTCCAGATTCAATGACTTTAAGCAAGACATGACCATGTGGATACAGTCACTAAAAATTATGTTATCAACTGCAATCAATTGCAAAATCTAGGAAAACACCTCCAATTCTCTGCAGAATCTCCATATCATGCAAGGGTATTCTTAATTCAAAAGAAATGAAAGTCTTTAATTAGTGCATGCATGAACAGATTGCAGGACTGTTTCACATATGATAAAAGATCTTTATACCATAGAGTGACATTTAAGTTAACCTTTTCTATTCTCTCACACGTCTCTTGACTCATTTTTAAATTTTATTTGTGTTATTGAATTAATTTTTTATACAAGGATCACCTGTATATCGAATTTTCCAAATGTCTTATTTAATTCTGCAGCTTCTTTTGAACCCTCTATCACTTACAAATTATTAATAGAAGTTTTGTGAATAAAATGTAGAGTTCAACATTTTTTACCCCTTTGAATAAAAAATTAAAAAAAAAATAGTTTAGGTTTCTTTTGACAATAATGTAATAGTATAAAATTATATACAATCAATCACACACACATGTAACAAATAAGTAGTACAAAATTGTAACAAAATTAATATAAAACAAAGCAACCATTATGTAACAAATATTTAATATAAAACAAAGGAAATGCTAATGGATGCCCTTAGAGTAATGGTTAACCATTCATTTAAAGAAAGTTTTTCTATTACCACACAACCATGGTGCGATGGTCACTCTACAAGTATAAGTGCTTATGGGGTGTAGGGGGCAAGGGCCGGGGATTAAGTCTCTAGGAGGGAGCTTCACATACATATACACTTAAATTAGGTTAGAATAGAAATTCTATCTTGTATGTAAAAAAAAAGCTTTTATGAGAAAAAAAAAAGCAATCAATATTTTGACAATTTTTTTTTATTTCTCATAAAAATAGTGTCATAATCTTCTTAAAATAAATTATTAATTATTATTAATATTTTTTTTTTATAAAGTTAATCATTATCTTAAAAGTATTCGATAACATGACTAATAAAACAAATATGGAAAGAACAATAAATGACAGTGACTTCCATCAGGATAGAGGCACAGGGCTCGAACACATTTTGAACATGGAATCTGACCTCGTTCATCTCAATAATTTCAAATTAATGTTTAAAATGTTGTCTGCCATTTATTTAACGTTTCTGAATTTTTGAGCACATTCTTGAAGGTAGTGTGAATCTCATTATAAGTGCTTGCTTGGCCATTACTATTATACCACAAATAGAACCAACAATTTAAACCAATAACAACCCACCTGTAATTTGTTGTGAAAATGAGGTATATTAACCAGGAATCCCCGAGTCTTTGAGTCAACCAGGAATCTTTGAGTCCTTTTATACAAGACCTTGGCCCAAAAAAAAGTCATTTTGTGGAAGACATATTTAAGACAGTTCTTGTTCCTGACCTTTTTATACGCTCCATATCAAATGCACTTAGCCTCACACACCTTGTTAGTAGTTCAAGCAGTTTATACTTCTATTATGGTCGATATTATGGATTTGATTAGGTCATGAATAATGCATTCAAACCATATCTTTCATCATATTGAGTTGCAGTTTGAAGCAATGCATTAATATTTTTTTTTTCCTTTTTTTGTCATTATTTTATGTACCCCAACAATAATTTGCACCAAAAATTCGCCATCAGTGAAATTTTAAACAATGTCTCTCTCTCTCTCTCTCTCTCTCTCTCTCTTTTGGGTACCCTATAGCTACATCATGTGTACCTTTTTTTTTTTTCGCTGGATGCGTTATGTGTACTAATGGATGAAGGAAGAAAAACTTTCTACAAATTAAGTAGGAATTTTTTTTTTTTTTTTTTAAATTTTATACTCTTCCACATGATCTCCTTGAAGTCAAAACAATCTTTTTCACTCAATTGGTTAAAAGATTGCCCTTGTCGGCAGCAACTAACAATTGGTTCAACACTTCAACCGTCAAAGGTGTCACACTGTGAAATTTTATCCTGAAGTTTGTTTCTTATGATGATACCAAGCGTAAGTCCTATGTAGTTTCAACCAATATCCAACATTCAGGCAACGAGAATATTCAATTAGTTTACGTGACAAAATAGTAAACATAAACAACCAACACAAAGTTTACCGATAAATATTTCCAACCTTGATTACTTGTATCTCGAAGTACAGAGGAACACTAACGATTTTTTCTCACCAAAAGCTACATTAGCCTAATCAACAACCAAGGCTTACAAAGCCATAGAGTTTGATGTTTCCCTTCAGAGTACACACAGATTTTGCCCCTCACACATGCTGTTGACACCTCCAACAAGCTAGGTTATAAGTTATTTAACAAGTAAGAAATAGTTGCTTAGGTAGTTAGGTTATATTAAGCATCAAAATTGTTGACACCCCCAACAAATGATTGTTGTCACATAACATTATGGAAACTACCTAAGACACAACTACATGATGTTTTCGAGCCTTTCAATGCTGCCAACGCACAACAAAGACTGCATTTAGACCAAGTTGTTGGGGGATATTTTCAGAGTAGCAGTGTGAGGGAAAAATATATGATAAGTTAATATACGGTGAAAAGGAAACTGGAAACTAGCATCTCGAGTTTTCAAAACTCAAGATCAATGATGAAAATCAAGGCTTTCAAACTCGAGTTCTACTGCAGTCGTGGAGTAATTTAGCCACATAGATCTCGAGTCTTATAGACTCAAGATCTAAAAAGCATAAGACTCAAGATCTAAAAAGCAAAACCGACTCTTTGAAACTCGATTTTGTCGGACTTGAAAATGCACACACCTGAAGATGTAGTGCCGCTGAAGAAGACGATCTGGAGATTCGCAGCGCTGAAGAAGACGATCTGGTGCTGGGTGGGCGATCTGGTTGGAGAAGAACACTGGTGGACGATTTGATTTTCAACTATTGGGTGGACGAACAAACGCGACTGGGTGAACAATGAAGAAGGAACAGACTGGCTGAACGACGAAGAAGGAACAGACGAAGAAGGAACAAACGTGAGGAGGAAGAAGAAGGTAAAATAACATGGTGGAACTCGAGTCTTAAAAACTTGAGTTCCATGTGGATATTTTTCCACGTCACCTACCACAGCTTACAAATCAAGACTTATAAACTCGAGTTTTGTCTAGGAACTCGAGTTTTAGACACTCGAGATGCTAGTTTTCCTGATTATTTTCAAACATGACAGCTAACCCAATTATTTAATATTTAAGGTTAATTAAAAAAAAAATCCCATGTTATTGTCACCTATTGGACACGTGCACAATATATGCTCACTGCCCAGCACATAACCATAGTCCATGCACCACAAACTGGAGGGTTTGCCCTGTGCCAATGCCACTTCCAAGTTTGGCTATCATATATAGGGTCCGTTTGGATAGAGCTTATTTTTGCTGAACTGAAAACTGAAACTGAAAATACTGTAGCAAAATAATTTTTTAATGTGTAAATAGTATTGCGGGACCCATTTTTAATAAAAAATTACTGAAAAATGAAGTGAACAGTACGCGCACAGTGTGCGCACAGTATGCGCACAGTGCGCGCCTACCTCCTGTCCCCCAGCAGATCCGGGAAAAAAAAAAAAAATGGTAAAACGTAAACGCAAAACGTGACTGCTGGATCCAAACCCACACATAGTCCATGTATGTAGCACATCACCACCCGTATGCAGTCTGGCCACACTTGGCCTTGAATGCCACAACCCAAAACATATTTTTCTCATTTTAATCCAACATTCTACCTATTGCCTAGCCCGTGCTTCCAGTTTCCACACACGCAACCTGCACACTGCCCTACTATCTGTACATGAACACGTTCACACAAAGCTGTCATGGCTCAATATTATATTACATATACTGCCCACAACACACACGATCTTGGAGCTTGCCGACTCTAAGTTTATTACTTTTGCCAAGCTATTGTCACACTCTGCCATTTAGCCAGCACGAGCATGCATGCACCACCGGTGACGGAAGTAATATAAATATATAAACGATTTTGTTGACGGATATCTTAAATACAATCATTTGAAAAATACTTTTAGAAACATTTACAATTTTTTTTTATTTTTTTATTTATTTTTACAGTTTTTAGAGTTGCACTTAAAACATTTAGGGTAAATTACAACTTACCAGTTAGTTGAAATTTTACCTTTTTTCAAATTTGACACTTTACCCACCTGAGGTTTGACTAAAATTTAAGTTGCCTACCTGTGGTTTAAAATTCCATGATGAAAGTGTTCCGATTGATAGTTTTTGATCTTATTTAATCTTGTTTTTTTATGTTTATTGTGTTTTTGGAGAAGAAAAACATAAAAGTAGAGCAAAATTACATATTTAGCTCTGTTTTTAATGAAGGTGGGTTACAGAAATCTAATTAAGCAAACCTCAGGTGGGTAAAGTGTCAAATTTCAAACCACAGGTAGGCAACTTAAATTTTGACTAAACCACAGGTGGGTAAATTGTAATTTACCCAAACATTTATTAATGAACTTTTTTAAGAAAGTTTTGATCCATTTTTAGAGAAAATATAAAAAATTGTAGAAAAAAAAATTAATTGTTTTTTTTTTAATTTTTCATAAAATATTTTTAAGTGTATTTTCTAAACAAATACCCTTAAGGTATTTATTAAAAAAATTCATTACTAATACATTAAAGGGTCATGCTAACCAGTGCCTTTAGGCATTGGTTAGCAATCAATTTTAAGAAAATTTTGACATCACTTTTATAGGAAATGAAAAAAGTTGTCAAAATATTTTCTTCCTTTCTCCATAAAAATTTTCTTTAAATAGATTATTAAATAATGCTCTAAGGATATTTGTTAGCATTTTTATATTTTTATGATAAGAGGGAGGAGGGAACACAGCCTACTAAGACATATGTACCTAATACCTCCTTCATGTCCATAAATTCGTTTGGCAGGCATGTGTGGAAGAAGGTGCCACCACATTGGCCACTCATCTCAAAGATCTAACACAAAAGGCCAAAGCTATCCATACAATTAGATTCTAATTCTGACTTTTGTAGTTATGTACCCAATTAACATGAGGTGGTTGGTTGTTGTAGTTATTGTATGAATAATGATAGGGATACAAATTATTTTATAAAAATTTTTATAAATTATTGATGTGGTGAGTAATTATTGGTGAATGAAAAAGTAATATTAATGGTAGGCTTAAATGAAAACGAATAAGAGATTGACTATATTAATATTTTGTAAAAATGTTATAAAATAGTTTGTAAGGTAACGTTACTCTTATTGTATTGCTAAGCATTACTATTACTTTAAACATTGTTTGAAGAATACGTTTGTTGGCAGGATTGATGATTAAGATGATAATATAAAAAAGATGATAATATAAAAAAGTTAAGGGATGTTTAATTATGAATAGTTATTATGTCCGTTGATTTCTTGTTACTCCTCACTCCTCACTCCTCAACCCTCAATCAAAGCAAATCATTTAAAGACTCAGTGCATCTTCTTCCCC
This sequence comes from Castanopsis chinensis, assembly GCA_032878915.1. Lineage (NCBI taxonomy): Eukaryota > Viridiplantae > Streptophyta > Magnoliopsida > Fagales > Fagaceae > Castanopsis > Castanopsis chinensis. Next base: position 16,374,503 of record JAVQMG010000121.1, read on the forward strand.
ACTTCTTTTGCTGTCTGCTCTCAGTCTCAGTCATTGTCTTTATAGTTTTTTTTTTGGTAAACTTCGCCTTTATAGTTTATAGTATACTATTTTTTTCTCTCTTATACTATATATTTCTCCAAGCTAAAAGTCATTGTTTATGTCATGCAGTCATGCTTCTACATTTGATTTCCCATGTGCAAAGTCCATAATGCTATGCTATTACGAGACGAAGGGTCATTCTCAATGTTTCAAAGCCCTCATGTGCTTTGTGTAATTTGCTCTTTTTAATCAAAACCAAGGTTGGCCAAATTATGAATGCAAAATTTTTATTTTATTTTATTATTTCAAAGGAATGAATGCATGATAATCATTCATCTTATAAGAAACAAAGAGTGAATACATTATTATGCAGCCACTAACCCTCAAAAGAAAAATAGGAGAGAGAGAGAGAGAGAGAGAGAGAGAGTTTTGTCATTTGTGGGGCTAACTCAAGGATCAAGGCCTATAGTGTAGCCCAATTTCACGTTATGAATATTATGATGTGAAATTGAACTACTTTATAGAGCATAGATTGCCTAGGTTGATGGTTTAACATACATGACAAGACATACATGACACTCAATTTTTCTTTTATTTTATTTTTTATTTTTAAGGAATCTGAGGATGCCCCATTAAGTGAATGGTCTAGATGGTTGATTCTAGGTTATAATTATGGTTTCTTGAATCTTACACTAAATGTGGCCCCATCATATGCTTCGAATAAGCAATTAAGCATTGATTAAGGGGAAAAAGGAAACAACACAAGGGTCACTCGAGAGATAATGGGATTGGAGGAAACTTTTTCAAGGTTTAAAGTCAACAAAATACAATTTCCCACCAACACTTCAATCAAATCTATTGAAATGCCTTTTATTAGTATAACTAAACGAAATCTTCCCATTTTATATCAGCTATTTTTCTTGTATATATTTTTTGTTCCAGAACTTCAAAAATTAATAAATTAAGGGTTCGTTTGGATAGAATTTATTGCTGAAAATTAAAAACTGAAAATACTGTAGTAAAATAATTTTTAAATGTGTGAATAGTACTGCGAGACCCATTTTTAATAAAAAATTACTAAAAAAGTACGTGAACAATGTACGCACAGTACACTCTGTATCTGTCCCGGTGGCAAAACCAAAAAAAAAAAAAAAAAAAAAGGTGAAAACGTGAAACATAAAAGCTGCAAAAAAAAAAAGCTGGATCCAAACAGTCATTAAAGAAATGAACTTTCGTTTAATGGAATAGGGTAAGAGCACCTTCTAAACCTTTATTTCCTCACGTATAGAATTATCCACAAAGTTCATTTGTGAACTGCAATTGCATTGCGATGTAGACTTTTTAGTTAATGCACAAAGTCAAAGTTAGAATATTTATGCATTATGTGAGATCTTCGTGGCCTTTGGACCGTCCAATTTCTTGCTGTCGAGTGTCGAGGAGTACATGTTCCATTCCATTTCAAAGTAGACATACTCTAAAGTCCTAAAAGCCCCATCAAACTATTTTACAAAAATTCAACAAGGGAATACAGCTTTTGAAAAAAAAGGTGATTTTCAGAAAGAAAAAATGGAAAAAAATCTTTATACTTTGCTATTGCCACAGGTACAACATGAGCAGTGTTTAACTAAGTACTTTCTGACGGAAATTACTTTTTTTTCCCCTGCAATTTAGTTATACGAAAGTCAAGAATAACAAAAGTTTTGACCAAAAAAAAAAATTGATATTTGTTGCCGGGAGATACTGTTAATAGAAAAAAAAGTGATAATATTGGTATTTTAAAAAAAAAAATTGATGATATTGGTAAACTTAAATAACAACAAATAAAAACTTATCAATTTAATATGTGTGAAAGAAATTGTTAAATTTTGTGAGAAAATGCTAAGTTTGCAACTTTTGCTACAATTTACCCACGTAACGAGTTGTAAGTAGTGGGTTTATGTGGGTCCACAACTTCTTCACTTACATCTTGTCAATTGCCACATAGATTAATTGCAGTAAAGTTGTGAAAATAATTATATTTCTAGCATTACTCAATTAGTTACAAAGAGATAAAGTAAACTATAAGAAAAACAAATAATTTATTTATTTTTTACAATTTTATCTATTCTCATAAGAGTAATGTTATAACATTCTTTTGAGTGTCTGTTTAAAAACAACTTATTTAGGGTCAGTTTAAAATTCGCTTATTTTGCTATAATTGAAAACTTTTTATTGAAAGTATTATAAATAAAGGTAAAAGTTAGCTGGAATAGTATAGTGAGACCATAAATAGTATCAAAAATTTGAAAATTTTTTACTGAGAGTACTGTAGATAAAGGTAAAAATTAACTGAAATAGTATAATAAGATCCATAAATAGTACTAAAAAATGTAGTAAGATCCATAAATAATAACAAAAAAAAATAGTAGTAAAATAAGTTAATAAAAATAATCAATGTTAAACGCACACAAATTTATAGAATGGAAACATTAACAATTTCTCAGAAAAAAAAAGTAAAAAGGAAAAATAAAAGGAGTTGATCAACAACAATTTGAAAAACCATTAAAACCCCACCTAATAAGCTCTTAATAAATTCACCAAACCTATAGCAGATAATATATGTATTGAATCCGTGTCATTTATGGATTCTTACCTCTGACACTGACTACCCATGCTGGTCTTTTCTTTCCTTTTCCCAGTATACCCGTCACCTTAGTTTGTTTTTCTCTTTCTCAGTAAAGTGTGTCTCTTTTTTCCGTCCTCATGTTCAACGCAAAGACAAAAGTTCTTCTTTCACTTTGGCTTTTTGTACTTGTTAGCTTGTGAAAGACCTGCTAAAGCAAGACAAGGTGAGACTCACATTCTCTCTTGAAACATCATTAGTTCTCGCATTTCCATATGTTAATTTGAATACTAGTACTCCTACTGGACGCATTTGTTTGTTTGTTTGTTATACTCAGTTTTTTGGGGCTTTATGGGCATTATAATTTATGACTTACAATGGTCCCCCATCATTTGCAGGAAAAAAAGTTTTCATTTTTAGGTGAGTTTAAGCCAAAGAGTTATATTTTCTTGAAACCCAAAACCGCTGCAGACTGAGAAGTGCTGGTTTTGGTGTTGGATTCAGTGAAGTAGCGCTGTATTTTTCTGAGATGGACCCAGAACCATTTATGATAGAGTGGTGGTGGTTTTGAAGTTCTGAGCAAGGATTTTGAGCTGGTTGGAGGGTTTCGGTTTCAATCTCCTTTCCCTCTTCTTGTTTCTCCCTCTTTGAGCTCATTTCCCAAATGGGTTTTGGTTTGTTTGGCTCCATTTTGATTCTCACTCTGTTCTTCAAGCTTTTGGTTTCTCAACAACCTAATTCAGATGGGCTCTTTGCCTCTGAGTTCTTGAAGAAGATGGGATTAGCCTCTTCCCACAACTTTTCTTCTCCTGTTTGTTCATGGCAAGGGGTTTTCTGTGATGGTGAAAAAGAACCTGTTACTGGGTTAGATTTCACTGGTTTAGGCCTCACGGGTTATATTCCTGATACAACCATTGGCAAGCTCACAAAGCTTCGATCTTTGGATCTTAGTAACAACAAAATCATTGGCTTGCCTTCAGATTTGTGGAGTTTAGGCTCACTCAAGAGCCTTAATCTTTCCTCCAACCAGATATCTGGGTCCCTCCCTAACAACATTGGCAATTTTGGTTTCCTAGAAAGCTTGGACCTTTCAAGGAATAATTTCTCTGGGGAAATTCCAGCAACCATAAGCTCCCTAGTCAGCCTGCAAGTCCTTAAACTTAATGGAAACAGATTTGAGCAAAGCATCCCAGCAGGAATTCTGAATTGCCGTTCTCTGGTCACCATTGATCTTTCACTGAATCAGCTAAATGGGGATCTTCCAGCTGGTTTTGGTGCTGCATTGTCCAAGCTGAAAACTTTGAACCTTGCAGGAAATGAGATTTATGGCAAGGGTTCAGATTTCTCAGAAATGAAATCCATCACTAGCCTAAACGTTTCTGAGAATGTGTTTCAGGGTTCTGTAATGGGTGTGTTTCAGGACCAGCTGGAGGTCATAGACCTGAGCAGGAACCAGTTTCAAGGTCACATATCTCAGGTACAATTCAATTCTAGTTTTGCTTGGTCTCATTTGGTTTATCTAGACTTGTCTGAGAATCAGCTTAGTGGAGAAATATTCCACAATCTTAGTCAAGCCCAGAATCTCAAACACCTTAATCTTGCATACAATAGATTTACTAGACAAGACTTTCCGAGTATTGAAATGCTCTTCGGTTTAGAATATCTTAATCTGTCAAGGACTAGTCTCACTGGTCATATTCCTGATGCAATCTCACAATTGAGTAATTTGAATACACTTGATCTTTCCCGGAACCATCTTACTGGGGAAGTTCCGGTACCAAGTGTCAAAAACCTCCAGATTATTGATGTTTCCCACAACAATTTGAGTGGAGAAGTTCCTTTATCTCTCTTAGAGAAACTCCCATGGATGGGGTGGTTCAACTTCTCCTACAATAACCTAAGCCTTTGTACAAACTTCCCCCCGGAAACTCTCAAAACATCATTCTTTGGTTCCTCAAGCAGCTGTCCAATTGCTGCAAACCCTGTCCTCTTCAAAAGAAAACTTGCCAAACATAAGGGAACAACGCTTGCTCTAGCTCTAACCTTCGCAATGATCTGCTTGCTTACTGGGTTGCTATTTCTAGCATTTGGTTGCAGAAAGAAAACTAGAATGTGGGCTGTAAAGCAGACCTCATACAAAGAAGAACAAAATATTTCAGGCCCCTTTTCATTCAAGACCGATTCAACCACATGGGTGGCTGATGTTAAGCAAGCAAATTCAGTGCCAGTAGTGATTTTTGAGAAACCATTGCTGAATATCACATTTGCAGACCTCTTGTCTGCAACTTCAAATTTTGACCGTGGTACCCTTTTGGCTGAAGGAAAATTTGGGCCTGTTTATAGAGGATTTCTACCTGGTGGAATTCAGGTTGCAGTGAAAGTTTTGGTCCATGGGTCAACATTGACAGATCAAGAAGCTGCAAGAGAACTCGAGTATCTTGGTCGAATCAAACATGCCAATCTTGTTCCATTGACAGGATATTGCTTAGCTGGGGATCAAAGAATTGCTATCTATGACTACATGGAGAATGGGAACTTGCAGAATTTGCTTCATGACTTGCCTCTTGGGGTTCAAACTGTAGAGGATTGGAGCACAGATACATGGGAGGAAGAGGATAATGATGGTATTCAAAATGTTGGCTCTGAAGGGTTGTTAACAACTTGGAGATTTCGTCACAAAATCGCACTTGGTACAGCCCGAGCACTGGCATTTCTCCACCATGGTTGCTCACCTCCAATTATTCATAGAGATGTCAAAGCTAGTAGTGTTTATCTGGATTATAACTTGGAGCCAAGATTATCCGATTTTGGTCTAGCTAAGATTTTTGGCAATGGATTAGATGAGGAGATTGCTCGTGGATCACCAGGATATGTGCCACCAGAGTTCACTCAGCTGGATTATGACTCCCCTACGCCAAAATCTGATGTATATTGCTTTGGGGTGGTTCTGCTCGAGCTGATTACAGGCAAAAAGCCTATTGGAGATGACTATCCCGAGGTGAAAGAAACGAACTTGGTGTGTTGGGTTAGAGGATTAGTAAGGAATAGCCAAGGGTTAAGTGCCATTGATCCAAAAATACGCGATACAGGACCAGATGACCAAATGGAGGAGGCCCTCAAGATTGGATATCTGTGCACAGCTGACCTTCCCTCAAAGCGACCAACCATGCAGCAAATAGTTGGACTTCTTAAAGATATTGAACCAACATCTCATCAGTGATGAAATGTGAAAAATGGGGTAGTACGGAAATTGCCTTTTTCCTATTTTGTTCTTTATGAGTTATTTTTATGCTGCCTTGGGAGGGAATGTACAGTGGTCCTGAAATTCTGTTTTGGTTTTGATGTCTTTCTTTTTCCCTTTCCATTGTTGGTGGCATAAAAGCCTAATTTATATACAAAAACAGTTTGTGATCTTTTAAACATGCTATCTCCTTGCAGCTTTACATCTTGTATTAGAATTCACTTGATTCCAGAGAAGCCTCTGAAGCAAATTTTGTTTAAAATTTTGTAGGCATGCTCATGAGATGAGTTTTGGGTTTTGTTTCTTTTCAGTGTTAATGACTTGGAATGAGGACTCAAAACCCAAAACTTGTATGCTGGTTTAGGGGTCTCCCTCCTTGAGAGAAATGCTTGATGTTGCGGCATGATATGCAAGTATCCTAGTATATTTATTCTTCTTGAGTGCTATTTCTACAACTAGAATATGTGGTAGACGTGGTGTCAGAGGTATGGTCCCATTACTTTTATTTGTTTCAAGTCATGGACCGCCCTGGACCATAAATTGATCGATAGTTATTTTTTGTGGCTATGTACATGCGAGCATAGCTAGACATGGAAAAACGGGCGGGTCGGGTCGGGTCGGGTTCGGGTCGAGTTAATCGGGTTACGGGTCAAACGGGTCACGGGTCAAAAACGGGTCATCTTAAGAGGGTTAAAAACGGGTTCGGGTCAATCGGGTTGCGGGTCGGGTCGGGTTGACCTGTATTGACCCGTATTTTTCAAATGAATTTTTTTTTTATAAATAAAACAACATGCATTTGTCATTTGAAAAGTTATGCAACAAATTATTTTATGTAATTTCGACTTCACCACTTATATTAAAAATGAGTTCAGTTAAACTTATTAATACTTATTCAATAATTTTAAAATTATACAAATCCTAACATTGCTATCTAAAACAAAATAACACAAACATAAATAAAATAAATACACATGTTTTATTTCTACGCAATATCAACATTCCAAAATATAAAACAAAATTACAAATAACTTATTGGATAACTCATTTGATAAAGAATAAAAACATATAAGAAATTTACAATCTTGAAAATTAATTTTATAATCTATTATCAATTGTGGTTGGCACTCTATTTCAATTTGAGATATACGTTAAAATTGGATTGCTTACTTATTTGTACATGGTCTCTTTTATGAATATCATATCATTGTTAAGCAACACACGCTCTAGAAAATATTATAATTTATTTTAAAAAGCCATTTATTATGGACATAAATTGTTAAAAAATGAGTCTAAGTATTCATAATTTATGCTAATTTAATACTTTAACTTCACTATTTTTACATTTGTAAATGTTTCTCATACATGTTTACAATTTTAAATCTATATTTTTAACTCTACTGTAACTGTATTATCTTGGCATGTACTTTGTTATTTAATATCTAAAAATCTGTACTCATTACAGAATGCTCAACCTTTTATCTTTTAATTAATTTACATATGTAAATGTATCAATTGTTTCTTTAAAACTCACAATAAACAATTAAACTACTATTATCTTAATTTTACTTTTTTTTTTACCCAAAAAAAAGTTTTAAAAATGTGATTCGGGTTCGGGTCGGGTTGCGGGTCGGGTCGGGTCGGGTCGGGTTGACCCGCAAAAAAACTTGAAAAACTCGGGTCGGGTCACGGGTCAACCCGTTTTTGTTTCGGGTCAAAAAAATCGGGTTCGGGTCGAGTATTTTTCGGGTCGGGTCGGGTCAAAAAATTTTGACCCGTTTTGCCATGTCTAAGCATAGCAGCAGCACTTTGTTTTTTTGTTTAATTGAGGTGAGCTTGGACTAACACGTATAGTTATTAAGTCTCATCAATTAATCTTCTTCATATACTTAGCAAAAGAAAGAATAGCAGCACTTGTTAAAGGATTTGGTTAAGTCATGAGTGTACAAATCACATTTTCTTTGAGTCTTACACGTTTGGAAATTGAAACACATATTTAGCAAAATTGTAGTCCTTTTTGTCAATATACAAATTCAAGCTGGTATCAACCACTGGTTACTTGGAGACGATACAGAGATTCCTAATCCTACAAAAAATTATGCTAGTATTTTCTAGCATTATATTATTCTTTACGTACATTACTAAAAATATTGCTAAGTTCATGTTCATGATAATATAAATTTACGGTTAGAGGTTCCTACCACACTCGATGCTACTAAAGGACACATGCTAACCTTATCATAATAAGATATAGTTAATACCTAATAAGGGCATTATCATTATAATTCTCAAAATGGGTTGGATTGATTAATTGGTTTGGTTGTTGAGCATGTCAATATTTTTCACTTTTAAGATTTTGACTGAAGCAAAAAAAGTACAAGTTCCCTTGTAATGAATTTTACTATGGCAGGGCAAGAAAAAAAAGGAACAAAAGGCAAAGAAAAACAACAACCTAGCAAAGACTACAACAACAACAACAACAACAAGCGTCAGCAGAAATGGTACTTGCTCTCATTTCTATCCAAGTTTGGAACCTTTTCCTTTCGGCCTGTGGAAAAGAATAACTCTTTCTATTATTCTACACTACTACAAATAGACTAAATAACAAAAAAAAAAAAAAAAAAAAAAGCATATTTCTTTGACTGAATAAGGCCGGCATAGAAAATTTGTCCCCTTATTTTCATATAGGAATTTCCACCCCAATTATGATCACAGTGATTATAACTGTTGAATTGAAGTGATGACTCAAGCCTTATGTTCCAATTGGTGGCAATAATAATTGTCAAACACAATCATCATGAGCTGCAGCTGCTAAAGTCATGCGTTAAAAGTTTTATGCTGGGTGCCAAGTAAATTACTTGCAGGACCAACATCATTCATATACGACTCGACCTATAGAAAAGATCTTCCAAAATCATGTTTGACTAAGATTAAAATAATGTATGACCCAAAATAGTTCCCCATACTAATGAGTATTAAAATTTTGTAATCCAAAACTCTGGCTAATCTAATCATTGATGTACTATGCAATATATCTTTTTCTACAAATATCAATTATCATGACATTGTAATATACAACAAAATCGTTCATTGGCAAGGCGAAAAGGCATGAAAATTATTTAAGATTTATGTGACGTGCTTCTAATAGTTTAATAAAGTTTCTAGCAGTGATTGAGTCAAACAAATGACCTTTGTGGGAGGAGGGTTTAGGAAAGGAAAGACCATCTCATCTGTACAGACACTAACACAAATTTTTGTAAAAATATCTATTCCTGTGATGTTCACGGACAAAATTTTGATGATTAAAGTCATGTTGCATCTAGTAAAATACAGTAATAGTTATATTTTTGTAAGTTTTTATGATCATACCTTCATATAGAAATGGAGAGATTATTTATAGGTATAGATTAATCCCCTTTTCTTACTTAGATATGTTCTACAAATCTCATGTTTTGGAGCTGACGTGACTTCTATCACTTAGACACTCTAATTTGTAGGGCGTAATTAGGCAACTTTGTCCAGTCGAATGAAAAGAGAATCGCATCACATCAGAAATGATGTGAAGTAGTTGTGGCACAATAAATATCAAGAATGAAGAGAATCACGTCACATTAAATGTGATGCGAGGTAGTTGTGACACAATAATGTCAAGATGTCTGAATCTAAATGACCTTTCATTCTTATGAGGCAAAGCTACAGAGTTAGACTGCAGACACTCCTTTTTGGGTGAAGGTTCTCAGCATGATGCTAGGATCCATTAGCAATATTCATGAGGTTGATGTCCCTTTGCATTATTCCAATTCGGTCTCTCACCGACCTTCTTTGATCTTGGTTTCCACCTGCCCTGCCCCCCCCCCCCCACTGCATTATTCCAATTCGGTCTCTCACCGACCTTCTTTGATCTTGGTTTCCACCTCCCCCCCGCCCCCCCCCCCCCCCCCCCCACCACAAACCTCTATTTTTCTTTTTTTATTATTGTACTAGCTTAGGTAATTATTATCTATAACATAGTCATTTGATTAAACATGAAGTGCAAATTTAAACAGTGCAAGCAAATTTTACAACAATCTTGAACTTTTTTGTTAAGGCATAAAATTGTATCTCCTTCCAATAGATAAAGGATGTGAAAAAATGAAAATTAAGTTCTATGACATGCTTTGATTAAGACGGGTTGGAAAAATTGTCCCCAAAAAGAATACATTCCGATGGACCCAATGGCTTTTCCTTGAGCATCAGATGCTTATCCAATTAGCCCCACTAAGCATCTTTAGAGAAGAGAAAGAAGTGTGAGCCATTAAAATTGGGCATTTATGACATAACTATCTTCGGGCATAAGCTTCAGAATAGGTGAATAACACGTTTTGGAAAAAGAAACGAAGAAAAGATGAGTCTCAAATTGGGCTTTTGCATCACCATCTTTTTTTTTTCATCTTATATGTATTGGGCTTGTGCTATTTGTGGAACTGGAATGCTTTAGTTTGGGTCTGACTTCTTTTTTTATTCGCTGCCTTGCTCCCTTGCCTTTTGTGGCGGAGTACTACCGACTACCAAGAATGATATAGACAATGATACGAGAATATTGACACATAACTATCTTAGAACAGTGTCATATTCATGTTAAGTTTGATTTTTTTGTCCGATGCGCTTAAAGCATTGTACAGAAACCAAACCCTATAGATAATGAGGAAAGGCAAATTGCCTTTCAAAACACCTTCACGTGATGACTCAATGTTTGAAATCTTTGATACTTAAATTATTTTAGTGAGGATTGATCATATAATCTCAAAACTCATCAATATGGTGCTATTGCAAATTTGCAAGTACACATCAAGTTTTTGGCAAACTATTATTAAAATTAGTTAATAACCTAAGGGTAAAACGTAGATATAATTTCTTAGATGCAGTATATTTAGTTCTTTAATGTATTTAAACTATGCTAAAAAAATTGAATTTAAACAAATAACTGCATTGAATTTTACTGTCCTTGAAAAATATAAAATTGTTTGTGTTTTATTACTAACTGTATCCATGTGTTAAATTTGCTCAATTGATACAAATCTTTATTGTTATAATATAAATGGAGGTAGTAGTCACAAGAAATAAAACTAAAGAATAATAGAACTTTTGTATTTAAGTCGTGTTCGTCGACTTTCTTTTATTATTGCCGAAAGATACAATAAGTAGTTTTGCTATTGAAAAGTTATCTGTCACTTCTTTACAACAAGGCTGTCATATGTGAGTCTTTAGCATGTTGATTGGTTTTAACATATGTGTTGAAGAAAGTGGAATGCTATCGGATAATTTATGTGGCACTAAGGGTTGAAGTCAAGGAAGTCAATCTCGTATTGGAGGCTGTATCGGTTTGACCAGTGGAATGATATATTTCAATATTAGTCAATATCGGTGTATCGTTTCGAGTCTACCGTTATTTTTTATATTTATAAATATAAATATATATATATATATATATATATATGTATATGTGTGTATATATATTATAATAAATATAAAAGCTTACCATAAAACATTACCTCAATTTAGAACAAATTATTCATGGTTTTAGACTTTAGCATTAATTAAAAAAAAAACACAATATAAAAAATAGAAAACTTAATTGTTCATTACATACTAAGAAAACAAATAATACTAATAAGTTAATGCAAATTGGTTATCATTCTGTCTTTACAAAAATTCAAAAATTACAAAAAAAAAAAAATTTCTGTATCGGCCGGTATTGTCCGAAACCAACTGGTATGGCTGGTATTTAATCCGGTACGAAATATTGGTATTTCGATACCGATATATGTACTGGTACAATACATACTGGCCGATATGGTATTGACTACACTCGTTGAAATTTACTGATGAAGTCTGCATAATAGAAGACTAAAATTGGGAAGTGTTTTACAGTAAAGTCTAGCATTATCTCAATTTCCAACATTCAGAAAATTGTCCAATTTTTTATTATTATTATTATTATTATTATTATTATTATATGTCACTTTAACAACTTGTAATTTTTCATTGTTTTAGATAGATTTGTAAATGGTTCTAAATCGTTATAACCTATACTGCAATTGGACAGTCAATCACATGACAATTACATACTGTTGTCCTCATGTTTGGCATGTTACAATCGACACCTCAGGTAAAAGGAATTGAGGGTATTACACCATCCTTACACGAGGTATCAACATGAGTGGAGGACAAAATGCACACACATTCCCATTTTCATGTACTCAAATCTGAGCACAAAGCCACAAACGCCTGCACTAAAGAGGGCAACAAAAATTAAGAATTTACCTTACTTGTGATTAGCCTAAACAATTTAATGAAGGCAAGTGCCATGAAATAACCTGAAACTAAGGCCCAGTAAACCAGAGGTGTGCGAGTGAGGAAGACATTCAGTAAAATGGTTGCTCGAAACAAAGCCCTGAGAACTTTTTTTTTTTAGAGATAATTACAACATGTTAATAACCCCGTAATTCAAACCCTTTCCCCCTAGACCCCCAAGCACTTTATGCATGGGGAGGTGTCAATTCAACTACAAGACTTTTGGCAAAGCCCTGAGAATTGATAACTCAAGAAAGTGTTTTTTTAATTTCAAAATATGAGAAATAAAAACTTCATGGGGAGCGGCTGAAAATTTTATAATTTTCCAAAAATGTCCAGGTCATTAATGCTATCTCAACCAAAGTAGCATAAAAAAAAAAAAGGCCAAAAATTTATTACTACTATTTTACATTATTACTTAACAATGCACTCAACATCTCATACTCTATTTTACAAATACACCATATTAAAATAATCCAATAGCTTGTTTGGATAGAGGGGAGAAGGAGGGAGAGTGGAGGAGAGTTGACCTAAAATAGACTAATTTTAGGCTATATCTATTTTACTCTATTCTCCTCCCTTCTCCCTCAATTCAAACGGAGCATAAAAGAAGAAGAGAGAGAAAATGAGAAAAGAGCGTGAGAGTTTTAAGTAGATAAGAGAGAGAGTAGTGAATTATTAAAAAAAAAAAAAAAAAAAAAGATTAATATGAGCTAAAGTGGACATTTATATTTAAACGTCGCCCAGTCAGCATGCAAAATACATTACCCATTGTAGGTGGTTTTGGTGTGATCATGTGTGTTTGGACATTTATTTTACATTTTTGGTACTTTTAAAGTATTGAATGTAAATGCTCTAACAAACTATTTCATCTAAGCCTCATCAATGGGCAGGGTCGGGCCTGCCCGGCCCGTTTTTATTTGGCCCATGGGTTTAATGGGCTGGGCTTAACGGGTTGTTGACTAGTCAATGGGCTGGGCCGGGCCGGGCCGGGCCAAGCCGGGCTAGATGGAAAAACCCTAGCCCATGGCCCTACCCATGGGCAATGCCCATTTGGGCTTTAGCAGGCTGGGCTAGTGAGGTGGGTTTAATGGGCTACCTATGAGCATTTTTAACGGGTCTTCAATGGGGTTATAAAAATTTAACCAAAAAAATTATAATTATATATTATTACAAAATATCAAATTGAACAATTAAATCTACTAAAAAGATTATATTAAAAAAAAAAATACTAAGACATACCTCTTAAAAAGATACTAAAATAAGATTAATTAACTTCTATTGATAAGAATAAATAAGTGCATTGAAATTTTCATGAATATATTAGAGTGAAAATAGTTGCATCACTACAACATGTGTACATCCCAACTAGGTTAGCACCCACACACTTGTCTATCATTTGCAATTTTCAATCTATTTGTGTTGAAACATCAAATAATTTTATCTAAGAAAAAAATTGAAAAACTTGTTACATAAATTTTATAACTATTTGCCAAGCATTATCTTGAAGTGGTGGATTGTTGGTCATGTGGTGGACTTCTTGGTATCCACTCGGGCCTTTCTAGCTTCAATCGCTCAAATGCCTTTGCTAATTCTGCTTCTTGTTCTACTTCATGTCGTCTTGTGTCCGCTAAGTTCCAATCCTTTAAGCACACAAGTGCCTCAACAGTCTCAGGACTAAGACCACATCTCTTGTTAGATATAACTCTACACCTGCAGAAAAAGATGCTTCCGATGCTACCGTGGAAACAGGAACTGCTAATGTTTCACGAGCTATAATGGAAAGTATGGGATACTTACTTTGATTTGTTTTCCACCAGCCCAATAAATCAAATGATCCTTCTTCATCAATTTTAAGTAAAGGTTGAGTTAAATAACGTTGAAATTCCGATAACCCACCTCATGTTACTGAAGATGCTTGTTCTCTTCTTTTTTTAACCATGTGATAAGCATTTTGTTCTTCTTGGTCACCTGGAAAACTAGTAGAGGACAAAGAACTTCTTGTGTTTTGTGTTTGTGTACCAATTTCAGAATTTTTATAAGCATTTCTATAATAATCAAATAATTGTGTCATTGAATTTTGAAATGATTTTATGGTCTTTTGAATTTTTTCAACTTCATCATTATAAATTATTTCTAAAAAAGCATTCAACTCTTCAATTTAAATCTAGGATCAAGAATAACAGCAATTCCAAAAATCAAAGGAATATCTCCCCAATATTTGTCAAATTTTTGTCTCATTAAATCTAACGTTTCATCAAATATTCCAAAATTTTGCTCGTAAAATTTTGAAATTTTTGCACAAATGTTAGTCGATTGAATTATAACTCTACAAGATGTTGGATAATATACCCCACAAAAATTTTTTGTTGAATTATCAAAAACCTTTAAAAAGTCTCTTACAAGTTCTGCTAACATCCAATCATGTTCTTCAATTTTTTCTAGAGGACAACGTGAATTTTGAGAAAGATGAGAATAATATAAATTTAAAACATCTTTATATTTTATTGCTGAATCTAAAAGAAGATAAGTAGCATTCCACCTATGAGGCACATCAATATTTATATTTTTTTTGTTTCTTTTCAATTCCATACAACATTTTATATACAATTCATATCTTGCTTGAGAACTATTAATATTACGAACAATATCTTTTATTTTTTCAACAGATGAGGATAAATTTGATAAACCATCTTGTACAATTATATTTAAAATATGTGCACAACAACGTATTCGAAATAATGTACCATGTAAAGGTAAGATTAATTTTTCTTTTAAAAATATCTCAGCCGTATCATTATTTGTTGCATTATCAAGTGTTATTGAAAATATTTTATTAGTAATCCCCCAATATTGAAGTTCCTCACTAATAAGATTTGCAATGTTATAGCCCATGTGTGGAGATTCCAACATTTTAAATGATATTATTCTTTTATTTAAATTCCAATTAGAATCAATATAATGAATAGTTAGAGAGAGAAAACCTAATTTATTTCTTGATGTCCATAGGTCAGAAGTTAAACAAAATCTACCACTATATGCATGCAAAATACTTTTTAATTTTTCTTTATAAAATTTTATACTCTTCATGATATCTCTTTTTGGGGTGGATGTAGAAAATCCTTTATATTGTGGAGTAAAACCAGGTTGCACCATTCTTATAAAATCATGTTTTTCAACAAATGTAAAAGGGTGTTAAGCTCTAACAAGATATTCTACTACTTCATTACGTGCATTTGCATTAGTGTAAATAAATATAGTTAAATTTCCCTCCTTATCTGTTCCTAATCATTGAAAATCTCTAATATCCATTTGATTTTTCGCTTACAACTATTTAACATATGACATTTTAAATGGTTAGTCCCTGCACTTGAGCCACCAGCCAGCTCATCACCACATTTGCTACATATAGCTTTAATTTCTTTTGTTCCATCTTGTTTTATCCTCTCTACCCTATCAAAAATTTTCCAAACTTCACTTTTTAATTTTTTATTAGTAAAACTTGGATTTGAGCCGAGTTTAGTATTATTATTAGTTGATACATTAGATGTACGGGACACTGGGGATGTGGGAGAACCAATTGACTCAAAATATTGCCCTTGCTCATCTAGATCATCTAGTATGATGTGATCATTTCTATGAGTCATTTTAAAATTTTGAAAACTAATAAAAATAATGTATACAAATAATGGGACGCAAGTATATGACAAAAGTTATGAAAAGATGTTACCCAATCAATTGAATTTTGAGACAAATAGTTTCCACAGTTAAAAATTTAAGGGGAAAAAAAAAAAAGAATATTTTCCAAATCAATTTTAAAACATTCAACTTTAATTTTTTTTAAAATAAAAAATATTATTTATAATTTAAAAATAAAAATAAAAATCCAAAGTGGAAGAGAAAAATTGCAAATGCAAATTGTGCACTACTTGTGTAGTGAGAGAGGATATGGAATATGATTCCTTGGATGAGAGCTTAACTGTGACACATTGATCCAACGGCCAGCATCTTATCTTACATGAACCAGAGTTAAGACTTAAGAATATGGGAATACGACCCTTAAAAGAGTTTTGGAATAAAAGGGCCAGACCCCTCCAAAAGTCTCCCTCTTCTCAATTCTCATCATTTCTCAGAAGCAAACAAAGCTCCAGACAAAAGAAAGAGATAGACGGAGAAAGAGACAGGAGAGAAGCAAGCTTGGTTGTTAAAAAATGTCGGACAGTGAAGAGCATCACTTTGAGTCCAAGGCTGACGCTGGAGCCTCAAAAACTTACCCTCAGCAAGCTGGTACCATTCGCAAGAATGGCTATATTGTCATCAAGAGCAGGCCTTGCAAGGTTTGTCCATTTTTTTTTTCTTGTTTTTGGATTAATTTTATGAATTCTTATCTGGGTTTATGTTATTTTTCCAAATCTTTGATGGGTTAATTTTAGTTCTTATTGTTATTGGTGCTTTACCAGTTGTTGGGTTTTTGTTTTCTCAGGTTTTTTCTTTTGTTTTGGCTTTAATTTTGTGAATTTTTTTTTTATCTGGGTTCATGTGATTACTTGTTTTGTTAATAGAAGCTGTGATTTTTGGTTGATTGAAGTTGTCATTATGTGGGCCACCTATTAAAAACTTGATTTTTTTTTGTTGCCCTATTGAAAATTATGAGTAGAAAAGTTGGTAATATAATAGCATATTGAGTAGGGATTGCATATGGGTTTCTGTTTAAGTGATCATTTTAAAAGCTTAGTTGAGATGGCTAAGCTCTACTACATGTCAGAGATTGGGTAATTGTGAATAAATCTTAAAGATGAAAGGTTTGCATGTGCACATGAGTGATGGTTCATGTCTACTTTTAGGATATAGACTTTCAAAGTATATCACCAATTATAAGCCTCTGGTGTTTTTCAGGTTGTTGAAGTTTCCACTTCAAAAACAGGAAAGCATGGACATGCAAAGTGCCACTTTGTTGGAATCGACATATTTAATGGGAAGAAGCTTGAAGATATTGTTCCTTCATCCCACAACTGTGATGTAAAGCCGATTTCTAATTTTGCTTGATATGTTGGCGTTCTTTTGTGCTGAAGCACATTGGGTTGTTGGTCCTTTTGATTCATTATTTGTTTTTGCAGGTTCCTCATGTTAATCGTACTGACTACCAGTTGATTGATATCTCTGAAGACGGTTTTGTAAGTTTTCTTTTATTAGTTATTGCCAATTTTTGGTTTCAGGCAATGCTGTCCTGTGTTTATTAATAGACCATCAATTGATAATAATGATTATAGAGGGAATGGATCGTGTGTATGCAGACATGACTATGCTTTTTAAATTGAGATTCTTCCACCTGAGTTTTCAATTTTGGCTTGGGTGATGCTAAGAGCCATCTAGCTCAATTACAACATCCTAGTGTTTCCAAATGAGATGTCTAGGATTCAAATCCCACCTCCCCCAACTATCAAATTATCAAAAAACAAGTTTTGGCTTGGTTGATACAGATTATTTACTTTGTATCGGCTGGCCTGCTGTTTAGATTGAGGGTAGTTTTACAGGAAGAGTGCAAAACTATTAGGATGTTGAAATATTTTTGCCAGTTATTCTCAGTTTCATTATATCAAAGCATGACATTTACATTCATGATTCTAATACAAACTAAACAGTGCTTCATTTCCATTTCCCTTTCCATAAGGCACTCAACCAAAAAAGAGGCCATTAAGAAGAGAATTCTCTGTTTTATATGGAAAGTTTCAATGTATGTACTAGAAAAACTTAGTTTTAGCTTTGTTTCTGTGTTTGCATGGCTACTTGATTAATGGTGTTCTCAGCTAATGTTCTTTTAGTTTGCAACGGAAGATGAGAGAGACCAATGGTTACTTGTTTTTTGTTCTTGAACTGATTAAATATTATTTTAGTTTGCAATGAAAGATGCAGTGCTCTTGCTGATTGTATTTTGTGATATCAACCAATTTAAGTTGGGTGTCATGTAGGTGAGTCTTCTAACTGAGAATGGAAACACCAAGGATGATCTGAGGCTTCCCACTGATGACAGTCTGCTTAGCCAGGTATGTCATTGAGAATGTTTTTTCATTAACCATGCGGTCCATGCTAATTTGCTTATGCATCAAATTCTTCGGAGACCACTCTGTCTCTGATATATTCTTTATTCATTTGTCAGTATAGACTAAATATTTTGTCTTTGCTTTCCTCTGTGTAGATTAAAGATGGGTTTGCTGATGGAAAGGACCTTGTGGTAACTGTCATGTCTGCAATGGGAGAGGAGCAGATCTGTGCCCTTAAGGACATCGGCCCTAAAAATTAAACATGATGCTGTAGCAGTAGCTATAGCTGATGGCAAATGAAAACTTTTTTTTTTTTTTTAATGAAACATATGGGGATTTTATCTGCTGTATGTGTGCAATAAATTTTATAAGATCGCATTTAGCATATTATAAGTTAGAATTTAGGCCTGTGCGTAAAATCTTGTCAGCCTCATGATTGTTGAAATAGAAAGAAAATCTGAGGCTGCTGATCCCTCAATGAATGGTGCCTAAGTTTACAGCTGGATGGAATCCATATAAATATGAGTAATGATTATGGTGTCAAAATCTTGTTTCTGTTTGAGTTTGTCAAGTTAAGGCCTGTAATATGTCTTTTTACGTGGAAATGCATGTTTTTGTTTTGCTTAGCTTTGCCTTACTCATAAACCAATACTCGGTCCATGACAACAAATTGACAATTTCAGTTAGCAATGCTTATGGGGCATTTGTTAAATTAGTTTAGGAAAGTTTTAATACCATTTTAAAAAGTTAGTTTTTTTTTTCTTATAAAAAGTTTTTAAAAATGGATCATAAACCAATACTCGGTCCATTAACTTTTTCCAACATCCTTCTAAAGTTTGGTATGTGAATTCGTACAGTAAGTGCGAAAGGTTGGTATGCGAATTCATACGGTTACAATAAGTGAGGATGATAATTAAAAATTCTTCAGTAGAACCAAGGAATTGTGTACCAAAGCCTGGAAAAGCCAAGAATGCATCACTTAAGATTGCTATGATCTGCATAAAGGTTAATCTATGTCACTTTGTTTGTTATTTAAGCCTTTTTCATATGCTAGTCTTTTGAAGATTGATTAGGCTTAAGGGTTTACGTTCAGGCAGGCTTATACTCCAGCAAAATTTTGAAACCATCCAAGCATATAATAAAGGTGAATAGGTGTCTCTTAAAATTTGCTCAAACTTAACAAGGTGGACAAAGTAATTCAAATTTCTTGCAATATCTCTCAGGACAACTGGTTGATTCAATCCATTTTTGTTGGTAGAGTTAGAGCTTATCATGGTCCTTGTATGTGCTATATTTTGACATGCCGATTAGAATTTCTGATGTTCAATTCATCAGGACAAAGGAATTAGACTCCCAGTCTTTCTGAAATTGGTGGCAAGCATATGCAGTAAATTGCCAATTATAATTGTATTGGGAGTTTGGGACAAAGTGAGAATACACACATTAGAAGATGGAGTTCTGAGTCTTCTGATTAAGCAATAAAGGGCCAAGTTGTGTGAATCAACCATCCTATTCCTCAGCTTAACATTTAGCAGAGAAGGCAGAGACTTATTAGTAGTGTCAAACTACCTACTTCGGTCTGTCCAATACGCTGACTTCATAGAAAAGTCGCTAGTCATGCTAAGCCTACTAGTTTTGCTAGTTCTCTAGTAGTTGAGATGGGGAACAACTGATTGATCTTTGTTTTGTTCTATAGCTGTGTGTTCAGAATGAAGAGTTTCTCTATTTTTATAGAGACACAGTGCAGTCCACCAACTTGTCTAGGTGTAACTTTGCTGTGAATGGTTGCATGCTTTTTTATTAAGCTGGCTTTGATATCAATTTAAGTTTGTTACTTCCAATAACTTGACTCGTTTCCTAATGAAGACCGCTTGAACCTTACAGGAAAATGGGGTGTGATACTATTTTGCCTTTGTAAAACTTACGCACATTCCAATGGCAACTGAAAATGATAGGTATTAACCATTTCACTTTCTAGTTTTCGAGGAATTCACTTCATATGCTGTCTGGTAATACAAAATCAAATGGTTTACTTCCATGGGACATTCTAAATGCTCCAAATGAAAATAAAGATGTGCTAGTAGTCCCCATCCCATTGGGCAATACTGCTACATTCTAGTTCAGACAACCTATAGGTTTTTTTTTTTTTTGGTTGCAAATAATAGGTTTGAACAAGCTACGTCTACTCTATGATGATTCATTCATTAGGTCTTACCATCAGGCTAACATCTCCGTGCATTTGGTTGGGGCTGAGCTAAAAATTTGATAATTTTTTTTGTGTTTATAATTTTCTAGTAATAGCGCATTTTTCAAGTTTTAAATTGTTAATGGTTGTGAGTTTCAGTTAATTTAACTGGTAAAGTCTCTTGTCGTCTAATAAAAAAATTTAGATTTTAAACTCCACTTATACCAAAAAGCGATTGTTGTCTTAGCCTGATGATAAATAGTAATCATTATGTAATGGACACCATATGTTGAAATTCAATCATATCTATAAATAAATAAATAAATAAAAGAAGAAGTAGCTGTTGGTTTTTTTAAGCTTGCTTGTGTCATTTAAGCCTATTTTGCACAAGTTTTCATCCAACAAATAAGCCAACGTCTTTTTTTGTTGGCACACCTAACTATTATACATCTACACTATTTTAAGGGCAAATCTACAAATAACTGAATAAGTCAGTCTTCTTGTTCTTTCCTTTTTGTTTTTTTTTTTGGGTGAAAATCTACAAATAAGTCAATCCAAACAAATAGTCGTGTAAGGTTATAGGAAGTTGTTGCAAATACCTAGCAAGCCACAGATTTATCATAAAACCTTGTCAATTACAAATTTAATTAGGGGTTAAAGACTTAAAGCTTTTTTTTTTTTTTTTTTTTTGGTTAAGACTTAAAGTTTAAACTTTATAGCCAGCTGTTCATTTTTCAAGAATAAGCAATAGCACTACAGACCAGAGGAAGTCTCTTTGAAGAAAACGATGAACTAGGGCTGTAAGCCTGTAGACTAGTTGAGTAAGAGAGAGTATTAATAGTTCAAGCTCCATTTAATTTTATTTCAAGCACAAGTAGAGTTTGAGTTTATCACCAAACAAGATTACATGTTTAAGTTTGGTTCTTTTTAAAATTTTTTTTTAGGAGGTTGATTTTTTTGATGAACAAACTCAAGTTGATTAACTTATTCTTTTTTCATATATTGTAAAACCATGACTAAATTTTTTTTACCCCTGCACAAATCTATGATTTTTATTACTACAAATGGATTATTGATATTGTCAATAAACTACCAATAATAATTTAATATAATATGAACATATAACAAACCCATACAATCCAATTTCAAGTCTATATAGTTGCTTAAAAAAAAAATTCAAGTCTATACAAATATATTTTTAGACAAGTTAATATATAAAAATATAATATTATATATAGTTAAATTGAGTCTCATGTTCATGAGTTTGTTGACAAACACATTATTATGTTTAACCTTGTCTTATTTGATAGTTGAGTCTAAACTTGCACTTTAGCTTGATTTGTTTGCTACAAGAACATGAACAAGTATTTTCACAAGTCAAGCTCAGCGGCTTATAAAGTAGTGGTGGCCCCATGAATTTTTTCTAGGGGGATCATTTAAATTCATGTTGAAGAGGTTGATAAGCACCTTTTTGTAAATAATATTTTCTTATTTCACCTTGATTTATAAGATGATAAGATGAGATCTTTTCTAATAACCCATGATATGAAGAAAGATTTTTCCAGTTAACACTAGTTATCTTGGAAGATTAATGTTAGGTAGGAGATGTATTTTACGGTACACATGATTTCCTTATCAGCAAGAGAACAAAGAATAAACTATAAGTATATTGGTCATATTGTTTCTTAGTATAATGAAAATATCAAATATTTTTATTAAGATTAAATCTTAGAAATCATCTATTGTCTCTTACCATAATAAAGTTAATAATTTTTGTTGCTAAGATTGTTCATTGTCTTTAAGTGAACTTTAATTATTATTGCTTTGAATACTTTAATTTATTACTTATTAGTTTTTGCCTTTACTCTTTTCAATTCTTTTATTTAGCAATTTAACTCAACTTTGACAACTTATTGGTCTTTGTAATTCATTAAGAAGAGTTTTTGTTGTGTCTTTGTATTGCTCTATTAAGAATTCAACACAACAATACAATAAAAAAATATTATATATATATATATATATATTCTTCACATCCCACTGTTCCATGCCCCACTTCCACCATCTCACACTTTAATTGTTTTTTAGTGTTTACACTTTATTGCCCGCTTAATTGTGTTTTTTTTTTTTTTTTTGAGAGTTAAAGATTAACAAATTAATAATTTTTGTTGATGGACTTGCTATTTTTTTTCCAAATTTTAGATCAAATTTATTTGTTGTTGGGTGTTGTTTAAAAAGGCCAAGATAAAGGTTGATATTGAATTGGTTTGTTATTGGCTCCTTTTAGAGTGTTCAAAATTATATTTTAGGGTGGTTAAAACAAAAAATTTTAAAAATATGATATGTAATTTTCGTTTTCCAAGTCAGGGATACAATGTGGTGTCATCACTATTATGAACAGCTTTGTTCATGTTAGAATTAATATTGTTCCGATTGTGTTAGCTTTTTTTATTAATGAATGCCTAAGGCACAAGTTTTTGTGCATTTAGTACTCCATTGAATGATATTTTTTAACAAGAAAATTGTACACAAATATCAAGGAAAACGCACACAACCATAATAAAATGGGTTTTTCTCCGAACTAACTTGGAGAGAAATCCTTCAAACTCCTCTTGTATATTTTATTTTTATTAATGTGAATTTCGAAAATTTAACCATTGGATTGCATTTTCTTTATGTCCTTAATACATATGTTAAATTTTATTTAAATTGAATATTTTTACTATTGAGAAATGATATATTCACAATATTTTTACAGCAGTTTCATAACAAAGCATAAATGATAGGTTATTACTGGTTGTTATAGTTGTAGCAAAAAAGTAATCTTAGTATTAGGTTCAAATTTGAACCAGTAACAATTAACTACCTATGATTTGTTATAAAAATATTGCGGATGTAGCATCTCTCTTATACTATTGAGAAATGATATGTCCACAATATTTTTGCAGCATTTTCACAATAAATCATAAATGGCAAGTTGTTTCTAGTTGTTATTGTTGTAGTAAAAAAGTAATCTTAATGTTAGGTTCAAATTTGAACCAATAACAACTAACCACCTATGATTTGTTATAAAAATATTGTGGATGTAACACCTCTCTTTACTATTCGATCAATAAACGTATCTTTTAAACATAATTTTAGACTATAAAAACTTGAAATTTAAACATTTGCTTGATGACATAACTATTAATCTTTAATTTTCTTGAAATTTTGCAAGTATAGATGATATAATAAGAAGATTCAATCTAACAGTTAAAATTTTAAAATTCACATCTAACAAAAAATATAGAAGGAGTTTGAAATGTTTATTTCTAAACTAATTTAAAGAGAAGCCCTTCCAAATAAATTTGTTCGTATAAACCAAAAAATTATATTAATTAGTGTTTTGTGTGTGTGTGTGTGTGTGTGTGTGTGTGTGTGTGTGGGAAAGGAGTGAAGTAAAGCCCATGATTAGAACTTATTAGTACTTCTTTAACTTGTACCTTAGGGCACTTGTTGTCAAGATCAAGTCAATTTTTGTTTTTTTTAACGAGCAATGCCTTTTTTTCATTGAATTTTATTAGTACTATAGGCATTGAGTGGTAGGAGATTCTAATTAAGTGTACTATATCTTAAGGGCATGCAAACTCTTTATTAGTACTATAGGCATTGAGTGGGAGGAGATTCTAATCAAGTGTACTATATATAAACAATTCTTAAATGTTTTAGACTTCTAATTCCATTAGTAGATATGTGCACATTCTCGAGGTAATCTTATTTTAGCCTTTGGTATTAATGTGTTGTTTCTATATTAAACTCTTATTATTTCTGTAATTCTCATGTAAATAGTAATTTCCTCACTGGCACTCTTGACATCATTCAATCTGATACTTGGTTTCTTACGTAAACAACATTCTTCTATGGCAACCATGATACCATTGCTGAGAAGTTTAATTGAGACAATTATTTGAATCGATAATACAATCCACAATTCCCTCCTCTTCATATAGTTTAAATAATACAATTTCGCAAAGAAACTAACTAAAAGTACTTGTACATTTCTGAAAAATGAATTACACTTAATTCTATGTTTGTAACTTTGTACAAATTGAGCACTGCAGCAGTGCTTTTTTTTTTTTTTTTTCTTAGTTAGCACTATAGCAGTTTGACAATACCATA
Source organism: Castanopsis chinensis (assembly GCA_032878915.1). NCBI lineage: Eukaryota > Viridiplantae > Streptophyta > Magnoliopsida > Fagales > Fagaceae > Castanopsis > Castanopsis chinensis. The sequence continues at coordinate 16,399,078 of JAVQMG010000121.1, forward strand.
ATAAATGAACTACAATACACATACACACACATATAAATATTTAAATAATTCAATCATTACCATAAGTGGAGAGGAAGGATTTGAACCCTGATTATCCTCACAAAGGAGAAAAGGTAATGCCAAAACATATGTTCAACTGAGAAGAGAAAATGTTTCCTCCAGAAAATTGAGAGCCAACTGTTAGGAGGATTCTTTGCTTGAAGAAGAACTGCCATAAATATATGAGCCAAAACCCCAAAAGGTTACCACCAGAGAGAGGATTTTGAAACTGCTCATGGAGTCATGTAACAGTATAACAGCTGCAATGCTTGTGAGGGGTACCCTTATTGCATTGAGAACACCAGCAAGCACAGTGGATGCCAAAAATAGCACAGCAGTAGCTCCCAGTACCCCCAGCTGAAAAGTGATTGCACTCCAGATGAGAACAAGGATATAAGAAGTTGAGCCACCCTTGAAACTTTTAACCTCAGATTTCATCCCTTGAAAATCTCCACTCACAATAACCCCAATAGTGGTAAAGACAAAGGCAAACAGAGAAACCATGAGTTGTTGTTCCAACACAACATGGAAGGACCTTCTGCCTAATAACTTCACAAAAACTAGCTCTGAAAGAGCAAAAATGAGTCCATGGAGAGCAGATCCCAAAATGTCCCATATGTAGCCCATGATGTATTGACTAGTAGTGATATTTCCATATGTGTCTGAACTTGAATCCAAAGCGATGATGGTCATTGCAGCAGTAATGAACACAATAGCATTTATTATTGAAGCATTCAGTTTGTTCTTCACGAGAAGATATCCAAATAGTGCAGAAAACACAAGTGACGATGATGCTATAAGAGCAGCAGTAGATGCTGGCAGGTAAGCATATGCATATGCATACATGAGATTGTCAGCAGCACTTAAGAAACCCAGCACAATATAGGACAGAATGAGTTTCAAGTTCAGAGGGGTAGGAAGGGTTTTAGAAAAGAAGTATGTAGGAAATAACATCAAAGCAGTTAGAGGCCACCCTGCAACTGCCACCCATGAAACGATCCACTCGCTTGTACCGCCATTGGAATAATATAGCCGAGAAAGAATACTAGAAGCAGGGAATGCCACAAGCATTGCTGCACTACTTAGAAATAGAAGAACCCAATGTGAGGTAGACTTCCTTTTATATGCTTCCCAAGCCCTAGTCTTAAAGGTGGAAATTTGGCTCCAGAATGAAACAGAAGGCTCTGGTGATGCCTCCTCCATTCTATCACCTGATGCATATCAATAACTAAGACATTGAGAAATATCAAACTGAAACATCATTGTTGTTTTTGAACAAAAGAACCATAATATATCTATAATAAAAATGATGATTTTGATTTTTTTCCCTCTCTTTTATTTCTGGGGAGAGGGGAGAGGGGAGAAGGTAGAGGGGAGAGGGGAGAGGACTGTTGTTTCTTTTCTTTTTCTCTGTTAAAAAAGATTGAGCTTATCCCAGAAAGTAATAGAAGTTATGGCACGTCTAATTTTTTGCACTGACTCTAATGTGCTGCATAAATTTCACCTAAGAAACTTGATCAAGTAGAAGGATCTAGCTAGTCTCAGACTCTGATTGATATATCAGAACTATGTGCCAGTCTCGGACTCTGAATGATACATCAGAAGCGGTACGCAGGGCTCCCTATTCAAAGGTAAGTGAATTCCTACCCTGATTGTTAGTGAGTGGCAGTCACAAGGACAATACATAGTATACAATTTGATGACCACAAATTTTCTTTAGCCCTTCTCTGGGTCAAACTAGAGATCCAGAGACAATTCATCTCAGCAAACCCTTATTGCCAAATAAATTTTGCCAATCTGGTTTCATATGTTCCATTAAAAGACTTCAATGACCAAGTGAAAAATTTGATAGCAAAATTAGGCAATATCACCATCTGCATATATTTTTCTGTACAAGAAAGAGAGTTTCAGAGTCCATAAAGCAAAAATAGATATTTTCCTCCTAATTTGTCTCCCCAGAAAGTACCAAAATAAAATGCTTCCATTGAATATAACCAGAACTCAACTCAATCATTCACATTATTATGAAATTATCCACAAATAACCCAAAAAGAAAATGATTCACAGCACTTCCAAAAGCCCCCCAAATAATCATGATGTTTTAGTTTTTCTAGAATTACTAACAAATAAATTTGGGGGGAAAGGCTACTTACCAGTCACCTCTCCCAGACCTGTAGAAGTTGGAGTTTTGTGCATTGGGTTCAACATTATCTAGAATTACCAGATCCAATAATTTCACTACCATAGATGCATAAAGCTCCAAGAAAACTATACCCTTTTGATTGGTTGCTGAGAAAACTATGGAAAAGAAAAGGAAAGGTAAAAATTTTATAAAATTGTCTTTATAGTCCCACTTTAGTGGAGCTTCTGTTTTCTCAAACTATAGGCCCACTTCAGTGGAGCTTCTTTTTTTCTCAAGCACTAGATACTGATAAGTAAATTTCAGAACTTTCATTCTCACTTCCTTTCCTACAATTTCCCAGCAACCAAACAGTCAAACCCCACCTGTAATTTACAAAAATAAACATATAATTCCTAACCAAAATCATGAACTACCCTGAACCCAACAAGAAAGAAGACAAGAGTAAGATTGTTTTAACAACAATTGGCAAAAGCATAAAAAGAGATTTAGTTTGAAAGTGTAGGAAAAAAAGTCACCTTGTTCGAGCAGAGGTTGCATTATGACCAACTACAAATGTTTCATATATATATATAAAGAGACAGAAGAAAGAGATGAAGACCAGACTGAGAATTTTGTCGCAATTTTCACGTTTCTTTCAAAAAATCAAGGTTCCAGTTTCACACGGGCGTCATGCAATTCTTGACTTCTATATTAAAAAAAGTATTATTTTCTTGTTTTTTAATATTATTTTTTTTGTTTTTTGATTTGTGTGGTTTAGTTTAGATCATTCGCAACGGCCGTCAGATCCAAATTCAGAGTTGCGTAGGTTTTTACACGAACGCTTCGTTTTGTTGGAATGGATAAGTAGGAATGAAAACTGGCGAATAGAAAATTTTTTGTTTTGTTGAAAAGGAAAGAAAGATATAAAAAATTGTCCTATAAATTTATTCTCATATCATGCTTTTATTTTATATATATATATATATATATATATATATATATACACACATAAAAAATAAAATAAAAAAACTAATGCTTAATAGAGAAAAAAAACTAAACATTTTTTTTTTGAGTAAAAAAAAAAAAACTAAACATTGAAAAAAGAGTATCAATGTGGAGGGACGGAGAGGAACAAAATTTTTACATATAAGGCAATTTTCTCTCAAATTTTGGCAGAAAACTAAATCCCCCACCCCCCAATCAGATTCTTTAACTATTCATTTTCTCAGTTAGTGAGTGTGCAAAAATTAATATATATTTTTTTTAGGAATAAATTAATAATTATTCAATTATGAGCTTTAATATATTTTTTTTGATGGAAGAGCTTTAATATATTTTTAAAATAAAGTAAAATATATTTTTTTTAGATTGGATATAATTTTTAACTTATGACATTGGCTCCATGATGATTGCTCATAATTATTAGGCTAAAATATTGTGGGGGTCTTTTTTGCAAATGTTAGGCTGGACCAACTCCTGTTGCACTTGGCCCTAACGTTTTCTAGATCAGGGAGTTGAGATCGGTTCAATAGCAACCCTCCTTAATCCGGTTTGTGCGTAAACGATGCCCTTGTTTGCTAAGATTGTTTATCAATTATCCACAACAGACAGAGCTGTTATAATAGTTACGGCATACAGATATAACAAAGACAATAATAGAAATTCTTTCGCTATCTAGACAAAGGCAAATGATGGGCTTTGATAATGAATACTCATTTTATGGAAAAAAAGCAACAAAGGATAAGTATTGAATGAATAGCAATAAGCTTATTAAAAGAAAAAAAGCCAGTCTGCCGTATCAAGTTACGTTGCTGGGTTTAAGTCAAGAAAGGGAACCATCTCTTCAATGTGACTAATCTCTCTGAAGGAGTAATTAACTGCTTTAAAGGGGTGGGCTTGAATGACTTGTATTTAGAGAGGTCCTTTGTCGTTATCAAAGAACATGGGTTGGAGAGGGAGAGGGAGTTCAACCTATTTGGTGCATGTCTGCCACTCTATTCTCACCTTTTTTTACTTTTCTTTCTATTCTCTCTAATTCTTTCTTTTCTTTTTCTTCGTTTTATCTTTCGATATTTTTTCTTAGTTATGGTGATTCTCTCCTCAAAGGTCGCTCTCCACGCTGTGCACAGTAACGGCTCTTTATATAATGCCAGCTGCAACTAGTTTTTACCATTTTAACCCTTAATAATTTTTGTTAAGTGTGGGTGTCCTTGTCGACCATTCTTGATTGGCCAGTCACTCAACTAACGCCACTTACCTACACTGGTCGCGCCACTCCACCTCACCAAACAAATAAGGCTATTTTGTTTGTTTACTTGCCATGACATTCTTACCTACTACGGTGTAAGTACTCTCTTCCTCTTCGTCTCTCATGGCATGCACATAGTGATTCCAACTCAGCTTTACTTCTTTTGGGTGGTATGTCATCTCAGCAGGACACTGCCTCCAAAAAAGCCTGAGTAGGAAACACGAAAATAGGTTTTCCTCCTCCCCACAGCCAGACCATGTCCTCTTATCTTTGACCCATAACCTACTACTTTTTGTATTGGTTGGGTATAGGCTGGTGGTGTCTGGGCCTTGCGCGTGCTTTACTTCCATGCTTGTCCAAAATTTGCCTACTACTCATGCACTTGTCGTGGTCTGAAAATCCGTCTGCCTGTTCTTCCATTTGTCTTTAACTTCTTATGGCATGAGCTGCTTTATTTCTGCTTCTTTATTTTTGCTTCTTTATGGCTTGCTGGGCTTTGCCTGATTGTGGGCTTTCCTTCCTTGTGCCCTCCTTTGTGTTCTATTGCTAGCCTTGCTATTACTTCCTGCCGCATTATTCTATTACACCTGCCGTGATGTTTAGTTGACCCAAGGCTGCTAGGCTTATTTAGGATTGTTGTTCATCCCTTTTCTAATGGCCCAATAGACTCATTGGGCCTTTTACTACATTACTTGCGGTTCCTGCGTCCTGCTTACTTCCTGTTAGGTCTCCTTAGCTCGTTTTCTTTCTTGAGGTATCCTTGGCCATTTCCAATTCTGTGCTTCCCATAAGCTTTTACTAACTCTTTGGGCTTCCTTGGCCCAGATACTCATACTTCATCTTTGGGGCTTCTAAATTCTCCATTACCCCTTACTCTGTTTACGTACATTGCTTTGGGTCTGCTGTGGCAGCTGTGACCCATTCTCACTTTTTTACATCCACACTACCCATAGATTTGCTATTTCTTTCTTTCCGGGCCTTTTTAGGCCCATTTGTTTGCCTTATGGACCCATGATCCATTATTCTTGTCATTTAGGATTAATGGCATTTCCATCCCACTTTTTCCTGCCCATGCTGTTGGGCTTCCTCCTCCTGCTAAGCTTCTAAAAAAAGAGCATCTACAAATATCATTTAATTTTTAATGTAGACAAGATTCGAACCACAACTATCTTATTCGAGAACAAGAAATTTTACCAATTTAGCTAACTAAAACCTATGAGTACGGAAATTTTATATAAAAGGTTTTAGAGTTTATTTTATAAAATTGGGATTTTTATTTCTAACCTTGTCATTCAAAATTTCAAATTTCAATTAGAAACCTTTGTTCATCATCGTTATTCAAAACGGAAACCTGCTAGGATAAATAAATAACTATTGGTAAAACTGTGTGTTTCACTTAGGTAATTTTCACTTTGGTAATCTAATTTAATTTTCTGACAGTTACTTTTTCATTCTAAGCGAAAACTTTCTCTCTATATCCCCTACTTCAATGGATGCCAACAAATTGATTTATGAACAAATTCTAAGCGAAAAGTATAATTAGTGGTTTTCAGTTTTCCATATTCCATTATTGCCCAAAATAATAGAAATAAAAAGAATAAGATAGAGAGAAGCTAGAAATAGAAACAATTTCATAAAGATGGAATTTAAAGTGATAAAAAAAAAAAAAAAGGTCTCTGACACCTAATCTAAATCATGATGAGAGAGCAAGAATACAACATATGAAGTACCATACGTGTTGGACAAATATTGTAACCGAAGGCAAGTGGGGAGGTAATGCACGCAGCTTTACCTCAAAAAAGGTTAGCGAATGCGTCCACCTTATACATTCTGCCATTTACTGCGTAAAGCCCATTTAAAATGTCATAGATTGTGGAGGTGTGACGATTTGGGAATTTGGTTTGCTTAAAGAAATTGATTTGTTATTAATCAATATATAATAAATGTTGAGTTGTAGTTTGTATCTTTTGGAACCTACTTCAATGGTTGTTTAGGACTCTTTTTTTCTTCTTAATTTGGGAAACTTATTACAACAAGTTAGATCACGTGCCAATAATACACATTGTTTGCTACATATTCATTTTTCGTTAGTAAGTTAATGGTGGGGACTAAATTTATTGCAAGTTGAAAATAACAATAACCAAATTGACTGCTACCAAAACGTAAGAACCAAATTCACCATAACACCAAAATATAGGGATCAAAATAGTGTTTTCACCTAAGAATTAACTACTAAAAAGTGAATGAAGGTTATGAAGTTAAAGAAAGATAGCTTTTTTTTTTTTTTTTTTTTTTTGAGAATCAAGACTATGAACTTTATTAAATAGTAGGCAAATATACCTGATAAGTAGCAATAGTGTGCGGACATCTTCCATCCACACTTGAAAACTAGTGACATGTCATGCTTGTCAAACTAAGTTGTGGGCTACACTGTTTCCTTCTCTACTAACACGTGAAAACCTAATACAATGAAATAAATTTGAAAAACATTTAACATCTTGAATAGGTAAACCAAAGGATGCCAAAGAGTGTGGATCTTCATTCAAAGCGTTATAACAATGTCTGAATCTCCCTCTAGGATGACATCATTCGAACTCAGATCAGCATATTAAAACTATTATTACTTAGATAAGATTTGAATCGGATATGCCATCACTGACGGTAAAAGTTGTAAAACTAATTTCATATCTTCACTTAAATAGGTATTTAATTGATATTTAAAATAAATTATAATACATTTTATAAAAATACTCCAACATACAGTCAGTACTCTATAGTTCTCATGTAACCATGTAACTTATTTTATTAATAGTATATGTCTAACATTTTTCTCAACCCAAAAAAAAAAAATCATACTAAAAAAATTTCTCTCTCTTTTTTTTTTTCTTTTAAAGATCCTCTATTTTTTTTTTCTAGATCATAATTCTTTAGAAATCTTCAATAACTTTAGGATCAAATCTATTTTGCTTGTTAAAGGAAAGGAGTTTTGGTCTGATGATGCAAAGTTATCACCAAGAGCGAACGTCATAGGTTAAAACTCTTTTTAAAAAAAAAAAGAGTTTTACAGAGGTTTATGTAAAACACTAAAATGGCTAAGATATCCTCATATATACATGCGTACACAAATCCATATATAAACACACACGTATGACATATGTATACAGGGACACAGACATTGATATCTACCCAAACACACTCATCTATATATGAATATTTGTTAAAGGCCAATGCGTTGCACAGTTTAAAAATGAAAACTTATGTTATTTCCTTTTATGATTTAATGAAAATATTTTGATAAATACAATACTATTTACGTTTTCTCTATTTCTCTATCTCTCTTTTTCTATTGTGTTTCATTTGATTCTTAGACATATTCTCAATGTCGATAGTGATATATGCAATTTTAATTTGAGCAAATAGCAAATTCGAAAGTACAATTTTTTTCGATAATGTAAATGAGGATTCAACATGGAATGTAATTGAGGTTACATTATTTTGCACTTTTGTGCAAATAGCAAATTTGAAAGTACATCTTTTTTTTTTTTTTTTTGATAATGTAAATGAGGATCCAACATGGAATGTAATTTCATTATTTTGTTTTCATCTAGATCAATGTTATTTTAGCATTTCTTTGCACATGAATGGAAATATCCACGAAAAAAAATTAGCATATTAACACATTTGTCATAAAAAGTACGCAACACCCAAAACGTGTACAATAAACTAAGTCAACCTATCCCACATAAAATTTTAGACTTTAAACTGAATTAGCGTATTACAATAGCTAATTTTTTCCAAACTCAAATCATTCTAAAATGAAAACAAATATAAGCTTCAAAAAAAAAAATGAAAACAAATATAATTTCGAGATGGTAAAGAAGTCATTCAAAAGAAAAAAAAATACTGACATAATATCGAGATATAGTAAACAATGACATATATACTTAATGTTGATATTTAATGATAGTGGAGTGGGGACGTGTGGTAGATTATTTCAATCTGAACCTAAGTTAACTATATTAAAAATGATGAACAGCCTCTCCTAAATATGTGGTATGGCAACAACCCCCTCAACCAAATATAACATGGAAAAAAGCATGCAAAAGTATAGTATAATAATAAAAGCTGATCGCTAAGCGAGTCTTGAAAATACGCTTTCAGTATTAAGTAATCTTTTGCTGTGATTCAGAGTCAAATCTGAATTGTCTTTTTCTTTTGCGAGAGAGAAAGAGAGACTTTTTGAGAGACTATTTTTTGTTTTTTGTTTTTGATAAACAAAATGAGAGAGATCTCGTTTGAAGAATACATAATAGTTAAAAAGTGGTATTTGATGCGGATTAATATTCTGTATTCCAATTGTGATCAAATTCTTTTTTATTTTAATTTTTTATTTGTCTTAGGATTATCTATTTAGTTTTTGAAAGTGGCATTTGAGAATCACCACATTACGTTTTATATATATATATATATATATATATATATATATATATATATAAACGTGTAGTGTATTAAAAAATGAGATTAGATAAATTAGATGAAGTGGTATTTGAGAATCACCGCATTACCTTTGTTTTTTTTATTTATATATATAAACGTGTAGTGTAGTAATTAAAAAAAAATAAGAAAGTTGCTATTTTTTTTTAATAATACACTACACTTGAAAAATAAGGATTAGATGAAGAAATTGGATTGTAATCAAATTAAGATTTTTATCAACTTTTTAGAAATTACAAAAATTCTAAAAAACTACAAAAATTTCTGCAATTTGGTGAAGCCACTTGACACAACCACAACTTCTAAGCCAAACTTTTATTATATAGTATATCATAAGGTTTCTCAATATATATATATATATATATATATATTGTAGGGATAAAGGGCCTAGATATGGGCATTGGGCCATGGGCCGTGTCCGAGGACCTCAAGTAGTCCGAGGACAGGTAATAATGATGTGGGCTTACAGAATAATGGCATGTGGAAGAAGTCTGGTCGTAAGGAGTTGGAAATGTTGTGCGAGGAGAAGTACCTCCTTAGCTGAGCAGGGTAGAGGTCATACATCTGACCTTTCGTCAAGAACAGGGCAACAGACGATCATTCTGGCAAAGATAAACATTAAGAGGCCATAAGACAAAAGAGATTTGGGAAATATCTGATAAGAAAGCTGCTGCCGCCGCATTGAATGTTCTGCAGCTAACCCCCTGACCGCATTAATGTGAAGGGAGAGAGAGGGACAATAATTTTCCATATAAGTTCACTTTATCTCAATTATTCAACTATTTGTAAGTAGAAACTCTCTAAAAAAAATTATTTATTTTCTCTTTCCTGAAAATTAAAAAAAAATCATTTTCTTAGTTAATGAGCGTGCAAAAATTAATAATTACTTAATTATGAGATATAATACATATTTTTTAAAACAAAAAAAAAAATACATTCTTTTAGGTAGGATAGAATTTTTTAACTTATGGCAAAAGTTCCATAATGATTACTCATAATTATCAGGCTTAGATACTAATTAATTTTTAATGTAAACAGGGTTCAAAAGAATCGCAAATCTCCTATTCAAGAACAAGAAATTTTACCGATTTAATATACTAAAATCCATGAGTACGGAAATTTTATATAAGAGGTTTTGGAGTTATATTTTGAAATTAGGATTTTCGTTTCTAATCTTGCCATTTAAAGTTTCAATTTGAAACCTTTGTTCATCATCGTTATTCAAAATGGTAACATGTTAGGATAAATATATATATATATATATATATATATATAGGTAAAACTGTGTGCTTCACTTAGGTAATCTAATTTAATTTTCTGTCGGTTACTATTTTCATTCTAAGCGAAAACTGTCTCTCTATCCCCTTGTTCAATGGATGCCAACAATTTGATTTATGAACAAATTCTAAATGAAAAGTATACTTTAATTAATGGTTTTCAGTTTTCCATATTCCATTATTGCCCAAAATAATAGAAATAAAAAGAATAAGATGGAAAGAAGCTAGAATTTGAAACAATTTCATAAAGATGGAATTTAAATTGATAAAAACAGTCTCGACACCTAATCTAAATCATGATGAGAGAGCAAGAATACAACATATGAAGTACCATACGTGTTGGTCAAATATTGTAACCGAAGGCAAGTGGGTTGGTAATGCACGCAGCTTTGCCCCAAAAAAGGTTAGCTAATGCGTCCACCTTATACATTCTGCCATTTACAGAATATAGGCCATTTAAAATGTCATAGATTGTGGAGGTGTGACGATTGGGAATTTGGTTTGCTTAAAGAAATTGATTTGTTATTAATCAAAATATAATAAATGTTGAGTTGTAGTTTGAATCTTTTGGAACCTACTTCAATGGTTGTTTAGGATTTTTCTTTCTTAATTTGGGAAACTAATTACAAGTTAGATTATACCAAAAAAATTGATGAGTTTGATGCAATTTTATAAAATGATGTTTGGGCTGTGTGAGTTCTGCAGTCTGCTAAGTCATATTTTAATGAATATAGTCATCTGGTTCAACCTGTGGTCTCTTTGTTGCCTATGTTGCATGCATCATGATATTATCCATATAATTTAACCTGCACTTTTGGCCACATGTTATGACTTTGATAGGTCTGAGGTAGAGTCCTTTGACTTACAAGAATGAATGTGTTTGGTTGAAGGAACTGTTGTTCTTATAAACATAAATTAATAATTAAATTACAATTCATATTTTACAAGAATAATAATTAATATAATCATATTTCACTAAAATTGTATTTACCATAAAATTAGAGATTAAGTTGAGATGTTACTGTAAGAGGACAAATTAAGCTTTGGGTTAAATTAAACCTTCGGATCAAGCCTATGAGCCCTAAACAATGAATTTATAGAGAGCAGGATTCTAATCTAGGGTTTTAGGCGGTAGATAACATAAAGAATCGGTTTCATCACAGAATATCTGCGTACTTCTCTCAAGTGGACGAACTATTTCTCTCTATATGACTGCCGAGGATCACTGTTCCTGTTTTTTCTCTCCCCCCCTTCCCTTTCTCTCTCTCTCTCCTTTTATAGGCCTGCCTCCCTCCTTCTTTCTCCTTCCACGTGTAATTCAGGTGTTTCCTTTTTAGATACTTGTCCCATCATTTACCCTTACTCAAATCTCTGGCGGTGGAGGTAGGACTGAATTTCAATGTTCAGATGTCACTTCCTCATTAATGCGGCCAGGGGGGTAGGTATAATGCTTTCAATGCGGTGGCAGCAGCCTTTTCTCTGATATTTATCCATCAACTTATTGTGCCTCTTTTCCCCACTTTCTTAGTCATTCGTATATAAGGTTCTTAATGTGGGAGTCTTTGAACCACCAGGCCATTAATACTGTCCTCTGCAACCAGCTGCCGAGGACAATATCATCCTCGGACGTTGTGTCCTGTGATGCTACGCTCATGCATGGCAACTCCCTTTGTCACGTAGCATCGCAGAAAGGAATTATTATGTCCTTGGACCATCCTGAGCTGTTAGGTTGGACTTTTTTCTTTATGGGGGCTTTTGGGCCGGCCCAATACATGATTTGGGGCCCATGGGCACCACAATAGCCCCTCGAAATCCTTATTTCTACTCTGTTGGAGAGGAATGAGGGTTTCGATATGTGCGCACATAGGGCGATCCGTTTCTAACGCTTCGATTTGAAGGACGCGCTCTAATTAAATGCTGGCGGCTTTATGTTCCCTGTTCCTAACCGCACGATACTCATCCAACAGGTAGGCGCGTTTTGAGGAGACAGGCGGGAGGCTTCCCGCTTTACGCCTTTCCACGAAATGAAAACTGCCATTTCAAAGGTTCCTCATTCATTTCAGAGTCTGTACATCGAATCTAGACTTTCCTGCCATCTACACGCGTCTCTAGTCTTTTCAATTCTAAGCCGAGGTGACCTAGTTACTTAAAAGTAAGTACTCCAACTCTCTGCTTTCGTTATTACTGTTAGTTCCTTCTAGTTATTCTTGTGTTTTTCGTCCTCGGCAGTCCAAAATTCCTACCTTTGCATAGTGTTCTTTTCGTAGTTTTAGGAAATGGGTAGATTTGCGTCCCTAGTGAACACTCCTGAGAAAATAGAGGAGTTTAAGGTTAAGTACGGAATCCCTCAGGGAGTGTCCGTCAAGTACTGTGGGCAAGGAGGATGGCTCACCGATAGGGACACCGGTGAAGTGGTGATCCCTATGATAGCGTTCCTAGAGGGGGGAATGAGGGTCCCTATGATGCCCATCACTAGGGATTATCTTAGAACATCTAGGCTATCTCCCACCCAATGTGCCCCGAACATGTTTAGGATTTTAGGAGCCATAGACGTCCTAAATGAGAGGTTGGGGTTAGGGCTCACCCACCATGAGGTGAACTGGGTGTATAATCTTCACCATTTGAAAGGGCATACATACTACTTAAAGTCTAGGCACCGTGAAGTCAGGCTAATCCAATGCCTCCCCCACTCCAACAAGGGTTTAGATAAAGATTTTCTTATCCTGTCCGGGGAGTGGCATGATGGCCTTCCTTGTCCGACGAGGGAGGGGACCCCTGGTAAGTATTTGAATAGCGTCAGCCTTAGTTAATGATAAATAATTCGTTCGTTTTTTTTTTTTTTTTTTTTTTTATTATTTGTTTCTTTGAATATATATGTGCAGATCGTCGTGCGCTTACCCGTCGCCCTAACCTCGTCAACTTTGAACGCCTGAACAATATTTTGAAGGCCGAGGTGTTTGTGCATTCGGACGGTCAACTTCGCGCCGCCCACCTCATCCTCGGATACACGCCCATCTCCACCGCTTTTCAAGTTCCCAAGTGTGTCATCAAGGAGAAGGATCCGTGGCTGCCGAGGATCAGTGTAGCCGTTGAAGGCTTTTTGCTGCCTCCTGGCACCCCGGCTCCTCGAGGCGTACTTATCACCGAGCCCGTGAGGGTGGTACCAGGAGCTTCTCACCTTGCTACACCATCAGCTCAACCCAGATTGGGTGAAGGTTCTTCTTCCCAGGTGATTGCAAAGGAAGAAGAAGAAGAAGAAGAAGAAGAGAAGAAAAGGAAGAAGGAGGTGGTTGAGCTTTCGGATTCAGAGGAAGAGTTTGAAGCTTTGGACCGGTTTCTTTCATCTAGGAGTCCATCTCCCGTCGTCGGCTCCCCATCCTTTACATCCTCAGACGACGACGATCAACCTCTGGTAAGGATGGGTATCCAACGCCAACCAAAGCCCAGCCTCAAGGATGTATTAGAGGGTCAGGCTGGAGCGCAGGAGTTCCCCAAGGCACCACCAGTGAAACCTAAGGACAAGGGTACCGAGAAGGTTCCCTCAATTAAGCTGACCCTTCCTCCTTCAACTCAAACTGAACATCCCGATCCAGCTGATCATAAGCGAAAAAGGGATCAACATAAGGGGAAGGAGGTAGCCGAGGGGGCTAAAGACCTCCCCACCAAGGAGATGGACTTGGAGAGGGGAGGAAAGCATGCTCGCCATGCCCATCCAAGACCGGAGAGGCGAATTGATCTCCCACCAGCCTCCCATGCGCCTATTTGGGCTCCCCAAATGAACGTAGACGATCAGGCAGTCACCGCAGATGCGTCTATTAGGGGGTCCGAAGAGGGCACAGCTGCGTGCATCGCTGATGCATTGGAGCAAGCGCTTCTGCTGCCCGAGGACATGGGTGAGCTGAGGAGAATGAGGGATCATAACGTCTTTATGATCCTTAAGAAGGAGTTAGCTATGGTAAGAATATTAATTGTTTCTTCGTATCCATTATTTCCCTTTTTTTTTTTTTGACTTATTACTATTATTTCTTTGCTCGGCATTAACTACTTTCATATGTCGTATGCTAATGACGTTTGCTCGCAGGCCGTCCAATCTGCACATAGGGCAGAGGAGATTGCCGCTAGCTCCTATAAAGCATTAAGGGATGAGGAAGTGAGGCTGGATCAAACTAGGAGGATTATGGAATTAAAGGAGAAGAGACTGCAGGAGGTAGTCACCAGCCTTAGTAAAGCGGAGAGCGAGAAGATGGGTCTGGAATCTCAACTGAAGACTACTACCAGGCAGATCGAGGATCAAAGGCTGCAACTCAAGCGTGCTAACGAAGACCTCGCCTCGGCTAGGAAACAAATGGAGGATCTCAAGAAAGACCTCACAAAGTCCGAGGAAGCCAGGCTTGAGGCTCTTAAAGCCAAGGAAGAAGCACTCGTCAAGGTTCAGAAGGCCGAAGCTATGGTTGACGAGGCAGAGCAGAGCGGCTATGAAGTGGGGGTGGCAGAAACCACTGAGACCTTCAAAGCTCAAGTGCTAGAGGTCTGTAGGGATTACTGCCTCCAAGTGTGGAGGGAGGCTCTTTCCCAGGCCGGGGTAGATGCTTCCTCTCCCCTGTGGAAGGCTGAGAATGCCTATGTCCCTCCGGCAATTCGAGTAGCCGCTCCCACTCAAGCCAAGGGTGATGCTGCTTCTTCCAAGGCCGAGGAAAAATTGGCCGTAGATGCTGCGAAGGATATTGTAGCCGAGGTTCCACCTGATAATTCTCAACCTCCAATCACCCAAAAGGAGTTGCCCCCCGACCCGAAGGCTAGCGGTACCATGGAGTTAGTTTTGGCAACTTTGGCTATAAAGCCCAAGGAGACGGTTAGGGGGTCCTCGGCCTCGGTGGTGCCTCCTGCTGATCCGAAGAACCAGCTCCAGCCCAAGCAATAATCCTTTATGCTTTAGTTGTTTCTTCTTTCTTTTTTTCTTTTTTTCTTTTTTTTTTTATTGCTTTCGGCCTTATATTTTTATTTCCTAGCTTCAGTTTTTATTTCCTCCTTTTGTAACTTGACTACTTGGTTATAAATGTATTGACGAATCCTTCACTGAATGAAAAGATTTCCAATTTGGACTGTTGTTTTGTGTCATGTTTGATATTGGTACCTTATTGCTTTGTTACACATGTAATATGGCAAGATAACAATTTGAATTCATGGCACATAGTCATAACTTCCTAACACTGTTTAAGTAAAGAGAAGGAAAATCCGTGCCATTCATATACTTGCAAATGCTTTAAGTGATAGCTACAGATCCTTCTTTGATCTTGATGAAGAGTAGGTCATTAAAAAGTAGTGTGCTAGTGTGGGATCCATTTATCTATGACTTGTTCAAGGACTATCTTCATGATAACTTATTAGAACGATGGGCATCAATGTTCCTGATATTTTTCATGCTCGGATCATTAATATTCAACGACATGCAAAATCACATGAAATACGAACTTGAGGCACTTATTGCTAATACCTACCCGTTTTTATAGAACGCATAGGTGCTTCGACAAGAATTTATGTAATCCCACCTCTGTCCCTGCACTCGTCTTTGGGGGTTCCGAATTAACTTCCATTTCGTTTTTAGCTTAAGGTAGAGGATCTGAGGACCCGGCGTAACCTTATTTTTGTTTTCAATGTAAGGTAGAGGATCCGAGGACCCGGCGTAACCTTATTTTTATTTCGAACGTAAGGTAGAGGATCCGAGGATCCGGCGTAACCTTATTTTTATTTCGAACGTAAGGTAGAGGATCCGAGGACCCGGCGTAACCTTGTTTTTATTTCGAATGTAAGGTAGAGGATCCGAGGACCCGGCGTAACCTTGTTTTTATTTCGAACGTAAGGTAGAGGATCCGTGGACCCGGCGTAACCTTGTTTTTATTTCGAACGTAAGGTAGAGGATCCGAGGACCCGGCGTAACCTTGTTTTTATTTCGAACGTAAGGTAGAGGATCCGAGGACCCGGCGTAACCTTAATTTCATTTTCAAGTTAAGGTAGAGGACCCAAAGGTCCGACGTAACCTTAATTTAATTGCAATAGTGTGTGCAAAACGATAGCAACAAAATGAAAATGACAAAGGTGCATTTTATTAATAATAATACCGTCGCAAATTACTTACATTCCAGGGATGAGGCATAACCTTTTCATCTAAGTCTGCCAGATGATAGGCTCCTATTCCAGCTATTGCCGTGATGCGGTACGGTCCTTCCCAATTAGGTCCGAGCTTTTCCCATGCTGGATTTTTGGTATTACCCACTACTTTCCTCAACACTAAGTCTCCAAGAGCAAACGGTCTCGGGTTTACGTTCAAATCATACCCCTGCTTCAGCTTTTGTTGATAATGAGCCAGATGGATCATCGCAGCTTCTCTTCTTTCCTGAACCAAATCCAGATCCTTTTCTAGTAGCCTATCATTGCTCTCCGGGGTGAAGGAACTTGTCCTTATCGTCGGAAATCCAATTTCCGAAGGTATAACAGCCTCGGCGCCATAAGTCATCGAGAATGGCGTCTCTCCCGTTGATCGGCGAGGTGTGGTTCGATACGTCCACAGGACATGAGGCAACTCCTCCACCCATCTTCCTTTGGCATCCTCCAGTCTCTTCTTCAGCCCGTTCACTATAACTTTGTTGACAGCCTCGGCCTGCCCGTTCCCCTGCGGATAAGCCGGTGTGGAGTACCTGTTGACTATGCCGAGGTCACAACAATATCGCCTAAACATCTTGCTATCAAACTGCAAACCATTATCTGAAATGAGGGTACAAGGGACACCAAATCGGGTGACGATATTCTTCCACACGAATTTCTTCACATCAACATCCCTGATATTTGCCAGGGGCTCGGCTTCCACCCACTTAGTAAAATAATCTGTGGCCACAATCAAATACCTTCGATTCCCAGGCGCCTCTGGGAAAGGATCCACGATGTCCAGACCCCATTGTGCAAAAGGCCAGGGGGTCGTCAGGGGGTTGAGAACGCCCCCAGGTTGGTGAATGTTTGGGGCAAACCTTTGGCACTGATCGCATTTCTTCACATAAGTTTGAGCTTCTCGTTGCATGTTGGGCCACCAGTAACCTTGCGTGAGGGCTCTGTGAGCCAAAGACCTCCCCCCCATGTGACTCCCACAAATTCCTTCGTGTAATTCTTCCAGAAGCAGCTCAGTCGCCTCCGGATGTATGCATAGTAGATATGGGCCGGAGAATGATCGTTTATAAAGTTTATTGTCCTCGGCCAGCCAAAATCGAGAGGCCTTCCTACGTATTTTGTCCGCTTTGACCCTTTCCTCGGGCAGAACATCATCCTTGAGGAAGGATATGATGGGGTCCATCCAGCTAGGTCCCACCCTGATCTGATGAACGCGGATGACATTTCCAATATTTCTCGAAGGTTTGGGTAAGTCTTCAACTAGGATAATCCGAGGTAGTCCTTGCGACAACGACGTAGCAAGAGTTGCTAGGGAGTCAGCATGTGCATTGTTATTTCTAGGAACATGGGATAAGGTAAAGGATTCGAACTTACTTTGTACCATCTTGGCTTGACTCAAATAGTCTTGCATCCTCGGATCTCTGGCCTCCACCTTTCCCTCCATTTGGCCTACAACGAGTTGCGAATCTGAGAACACTTGCACGATCTTTCCTCCCAATTTATGAACCATTTCCATCCCTTTTAGCAAAGCCTCATACTCGGCCTCATTATTTGTAGCCGAGAATCCCAGCCTTAAGGACTTCTCCAATGTGAGACCTTCTGGGGTCTTGATTACTAAACCCACTCCAGATCCCCTTTGATTGGCAGCTCCATCAATGTAAACGGTCCAACCCACAAGACCTTTGCCTGCCACCATACCAACTGATTTTCCATCAATGCCCCTATTAACGGCACTATCTCCTATTGTGGGCTCAACAAATTCTGCTACCAAATCAACCAATACTTGACCCTTTATTGAGGTGCGCGGCATGTACTTTATATCAAAAGAGCCCAAGATGGTCCCCCATTTTGTAATCCTGCTTGTATAATCTGCACTCCGGAGTATGGCTTTGAGGGGAAGCTGGGTCAGGATAACCACCGTATGAGACTGAAAATAATGGGGGAGCTTACGTGTACCATGCACTACGGCCAGGATTGCCTTTTCTAATGGTGGATAACGTATCTCGGCTTCATGCAGGGACTTACTCACATAGTAAACTGGCTTTTGTTCATCCCCGTCGACCCTTATCAGCACCAGACTAACGGCATGGGCGGCCACTGCAATGTATGCAAATAGGACCTCATCAACTTCGGGCCGAGACATGATAGGAGGATGAGAAAGATATTCCTTAAGTTTTTGAAAAGCAATAGCACATTCCTCTGTCCATTCGAACCCTTTCCACTTGTTTAATAATTGAAAGAATGGCCTACACCGGTCAGCAGATCTTGAGATAAATCGGTTGAGGGCTGCGGTCATCCCAGTCAACCTTTGCACCTCCTTTGGATTCCGGGGTGGTTGCAGGTTATGGATGGCTTTGACCTGAGCGGGGTTAATTTCGATTCCTTTATGTGTCACTAGGTAGCCCAGAAATTTTCCAGACCTTACCCCAAAGGAGCACTTGGATGCATTGAGTCGTAACTTGTGCTTTCTCAGCGTCTGGAAAGTGTCATCCAGGTCTGGTATATGGGCCGAGATGGTTTTACTCTTAACCACCATATCATCAACGTACACTTCGATCGTTTTTCCTAGCTGTGGTTCAAACATTGTGTCATCATTCTCTGATAGGTAGCCCCTGCATTCTTCAAGCCGAAAGGCATCACCTTATAGTGATAGTTTCCCGTGGGTGTGACAAAGGCTGTTTTCTCTTGGTCTTCTAGAGCTAAGGGTATTTGATGGTAACCCTGGAAAGCGTCTAAGAAGCTCATCCAAGGATGACCCACAGTAGCGTCCACCAACTAGTCTATGCGGGGCATTGGAAATGAGTCCTTAGGACAAGCCTTATTCAGGTCTATAAAGTCTACACACACCCTCCACTTTCCGTTCTTCTTTTTCACTACCACTGTGTGTGCCAACCATTCTGGGTAGAATATCTCCTTGATTGCCCCTGCCTTCTTAAGTTTCAGTACCTCTTCCTTTACAGCGTCAGCATGTTCCTGAGATGAACGCCGAGGTGGTTGCCTCCTCGGTACTGCTGTTGGGCTGACGTTGAGGTGGTGACAAATGAAATTTGGGTCAACCCCTGGTGCCTCGTAGGCATTCCATGCGAATACATCGATGTTTCGTTTCAGAAATGCAACCAGTTCTTCTTTTTCTCGGGATGGCAATTGACCTCCTACTTGGAAGAATTTCTCTATATCATCTGCAGTAATCACTTTCTCCAGATCTTCACAGCCGGGCCCTTCAACCTCGGCTTCGTTCGGTTCGGCCGAGGATTCTAATTGCTATAAATTCTTTTCGGCCAGGGCTTGAGACTCCTGTGTTGTTTGATGTGTAATGGCTGCTGTTATTCACTGCCTCGCCATGGACTGATTGCCTAGTATTTCTTCAACTTCATCCTCGTACGTGAACTTTACTTTAACATGTAGAGTTGATGAAACAGCGCCTAAAGCATGCAGCCATGGCCTCGCCACTATAGCTGTGTAAGGGGAGTAGGCGTCTACTACAATAAAATCCACGTCCACCACTACTGGTCCCGACTGTACGGGTAGTCGGATTAACCCTTTTGGAATAACCGCCTTTCTCTCAAAACTTATCAACGAGGAGTCATAAGCTGTGAGGTCTTCAGGCCTCAAATTGAGCCCCTTGAACAAATCTGGGTACATGATGTCAGCCCCACTACCCTGGTCAACCATCACTCTCTTCACATCATAACCCCCTATTCTTAAGGTGATGACCAACGCATTATCATGCGGTTGGATAGTGCCAACCTTGTCCTCCTCTGAAAATCCCAACACAGGCAAAGGACTCCTCTTAAGCCTCTTCGGCTCAGCGTTTATGTCGTCGGCAGAGGGACGTAGTACTGACATTATTCTGGTAGGACATGACCCTGTCCGACCTGGCGCTGCGAAGATGACATTGATCGTGCCCAATGGTGGCCTCACATTGTTGCTTCCCTGGTTCACGGAACCCGATTGGGTGCCTGGTTCATTAGGTCGATTCATAAATTGCCTTAACCTCCCCTCCTTAACCAGCTGATCCAAGTAATTCCACAGGTTCTTACAGTTCTCTGTGGTGTGACCCTTATCCTGGTGATAATTGCAATAGAGGTTCTGGTTACGTTTGGTAGGGTCTCCTATCATCCTACTGGGCCATCTAAAGTACGGTTCTCGGCAAATTTTCTCCAACACTTGCTGCACCGGCTCACGAAATACAGCGTTCACTGTCTGGGGCGGAGCCGACCTAGTCTGGCTAGTGAAATCTCTTCGCGGCCATTTGCTGTTATACCTCTCTGCCTTGTAGTCCCTACTCTCCTGAGGGACAGTTTTCATCTTCCCTTTACTTTGCTGCTGATCCTCCTCAACCCTCTTATACTCGTCGATACGATCCATGAGCCGACGAACGGTTTTTACCGGCTTCTTGGTCAAGGACTTTCTTAGATCATGTTCAAGTGGAAGGCCGACCTTAAAGGTGTTGACTGCCACTTCATCAAAATCACCATCGATCTCGTTAAACGCTTCCCAGTATCTGTCCGAGTAGGTTTTCAACGTCTCGCCCTCTCTCATGGCCATGGACAGTAACGAATCTAAAGGCTGAGGTACCCTGTTGCATGTAACAAAACAGGACCCAAACGCCATTGTAAGTTCCATATAGGAATCAATGGAGTCCGCCTTTAAGCCGTTGAACCATCTCATCGCGACAGGTCCTAAACTTGAGGGGAAAACTTTACACATCAAGGTTTCATTCTGTGAATAAACCGCCATGCGCTGATTAAAATGGCTCATGTGCTCCACTGGGTCTGTTTTGCCATTATAAATGGTGAAGTTTGGCTGAGTGAACCGACGGGGGAGCTTTCCCCTCTCAATACGACGTGTGAAGGGTGATTTGGAAAGTTGGAGCAGCGCTTTCCCCATGGCATTGCTGCCCGAGCCCCTGGGAAGGGATTTTTTGCTCGCCATATCATGGGGACTCCCTTCTTGGTAAGAAAAAGTCTCACTAGGAGGAGTTGCCGACCTCGGCTTGTAGCTACTGCTCTGGGAGTCATCTGACGAAGGGTCAGATATGGAAGGCGTCCGCTTACGTTTGACCCGACGTAATTTCCTTTTCAGATGATCAATTTCCCTCTGCATGGCCCTAGTATTTGCCTCACTAGAGCCCCTGTTTCTGTCCTGAGGATTACCGGCGGTTCGCCCCGAGTGCATACTGCCTTCTCGATCTTCTATATGCTCTGTCTGTTGGAATGGATCCTCGTGCTGAGATCCGAGAAATTCAGCATGGTCTGGATTCAAACCCGCCATCATGTTATCTGCACCAAAAACTCAAGGATCTCCACAGACGGCGCCAATTGTAAGAGGACAAATTAAGCTTTGGGTTAAATTAAACCTTTGGATTAAGCCTATGAGCCCTAAACAATGAATTTATAGAGAGCAGGATTCTAATCTAGGGTTTTAGGCGGTAGATAACATAAAGAATCGGTTTCATCACAGAATATCTGCGTACTTCTCTCAAGTGGACGAACTATTTCTCTCTATATGACTGCCGAGGATCACTGTTCTTGTTTTTTCTCTCCCCCCCTTCCCTTTCTCTCTCTCTCTCCTTTTATAGGCCTGCCTCCCTCCTTCTTTCTCCTTCCACGTGTAATCCAGGTGTTTCCTTTTTAGATACTTGTCCCATCATTTACCCTTACTCAAATCTCTGGCGGTGGAGGTAGGACTGAATTTCAATGTTCAGATGTCACTTCCTCATTAATGTGGCCAGGGGGGTAGGTATAATGCTTTCAATGCGGTGGCAGCAGCCTTTTCTCTGATATTTATCCATCAACTTATTGTGCCTCTTATCCCCACTTTCTTAGTCATTCGTATATAAGGTTCTTAATGTGGGAGTCTTTGAACCACCAGGCCATTAATACTGTCCTCTGCAACCAGCTGCCGAGGACAATATCATCCTCGGACGTTGTGTCCTGTGATGCTACGCTCATGCATGGCAACTCCCTTTGTCACGTAGCATCGCAGAAAGGAATTATTATGTCCTCGGACCATCCTGAGCTATTAGGTTGGACTTTTTTCTTTATGGGGGCTTTTGGGCCGGCCCAATACATAATTTGGGGCCCATGGGCACCACAGTTACCTTGCTTCAAAATCATCTCATAATAATATAAAAAAACTACCGTTAGTTTCATAAGTTTAAAGTGGAATTTAGGTGCGAACCAAGTTGCTCTCTTGAAACGATATGCATTGTTTATTTAGTTTTTTGGTATGGTACTTTTTTAAACCCATAATAGTTTAGTGCATAAAATAGTAGTATCTTATTTGATATGTAAAATTAGAATAATGTATAACTGAATGGTTGAGAAGAGAGTAAAAATTTGCTATTAAAGTGAGAGAGATAGAGAAAAATATTATATCTCAATCTCGCTGCTTGGTTGACGGTTGACCCCCCCCCCCCCCCCCAACACACACACACACACACACACATACACATACATATATATATATATATATATATATTAATTAGTCAGAGGAGCATTCTCATGTATCAATTGAATTTAAACTTTGACTACCATTTGTACCTACCTTATGGCTCAGGCATACGGCGTTGAGGAAGTAGAAGCACTGGCAGCGGCTAAAGCAATCTCATTTGCAAGGGAAATTGGAGTTTCAAGGGCCATTCTTGATGGCAACTCTTTGGTATTAATAAAGGCATTGGCTGATGAGAATAATTCTTTGGCATCCTTCGGGTTGCTGGTTGATGATGCCAAGGAACTTTCTCAAGGTTTTAATCAATTACTTTACTCTCACACTTTCCACCACAAATTTTCCATGTACTTCAGGTTTATTTAGCCAATTTATCTTAATAAAGTTTAAACTGTTCCCCTCAAAAAAAAAAAAAAAAAAAAAAACTTATAGCTATCAGTTTTATGTTTTGAAAAGTTTCTGCACAAACCCATTTAAGTTTTTGGTCAAAAATAGTTAAACTATGCGTTATATGAGAAGAGGCTATTAAGAATTTGGCGAAAACACCATTTTGGTCCCTACATTTTAGGATCACGGTCAACTTGATCCCTACATTTTGGTCACAATCAATTTGGTTCCAACTATTTTCAACTTGCAGCCAATTTGCAGCCAATTTGAGCCCTACCATTAATTTACTAACGAAAAATGCATATGTAGCAAACGGTGTGCACTATAGCTAGAAAAAAATATAAAATAAATCACACACAAAAAAAACATAGTTTTCTCTCTCCAATGATTGTTCTCGTCCACCATTTCCCCAAATTCCAAATGATTCTCGCAAACTTCACCACCTTCTTTGTCTCTTCTTAGTTCTTCCTTTACCTCCTGTCATCAAATTATATTTCCTATTTCCTCTTAATAAGTGCATCTTTCATCAAATCCAAATCTCCACCTGTCTTTGATTGATTAAAAAGCTAAACAAAACAGAGAAAAGGAATTTCAAATTCCAATTCAAAAGTCAAATGCAAAAACCACTAACAGTAAACAGTAAAGGAAAATAGTGTTATGACTAGTGGCTTGAATAGTGCACGTGAGAGTGCATAGTCCTTGCCTTGGAAGGATTGCATAGTCCTTGCCTTGGAAGGAATTGTAAACCAAGTCCTAATACTAATAGGACTGTTTTGCCGTCAAAGTAAGCAATTCCACTTCTAGGTGGAGTTGTATTTCACTCAATGACAAAAGGCCCACATCTCTATATATATACACTAGTTATGCGGCTATTGGGGTTGTAGTAAGGAGTGTCGCAATATTAGAATAGGTATTCTCTGGTATTTAGTATAGAGTTCTAAGGCGTGACTTTGTTTTAGAGATTTTCAGGTTTCTCTAGTCACATGCTTCTGGTGATTAAGAGCTCTTTGGGTGTTTTTGGGGCTTGGGTTTTGTGAGAGTGTTTTGGGTACTACTTTTGTAATCTCTTCCTTTTGTTAGTGAAACTTTCTCCTTGACACCGCCTGTGGACGTAGGCCAAAAGCCGAACCACGTAAATTTTTGTGTTCCCGTGTGATTATTTCTTTTGTTGTTCTATTTCTATTTTGCATAAACCCAATATTATTTGGATACACACACAACAAATAGATATTCATGCTTCTACTATTCTCAACAAATTGGTATTAAATCTTCCGCTTTTACAACAAATAGAATACGTACAAGCAACAAATACATATAGACAAACCTAAAATAATCTCCACTACAGTCAAAATATTCGTTTTTCCTCATTTTTACGTTATTTAACATTTTTAATAATATTTTATAAGCCATGCTAGCCTCAAGTGTGCCAATAATACACACCGTTTGCCACATGTATTTTCCATTAGTAAGTTAACGTTAGAGAGTAAATTGATTGCAAGTTGAAAATAACAATGACCAAATTGACTGCTACCAAAACGTAGGGACTAAGTATATGTTTGGATACAGCTTTTCCGTTTCACGTTCACGTTTTGCCAATTTTTTTTTTTTTTTTTTTCGGTTCTGCTGGGGGACAAGAGGCAGTGCGCGCACTGTGCGTGCACTGTTCACGTACTTTTTTAGCAATTTTTTATTAAAAATGGGTCCCGCAATACTATTCACATATTAAAAAATTATTTTGCTACAGTGTTTTCAGTTTCAGTTTTTAGTTCAGCAAAAATAAGCTCTATCCAAACGGACTCTAAATTCACCATAACCCCAAAATATAGGGATTAAAATAGTGTTTTCACCTAAGAATTAACTATTAAAAATTGAATGAAGGTTATGAAGTTAAAGAAAGATAGCTGATGCATATTAAAACTATAATTACTTAGATAAGATTTGAATTGGATATGTCATCACTGATGGTAAAAGTTGTAAAACTGATTTCATATCTTCACTTAAATATGTATTCAAAATAAATTATAATACATTTTATAAAAATACTCCAAAATACAGTCTGTACTCTGTAGTTTCTCATGTAACTATGTAACTTATCTTATTAATGGTATATGTCTAACCTTTTTCTCAACCAAAAAAAAAAAAAAAAAATCATACTAAAAAAATTTCTCTCTTTTTTTTTTTTTTTTGAAAGATCCTCTATTTTTTTTTCTAGATCATAATTCTTTAGAAATCTTCAATAACTTTAGGATCAAATCTATTTTACATGCTACAAGAAATGAGTTTTGATCTGATGATAAAAAGTTATCACTAAGAGCGAATGCCATAAGTTAAAACTCTTTAATTAAAAAAAAAAAAAGATTTTTATAGAGGTTTATGCAAAATTGCTAAGATATCCTCATATAAACATGTGTACGCAATTCCATATATAAACACACATGTATGACGTATGTATACATATACACATACATCAATATCTACACAAACACACTCATCTATATATGAATACTAGTTAAAGGCCCGTGCATTGCACAGTTTAAAAATGAAAACCTATATTATTTCCTTTTATGATTTAATGAAAATATTTTGATAAATACAATACTATTTACGTTTTCTCTATCTCTCTTTTTCTAATGTGTTTCATTTGATTCTTAGACATATTCTCAATGTCGATAGTGATATATGCACTTTTAATTTGAGCAAATAGCAAATTCGAAAGTACAATTTTTTTCAATAATGTAAATGAGGATTCAACATGGAATGTAATTGAGGTTACATTATTTTGCACTTTTTCCAAATAGCAAATTTGAAAGTACATCTTTTTTTCTTTTTCTTTTTTTGATAATGTAAACAAGGATCCAACATTGAATGTAATTTCATTATTTTGTTTTCATCTAGTTCAATGTTATTTTAGCATTTCTTTGCACATGAATGGAAATATCCATGAAAAAATTAGCATATTAACACATTTGTCAAAAAAGGAATGCAACACCCAAAATGTGTACAGTAAACTAAGTCAACCTATCCCAAATAAAACTTTAAACTGAATTAGCGTATTACAATAGCTTAAAACTAAATAAAATTTTCCAAACTCAAATCATTCTAAAATGAAAACAAATATAATTTCGAGATGGTAAAGAAGTCATTAAAAAGAAAAAAAAAAATACTAACATAATACTGACAATGAAGTATATACATAATGTTGATATTTAATGACAATGGAGAGTACTGGGGACATGTGGTAGATTATTTCAATTTGAACCTAAGTTACCTATATTAAAAATGATGAACAGCCTCTCCTAAATATGTGGTATGGCAACAATCCCCTCAACCAAATATAACACGGAAAAAAGCATGCAAAAGTAGAGTATAATAATAAAACCTAATCGCTAAGCGAGTCTTGAAAATACGCTTTCAGTATTGAGTAATCTTCTGTTGTGATTTAGAGTCAAGTCTGAATCGTCTTTGCGAGAGAGAAAGAGAGACTCTTTGAGAGACTATTTTTTTGATAAACAGAATAAGAGAGATCTCTTTTGAAGAATACATAATAGTTAAAAAAAAAATGGTATTTGATGCGAATTAATATTCTGTATTCCAATTGTGATCAATTTTTTTTTTTGTCTTAGGATTATCTATTTAGTTTTTGAAAGTGGCATTCCAGAATCACCACATTACCTTTTATAGAGTCTTTTGTCTAAATATTGCAAAAAACAAAATTTTTTATGGTTATAGGCACTGTTCAAAGTTATTTAGGAAAGTAGAATTTCGGCAACACTGTAGTAGGAGAGAGAAAGACTAAAAGCAGGTGAGAGAAAATTTGGAATTTCGGCAACGCTGTTACCGAAATTATGCCTTCCCAGCCCCCTGCACGTGCGTGAGTGACCGAAGGAAAAAGGGAAGAAATAAGAAAAAAATTTGTGGAATTTTGGTAATGGCAATACCGAAATTGGGGAAGAAAAAAAAAATGCTACGTTCACAATATTTTTATAACATTTTCACACCAAATCATTAGTGGTTGGTTGTTATTGGTTTAAATTTGAACCTAATACTAAGATTACTTTTTTGCCCCAACAATAACAACCAGTAACAACTTGCCACATAGGATTTGTTGTAAAAATATTGTGAAAATATTGTGGACATATCATTTCTAAAAAAAATAATGGCAATACTGAAAAAAAAAAAAAGGACAATTTCGGTACTGGCAATACCGAAATTGGGGAAGGAAAAAAAAAAAAAAAAAAGACAATTTCGGTACTGGCAATACCGAAATTGACAAAAAAAAAAAAAAAAAAAAAGGAAAAGAAGACAATTTCGGTACTGCCCAGTACCGAAATGTATTCTTTTCTTTCTTCTTTCTTTCAATTTCGGTACTGCCCAGTACCGAAATTCTTCTTCTTTTTTTTTTTTTTTCCCAATTTCGGTACAAGTTTTTCCCAATTTCGGTACTGCCAATACCGAATTTTTTTTTTTCCCTTCCCCAATTTCGGTATTGCCATTACCGAAATTCCCCATTTTTTTTCTTCCATTTTCGGCAATGGCGTTACCGAAATTCCCCATTTTTTTCTGCACGCGCACGGGCAGGGGGCTGGGCAGACAGAATTTTGGTAACAACGTTGCCAAAATTCTAAATTTTCTCTCTCTTACTTTTTTTTTAGAATTTTGGCAACGGTGTTGCCGAAATTCACTCTCTCTCCTCACTTTTCTAAATAACTTTGAACAGTGCCTATAACCATAAAAAACTTTGTTTTTTACAATATTTAGACAAAAGACTCACCAAAATTGTCTTCTTTTCTTTCTTCATTCTTTCAATTTCGGTACTGCCCAGTACCGAAATTTTTTTTTTTCTTCCCCAATTTCGGTACTGCCAATACCGAAATTCTTTTTTTTTTTTTTCCCTCCCCACTTTCGGTATTGCCATTACCGAAATTCCCTAATTTTTTTTCTTCCTTTTTCGGCAATGGCGTTACCGAAATTCCCCATTTTTTTTCTTCACTCGCACACACTCGCGCACGGGCAGGGGCTGGGCAGGCAGAATTTCGGTAACAACGTTGCCGAAATTCCAAATTTTCTCTCACTTGCTTTTACTCTTTCTCTCTCCTACTTTTCTTAGAATTTCGGCAACAGTGTTGCCGAAATTCACTCTCTCTCCTCACTTTCCTAAATAACTTTCAACAGTGCCTATAACCATTAAAAATTTTGTTTTTTGCAATATTTAGACAAAAGACTCACCTTTTATATGTATAAACGTGTAGTGTATTAAAAAATGAGATTAGATAAATTAGATGATGTGATATTTGAGCATCACCGCATTACCTTTGTTTTTTTTATTTATATATATAAACGTTGTAGTGTAGCAATTAAAAAAATAAGAATGCTGCTTTTTTTTTTTTAAAATAATACACTACAATTGAAAAATAAGGATTAGATGAAGAATTTGGATTGTAATCAAATTAAGATTTTTATCAACTTAGAAATTATAGGAGTTTTTTTTATTAAAAAATCTAAAAATTTACAAAAATTTCTGCAATTTGGTGAAGCCACTTGGCACAAACATGGCTTCTAAACCCAACTTTTATTATATAGTATATGATATGATATAGTTTCTCAGTATATATATATATATATATATATATATATATAGATTTTGTGATTGAAACCGTGAATTTTGGCTCACCTAATTTGACTATATTAAAAAAGAAGTCTAAGAATACAATAAAATATCACAATATTTTCACAATATCTTCATTTTTAGGATCCGAATAGATTTTTTTTTTATTTGAGAGAAATGCTACATTCATAACATTTTTAGAACAAATTCTAAATAATAAGTTATTATTGGTTTTAAACTGATAACATTATTATTGTTATTCTCAAAACATTTATTTTTAATTGTGGTTGGTCACAGTTTCATATTTTATCATTTTATTTCAACTTGTAAGAAATTGATACTTCAACGTTTGTAAAAATATTGTGAAATTTGTTGTGTCGGCATAATAATATATATGTCAACTTACATAAATATTTTTTTTTTTAAAAAAACACAAACCGTTTATTGGGAAAAAAAAAACTTTAGGCATGGTAGAAATTAATGTTAAAATGTTGTGGATTTAGCATTTTTTCATTTGATCTATAAGAAATTGAGATCTCAACAATTGTGGAAATATTGTGATAATAATAAGTGTTGTAACATTTTCTCAAAACATTTATTTTCAGTTGTGGTTAGTCACAGTCTCATATTTATTATTATATTTTGACTTGTAAGAAATTGACACGTCAATAATTGTGAAATTTGTTGTATCAGTATAACAATATATATGCCAGCTTACATAAATATTTCAAAGAAAAAAAAAACACAAACCAGTTACTGGAAAAAAAAAAAATTAGGCACTGTAGCTACTGTGCCAGTTGAATAAACCAAAAGCACTATAGCTCCAGTGCTATCCATCAATAATAACTTACCTAGAATTTATTGTGAAATTAATGTTAATATGTTGTGGATTTAGTAAATTTTTATTTGATATATAAGAAACTGAGATCTCAACAATTGTGAAAATATTGTGATAACAACAAGTGTTGTAATATTTTCTCAAAACATTTATTTTCAATTGTGGTTGGCCATAGTCTCATATTTTATTTTTTTATTTCGACTTGTAAGAAATTGATCATTCAATAATCGTAAAAATATTGTGAAATTTGTTGTGTCAGTATAACAATATATATATGCCAATTTATATAAATATTTAAAAGAAAAAAAAAACACACACTGATTACTGGGAAAAATAAATTTAAGCATTGTAGAAATTAATGTTAAAATGTTGTGGACTTAGCATTTTTTTTATTTGATCTATAAGAAACTGAGATCTCAACAATTGTGAAAATATTGTGATAACAATAAGTGTTGTAACATTTTTTTTAAACATTTATTTTCAGTTGTGGTTGGTTACAGTCTCATATATTATTATTTTATTTTGACTTGTAAAAAATTGACACTTCAATAATTGTAAAAATATTGTGAAATTTGTTGTGTCAGTATAACAATATAAATATAAATGTCAGCTTACATCAATATTTAAAAGAAAAAAAAAACACAAACCAATTGCTCTAAAAAAAAAGTAATCTCATATTTTTTTTTATTATTTTATTTCGACTTGTAAGAAATTGACACTTTAATAATTATGAAAATATTGTGAAATTTATTATGTTAGTATAACAATATAAATGTCAGCTTACATCAATATTTAAAAAAAATAAAACAAAAACTGATTACTAAAAAATAGAACTTTAGGCACTGTAGCTACAATGCCAATTGAACAAACAAAAAGGTTGAATAAACAAACGAAAAAATAAATAAATAAATAAAAAGGGACTCACTAAACCATGGCACTGTTGTAACTACAGTGCTGCACAGTGTCAATGCACTGGATGCACAGTGCAAAAGTACTGAAGCGGCATTGTCACTTTTATTATAAAGATATATAGTTACATACAGAATAGTAATATTATATATAAGAAGAAAAATGTTTCCACTGGAAACTTGAGAACCAACTGTTAGGAGGATTCCTTTCTTACAATATTTAAGCCAAAACACCAAAAGGTTACCACCGGAGAGAAGATTTTGAAGCCGGTTCTACAGTATAGGCAACTGAGGCGGTCTCTTGAAGCCGCCAATCTCTTTAAGGCCCGCAAGTAGAAAGAGGTTCCCAAATTTTAATCAATAGGTTTATTTCTTTAATTGTAATAGTATTAATAAAGCCTAAATATTAGTTTATAAATAAAATAATATTATTTTATCAAATGAAATATAAGAAAAGAGAGAGTAAAAAATACTATATTCACAATATTTTTCGCAACAAATCCTAAGTGGTAAGATGTTATCAGTTGCTATAAGTGGACAAAAAAAGTAATTTAAGTAGTGGGTTCAAATTAAAATCAATAACAATTTAACACCTAGGATTTGTTGTGAAAATGTTATAAATGTAGCACTTCTAAAAAAACAATTCACAAAAAATTTCACAATAGTTGAGTT
Source organism: Castanopsis chinensis (assembly GCA_032878915.1). Taxonomy (NCBI): domain Eukaryota; kingdom Viridiplantae; phylum Streptophyta; class Magnoliopsida; order Fagales; family Fagaceae; genus Castanopsis; species Castanopsis chinensis. Next base: position 16,430,277 of record JAVQMG010000121.1, read on the forward strand.
GGCAAATTTTTACTTATTTTCATCTAGGTCCACTACTAACATAATTTTTTACTTATCATTATTAATCTATCACATCAACAAGTTTGAAAAATTTTGTCAAACTTTTTGTGTCTATAAACTTTCTCAAAAAACGATTTTATGTGAGTAGTTCCAACCCACATTTTCGGTTTTTAAACAACCTTACACATATTTTTATACACATTTTCACTCACACGTATTTTAAAAAATTATAAATAGCATTACTCAAACTCCTCTACCGGGCCTTAAACCTCAGATTTCATCGCTTGAAAATCTCAACTGACAATAACCCCAAAGGAGGTGAAGAGTAAAGACAAAGGCAAACATAGAAACCATGAGTTGTTGCTCTAACATATGGGAGGGCCCTCTGCCTAATAATTTCACAAAAGCAAAAACGAGTCCATGAAGAGCAGATCCCAAAAATGTCCCATATAAAGCCGATGATGTATTTGCTAGTGGTGATAATGTGATATATTTCCTTGTGTCTGAACTTGAATCCAGCGCAGTAATGGCCATTGCAGTAGCATTTATGAATGAAATTGACATAAATTATGGATATTTAAGCCTACTTTTTTTTATTGGTTGATATCCAAAATAAATAACTTTTCAAAATATAAGATAAAAACTTGTGTATTGCTTTCGAATAAAGCATTTGTAATTTTGTTCTCTATTTCGGTACGTTAATAATGTGTATAAGTAAAACTTGTGTGTTTGTTTTAATTAGATTTTCAACTTGTGGACTAGACTTTTTTGTGTTTGTGCTATTTTGTTTTGGTCAATAATGTTTTAATTAGTAATTTTGTTCTTTATTTTGTTATGTTGATATTGTATAATTTTAAATTATTGAAAAAATACCAATTTGTTGAGTTAAGCTTTTTCTTAATATAGATGGTGAATTTAAAATAATGTATTATATACCGAGTAATTTGTTGCATAATTTACCAATTAGCAAATACATTTTTTTACATAAAAATCATGGGAAAAAATATGGGTCAACCTAACTCGACTCACAACCTGATTGACCCAACTCATTTCCAACCTACTTAAAATGGCTAGTTCTTAACCAAACTCAATCCAACTTGCCTTTGTACTTTCCCAATTCAATTTTATAAGAGGGTAGGTATAATGTACTCAAGCCAAGTCAAGAAAAGGACTTCTTTACTTTTCTTTTATAGTAGTTTTAATGACTATTAGTTTAGGATTTGTATAATTTTATAATTATTGAACAAATACCAATTTGTTGAGTTGAACTCTTTCTTAATATGACAGTGAATTCAAAGTAATGTATTTCATGCCAAGTAATTTGTTACATAACTTACCAAATAGCAAATACCTTTTTTTTTTTTTAATTATGTGAAAAAAAATACAAGCCTACCTAACATAACTTACAATCTAATTCACCCAACCCATTTCCAACTCGGTTAAAATTACTTATCTTTACTTGAACAAGTTCACCCGCCTGTTTTACCACTTGTACTTCCATGAAACAAAAAGAGTACCAATTCTTTTTTTCTTTTCTTTTTATCAAATTGAAAATCATCACCAAAATGTCCAAAGCATCAATAGCTGGTCCCCAAATTGGTGTCACTTTCTGGGTTTCTCCATGTGCCATGATCCCAAACATTACAGTCATGAGCCAGTACAAGCACCACCTTTTCTAAGCTTTAATTACACTCTTCTCTTCAGTCACCCCCCACAAAAACTCAATCCCACTAAACTACACAATTCCATATATGCCATAATAACAAATTAAACAAACGCTAGCTCACTCACTATGTCCCAGTCAAAAGAACCAGTATTATTATTTTCCTCCGTTAAAGGAAACCGTCAAAGTCAACAAAACCAACGGCGATCCCCGCACCTTACGTAACGGAGAAATAAACGGCGGCCGTTAAACCCCTCCACAGAAAACACACCTGAGAGAAAGAGAGAGTCAATTCCAGTCAAGGACATATATACCCTCTCACACACGCACTCACACACAACAGCTCTCTTTGCTTTAAAGCATTAATTACTTCCAAAAACACAAAAAACAAAAATAAAAATCTCACACACACTCTTTCTCTCTCTAGAAAAACTTTCTCTCTCCTACTCTATGCCGCTTTAGAGACACAGAATCCGAAGCACGTTTCGGAAATTCGGTGACGGTTTCGGTTTCGGCGGTTTCGGACAGTGTGAAATAGATAAAAAGTGCTTGGATTGTACAGAACTTTACTTCTTTCTATTGAGTCGGTTATGGCTGGGAACGAGAGCTTCGAAGCTCTCCGAGTAGAGAATTCGAAGTCACGTGAAGTAGTAGTAGAAGAGGAAGAAGAAGAAGAAGAGTACGAAGAAGATCCAGAGGAGGAAGAAGTTGAAGAATCAGAGGAGGAGGATGACGAGGATGAACGAGAGGAAGAGTCACTCGGTGAGTTGGAACACAGTGAGTTACAGAGGTCAGCACCGCTCGGTGAACCTAAGTTGGGAGATTCTCAATTCGAAACCCTAGCGCCGTCTTCTTCGTCGCTTCAGTCCTCGCAGAACGATCACTGTGCTGGTAGGCTTTTTTTTTTTTTTTTTTTTTAAATTTTTTGGTTGATTTTTTGGTTTTGATGGAATTGTGGTGGTGCTGAATCAATTGCGGTGTTGATCTAACAGGTTTGGCGGTGAAGTCTACTTCGCAGTCGCTTGGCGGAGCTGAAGTACAGGTTAGGAGCTCAATAATTCGCGTTTGTTTTTTGAAATTTTGAGTGCTTATTACTGATTTTTGTGGTTTGATGCATTCTTTTCTGAACAGTGACTGTGCATTTGTTCTTTTGCTATCTGTGTTTTTGAACTTTTTAACATGAATTTTGTGAGCTCTGCGATATTTGCTTAGTTGCAAGTTGAATTGTGAAACCGCTGTTTGAGCGTGTCAAATTCAGTGTTTACAACTGAAAGTGTGTTGGAGGGAATGGATTTTCTTGTTTTTGGACTGTTTCTTTTTCAAGGTTAAAGTTTTAGTAACATTTAGAATTTGGGGGTCCTGAAAGTGGTTGTGACTGGGGATTTAGTTGCTCACCAAAACAAACTACTAAGAAACAAACAGACTTACAAGTCTGCAACACTAAAAAAAAAAAAAAAAAAAAAGAGTCCTTACTCTGCAAGTTACCCATACAATTTTATCAGTTTCCCAACTAGAACCAGAGGAAGTTTACTTTGGATTGAAACTAGAGCTTTTGACATGGCAGGCTCCCACATCCAATTTCAATCATTTAGAACACTTGAAAACTTGGCATTGAAAAAACTCACATCATCATGTATCAACCTGTAACTGTACTTGAGGAATGAAGTACCCTCTAGATGCCAATTATCATGCCATGCTGAAATGTTTACACCATTTCCAACTTAAAACTTTAGAAATGATCTAATTGCTTCCAGCCCCAAGAGCAATTCTCAGGGATTTTGATACTCCAAAAGCTTTGATCCTTCAATAAATGCAATTTCACCCAAGCAGCCTAGATGGAACCAGCTTGTGCAAGCAAGTTCCAAATATGTTTCATAATATTACCCTTATTCCAATTCTCCACACGTTTCAAACAAAGTCCCAACCCCTCCCTTTCTTAGGGCAACAAAGCACTCCAAGCCACTTTGGCCCTAGAAACCTAGGATGCACAAACACAAGTACAGGTATGGGTACGATACAGCAACACAATTAATTTTTGAAAAATTATAATATGATACGGCAGATAGGATACTGTTAGGACACAAATACGACATGGGTACGGCACCCGAAATGAAGTGTCCGTGCATCCTAGGTAGAAACTACCCAACCTACACCTTTCTAAGGAAAAAGCAAAGCTTTTGTACTATCTCCTTAACTACTTTCTTTGGGAGGACAAAGGCACTAGTCCAAAAAACTTGAATCCTAAACAGAACAGATGGTATTAACTGTTGTCATCCTGCAAAGGATAGCTTCTTTGTGGGGATCCAAATCTTCTAGTTTTCTTAGGGTAATTCTACCATAGAATTCATAAAATCCTATACATCCATTTTAAAATGAGTGGATTAGATTTTACTATATCCTCGACATTTAAGTTAAAGGTTAACTACCACAATTTGGTATCTATTTAATTGTTTTTGATAAGTAAAAAATTAATAAAAAAGGGTTATGAGTATCAAATAATATGTCAATATCTATTTAAATTGTTGATGACCTGTCAAAATTCAATCCACGCATTTCAAAATGGATGCATAGGATTTTAGGGATTCTATAATGGAGTTACCCTATGTCCCTATTCATATACTTCCTGTATACTTTGGGAGTCTCTTTTTCTTGGGATCTCAATAAAACTTTTATTACTTATTTAAAAAAATTAAAAAAATGGTAGAGTTACCCTATGAACTCCAAAGGATCTTAATCCTCTTTGTGATCCAAGAATTGATCCTGAACCCACTTTTTCAATAAGAGGCTTGCAATCATTTGCATTAAGTTTACCAAAAATCGGAGGTTTGGGAGTTTACCCTCCTTAAACCTTAAAGAGTCCAAAATCTGGTCCTTGATCCTTCACTTCATCTTGAATAGAAGCACAATAGATCTCACTCTTGGAGGGATTGGCCTTAAACCGGATAAACTCTCAAAAACCTCCAAAGCATTCTTCAACAACTTGACAGAATTGATACTTGTCTAAGCCCTCTTTCCTGGCCTTATTGCATGTGTGGGGTGAACTGGGGATAAACTGAGTGTTGCCCAAAAGATATATGTTATCCTGTAGGATGCATGGGCTCAGGTTTGTTTGTTTTGGGTTTCTTCAAGAACTTAAAAATATTGAACTCATCTTCTGAAAGAAACACACACGCACACACACATGATTAAAAGGATTTGGGGTAAACTTGAGGCAGAGCATCAATGCATTATTTTAGACCTTTTCTTGTTCCAACTTGGAGCGTGAATTAGTGTGAACCTGCAAAGATACACTGCCATATGAGAATATTAGGAGCACATATAAAATGGCTCAAAGATTGGCCCCTCAAAGGAAGAAAAATGAATTGCTCATATTGAAGGTCAGTAATTGGGGAGGCATCAATGTGAATGATTATGTGCGCAGAAACTTTTTTTAACATTGACTAAAAAAAATTCATATAAAGAAATGTGCAACAAATAGGTTTGTAACCAAGCACTTCACATGGATGCATGCGAGCCGATAAATCTATTGACAAAACTATTGGGTGCACATTGGGCTGCAGGTAGAATGGAACCTTGATTGACACCCTTTTCAGACATAATGTTTTTTACTCCTTTTCTTTTGTTGCTTCTTTAGGTTGTGATAATGCACACTTAATTTCACTCACCTTAGGTATTTCATTGTTCACTATTACCCATTCCTCAGTCATTAGGTTTTCGAGGGTTGACCTGATTTGGATAATCTAAACTGTGCCGGTGTGCCCCAGGCCTGGGTAACTATTAAAGTGGGCCTGACAGTTTTGCTTGGAAGATAGCAGGGCCTGACAGTTTTGCTTGGAAGATAGCAAGCCCTCAATGTCAATGTTATCACTTCCTTACGTGGAAGTGAGACGTGGTTTCTCACAAAATATCCTTTTGAAGGAAATCACTACTTTGTCTAATCAAATATTGATTCAAGCTGCCTCTATAAATATTTCTTGGATGGCTTTTGATATCGTTTCTACGGTTTGTTCCATAACTGACTGATCAAAGTTATCAGCTTGAAATATCAACTAATGAAATCAGGCTATAAGTCAATGGTGTATGATAGTTGTTTTATATTCTAATGGTAAATTGAATCCACAAGAGAGGGAGAAAATTTTGACCTCAGATGGGTTAGCTTATGCTAAGAGGTTAAGCCTTGGTAGCTTGGTGCACTGGATACAACCTCTTCTTCTTCTTTTTTTCCCTTTTTTTATGGGTTGGGTCATGCTAATCTGATTTGGGTTGGATCACAAGTTCAAACAGATGGGTTGTTAATTCTAGAGGATGTTTGTTTACATTGCACACATAATCAATCAAGGAGCAAGTAAGTCAATGGGCTTAGGTATTGACTCTATTAATCTCTCGTGGTTGACTTTGTGGTGGAAATATGGTGGCATTGTTTACATTCAAGTCAGCAGAACTGTGATTCTTGGCCAGCAATAGTGAGGTTGACTTGATGGCAGTACAATATATCGATCAGAGGGATTGGGGTTGATGGTGGTTGTTGATTCGAAGGTGGAAGAGTAAGTCTTGGTTGACGCTTTGATGGAAAAATAAGTGACGCAGGACAACCAGAACAAAACTGAAAACAACGGAAAAATAACGGATATGACCTAGGAGTCAGCACCTAAGCCTTGCTTGGAGTCAGCACCAAGCAGAGAACCACTAGGAGTCAGCACCTAGGGTAGACCTGGAGTCAGCACCAGACCAAAAGAAAGAACAAACGGCCATTTTTTTCATTCATAAAAAATATCAACTATCTCCTCAAGGAATACAATAAGTTGCTTATATAGGATTACTAAACCCTAATTTTAATTGGCTAGGAAACCCTAATTGCCTTATTACGAAAATAACCTTGCTTCCAAAATAAAATATTAATAGCCTAATAAACTACCAGGACCTAAAACATAAAAATACAATTGACTTGCAAACATAAATAATACTAAATAAAAATCTTCTTGCATCTCCTGCACCAATAAGTCTTGGTTGTTGATTCTTAGGTGGAAGAATAAGTCTTGGTCGATTCAAGTTGGAAGTTGGTTATGTGGTTGTGGCTTGTGATGGACAATTAGGGCTGCTGGAGAGGGTTGTTGAGTTGATGACAGTGGTTTTTTTTATTGGTTTTCCAGGTCGATGGTAACTATTGAAGGCTATGGTGGGGGTTGGGTTAAAAAGTATTTTACGACTGGTGGCTTCTGAAAATTTGGGGTGGGTTTCAGTTCACAGTCAAACTTTGCTTTGATACTAAAACTGATGCAACAAAAAGAGCACATGCATAATAAAGAAAAACAAAAAAACTCTAGGCTTCATACCTAGAGCTGCTTGAACCCTCAGCTTCTGCACCAAGATTTTCAGCATCACCACCAAGATATAAAAATTTTCAGTAGAATTGTATTCATCAAATCCGCATATCAATAATTTTATGTCAGCCAGCAATGTACTGCAACCCTTTTTATTTTTCTGGGCTAGGGACTGGCTGCCTTTCATAGCCTTACTAAACGAAAGAAGGTCACTATCAAAGAGCCTGCCCTCATAAAGTACCAAAGGTGTGCTCCACAAGTTGGTTATGAACAAAATATATGACACTTATCACAGACACAACGTAACTTAGTTACAATGAGAATGTTAAGATAGATAAGTGGAATATATAGATAGGATTTTAAACAAGGAAATTCGCTTAAAGATAGGAGTGACTCATGTTGATAAAAAGATGAGGGAGAGTCGCTTGAGATGGTTTGGTCATGTTTGGCAAAAAGCAATTAAGGTCTCAGTGAAAAAGAGTGAGTTGATTCAAGTTGAGGGAATTAAAAAAAAAGAGGAAGACCAAAAACATCATTAATAGTAGTAAAAAATGACATCAATTAAGGAGGTAATAGAGAACATGACTTTTGATAGAATAGAATAGTCGAAAAGAATAAATGTAGCCAACCTTGATTAGGGATCTGTAGCCTACCCTAAAAATTTTGGGACCAAGGCTTAGTTGTTGTATATCAATGTACCAATAATGTTTTCTCTAGGGCCTATAAAATGTAAATAGGGTTCCAAATTACATCAAACAAGAAAGGAAAGTTAATTCATAATTAGCAATCAAATCCCATAAAATACTCAAAATAAAATAAAATTTTCATCATTTCAACAACAATCTAGACCAATGAAATCAGTCAGCATCAATCTGGTTTCTGCATCAGCCATCAATTCTTTCTATTTAGGTAACTATTCAGACAGGTCTATAAATTATGATCTATAGCATGTCTTAAGACCATTTATCATTGTATGTCCAAGATTTTGGATGAGAGGATTACGGGTTGTGAAGGGATTCATTTTCCTTTACACAAACAACATTTTTGCATAGTACAAGTCTAGAAGAATAGCAGATAATGTTCTACTTGCACAAGAATTAGTAAAGAACTCTCATAGAGAAGGTGGTGCGGAAACCAGATTAGGTTTGATGAAGGCTTATGATTTGGTAGATTGGGATTTTAGCATTGGTATTTCAGCAGCAATCTGGGTCTCAAGAAAGTTCATAAATTGGGTTGAAACCTCTATTATAACTCCTAAGGCTTCAGTAGCAATTAATGGGGAGTCTGGTTGGATATTTATCTGTTTGTAACAGCAATGGAGTATTCACAAGGATGATACAGCTTTTTGTGAGGAGTAACATGGGTTTTGGCTTCCATCCAAAATGTCCTTGGGTTCAGCTTCTCTGTTCTGCTGATGATTTAACCATATTTGGGGGCACTCAGCTGGAGCCTGCCAGAGCGATCAAGTAGGTACTGGAGGAGTTTAAATAGACATTTTTTTTAATTTTTTTTTTTTATTATTATTATTTTTTTATCAACATATAACAAGAAATTGAAAGTATTTTTTGCTGGGGATTTCTGAAAAGTTAAGGGAGTGTATATTAACTATGTTAGATTTCAAAAAAGGAAAGCTCCCTTTTAAATACTTGGGATTCCCTCTTATTTCAAATAAGCTTAATATGTATGATTGTTAACCATTGGTGGACAAGATTACTGCTAGAATTTATTCAGAGTGCAAAGATACTGTCCTTTTGCAGGTAGAATGGTAGATTGCAGCTAATCAAGTAAGTTTTTTATAGCATTCGGGTTTATTCATTTTGCCAAGAAGAAATATTTTTAACTGGTTGAACAAAGTTTGAATGCACACTTATGGACTGATAAGGCTGAAAGGCAATGGGTGCTTGAATGGCTTGGGAAGTGGTAACTGTCCCTAAACAAGGAGGGTTGAGGAAGATGATAGCTTGGAATAGGGCATCCAACGTGTTTGAACAAGCAGTTCCATCTGGGTATCTTGGGTCAATGCTTAGCCACTTAATGGGAGAAGTTTTTAGGTAATACCTATTCCAAGGGAGTGTATATAGGGATGGAGTAAACTTTTCCAATTAAGAGATGCTGCAAGATCTATTTTTGAAGTTTAAATTGGGCAAGGGGGTATGATTTATTTGTGGGATGATCAATGACACCCAGATGTGCCATTATACCTGAACTGTGGAAACCAAATTATATGTTATGCTGGCAGCAATATGAATGCCAAGTTATCAGGTGCAATACAAAATGGAAGCTGGTTTTGGCAAAGCAATATCACATGCTTTGGTTCAGATTCAAAGCAGTTAAAAATTGATAATGTGGCAGATGAAGCTGTCTGGTTACTTGCTGCATATGGTAAATTTAATACTTGGTAAACTGTTAGAGAGAAGTCTAATACTGTTGGTTGGTTGACGAATCTTGTTTCCTTGTCACATTCCTAAACATGCCTCCATCTATTGGCTGGATATCAAAGATAGGTTAGTTTCAAAGGAAGGATGGCTACATGGGGTTATAGGGGTATACGTGTCTTTCACAAAATTCAATTAGAAACCAGAGACCATCTATACTTTGATAGCTCAGTGACCAAGGGGATATGGAAGGAACTATTGAGAAGCTGCCTATTTAATAGGCAATTTTGTTGGATAATGAGCTGAATTGGATAATAAACAACTAGAATGAAAGAATTTAAAGCATTCAGTTTACAGATTGGCTACTAGGACCAAAGTTAAAAACACAATTCAGAATAAAGCTTTGTGTTGTATTTGGAAGCTTCCATGCTGTGTTTTCACAAGTTGAATCTTGTAGAGTAGCTTGTCTTGTCTAAGGATGATGTCTGCAACAATCTGTTTGTAATGTGTTCTGTTTCCAACTTTCTTTTGACTGAATAATTTCTTATTCATAAAAAAATAAAAGGAAGTAAAATAAAATCCTGAGAATTTTTAATATGTGATTTCCATCTATAAAAATGGAGATTTCATATAGAAAAAGAGTAGCAATGGAAGCCAACTGTAAAAGCTGGTATTCTGTATTAGGATAACAAAGAAGTCCTACTTGACCAAAGGGTTGACATCCATTTGCAGTCTTTGGATCCTATTCAAACCTTTAGTTTTGAAGATTGAGCTTTGCATTGAAAATTTGCAACAAATGAAGAAAGTGCTTCTCATTGCATCTTGTATTTGTTTCTATTTTTCATTAAATTTTCTTTGCTAAATATTTCTCAGGATCAAGTTGGGGTGTCCCAGCAGGAAGCTTTGGCAAGTGCAACAGCCCAGCTTGTTGATGCTCAGACACAAAATCAGTATCAGGTGGCTATATGTCCAACTTCTCCGTCTGAACTATCACCAACTTCTGTTACACAATCAATTTCATCTCTTCCAAGCCCAACTCTACTAGAACAGAGACTTTCACCAGTGAAGATCAATGATGAATGCACACCAAAAACGGACCTGCAAGTGTCTTCTGACTTGAAACCTATTTCAAGTGTTCCTGTTGTGAAGACACCATCTTCTGATGGTTACAACTGGCGGAAATATGGTCAGAAGCAAGTGAAGAGTCCTAAAGGTTCTCGAAGCTATTACAAATGCACCTTTTCTGACTGTTGTGCAAAGAAAATTGAATGCTCTGATCACTCAGGTAGGGTAATAGAGATTGTTTATAAAAGCCAACATAGTCATGATCCACCTCGGAAGTTTAACTGTGCGAAGGAAAATAAGCTTGCATCGTCTGCTGAGATAGTTGTAGCGAATAGTGTTACAGAACATCCCAATCAAATGCTTAATAAATCAGAGCCACCCACAGCTTCAAAGGAAACTATACAAGAAACGCCCTTGATTTCTGAGAGAAAACGACAGAACTCTAGTGACTCCAATGGGAATTGTGAAACTAAGATCAAGGAGGAGCACGTCAATGGGCCAGAGCCAAAAAGAAGGCAAGGATTCCTTGAATTTGGTTGCACTGGATTTTGGTTCATTTATGATGCTATCATCTTGTATTTTTGTGGGAAGGATTTGTAATACCTGATTTAATGTTCTTTCCTCCTTTTTGATGACCAGAGTGAAGAAAAGCAGCTTGGCAAATTCAGGTTCTATAATAAAACCCGGCAAGAAACCTAAATTTGTTGTGCATGCAGCAGGAGATGTGGGGATTTCAGGTGATGGATATAGATGGCGCAAGTATGGACAGAAAATGGTGAAGGGAAATCCCCACCCCAGGTGCATGCCTGATCCACTGTTTATATGTTAATCTTTATTTTTAGAAGTGGCTGTGTTCATGATACTGCTATCCTTTAATGTTATGTTGCTGCTTATCTATGTAGTGTAACTTTACAATTAAATTGCAGCAGTTAGAAGAATTATTCAGTGTTCTATGTAGCTAAAAAGATGTAGATGTCCAATAGTCGGTTATCCCCTCCCATACTGCATTCTCCGAAATCATTTCATACCTTTTTGTCTTTGCTAGAAATTGCTCAAATGATATAAGGCCCCATTGCTTAAATGAAATAAGTATGTCTTCAGTATGCCTCATGTTATGAATGTAGGCATGGTGTAAAAAAACCCATTCTCATATAACCTCTGTTGGAAACAATTTGTAGGACTGAATCTAGTTTCAAACGTCCTTGGTGAGTTGTGGCTTGTACGTTTAATAAATAAATGGTCATCAGGTCTCTTGGATTTTCCAATAGAATGAGACACTGAGAAATTTATCATTCAACTATAAATTCCCATTTTTTTTCGAGGTAAAACAACTAATGCGCCCATACTCATAAACTCATCCTCCAATCTATGTGTATTTTGTTTATAAGCAATAAAAATATATTAAAAAGAAGAAGGGTGTCACCTGAGCATACAGGCAGTAGCCTCCAATCTATGTTTATGAGGGAGGATATGCCATTAGATCCAAAATAGATTAACTAGGATGTGACTGAAATTGCAAACAGGGGAAGGGACTAAGGGGATTATGTTTTGTTTTTCAGCCTCTTGTTGGGAATGTGATATGTATATCTCAAGTACCAAGTACAGGATAACCATTGGAAATCATACCATGCAAGTACCGTTGTATTACTTAGAAAATCAGCATGTGGCTAAGAATTATTACTGTCCTGCTTTTTACTCCAATAACCTCCTGTTAGGCAGTTTTTACTTCACTGGATTTGCATACTTCATGTTTTGTCTTTCCCAAATTAAATGTTCTTTGCGAAATATGGTTTGGATTGTCATGGAGTAAAAGTTTTCTCTCATGGAGTGAGATGTACCACCTTTTGCTGGGATTTTCTCAGTAAATTGCTGCACTGATTAAAGGGAAACCAGCTAATGCATGTAACCAATTCCAAATCCTCCAAGTCCAAATTTTCACCAGATTTGTTACCTTCCAATTGAATTGATCTGTGTTTCTCTTCCTTTTATTCTAATCAATTTCTTGAATATATTTACAGAAACTACTACAGATGTACCTCTGCCGGATGTCCTGTCCGTAAGCACATTGAGACAGCCGTAGATAATGCAAGTGCCGTGATTATAACATATAAGGGGGTACATGACCATGACATGCCTGTGCCAAAGAAGCGACATGGCCCACCAAGCGCTCCTCTTGTAGCTGCTGCTGCTCCCGCTTCCATGAACAACTTGCAATCTAAGAAAACTGACGCTTTACAGAACCAAGCGTCTTCTACCCAGTGGTCAGTGGATACAGAGGGAGAATTGACTGGTGAGGCCATGGAACTTGGAGGTGAGAAAGCAATTGAATCAGCTCGCACACTTCTTAGCATTGGATTTGAAATCAAGCCTTGCTGAATACTCCTTTGCTGGAAGGCTGGAAGGCCCAAGGGAATAAAAGATGATTGACCAAACTCTTTTTAAGGTCATGCAGCTGTAACTATATAAGTGATTGATTTGGCAGGTTTGGTTTCCTTTTTCTTTTCTTCGTTCCTTATTGTAGTTTGCTTCTTTTTTTTTTTTTTGGCCCCCACTTTTTGCTGTAGTCTTTCAGTAAACAGTTGTGTATATCTGGTATTTATGCACCTTCTTGTTTGGAACAGGCTGAATAGTAGTGTATCAATATAGAAGTAATTGGCCCTTTTTTAGCGAGATATTTAATGTTGAGATTTGCTTCTTAGTTTTACATCTCCCTCAGTTAAAATTGATCCAAGAATAATGCAGCTACTCCAAGTTTCTAGTCAAGTCAGTATAAGAGAAGATTCTATCTGAGCATTTAGTATTTTTGCTAGGTAATGTAAAATATTATTAAAAAAATAGCCAACCTGAGTACATTAGGGATGTACTGTGAGGGCAAAAATCAAGAACCAAAATTAAAATGATCAATTAAAACAGGAGGGGAAAAACAAGAAGAATGAGACAAAGCTACACTCTAATCAAGGAGAGTAGAATGTTCACATCCTTCAAAACTACTAGCATTTCTTTCGTGCCAAACTTATCCTACCAAGACTCAAACAGATCAATAACCTTATGTGGCATAACCCAATGAATTCCAAACAAACAGAACACTGACCACAAATCATATGCTATGGGGCGATGAAGAAGAAGATGATTCACCGACTCTCCACAACTCTTACTCATAACACCAATCAAGAACAAGAAATTCCTTTTGTGAAGGTTATTTGTTGTTAAGATCTTACCTAAGAAAGCAAACCAAGAAAAGAAAACTACCCTTGGAGGAACCTTCAATTGTCATACCATTCTCCAAGGGAAAGAAATGAGTGTAGAAGGGTAAAAAGAAAGATAAAATCCTCTAACTTCAAAACTTCTCTTTATTGGCTTCCACCAAACCTTGTCAGGGCTAATCCCCCGCACGATCAAAGAGAATTTTAGTATTATAATGGAGATACTTGATATTAGAATGTGACTTGTTGATTTGGATGTATTCTTATTGGGTTTGGGTGGATCTCAGCTTATTTAGTTGGATAGGGGATAGCATTGAAGCCAATTCCAGGTTAGCTGGTTCTGATGGCTCTCACATGAAAATAGCCAAGTTAGTTCACGGGTAAAATGGATCAACATCCTCTCAAGTTCTTAAGGTAACTCCATGTTTAAAGTTAAAGGTAAAATGGATCAACATCCTCTCAAGTTCTTAAGGTAACTCCATGCTTTAAGTTATTAAATTTTGACAATTATTAATGAGTAGTTAGATTTTGTTACCTCATAAATATTTATTACCACTGTTAAGCTGTTGAGAATGTAACAGAAACCTAAACCACTTAGATGAATGATGCATGATAAGGTTATAAGAACTTTACACTGAAGTCATTCTAAGGATTCTAATGCTATGTTTGGATGTTGGGAGAAGAAGGGGGAGTAGAGTAGAAGGAGGAAGAGTAATTAAATTATCTTGTTTGGATGTTTTTTAAGAGGGGAATAGAGGGAGAGTTTGAAATTAAATTTTTAATTCCCCCAAATTGAAAAGATTTGGAGGGAGAGTAGAGCATAAAAATGCTTGATCAAATGAATTACCAAATTTGCTCTTACTATATTAACAAAATTACAAATGAAAAGATTAATTATTCCCTTCTCTCCTACTTAATTTTATAAACATCCAAACAAGATAGAGGATAATTATTCCCCTCTATTTTCTTTTCTACTACTCTCCTTCCCTTCCCTCTATTCTCCTCTCCCTCAAAACTTCCAAACATAGCATAAAGGATCGGAAATTACAAGTGCAGTCGGTAGTTTATGCTGGAATGGTGCCACTGTTCTCTTGTTGCGGTTTTGATGCTATAATGTTTAGATGGCATTGGCTTCATTCAACTTGTACATAAAGGATTTTTTCCTAGGTCCTCTTCCTCTTATTTCTTCTGTTTCAGCTTGGGATCTCTTTAGTCCTAATAGACTTAGTTGGAGGGTTTATGAATTCTCAAGCATCCATAGGAATTGAATTGCTCACAAGATGAGTAATAGGTAGAAATGACACGATTTGAATCCATGGCAACATAAAAATGGTATGAATTCTCTTATCCATTAGGAATGATATCATCTGCCGGAAGCTGTTTGATTATTTAGCGTGTATCACTCGTGAGAGCACACCAAATAAGAAAGAAAAAATTTCAATATTAACTGAAATAAAAGAATGGAAATAGAAAAGAGAGAGATCTAAGCAGGTGGCAGGCTGATAACTCCTAAGGTAAAACCCATTTTCCACGAGAGAGAAAGATTTGTATTGGGCTAAAGTAGTAGTCTAATAATTTTACCTAAAAATCAAGTAGAAAAGCATTTGGGCTTAAGTCAAAGCCTAAATCCTTTTGTAAGAAACCCATTTTAAACCACCTGTACATGTAGTATTATCCGATATGACAGATATAATTATATATCATACAATTCAGACAACTATGAGTCTCGAAATATCCATCAGCGGTGCCGGTCATTATCTCAAATTATCCCTGTTCGATAGGGTAAATATGTAACAGTGGTTTAGAGGCTGAAATATGAAAATCGTTACAGAGCAGGTGCATCCAACAGTCATCATCTCAAATCAATTCAGGAACAGGAATACCCCACATTTGTTGGTGATCTTGGACCAAAATCAGTACAAACATGTTTATCTAAAGAAAGTACACCCTCGTCCTAGGGGACAGGGAACCATCGTGCTACTATCATATTATTGTCACACATTAAAAGCAAAATTGACTGCTCAATCTAAAGTTTTTACCTGTCCACTTTTTCAAGGTAGCCCACTGGGCCATCAAACAGTGTCACCTCTCTCTGCCTGTAATATCCATTATTCATAGTCATTGATCAGGTGACTTTTACTCAACAGGAACTTCATTTCCTGTAATTTGGTTTTAAAATGAAAATTCTAATTACTAACCATTTAAACTGTACAAAAAATTGTACATTGAATTCTCAAGGCTAGTTTCACAAAGCTCCCCCCCATTGACAGCACAATCACCGGTTGAATTAATTCACTTTAGTAATCTACAATCTAGGAATCCATGATGACTACAAATTTATGAAATTTTTATACACAACATCAATTCCATTACTACCCAGTATAAGAGTGGCTGTGAATATGTCAACAAGATGATTGAGCCTGGAGCTCCACCTGCCACCACCTGAGATCATCGGTTTTCATCATTCTGAAGAGAAATTCATTTCTTCAATAGCAATCGATAGTTCTGATTCCATCACACTATCAGGGTTTGTCTCTTCGGTCTTATCCTTGATGCCATTCTCTTCCTTCCCTTCTGCTGCAGCTATACACTCCTGGAATCTGAAGCAACCTATGAGATGGTCATTCGTTAATCCTGCTACCTGCATGAATGAGTAGATGACAGTGGGGCTCACACACCGGAATCCCCGTCTCACCAGGTCTTTGCTTATCACATCCGCTTTTGGAGTTTTTGCCGGAACTTGGCGTGGATATCGAAATCTGCTAACTATAGGTTTGTGGTTCACAAAGCTCCAAATGTACTTGTCAAATGACCCAAACTCATCTATGACCTGGCATCAGCAAAACCTGCAAAAAGTTAGTTGCAATGATAATTATAGCAACCAAAGAATGACTAATTATGGCACTTCAGTAAAAAAGGTTAATGGTTAGTAGTTAATGGCTGGAATTATCAAAGCAAATAAATGACTTGGGTCTTGCCAACTAAGAAAGCTGGCACGTAGAAAACAAGGAATAATTAGGTGCATGAGTAAATCTTGAAATAAAAAAATATAATAATGTCAGGCTGTTTAAATCATAATATATAGGCTTGTCTTATATGGGTCACACAAATTGCACACTGATCAGGACCACATTTCAACTACTTTGTTCACCTAACCAACATGATCAAATGCTCACTAAGTGCCCATTATTTGTCATCTGGTTGATCATACGAAGATGAGAGATCATGAATGGTCCTTGACCTAAACACATATACTAGCCAATACCAGGTTTTCCGATTCTAAACAAGACTGCATAAACTAATCCCCTTGGAGTACTAAACTGAGACACAATTTGAAGTTTTGAACAAATTTTTAGGCACTTGCTCCTCTTGGCATCACCAAGTAGGCTTCTTCCTTCGATAATGCTTAGGAATTCCTAGAGACTGAGCAACTAGGTTGAATTCTATTTCTATCTTCTTGATAGGTATATATTTTGCAGCTGTCACTCGTCAAAAAAAAAATCGTAATTGTCCGGTTTACTTTGGGTAAATACACGAGTGTATACGTGTCACATGAACTTTTTTAATATGGTGTGTGCTAAGCATCTTGATAATCAAAACAAACACTCCTATGTGCATGCATCTTTAAAATGCAAAAACAAAATGAGAATCTACCTTAGATATTTGACGTGCATTCTCAATGATAGAACGTAGCTTTAGTTCTGATAAAAGGGAGCTTGCAGTGCTTCCTGGTGCTACCATTTTCTTTTCATTCATTTTTGAGACAGTGACTGGATCAAAGTCAGCAAAAACTTCCCTGCAGAAAGAAGATTGTCAGAAAATAAGATACAGTGACACGCCCAAGAAGCGGGATGAAACCATGACTTCAAGGGACCAATTTATCTTATAGCAAATAGTTCGGAGGATGATAAGGTGATAGATGAAACTAAGATTGGAAATTCATAAGAGGAATACCTAAAGATATGCCTTTTGCTTAAAATGGTAGGCCATGGAAGTTCAGCCAAAGCACTAGAAAGAACAAGCAGCTCAAACAATTTCCTGTACAAGGTGAGGGGAATTTAAAAAACCAAAGGTAAATAAATTATATATCAAAACAGGATTCCCGTCTCAATCAATATGGATTCAAGCAATGTTGAGATCCCATACCTATCATCGTGAACTGGAACTCCCCATTCTTCATCATGGAAAGCAGCGTAACATGGATCTGGTTTCAACAAACAAAACTGTCAGAATGTAAGATCTAAAAGAAGCATAATCATATTGATAGGCAACATACTTATCAAAACAAACACATAGAGCTAGGCAACATAGGAGCACTGGCTTTCCAAATCAATCCATAGCCTGCTGCTAGTGACTGGGTAACACATGTATCTCACTTCAAAATACAACATATTGATGCATGCTTTTTTTTTGCTGAACAAAAAGGGTGAGAGGGAGTGGCCAACCATGTAGCTCCTCTACATGCTAAGGAGTCAATGCCTGGGGTCCTAGACAGTAACGCTTTGTTGGCACTCCCTCAGGTGAGGTTGAGTCATAACCTGACTTCAGCTGTACCCAGAGCACCAATAGTTTTAAGTTGTTGAAAGTAACAGTCTAAACCAGCATCACACTACCATCATCCCTAAAGGTTCAAACTCAAAACCTACCTCCAATAGGCCATTTCTCTGGGTGGTAATATAATCTTTTCTAGTTAAATGGGAAAAGAATGACAACTTATTGTGGATGTGGATGCACTTAGAGCTATATATCTCCAGTTTTTGCACCAAATAAGAGCAACACACTAAATGAAGAAACAAAGACTGACTACATAAACACGCGACATGGTGTTTTAATTCACTCAAAGTAATCATAGTCTTAAAACTCAAAATCCAAGGAAAAGCCAACAGCTGGTTTTTAAAGCAGCTCTTTCAATAGAATTGCCTCCAACATCAGAAAAACAGCATATTTATGCTCATTTCCCAACTTTTCATAATATAGTACCCCCTACATAGTTGTTACAAAATGCAAAAGACAAAGCCTTAAGGAAATTGATCCAATTTAATTAAACTGTAAGCAGGAAGTAAGAATAATTAGATGATTTGGGGCTGTATCACCTATTATTACATCACAAGCTTAAATTCTTAACAGACTAGGCTGGGAACGTTAAGAATAGGCTGGGAACATATTCCATAGATTAAAATCATGCAATCATGTTGAGTTATCAGTTGCATCATAAAACTGTAGAAAGTAGGGGTTTTATGTTATAAGTACTCATTTAGCTAGGTTTTTGCAAGAACCTAGATATGAAACCATAGTAGACAAACTGGTCAATGAACAACTTGATTCTATGTCTAAATGTTGTCTGAACCAAATTCAACATGAACAGAGCGAAGTCATTTTAAGAAAGCCTTACATCTGACTACTTCAGTCGGCTAAATCTATTCCCTACTGAATTTTATCAAGGGCTATGTCCTCCATCAATCAAACTCCTAGGCTGAAAAAATGGCTTGGTTCAGTTTGCAGTTCTTTAGAATGACAGCTATAAACCTAGTCACTTCAATTCAATCATTGAGCAAAAGCAATCCAAATCTGTCTTTCCTAATGATAACATACTTTAACACAAATACCTCCTTGTGTAAATAATCATTTCAATGTAAAAATTCCTGAACAAGCTATGAGCCTAGGACACTACTAATATTAACTATCATAGCTCTATTCAACAAATCTCTATTATTTTTCATAAAATTAACAATGAAGAAAATATTTTATGAATAAAAACATGTAACAAAAAGGTATATATTTATTCCACAAAACTTTAATTATTTGTAGAAATCAATAAATTGCTCCAAAATCAAGAAAGAACGTACCAGTATTTGGTGTCACCCACGCACACCTCTTCTTAGTTTGCAGACCATCAGGTGGAGACTCCAAACCACTATCAGAAGCAACACTTCTTGGCTTTGAAGCATACGGCTTCCGCCTACTACCCATACTATTTGACCGAGTCAACCTGCCAGTAGATGCCCGACTACGAAATGAATCCGTAGAGGCATCAGATGAACACGAAGCATTTAAAGACAAATTGGAATGCAACAACTGCTCGTGTCGTCGAAGCACAGAAGGCACATTGACAGAATGCAACTGAGGAGAGGAAGTTGTAACTGTAGACAGTTTCCGGGCTTTCTTATCTTCAGCCAATGTAGCATCCTCGGTTGATTTCTCAACCTTTCTCAATGGCTTCGAACCAGGTTTTCGTGCACTCAATGACCCCGCCTTGTTCCCAGCCGGACCAAGCACCGGCCTAGCCTCTGAATCAGCCACATTCATAGACCTCACTCTTGGAGCTCCTGACATTGACAAAACCCCTTTGGTTTAATCTGAAGATCCCAACGTTTTGACCTCAAGATCACCCAAATTTCCCAATTGTACAACCTTGTGGGTTTCTTCAAATCCTCAAGATTACCAAACCATCCTTCAAAATCAACCAAAACCCACCAACAAAATCCACTGACACCCCCATTTTGAGGCTCAAATCACTTCAGAAACCCTAGGAACAAGTTCTCATACACATTTTTTCACTTCCACTAGACACATCCATTGACTTTGCACCTCAAGCCCTAAACCCAGATCTCAACTTTTCACCCTCAAATTTCACAAATTCACACTAGGCTTCACTCAAAATGACTGAACTAAAGTACTAAAACCTCAAACCCATCCCAAACCCACAACCCTGAAACCACCAAAACCCACATTTTTTTTCTCTGAAACCCAGATTTCAAATCAGCCCAAAACCCTAGAAAACACAAGACCCTCTTAGGATTTCACAAACAGAATCATGAACTTCATCAAAATCAGGGAAATGGGTTCAGCTTTTTTGACCAAAGCTAGGGTTTTTATAAAAACATAGAGCTTTAAAAAAAAGCTCTATAATGTATATCCAAAATGAGCTACAATCGCAGAAGAGCCTCGAGAGGCTAAGATTCCATTGCGCATTGCGGGGAAAACGAGAGCCTCGTTCGTTCTGAAACTGAGTCGTTTTCTTTCAGGCGCTACTCACATTCACCTGGAAAAGAAAAGGCTGACACATTTTGGTGTGCACAGAGCAGGTCCCACTTTGTATCTTCTTCTCTTTTTTTCCCGAGAAAATGGAAGGGAAAGTTGGAGAGAAAATGCGGGAAAGTGGGGTTTGAAGCAAGTTGCTTGCTTGAGAGAATTGGTGGGTTCGATCTATAACAGTGGAAATTGGAAATTTCAGTGAGTTTTTAGAGAGAGAGAGCTAAAAGAGCGAACGAGTGTCAGAGAGAGAGAGAGTGTGTGTGTGGATTGGGATGGCTTTGTTTATTGGAGGACCACCGGGAGAGCTGGTTTTGAAAGCAGTGTTTTACCGGCTATGTCAGGTACGTTTTGAACTTGGAATTTATTATTATTATTTTTTTCTTTAGGTTTAATTATTAATTTTATCTTTCTAATTAGATAATAAAAAGACTTTATCAATTAACTTAATTAACTAGTCCAAAAAAAAAAAAAAAAAACAGCTGGGTTGCCTTGTCTTTGAATATGACAAAAAACAACATCAAAGAAGCTCCTATCAAGAAACTTGGGGATGCTTGATAGTGTATTTTAAACAACAATTTTTAGTATTTAAACAACACTACACATATTTTCTTATATTATTTTACCCATACATATTTTTAAAAAATACAAACAATATTATTAGAACAACGTTACCAAATAGGTCATTAGCATCTTCAACCAACTAATCATAAGCAACAAAAGAAACCAATTCAAAATTTAGAGCATTGATAATACATTCTGAATCACCCTCTAAAAAAATGGAAGAAGCACCAAAATTGAGAGCAAAGTGAAGGGCTTTAATAGCTGCAACAGCTTCCACAACTGCCACCAAGTTTGGGAGATGGTTTTTTTCTGCCATGGAGGTTACGACCAATCCTTTCGCATTTTAGTTACTCATTTTATTAGCTAAGAGTCCTATAAGTTGTAATCATGATTTTAAAAAACAGGAATGGTCAAAGAACCAAAAAAAATGGTAGGGTTCTCATTTTTACTGGTTGAATCGATGGTTTAGTTCTCATTTGAACTGGTCGGTCTAATCCAATTTTTAAAACCATACTTGTAATTCAACTAGTATCTCATGGAATGTCCAACAAAGATTTGTAGGATTTAAATCCCCCCTCCTTCAACTATTAAATTATTTATAATAGTAAATAAACAAAAAACCCACTAGTCACTTATCACTAATTTAGTAATTATTTAATTAAGTCAACTTCATTTGTTTGTCTCCTCTAAAAATTCTTATTGAAACAAATAGGGCATATTTGATTAAATAATTAATAATTGAGGGATTAAATCATACTTTACTCAATAATTTTAAGATTAAATTAATAATTTAACATTTTTTTCCCCTTTTTTTCTTGAGCGTTTGACTTTTATTTTCTAATTCTCTCGAAGATTTAATAGGATGTGTTACCAAATAAACTAACAAAGTATAATGAATCTCACATAGGGATTAAGTCATGGTTTAGTACTTACCTTATTTTGCTAAGCCCTTAACAAAGAGTAAGGCGCAATGGGTGATGATTGAATGAAACATATATGGAACCAACCACTCGAGGAAAAGATTATAGCATAAACTAGGTAAGATCCCGACAGATGAACCACTTGTTATTGTACCAAAAGGCATGTAAATAACCACCTTGTTACTAGCTTGGGTGGGCTTGACGGGACCTGGCCAAACACACTTTAAAGACTTCTTTAGTTTTCTAGGCAATATGTAGCCTATCAGTTGTGAAAGTGCTTACTATGTTATAGTGGATGAAAATGATTTTATAAAGGATATAAATCATTCTTTTTGGCATGAATCCTACCCTTTAGATCAGGCTTTTTAGATTGCAGGAAATGGGCTCATTTGGTTGGCAAAATGACATTTCTCGAAGTACATGTTCAATCTCATTAAGATAAAACTCTAAAAGTACTACAAGTTTTAGTATATCAAGTTTATAAATTAACGTGACAATGAATATGGTTGGTAGATTTTAAACATCTCGTAACTGAAATTTGCATTATCTCTATTAAGAAAATGTGAATGAAAGTGAGTGAGGCATCATAAATATTAATGAGAGGCTGGTTTGTCAATGTCCTAGACGTTTCTCCTTTAAAAAATAAATCCAACAAAAAGATAAATACTTTAGTCAATAGAATGCACTTACCATATCGGTACGTCATTGCAAGGATTTTATCCAGTTGTTTGATGTGTAGAGGAGGAAGGATTACACGTATACCTATCCTAATAGTAAGTGTTTGAATGGAGGAAGATGGTGAGAGAGAGGAGGAGAAAAGGAAGGTGAGTAGGTGACCAAAATGTTAGTATAATAATTTTAGTATATTTCAGCAAGTTTTCTCTCTAATCTCCTCTTCTTATCTTCTATCTCCCTCCTTCCAATGATACCCCAAGTGTTCAAAGAATTGACGATACCCCAAGTTTTACACAGTGGGATATTATGATTAATGCATCCTGTTTGAATAGAAAAAAAAAATATTGTTGCCATTTTCCGTTTATGACAGACAGTATGATAATCTAGTACTTAACACACTCGCAAAACCGTTGGAAAATCCAGACTGCATTGTAGACTCTAGTGAATAGTGAACAGATAATGTGTAATTAACCCCTATTGAAAATGGACCAATGTAGTTACGATTTGCATTGCTAATGGTATCTATTTTAAGGTGACCAAAAAAAATTACAATGATACCAGGAAGATTTGAACAGGAATTTTTAGCAGTTTAAAAAATGAACAATCCACTCAGGGATGTATCAAAATAAACCATGAGAAAGTCGGTGATATTATAATCTAAAAACCATTTGCAGTTCTCAGCCAAAAAAAAAAAACCATTTGCTGAAAATGGACATCCAAAAGGATACGTTCCCAAAGTAGAATATGATATGGAAAGGAAAGGTCATTTCTAGTTGTCCTCATGTCTCTCTATTTTCATTTTTTTTTTTCTTTTTTACATTGTACAATGATAGTTTTTTTACTTCAAATATATACGTCATGCTTTTTTCTTCAGAAAAAATAAGTTAGATTCTCCCAACATTTCTTTGAGGTTTCACATCAAGATTTTGGAGCCTTGGGATGCTGCCTCAATAATATGTTACCTCTGATCTGATTGACTGCTTAAGTTCAGCTTGGCAAAACAAAAAAAAAAAGTGTAAAAAAGAAAAGCAAAGTGGTGAAGGAACAAAAGCAAAGAAAGGTATATCCTTTGTCGTACGTTATAGTCAATTAGCAAGAGAGAGAGTGAAAGAGATTTCATTCTTAAATCTGCATCATGGGACTTGTCATGTAACTATTGGACTATTTCATAATGGAGTGAAGCACTGGTAAAGTACTAAATTGTAATGACAGTTATATTTGCTTTAGCAAGTTTTTTTTTTCATTTGTTTATACTCACTCACCTACTTTTATGTTGTCGACAATGGAGTCAAAGTCGGTAGATATTGAGGATCATTAGGTTTTTATTTTCACACTCAGAATATTTCTTTGGTCAAATTATTTCACTGTCAAAATACTGCTCAATTCAAGCAAACCATTAGTTCTGAATCCGAGCACGATGAATATCATGGCACATAGATGGGCCAACATAACAAGTATCATTGTACAATGTTTGTGTACTCCCCCCCGACATATATACAGTACCCTGTGCAGAATTGTACATGGGATTCCTGGTCATGACGAAGAGGAATGGAGACTGGAAAGAAAAAGTGGTTGAAATATACTGAAATTCTATACATTCTAGTCAAAATTTTTTCCACTCTCTCATTTCCTCTCTTCCATCCAAACATAGTGTAAAAGGATATCTAAGACCCCTCTTTGAAGAAAACGAGTCTAGTGGCTATGAGATCTGTTTTTGGTTTCTTAATTTGCTCAGAAATCATTAGTTATGTTATTGTTATTCTTGCAGCACAAAGAAATTAACCATGATAGATTGAAGATTAATAAAACACAAACTTGTTAAAGACTAACGGTGAACACAATTTTATAAGAGCGGTAATTATTACACACTTTAATTCACACAGTTTTGCGTACACGCCCCACAACTATGTGAATTAACCTGTGTGCAACAACATTTACCCATTTATAAATAGAAGGAAAAAAAAAAAAAAGGAGAGGAAAAAAAATGTTGAAGACAATTATTGGTGGAGGAAAACAAAGGCATGAAGGAACCCAGTCAGCAGGTAATTAGCAAACTTGCGAATAACTTGAGTTGAGCTGTAGACTGAAAACGTGGAACGTAGACAGAAATTTTTCTAGAGGCATCGAAGGACTTTCTAGATAGGCAATTATTAATTAAACAAGTCACAGACTACACTACCTATTTAGTATAGGCAACTTGTTTACAAGTTATTACAACAACATTTTTAGACTAGTTTAGGATTCTAAAAACTGATTTTAGTTACTATTGAATTTTCGAAAGTCTTATCCAAAGAAACTTCGTCATTGTTGTTAAGAAATGATGTTTTCCCCCAAGGTGATAACCACTTTTACTCCTAATGATGATTGATAAATTAAGTCAATATATGTGAGAGCCACTTTTACTCCAGGAATAAAGACAAAATTTCTGATGGAAAGAAGGGGTTTAAAACTTTAAATGCTTATATGCTACGCAATGTGTTTAATATACAACCTTTATCTATATTATTATTTTAAAGCTTTTCTTCTTCATGATTAATTGTAGAGAAAGAAAACTCTTTGACCGATAGAAACAAGAAATTCATTATTGAGGCAAATCTATGCTCTAGATTTACTTCCAGTGATTCTACTGATGCATTGATGCTGATTGGCTTGCCCCATGGGCAATGCAATAAATTAAAGCAGAATCATGAAGGCAGAGAACAATGCATGTATCAACATGGAAAAACTATTAGGGTAAAGAAAAAGAACCATCATATCAAACAAAGAAAACATTAAAAAGCATAAGAGTACCACAAATGCAATAAACTCAAGGGAGTTGTAGAGTACTTTTCGGATAGGTAAGGTAGTTATCGAGTACTTGATAATGATATATCATCTTCTACATTACAAAATTTAATGTCCTGCTAAACTAAATAAAACCAACCACTTTACACTTCCACCTCCATGTGATGTGATTGAATTGAAGTTATAAGATCCGGAAATGGCATCTGCAAGCATTGAACATGGCCCAAGAGTTAAGAGTGATGTTCATGGTTATTTGCTTCAGTTGGCTATTGAAAAGACAGAATTAAATGAAAGAAAACTAAGGATCCCACATCTCCTCAATCCACATCAACCAGACTGAAGATAAGGTATAATTGACTGGATATCCTTCTATAATTTTTCTGGAAGGTCATAAGTTTAATGTTCAATATTTTGAGTATTTTGGTTCTGGGACACATTTACTCATAGAGCATCATCATGTATATCAATACTAGCAATTTATGGCATAACCAGCACAAAGAAATTTAAGGATTATGATGGCCTTAAAAAGAAAATAAGCAACTTAAAAAAGCAAAATTTACAGGCAATATTTGCGAAAAGAGCTGGAAATCAGTCCAAAACAATAGTGCCTTTGAAGTGAAGAAAAGTGCACTAAGTGGCAAGGATAGTTCAGTTACTTTCTTCAGAGATATATTAATTAAATATAAATAGAAGTCCAAATGTAAGAAATTTATAGACAAAATAAGGAATAAAAAGACCAGGTACTACCCGAACCTTGAAAGAAATAGAAGGGAGCATCTTATATAGGTTGAAACAAAAGTTATGATGCTAGCCAAAACAATAATTTTACATAATTTTTGCTTGGACACACCAGCAAACAAGCGAGTAACAAGCCAAATTTTTTCTAGGAAAATTGAGTTCCATTGCTTGCAGAATTGTCACCAGCAAATAAACTACTTTTCTCCCTTCTATTGTTGATAACTTCCCAAAAACATTACTTCAGTCAGAAAAGTGGTGAGGATTTTGCAATAATAATCAACTTATAGACATTTATTTTACAGATTTTTTTGATAATTTCATTGTTGGGGATAGGGGAATACGAACCCTAGATGTTTCCGTTGGAAACATCTGAAAGTGCCAACCAATTGAGTTATAAGACTCTTACCATTATTTGATATATTAAATAAAATACAAAGGAATTTGACTCACCATAATATGGAATTGCAAGAGTAGCCACATAGTTATAACAAAAGGAATAACTCCAACAATAACGTATCCTAAAGCTAAATAAGCTGCCAAAATCATTCTAGAGGAAAATGTTTTCTTCTTTGTACTTTCTTTCAGGGGATATTAACATTTTTAGAAATGATAATCAGCATTTTTTACTTAAGTTATGGGTAAAGGAGATTGCAGACATACCCAAGTAGACCCCTGCCTTGCCATGTTCTGGGTGTCACTGTTAAGTTGATCGGTGCACCTTGCCTCATAATTACTACAGGTATTGCACAACCTTGATTTGTCTGAGCTTCAGAAGCGAGCCTTTGTAGCAAATTTTCACCAGCTTCCACAATTCCAAATTTGACGATCTGATCTCCAAGTTGTAAACCATCCTCTGCTGCTGGTGATGCATCAGCTATTTCATCAACCATTGCGAAGGGAATACTGGCCATCACATCAACATCCATATCACTTGAAGAATCCCTCAGAACAACATTGTGTGAGGATGCAGATGGAACATCACTCACAACTGGAGAGTTTTGGTTGTTTGACCCCTCAGGATTACCTTGCACTAAAGGCAAAAAGGAGCAGTCACTTTGCAGTGTACAATATGAAATTATTCAAATAGAATCTATACTTTGAGCTCCCAGTTTTATGAAGACAATACATCCAAAAAAAAAAAGAGTTAAAGAGGAGTTCATTGCTCAAATGAAAATAATTCTGATTCCTAAAATGAAGAACAATTACTTAATTGGTAGATTATAGCAATAATGACATATTTGAGATAAACAAGAAATCCATCACCAGCAACAATAATGGGAAATAACTAAATATGTTATTTCATGATAAATGGACATTTAAAACTAAAAATTGCAAAGCCAGAACCAGAAACTTCCTTCACTAACAGGTAAATTCAGCCCCTAAACAGTCACACAACATATCAAGTTACATGCATGCAGTATTTCAGTCTTTAGAAGCGAAGTAAATAGGTTCTTGTATTGTAGATGTTGATCAAGAAAGATACGCTTCACATGCAAGTCAAATTACACCATGTTTTATTAAATCTAAAATACTCTTCATGTTAGCGTTCAGAACAATTTTGACATCATTTTAAAGCAAATAAAGAAAAAAAATATGTATTTTCTGGATATGACGTTATATGTAATGCAGAGGATTTATACTATACATCTCCTGCAATGAAAAATAATGGGGCTACACTGTCATGCTCTCACACACGCGCGGACAGTTTTTGAGATGGGGGGCAACCGCAAATCAACATTCAGGAAGGACAATGCGAACAACAACAACAACAACAAATAAAATCAGCCCCACAAGGAAACTGTAGGCAATAAATAGCTTATCCATCAGACTTAAAATTTGCATCTAAACTAACAAAAGAAATCCATCTCGTTACTATTAAAAAAAAAAACCATTGATATTTCAATGTTGTCATATCATTTAAACGAAGGTATCAATAGTAACAAGATTTTATTTTTTTTGATAAGTAAGAGTGATATATATACGAAAGGTTACTCTATGCAAGAAAAATATAGAGCAAACCAGAAAATTACAAGAAAAAAAAAAACACAGAGAAAATACATAAAAGAAGACTAAACAACAGATTAATTACAAAGGAGAAAGAGAGCTTAGAAAAGAAGGGAAAGAATCACTAGTCGTGAGTCCCCAAGCCCGAGACCAATCAAAAAAAGCTCTACTAAAAGAAGCAAGCATCTGATCTCCAGAACTATCCAAATCCTCAAAATCCGTAGCACAATTTTTATCGACAGCACAAACTACAGAATAACATATTGCTTACTCAAGATCCATGCAGAAGCCACAAATTTTCCATATCTTTGATCTAGGAAAAGTGTCATCTAAATCCTTTTATATGCCTAAATTGTTAACCAATTGATAAATAGTATTTATCTTCAATCAATGACCTTCATTCAATGAAGTTCCACCAGGTAACATGAGTTCAAAAATCATATTACAATATTTCTCTTAATGAATCTGGTAGACCCTAGAATAGCCCTTGTTTCATCCAGTTACCTGACTCTTTTGGGGGTGATGATCTAGAAGCGAGCCTTGATGAATGCAGAATTTGTATATTCTGATCTATTTTCTCTGTTGTCACCTTGTGATCATTCCGCAGCTCTAAAGATAGAAAGAAAATAGAAATAAATAAAAAATGATTAAAACAAAAAATTAGTGGTATAAATGTGTAATTTAACACCATAGTACTGCTGCTCTGTCTGTTACAGGCAAATCAATAATAAGCATGCCCTTAAATCGTTTTTTTTTTTTAATTCCCTTCAATTACATAATCCGAACAAATAAAGCTACATATAAATTTTTGGCAACTTAGTGCACCTAGCTTCCAAAAGGATAAGCTAAACTAAATATATAAAGTAGTTGCTCTCTCCACATACATTTTTCTTAGAAAAATAAAAGACATCTACACATGTTGGTGGGATGTTCATTAGATATTGGTCATCGTTTTGGCACTGAATCTCCCCTTGTCTCTTCTTTGAAAAGGCAAGGAGCGGGGGACAGGAGAGGTTGAGATGTTCGTTTTATTCAAGGTCCTAATGATTGGGAAGCGGAGTTGGTGGATGATTTCTTTCAGTTTTTGGCAGCCAATTTACTTTCAGCGAATGATGGTGATCGTATGAGATGGAAGTTGACGAAGAATGTGGATTTCAATGTCTGCTCGTTTTATCATAAGCTGCATGGTTCTTCTTCCATTGTTTTTCCCTGGAAAGGTAATTGGAAGGTTAAGATACCCTAGCAAATCTCGTTCTTTGTCTGGGATAGGATTCTCATGGGTGATAATTTGTGGAGTAGGGGTTTTGGTTTTGTTAACTGGTGCATCATGTTTTGTTGTTGTGGGGAGACAGTGGATCATTTGCTGCTACATTATAGGAAGGCTTATCATTAATGGAGTTTTGTTTAGAACTTTTGGGATTTCGTGGGTTCTCTCAAGATCGTTTGCAGATTTCCTTTTTGATTGGTGGAATTGGTTGGGGAAGCATTCATCTAACATTTGGAATTTAGCTCTGTTGTGTTTGATGTGGTGTATTTGAAGGGAACGCAACCAGAAGACTTTTGAGAACTTAGATAGATCCGATGATCAGTTGCTGGCTTTTTTTACTGGTTCCCTTTTTTATTGGTCTAGGACTTGGAGACTCACATCTAGTGAATTTTTCCCTTTGTTCCTTAGCTCTCAATTTCTTTGTAATTAGTTTCTTTCCTCTGTTTTTGTTTTTCTCTCTTTTTTTGTAATCTTTGATATGCCTTGTGTTTCTTTGCATAAAGTAGTTTTTTTAATATACATCTTTATTACTTATCCCAAAAAGAAAAAAAGAATATTGAAACATTATTGCACTCACACACCAACATTGACTAGAACCCATATCATCAAATCCATTCCATTGCACAAACATGAAGGTTTCGCCACCGAATAAAAGTTAAAACTTACAAATTCAAAATATATTCATGCTAATGTACTTATATGACATTGTTACTGTCATTCAACACGTTAAGCTCCCAGTTTTTTTTTTTTTTTAATTAGCTGTCTTAAGACCCATTAACACTAAGAAAACTTGAATCAAAACGCAAGCTCAATACACAAATTCAATTAAAACACGACGAAAATAACCACCATACCAGAAAGACGATGCCTTTCAGCTCGCACAACTGGAATATCAATATCAGAGCGAGGAAATCCCTACAAAGCGCAAAACCAAAAAAAAAAAACCCTAAATAACCAAATCCCATTGCCAATTACCAAGAAAACACAATTTCAAAACCAACTTCACAACTACATACTAACGCTCACAACTCACAATTTCAAAAAAATCAAAAAGAAGAAAGAAGAAAGAGACCTCGGAATCGACGAGATTGCCGGAAAGGCCAGGGCCGCCAGGCTGGCAGAGGCGGTCGATGATGGCGTTCATCTCGGCCTCCAAGGCACTCCTCTTGTCCATCAGAGCCATCGTCTCCGATTTCACGTTCGTCGCCACCATTTTCTTTTCTTTTTTTTTGAAGGGTGTGTGTTTCGGTCACCGAACGGTGGTTTTATCAACGCCTAAGTTTTAAGCGGTGAGTTTTGAGTTTGAGTTGTAGTGAGTAGCGAGTGAGAGAAGGTCCAGGAATGAGTATATATACCATGTACTAATGTAGTGTAGATAGTGGAAAGCAAGCTTGGGAGAAAAGAAATCACGGCCTGCATTGTCTTTTCCGATGATTTGTCATTGGCAATTTGCTGAAATCACATTTTGAAGTGATTCTCATTTTAGTTCTTAGATTTTATTTTTACAATTTTTAGTATTTATCTTGAAAAATGCTTCTCGT
Source organism: Castanopsis chinensis (assembly GCA_032878915.1). Taxonomy (NCBI): domain Eukaryota; kingdom Viridiplantae; phylum Streptophyta; class Magnoliopsida; order Fagales; family Fagaceae; genus Castanopsis; species Castanopsis chinensis. The sequence continues at coordinate 16,461,429 of JAVQMG010000121.1, forward strand.
TTTGGTTCCTGCCGTTATATCAAAGACAAAAAATGCACATGTGGCAAATGGTAGAATTAAAAAATATTAAAAATATTTAAAAAACTAATTTATCAATTTTATCTAAACAAAAAAAAAAACTAAAAACATAATTAAAAACCAAAAATAATATGAATCAAGATCTAAGTGTATCTTGAACAAGAACAACAAAATACCAACCCAAATGTTTCTAAAAAAAAACCAGGCGAAATCGAAGATGGCGAGGAAGACGATCATGGAGATCGGGTGCCAGAGGAGGTTGAGATCGAGGTACGATAGGTGCGTGATCGCCATGTCATCAAGCACAATGTTGAAGTTCTTGGCGCTCTCGGTGAGCCCGCCTTGCACGAGCGCCGAGACCTGCGGGTGCTCAGTGAGGAGCTGATCGGTGTTAAACTGAGCCACGACGGCCTTCAAGACCTCGTTGCCAATTAAAGGGAGGACCTTCTCATCGTACTCGAGACCTAGGGTTTGGACAATCTGAGGGAGGCGCGTGACCTCAGGGCACGAGAGAACGCGAAGGTTAGGTTGACCATCTGGAGGTCCTTGGTGCCAGAGATGGAGGAGAAAGTGTGGGGCTTTAAATGAAAAGAAAAGAAGCACAGAGCAACGGAGAGAGATTGAGATTTGTGGTTGTTTTTTTTATTATTATTATTATATTTGAGAATTTGTAAAATGTGGAAAGTGGACTACATTTTCCTTTTGATCATGGTTTTGTATATGTTTTTAGTTGTTTGGATGCTAAGAAAATGAAAAGAAAATCTTGAATTTCTTATTTTTTGGGCAACCATGTTCTTGGGGGAAGAACATGAAGAACAATTATTATTTAAGTAATTAAATTATAATTACAATTTTATTTTATTTTAAAATAAAATAAAATATTTTTAATATTTTTTATCACTTTTCGTTTGCCACGTGTGCATTTTCCGTCTCTAATGTAACAGCAAGGACCAAAACGGGAATCGTTTTTCAGGATAGGGACTAAAAGTGATAAAAATAAAATTTAGAGATCAAAATGAGAATCACTTGAAAATGTAGGGACGAAAATGTGATTTTCGCCTTTGTTAAAATCCACTACATGTTCCTTTGGTTTTTTTTTTTTTTAATTAAAGATACATTTACATTTTATACATGGTTTTAAAAACCGATAAATGCTATTATATGGTAATCAATTTTGAGTTCTCAGTTGCATTTTTGGGCTCTCCCTACTTTCTCTCAACTGTATGGTCTGTTTGGAAGTTTAAAGAGGGAGGAGAGTAGAGGGGAATAGAGTAGTGGAGAGGAGAGTAGAGGGGAATGATTATCCTCCACCTTGTTTGGATGTTTTTAAAATTAAGTAAAGGGAAGGGGAGTAATTAGTCTTTTCATTTGTAATTTTGTTAATATAGTAAGGGCAAATTTGATAATTCATTTGTTCAAGCATTTTTATCCTCCACTCTCCCTCCAAATCTCTCTAATTTAGGGGAATTAAAAATGAAGGGTTGGAGGGAGTTGAAACCCCTCCAAACCCCTCCAAATCCCTCCCCCTCCTTCCTTAAAAAACTTCCAAATAAGAATATTAAATTACTCTCCCTCCCTCTACTCTACTCTCCCTCCATTTTTAAACATCCAAACAGGCTAGTAGTATTTAGTTTCCTTCCTTTTGGCGAAGGCGTTACATTTCCTTACTGTAATTAGATTATATGTAAGGCTTGGGTACTGTTTGTGAGGTTTGGGAAACAAATTAGTTAGGATTATGGATGAGCTTGCTGCTAAGTGGAATAAGATTTCCCTTTCTCATAAAGAGGGAAAGAAACTGGTTATTTTGAAAAATAGACATTCTCAAGAATTTGTTTTGGCGGCTAAATTCCTCACCAAAAGGAGTGTCAATATTGATGCTGTGGCCAAAACATTTAGACCTTTATGGCATAGAAGTCAAAATTTTCATATGAAAGATGCTGGAGATAACCATCTTTTGTTTGTTTTTGAACTTGAAACTGATGTTGAAAAAGTACTCATGGGTGAACCATGGTTTTTTGATAGACATCTTGTTGTCTTTCAAAGGTATGATGGAAAATCTGTCATGGAGAGTTTGGCCATGTTTTGGGTTCAAATTCACAACCTTCCGTTTAGTCTATTATGCCCTAAGGTGGCTATTAAAATTGGAGATACATTAGGGGAGGTTATTCAAATGGAGGATACTTTAGAGATGGTTGGGGGGAATTTTTTAAGAGTTCGAGAGGCCATGGATATTACCCAACCTTTGTGTCAAGGGAGACAAATTTCATTTGGAGATGATTTAGACGGTTGGATTTCTTTCAAATATGAAAGGCTTCCTAATATTTGTTACTAGTGTGGTATGGTGTCTCATGATGACAAGGAGTGTTCTCTCTGGCTTCAAAGTAAGGTCATCTTTAAAAAGGAAGATCAACAATTTGAGCAGTGGATCCATGCTACTCAATTTAATTACTCAAGGAAGTCTATCATAGAGGTCAAAAGCTTTGGGGTGAATGTTCATGGAAAATCTTTCAATCGGTTGTCTGGTAGTCATTTAGAGATTTTGCATAATATGTCTACTGATGGATGCGTTGTCAAAGAGGGGGTGGAGGTAGTGGGTGGTGCTGGATGTTCATCATCTAATGATAGGCGGGAGAAGGTGGCTCCGGTGGAGGTTAGACCTGATTTTAGGAAATCAACAGTTGGCATTAATCATGGGCAGTTGGAGATGGAAGTTCCAGGAATTATGGTTACTACAAATGAAGGAAACTCAATTTCAAATTTTGAGGATACTTTGAGATAGATTGATAATGAATTATCCGAAGGTCTTGGGGGCCAAAATTCAAATTTAAATGTTGGTGAGTCAGAAGTGGAAGTTGTTGGTAGTTTATCATCTATTAGCATGCCAGAAAAGGTGGGTAAAGAGCCTATGGAGAATAGGGAGGTTATACAAGATTTGGAGAGTCATTTAAATAAGCACGTTCCTTTGCATGAGTTGGATGACTTGGCTAATAGTGGAGGTCACTCTAATATGGGCTGTGAGAAGCAAGATAAGGATAGGAAAACTCATAATGGTAAACTTCGTACTTGGGCTAGAATTCCACCAAAGTCCAACAACAGAGTTCAAGTGGGTGTCAAGTTGGAGGGCTCGGGTTCAAAAAGAAAACTCACTAGGAATATGTCCTCTTCATCTACAGATAAGAAGGTGAAGTTTGTTGAGGAAATTAAAAAGTTTAGTGTTCTTTTAGCTACACATTTGGGATTGGTAGAGGTTGCGAAGCAACCCCGCCAGGAGCAATGAATCTTTTAAGTTGGAACTGTCGAGGGCTTGGGAACCCTCGTACAATTAATGCCTTGAAGAAGGTAGTTAGGACAGAGAAGCCCAAAATTGTCTTCCTCATGGAGACGAAGCCATATAGAGATTGGATGATGTGGGTTTGTGGTCAATGTGGTTTTAAGCAAGAATTGATTGTTCCTATCAGGGGTAGTAATGGTGGCTTAGCCTTGTTCTGGGCTTCTGATATTCAAGTGAATGTAATTAAATATTCCGTCTTATATTGATACTGAAATTTACAGTGGTGAAGGAATTGTTTGGTGGCATCTATCGAGTTTTTATGGTAACCCAGATTCCGGTAAAAGATTTGAGTCTTGGAGGCTTCTTAAATATCTTAGTGGAATTTCACAATACCCTTGGATGGTTAAAGGTGATTTTAATGAAATTGTTGGTTTGTCTGAGAAGGAAGGAGGGGTTGTTCAACCTGCCCAACAGATGCAAAGATTCATGGATATGCTGAGTTGGCCTACGTGATCTGGGGTTTGTTGGTCCTAAATTTACTTAGCTTTATAATATGTTTGATAGGTCTCAAATTCGAGAAAGATTAGATAGAGCTCTTGTTCGGTTGATTGGTTGATCAAATTTCCTTCAGCTAAGCTTTTCCATAAAAGTTCCTTAGTTTCAGAGCATTGTCCCCTTGTACTTCAATTGGTTGGTAAACATAAAGTTACAAAACAAAGTAAACCTTTTCATTTTGGGGCTATGTGGTTAAAGGATCCAAGGTGTGAGAATGTTATAAACTCAACATGGGAAGAAGGATTGTACTTGGGCTATAATTTCCCAATTCAACATTATTTGGAGAATTGTCATTCTAAGTTGGAACTATGGAATAAGAATGTTTTTGGTCATGTGGGTAAAACTATGGCTTTGTTGCAGAAACATTTAGAGTGGCTGGAATTACAAAGTGCATCTCCTGAAAATATCATGTCCATGAGAGAAATAAGGGTGGAACATAATTGTTGGCTAGACAAAGAAGATGATATGTGGCATCAGAAGTCAAGATTAAATAGGATTCAAGCTGGGGATAGAAACACTGCCTATTTTCATTCCAAAGCTTCAACTTGTTTTTAGAATAATTGCATTGAAGGTTTGCTTGATTGTAATGATGTTTGGCAAGAGAATAAGGAGGAAGTGGAAAGTATTGTGTTAAACTATTATTCGAATCTATTGAAGTCTTCTAATCCTTCTGTGTTTGAGGAATTGCTGGAAGCTATTTAACCGAAAGTTTTTGACGATATGAATTTAAGGCTCAAGACTGATTTTCAAAAAGCGGAGGTGAGAAGGGTTTTTAAGAAAAAATGTATCATCTAAAGTCTCCTAGTCCTGATGGTACGCCGCCTTTATTTTCTAGCATTTTTGGCCAACTATTAAGGTTGTTGTAACCTAAACAGTTTTGGATTTCCTTAACTTTGGGATTATCCCTCCTAAATTTAATGAAACTCATGTGGTTTTAGTTCCAAAAATTAAGGAGCCTAAGAGAGTTACTGGTTATTGCCCTATCAGTCTTTGTAAAGTGATTTATAAACTTGCTTCAAAAACCCTCTCTAATAGACTCAAAAAAATATTGCAAAAATTATTAGTGATTCTCAAAGTGCCTTTGTTCATGGTAGGTTGATTACTAATAATGTTTTGGTGGCTTTTGAAACCATGTATCATATAAATCTTAAACTAGGAAGATTGGAAAGATGGCTTTAAAGATAGATACGAGTAGGGCTTATGATAGGGCTGAGTGGCTTTGTTTGAAAAAAATCATGGAGAAACTGGGTTTTAATTTAAGATGGAGGGATCTAATGATGCAGTGTATTTCAACTGTTACTTATTCTGTGCGCATCAATGAAAAACCTTCTGGTAATATCTCCCTTTCTAGGGTTCTACGCCAAGGTGACCCTCTCTCTCCTTACTTATTTTTAATTTGTGCAAAGGGCCTTTCTACACGAATTAAAAAATCTGTAAATGTTGGATCTTTGGAAGGTATGTCTATATGTCGTGGATGTCCCAGTATTTCTCATTTATTTTTTGCAGATGATAGCCTCATTTTTTGTAAAGCTAGCTTGGATGAATGTGACTCTCTACAGTGTGTTCTCACAGTCGAATGAAGCAAAAACTTCTCTGTTTTTTAATAGGAACATTGATTGAAATATTCAAGAAGAAATTAAGACAAGATTTGGAGCACAAATAATTCGTCAGCATGAAAAATATCTTGGACTCTCTTCCATTGTTGGTCAGAATAAAAGAAATTCTTTTAATGCAATTAAGGAGAAATTAGCAAAAAAATTAGTAGGATAGAAAGGAAGGCTATTGTCTAAGGCTAATAAGGAGGTGTTGATTAAGGCTATTGCATAAGTTATACCGACTTATACTATGAGTTGTTTTAAATTTCCTGATTCCCTTTATGATGATTTGAAAAGTATGATGCGTAACTTTTGATGGGGGCAAAAACAGGATGAGAAGAAAATGGCTTAGTTGAGTTGGGAAAAACTATGTGTGTCGAAATCAAGTGGGGGGCTTGGTTTTAAGCTTTTAAAGCCTCTTAATTTAGCTCTCTTGGTGAAACAAGGATGGAGACTTCAAGTATGCAGGGACTCACTTGTTTATAAGGTGTTTAAGGCAAGGTATTTTTAGGAGTTTGATTTCCTTCAAGCTTCATTAGGTAATAAACCTTCATATCTTTGGAGAAGTTTAATGGCAGCTTTCGTAAGGGTGTAAGATGGCATGTGGGGAATGGGCAGAAAATTCGGATATGGGATGACAAATAGCTTCCAAACTCATCTTCATATAATTTGATTTCTCCAAAAAGTTCAAATCCTACAGTTTCTTTGGTTAGTGATCTGATTGACATTGATAATAAGAGATGGAATACGGATTTGCTTCAACAAGTTTTCCTAACTTTTGAGGTTGACTATATTGGAGGAATCCCTTTGAGTATGAGGTTGCTTGAGGATATGGGCATAGACTACAACTGAGGTGTTTACTGTTAGAAATGCATATAAAATTGCCTTGGATTTATCCATGGTTAAAGAAGCTGTTTCTTTGTCAAATGGGGATAGTCTACGATTATTTTGGAAAAGATTGCGGAAAATTCAAACTCCTCATAAGATTCACCACTTTGCCCAGAGAGTGCTCGAAATAGTTTGCCCACAAAAGACAATTTGGTTCATAGACGTGTGTTGGTGGATGGTACCTATGAAGAATGTGGGACTAGTATAGAGTCTTTACTCCGTCTGTTCTGGGAATGCCACAAGGCTAAGGAGATGTGGGTTGCATCTAAATTATCAGCTTTGATTGTCACTTTGGTTTGGGCTCTTGGGACGAATAGAATGGTGTTAGGCATGGTGGCTTTAAGAAAAATGGACAACATCTATTTCAATGGTGTTCACATTATTTAGAGGAATTTTGGGCTTTCTCAGTTGTTCACCCCAAGTCTTCTCAAACATGTGATTCGAAGTGGACTCCTCCAATAGCTCCGGCCTATAAGGTCAATGTGTATGAGGCTGTTTATTCTTCTTAGAGAGTTGCTGGGGTTAGGGTTATTATTCAAGATCATGAAGGTAAGTTCATTGCTGGTTTATGTAAAAAAATTCAGGCACCATTGGGAGCTATTGAAGTTGAGGATAAAGCATTTGAATTGGGTTTGCTGCTTGCAAAGGAAGTTGGTATTTTGAACTCTGTTTTGGAGGGTGACTCTTTGATTATTATTCAATCTTTGTGTGAGAATGCTCTGGCTCCTTCTTTAGTGGCACCTGTAGTGTATGGAATATTTGCTTCAGGTCTTGAGTTTCGCAATGTTCATTTCTCTCATGTTCATCGGCAAGGCAATAAGCCTGCTTATCTTTTAGCAAAATTTGCTTTAGGCATTTAGCTTGGATTGAAGAGAGTACTTATTTTCTTAAACAAGCTCTTTTCTATGGTGTATCTTGTGCTTTAATTTAATGAAAGTTCTAGTCTGTTAATAAAATAAAAAACCTATACGGTCAAAAAATCGTTTCATGCCTGGCTCCCGATTCAACCTAGTTTTTTTACCGATTTTTAGAAATTTTATCGAACCATACTAGTACTCGATTCCCAGTTGTACCAGTCAATCTGATCCGGTTTTTAAAATAGTGAATTTATACGAGTTGGATTCAAATTAATTTTTCATTTAGAAATAAATTTAAATATTATACTTTTAAATAAACATTTTAAATCAAACTATAAATACATTGCAAGGATACAATGTCACTTGAAGTTGAATAATATTCATATTCATGTATGTAATAAGCATGCATGATGAAATAATAACATAATTATTGTTGTCTAATTATACAACTAAAGAAAATGCTTACCAATGGCATAAAATTCTTAAATTCTTTTTAAAATAAATGCCCCATATATCAAAATCGGATTAGCATATAAAATATCGTAAAAATATGAAATATGTGTGATATGCAATTTGTTCGGAAGCTCAGTGTTAGAGAATACAATGAATGTTCAAATTTTATTTATCATAAATATGTGTGTGATATTTTGCAACTAGCACTTCTCGCAAGTGCTCAATGGACAATACTTGTCGCAATGCTCCTTAGTTAATAAATAAATTATTTGTAATATAAAAAAAAAGTTTAGCTTTGATCAAAATTTATGTCAAATGACATTAGATTTGTGTGAGTTAGCTGGTTAGGTCTCATTCGAAAGTTTATGCGACAATCTTTGTTTTAAGGGGTCATGGGCACAAATATTGAAAGAGATTGGATCAAACTCATGAAAACAATAAATAAATGATAAATAAATATTTGAAATGCGTATAGGTGGTCATGCTTCCTGCATCCATAACTTTCATAAATTGAAAGTCTACAATTAATCTTTCCAAAGACATACAATTTGTACAATTTTGAGATTGGCAGGACATCATATAAGAGGTATCTGGTTATGTTGTTTAAATAATAGTTTTCGTTGTTTAAACAACACAATACGTATTTTCACTCACATATTTTCACAATACTTAAACAACATTACTAAAACGTTATTACCAAACAGACCCTAAGTCTACACAAATTGAAAGGTAAAAACGTTCGAAACAACCTAATTGAAATGCTCGTCTTGTATGTAAAGTTGCCGAGAACCGTACATGTTTGATTTGAGAAGGTGAACACCTTATGAAACAAGGCAAATTTTTTGACAACTTGATTGGGCTCCTATTTTCTGTCAAATCAACCATGGATCCTTAAAAGAAGGAGTGCAAAGCATGACTCATAATGGAAACTATACGAAGCCATTGGATGTATTCAATTTTGTGAACAGAATTGGATGGAAACTCACGATTGGCATGTGGTTAGTCTGAATAGTACCACCTTCTTAAAGTGAACAAAATATCTCTTCGAAATGATGCCCCTATCTTTCTAAGTGGTCATCAAGATAGTGAGAATAACGATGTACCCAAATTCCATATGCCATTATTGGTCGATTATATAACTTTTTGATAATGGAAGTGTTTGTTTTTTTTGATAAGAAGAAAGCAACTTTCATTAAGAAAAAATAAAAATAATACATCTTCAGCTAAAGTAGATTCAATCATATAAATGTTTTCCTCTATCCTAGTTACATAACTATTAATACCCTTGGCAAATTATACCAAAATATGTGTCGGATAGTTGCCTTGACATGAGATATTTGAGCCGATCTAAAGTCTCACAATTTGAGCTGAATAGGTAGAATTTATGTAAGGGAAATGCTCAAAATACGCCAAATAGGCTGCCTAAAGTTAGGGATAAAATAGGAAACGACAAAATTGACTAAAAAAATATTGGAAAAGTGAGGATTTTTGCTCGTGATGGTCACATGTATTGCGCATGCCGCATGACTATTACATGTATGCGAGTAGACGCATGTTAAGATATCACTCACATCATACATCTTTTACTTATATAAATATTATAAAATGATATTCTAATATATACCTCTAGGCGACGGAGTCTCCAAATTCATGACAGTTAATGATGGATTGAGTAAGAAACTATTAACATGTTTCATGCATGTGCTCAAGCAGAACACTACAAGCATACATATTGGCCCCAAACGTACAGTTAAGATACTATATTTATAAATCCTTAACTCAAACAATGTACGAGAAAGTTTTGTAAAAAATATAAATTATTAATATATAATTAATTAATACATTAAAACTCAATCATTAAGTTGGTAGAAAATACCAAACACGAAGTAAATATAATTTATTTAAAGAATACCAAACTTGATTTAATGAAATTTTATCTTTTATTGGGTGGCTTTTATCTAATAATAAAACCTGGGATAAGCGAGTTGTGGTGAAATCTTTTATTGGATGGCTTTTATCTTTAAAAAGAAAGATTTATAGCCCTGCTCCATGGAATCTGACATGAGAATTGGATCTATTTGGATACTGTTTATTGCTGAAAATTGAAAATTAAAAAAACTGTAGCAAAATAATTTTTAAATGTGTGAATTATACCGTGAGATCTAGTTTTAAAGTTGTTTTTGCTAAAAAATGTATTTGTAAGTCCTGTTATAAACAGTAACGAGACCTACTAAAAAAATGTAACCACTGAAAATCGCGCAAAACGAGTTTCCTAAACTCACGTTTATTGAATTAGTGAATGGTTGTGAAGAGTGCATAATGTCCAGCATCCAGCACCAGCACCAGCACCAGCACCAGCATCTCTTGAAAAGCGTACCATGGATGAAGATTAGGAATTGTCCATATATCTACACTGGTCCTAGCATGGCACATTTTGCAATAGCTTATTAAAATTGTGTAAGTGATAAGGGCTGTCATGAGTCAAGTTAAGAATTTTTTTAACCCAATTTATCACGGTGGGTAAAAAAAAAAAAAAAAAAATCAATCTAACTTAACCCATCACAAGTCCAATCCACATGGATTGGTTTGATCAGGTTGAATAGTGTTTTTTTTTTAATTTCTATTATTACTATTAAATTAAGGATTAGAATAACACTACCACAAATAAAAGTAAATTTATAACCAAATAATTATGAGCATAACACCAAAAAAACACAAACTATATAAGAAGAATTTAGGGTTTAGGTTTTATTAAGGAAGAGAGGCAAAAAAGTAAATGACAAAATTACATTATATATAATATATTTTAAAATTTAAAAAAATATATTAAACATAGGTGGGTCGAGTTGGGTTAGGCAGATTTGTAAATCTCATAATTTGAACCCAACCTGACCCACTGTAAAAAAAAAAAAAAAAAAAAAAAAAAAAAAAAAACACATAACCCAATCCAACCCACCAACCCTTAAAAACCGACCCAAGTCAGTGGGTTGGATTGGGTCGAATCGGTTTTGGTGGATTCGCATTATAGGGGTGTCAATTCAGGTTAGTGTGTAGGATTCGTGTCGTGTCGAGATAAGGGTATTCGACTAAATGGCTTAACATTAATTCGGCCCATTTAATAATCGTGTCATGATCTTTCAACCCTAACCTGATTTGTTAATAAGGCAGGCTGACCTGAACAATCCATTTGACATGCTTAATAAACAAGTCATGTTGGGTTGACACGAATGTAACACAACCCATTTTAACCTACATAATATTAAATAATCTATAATTTTTTTTTTTTAACGTCCCAAAAGCAGTGCAGAAAATACACTTCAAGTCTTCAACCTACATTTAAAATAATATAGTTCAACAAAAATATAACATTCATCTAAAAATAAGTTCTTTACACTCTAAAAGAAGTACATACACTTCAACCCAAATTCAAAATAACATAGTTTAACAAAAATGAAATAACAACATAGTTTAACAAAAATGAAATAACATAGTTCAATAAAAATATAATATCCTTGGAACTCGTCAAATGCTAAGTATCAATATTGAAAGAATTGGAGCAAACAGTAGACTAATCCTGACTATGACTACAATTATCATTTATAGATTCTTTGTTGATATCCAAATTCATAACATCTTCCACAAGTTCATCCAATTTCATCTATGCAAGTTCTATGCCAAAAATATATATAAGTATTAGTAGTTACAAAATATGATCATGCCTCAACAGTTTTAAAAGCAATACCCATCAGATCTAGTTTATAAACTATCTCAATAAACCCACTTGCAAGATATGCAAACAATATCCAACACTAATACAAACACCGAAAAAAAAAACATACGGCACAAGACAAAAGCTACAACCATGGCCTTAATTAACGATTAATATATCTCATATATTAATAATGGCATATGGGTTCAAAGTTTATAAAACAAAAACATTATGCGGAAAAAATTACTACAGATTTTTGAAATACCAAGAAAACGGTTTTCTTTAATTTTAAAACTCACTAAACACATTACACACAGAGAGAGAGAGAGAGAGAGAGAGAGAGAGAGAGCAATAACTGGTTTGAGACTTTGAGTTTGAGAATTGGACGTGAGTTTATAAGATAGTAGAGTGAATAGTACAATTGAAATAAAAATTTAAAAAAAAAAAGAAGAAGATATTTTTAAGAAGGCTTAGAGATCTAGGATTTGTAAAGTTTTAATTTCCAATTATATCCCTTATAAGTTTTTGTAATTACTCACTTTTTCAAATGGCGATTAATATACATATGAATGGCATATGTTCAAAGTTTATAAAACAAAAACATTATGCGGAAAAAATTACTACAGATTTTTGGATACCAAGAAAACGGTTTTCTTTTAACTGAACTCACTAAACACATCACACACACAGAGAGAGAGAGAGAGAGAGAGAGAGAGAGAGCAATAACTGGTTTGAGAAGTTTATTTGGACGTGAGTTTATAAATATATATAGAGTGGGTAGTACTTTTTAAAAAATATATGTTGGATAGGTATTTGACAAATCTAAAATAAAATGAATATTTATTTATAATACGAAATAAACAGGTTGTGTTAAGTAGGTCATTTCGGGTTGACACAAATAAATTGATGTGTCAAACGTGTCTATTGTGGGTTACGTGGGTTGACCCACTGATGACACGTTTCCTATCGTGTCGATTTCGGGTCGACCCATTTATGACTCAAACCCATTAAAGCCCAACCTTAACCCGCAAAAGCCCATGTCGAGTTCGTGTCGTGTTCACCGGTTGAGTCGAACATTGACACCCCTAGTTCACAAGTTGTCTGCACACTCCTAAATGATGGTGTGTAAATGATGAATCATCATATACAAATGACCTTGTTAACATACTCCACCACATGAGTTGGTGCAAAAAATATGAAACATAAGCTATGTCCCTAAGCTTTCTCATAAATATAAGGCCTAAAATGTGCCAACTCATCTAAACACTTTTTAACTTAACATGATAACAATATGTTTAATCATGGCTTTTGCTATTATGTTCACATAAAAAATTATATATATTAAGCTTTTAAATAAGTTGACACATTTTAGACCTTAGATTTATTTGAGACAAATCCTAGCCTTTAAATGGAAGATTCAGATTCATATTAGTTGTGGTTTACATATCAATTCAAAACGCCATCTTTTTTTTAATTTAATCATTATAATGGAGAGAAATGATTTGAACCCTCAACATCTCATTCAAAACATCAATAAATGATACTTGAAATACAAGACCTTTGGTTAATATATCTTAGGAATGGTAATAAAATAATTGTGCTCACACTTGAATATACATTATATGAATATCTTATTGGGTATCATTCCAGCACTCAATTGACTGTTGTAGGCTATTTTCTTTGCCAAAAATATAATCCCCAAAATTATATAGCTTTGTCATGATAATAAATAACAAATATTACACATTTACACTTTGAAAATTAAAGGTTTTTGTGATCAAAATGTTATACGAAATGTAAAAGAATTGCAACATAGCATTTTGTTTCATTTCATGCCACAACACCAAGGATTTAGCAACAAAAAAAGTCCTAAGTAGGATTAATTATCATATTTAAGTGAGTAAGGTTATGCGTCTAAACCTATTTTGGGTACCATTTGTTCATTTTTGCTTTGATGACACATGGCTATCAAATCCAACGAGGAATCTAAAGATTTTTCCTCTAGTTGTAGGTTGATGGGATTGACGAATTAAACTTCCATGGACGAGATCAGCGTTATCAATGAGGTCATTCCCTAAGACGAGCCCATTGAACGTCCACATCATTGACGAAGATATCCAAATCATTCAATACAGACAATAATGTCTCGGACGGTTACAAAGATAGTTGTATGGACCGTTGAACGCCCATTGAAGTCCACATTACTGAGCATAAGAAATTACCGAAAGAGGCATTAAAGCCACAATAACTACCACAACAGCTAGAGGCTGTAAAAACATATATAAAGCCTTCACAAGCACCAGCACAAGGTAGATTGACACATTCAGAAATACTTATCGTTGGTTTGATATATTGTTTTATTTCGAGTTTCCTTATACTAACTTTGGCATCGGAGACGTTGCAGCAGGCACCACACCGGTGACCACACTAAGGGAATAACTTTACAAATTCCACATTCGCAGAAATAAGGGTTTGGCTTCATCTGGACGCATTCACTGTGACTGATGAGTTTGTACTTCATCAGCTTGGCACCATCTGTGGGGAGACTTTTTCTTACTCAGATTCGAAAACGTAATTCCTGTCAATTTCTATATTCAGATGGAGCCCAACCAGGATTCAGTAGCCTTAGCTTAGCAAGTCCAAGTTCTTGCGACCACTATTGAAGATCTCACTAAACAAAATCAAGAAATGAGACTACGACTTCAACAGGAGGAGAACCTGTCCAGAGCTAACCAAGAAGATGAAAAAGATAGCCGTGGAAGAAGTGACCATCGAGGGCCTACTACTCCAGAAAAACAGAACTCAGGTCTTCTTTGAGAGATGAGGAGGGAGATGGACGAGCTGATGAACGCCATTAAGGAGAAAACGAACCAGAGCCTAGATAGAATGGTCAGGGCAACAGATTCTCCATTCACTACGACTGTCTTGGAATGCCCAGTACCGTTGAAATTCTGGTTGCCTCAGCTTGAGCCGTTTGATGGACTTAAGGACCCCCAGGACCACCTCAACACTTTCAAGACGACACTAGGCCTTCAGCAGCCTCCTAACAAAATGTTGTGTCACTCTTTCCCCACCATTCTTAAAGGAGCTGCAAGGGAGTGATTCACAAGGTTGCCCACTTCGTCCATCGACAGTTTCGAACAGTTGAGTAGCACCTTTTTGTGCCACTTCATTGGAGGACAGCTTCCTAAGAGGCCAGCGGACCATTTACTCACCATTAGGCAAGGGGAGAAGGAAACCCTGCAGTCATACGCGCAACGTTTTACTCGGGAGACCCTAGAAGTAGATGACGCTGACGACAAAGTACAATTGTCGACCTTCAAGGCAGGACTGAAGTCTAGAGAATTCACAGTTTCAGTCACAAAGAATCCTCCTAAGACGATGGCAGAAATGCTCCTGAAGGCGCAAAAGTACATGAACGTTGAAGATGCATTAGCCGCCATAAGGGACGCAAGAAAGCCTAGAGACAAGGGAAGGAAGGAGGATGATCGTAAAGGACAAAAAAAGGGAGTGTCAAGATCATCGGACCAATGACGGAAGCAAAAAGATAGACAAAAAACTCCTCGAACCGTAAAATTCACCCCTCTGGTTATGCTTGTTGACAAAATTTTGGCGTAGATTAAGGACGAACATTATCTCAAATGGCTAAGGCCATTACGTTCATCGCCCAACGTGCTTGACAAAAAGAAGTACTGCCGGTTTCATAAGAATCATGACCACTACATAGAAGATTGCCGAGACCTGAAGAAGCAGATAGAAGAGTTAATACGAAAAGGAAAACTGCAGAAATATGTGAAAAATGGGGAGTCTAGCCTGTTTAAAGACGGTAACAAAAGCTAGTATGAGTCCTTGCCCATGGACGAGGATCACGCATCCCAGCCTCCGCAGAATGTGATCGTGGAAATTAAGACCATCGTAAGGGGACCATTCACAGGCGGGTCATTCAGATCCCTCAGGAAAGCATGCTAGAGGCAGGTAAACAGCATCCACATGACACCCCAGTTTAAGTAGAGACAAATATACCAGGACATGTCTTTCAACGAGGAAGACACTGGAGGAGTGAAGCAGCCTCATAATGACCCTTTGGTCATAATGCTCATAATAGCAGGATTTAACACCAAGAGGATCCTCGTGGATAATGGCAGCTCTGCAGACATCATTTACCTTCCCGCCTTTCAGCAACTGAAGTTAAATCTAGGAAGATTGCGCCCATTTGACTCCCCTTTCGTCAGCTTTAGTGGAGACAGAGTATATCCCAAGGGCATGTGACACTGATAGTAATAGTGGGGACCTACCCAAGGCAGTTGACCCGTCAATTAGACTTCTTGGTGGTAGACTGTCCTTCATTTTACAATGTGAATATTAGGAGGCCCATACTCAACCGATGAAAGTCTGCCATGACTACGTATTGCCTAAAGGTAAAGTTCCCAACAGAAAATGGTATTAGCGTAATAAAAGGAGATCAAGTCCTAGCCAGAGAGTGCTACCAGGTCGTGTTGGCCGCAAAAGAAAACCATACATGGATGATCGAGAACGAGGAAGAAGATAAAATGGAAGCCCTGGAGACAGTAGAACTGGTCGAAGGGGAGATAACCAAGACGACAAGAATAGGGACGATACTGAGTCTAGAGATGAGAACACGGCTCATCTAATTCCTCAAAGAAAACCTATATGTCTTTGCATAGAGTCACGAGGATATGCCTGGCATATCACCAAAAGTCATTCAGCATAAGCTGAACGTGGACCCGGAAAGAAAGCTTGTCCATCAAAGAAAACGAGTTTTCGCCCCAGAAAGGAACAAGGCAGTTACAGACGAAGTCAATAAACTGTTATCAGCAGGCTTTATCCGAGAAGTCTACTATCCTGATTGGCTTGCAAACGTCGTCCTAGTGGAGAAAGCAAATGAGAAATGGAGAATGTGCGTGGACTTTACGGACCTGAACAAAGGTTGCCCGAAAGATAGTTTCCCTTTACCAAGGATAGACCAACTAGTAGATTCTACAGCCGGGCATAAGTTACTGACGTGCATGGATGCTTTTTCAAGACACAACCAGATAAAAATGGCTGAAGAAGATCAAGAAAAAACTGCCTTCATCACAAGTCAAGGGCTCTATTGCTACAAAGTGATGCCTTTCGGGCTAAAGAACGCAAGAGCAACCTACCAGTGGTTAGTGAATAAGATGTTCAAGAAGTAGATTGACAGGAATATGGAGGTGTACGTGGATGATATGCTCGTCAGGAGTAGAGAAGAACTTGCCCATCTAGACGACTTGAAAGAGACGTTTGCCACCCTAAGAGAATACCAGATGAAATTGAATCCTAGCAAATGTGTTTTCGGTGTAGCCTCGGGGAAGTTCTTAGGATTCATGGTGTCCCAAAGGGGGATAGAAACAAACCCGGAGAAAGTACAGGCAATACTCAACATAACATTGCCCAAGACTGTCAAAGAAGTCCAAAAACTTACGGGAAGGATTGCGACACTCAATAGGTTCTTCTCTAAGGTAACGAACAAATGCTTACCCTTCTTCAAGAGATTGAAGCAAGCTTTCGCCTGGATTGACGAATGTGAGGCAGCATTTCAAGAACTCAAACATTATCTGAGCAATCCACCCCTTTTGAGCCCCGTCCAAGGAAGGGAAAAATTTATATTTGTATCTGGCAGTATCAGCCACAACCATTAGCGTAGCCCTGATTCGAGAATAAGGCAAGACGAGCTCCCAGTTTACTACATCAGTCAAGCTTTCCAGGGTGTAGAGGCCAAGTAACCAAGGATCGAGAAGATAGCATTCGCGTTAATAGTAGCCTCGCGTAAACTGTGACCGGACTTTCAAGCGAACCCCATCTTGGTGATGACGGATCAACCCATCAAGAAGTCCATGAACAAGCCTGATGTGGCAGGGAGGATGGTCTAGTGGGCAATTAAACTCAGTCAATTCAACATTGAGTACCACCCCAAGATAGCCATTAAGGCATAAGCCTTGGCAGATTTCATTGCTGAGTTCACTCTCCCAGATGAAGATGGCCTCACCAATGAGATAGAACGGTGGACAGTGCAGATCGACAGTTCATTATCCCGAAAAATAATGGGAGTAGGGGTTGTCATAACAACACCTGATAGAGAAATACTCAAATACGGAGTTCAACTGAAATTCCTAGCCACCAATAACGAGGCTGAGTACAAGAATACTGATGGGATTAAGACTCGGGGAGGCACTCAGAGTTAAGAACCTACTAGTCCAGAGTCATTTAAAGCTAGTGATAGGGCAGATTAAGGAAGAATATGAAGCAAATGAGGAAAGAATGCAGAAATACCTTAAGCTGACAAAGCATCTGATTCAGGAATTTGACAAAGTGAAATTTGTGCAAATCCCCAGAAGCCATTTAACAGACGAAGTCGTAAAATTGGCATCGTCAGAAAAGGAAGTGGGGAGTACGGGTTTGGTGATAGAAATTCAGAAACACCCCAGCATCGAGGAAATCTCAACATTGGAAATCCAGAGCATAGGAGGATGGATGACATCAATCATATCCTTTCTCTAGGATGGGCACCTCCCTTACGACATCGAGGAAGCCAAGAAGGTTAGGAAGAGAGCCGCCAAGTTCATGATCTTGAATGACACTCTATACAAGAGAGGCTTTTCCATGCCTTACCTAAAGTGCGTTGACAAAGGAGAAGCCAAATATATTCTAGAAGAGATTCATGAAGGAGTTTGCAGAGATCATGTAGGCCCCAGATCACTGGTAAGTAAAATTATTAGAACAGGTTATTTCTGGCCTATAATGCAGGTAGACGCAAGGGAGCTCGTCAAGAAGTGTGACAAGTGTCAAAGGTTCGGGAATGTCCAATGCCTTCCAACAAAGAAGCTGATGACGATATCCCCCCCTGACCCTTTGCACAATGGAGAATCGACATTGTCAGCCCATTGCCTCAAGGTAAAGGGCAGGTAAAATTCTTATTAGTCGCCATTGATTACTTCACAAAGTGAGTCGAAGTAGAAGCACTGGCAACCATCACTAAAGTCAGAATCCAAAACTTTGTATGGAAGAACATTATTTGCAGGTTCGGAATCCCACGAATGATCGTATCAGATAATGGATGGCAGTTCGACAACCAAAACTTCAGAGACTTTTGTTCAGGCCTAGGGATCAAGAACCAGTTCTCATCCCCGGGACATCCACAAGCAAACAGACAGACGGAGGTGATGAATCGGACACTACTCAAGATCATCAAAGCCAAATTGGATGAGAAAAAGGGCGTCTGGTTGGAGGAATTGCCCAACGTCCTTTGGGCTTACAAGACCACGGCAAGAACCCCAACAGGATAAACCTTATTCAGACTCACCTATGGCACCGAAGCAGTAATCTCAGTTGAGGTTGGAATAACCAACATCAGGCGAGATTAGGGATGGCCATACACATTGTATAATGTATATCCAACCCTACCTGATCCAAATGTTCCGGGTAATACCCGGTTCTTCATGGGTAGAGTTTAACCGGATAGGGTATAGATATTACCCGAATTATTCGGGTCGGGTATGGATAATATCCATACTCGACCCGTATTATAAAAAGAAAAAAAAACCCTAAATCTCTCTCAGTCTCACTCACCGTCACTCTCTCTGCGCCTCCTCATCCTCACCGACACTCTTACTCTCAGAGCTCTCCAGTCTATGCCTCTCCTCTCCTCACCGTCTCTCTCTCTCTCTCTCTCTCTCTCTCTCGCGCTTGGTTCTCTCGCTTGCACAGGTAAATGACTCATTCTTTGCTTGTTTGGTTTCAAAAGAAAAATATTTTCTATGGGTATCTGGGTTCTGTTGATTATTAACTTTTGTTTACTTTTCTAGATTGAATTTGTCAACTAGTGTGTGTTAGATTTTGGTTTTAAAGTTTGAATTCAACTGGATATGTGTCGAATTTGGTTTTTGATTGAATTTTATCAACTGGATATGTGTTAGAAGGGTTTTTAGTATTTAGGGGGGTTTTTGGTTTTTCAACGATTCCTAATCAAATCAGTTTTTAGTTCAATTGCATCTGTTTCCCATGTAACATTGCATTTCTTTGATTCCAGATGAGCCAGGCTTGAACTAAAAACTGTTCGAGCTCATCATTTAACTGAAGCATATCATCATTTTTAGTACTCTCTGTTTTTGCTGTGCCTGAATTCACGCCACTAACTTTTCTACCATCTATGCATAAAAAATGGGTGCATTCACTTGGATTTAAATTGATGATCTATTGCTAAATTTTTAATTTTTTTTTTAAATTCTTTAAGCATTCTCAATTTCTTATTTAATGGCTGAACCTTTCTTCATAATATTGTATATCTGATTTGAGAACTAAGTTTTGCAGTGTGAAAACTAATTAGTATTTGTCAATTCATTAAGAAGATTCAAATAAAAACTCCTAATCTAGTCACCTAGCAAGAGGAAGGAGTTGTCAATGCCTTAAGCAGATTTGTGATTTCTTACCCAGTCCCTGCTTATCTGCCTTGTAATTTAATCATCGAACTTCCAAATTTGTGATTTCTTACCCAGTCCGTGCTTATCTGCCTTGTAATTTAATCATCGAACTTCCAGATTTGTGATTTCTTACCCAGTCCCTGCTACTAATGTGTTGATAGGATAACTTCCAATGATGTTTTTTTGTAAGTCTTCCAATGTAATGTGATGCTCGTATGGCTGATAATATAGCTGCATCCAGGTTAGTGTATTGGAAGGAATCTTCTAAGTTTTCGAGTTGAGATTAACGTATGTTAGATGGTACATGGCGATAAGTCATTAGGAGCTGTGTGGAACGTGTGCATCCCTGTCTTTTGAGAGGGTAGTCATAGGCTAAAGAATAAGATTTTGTTGTTTTGGGAAAGAAAAAAGGAACAATATTTCATCTTCCTCATGTTTCCATTTAAATAGAAATCAATGTGAAAATTTGACTAGATTATTAGTAATCATTCTCTCTCTCTCTCTCTCTCTCTCTCTCTCTCTCTCTCTCTCTCTCTCTCTCTCTCTTTGCAGTTGCCTACATGTCTGCCACATCCTCTGCCTTAACCCCAGCCCCAAGGCCCTCAACTAGCATGACATCAGAATCACAATCGTTGTTTGGAGAGGAAGTTGAGTCTGTTCTGGTTGAGAATCCACAACAACAAGGCATTAAAAGTAGAACAACTTCAGATGTATGGAATCATTTTAAGAAAAAGAATATTGATGGGAAAGTTAAGGCCCAATGCAACTATTGTGGAAGACTTATGACTGGAGCAAGTACATCAAGGCCGACTCATTTAAAACTGCACATAGCAAAAAGTTGTCTAAGTGCTCCGAGGAAAGCAAGGCCTTCGAGGGAAGTAATAGATATTAGGAAGCAAGTTCTTGTCAAACAACACAATAGGACAAGAAGTAAAGGGATCTCAAGCCCTAGTGTTTTTAATGAAGAGGATTAGAAGGCTTCGAGGAGGGATCTTGCTCGAATGGTCATTTTGCATGAGTACCCTCTTGCAATTGTTGATCATGTTGGGTTTCGGGATTTTGTTGGTGGCCTTTGGCCAAATTTTAAGATAGTAGGAAGAAACACATTGAAGCGAGATATCAAAAAAAATTATAATGAAAAGAAGCAGAAGACTATGGTAGAAATTGACAAGAATGCAAGTAAAGTTGCAATCACAACGGACTTGTGGGCTGCAAACAACAGTAAGAGGTCATTCATGGTAATCACAGCGCACTACATAAATGACTCTTGGACTTTGGAAAGCCGAGTTATAAGGTATTTTTTTTCTTTAGGGTCATTTTGTTGTACTAGTTTTTAGATTCTCAAGCAAGCTTATTAACTTTCTGCTTTCTTTAGTTAACCATATTTATGTTTATTTTTTTTAGGTTTATTCGCATGCCATCTCCACATGATAAGTATTCTCTTTCTAAAATCCTTTTGGAGTGTCTTTCTGATTGGAACATTGATTTGAAGTTATTTGCCATAACTGTAGATAATGCTAGCAACAATGATGGCATGATGAAACTTGTTTTAGATAATCTTCAAGCTAGTTCGCTTATTTTAGGTGGAAAATTGTTGCACGTGCGTTGTGGAGCACATATTATGAATTTGGTTGTTGAAAAGGGCTTGAATGTAATTGGTGATGATATTGAGAAGGTTCAAAGTAGTGTATATTTTTTCTCAAGCTTCATCTTCTACATCTACATCAAGTGTTGCACATGAACATGATGATACAATGAGGGACTATGATTTGTTTGTTAGTAATGCGACTACTAACATAGGCCAAAGGAGTAGGGATATTATATCGGAGTTTGAACTTTATGCTAGTGAGAAAGTGTCACCTAGAACTGAACAATTTGATGTTTTGGGTTGGTGGAAGCAAAATGGTAGTAAGTATCCTACCTTGGAACGCATTGCAAGGGATATTTTGGCTATTTCTATGACAACAGTTGCCTCAGAGTCGGCTTTTAGCACTAGCAGAAGATTGTTGAGTCCACACCGTAGCCGTCTTCATCATGATACCTTAGAAGCATTGATGTGTGGGCAGAGTTGGTTATGGAGCGAAATTAAAGGTGTACATGCTACCATTCAAACCGTTCTTGATGATAATGAAGAAAATGAAGTGGAGGAAAGTCATGCCATGGAGCTTTCAAACTAATGGACAGGTATTATTTTTCTTGATTTTGGTCTATGTTTGGAAACTAGTGCTTTAGTTTAAATCTTGGTTTTATGCATTTTTTAATAGTCCTTGCAATTATGCTTTGAATTTTGTTAATTTTTTCATTTCTCACTGTACAGGAAATTCAAGCGGTTCTGGGTGTTGGCTCTTTTGAAGGTATTCTTGTATTTTTTAAACTATTACTTACAATGTAATGTAATTCACATTTTTGTTTATAAATTTGTGGCATTATTTGTCAAATTCATATATTGGATTAAGAAAGAATGCACAAAATTGGAGCTTTCTCTATAGAAATTCTACACACAAAATTATTCTATTTATTTTTTATGAAGGCCTTAAAAATTATTCATATATCTTTTGTTATGAAGCGGCTAGGATTATAGGAAGGTTTTAGGTGTTGTTTGACATGTGCATTGTGGAAATTCATGTATGTTTTTGTTATAGTCCACTTTTTGATTGTATTGGTTCTGCGCGGTTGTTAATTCTTAGCTTCTTTTTTTTCGTATTTGCAACAGTTAATTAGACAAGAAACTTGGGAGGCCTTTATTGCTGACATGCTGTTTTTTGCAAAGGTGTTCATCTCTCACTGCCATTTCATGGTCTTTGCTTGGTTCTTATTGTAAAAACACTCTCTCTAAATAGAGCGGACAATGTAATTTTAGTGCTTGGTTTCTTATAGATTTCAATTAAAATGTTGATGTGTGCTGAACCTGTCAATCTTTCTTTGACAATGCAAAATTTCAAATCAAGATGGTAAGTCTTTTCAGCACTATTGCAGTGCAAAAGGAAAAAGGTGCTGCTCTTCAATTTGCATTCAATATTTCCACCCAAACTTGTCCCACTTTATAACTGAGTTTGGCATATTTTTTACATTCAGCAACAAAAATAATCTAAATTGAAGTTTATTTAGACCTCTTATTTCAATCATAAACAGTGTTTGGTGTTTTTTGCTACTTCATTCTTTGTAAAGTGTGTATTTAAGATTGATATGTGGAATGGAAGACTCTTAGTTGTGTTTGAGATTAGACCAATACACCACCATTAAAATTGTGGGATTTATCATATGAGCATTGCCAGACCCAAGTAAAACTGTGTTTTTCTCAAAAAAAAAAAAGTGGAACTGTGTTATATACATGGTCAAGCTTCCCAGCATGTGAGGATGGAGAGAATAAACAATAATGCAAGACAAGTTGTAATTTTGTTACATTAGCCGATATATTGTGCGTGGTGCATTTTAAAATTAAAGTAATTTTAACGGATATTTTAAAGGTATCGCTTAAAATAATTTTATAATTTTTTTTATAAGAGAAAAAAAATAATTAATATTCGTTTATGGTTAGTTTTTAAGTTAAAATGATTCGGGTATGATTTGGGTATGGATATTATTATCAAAAAAATAATAATAAAAAGGTTTCGGGTTTCGGATAGGGTATGGATATCCATAGATAATAATTCGGGTAAGATTCGGATATGGATACTAATAGATATTGATATTTGGGTATCCATGGGTAAACTTTTCGGGTAGGGTATGGATCGGGTATACCTATTCCCTACCCATGACCATCCCTGTGCGAGAGATGTTCCACGAGGAGGGCAATGACAACCAGCTACGATCAACCTAGATTGTCCAGACGAAGTAAGAGAAAGCTTCCGACAGGATGATGAAGTACCAACAGAAGATGGCTGAGTACTATAATAAGAGGGTAAAGCTCAGACGACTTAGCATAGAAGACCTCATCTTGCGCAAAGTCACCCTCGCAACTAGAGACTCTACCCAAGGAAAGCTAAGTCCCACATGGGAAGGACCCTATCGGGTCGTCCACTACTCCAGACAAGACAGTTATCATTTGGAGACCCTAGAAGGACAAAGACTCCCGCGGCCATGGAACATTGAGTACTTGAAGAAATACCACCAATAGGTGTAATAAACGATTGTACTCATTCTTGAAAGCAATAAGAAGGACTATTCAGCCAATGTTTTAATAAGTACAGGTTTTTGTAATATGAAAGTCACCTAGAAGTAACGAAGTAACAAGATTCTGTCTAGACGGATGTAAGTTACTAACAAATCTAAAAGATGACAAGATCCCCTAAGAGGGTGTAAGTCATAAAATTCATAGAAATGACCAAGTAACAAGATTCTGCCTAGACGAATGTAAGTTACCGACGAATCTAAAAGGTGATAAGATCCCCTAAGAGGGTGTAAGTCATAAAAGTCATAAAAATGGCTAAGTAACAAGATTCTGTCTAGAAGGATGTAAGTTATTGACGAATCCAAAAGATTACGAGATCCCTTAAGAGGATGTAAGTCATAAAAAGAAAAAAATGATAAAAACAAAAGTAACAAGATTTCGTCTAGACGGATGTAAGTTACTAACGAGTCCAATACACGACAAAGAAGAGAGCAAGCCACAGGAAATTAACCATGTGGCAGGATCCACCTGGTCAAGTGCTAATGCAGAAGAAGAGAGACACGACAAGAAACTTAGCAAAGTGCAAAAGGCTGAAGTAAGAAACAAGGCAAACAGGGTTTCACATAAAAAAGGAATGCACGCAGGTAAGTATGCAATCATGAACAAAACTAGAAGCCCAAAAACAAAGGGCAGTTACCATTGTTTTAACATTAAAATTAAAAGCCCACAAATACTAGGCTAAAAAGCATTGTTCTTAGGTGCAGTTTGGATAGAGCAGCTGGATGTCCACGTCCAGCTGCAAACGCGTTTTCTCTTTCTTTTCTTTTTTTTTTTCGTTTCTGCTGCTAGGGGACACAGTGTGCAGTGCGCGTACTATATGCACTGTGCGCGCACTGTGCATGTACTTTTTCAGCAATTTTTTATTAAAAATGGTTCCCGCAGTACTATTCACACATTTAAAAATTATTTTGTTACAGTGTTTTTAGTTTTCAGCAATAAGCTCTATCCAAACGGACCATTAAACTAGAAGCATTGTTCTAAAAATATAACTAAAGGCCTAAAACATAACAAGCACCCAAAAAAAAAAAAAAAAAATTTAGTAAGTGACAGGTTCAGGAATCGGCGGCGGCGTCATCTCCAGTATGGGCATTCTCAGGAACATCGCCTTCTAGGAGCCGAGGACTAAGCAGCTTCATCAAATGCCATTTCTTTATCCACCTCTTCTAAATCTAAATTTTCCATATCCACTCTAGTGGGGTGCATGACAAGGTACCTCCTTAGAAGCTCAAAACCCTTGAAATACTAGCTGAAGAGGATGATGTTGAACTCGCCAGTCTACTGGAAAGCCTTAACAGCATCAGCAACAATGGTCTTGATCCTTCCCTTGGCACCCAAAAGTTGTTCGTCTTTCTCCAGGGTCAGTTGGTGTTCAGCTCGGAGGTTGTCATTTAAGGTCTTGATTTTGTCGTTTAGAGTGGTGGACTCGCCCATAGAGTCGATGAGTTTCTTCTTCAGCATCGAATTCTCCGCCTTCAAAGCCTTCATCCTGGATGCTAGAGACGCCACCTTGGCCTCCTGGATGAGGTACTCAAAAGTAATATGAAGATTCTCTCCCAACATCTGAAAAGAAATTTGAAGTCAGCACAATGAGAGAGAAAAAGAAAGAAGCTAAAACTTGCACAAGCTCTTTACCTGAACAAGCCTGTGGACGTGGCGAGTCGCAACCTCGTTGAAAGGCAAGCTGGAGAAGATCTTCAAGTCCTCAGTAGTGACGACCTTGTGTGCCCTCTCCGCTGCCAATCTCTCATTGTCCCAAATGGTAGACGTGCCAGAATCAGCCTTCTCCTTCCCTTTGTCAAACAAGCGCGGCCTTTTTGAGGCTGAAGTAGGGATCTCTTCAATCGAAGTGGTAGGAGAGGCTGTCCTCGTCGTCTCAGTGACAGAAACAATAGGAGTACTAGAGACAGTTGGAGTAACGAAGGGGCCCTTCCCTGTGGCGTGCACCGCCCTTCTCCCGAGGCTGGACAATGGCTCATCCTTCTTTGACCTCATTTTTACATACATATCCTTGTTAAACTTGGTCATCATTTCTACAAAGAGGAAAACACTTATTAAGAAAAAGAAAAAAAAAGAAAAAAAAAAAGAGAGAGAGAGAGAGTATATACGAAAGAATCAGTATTGACGAACCTAACACTTACTCTTTTTTCCCTCATTATCAAGGTTGCATAGGACGAAGGCTGAAGGGTCTAAGCCAAAACAATAGAATGAGAGAGTCTTTAGGTCTACCAGATCGTCCCAATCTTCAATCATCTTCACGTATTCGATCGCCTTCTCCACCTGCTCCTTATACCTACTCTTAAGCTTGGGCTGTCTCTTAACTGCGTAAAACAAGGAATAAAAGAGTTAGTGATTGAAAAGATAAACGTAGCAAAGCTCAAATGACGAGAGGGAATAATGACGCACCTAAGGTTGGGGTTACCCACCGACGAAGTAATCTCGGAAGATCACCCTAAACCCTGCTGGAGGGAGTCTCAAAATCATCCCCAGACATAAAGAAAAACCTGGACTTCCAATACCTGAAAGACGAAGGTAGACCCATGACGACCCCGGTCCTCCTCTCCCAGGGCACCAATTCATAGTACCCGTATTCCTTGGACTCTTTCAAGCAATACAAATAGACGAGCTTGTCTACTTTAAGCATACCTCCGTCTGTAGCGGCCAGCCATATCCCTATACAGCTAACCACTGTCTTCCATGAATTGGGCATAAGTTGCCCAAAAGCAATACCTAAACGATCCAACAGCTCCATGACGAATGGGTGGACAAGAAATCTCAACCCACAGACAAAGGTAGACTCATAAAAGCATACTTTCCCAAGGAAAAAATGATAGGCCCGATCCCTCTCAGTGGGTAGACGAACCCTAACTTGATCTGGGAACTAGAACCTATCCTTAAATCTACCCAATGTATCAGCATCCAACCCGCACACCTCCTTGAGAGTGTGAAAAGCCCTAACTTCTCTAAAGGTAGAGACGGCAGTATCTTCCTCCGCCGGGTCACCGCTAGACGATAGCCCAGTCTCGAGTTCGCTATACTTAACCTCAAACATTATCTCCCACGCTCTCACTAGACTCTAGAACCAATCAATCGATTGACGAAGTAAAGGCAATAGATCGGCCAAGGCAACGCTCAGGCTGTTGCCCTTAAAAACGAAATTCTCTAGGTATGGGAAAACCCCTGAAGACCCCCCTAAACACGCAAAATGAAAAGAAATCGAGAGGCAAACTATCCTAACTTCAGAGACACTAACCATGGAAAAACCAAAAAACCAAGGAAAAAAATAAATCCTAAAATCCCAGAAAAAAACACAAAGGAAAAGGGAAAGGAAATCAAAAATTCAGCACAATGTACGCCTATAAGGAAGAAGAATCAAAAGAAGACAAGAAAGACATACCTCAAACGGAAAATGTAGAAAGATCTGCCACGCACCAGCCCAGAGAAAAATCATAGAAGGAGAGCAGAGGAGAAAACACTCAGAACAATGATTGGGAACTTGAAAAGGTAAAAAGGAAAAATGATAAGAGGAGAAGTTTAAAAACCAAAGCCCAAAAAATTGAAATTCAGTGGGAAACCCAAGGGTCATGCAACTAGAGCATTAACTCCATTAATCAAAATGAGTCACGTGGCCACGACATGTGTGGTGCCACCACTATACAATTAATGTGATGCGAAATCCCAAAAGTCATATACAGTCCGTGGACCTTTCAAATTCTGTGACCGTTATTGACACTTCATGACGACCACAGAATCCGGGGGCAGCTGATGGGATTGATGAATTAAATTTCTATGGACGAGATCAGCGTTATCAACGAGGTCATTCCCTAAGACGAGCCCATTGGATGTCCACATCATTGACGAAGATATCAAAATCATTCAATACAGGCAAAAATGTCTAGGACGGTAACAAAGACAGCTGTATGGACCGTTGAGCGCCCATTGAAGTCCACATCACTGAGCATAAGGCGTTACCGAAAGAGGCATTAAAGCCACAATAACTACCACAACAACTAGAGGCTGTAAAAACATATATAAAGCCCTCACAAGCACCAACACGAGGTAGATTGACACACTCAAAAATACTTATTGTTGGTTTGATATATTATTTTATTTCGGGTTTTCTTATACTAACTTTGGCATCGAAGACGTTGTGGTAGACACCACACTAGTGATCATACTAAGGGAATAACTTTGCAAATTCTACATCCGCAGAAACAAGGGTTTGGCTTCATCTGGACGCATTCATTGTGACTGACGAGTTTGTACTTCATCATAGGTGACAAGTAACCTTAAGCTCATATATACTATGGGAACAAATGCTTTAACAAAGTTAAATAAAGCCGAATAAAGTGTACTCCACTTTCACTTTACATGGCAACAATAATTATTATTCTATACATATGAGATATGATATATATATGATTTATCCTTAAGGGGAAAAAAGATGTTTTACCTTTAAAATAGATTCGTTTTATAATTTAGAAAAGGGTTGAAATGCATGTTTAAGTGCCTCAAGGGCAACCATTAAAGTGGAATTTTCAATGCCACCTTTTTTAGATTTTAAAAATTTTTATTAACTTTTGCTATTTTTCCAATTTCTCTATATAGATGGAATTTGTTTTATTCTTCTTGACTAATGCTCTAGCCTCTAGAAGCATTCATTAGTGTACTTTATAAAATTTAGGGCAAATTTTATTAACATACCCTAAGTTTTAGATTAATGCCAACTAGATCAAAAACTTTTCAAAATTAACTAATTTGGTCCATAAAGCCAATTTAGTCCTTAAGGCAGTTGAGAAAAATGATTAATTGGTTTAATAGTGTTTAAGGACTATGTTGACTATAGAGATCAAATTGATTAATTTTGAAAGTCTTGAACCTTGTCGGCATTAGCCAAAATCTCATAATATGTTAATAGAATTTACCCCAAAATTTAACGCACATGCATATGCATGAGAGATGATACATATGACTAATGGTGTGGTCCTGTGGATACCCAAAAACAAATCACTAATGGTAACAAATCACTAATGGTTACAAATCACTAATGGTTATTATTAGAAAGTTCATGCTAGTCCTTTTTTGAGAACAAAGTTCATGTTGCTCTAAATACAAAATATAGCTTACAAACTTATTCATCATTAATTACTGAAAAAACAATTTCAACATCCATTTACAAGGTAGTTGAATCACAAAAAATTACAAGTTTTATGCAGTAAAAATTGTAGTCTCATTTCCTAGTACAGGGATGGCCCTAGGCAATTTCCAAGGGGTTCAAATCCCTAAGCTAACCATTTTTTTTTTAAATTTATTTGAGCCTTCTAAAATAAAATTTTGAACACCCTAAACCTAGAACCAGCAAAAATAAGTTTGAATATGATTCTTTTTACAATATTTTGGTATTTTTAAACACAAGAAAAAGCCCAGTAACAAACGAACTCAATTTGAAATTTGGGTGAGGCAAATAACCCTAACAACAAAAGTGAAAATTTATTCATCTTAAACCTTAGGAAAAAGCTCATTTAGATCTTAACAAATTTGAAATAAAGTAATAGATAAAATTTTATTACATTTATATTTCGCTTGCAATTCAATTAGTAACACTAATTAATATATTTATTTTATTTAGAAACGATAGATGATTTCCAAGATTATGTTCAATGTATTAAGAAACAATATGCTAAAGTTAACTTATAATTTATCTTTTATGAAAAATGTTATATTCACAACATATTTACAACAAACTCTAAGTAGTAAATTGTTACTCTCAGCTCATCAAATTTGTAAAAGAGAAACACCTATAAAATTCATCTTCCTATTAAAAAAAAATCCTAAAACCACAACTATTGTCCTCGTCACTTATATAATGTATGAATCTACTTAACAAGTGCCTTTAAAATATTTGTTAATAAATTATTTTAATAAATATAATAAAAAATTATCAACCCTTTTCTATTGTCAATAAAAATTTTTAAAAAATAAATTTTAAATCAATACCCTTAAAACATCTGTGCACTGTACTACATGCTATTTCAAAGGAATAATGAGAATGGCTTGTGTTATGTGGTCTATTCAATACAAACACAAGCCTGTATCGCAACGTGTTCAATAGAGCCGGTGGACACAAGTGAGTAATAATACCTCATTAGGCAGGTGTTCCATGCGTCAACGCAACTTACACAGCATATTCGGCCCATCGAGTCACACTGACAGGTCTCTGATTCCTTTGAGGGTTCATGATAAATAGATAGAGGCTCACACACCTAAAAATGGCTGCCATTGTTGTATCCGTGGCCTCCACGCTCGTAGCTTCGTCTTCTCGATATTCTTCTTCTTCTACTTCTACCTCCTTACTTTTCACTAAACTAAGGGCTTCTTCACCATTTCTTCGATTTTCTTTAGCTGTTACACCCTTTTGCTCTCGCAAAGGTAGATTCATGGCTCACACTCTCGCTCAGGCCAATCTCGGCCTCACTTACCCTGCAGGCATCGAAGCCCCTAAGGTCTCTCTCTCTCTCTCTCTCTCTCTCTGAAAACCCATTATTTATTTTTTCATTTTGTTTAATATGTTGGCTTTTGGATTGAGTTTCTTGGCTAAAGTTTGTGCCTTTGAGGACATTTGTGGTTATGGCTGATGGGTTTCTCTGTTTGAGCCCACTAGACTTTTCACTGTTTGTGCTTCATGTTTTTAGCAATTTTGATGGATTTTAAGGTTAATGTTCATAAAGATTTGATCTTTGTTAATGGCGTTATGTCTATATCTTTCTATCAAAATTATTATTTCTTTACTATGTGTTATAGAGTCTCATTTTTTGAATTATCTGATTGATAAACATAAAGACTTTATCTTTGTTAATGGGGTTACATATATATCCTTATATACGCATTATTTTTTCTTCGATATGCGTGAAGGAAACACAGTTATTGAATAATCTGATTGAACTTGATGAGACAGAAGGTATAAAGAATTGGTTTTTTCTGTAGCTGAATACTGAACACAGTTATTTATGTGATAAATTTATCGTGGACATAACATTTGATTGAATATTAGGATAATAATTTTGTGAATACAGTTTTTTCTGAATACTGAACACAGTTTTTTCTGCGTGTTTGTCAAAACTCCTGAAAGATCTCTTTTGCTGCGAAAGATATTGATGTGACGGAATGGAAGGGAGACATACTTGCAGTGGGTGTTACTGAGAAAGACTTGGCAAAGGATGAGAACTCGAAGTTTCGGAATTCAATTTTGAAGAAGTTGGACTCTCAGTTGGGTGGTTTGTTGGCTGAAGCCTCTTCTGAGGAGGACTTTACTGGAAAGGCTGGCCAATCGACAGTTCTTAGGCTTCCGGGTCTTGGCTCGAAAAGGGTTGGCTTGATTGGGCTTGGACAGTCTGCTTCAACTCCAGCTGCTTTTCGGGGTCTTGGTGAGGCCGTTGCAGCAGCAGCAAAGTCTACTCAAGCAAGTGATGTTGCTATTGTGCTGGCCTCTTCCGAGGGGCTCTCTGCTGAATCAAAGCTTAACTCAGCTACGGCAATAGCATCTGGTACTTATTTTAAGGTCTAAGGAGTTCTAATTCAAAATTTTCTTGTTGACATATATGTGGTAAAATTTGGCTAAACATGGTGGAATGATTGAATTGTCCTAGGGACTGTGCTGGGGTTATATGAAGACAATAGATATAAATCAGAGTCAAAGAAACCAGCTCTAAAGTCTGTGGATATTCTTGGTCTTGGAACTGGACCTCAACTGGAAAAGAAGCTCAAGTATGCACAAGATGTTTCTTCTGCAGTAATTTTTGGACGAGAGCTTGTCAATTCACCTGCCAATGTACTCACACCTGGTTCGTATGACTTGCTTTTTTTGAATAATCCCTCATTCCTTTTTCTTAATATATAATTTTATAGTACAACGGAGGAGGGGGGATTTGAACCTGGGTTTTCTTAATAAAGAGAATAGGTCATGCCATTGAGCTACAAGGCTCTTTCCTCTTAGCCCTCATTCCTATATCCTACAGTAATATGCTAGGCACTTATTGATTATCTTATACGTGCGACACATTAATAGGTATGATGTTTAAAAGTTTTATGTTGTCTGCTAGTATATTGTTTTATCTGTTGGTGTTTATTACCTGAACATTTTTGGTATTAATTGTATGCAATGACTTTTATACTTCAGCGGTACTCGCAGAAGAGGCTTCAAAGATTGCCTCCTTGTACAGTGATGTTTTTTCTGCTAAAATTTTAAATGCTGAGCAATGCAAAGAATTGAAGATGGGGTCATATCTGGGCGTAGCTGCAGCCTCTGCAAATCCTCCTCACTTCATACATTTGTGTTACAAACCTCCAGGTGGACCTGCCAAAGTCAAGTTGGCATTAGTTGGAAAAGGGTTGACCTTTGACAGGTGCATATATGTTTTCACTACCAAGGAGTTTTTACTAGTTCAGTCATCACTTGATCAAAGAGCAAAGAATGGGAATTCATTGCCTATATTTTTTGGGACGTTCAATGTCTGATGCCTACATTAAGATTGAAATTGAGTTATATGATTTATTAAATTGTTGATATGTCTTGGGTGTTACCTACCAACTAGTGAGCCACTCCTTTCTCTTAGTGCTATGTACATGCCAATTACAAGGATGATTTTATATTTATTCTTTTTATTGCAATTGCTTTCCTAATGGTGATGGATGTGGGGTTTACTTAGGGAAGGATAAAAATTTTTTTCTGTGTTGTTTTTTTATTGGTGCTGGCTCTCAGTTTACATGAATTATTGAAATTTATCTTTTTATGTTATTAGTGGTGGTTACAACATCAAGACAGGACCAGGCTGTTCCATTGAGCTCATGAAATTTGATATGGGGGGTTCAGCAGCAGTTCTAGGTGCAGCAAAAGCTATTGGTCAAATTAAACCTTCCGGAGTAGAGGTCAGCAATTTACTTTATTTTGTTCTTATGTGGTGCAATGAAAATTACCCTGATTGATCATTTTGTACTCCTACTTTGAGTAGTTGAATCCTGTAATATATTCCTTCTGTTTGAGTGAAAGTGTCTTGTATATGCAGGTTCATTTCATTGTGGCAGCTTGTGAGAACATGATAAGTGGAACCGGCATGAGACCTGGAGATATTGTAACAGCATCGAATGGAAAGACCATTGAGGTACGGATTCTTTGGCTTGTGAAGAGTTCATGCAATAGTAGTAAGATTTTTCATTGACTTGAAGGATTGTGTCGTATTAAGATGTATTTTAAAATACACCCAAGGCGTCTTAAACCATGTTATAAATTTTTTTATTTTTTATTTTTTGTTTTTCAAAGATAAACTTCAGCTTCCAAGTCCTTCATTCATTCTTCTGGTGGATCCTAGTGAAATATTTTCAGTTAGATGATTGTGTTTTTAGTTCAGTGCATTTATGCCCTTGTTGGGTAGCAAATGCAATAGTCAACCTGAATTAAACTCAATTAGGTCTACAATTGCAGTAGCCTGAACTAAAAAAAAAAAATGAAAATTTATAAGGGTATGTGTTTGTTTACTTACCAAAAAAAAAAAAATGAGGGTATGTGTTTGGATGTTCAATTTAAATGGGATGGCTCCATTGTCTTTTCCTATATTTTTCATAACTTATGGGAACCAATAAGAAAATTCACTTGTAATATTTGACGTTTTAAGACCAGTTTTGGGATTTCTCGAATTTCTTTTATCCTAATTTTCACTGTTGGAGTTGGCAATAGTTATCATTTTCTATAATTGCCTCATTCGTGGTGATGAATTTGTATATAAAACATGACTGCAGTTCAATATGTAAGATTGTCCAAACCCACCACTACATAATGTTAAAACGATTTCAATTCATTATATAGTTTTCTGAAATGCACCATAAAGATATTTGGAGCATAATAATATACAGAAAAGAAAATTACATTTAGGTTGGGTCTGGTCATTGGTTACATGCCAGCCTTCCATCCCTTTGAAACCTATCTTGTATTGCCATATTGTATTTTGTTTTCCAATATAAAATGCAATTAAAGACTGCATATGGACTGGCAGATTATTTTCCAATTCTTTTTATATTATATATGATTCAAAACTTGCTTCAAGAGATTGTTAAATTTCCAATTATTGAATTATTTTGGACAGTTCTAGTTCTTTGTTGAATTACTATGATGTAATGAGCATAGGAGGCTTGATTTTCAATGGCATACTTGAGATGAATTCTTTTTTGTTTGAACAATAATAATGATAACAGCATGAACTGTTCAGTATACAGATATTGAACTGTCTGGTCTGTTATAGCCCCTCTGGGATATAAAATATATCTTTTCTCAACATCCCCATAGTGTCTTACATAAATATATGCATTTTGATTAGGGTCATATTATTGTTGTTTGCATCATACATTTGGTATCAAACAAAGTCAGCTGTTTTTTGGAATATTATTGGTTTTTGTTCCCCCTCAAGGGGACCATCAGTGGTTTAATTGCTGAGGTTCTGCCTCTATATCTACAAACTGAGATTTTTTTATTTGTCATTCAATCTCTACTGCAGGTTAATAACACCGATGCTGAGGGCAGACTTACATTGGCAGATGCTTTGGTATATGCTTGTAACCAAGGTGTTGAGAAGGTAATACTTAAATGAAGGGCCATGTCTATGTATCTTTGATATTTTTTTAAATTATAATGGATCCTGATATATATATATATATATATTCTTCTTCATCTTCTTCCTCTCTCTCTCTCTCTCTCAATATAAACTTAGCACAAAATATTGAACTTCTGTTTGTTTGCTGTTTGATTAGTGAGATGTCCTCATTTGATTTCAAAGGGCTAGAAGCAGTGGTTCACTTTCCTCTAATTTTTATTGTAGAAAATGGGATTGAGAATCAAACTTCTGAATGATATTGGCCATAGATGCTTCATAACACATTCACAGTGTTTATGTAATCTAGAATCAGTTATATTAGTTATATAACCCTTTAAAATTCAAATTAAAGTATATCTGCTGTTGGGGAATTGGGTCCAGAAATAGAGGACATACTGTCATGCTTCACCTTGTTCTTTTTACCTTTTTTTTTTTTTTTTTCTTGAAAGAGTTTCAATCTTTTAAAGATGTTTATATGGGTTTAGAATCTGTGCTCACACTTAGTAATTGTTCTACAGATAGTTGACTTGGCGACTTTAACTGGAGCTTGTGTAGTTGCTCTTGGGCCCTCAATTGCAGGTATCTACATATTGTGGTGTTGCACTGTTTATTTGAGTTTTATATCCTGCTGGGATTCTAGTTCTGAGAACCATACAAAATTGTATTGTATACAAATCAGTAAAGACCAAGGACGAGTTGAGTGCAGGTTAGGGTTATGCATGTGCTGGTGTAAGAGAGAAAACAAGGGGAAGAAAGGCACGTTTTTTAAATTTAGGTAGCTGTAACTTCTAAGAAATAGTTAGTACACTGGCAGTCTGTGTGGTTTTCATGGAATGGGGCGAAAACATTTTATGTTTGCAATTTGTTCAAGCCTATTGATTAGTGGCTTCTTACTTGCTGCATTCAGTCTTTCACATATCTACTAAACTCTCGAATACCAGTAATTTTGTTGATGGCAAACCTTTGTTCTTTTTCTTTTAGGTATCTTTACACCCAGTGATGACTTGGCCAAGGAGGTAATTGCAGCTTCAGAGGCCAGTGGGGAGAAACTTTGGAGGTTGCCTTTGGAGGAAAGTTATTGGGAGTCAATGAAATCAGGAGTAGCTGATATGGTCAACACTGGTGGTCGTCCAGGTGGTGCTATCACTGCTGCTCTCTTCTTGAAGCAGGTATATGATCGGAACAATAATTTTTTTTTCCTTGATATAAGTTGTTCAGTGATTTGTTATGATTGTAATCCATGCTTTTCAGGGTCTCTTTCTTCTTTATCTGCGTTTTTGCCTCTCTTTAATATTTGTGGTGTTTTAATTTTTAATTTTTATAAACCTTGGAGGAAAGGGAGGGAGGGAGGTAAGGGGTGGAGTGTTGGGTGATTGGGGCAGTAGAGTTAGTTGCTCTTATTTTGACTCGCTTCTAAGCAAAGTCCTCTTCAATTGTCGTTGCTATGGATTTCTGAAACTTTGAGTTGTGCTCTTGCAGTTTGTTGATGAGAAGGTTCAATGGATGCATATTGACTTAGCAGGCCCAGTTTGGAATGATAAGAAACGCGCTGCAACAGGATTTGGCATTTCTACTTTGGTCGAGTGGGTTTTGAAGAACTCTTCTTAGATAAAGGTTGAAGCATTCTGTTTGGATCTCATACACATCAAGGGAGGAGAGGAGGAACAATGTCACAGAGCATCCTTGGTGAAGTTTCTAATCATATGAATAAATATGTTGGAGGAGTTGAGAAGTCATGAGTGGAAGGCATGGTCTTGTTTGAGCTTGTTATAGAAATTTAAAACTAGAATTTCAACTGAAATGGTGTTTTTAAATGTCTCTCAGTCCTTTCTTAAAACAAAAAAAAAAAAAGTCTTCCAGCCCTTGTGATTTTTGGACTATCTATTTTCTTCTGGTCTCAATTTGGAGAAAGTATCTCTTCTAAGAGAGGCATGGCATATTTCTCATATAACAGGCCAATAAGTTTATATTATGTGAGATGTTGATCAAATCGACTTTGACAAGCGTTTTCAATCATATGCCATTCACTTATTGGCTTGTTACATTGTTAACTTGGTATACCTGTCACAAAATGTGCTTTCTTGTCAAATTGGTGGTGTGTTCTTTGTGTAAATGGAGTTGGTTGGGAAGGCTTTAATAAGTTTGTCTAGATAAGATTTGGCTGTTTTTCAAGTAAGAAATTATTAGATACTCCCAAGTCAATAAAAGCAAGTTGCCTAATACCAAAATTAATTTTGTGGCATAACTTTTTAAGTTTATGCTATATTACTTTATTAGGTGACTTAGTTTTATTGATGTGGAGTTATGTGTTGGTGGTGGTTAAAATCATGTTTTGAAAACACAATTTTAATTATAATTGTGAAATAGTAAATTGTGATTTTCACAATTATAATTAAAATCGTGTTTTGAAAACACGATTTTAGTTGGAGTGTTTTGTTCGATGTATACTTTAGCATGTGTAACGATAATTAGCAATTCAAAAATAATTGAGTTTAGCTGGCAAACAATAAAAATAGAAAATATGTAAAATTTCCTTACTCGTCATAATTAGTCCACTCTTTTGGGGCGCTGGAATCATTTACTTGTTTGTAAGGTCTCTCAATGTAGTGACAATGTAGTGATGGTGCAAGTATATTTGAATTAGAATTCAGTAAGTTTAGAGACATTAAAGTGGAATGGTTAGAATTCAATAAGCCTAAAGACGGAAAATTGGAATGGTATAACGTGATTGGATATTAATAAAAGTGGTGTTAGTGCTTAGTATTGAATTTATATAAAAATGATATTATTTAAATCTTAACTCGTTACTTGAAAAAAAAAAAAAAAAAAAAAAAAGGAGTGTTTTGAGCATTACTCATTTGAATTTGTTCCTTTGAATTCTTTTACATGTGATGTGGTTTGGATTCTAATGTTAATATCCCGTTTAATACATCTTGTTTAAATGTAGTCAAGAATTTATACATCCTTGTGAAGATAAATTAAAAACAATGTTTGCGTGGGTTCTAGTTAACTCAACTGGTAAAGTCTCTGATGGTTGTATAAGAGATTTGAGGTTTAATCTCTGCCTATACAAAAAACTAATTGGTGTATTGGTCTGATGATAACGAACTATCATCAAGAACGGAAGCCATAGGTTAGAACTCTCTCAAAAAAAAAAAAAAAAAAAAAAACAATGTTTGCGAGTGGCAATAATGATTACATGTTTTTTGAAAGTGGATAATCTCTCTCTTTAGAATGTACATCTTTTGTCATTTTAATAGTTCCACTATCTCCCTCTCAAACTCATTTTTTAATATCTTCAAAATTAGAAGGAATTTGAGGGAATTGCATTTATTTTAATGTCTAAAGTCTCCATAATATCTATTCTTTTTCTAAATAGATATATCCCTATTTTTAATTTTTTATTAAAGAAAATACATAATTGTCGTGTTAATATTAAAAGATTTATTTTCGTTCAATGCCTTTCCATTTGTTAATGTTATTGGTTACTATTATAATAATATATGACAAATAATCTCTCTCTCTCTCTCTCTCTCTCTCTCTCATACTTCTTTTGTCATTTTAATAGTTTCATCATTTCACTCACACACTCATTTTTTAATCCCTTCAAAATTAAAAGAAATGGGAGGAAAATGAAATGTATTTTAATAAATTTTTATTTGAAGGCTCAATAATATCCATTTTTCCTAAAGAAAATACATAATAGTAATGTTATTATTGAAAGATTTACTTTCATTAAATTCCCAAATAAACTTACTTTCCATCAAAATTATTTATTTTCAAAAATCCAAATAGAAGAGAATATTTAATTCATTTCCATTTATTTGTATTATTGTTGATATTATAATAAAACATGACAAATGTTCATTAAAAAAAAGTAGGAACAGTTCAATCATATTTATTTCATTCTTCTTCTCAAAATTTTTCTTATTTTATTCTTCTATAAGCTCTCAAACATAGTGTTAAAATTTATATATAATGCTCATGAATAATCCTTGATTTTTTCCCTTGATTTTTGTGGAGGTGGGTTGAACATAGGAGACAAGAGAAAAGGGCAAGTGACTCATCACACTACAAGCCTATTTAGAATTGTTCACTCTTCCAACAAAGCCACAAAAGACAATTGTTAAAAATAAAAATCATACTCACAAGGAGAAATAATGTTTGAACCATATATGGTTTTTTTTTACCATAATACAACACTTAGCAAGATTGGTAATTTGGTAGGCTTTATTTTTTTCTTTTTTTAGTTTCATAATTTTTCATTCATTCCAATTTAACGTTTACACGTTTTCTTTTTAATATTTTGTATTTAGAATTTATAAGTGGATAAAATAATTTGAAAATCAATAAAAGAATGACTCTATTTTTTAGGCAATGTTTTAGCGCGAGTTAAAGTTGTATTTTTACCGGATTGTCTTTTAGTTTCGTCTTTGCTTACACATAGGGATATAAGAATTTTTGAAAAAAAAAAATGAATATCCTAAATAAGAAAAACCTCTTAAATAGTAGTATAAATATAATATCTTGATTTGTTTGTAATAATCTAGTACATGGTATGTGGATGCATACATTAGTAAGATTGAGTCTTGTTTTGTATTGACATCAATTATGTATGTTAACGTAATCAAAGAAAATACATATATAAAATAAGAGACATTGAAAGCAAACTATTTTATTCAATAAATCTTCCACCTTTGATCAAAAGAAGACAACTTAGACAAGTTAGAAAGTTTGGTGTTGAAGTGATGGCTGTTGTTTTAGTCACAATTACAGGAATCTCAAACGACAAAATCATTTTCGTTTAGTGGATTCAGATGTAATTAAGAAACATTATCATTATTCTTTCGAAAAAGAAGAAGAAGAAAAAGAAAAAACATTTATCATTAATTAACACAGAAAATATATGCATGTTAAATTCTTAACACACGTGGGAGTTGTTTTGTATGACCTCGTACGTGCATGGTCAAAACCCCATTAAATCTGAGTCTAACCCGAGTCTCTCTGTTCAGACACATGATTGAGTTTTGAGTTCTTTTTGCTGTTCTCTCTTTTTTTCATTTACATTTTACACACAGCTTCAAAATCGAATTGTACATCAGTGAATCTTCCAATAGAGGCCACAAGAAAAGAATATACGTAAAGCTGTTCACTTTAAGCTTTGTTGAACATATTGTCTGAGCAATAATCATGTAGCAGAAAAAGAAAGGAGAGAGAGAGAGAGAGAGAGAGAGAGAGAGTGAGAGAGATTTGGGTAAAAATGAGTGTATCTTTGACTGTGATGACCTTTAATCTTCATGAAGATCAACCACCAGACAGTCCTAATTCATGGGAGAAGAGGAGGGATTTATGTATCAGTGTCATCACCAGCTACTCCCCTGTGATTCTCTGTACCCAGCAAGGTCTATTTTCCTCTCCATGTACACCTCTATATTATATGTATCTTTGTGTGTGCATATGTTGGGGTGAGTTTTGGCTGTGCTTGTGATTTGGTTGAAATGGTTGATCTGGGTTTTCTTTGATTTGTGTTTTGGAGGCGGAATTTTGATCTTTCAAGTTGTAGTTAAGAGTTTTACTGTTTTTTGAATACCAGTGAAAAAAGGTTTGGTGAATGATGTTTTGGGCAGAAGGGTTCAGGTTTCTTACTTCATACTTTTTACTTGACTTGTCACACTCTATTGAAGGACCTATGAATTGGATTGGGTTTTAGGAATTTAGTCTTGGGGTACTTGTTTTGCTTCATATGGTTAAGCTAATTATACTTTCATTGTGATATTAACGATTTGGCTTTTCTTTCTCCTATCTCATGTAATTTTTTATTCTTTTATCTGGGTTCAGGACTGAAATCTCAATTAGATTATCTTCATCAGGGCTTACCAGGTAACTTTTTTTCCCCTTACCCCTCAGAATTATTATTGTAAGGCTTATGAACTCAGCTTATTTAATAAAGAAGTTAAATTTAAGTTGTTAAAAATATAGACAGACTCTATACTTGTATTAGACGTTCAAAGTTCAAGTGAGTGTGACACGATTCAAAACATGTGATTTCGAAGAGATTTGCTAGAGTAATTCTTCCTTCATTGAATCAGATACATTAATGTGCTATTGAAATCAATATAGATTCATGTTGAACACTGAATATAAGGCATTTCTGTGTGGTTTCCAATAGTCTAGTATCTAAGATGATGCGATTGCATTGATCTCATTGGTTTTGATTCAAAGTTCACTTGAGGTTTTAATGTAGGATGGACAATCTTGCATGCATATCATAAACTGCATCTGAAAGGGTTTGATACTTTGAGCTTAAAGAAGATATTCTAAAAGACTGAAAAACAGAGAAGAAAGAACAGAGGAGAGAAACAGCTAATGAAAATTGAGAGAAACAGAAAATTTTCTGGAAATTTCTGTAACTTCTATATTGAGATTGAATGAATGAATACACTGTACAAAGCTTCACCAATTTATACAAACCGGAATGACCTAAACTAATTTCCCAAATTATGCGCTAAACAGTTACAGGGAGGTTACATCAAATACATCACGTGTGTCATTCACGTGTGAACATAAATATCAGAATTTATCTAAACTACAAGTCACTCAACCCGTTTTGACTAAACTACAAGCCAATCACTTCCCAATGTCGTTTTACACTTCACAGTTGCTTTGTTCTACTTTGCTGGTATTGGCTGTTGCATCAGTGACCTTGCCTTTAATATCTTTACATCCCCCCTCAAGGTTAACATCAGATGCATGTATATTGATTATGCTCATCTTGTCAAGTAGGGAAGTCAATTGGTGAGCATTAAGAGCCTTTGTAAGTAAATCTGCTAGTTGAGTATGAGTGGGAGTATAAAACAGCTTGATCACTCTTTCTTGTACCTTATCTCTAACCAAATGGCAATCTATCTCTATATGCTTCGTTCGTTCATGGAAAACAGGATTCTCCCCTATGTATATGGCTGCCTGGTTATCACAGAAAAGCAAGGCTGGCTGTGAGTGATAGACCTCAAGATCCTTCAACAGTGCAATCAACCAAGTTATCTCGCACACTGTCACAGCCATTGCTCTATATTCAGCCTCTGCAGACGATCTGGAAACAATGGACTGCTTTTTAGACTTCCATGAAATTAGAGAGTTACCCAAGAAAATACAATAGCCAGTTGTTGATCTTCTGGTGTCCACACATGCAGCCCAGTCTGCATCAGTATATCCTTTTAAATGCAGATCAGACTTTGAAGATAAAAAGATTCCTTGGCCAGGACAACTTTTAACATATTGCAGCACCTTGTAGGCTGCATCCAAATGAGGTTTTCTAGGCTTAGACATAAATTGACTAAGTTTATGCACTGGATATGCCAAGTCTGGTCTTGTGATAGTCAAATACAACAATCTACCAACTAGTCTTCTGTAAATTCCAGGTTCAGGCAGCAACTGTCCTTGATTTTTACTCAACTTCAAATTTTGATCCATTGGGATTTTGCAAGGCTTACAAGCAGTCATACCTGCATCTTTAAGTATCTCAAGAGCATACTTTCTTTGACACAAGGTTATCCCTTTTTCTGATCTAGCAACTTCTATACCAAGGAAAAATTTCAAATTTCCAAGGTCTTTAAGTTTGAACTTCTGATCTAGGAAAACTTTCAATTCTTCCACAGCCTTGACATCATTACTAGCAATGAGAATGTCATCAACATAAACCAATAAAGCCAAAAATGAATTGTGAGCCTTCTTAGTAAATAAAGAGTAGTCTGACTTAGATTGCTTGAAACCATATTGCAAAATAGTAGATGAGAACTTGGAATACCACTGTCTGGAAGCTTGCTTCA
Source organism: Castanopsis chinensis (assembly GCA_032878915.1). NCBI lineage: Eukaryota > Viridiplantae > Streptophyta > Magnoliopsida > Fagales > Fagaceae > Castanopsis > Castanopsis chinensis. The sequence continues at coordinate 16,503,868 of JAVQMG010000121.1, forward strand.
GCCCATATAATGATTTATTTAGCTTACAAACCAGTCCCCCCTTGCAGTGAAAACCTTGTGGAAGCTGCATATATACATCCTCATGCAAGTCACCATGGAGGAAGGCATTATTGACATCCAGTTGAGTCAAATGCCAACCCCTAACAGCAGCAATAGCCAATAAAGACTTGACAGTGGTCATTTTGGCAACAGGGGAAAATGTTTCAGTAAAGTCAAGACCTTCTTGTTGAGTAAATCCTTTAGCAACTAAACGGGCCTTATACCTCTCAACACTGCCATCTGATCTATATTTCACTTTATACACCCACTTACAACCCACTGCCTTCTTATGAGGAGGTAAAGAAGTGAGAGTCCAAGTATTGTTAGACTCCAAAGCAGCAATTTCTGCATCCATGGCTTCCTGCCACTTAGAATGTTTGACAGCCTCAAAGTAGGACTTAGGTTCAGGAATGGTAGTGATAAGTGAACAAAAGTTGGCATAAGAAGGGGATAGGTGAGAAGTAGACATATAAGAAGATAAAGGAAACCTATTACCTGACTTGTTGGAGGATGGGAAGTGGGTAAATTGATCACAAGAAACTGAACTGCATTTGTAAGACTCCAAATAGGCAGGGGGCTTAGAAACCCTTTGGGACCGTCTTAGAGAAGAAGGAAGAGGAGCAACATCAAGAGAGGGTACAATATCTATGATTGTAGAGGGTGTAGGAGAAATAGGCACAGAAGTGGCTTCAATTCGAGAGTGATGTTCAAGGTCAGAAAGAGGGGAAGGAACAGGGGAAATAGGCACAACTGTAGCAGAATCTTGTGTAGGTACAGCTATAATAATATCCTGTGTAGGAGCAGAATGAGGAAAGGAAACCAGAGGATCATGGGGTGATGCCATTGAAGGAAATAAATGAGGTAAAGGAATATTGGAATGAGGAAAAGAAGAATATGAATTAGAAACAAAAGGAAAAATTGTTTCATAAAAAATTACATCCCTTGAGATAAAAACTTTCTTTATTAACAGATTAAGAAGTTTGTAACCTTTAACCCCAAAAGGGTATCCAAGAAAAACACAAGGGATAGATCTAGGATCAAACTTAGACCTATGATGAACCAAGGTTGAGGCAAAGCAAAGGCAGCCAAAAACCTTAAGATGGTCATAAGAGGGAATTTTTCCATAGAGTTTCTCAAAAGGGGATTGATTATGTAAAATGAGGGAAGGTAATCTATTAATGATATGTATAGCAGTTAATACACATTCACCCCAAAGATAAAGAGGAACATTTGACTGAAATTTTAAAGCTCTGGCCATGCTCAAAATGTGCTGGTGTTTCCTCTCCACAACTGAATTTTGTTGTGGAGTGGCTACACAAGAATGCTGATGGATAATACCATTGGCAGAAAAGAAGTCTTTCATGAAAAACTCAGGAGCATTGTCAGTCCTAAAAATTTTGATCTTAGTGTGAAACTGTGTACATATCATGTTGTAAAAAGAGACAAGAAAGGGTCTGGTATCTGATTTACATTTCATGAGATAGACCCAATTTGATTTAGTGGCATCATCAACAAGAGTCAAAAAATATTTGTAACTTTCTTGAGTAGGCTTGATGAAAGGACCCCAAACATCACAGTGGATAATATCAAAGGGATTATGAGAGATGTGATTAAAAGATGGAAAGGGGAGCTTTTTCTGTTTAGCAATAGGACAAAGAACACAATTTTTATTGCTTTGGAATTGAATTACATCAGGATTATAATTGTGCAATACACTGAGTTTATTGTCAGAAACATGTCCAAGTCTAAGATGCCAAAGATATGGCTTAGAAACAACAGGAATGCTAGAAACAGAATGTGCAAAAGAATTAAAAACAGATTGTAGGATGGAAGAAAAACTTGATGGAGATGTGCAGCCTGATGAAGCTTGCAGTAAGTAAAGATTATTGTGCAATTTACCCACTCCAATCGTTTTCCAACTTGACAGGTCCTGTATAAAACACAAGTTGGAAAGAAAAACAAGACAACAGGATAGGGATTTTGTTAATTTGCTAACAGAGATTAGATTGAATGTGAAAGAAGGAACACAAAGAACATTGTCAAGAATTAAGGTAGAGGTTACTTGAACTGTTCCTATGTGAGTGACAGTGACCTTTTCACCATTAGGCAATTGAACAAAAGTAGAAATAGAATTAGTGATCTTGGTGAATAAAGAAACAGAATGAGGTGGTTCAAATTTTAGATGTTGAATTTGAGGTGTTTGATCTTGTATACATCATTTGTATTAGGGTTTTATTTGATAGGTAAATAGTTGGGGAGGTGGGGTTGTTGCAGCGTGATCCATGCTTTAATATGTCAATGTGAAGTGGTCGGTGACTTTTCTCCGATTGATGTTGTATCCTATTATTATCTAGTATAACCATGGGTGGCTCTTCTTTTTTCTTCATTGAGGCAAAATCTTTTGAGTTTTCTGTTGAAGAAGGAGGCTCCTTTTTCTTATTACGTATCTTTGAGAGAGGCAGAAATTCTTTACGTTCTGTGTTCTTGGGCAAGGAGTGTGCTTATAGACTGGTTGCTTTGATGGAAGACCTGATCTCTACGGAGACCCCTGGTCAACTCGCGCGCACTTTCAGAGATGGCGAGACAGTTTTCATCTTACAATTAGGTTCCAATGCCCACGGGTCTTTTCTCATGATATCGGAACTTGTTCACGGTCGTCGGAAAGGTTTCATTGTTGTCCCGGAAGGAAAAGTGGGCAGTGGTTGGAGGGGTTTTGGCTCCCACTTGAGGAAGGCGCTATCGTAGGGACCACCTGCCATTTATCCTCCCCCTAAACCCTTTCATGGCGCTAGCTACAAAAATTCTAAATCTTTTGTGGCAGCGGTGGTGCATGGCCGGAGATATGAACCCAGTTACCCCAGCCAGGAGGCGGCGGCGGAGGAGTATGCCCAGTCCCAGGTTCACCGCGATTCTGAGAATCCTAAGCATTTATTGCTGGATTCTCGGCAATCTTTCTCTGCAAAGCTGGGCTCTCCGTCCCGGGATTCTCGTGAGTCTAGTCTTGGGAAGGTGAATGCTCTGTTAGGGGCAAAGGTCTTATCTGATGGTACTGTTGGTGCAGACAAGGTGTATTTGAACCTTTCCATCAGGTTGGTTCGTGGGCCTAACGGTAAGTGGGAGCTTTCCGGGTTCTCTGTTTCTGAGGCAGCCCTTGAGTTGGGCCAACCTTCTTTTCCTACGCCTCCCCAGGCCTTTAATCCTAAGCCCGCCCAAACCTATAACCCTAAGCCCACTCCTAATCCTAACCCAAAGTCTTTTCATTCTTATAACCCTTTTTCTTCTCTTCCTAACCCGAAGCCCTCTAATTCTTATAACCCAACCCACATCCCAAACTCAAAGCCTTCTCAACCCTTTAACCCAAAGCCCAGCCCGAACCCAAAGCCCTTCCAAGCCCTTCCATACCGTCGGCCTTACTCCGAACCTAAACCCATCTCAGTTAAATCCAAACAGAAAACTCTTAAACCCATCTCAGTTAAATCCAAACAGAAAACTCTTAAACCCATCTCAGTTAAATCCAAACAGAAAACTCTTAAACCCATCTCAGTTAAATCCAAACAGAAAACTCTTTTTATTTGGAAACCCAAACCTCGTCGCAAGTTGCCTCTCCGCTCTTCGCAAGTTGCCTCATCTTCTCGCTTTTCTCCGTCGGCATCATCAGCTGGCAGCGATGGGTCCGGCGAAGACCTTTCGCTGCCTCACGTGATTCCGACATCCTCCGAGCCTCTTCCCTCCGAGAGCGGCGACTCAAGCGCCTCCGTCTCAGAGTCCGGTAGCTCCGATTCTTCGGCGGAGGAATCCTTGTGCTCCGAGAACGAAGTGGCCTGGCACCGTGACATCCAACGGATCGTCCATGAGCACTCAGACAATGCTATCAGGGAATGGGGGAATTCTGACCAATGGGTTCTTGAACTGCGTGACGGGAAGAGGGTGGTTGTCCCGATTCACATTTCTTTGCCGTCGGTGGGAGGCGTTGCTGCTGGTGTGGATGTCTCAAACCTTTTGGAGATGGTTCCGGGGAAGTCTTCGGAATCTATGGCGACAAACCCAGATATGGAAACAGGAGTTGATGGTATGGTGGAGGATTGGGTGTCAAACATTTCTGCTGAGGATGCTTCCCAGTTCTCTGACTCTTCCCCTCCTCTTCTTGTCGAACCTTTAGCTGTCTCTTTGCCTAGGGACGCCGGAGATTTGTCTGACGGGTCTACTTCTCTGCCTGTTGAGAATTTGTTGGAAGACGTCTCCTACTCACAATGGTTTCAGGACAAATTTAGTACCTTCGATGCTTTTCTTGGGACTTCCCTCAAAGGGTTGGAAGGTCCAGCTACTGATTTTCTTTTGGCTGTTGAAGCTGAGTTACAGCAGCGGATCGATAAGGATATATCTGAGTTACCAGTGAAGAGCTCAGGGAGGAAAGGGATAAGGGAATTGAGGGGTTTATTTGGCTCCATCAATTATGGTTCTCCTTCCTCCAGACGCTGTGTCAATGGAAAGGACAGGGCTCTTTTTATTTCCCAATGAATTTAAAGATTTTATCTGGGAATGTTAGAGGTTTGAACGACAAGGAAAAACGGATTAAGGTTCGTAATTTGTTACGCTCCTGGAGGGCTGATATCGTTTGTTTGCAAGAGACAAAATTGGAAAGTGTTTCAAGAGGTCTTGTTAGGAGCATCTGGAGTTGTCCTTTCATTGATTGGCTGTATCTGGGTTCTGAGGGGGCTTCCGGTGGTATTCTGCTCTTGTGGGATAGAAGGGTCGTTGAAAAAACAGAGGAAGCAGTGGGGCACTTTTCAATTTCATGTAAATTCAAAAACGTTTGTGACCATTTTGAGTGGGCCTTCTCTGGTATATATGGTCCAAATCTGAATAGGATGCGTCTTTCTATGTGGGAGGAGCTGGCTGGCCTGATCAGTTGGTGGAGCTTACCTTGGTGTTTGGGAGGGGATTTTAATGTCATTCGCTTTCCTTCGGAAAGGTTAGGGGTGGGAAGATTCTCTCGTGGCATGATCGATTTTTCAGACTTTATTTCGCATCATGGGCTTATGGACAACCCTTTAGAGGGAGGGTCTTTCACATGGTCTAACTCTTCCTCGGCTTCCAGAATTGATCGTTTCCTCTTCTCTCCCTCCATGGCTGATTACTTTAACCACTTCTCCCAAAAAAGGCTCCCTAGAGTGTTATCCGATCACTTCCCTATTTTGTTGGAGAGTGGAAGTCATCGTAAAGGCCGTATTCCCTTTCGTTTTGAGAATATGTGGTTGAAGGCGGATGGTTTTCTTGATAAGGTAAAGTCTTGGTGGGTGAATTACCACTTTCATGGGTCTCCTAGTTTCATTCTTGCCAAGAAATTGGCTGCTCTAAAAGCAGATCTAAAAAAGTGGAATGAATCTGATTTTGGTAACATTACAGTCAAGAAACATCTTTTATGGAGTAAGTTGAATGCCTTAGATGTAAAAGAGGACTCTCTACCTCTTTCTGAGGAGGAAAAGTTGGAAAAAGCTTCCCTATGTGCCGATCTTGAGAAGGCTGCCCTGTTAGAGGAGATTAGCTGAAGGCAGAAATCCAGAGTTTTGTTTCTTAAGGAGGGTGACTCCAACACGAGGTTCTTTCATAGGATGGCTAACTCTAATAAAAGAAGTAATTCAATTGAGAATCTCATGATTGATGGGGTTTTGTCGTCTGATCAGGATAGGATCGCTGGCCATATTGAGCTTTTCTATAGGAACCTATACTCTGAGCAGCATGTGCAGCTCCCTCTCTCGGATGTGCTGGATTTTCCAAGTATTTCTGGGGATAGTTTGGTGTGGTTAGAGAGACCTTTTGAGGACTCTGAGGTTTTTGAGGTCATCAAGGAGTTTAACGGAGATAAATCCCCTGGGCCGGACGGTTTTCCGATGGCTTTCTTTCAAGCTTGCTGGGGGATCCTCAAACCTGACATCATGGCTATGTTTCACCATTTCCATACTTCTGGCCAGTTTGAAAAAAGTTTGAATGCAACTTTCATTGCTCTCATTCCTAAAAAGCCTGCTGCAGTGGAAGTCAAGGATTTTCGGCCTATTAGCCTTGTTGGGGGGGTTTATAAAATTCTTGCCAAAGTTTTGGCTAATCGTCTCCGCTTGGTTTTAGGAGAGATCATCTCTGCTCCTCAGAATGCCTTTGTGCTTAATAGGCAGATTCTTGATTCCGTTCTTATTGCTAATGAATGTCTTGACAGTAGATTGAAGTCTGGCCGCCCAGGATTGTTATGCAAATTGGACATCGAGAAAGCCTTTGATCATGTGAACTGGGACTTTCTTTCTTCCTTGCTTGAGCGGTGTGGTTTTTCCTATAAATGGAGGAGGTGGATTTCTTTTTGTGTTTCAACTGTTCGCTTCTCTATCCTTATAAATGGTTCTCCCCATGGGTTTTTTGGAAGTTCTAGGGGGTTGCGGCAAGGTGATCCTTTGTCCCCTTTGTTATTTGTTTTGGTTATGGACGCCTTTGGTAGAATGTTGGATAAGGCTGTCCATGAAGGTCGTTTGTCGGGCTTTAGTGTTGGTGTTTCTTCCGGAAGACCTTTGATGGTTTCCCATCTCCTTTTTGCTGATGACACTTTAGTTTTTTGTGATGCTGACATCGATCATATCTTGATTCTTCGTATTGTGCTCATCTGGTTTGAGGCTGTCTCAGGGCTCAAGGTAAACTTAGGTAAGTCGGAGCTGGTGGCTGTGGGGTCTGTTCTTGACATGGATCTTTTGGTGGCTGTCTTAGGCTGCAAGCAAGGATCCCTCCCTATGAAATACTTGGGCCTTCCTTTGGGGGCAAAATTTAAGGACAAGTCTATTTGGAATCCTATTCTTGAGCGGATGGAAAGAAAATTAGCAGGTTGGAAAAAACTATATTTATCTAAAGGAGGTAGAGTCACTCTCATTAAAAGCACTCTCTCTAATCTTCCTACTTATTTTCTTTCCTTATTCCCTATTCCGGCATCTGTGGCCAATCGTATTGCTAGACTGCAACGGGACTTTCTGTGGGGTGGTCTTGGTGACGATCCCAAGCTTCATCTGGTTGATTGGTCTACAGTTTGTACTCCGCTTTCTTCAGGTGGGTTGGGGATTAGGAATTTGAGATCTTTCAATGCAGCTTTATTAGGGAAGTGGTTATGGAGATTTGGGCAAGAAGGGGCGCTCTTTGGCGTCAAGTGATAGAGGCAAAGTACGGTAGTGTTTGGGGTGGTTGGTGTTCTAGCTCTTGCTCTGGCCCTTATGGTGTTAGCTTGTGGAAATATATTAGGCGGGGCTGGCTTTCTTTATCTCGATTTCTTATGTTTGAAATTGGAGATGGCTCTAAAGTGCATTTTTGGCTTCATCGTTGGTGTGGTTCCTCTTCCCTCGCTGTCCGCTATCCTGAATTATTTAGGATTTCCCGTAGCAAAGAGGCAAGTGTGGCGGATCTTTTGAGGTTCTCCAACGGAGCCCTCCATTGGGAGTTGCAGTTTTGTAGGGAGTTGCATAATCGTGAATTGGAAGCTTTCAGGAACTTTGTATATTCCATTTATAGCACTCCCGTAAAGGGGTTTGGGGAGGACAAGTGTTGTTGGCTGCCTTGTAAAAGTAAGGGGTTCTCGGTTAGTGCCTACTACCATCTCTTAGAGGGTCATAGTGCTCATCTTTTCCCTTGGAAAAGCATCTGGAAGCAGAAGATTCCCCCTAGAGTGGCCTTCTTCGTTTGGACTGCTGCCTTGGGAAAATGCCTGACCATTGACAACTTAAGGAAAAGAAGGATTTGCATTTTAGATTGGTGTTATATGTGCAAGTGCAATAGTGAAAGTGTTGATCATCTTTTCCTTCATTGCCCGGTTGCTTTGGATTTGTGGGATATGGTTTTCGGCTTATTTGGAGTTTGTTGGGTTATGCCTAGGTCGGTTGTTGGTCTTCTGGCTTGTTGGCAAGGTCCTTTTGGTCGTCATCGTAATGGAGCCTTTTGGAAGGCCGTTCCTTCTTGCTTGATGTGGTGTATTTGGAAAGAGAGAAATAGCAGATGCTTTGAAGATGTTGAGTGTTCCTTGCCGGATCTCAAGCTTCTTCTTCTTCGTACCTTGCTTGAATGGCTCTCCGTGTGGAGAAACCATGCTTTTTCCTCTCTTCTAGATTTTCTTGACTATTGTAATGTTCGTTTTTGATTTGCTACCCCTGTATACTTCCTGTATACTGGGTTGTTTTGTCTCTCTCTTTTTATCAATGAATCTCTATTGCTTATCAAAAAAAAAAAAGAAACAGAATGAATTATATGGTCTGTGGCTCCAGTATCAAGAATCCAAGTCTCACTATTTAAGGCAGTCATATTCATAGGTTTGACAGAAAACACAGAATGTTGCATACTTGACATATTATCTTGAACAGAAAATACAGAATTTGGCATGCTTGACATATTATCTTGAAACAAGTTACAAGCATTACCTGATGCAACAGTGTGATTGATTACAGAATTTGCTGAGTGAACCCCTTCACACGAACCAGAAGCAAAGGCATGTGTGTTGAGCAAAGAAATCAAGTGTTGACACTGCTCAGAAGAGAAAGGAAAATTGCCATTGCATAAGTCTTCAGGTTGATACTGAGATTGATCACCCTCAATACTGATCTGGTTTGCCATTGGAGTCTTTCCTTTCTGTTTGTAACTTGGTGGAAATCCAACCAACTTGTAACACTTCTCCTTAACGTGACCTAGCTTGCCACAGTAACTACACATAGGCCTGCCTTTCCCAGTGTTCCCCTTGAAATTCTTACTAGCATTACCAGAGCCCAGATTTCTAACAGCTAAAGCCGTTGATTCAACTGATGATCCAAGATAGAAACCCAAGGATCTTTGCCTTTCTTCTTGGATTACCAAAGAAAAAGCCTTATCTATTGAGGGAGTAGGTTCCATCATGAGAATCTGAGTTCGTACTTGAGAATAAACTTCATTCAACCCATTGAGAAATTGCATCAGTGAATCTTGATGCTGGAGAGTGGTGATCTTGTCATTCACACCACAAGTGCACTTGCCACAAGAACAGCAAGGCAAAGGCCTAAAGTTCAGCAATTGGTCCCACGAAGCTTGAAGCCCTGTGAAGTAGGTAGTAACAGTTGAATCACCTTGCATCACAGTAGAAATCTGCTTCTGTAGCTGTGAAATTCGTGGTCCATTAGCTTGAGAAAAACGATTCTTGAGTGCATTCCAAACCTCAAGAGCTGTGTCCCTATAAATCACGCTCGCAGTGATATGAGGCGACACACAATTCAAAATCCAAGAGGAAATCATCGAATTGCATTTAGACCATGCCTTCTTCTCCAGAGGAGTAACTGCCATTGAAGCAGTAATTGATCCATCAACAAAACCTAATTTGCTCTTAGCATCCAGAGCCATCTTCATTGCGCGAGCCCATGTAGGATAGTTATCCTCTGTTAATGGTTGTGGTACCAAGATTGCACCAGGTGATTCCCTATGATGCAAGAAGAACGGGCTACGAGGATCCTCCATCGGTGTAAGCTCGCGTTGTGAGCTTGAAGATGAATTTTGTTGAGACGCCATTGAAACAGATTCAAGTTCTGATTCAGGCTCTGATACCATAAAAGACTGAAAAACAGAGAAGAAAGAACAGAGCAGAGAAACAGCTAATGGAAATTGAAAGAAAGAAAGAAAATTTTCTGGAAATTTCTGTAATTTCTGTAATTTCTATATTGAGATTGAATGAATGAATACACTGTACAAAGCTTCACCAATTTATACAAAACCGGAATGACCTAAACTAATTTCCCAAATTATGCGCTAAACAGTTACAGGGAGGTTACATCAAATACATCACGTGTGTCATTCACGTGTGAACATAAATATCAGAATTCATCTAAACTACAAGTCACTCAACCCGTTTTGACTAAACTACAAGCCAATCACTTCCCCATGTCGTTTTACACTTCACAGTTGCTTTGTTCTACTTTGCTGGTATTGACTGTTGCATCAGTGACCTTGCCTTTAATATCTTTACATATTCCTTTGGTTTAGGTTATAGCTACCCCTGGAGATAGATCCCATCTGAGTCCCAGTCCCGTCTAGGTATAACTCTTTTCATTCTGATGGGAAGGATGTCAAGCCAATAAGCTCTAGCTCAGGTGATTCGGGGTGTTTCGAATTCTCTATTTCCTTGGAAGGGGATTTGGAAACCAAACATTCCTAAACGAGTGGTGGTCTTTTTGTGGACAGCTGCTCATGGCCGGATCCTCACTTTGGATAACCTTATGCTGAAGGGTCGCCCCTTGGCTAATTGGTGTGTTATGTGTTGCCAAGATGGGGAGTCGGTAGACCACCTTCTTCTTCATTGTCCTGTCACTCATTCCCTATGGTCTCTTATGCTTCAGGCTTTCGGTATTCATTGGGTTATGCCAGGTTCGGTGGCAGGTTTGTTATCTTGTTGGCATCAGTGGCCTGGGAAGCATAATTCGAACATTTGGAATATGGTTCCTGGATGTTTAATGTGGACTGTGTGGTTGGAACGAAACCGTCGTTCTTTTGAGGATAAGGAGAAGTTGTTAGATGAGTTAAAAGTTTTAATTCATCGCAGTCTTTGGGAGTGGTCTCGTTGTTGGGGTTTTACTGTTTGTTCTTCTCTCTCTGATTTTGTGTTTTCCCTTAGCTTAGTTTCCTGATCTCCCCCTTTGTTTTGTGCTATGTGCTCTTTTCTTCTTGTTGTTCATCATCATGAACATCTTGTACTTTTCTCTCTTTGTTTAATCATTAATATTATTTCTCTGATTACTTATCAAAAAAAAGAATGAGTGAAGGGTGAGCTTGTGGGTTTAGAACCCATTGGCACATGTTAACTTTCCGATAAAAAAAAAAAAAGGGATCCAAGCTATATGTTTGAATTGGAGCATGTTGGTGTGAAATGTGTGTAGTCATGCATATTGTACAATTTTCATATGAGGTGCATTTATCATTTTTGGGGCTTGTTGCATTTAATGAATTATATTCCAGAAATCTGTAAATATGCTGATATCATATATCAATCCCAAAATAGAATCTGTCGTGTGGACCTGCCTTATGCAACAAAAGAAAAATAGAGTAAATAAAAATATTCCAACTATGGTTTGTCCCATTCCTTATTGTTGTTGTTAAATGAAGCACCACCATCCTTTTTTTTTTTTTTTTAAAACGTTCAGATAAGAATCATTATCTTACCTATACAATTTAAATTTCTAGTATAAGTGACGCTCATCTGACAAAGAATATTGAAATATAAGGAAAAGGAAAAACCATAATGAATAATATATAAAGGGAATTTAATCACTGAATGCCTTTTATGCTTGATTTGACAAGACATGAATTTTCCTCTGGAGATAGGGTGGACTTCCTGAATAAAATGGCTGAGCATGTTTTATTTGTGGCGTAGTCCAAAGCTTTGTAGCTCAAATCTATTAGGCCTATTTCTAGCCTAGAATTTAACTAACAATGCAAAAGTTTTTTTGATTGGTAAGTTACACTTACACGTTTTGAACTTTGAACCTCGCCCTCCTCTTTGCTCTTACTAGGGAAGGAAGTGCCATTTTATCTACAGTTTTTTGGCAACTGATAAGGGAAATAGTTTTCATGAAGACTGATAATTTCATGACCACAGAGAATCATCTATGAGTAGATCCTTAGGTACTTAGGAGAGATCAAACAATATTGTTTAGGGCAAAAGAGTAGTCTTCTCATTTAGAGTGGTATATATTTTTATTAGCAATGCTGTGTTCTTCTCTTATGGGTTATGACTTGCACAGTTTTATTCACTTCTTTTTCATTCCCTTTTTTTCACTTCGTATTTAACATCATAAACCCGAAACATAATCTCTATAGATGTGGATTGTACATGCACCTTGCAATAGATTTGGTACTTCAGAAGAGTGGTATTGTGTGATTCAAGTGATGTTTCTTCTAATAACTGGCTCATTTAGGCCTGAAATTCATATGTCTTTCTAGTTCTTTAGGAAAGATTGCAGTTTAAGTGATGTTTTTTTCCTTTCTTTATATAGATTGCGATGTTTATTTGTGCTCGGTGCATTCCCTTCTTATGTAGTAACTTCTTAACATGGATGCATACAGGACAGATAATAAAATGACAACATTATTATTTCTTTAATTTTTTTAATTACGTAATGATTTTTATATTTTCAGTGGTCAGAAGAATAGTTTGCTGCGATCCAAATGTAGTTAATTAGAATCAATCTAATGTTCATGTAATCTCCAATCTTTCCCTACTATGATCGTACTAAACCTGGAAATTTTGTTAGTGATTGGACTCTTCTTTCTTTCATGTTATCTAGGCTATGATTTATTTGGAGTATCAAGGAAAGGATCACAAGACACTTCAGATGAACATTGCACCATCTTCTATGACAAGGAGAAGGTACAATATTGATTACGTTTTCCAATCTGGCATAGCTTTCTAATTATGCTTCATTAGAAAAGATTGGTGTTACTTCCTTCTTTTATTAAATGAAGGTAGAGCTGGTAGAAGGTGGAACTTTCTGGTTGTCGGAGTCACCTTCTGTCCCTGGAAGCATGTCATGGGGTTCTCTGGTTCCATGTATCGCAACATGGGCGATATCCTTATAATTTGACTCTCATGTAAATTAAACTGCCTTTTGCGTTATGTTTTTATTTCTTCAACCAAGAGCTTTGTATCGGTTGTTTCTTTGACAAGATGTCCACACATTCCAATTGAAAGGAGTCGAGCCACCGGGGTTTTCCTTTCAGATAGTCAATACAAACATGGATGAGTTAAGCCCTCGTGCCCGTAGACGAAGTGCTTTACTCACATGGCAGCACATCGCATCCCTACCTCCAAGCTTACCAGTTGTATACTGCGGAGGATTCAACACACAAAAGGAATCAACTACAGGGCGTTTTCTTCTTGGGAGATCAAGGTACCCTAAACATGGATATCCAGATCTTTTATTGTCCTACCTATTTCATGCTTATTGGATTTTATCCGCATTTATAGTTCATACTCATATTTTGAGTTTTGGATCTTTGCTCTTAATTATTAAACTATGAATATGGAGTAAAAAAATGGAAATTATGGAAAAATAGTTTAGGAAAAGGTTCATTATCCTACTACTTCCATTTTTAGAATACCATTGGCCTGTGACGTGAATATAATACTATTTCATGAATATCGTGACCAAATAAATTGTTCCGTTTTTGCTAAAAGGGCAGTCTTGGTTCTTTTCTGGCTTAGGACCAAAGCTACATCACCTTTTTTCTGCCGTTTATTTTGCTATTGGAGATGTTTTAACTTAGCACATGGAGGCAAGGCCTTTTTTATTGTGTGTATGATAGTAATGAATGGTGTAGTCCTGTTTTTTTTATAGAATATATATAGAGAAAACCATCTATCTTTTATATTGGAGATGTTTTAACTTAGCACATGGAGGGAAGGCCTTTTTTTTTTTATAGTGTATGATGGTAATGAATGGTGTAGTCATGTCTTTTATAGAATAATCGAGGATGCTTTGCATTAAGGAAGGAGACAACAATACCAAATTCTTCCATAAGGTGGCTAATTTCCGAAGAAGGTATAATCATATTCGTATGCTGGATGTGGATGGGGTTGTTTATGAGGACGAATCAGAGATGGTGGACCTAGTAGTATAGTTTTATAAAAACTTGTACAAGGAGATAGAGAAGTGGAGGCCTTTTGTGGAAGGTTTGGAGTTTGATCAAATTGAGGGGCTGGAGAGGGACTGGCTTGAACGGAGGTTTAAAAAGGAGGAGATTCTTCGAGTTGTCAAAGAGTTGGAAGGAGATAAAGCTCCAGGTTCTGATGGTTTTTCTATGGCCTTCTATCACCATTTTTGGGGAGTTGTGGAAAGGGATGTTTTGCTGTGTTTGAAGAGTTTTATCAACATAGTAAGTTTGAAAAATCTCTTAATGCAACTTTTATAGCCCTAATCCCCAAGAAGAATGGTGCCTCCAATATTCGAGATTTCTGACCTATTAGTTTGGTGGGGAGTGTATATTAGATCTTAGCTAAGGCTGGGGCAAACTGCTTGAAAGAGGTTTTAGATCAACTGATATTTGAGGCTCAGAACAGTTTTGTGGGTGGTAGACAAATACTTGATTCAGTTCTTATTGTTAATGAGTGTGTTGATAATAGGGTGAAGAGTAAGATTCTGAGGGTTATTTGTAAGTTGGACATTGAGAAAGCCTATGATCAAGTGAATTGGGAGGCTCTTCTAGATTTGTTGAAGAGAATGGGATTTGGGGTGAGGTGGTGTAGGTGGATCCGTATATGTATATCTACAGTCCAGTTCTCTGTCTTGGTTAATGGGTCTCCAGCTGATTTTTTTGGGAGTTCGAGGGGATTGAGATAAGGGGACTCGCTATCTCCTATGTTGTGTCTGGTTATGATGGAGGTTTTCAGTAAGATGATGAAAAGAGTTGAAGGTGTTGGTTTACTTCGAGGTTTCAAGGCTGATGGTAGACGGGGTGGAGGGGTATGTGTCTCGCATTTTTTGTTTGCGGATGATACAATTCTATTTTGTGATGCAGATGAGGAGCAGATTCTACATGTTCGGATGCTCCTTCTTTGTTTCCAAGCTGTGACAGGATTAAAGCTTAATGCCTTGAAGAGTGAGATGGTTCCCATTGGGGAGGTTCCTAATATCCATGTCTTGGCAGAGATTTTGGGTTGCCAAATTGGGTCTTTGCCTATAACCTATCTTGGCATGCCACTTGGGGCGTCCCACAAATCCCCTACTATTTGGAATCCTATCTTGGAGAAAATTAAGCATAAGTTGGCTGGTTGGAAAAAGATGTATTTGTCAAAAGGTAGAAGACTGACATTGCTTAAAATCACATTATCTAGTCTTCCTACTTACTTTTTATCTCTTTTTACTATCCCTACGTATGTGGCTAATAAAATTGAGAGGTTGCAAAGAGATTTCTTATGAGGGGATTCCAAGACACATTTGGTGGGGATAGGATAAAGTGTGTGCACCTCTGAAAAATGGTGGGTTAGGAGTAAGGAAATTAACTACTTTTAATAAAGCCTCACTAGGGAAATGGTTGTGGCGGTTTGGGGTTTAGAAGACAAGGCTTTGGAGAAGGGTTGTAGTTCTAAAGTTTGGGGAAGAATTGGGGGGGGGGGGGGGGGGGGGGGTGGATCTCCAAGCTAGATAGTGGAGTACATGGACGTGGTTTGTGGAGAAGCATTCGAATGGGTTGGGAGGTTTTTAGTAAAAATATTTGGTTTGAGGTAGGAGTGGGGGATAGAGTGAAGCTTTGGACAGATCAATGGTGTGGGGATTCTCCACTTCAATTGACATTTCCGGTTGTATACGGGATTGCCTTCAATGAAGAGGCATCAATGGCCTCTTCTCTTGAACGGTTGGGGATAGGAGAATGGAGAAGCTGGGATGTCCATTTCATTCGGAGACCAAATGATTGAGAAATGGGTGTTATGGGTGAATTTCTCCGTATTTTGGGTTCTAATTTACCTCTAACTGAGAATGGAGACCGTATGTGATGGAAATTGATGAAGAATGGGGATTTTGATATTCAGTTGTTTTATAATAAGTTAAGAGATCCATTGCCCATTATCTTTCCTTGAAAAGGTGTTTTGAAGGTTAAGGCCTTTCAGCGTGTTTCTTTTTTTGTGTGGACTGCTGTATGAGATAAGATATTTACAGGTGATAATTTGAGGGGTAAAGGGATGAACTTTGTTGACTGGTGCATTATGTGTTGTTGTAATAGGGAGACGGTCATTGAGGTAAGTCTTACCGGTTGTGGAGTTTGGTGTTTAGATCATTTGGGATTGCATGGGTTTTGCCAAGATCAGTTGCGGATACTCTCTTTGGTTGGTGGCATTGGCTTGGAAAGCATTTGTCTAGCATTTGAAATTTAGCTCGGTTGTGCTTAATGTGGTGTCTTTGGAGGGAACGAAATTGGAGGACGTTTGAGAATATGGAAAGTTCTGACGACCAGCTACTGGCTTCATTCAGTGGCTTCCTTTTTGACTGGTCTAGGGCTTGGGGACTCACCTCTAGTCTCTACCTGTGTTCCTTAGCTCACTCTTTTGTAATTAGTATTTTGTTTTTTTATCTTCTTTCTCTGTATTTGTTGAACTCTACCTTATGACTTTCTGCATGAGGTAGTGTTCTTGAATATACATCTTTATTACTAATAAAAAAAAAAAAAAAACCCATCTATCTCTTTCACGATAAGTTCGTAACGGTCCATACTTGCTAGAAAGGAAAAAGATTTAAAATTACCCCCCGGCTATACCTTTTCCCTCTTGGTTATCATTCATTCGATTGATAGTTTGGATTTCCATTTAAGACTCTTAGCCCTTGTATCGCTAATTTTTTAGCTTTCTTTTGTTTCTTTCTATTGATAGGTTGATAGTTGTTACCTTATGTAGCATCTCTGCAATTTAGTGCAAAATGATTGTGTTAGTCTCTTTTTTCTTTATTTTTTATTATTATTTTTTTTCTGTTGGGGGACAAACTAGATTATTGATGGCTTTTCTCGTACTGGCTTTCAGGGAGCATGGTGTTGTGGGGGACATGAGGGATGTATGGCCCAATGCTCGTGTGAGGAAAAATGTTTCTCTAATACGCACTTACCATGGATTCAAAGGTAACAAGCTTGCTATTTCTATACTGGTCTATGATCTTGTTATAGCAAATGACATAATTCAATAGCATCTGGTACTGTCAGGTGACAAACAGGGAGCTCTTGAATACCTCAAGTTGATTTTCAGAGCTCTATGCCTTTGCTGGGATCGCCAAACCCAGGATTTACATATAGATTGGATTCTTTTCAGAGGTAGATCTCTTATTCCCGTTTCATGTGAAGTGGTGAGTGATAACATTGATGGGTATTATCCTTCTTCCCACTATCCCATATTTGCTGAATTTATGCTCCCTCGTACCGTGAGAGCGGTTGAACCACCGGCACGAGAACCACCCACACTGGAACCACCCACTCGAGAGCCACCCACGCTCGAACCACCCGCTCGAGACCCACCCACGCTCGAACCACCCGCTCGAGAACCACCCACACTTGAATCACCCGCACAAGAACCACCCTCTCGAGAGGAAAATTAGAATGCTATTGTTTTAAACCCCATCCTTACCTTTTCTACTTGGATTATTAAGGATATTGTTTATTGTTGCCAAGATTTGATAGC
The DNA here is from genome assembly GCA_032878915.1 of Castanopsis chinensis. Taxonomy (NCBI): domain Eukaryota; kingdom Viridiplantae; phylum Streptophyta; class Magnoliopsida; order Fagales; family Fagaceae; genus Castanopsis; species Castanopsis chinensis. Next base: position 16,521,092 of record JAVQMG010000121.1, read on the forward strand.
CATTTGGAGCACGTTTTGTATGGTTGTGTACTCCTGAGGCAATTTGAGAACAGTTGTTGATATGATTTTACCTTACCTTAAATGTCTTGAAGTTATGTATTTTGTCTCCATCTCCATAAGAAACGTTGGAGGGAATTCAATTCACTTGTAATTAATGTTTTCTTCCTTAATTATAAATTCTCTCTCTCTCTCTCTCTCTCTCTCTCCGACGGGAAATTAAGCAAGAATATTTTAGAATTACCCAGGGTTTAGATTTTGAAGTGCAGTGGTTGAGCAGGCTCACACAACTAATGTAAATCTTCAATCTAATGCAAAATTACTCCCAACAGAAGGAAAGAGAAGCAAACAAACAAAAAAGAGGGGAAAACCAGAAAGACTAACGAATCTTAAACAGATGGCAAATGCTTTCGATATTCCTAAAATCCAAAAACTAAATGAGAATCAAGAATTTCTTCACAAGAGAAATAAGGAAAGAAGGAGAAGAAGAGTCAGAGGATGTCTATAAATTTAGGAAATCAGACTGACTTTTCAAAGGGACAAAAAGAGGAAAATAAAACTCGGGCTGTAAAAACAAAGTTTTCGCTCCCAATGTGTACATAATTCTATGACTTTTTGCTTTTGGTTAGGAACAACATTAGCTTTCAATAAAACAATACAAAGAAAAGAACAAAATTAGCTTGTGGTTGCTCGATAAGTTGATAGCTATCATGGAGTTCTAGAATTGAACGAAGCCGAGTAAGTGCCCGTTTGGTTGGGCTTTTTCAAGCCAAAAGTTGGCTTTTACAAAAAAGTTTTCCATTATTTGCGTTTAGTTGGAGTAAAACGCAACTTTTTGGAAAAAGTTGCGTTTTACTCCAACAAAGAAACGCCCAACCCAGCTTATGGAACAACTTCGGTCCATAATCTAAAAGCTGGTGGGCGTTTTCAATAGATCCGTTGGGATCTTCAACAATTACCAAATTGCCTCTCCCTTTTTTCACGCGGGCAGACAAAATCCATCAGAGAACGTAAAAAAAAAAAAAACCAGATCAGACAACAGATTTGGACAACAACAACATTAGATCAGATCAAAATAAAATCCAGTTTTTACAAAATCCAGATCAAAACACATCAGATCAGAACAACCAAATATGAAAAAAAAAAAGAAAAAAAGAACAACAACAACAACAACAATCGATCTGACCCAGTCGGTGGTGGGGAGGAGGATGAACGGCGGCGCGCACCTCGATCTCCTCTGAACGGCGGCGCGCACCTCGATCTCCACCGGCGCAGCTTGAACTTCACCGGCGCAGCTTGATCTCCACCACCGGCGCAGCTTCGGATTCTCCTCTCTCTCTCTCTCTCTCTCTTTGCGCCTCGGATTCTCCTCTCTCTCTCTCTCTCTCTTTCTCTTTTCTCTTTCTCTTTTCTCTGAGTGATAAATGTATGGTTTTATTGTGTGGTGGAGGTTATAATATAACCTTTAAGTTTTATGTGATCGTGTGTTTTTGTTTTTTTTTTTTTTTTTTTAAATTCAAACGGGTGGTTTTTTTTTTTTTTTAATCAAATTTGTGGTATTTAATATTAAGAAATGAAAATTATGAAATGCTACCATAAAATTTTCACAATAAATTTTAAGTAATTGATTGTTATTAGCTAATATTGGTGAGTAAAAAAATAATTGATAGTCTATTTTAGTTAATTTTTATATTTTTTACTAATTTAATGTTGTCATATAGATTTATTGTGAAATTTTTGTAAAAAAATTGTGTCCATATATATATATATAGATAATTAAAACAAAAAATTCTCTTATATATATATATATCTTGTCCTTTTTGGTAATTTATAACTCAAACCTCTACTTTTATAAATACTAACCAAACACTCAGCTTTTTCAAAAAGCACTTTTTAACGGTTTTTACCAAACACCCAGCTTTTTGAAAATGAACTTTTTCATTATGCACTTTTTAAAAACTCAACTTTTTCATTATGGACTTTTACAAAAAGCTGAACCAAACTCACCCTAAAATTCCCAAAGAAATTTGTGAGAAAACAAAATGATTGGGAAGTCCTAAATCATAAACAAAATTTACCTTGAAATCAATACATAGGTTTGCTTAGAATCAACATTAACCGAGATTTCAACTTAACAATTAGCGTTTAAGTCGTCTGGAGTTAGTTCTAAGTCATTGGAAAAATTTTCAATGGAGCTTTTATAGTTTTATTACCAAAAAGTTATATCTATAGAAGTATTATAATAGCATATTTATATAATAGATTACTAAAACCAAACTCAAATCTTAATTGATTTGGGTCAAAGCTTGATTATTGAATTATAAAAACTAGTGTGTAACTCCATGCATATGCACGGTTACATTTAAAAAAACCACAATTACATATATAAAATTTAGAATTTAATTAGATCTAGACTCTTCTGTTTTTGCATTTAATAATTTACTTGCCACAAAAATTAAAAAATTAGATAGAACACATGCACAAAATTGAACTCCAATTACAATTAAAATTAAATTTAGAATCTAATTGAATTTAGACTCTTTAATTTTTGCACCTAATAATTCACTTGACACACAAATTTAAAAATTAGATGAGACACGTGGTGCAAAATTAGACTTCAGTTTATAATTTAATTAGATTTTCTCTTAGTTTTGGCTATTTATATATGTGTGTGTGAGAGACTTATAAACTTGAATTGTTTTTAGTTATACAAAAAAAAAAAAAAAAAAAAGCTCAAAAATATAAAATCACTCAATTTTTTTTAATGGTTTATTTATATTGGACTTCTCTTTTTTTATACTAAATTAACTCATTTGACACAAAAATTAAAAAAAACAGAGATTAGATGTGACACATGGCACAAAATTAAATTCTAATTGAAATCCAATTTTTACATTAAATTAACTCACTTGGCAAAAAAATTTAAAAACTTAGATTAAATGGGACACATGGCGTAAAATTATACTCTAATTTAATTTTAATTTGAAATCTAATTGAATTTTCTTACAACTTTACCTATTATTATGTATATAGATAACCTTTAACTCTAAGAACTCAAATAAAATATGAATAACTTAGTTAGCTAACAGGATCTAAAATAAAATCTAATTGACTCTTGAAAATAAGAAAAGTGCTACGTCACAACATTTTTTTCTCGATATTTTTACAACAAATTTTAGGTGACAGGTTATTATAAGTTTTTAATTTGAATCCACTACTAAAACTATTTCCTTGTCCATTAATAATGTAACAATCTGTTACTCAAAATTTTTTATAAAATTATTGTAAAAACGTTATGTACATAGTATTTCTCTGAAATTAAATAATCAATATTCCTGCTTAACCAAGTTCAGGTCAATGTTGGCCTTTGCGTAGGACTTCAGTTTTCGCCGAACCCTTCATTACAAAGCAACTATAATAAATTTCACACTTCCTGTACATAATACATTAGGATGTACCCCACTATGCCACCACTACCCAGAAAAGACAAGAGGGAAACTTTGTATAATAAATAAACAAATTATTATTGTTGTACACCTCCTTATTAATGACATAAAAAGTAAAAACCCACCAAACAAAAAACAGAAAAAATATATAAATTAAAAAATTAAAATAGGCAAAAGACAAACCACAATTTTGTTGGTGCTTAGTGCCTATATTGGGTAGTTGCATTGATAACATTTTGGAGGTCCCTCCTATTCAACCTTGCTATTTTCTGCTGAGTGGTCACTCTCTCACAGTGTTTTTTTTTTTATGAATCACTCTCTCACAGAGTTGCATCTCACTGTTTTGTGCTTTTTAATATACTAGATATGGTATAGGAAATTAAGAATGTCATTCTTAAAAAGAATGGTTTAAATTCACATGTTTCAAGGGGCCTCTTAAATATTCTTTCCGTAAAGGATGTAGGACAAGACAACTAATTCCCTCACCTTTCTAAATTTTATTAGAGATAGAAGTAGGGGGGGTACTTATTCCACACTTACCTTAAATTTTACTACTTTTATACCTTATTATTTATTTTAATAATTATTTTTTTAAAGCTTTGAGACTGATATGAAAGACTGAAAGTGATATATAAGTAATATAACACATGTAAGGTTTCCATAAATAAATATATATATATATATATATAACACATGTAAGGTATGTTACAACTTACAACAGCATTGAATTTGGATTTCTTTTGTTACTTCATTCATACCGCGTTTGGTTAGCATGGAATTGGGACATGGGGTTTCATTGCAGTTTCTTTCTGCAATCTAGTTTCTATGTATTTTAGTGCATAAAAAATTAAAAATCCAAAAACCAATTTAGCTCAACAAGATCAAATGTACTAAGAAGGTTGTGATTAATTGATCCGTGATGTAACATGAAAATCTAGTTTTACATTAATAAGATGGAGGCTACAAATTAATCATCAAGGAGGGTTTCCCAAAACAAAGGTCACAAAAACATAAATCCCTATTATAAAAAAAAAAAAAATAAAAAAATAAAAACTAGTTTGCTTTATATATAAATTCCTATTACCGAAAAAAGAAGAAGAGATTTTTTAATCTATACCCATTTATATTTATATCTATATCTAATATAAAATCAAAAGTAATCTTGATGATCTAATATAAAATAAAAAATTCTAACTTTTGTTGACTTTCTATATTCGCACTCAAAATTTTTTTTTTTTGAAAACTTACATTTTTCCATGCCATTATTGTAATATATGTTTCTTATTTAAGTTTAAATTTTAAATAAATATTTCATATAAAACCTCCTATATTCATACATCTGACCTTTATGGCCTGTTTGGAAGTTTAGAGAGAGAGAGAGAGAGAGAGAGAGAGGAGAGTAGTGGGAAGGAGAGTAGAGGAGAATGATTATCCTCTACCTTGTTTGGATGTTTTTAAAACTAAGTAAAGGGGACGAGAGTAATTAGTCTTTTTATTTGTAATTTTGTTAATATAATAAGGGCAAATTTGATAATTCATTTGGTTAAGCATTTTTATCCTCCACTCTCCCTTAAAATCTCTCCAATTTTGCAATCCCTCCAAATCCCTCCCCCTCCTTCCTTAAAAAATTTCCAAACAAGGGTATTAAATTACTCTCCCTCCCTCCACTCTACTCTCCCTCCATTTTTAAACATCCAAACAAGCCATTAAAATTTGGGGTTGTTTCATTTTGGTCATTTATCTTACAAATTTTTCGATTCTCAAAAAAAAAAAAAAAAATCTTACAAATTTTTCATTTTTACATTTTATGTTTGATTCATTTTAATATTGGCCATTTATATTTCAATATTTTCAGTTTGGTCCTTCATATTTGATTTAGTTTTCTATGTATAACTTTATGTTTCAAAACTTTCATTTCCATAAAATCTAAACTAAAAGATTAAATAAAAAAGTTTGAAACTTAAAATGTCAATAAAAAAAAAAGAATCAAATATTAAAAAAAATGGAAACTAAATGGCAAATATGAAAACAGAAATAGAATCAAATATGAATGACCAAAATTAAAATTTTGAAACATAAAGGACTAAAAAAAATATAACCTTAAATTTTATGTCATCAAAAGTATACCTTGGCGAAGACTTTAAGAGCATCCGCATTCATTTTTTCTAATTCTATCCTATTTTACTATCTAAAAAACTATTTTACCAATTATACCATACCAATTTTCAAAACCCCAACATAAAAACTTCTATTATTTTATCCTACTCATTAAAATAATATATTTTTACAATAAAATATATATATATATATATTTATCCTCACTCACTGAATTTCAGTGTTTTATTTTTCCCATTCTCTCTTCCAGTCTCCTCCTCCACACAATCCAGATCGGCGAAACTGGGAAAAAAAAAAAAAAAACTGATCAACCACCATCCTCCATCATCCCAGATCGGCGCAATTGAAAAAAAAAAAAAAAAAAACCCACGCCGATCAAAAACCCACACGCCGATCAACCACCATGCAACCCAACTCCTCCACACAACCACCATCCTCCATCATCCCAGATCGGCGCAACTAAAAAAAAAAAAAAAAAAAAAAACCCACGCCGATAAAAAACTATAGAACCCAACTCCTCCACACAACCACCATCCTCCATCATCCCAGATTAGCGAAACTGGAAAAAAAAAAAAAAAAAAAAAACCGTCAGAGCCATCGCAAGTGCAGAGAGCAGATGAGAAAGGGAGAAGAAAGAGAGAGAAAAGAACAGAAATAGTGAGAGAGGAGAGAGAAAATGCCGGGAAAATGGGAGAGAGGGAATTAAAATATATTTTTTTTTATCCCATTAGCTACAGTACCATCTTACATTTAAGATGGTATTGTAGCTCAATTGTATTTTGTTTTACCATTCTTGCAAGATACAACATTCAATGGAGCAACTTATTTGTGCTAAATTGTAAAATAAATTGCAGAAAAAGGCTCCCTTTACCCTATACCATATTCAATGCTGGTGCTCTAATATGCAATCATGGGCTTAGATCTAAAGATTTATTTTAAATTTTATTATCAATGCGTTCATTTACCTAGGCAAGACTCTGAACTCTTCAACTTTTTGTCCCACTCTTTGAGTAAGAGACAACAATAAACAAATGCAGATTACTCCACCGACATTTTTTTTTTTTTTATTTGGCAAGTACACATACTCTCTTTTTTTTAGTACCTGAGAGATACGATCTGATTAATTGCTCAAATCTAAATTTGTATTAATCATTCTGTAATTAATTACCTTAGCTTAGTCCCAACTCTAAAGCTCATAATGTTGGCTCATTAAAAAAAAAAAAGTTAATAAACTTGGCTTAAGTTCTTATAACTATTTCACAATTTTTATTTTCATAATTTTAACGTGGTAGACTGTAGACTTAGATACAGTACTTAGATGTTGTTCCTTAAGTTTTCCTTTTAAGATTCTGCCATATAAAATTTTTTCTCATAGGATGAAAATATATTTTTTAGTTAAGTAGCCGTATAGTTGAATTTTAATAGAATAAACTAAAAAACAGCACCTAAGGTATTGTATTTAAGTTTTGCCTTAAATTGTAAATAGTTACCTATTACTTACCTATGGATTCATAATTTTTTCTTTACTACTTACACTTTACTACAACATATTTATGATAAAAAAAAGTTATAAAATAGCCTATGATACTAGATCATTTTTTTTTTATACGAAATACTGAAAATTTTATTAAGAGCTAGAAAAACTTATTACATTATGGGCTAGAGCTTGCTCTAAAAAATAAGAATTCTCCTTTATCCAAGTCATATAATTAACAACACCTAAAGCGTGTTTAGCTAAAAGTCTATGACCTTTTAACTTTTATTAAGCTTTGAGTGTGGTATACTTTTTTTTTTTTTTTTAGTTTTTAATTTCATCCACCCCAAGTGGTATATAATGTGTAAGTGATGTAATTCAATAACACATAAAATTATGTGAAAGTTTTGATTAAAGTGTGTGTACATAAAATAACAGAAAAGAAAATGAATTCCCAATGTTGGTAATAAATTAATAATTAATTAAGGATAATTAAGGAAGTGTAACCAATAAAAAACGTTGACTAGTGAAGTAGATTTCAATTGGTCCAATCTGGTCCGCACATCACGGTGAAAAAACCAAAGATCGGACGGTTGAGAAACTTCTGATTGGTACATCGTAAATTCCCCCAAGAAGAAAGAAGAAAGATTTCTAAGATATATCGTTCTTCCCCGATCTCGCGCTATATTAATAAATCCACTACCAAATTAAAGAAACAAAGAATAAACTCACACGTAAACCAGTTGAGAGAGAGAGAGAGAGAGAGAGAGACTCACACACAGTGAGAGAGAGAGAAGGAGGTTAGGGCAAAATCTTGGTGGATCTAGATCTCTAGAGAAACAGCCACCATGGCGAGAGGCGCTCTCGCTTTTCAACAACGACGACGATGGATCTCTCTGTGTCTCTTGCTGTTTTTCTTCGTCCATGTCGATGTCGCTCGCTGCTTCTACCTCCCCGGCGTCGCTCCCCAAGATTTCCAACTGGTATATAATCATTTTCTCTTTCTCTCTCTCTCTTTGTTTTTTTAGGGTTTCAGCTTTAGATCTTGGATCCAATTTTTGTTTGGATCTGCGTCAACTTGATTCATTTTCTATATTTTGTTGAAAAAATCGTTGGGATCTGTGCTGTAGTTTATGCAATGATTGAATTTTCTGGATTTTGTTTGCGTAATTATTGTGAATCTCTGCGTTTTCTGTTGCTGTAAATATATATCTTTTCCTATAGGATATGATATAAAGTTTGAACTTTGTATGTGTGTGTGGAAGGAAATTCTAAACAGTGTTTGAATTAGAAAAAAGTGTTGACCAATATGAAATCACTTGTTTTAGGGATTTAGAATTTAGCCTGGGGAGTTGTTGACCGATGATCATCGATTCTTGAACTCTAGATCTATAAGATCTGTTACTTTTGAAGACTTATGTATAAGAAATTTGTTTTCTTGGGACATTCTATTGACTTCCAAAGTTTTATCTAAACAGTTTCCTTAGGTTGAGCGTGCTCGCCATCAAACCCGTTATTTAGAATGGGATTTAAGTTTAGATATATTTCATCAAGTTTGAATGCTCTCGTGTTTATAGAAAGAAATTAGTATGTTGCATATACAACCTGGGCTTTTTTGATCATATGATACTAGAAAGTATACACTTTTTTCACTCTGGTTACCTACACTACTCCTGAGTTGGTAGAAGTTTAGCTATTTTAGTGGTTATATGATGATAATGAAATCCTCCCATGTGTTATCTCATGCTTTAGATGTATCCCAATTGATGTAACCACGTTTCTCTGTTGAGACGCTAAAACTAATTTTGGATATATTGAGATCATTTTGATGTTCAAAATTTTATTTTTTGTTGGCTGCAGGGGAATGAGTTGAAGGTGAAAGTGAACAAATTGACCTCTACAAAAACTCAGCTTCCTTACTCCTACTATTCCCTCCCTTATTGTCTTCCAGAGAAGATAGTTGACAGTGCTGAGAATCTTGGGGAGGTTCTTCGTGGTGATCGTATTGAAAACTCTCCTTATGTGGTCAGTTAGATTTTTTGGAGGAATTATTTTTCCTCTTGTTTAGTCATTATGTTTGGCTATTGAGTTGCTGATCGCTTTTGTTTGTTGCAGTTTAAAATGAGAGAGCCACAGATGTGCAATGTTTTGTGTCGAGTAACTCTCGATGCAAAAACTGCAAAGGCGTTCAAGGAAAAGATAGATGACGAGTATCGGGTGAACATGTAAGGCAGTAATGTAGAGGGTTTTGAATGTGAATTATAATCTTATGTGAATAACCAGCTAACTTTATGACATAATTTTTTTGGTTACCTTTGTTCCATATGTCAAGGATTTTGGATAATCTTCCTTTGGTTGTCCCTATAAGAAGGCCTGATCAGGAAAATTCTATTGTGTATCAACATGGCTTCCATGTGGGTCTCAGAGGACAGTATGCAGGGGTAAGAAGTCGAGCAATTACCATTTCTTTTAACTAGTAAGCTAAAACTTTTAGCAGTGTAATCATCCAAGCAATTTTTATTTTTTAATCTTTAATATAATTATTTGCAGAGCAAGGAAGAAAAACATTTTATCCACAATCACTTAACCTTTACAGTCAAGATTCATAAAGATCCTGTGACAGAATTATCAAGGATTGTCGGATTTGAGGTCAGACCATTCAGGTAAGATTATGATTCCTCTCAGTATCATCTGTTTATCAATTTCTGCTAATTTCTCGCTTCGATAATGATTTTTGCCTGTATAATAGCGATATTTTATAATTTTTCCAAGTACAGTATCAGGCATGTATATGACGGTCAATGGAATGAAAAGACCCACCCCCGTTTAAAAACTTGTGATCCTCATGCAAAAACCTTGGTTACCAACTCTGAAACTCCTCAAGAGGTTGAAGATAAGAAGGAAATTATATTTACATATGATGTTAACTTTGAGGTCAGTTACCATACCTCTTAGTAAAGGAAGAACTTTGCTGTTTGCCATTTGGTTTATTATGATATTCTCTTGTTGATTATTTTGCCCTTCGATAAACCCTGCAGGAGAGTGATGTGAAATGGGCATCTCGGTGGGATACCTATCTTCTGATGGCTGATGATCAAATTCACTGGTTCTCAATTGTTAATTCTTTGATGATTGTTCTTTTCCTCTCTGGCATGGTGGCTATGATCATGTTGCGGACGCTTTACCGGGACATCTCCAAGTACAACCAGTTAGAGACTCAGGAAGAAGCCCAAGAAGAGACAGGGTGGAAACTGGTGCATGGGGATGTTTTCAGGCCTCCATCAAACCCAGACTTACTATGTGTTTACGCCGGCACAGGAGTTCAGTTTTTTGGGATGATTGTTGTCACTATGATGTTTGCTGTCCTTGGATTCCTCTCCCCCTCGAACCGAGGTGGATTGATGACGGCCATGCTTTTACTCTGGGTCTTTATGGGACTGTTTGCTGGATATTTTGCAGCCCGCCTCTATAAGATGTTCAAGGGGGCAGAATGGAAGAAAATTGCTCTCAAAACTGCTTTCTTTTTTCCTGCAACTGTCTTTGCCATTTTCTTTGTCCTGAATGCTCTAATTTGGGGGCAGAAGTCCTCTGGGGCAGTGCCATTTGGAACCATGTTTGCTCTGGTTTTCTTGTGGTTCGGCATCTCAGTTCCCCTTGTTTTTGTGGGTAGTTATGTGGGTTATAGGAAGCCCGCAATTGAGGATCCTGTGAAAACCAATAAGATCCCTAGGCAGATCCCTGAACAGGCTTGGTACATGAACCCAGCATTCTCTATCTTAATTGGAGGCATACTCCCCTTTGGTGCCGTCTTTATCGAGCTCTTTTTCATCCTCACTTCAATATGGTTGCAACAGTTCTATTACATATTTGGGTTCCTCTTCATTGTCTTCCTCATCCTTATTGTCACATGTGCCGAGATTACAATTGTACTTTGCTACTTCCAGCTGTGCAGTGAGGACTACCTCTGGTGGTGGAGGTCATATTTGACTTCAGGTTCCTCTGCACTCTATCTTTTCCTATATGCCGCCTTCTACTTCTTTACAAAGCTTGAGATCACAAAGCCGGTGTCTGGGATGTTGTACTTTGGCTACATGCTGATTGCCTCGTATGCATTTTTCGTGCTGACTGGTACAATTGGTTTCTATGCATGCTTCTGGTTCACAAGGCTTATCTACTCATCAGTGAAGATTGATTAGTTAATTTTTTCCAAGTGAGGAATGTGGCTGTTGGTACCACCTGAGGAAGCACACAGAATTACCACTTGGGATGAGAAACATGGTGAACCCTTCTGGACTTACCATTCGGGTTCAATTTTGAATTTTAAAATCATAGAAATTGTTATTATTGTTTAGTCTTCTCTATACAGGTTCTTTGGCAGTTCTTAGTTTCTCCTTTCCTCTTCCCCCTTTTCCTTTTGTTTCTAATTCTTTGTTCTCATTGTCTACTTGTTCTGTATTACACGTTTGCCCAAATGGCCTACTTTAGAAATGAAAAACAGATTCTTGTATCAACTGCCAGTTGTTTATCTGTTTGTTGTTGCCGAAATCCTTAAAACTAATCAATTTATGCTTTTTGAAACTACAATAAGATGGAAGATCAATTTATGGTGCCCTGTGCTATAATTGTCCTCAAATCGGTGTAGTTTAGTAGTTTATCTTAGCATACTTAATATGTTTATTTCTTCTCTCTACGTTGATATGTTTATTTCTATACTAAAAATACTTTTGACCCTCTGTTCGGGGTGGATCAGTTAAATATTATCTATTGCAACTTTTAGCCAAGCAAAGAGGCGAGAAGATAAAGATGACGCGGGCAGTGTAGCTGACAGGTTATTCAATTGAAACTGTATAAGCAAAAATTAAGGGTCGTCAATGGGCCGGGTCGGGCCGGCCCGGCCCATTTTCACTTGGCCCATGGGCACAATGGGCTGGGTATAATGGGCTATTAACTAATTAACGGGCCGGGTCGGGCTGGGCCGAAAGAGTAAACATCAGCCCATGACCTTGCCCATGGGCAATGTCTATTTTGTTTTTAGCGAGCTGGGCTATCAGGTTGGGCCTAATGGGCTACTCATAGGCTTGCGTTAGTATATTATTTTATTATTTTTATAAGGAAAGAATCAATTTTTTATAAGGGAATAATCAATCTATTTTTTTAAAGGAAAGAATTAAAGAATTTAATACTTAACTAGTCGCTAACCCGTGCGATGCACGGGAAAGCTATTGTATATGAATGTAAACTATTCTTTTTCTCTTCCTCTTTAATTGTTGATATGAAACATTAAATTACATAATGAAAAAAAGAAATCAAACTTAAGTTTAAATTAAAATGAAGAATCAAATCTTTAACACCCTAAATTATCCATTAAATGTATGAAACACAAATTTAAAGAACTACTCAATCAATATTTCAAATAAATTGAAAGACAACTTTAAAGTGTTCTTTGTATCTTCTTCTTTTGTTGCTTCGTAGAAGTCACTAAATATGCCATTTTGTTTTCCTTGATTATAGATGTTGGTGTGAGTTGTACATAACATTGAACATAAACTTTTTGAAACTTTGTAAAATCACCATCTTGTTCACTTGATAATTTGTTGTTACATTCATTTGAAGTATAACTGATGTAAGCCTAGCAATAGAACAGGTTGAGAAATGTATTACAACATATAGAAGTTAAAATCAAATTTGTAATTTTGCTATATTAAATAATACGTATTTCTGTCATTTTATCAAGCTAAATTACTTTGTTAGTTTCTTCAAAAGATTCAAAAACTTTCTTGACGGTGAAGAATTCCCATCCATACTTAAGATTATTGTCATTTAGTTGTATTTGGAAAACAAATTCTTTTCCATTTAATTAATGAATATCAATCAACTCATAATTTTATAGTCAAATTTTGTAAAAGCAAGTCTATAGTACATAAAGCATTGTTGAGGACACAATATTATTGTTCAAGGTTTTCTTTTTTCTTACCTTATTATCAGAGTCCCACATAATTTTTGTTATTTCACTAATGGTTCTTTTGTAGACAAACATATCCTTCCTTAATGTAATTTCCTTCCGTGGGCATCCACCAAGCATTATGGCAATATTGACATCTTTACATGCTTCAACAACGTCTGTGGTAGCAACCACACCTATTGAACCATATTCATGACATGAGTGAAGAAACCTGAGGGAAGAAAATTATTTTACCTACCTAGAATTAGCTCTCAAGATAAGGAACATACCTTTCAAAAGAGGAAAGGCAGCATCAGTCATTTCCATTCTTATCCCATTCAAGGATTCAGCTGCCTGTTCAATATCAAGCAAGTGCAGAATCATAGCCTGTGCTACTATTATAATCTTTCTAATTTCTATGGTTAAACTTTCTTCATGTTGCCATCCGTTTATTTAAGCAATTGTCAAACCATGCAAACTCTTTTTTTTTTTTTTTTTTTTGTGTAATTTATTTTCTTCTTTAATTTGAATCATGAGTGTGCAATTTGCTAAAAAATAATTATAATAATGGACATAATAGGAAACAGCTTGTAAAGGTTACCATGAACTCCGATGGTCCACCTCAATTTGTAACTGATAGGCCACCCATATCAGGTCCCTTCTATGCATCTCTGGGGTTGAACCAAAACCATCGGCAAGCAGCCCCACACTCTTTAGGTGGTTAGGTGCTGATTCCTACAAGGACATGAGTCTGGAAATTAAGTTAAACATTTCAGTTGGCACAATATTGAGTTTTGATGACATACACATCAAACTAAGATTCAATAGTCAGAACTTGCAAACGCTTCACTAAGGCTACTATGGATACCTTTCCATCAAGGTCTAACTCGTATGATATAATCATGCTCAGAATTGGGACCATAGGCACATGAAACACCATCTTGTATTGATCATCCACACATCTGAACTTACAGAAATTGAATAATTTCCCACGGACCTATCAACTTTCTGTACTACTCTTCTAGTCTACAGCAATAGCAGCCCAGCAAAGGCCTCTAAAGCTCTAAAGTGACACCAGTCTACAGACTAATAATCAATATGGTATATCATTGTTACAATAGTGCAGCCAAAAATAAAAAAACATTTGTACAATACTATCAACTATTACCAAAACTATCTAAATGTTGTTTTCTACTATGTAAACCTATCTCACCATCAAGGCCAATAAAATTAAAAGCTTTGATTCCTTTGAAGTTATTAAGGGTAACAAACTCTAATCTTAATGCACAAACCTACCATGAAACAAAATCATTAAAAAAAATCAAACCTACCTCTCAAAGGGAATCATATCAAAATCTCACCATCAATACCAATCCCAATATCAAACATATGACATTGAGAAAATAAGTCCAGCAAAACATCTCACCCTGATTAAATCAACAACACAACATCACATTCACTACTTATCTTCCTCCTTACCACTCTCCATGTATTATGACTTCTAAAGCAACAACAAAAAATAACATAGGAATTTTATCAAACAACTTGTGTACATGTAAGAGAAACAACACTTAATGAAAGTGGACATCAATGAGAATGATCTTTTACTCTGCAATTCTTTAGCTTTAGCTATCTTCTGCCTTTTACATTAATTTAGATGGATATTATTGCCTACACAACAAAGCAAAAAACCCAACCCTGTTCTGAATATGCTTAATTTCTGTATTCTTTCTAATTAATATATAAAGAAAAAACAAAACAGAGATAAAAGAAAAAAAACACCCAACCCTAATCTGAATATGCTTAATTACAAATTTGCTAATAAATTAAACTTACCTTGGGACTGTGACAATGGTTCAGGCTTTCGCTTTGGCTCCTCCTCAGCTTCGAAAGAGACAGCCTCAGCCCCAGCCCCAGCCCCTTCTTCACACCTACGAACTGTGGCAAAGGTTCACAACCATCATCGCCCATTCTGCTCCTTTTTGGCTTATGTTGGATCAGATTTCGGCGTTACGTCTAGTTCCTGACCATTCTCGGAATATATTAAGCTAATCCAATCAATATATTTGAAAACGTTGCAGCAGGAATGCCATAGCCCATAGAGGTTAGAGATTTAGAGGGAGAGAGGGAGTGCTTCTGCATTAGCGTTAGGATTTGGGGGAAGGTTAGAGATTTAAAGAGAGAGGGAGTTCTTCTGCATTAGGAGGGGAGTCGGGAGAGATATAGAATAGTTGGGTTAATTCTCTTTAAAAAAAAATTAACTTAAATAAATAAAATCTAAAAAAAAATAATAATGGTGACGTGGAAAATTGTGGGAAGTTCAAAAGCTTCGGTTTTATATATATATATATAGATTACAAATTTTTTTACATTCAAATCTATTTAATTTTTTGTTTTGTTGATGGAAACCTATTTAATTTTTTTTTATTAAGGCTTTAAATAGTTTTTTATTTTATCTTTAATAAAAAAAAAATGTCAAATGGTTAATTCAAATTTGCTAGATGACTAGAAAAATATATATTTAATAAACTAAGTTTTGCACAATTACTTTGAGTATCTTAGTGGTTAAGGGCTTAAGAAATTGCTCTATAATATCTCAAGATCAATCCTTCATACACTTCTTATATATTTTTGTTATGAATTATAAGTTATTGGGCTGGGCCAATGAGCTGGGCAACGGGTTCGGGCTACTGGGCTAGCCCATCGGGACCCATGGGCATAAAAACTAGCCCACGGCCTGACCTACTGGGCTAGTGGGCTGCCCATGAGCCTTAATAACAACGGGCTGGGCCGCCCATTAGCCCGGTGGGCCATCGGGTTTCTGGGCCGGGCTATGGGCCGTGGGTTATTTGATGACCCTTAGCAAAAATGAACTCCTTACCTTTTTAACTAGCTAAATTGAAGACATATTAGCATTTGTGAATACCACTAAGTAATAGCACAACACAAATGTTTTAACTTCAAACTGGGGCAGTATTTAGGATGGAAGTTGAAGACCTTAAAGACTCCTGTATTGACAAATTACCTTGACTTTGAAATCACCTTCATTGCCAACACAAATTAAGGAGACAAAGGATCACATTGTCTCAAACTACCACTGAGGAACCCCAAAATTCATAGGGACACCAAGAACAAAGAGGCAATGACTTTTCAACGATTCAGTCTTTTCAATCTCCCTCAAAATTCTTAGGTTCATTGTCGTGATATTTTAACGCTAATCAGTTAATTATAGCATAATTTGTGAACAAACTGAACATGTTTAGTATGTGCATATGTCATACGAACTCGAATATCAGGACATCCTACTTTAGATCTTACGTCCTCCCAAAACTTGTTGGTAACTTAACAGTTAACATCATCTATTTTTGGGACATGATTTGCGGAGTAAACACAATCTTCTTTTATTTTGTTGTTCACCCTGGCCTGCTTCCTTTCCTTTTATAGTTTTATTTACTTGAGTTATTTTAATTTATTCGAGAGATACTCCATGTTAATGCTTTTTGGGGGGTTTCAAATTAGATTCTATAGTTTTATAAGTCACAAATTAAACCCTAAACGCTAAAGGCCTTGTAACTGAATTGACACCTCCCCATGTACAAAGTGCTTGGGGGTCTAGGGGGGAAAAAGTCCAAGCTGCGAGTTTAACAGTAATGCATGTTGTAATTATTTTTCAAAAAAAAAAAACCCTTAAACCTTTTAATTCATTCAATCCAAACCCTATGCTCGTGCAATTAGTGACAAAGAAAGAGAGGAGAGGGTTTGAATTTGTTGACGTGGGTGGCTTGAATTGCCACTGAAGCCCACAAGCCCACCATTTGTATGTCAGTCAAGTATTACCGAATACAACTAGGAATATAATTCCTAGTAATAGTCAACCTATAACATATATATATTAGGTTTGAGATCAACAACAATATATAGAGAGAATTAGAGAATTCCTAAAGCTTAGTAGCAGCCGCATAAGAAGAACAATAGAGTTTTCTTGTCTTGTGGGTGAGAGAGAGTTAAGGTGTAATTGAGATTTGGGTTTCTTAAGAGTGTTCTTGTGCACTATTGTATCTTCCTAATTTTATAGTGAACCGTCGTTACCGTGGAGGTAGGTAGTTTGCCGAACTACGTAAATTCTTGTGTTCTTTGTGTGTGTTTGTTATTTAACTTCCACTTATTTACTGTTATTGATTTGAGTCCTGGAGTGCTATCTGCACAACAAGTGGTATCAGAGTCAGGTTAGGATTCAATCATTTTGAATACAATATAGATGTCAAGCACAAAGTATGATGTAGAGAAGTTTTGTGGTAAGGGAAATTTTTTTCTTGGCCAAGGTGGATGAAGGATCTCTTAATTCAACAAGTAGTTCACAAGGCCTTGCTTGGGAAGGAGAAGAAACCGAAAACAATGAAGGATGTAGAATGGGTAGAGATGGATGAGAAAGCAGCTAGTGCTATTTGTCTCAACCTAGGTGACGAGGTCATTCACAACATCCTAGAAGCAAAGACCGCAAATGAGGTTTTGGGAAAAACTAGAAGGTCTTTATATGAGAAAGAATCTGACAAACAAGTTGTACGTGAAGAAGCAATTGTATAGTTTGCATATGAAAGAGGATTCTGATTTGTTGGAGCATCTCAACACATTTAATATGTTGAACACCCAACTGTCAAGTTTTGGGGTGAATTATGAGGACGAAGATAAACGTTACTCTTATTAGCATCGCTTCCTACTTCTTTTGATTATCTAGTGACTACGTTGATGTATGGGAAATAGACTATAGTACTCAAGAAGGTGACTAGTGCTTTCTTGTCACACATAAAGATGAAGTAAGATGGTGATGTTTCTCAAGCTGATGGACTTATTGTAAAGTCTGAGTCAAGCAATAAGGGTAGAAGTAGGTCGAGAGGACAAAACTCCAACGGAAATAGATCACAGTCTAAATCACGTGCAAAGAAAGATGTAGAGTGCTTTTATTGTCACAAGAAAGGGCACTACAAGAATCGGTATAAAGAGTTGAAAGAGCATTTAGAGGAGAAGAAGAATGGAAAAAAGCCTTTAGAATCAACTAGTATTGCTGAAGAAACATTAGATGACAATGAAGTTGGTGCAGGTTTACTTTCAGTTTCATCAGGTAATAATGTTCTATTGGAATCTTGAGTTTTAGATTCAACATGCTCATATCATATGACTCCAAAGAAAGATTGGTTTGACATGTATAAGCCTCACAACGGTGGTATGGTCCAAATGCAGTCATCACTCCGGTGGAGTCCAACATTGACAACACAAAATTATGGCATATGCAACTTTGCCATATTGGTGAATGTGGTATGTTAGAGTTGCACAAGAGAAATTTATTGAAGGGGGTGAAGACATGCAAACTAAACTTCAGCAAGTATTGTGTGTACGGGAAGCGACATAGAGTCAGTTTCAAGACCGACTTTCATAAAAGTAAGGGTATTCTTGACTACATTCATTCAGATATTTAGGGTCTAGTGTCAATTTCTTCTCATAGCGGTGCTCAGTATTTCTTCAGTTTCATTGATGATTACTCTAGAAAGGTATGGATTTATTTTATGAAGCATAAGTCTGATGTGTTTGACATATTTAAAAAGTGGAAAGCAAAGGTTGAGAATCGGATTGGCAGGAAAATAAAATACCTTTGAATAGATAATGGACTAGAGTATAGAGATAAAGAATTCATAAGAATATGTGAATTAGAAGGCATTACTCGTCACTTCACAGTTAAAGGAACTCCACAGCAGAATGGGGTTGTAGAAAGAATGAATAGAACCTTAGCAGAAAGAGCCAGATGCATAAGATTGAATGCAGGGTTGCCTAAGGTGTTTTAGGTAGAGACAGTTAACACAGTAAGCTTCATTATTAATATATCTCCATCATTAGCCATAGATTTCAAGATTCCAGAAGAAGTTTGGTCAGGTTGACCTGTTGATTATTCGAGTCTAAAAATCTTTGGTTGTCCAACTTATGTGCATGTGTAGAGTGAAGAGCATTCTAAATTGGATTCGAAGTCAAGAAAATGCGTATTTCTTGGTTTTGAAAAAGGTGTTAAAGGCTACAGGTTTTGGGATCCGTTCTCAAAGAAAACGGTGATCAGTAGAGATGTCATATTTGATGAAGCCTTTATATTGAAACAGAATGCAGCAGAGACATGTGATGATAGTCCACAGGAAAAATTAACTGTTGAGGTGGAGTTTGTCGAGAATAGTTCACCCATTGAAAAGGGTGATGCTGAGATTGATCCACAGTAGCAACAAGAAGAGTCTTATTCAATTGCTAAAGGTAGAGAGAAGCGGGTTCACAAAGCATCACAGAGATATGGCTTTGAAGACATGGTTAGTTTTGCTCTCGTAACCAGCAGTGGAGATCCATTCACTTTCAAGGAGGTTACAAATAGGAAAGACAATGATAAATGACTTGTAGCAATGTAAGAAGAGATGGAGTCACTACAGAAGAATAAGACTTGGGAATTAGTGAAATTGTCTAAGGAAAAGAAGGCTATTAGTTGCAAGTGGATATTCCACAAGAAAGAAGCATTGTCAGAAAAGAAAGGTGAAAAATTCAAGGCACGATTAGTAACTAAGGGTTACTCACAAAGAGAAGGAATTGATTATAATGAGATTTTTTCACCAGTTGTGAAGCACACCTCAATTCAATTAATCTTAGGATTTGTGACAATGCATGACATGGAGTTAGAGCATCTAGATGTGAAGACCGCATTCCTCCATGGAGATTTAGAAGAAGAGATTTACATGCAACAACCTAAAGGCTTCAAAGAACTTGGCAAGGAAGATTATGTTTGTCTGTTGAAGAGATCATTATATGGCTTGAAGCAGTTTCCTAGGCAATGGTACAAATGGTTTGATTCATTCATGGTCGCACATAGGTACATGCACTGTGAGTATGACTGTTGTGTTTATTTTAGAGTACTTGCTAATGGCTCTTATATATTTCTTGCTCTATATGTTGATGACATGTTAGTAGCTGCATAGAGTAAGCAAGAAATTGTGAAATTGAAGTCTTTGTTGAGTAGTGAATTTGACATGAAGGATCTTGGAGCTGCAAAAAAGATCCTTGGGATAGAAATTTACTGAGTTAGAAGGGCTAGTAAATTATGGTTATCTCAGACGGGCTATCTTAAGAAGGTGTTAGAGAGGTTTAGTATGCTTCATGCAAAACCAGTTAGTACATTGCTTTCTGCTCATTTTAAATTGTTCTCACAGTTGTGTCCAAGTTCAGATGAGAAGTCAAGGTATATGTCTAAAGTGCCATATGCGAATGCAGTTGGGTGTCTCATGTATTTGATGGTGTGCACTAGGCCTGATATTTCTCATGCAGTCAGTGTGGTCAGTAGGTATATGGCAGACCCAGGCAAAGAGCATTGGAATGCAGTAAAGTGGATCTTTACGCTCCGTTTGTTTCAATGGAAAACCTTGTGTAAAGATAGTTTTCCTTGTTTTCCAGTGTTTGATAGCATAAAAAAAGATGAGTCAAAGGAAAACTATCTTTGGTCAATATAAAAAATATAGCTTATTTTTTGAGATTGTTTTCCATTAATTTTTTTTGGAAAACAACTCTATCTCACAGCAAGCTAAATAAGGGAAGTTAGGAAGTTATTTTTCAACTCATTTAAAGTTGTTACCAAACATTGAAAAATGAGATAGTTTTATAGAAAATGTTTTTTAGAAAATAACTCATTTTCTAGAAAACATCATTATTGAAACAAACAGAGCGTTAGATATCTTATAGGCACTCGTAATTTCGATATCCTATTTTATCAGAGAGCAAGTATAGAAGCCGTGGTTTATGTGGATTCCGACTATGCAAGGGACCTTGATTCTAGAAAGTCCATGACATGCTATGTGTTTAGGTTTGTTGGTGGCCCAATTTGCTGGAAATCTACACTACAAGATGTAGTTGTTTTATCCACTACAGAAGCAGAATATATGGCGATGATAGAGGCAGGAAAAGAAGCCATTTGGCTTAGTGGACTGGTTAATGAGCTTGGTTTCAAGCAGGATAGCATGGTGCTACATCGTGATAGTCAAAGTGCAATTCATTTAGCAAAGAATCAGGTACATTGTGCAAGAACAAAGCATATTGCTATGCGATGTCACCAAATCAGAGAATGGGTTTTGTCTGGTGATATTTCTTTGTTGAAGATTCTCATTAGTGAGAATTCCTTTGATATGTTAACAAAGCCAATTCTAACAGACAAGTTCAAGCACTGCTTGGACTTGATTGGTATTTGTAGCATTAAGCTGTTAAGGGCTAAGGTGGAGGCAGTGGAAGAGTTTGCTCGTGTAGCTTGATCAATTCAAACCAAGGTGGAGATTTGTTGACGTGGGTGGCTTGAATTGCCACTGAAGCCCACAAGCCCACTGTTGTATGTCAGTCAATTATGACCGAATACAACTAGGAATATAATTTATAGGGTAAATTACACTTTACCACCCTAAACTATACACTAGATTACACTTTGCACCCTAAACTATTCAAATGCACATTTTGCACCCTAAACTATCACATTTATCACACTTTGCACCCCAACATTACTTTTACAGGTAAATTAGAGTGATAATTTATGTCTAACTTAATGGTAAAAGTAACATTGGGGTGTAAAGTGTGATAAGAGTGATAGTTTAGGGTGCAAAGTGTGCATTTGAATAGTTTAGGGTGTAAAGTGTAATCTGGTGTATAGTTTAGGGTGGTAAAGTGTAATTTACCCTAATTTATAGTAATAGCTGACCTATAACATATATATATATATATTAGGTTTGAGATGAATGGCAATATATAGAGAGAAATAGAGAATTCCTAAAGCTCAACAGCAGTAGCATAAGAAGAAAAATAGAGTTTTCTTGTCTTATGGGTGAGAGAGAGTTAGGGTATAATTGGAATTTGGGTTTTTTAAGAGTGTTCTTGTGCACTATTGTATCTTCCTAATTTTATAGTGAAATTTCTCCATCATCGCCGTGAAGGTAGGCAGTTTGCCGAACTACTAGTGAGAATGCCTCTGATATGTTAACAAAGCCAATTTCAACAGACAAGTTCAAGCACTGCTTTGTCTTGATTGATGTTTGCAGCTTGTGAGCCCTTAAGGGCTAAGGTGGAGGCGATGGAGGAGTTTGCTCATGTAGCTTGATCAATTCAAACCAAGGTGGAGATTTGTTGAGGTGGGTGGCTTGAATTGCCACTAAAGCCCACAAGCCCACTATTTGTATGTCGGTCAAGTATGATTGAATACAACTAGGAATATAATTCCTAGTAATAGCCGACCTATAACATATATATATATATATATATATATTAGGTTTGAGCTGAATGGCAATATATAGAGAGAATTAGAGAATTCCTAAAGCTTAGCAGCAGCCGCATAAGAAGAAGAATAGAGTTTTCTTGTCTTGTGGGTGAGAGAGTTAGGGTGTAATTGAGATTTGGATTTCTTGAGAGTGTTCTTGTGCACTATTGTATCTTCCTAATTTTACAGTGAAATTTCTCCATCATCGCCGTGGAAGTAGGCAGTTTGCCCAACCACGTAAATTTTTGTGTTCTTTGTGTGTACTTGTTATTTAATTTTCGCTTATTTACTGTTATTGGTTTGAATCTTGAGTGCCATCTGCACAACAAAATTGAATTGTATTAAGTTCAATTTAAATTGTAACTAATGACATATTAGGATCACTTTGAAAATTCCCTAATCTATAGGGTTTGATTTGCACCTTCTAAAACAATAGGATTTAATTTGAAACCCTCCCTAAATATTACAATGTATTTTTCCTACTTTATAATTTGTTTTAACCGTAAAATATATATTTTTTTAAAGTTAATTATTTATGCAACGATGTATAGGAAATGTAACCAACCACAAGGCTTCATGATGTGTGGCGCTAGCAAGCTTAAGGTTTGATGGAAAACAGGCAAGTGGCAAAACAAGCATACAATCTTTTACATTTTCTTCCCTCAAACTTACAAGCACTATTTCAAGTTGTATTATACATTGTTTTTTAGGCAGAGTATTGTCACCAAAAAAAAAAAATTCAGTCATCAGCATATCAAACAAATTATTTTACATCACAAAGTCAGTCTGCATCATCAGCAGTAAAATCAGGCTCAGAAGGCTTCTGCAGTTTCACCAATTCCCTAGCTGTCCTTGCATTCCGATTTCGGTGTACACCACGAAGAGCATTTGCTGCAAACCTGGAAGCTAAGAAAGTGGCACCAATACTAAATGAACCTCCACCAACACTGCTGCGGCTTCCTTCTGATGCTTCTGCTTCTTCTTCTTCTTCTTCTTTGCGCCGAAGCTCTGCATTCTTCCTCTTGTGATATCTGCGCCATGCTGCTTGGATAAAGCATGCAGCCCAAGTTCTCCACTGCTGTGAGTAGAAACGGAAGGTGTGTTGAACCTGTCTACTGTGAAGGCGTCTAAATTGACTTGCCACAAATTTCAACTCTTCAGCTATTAGGGCAAAAGCCTCAACTTCAGTTAAAGCCTTCACTGTCCGAGTAGAAGATGGGAGGTTAGCTCCCGATTTGGGATCCAGCGCCCAGGTCAGAAGCTCCTCCCCACAGAAATCACCTTCTTTAAGCAAACTGCGGTTGAAAAACCCACTCCTCCCACCATCTGTGGTTACACTCTCGAGGCGACCACGTATGATAAAAAGCATCTGATCCACTGGATCTCCTTCCCTGACTATGTAAGTATTCTCTGTGAATAAACATGGTTGCAGTCGCTCACAGATGGCATCAAGCAATCTCTCGTCCATATTGTCAAATAGAGGAACCTATGATCACCAGCAAAACAATTAATGACATTCACAAAGCCAGATGCCACAGCACTAATTATGAAGAGGGCAGTAGGCTAAGAAAAGGCAAAGAGCACAGTCCCATAGAGTGACGACAAAGACAGACACCAACTTCTGAAGAACACGATATATCTCTCCTTAATAACAAGCCTAAGAACAGTTTGTTATTCAGACAACATTCAAATAGACAAGTCAACTCAAGAAACCCCTGGTTCAATTACTTAGGGTCATGAATTAACTGGGAAAGAATTAAGAATAAATTGGTAAAAAGCAATGCACATTAGGACAAGTAAAGAAGCCTTTATCATTTGATGATTTATTTGACATATATGAAATTACTGAGAAATTATTGGCTTGATGCGAGGAAAAAAAGACAAGCCAAGAAATTTGGTTCCAAAATTTTTGGTATGGTTGTTTTACAATAAAATTGTCACAATGCTTCATTAAAGGATCTGCAAATAAGTATCCTCACCGTTGAAAGGATACAAAGATGCCAAAAAGGGATAAAAAATTTACCCTCCTCACTAAAGCAAGACAGAGGTGCCGCTTGATATCTCTCCTAAGATCCTTTGGTAGAGTCTCAACTAAATTCTGTTCGTCTACTCCACGTGTTTCCAACCACTTGTACTGATCATAACGTCTAACCCGCTCTCTTAGGTCCTGTGGAAGTAAGCGATGATGCATCCACTGTTCTGAATCGCGCCTTTTAACTCTCATCTCCTCAAGCCGAATAGTTAGTGACTGCAGATAGGTCTGTCACAATAGCACAATACCCAAAGTTAAAATATTCTGCTTTTCATTAACATTATGCCGTTGTGATGCAAGGACAGATAAAAAATAATGTGAACTAGCAAAATACTTCAGTGACATAATTTGAAATTGAAGAATAAAATAGATACTAAAAGAAAAAGAGCAAAAATTAATTCATATGACATGTATTGTGGTACCAAGATTTATTTATATTTTGATAGGTAATCAAAGAACTAATATTCTAGGATGCCTATTCTGAGGGGAGTTTCAAATATCCTTATGTGGCTTGGGATAAGGTATGTTTGCCTTTTAAAATGGGTGGGTTGGGGATAAGAAGTGTGGCGTTGTTTAATCAAGCTCTATTAGGTAAATGGTTGTGGCGTTATGGGCAAGAAGTTACCCACCTCTGGCGGAGAGTAATCTTCACAAAATATGGTGAGGGTCAAGGGGGGTGGTGTACGAAAGTGTGCAGGAGGACTCATGGTTGTGGCCTTTGGAGAAGCATTCATGAAGGGTGGGAGAGTTTTTTTAAGCATCTGTCATTTGTAGTGGGTGAAGGCATCCGCATCTGCTTCTGGCATCATAGGTGGATTGGGGATAATACCCTAAAAGATCTCTACCCTAAGCTTTATGTGTGTTCAGTTGCCAAGGATGCTTGCATATTTGTGGTTTTGTGGCTTCCGGAAGGAGGTACTACTAGAGTGTGGAATTTAAGGTTTTTGAGAGTTTTTGAAGATTGGGAGTTTGCTGCTTCTTTTTCTCTTCTTCATTTTATCCAACCTTGTATTCCTCGGGAGGATAGGAGGGATACTCTTTGTCGGCGGCTCAAAGGAGATGGTAAGTTTGACACCCGCTCTTATTACCAAGCAATTCAGGGTTCTCCGAATTTTTTGTTTCCTTGGAAGGGTGTCTGGAAACCAAAGATTCCTAAACGAGTGGCTTTCTTTTTGTGGACAGCTGCTCACGGTCGGATTCCCACGTTGGATAATCTCATGATTAGAGGTTGCCCTTCGGTAAATTGGTGTTGTATGTGTTGTTGTGATGGGGAGTCGGTAGACCATCTTCTTCTTCATTGTCCTGTTTCACATACCCTGTGGACTCTTATGCTTCAAGCTTTTGGTATTCACTGGGTGCCAGGATCAGTGGCGGAGTTGTTATCTTGTTGGCATCAGTGGCTTGAGAAGCATAACTCGAATATTTGGAATTTGATTCCAGGGTGTTTAATGTGGATTGTTTGGTTGAAACGGAATTGTCGCTCCTTTGAGAACATGGAGAAGACGTTTTATCAAAACCAAAAATATTAAAATAATTTAAACAAAATAATAAAACTCTTGAAACATTTAGTAATTAAGTTTTAATCAGAATGGTATTTTCAATTCCTTGAAACTTTGATAATAGAATTTTATTTTTTTTAAAAAAACTATGCTAATAATTTTATGTACACAGAAGAACAAAAAATAAAGGAGAGGGTGTCCATTTGCCACAACCACGTGTAGGATGCAATTTTTATTATATAATTAATGTATGATAGTTTAATTTTCCATTGTGGTAAGATTTCAACAATATATATGCATTTAGTGAAATTTGAAAAGAGATGCACATCCATGATCGAAGAAATTGTGCACTTTTCCCTTACCTCTCTCTTGCCTTCTAAATGACATGTTTTAAGAAAACAAGATAACAAGAGCAGCAGCCAGCAGAACAATTTTTTTTTTTAAAGAAGCAGCAGTCAGCAGAACTTGGTTTAAGGAAGATTATAAGATTGACACAAGGTTAGCTACACTATTAACTTCCAAACTCAATTCTCTCTGTCCAGCTCATATCTTCTGTTCATCTCTTAATAAACACAAGTTCCCAATGAGCATTTGATAAACAAGGATCTACAACTTGACTAAATTCATGGGCGCAAAAATGCATCACTACCAGAAACTTCAATAGTCTTCAAGAAAAAGAAATGATTCTATCAATTTGTATACAAAAGTTCTTAAAAAAAAGGGTTCCAACTTCCAAGTTTACCTGCATGTTACCAATCAGAAGTGCAAAGAGGATGAGACCAAATATTGCAAGTGCTATGGAAAATATAACCTCCGCAGGATAGGTGCTGGTTTGAAGTCCCTGGCCAAGTGTACTGTTGAAAAAAACAAGGAAAATGTAGTTAAAGTGTTGAAATTTATTTATCATTATTACTTATTTTTTTTAAAGTAAATTATAGTTTATTGACATAAAATCAGTGGATGAGGGAACTAAAGTCACACTATTGACTACGTGATGAAGTTGAGGTGATCAGTTGACTTTCAGAATCTTAAAGGCAAGGTCTAAATCAAACATCTTTATGGAAAAAAATGTTCAGTAGTCACACAAGCTGTTTCCTGAACTCTAGTTAGAACATGTTAACACGTTGAGTAGATCAGAAAACATTTGTTAGTAAGGAAAATGCACAAAGTTTTGAAGATCCATGTTTTTTCACCATGATAGTAAGAAAATTTTTAAAGATCACATCTTCTACCATAGCCTCCCCCCCCTCCCCCCCCACCCACCCCCTGTCCACGACTCCACAGCCTCAATCTCCAAAATATCAACCATCCCATGGACATGACAAAGGCAGAATTATTGCTAGGAGTCGGTGTAACTAAACCAGAATCAATAGGGAGGACTGCCTAAGTTGACACCAAAGACTTCACTCATGGAGGGAGGTCCTTCCCAAAATATGACTTCGCTGCATAAAAGGTTGGCGGCGACCAAAGAGAAAACAGGCTACGTGCATACAATTTTGCATGAAGGTCATAAATACTGGTAAATATTGAGTTCTTCACAAATACCTTTAAATTTTTCATAACAATCCTTCACGGAAAGATATCGAGAACCAGGGAGAAGTAATGCTGATGAAGGTCATATATACGTCTAAAATGATTTACACCAAAGTCTTGAGTTTGTTGCCACATGGCAGTTGGCAAAAAAAGAGGCTACCACTTATTTTAGTCCATACCGTTTTGCAGACAATTTCTAATTTGTACATTCTCAACCCTCCAATCAGCATATTTGGAACTTCAACAACTGTGATTTTTTTTTTTTAATGCCGAAAATGAAAATTTCAACAACTTGGTCCCACTCTATATAATTACTTCCATTGAGGTGGATGGATGTAATAGAGGGCATGTCAGAAGACAACAAATAATTAGGTCAAACACTATTTGAGTCCACAGAAACACTCTGATCAAGAAACTAACTAGAACAAACACAAATAAGCTCAAGGACCCAAGAAGAATACTAGAAAGTAGAAACTAAGCCAACTAACATAAGTAGACAAACTCAACACCATTAAAATAATCCAACCAATCAGTGACCAAAACATTTCTCCCACATATTAACAAGGCCCATTCACCAGACTCGCTTGCCAACTAGTTGAGCAGAATCAGAAGGGAGAATCAGCACAATTAAAAAAAAATCAACAGAAGCAGCCTGAGACAACTGAAGATCAGGGGAAGATCAGGGGTCAGCACATCAATTAAGCCAACAAGTTAGATTGGCACCTTCAGATGGAGTTTCAACGTCTCAAAGTTGGAAAACTCTACTGGGTGAAATGGCAATAGAGAGAATAAGCTTTCCAACTGGGAAAAACCACCCATGTGTTGCTGATGCAGGAGTCAAATTCATTACATGAATGATGCTGACATGGCATGATGACATAGTGTAAGGGAGTGGCATAGCACAATGCTAACCAAGCCTAAGGGCTGAATTTCATATATGCCATATGATTATTGTAGCTAAATCCACATGTGCCAAGCTGCTTGTAGTATTTGAAAATGAATTCTTCTATGGGCACAACAAAATTCCACAACGTTTTCATAACAAGCTAGTTGCCAATTTACCATAAGTCAAGATAAAATGAAAAGAAATAAAAGATTATACTGGGACCACCAAAACTCAAAATAAGACTTGTGAAAATGTTGTGAGATTTTGTTGTGCCCCTAGACTCTCTCTCTTTGAAAATTGGAGGAAAAATTAGTTTGGAATTTAGGAAGTTGTAAGAAGTAAAAGCCATATGCTTTACTAAATCTAGCAGGTGATTAATATCTTACACATGTATTCAACAATGTGATAAATATGAGTTAGTTATAGATGATGTCATCCTCTATAACTAACTCTAAGGCTATAAAATGACTTCGTTTGAGCAAGCACCACCTTGCAATTCCAAAGGTTGAAGAGATGATTTTCAAGACCAAGTGCACTCAGTGCCACACCATCAAGAAAGGTGCTGGTCACAAGCAAGGTACTAACCTTATCATCTCTCTCTTCTTAAGAATTTAGTTTTTTTTTAATCATTATATTAGTTATATATATATATATATATATATATTCAATTTGGTTATGGCATGTTTGGATTTGATGGATTCAAATTTTGTGATTTTAGTTTTATATATACTGGATTTTTTTAGAGTGATTTTTTAGGAAAATTGTATTCAAGCATGCTTGAATACAATTGTAACATGTTAATCACATGCTAGACTTAATAAAGTATATGGCTTCTTTTCTAACAACTTCCTAAAATCTAGCATATGCAAAATTGGCACATGAGGATTTAGCTGCAATAATTTCAAATATGCCACTAAATAATTTCCCTCCAATTTTCAAATACTATAGCAAACTTAGCACATGAGGATTTTGGTGCAATAATCACATGGCACATATGAAATTTAGCCCTTAGGCTTAGCTGGCCTTGTGCCATGTCACTCCCTCGTGTCATGTCATCATCATCCATTTAATGCATTAGACTCCTCAATTAGTTTCCGAATGCAGCTAACTAGAACTGTGAGTAAATCTCAGCCAGGTGACATTGTTTCAGTCTTGCAGTGACAACAGAATCAGTTGTCAGACCCAACCAACTTGTTTAGTGAGTGAATCATGGTCACTGGAGTCACAATCAGTGATAAAAGGTTGTGGTTGTGCTTGCTGGCAATATGGAGTGTCTGAGTTAACGTTGATGAGTGGTGTGGCTCTTATATCATGTTTAGATTTGGGAAGTGTGAAAGGTTGAAAATTATTATCCTAACACAACACATTATTTAGTAATACATTATTTATGAATGTTTCAAACACATTCTAAGCAATTGGCCCCTAACACAATCAAAGTTTATAACTACATAAACTTTGTATAACCTTTGCATGGATTGTCATACCAGGATGTAGAATACCCTATATAAACCCAATATGGCCTCTTCTAGTTTATGTACATTACCTAGCAAATAACTAAAACCTATGGTTGTTTGTTTCTTGGGTTTTATGCTGCACATATATTTTATGTGGATCTATCATTGCCTTTTGTTTTTTGGGGTTCAAGTGATAGCCCAGTGGTAATGACATGCTTTGTGGTATCCCATGTCTTTGGTTTGAACCCTCCTCTCCCACTATCTACCTATCAAAATTTATTGCCTTTTGTTTGTCGTTTTTGTTTTTTATATAATTTAATTTTATTTAAAATTCATAATAATAGTATTAATATTTTTTATTTTTCTATGATAATAACAAAATATTATTGCATCTAGAGGGAAAGGTTGTTATAGAAGGAACAAATGTCATTTAGAAGCATGGATGTCACCGGAAGCAAATGTGCTTATAATCCAATGATTTTTAAGGGGTTTAACAAACAGACATGTTCAAATGAATATGCTCAATCAAAGTCAAATAAGATAAACCAACAAAAGACAAAACATAAAAAATAATTCCTAAACAATTTAACTGAAACTACACTCCAGTCTTAAAAAAAAAAAAAAAAACTCTCTTACTGGTGATGAAGCAGCACCTAGATCAAGTAAAGAAAAATTAATATACCTTAAATTCTGTAGCCCCCACCATAAACAGTAACAGTATTTGGTGACAAACTTCATGGATGAAACAACTCCAGATGACAAAGCATTTTTATAGATTCCATAATCAAATGGTATATTAGGATCATCTATTGAACAATTTGAATTAAGAACAGCCTCCCAGGTATTCGATGCTGGTTGTGGGTTGCTGCAAGACAAGAAACTTTTGCAAATTCCATCACCAGAACAAGCCTTCTGCCAGCATTTGTCATTGCGATCTACAGCTAACAGGTACCAGAATGCCCCAACTATCTGCAAATATTCATCCAATAATTAGAAAATGCGTCATTTCCTTCTCTATAGAATCAACACTGAACTCAGATTCAGTGGGATGTTACATTTTACAGGGCTCTACACGGTTGGGAGTTGGGACTGTTGGAAGAATTTTCCAGTTGATTTACTCAACAAAATTAAGAAGGGATGTAGAGGATACTCTTTGCGGGATGCCAACAAGAGGTAAGCTTTTTGAGGTAAAATCTAATTATAAAGCACTGCATGTAGGGATGGAAACTCCATTTCCTTGGAAGAGTACTTGGAAGGTTATAGTTCCTACCAAAGTGGCTTCTTTCCTTTGGACTGCAGCCTCAGGGAAGATTCTTACTATTGATAATTTAAGCAGATGGAGGATTCTCATTGTGGATTGGTGTTGTATGTGCAAGCAAGATGAAGAGTATGTTGATCACCTATTGTTACTTTGTTGTATGGCTAGAGAGCTATGTTCTTTCATATTTTGCTTGTTTGGGGCGCAGTGGGTTATGCCTAAAAGGGTGGTAGAGCTGCTGGCAAGTTGGAAGGGGCAGTATGCTAGGCACTGTATGATATTTGGAATGCCATCCCTCTTTGTACCATGTGGGTTTTTTGGAAGGAGTGGAACAACCGGACATTCAAAGGCTTGGAACAATCTATAGTGGGCGTGAAGCTCAGTTTTTCACAAACTTTGTATGCTCGGATGACTACATTAAGTGGTCATTCTTTCTCGCGTTTGTTGGATTTCCTTGATTGTTGTACCTTTCTTGGTTCGTTTTTTTTTATAAATAATTTGATCTGAATTCAAACGAGTAAGAAGGTATGGGGCACATGTGTTGTAAATAAGGCCCATGGCCACACTAGAATAGAGGAGTGAAGTATGATGAATGTCGTTGAAAGTATTGTTGGTCACCAAGGACATTGGTTCCTTATTTAACAAACAGCCATACTTCAACACTGATCACAATCTAGAAATTGGTTGATTCATTGGGAGTTGAATTTTAATCGTGCAATTCAAGATTGGGAATTGGAATCTGAGTTTTTAGATCTACTGTATTCCACTAAGGTGGAGGGTGCTGGAGTAGATGAGCTATGCTGCTGGAAACCTTTGAATTAGAGAGGTCTTGAGGTTCAATTTTATTATAGAGTTTCAGCTCCCTTTGTCCTGACTGTTTCCCTTGGAAGAGTATTTGGAAACTACTTGTCCCTAGTAAGGTGGCGTTTTTCCTTTGGGTTGCTGCTTTGGGGAATATCCTCACAGAAGAAAACCTGAGGAAGGGTAACATTATTTTGGTGAGCTGGTGTTGTACGCGCAAGAGGGATGAGGAGACTGTAGACCATTTATTGTTACATTGCCCTATTGCTAGAGATTTATTGGATATGGTTTTTGCTCTTTTTGGAGTGGAGTAGGTGATGCCTTGAAATGTTGTCGATCTTCCAGCTTGTTAGCAAGGTAGTTTTGGACGTCATCGAAGCTGTAATACATGGAAAGCCATTCCTCTCTATTTAATGTGGTGCATTTGGAGGGAAAGAAACGTGAGGAGCTTTGAAGAATGTGAGCAGACAACTTTAGAATTAAAAGCCAATTTTTTGAAGACCTTGCTCAAGTGGATGGTAGCTTCAGGGAAGTTTTCTTTTTCAAATTTATTTTTTTATATCATTCATTGTAATTTTAGATCTCTTGTACCACCTTCAGCTAATATACTTCTTATGTACTTGTTGATTCATTTGAATAAATATTACTATTACTTATAAAAAAAATGCTAAAACAAGGCTTAAGGAATAGTTCATGCACAAGAAACCTAAAATAACAAGAAAAGTAGTATCCATATAGTGATCAAGACAGAACATAACAGTGAACTTCAACTATGATAAAACGCTACCAAACCGAATAGGACTTACATGACTAGCGAGCATGTATAATAGCAAGTAATATGCAGCACCTGCCCAAGCAGTTTCAGCAAAAACACCTGCTGTCCTTTTCAGTTCTGAAGTTAAAGGTAAGATTCGAAGAAATCTGGGAAAATATTGAAGCAAGACAATAAAAAACAAGGCCTGTTTTGTAGCCACTGCATCTGGACCATCTGAGCTCTGGAGAAATCTCCAAACCACAATCTGCACAATTTCA
Organism: Castanopsis chinensis; assembly: GCA_032878915.1. Taxonomy (NCBI): domain Eukaryota; kingdom Viridiplantae; phylum Streptophyta; class Magnoliopsida; order Fagales; family Fagaceae; genus Castanopsis; species Castanopsis chinensis. The sequence goes on from JAVQMG010000121.1 coordinate 16,553,867, forward strand.
AGAAATGATAACTAAAATTTAGTTTAGACGTTCCATTAACTCCAGAAAATCTGCAAGAGGGGTATTGCAATGCCAACACACTTTTCAGGACTACAAATATCTATTTTTGCAAATCTTAAGGTAGCAAATCGTAAATATGCATTTTACCACTTTATATTTAATGCTTAAAATTAGAATCTCCATATGTTTGAGAGACTGTCCAACCCAAAAGTTTAACCCATTAAGTAGAAAGGCCCAACTAGTAGCAAACCACTATAAAATAAGATACCCAACCGATATGGGTTCTCTTAACACCTCCGACACCAGCTGGCCCAACAAAACAGAATGAAACAGAAGACAGATAAATGGGCTCAACTGAAACAATGACAAAAGGACCTAGTGGTGGAGTTGAAGAACAAACGAACAAAGCAGGCTCTGATAAGTGATATCTATTAGATGCCTAACTAGAAAATAAGCTGAATACCAATGCAAAACTCAACCATTGTAGCAAGCTTTAATAAAAAAAAAAAGATTTAAACAAGATTTTACAAGGCAAAAGCAAAGATTTCCATATAAAAAGCATTCCGTTTTCAACAATTGACATGGAGATCATAAAGAAACAATAGTTGTGCAACTGCTTTCCATATCTATAGTATAACAATTGTAAGATGTCAACAGCATATAAAACAAAGATGCAAAATGAGCACAAAGTTAAGAGACAAAAGTACATTAATGAGGTGGAAGAAAGCAGCTCAGTTAATTAAGAAATGGATTAAGAGCAGTATAAACATTTTAACCTGTGGTAGGGGTAGCACAGAAAGAAAATCCACGATGAAATACCCCCGCAAATATCGCCTGGCTATTTTTGCAGGGTCTATCACAAGTTCACCTCGTCCAAAAACCCGAGATGATGGGGCAATATAAGCAATTCGGAATTGGAGAGCCATGTGAATGAGATAAAAAGCATCGACAATTGTCCGCAATGTAGTCACTGTGATTGCTAACCTTCGATCTAAACCAATGCAAACTGATGTTTGATTAATGACAGGAAGATAATAAAAGAGAGGGTCCACAGACACTGCCAAAATACATGATACAACAGAAAGTCTATTCCACAAGAGGAGGAATTTGTCTTGAGGATCAAATATCTTCTTCTCTGAAGCTTTAAGATCTTCGGGAAACACTGCCCGAGAAACCCCAAATCTTAGTGATCTACCAATTGATTTAAGTCCTTCAGATCCTTTTTTCATTCCTCTCTTAAAAGATCTAGATGTTCCATCTCTTGCATGAGCTGTGCGGCTAAATCCCTCAACATTAAATCCACATCTATTCAAGCCAGTATCAGAAGATGATGATGCTCTAGAATCCAAGTCATCCAACCTAGAAAATAAATAAATAGCACCACCATGCAAATAAGATGCTTTATTGTAGCAGTAAAAAATTAAGTTCATACACAACTAGCATCACCCTTAAATTTTCATCATGATAAATAGAGGAAGGTAGAGAAGGGTAGTGTTGGAGGAGACGACAATAACCCTACTTTTGACATCAATTACAATCTGTTGCACGGCTCAAGAAATATCTAAGCCATTTTCAGTACAGAATATCTAAAATAGTGAAAGTGAGGCCAATGAGTTATAGCTCAACTGGCACTTCCTTCTCCCATAATAATGGGATGGAGGGTGGGGCTGTGGGTTTACAACTCAATGAATGAGTGTGTAACTTACCAATCAAATCTATATATATATATATATATAGACACACACATACAAACACATATTTTGTGACTATCAAAGTTGCATAATGAAAGTGAAAATGGTCTTGGTCAACATTCTTACTTTTTTTTTTTTTTTAATTGAAGAGTATAGAAATGAAAACAAAATTTGAAGTTTTAAACTACATCAAAACTTAAAGCTTTCCCTTCATCCCATGAAACATGAAAATTGGGTAATTGTTCACATAGTTTGTCAAATGAACTGAGACTTCGCTCTCATATTATCAGATTCTGGGGACTGTAGATGACTAAGCAACTCATATTCATGTAAAACAGCCATTAAAAGAGAAACTGCCCTTTAAAGCTGCCTGTGATTGCTATACTGTCATATGCAGTTTATATGGCCCCCCCCCCCCCCCCCCAAAAAAAATACACACACACACACACACACAAAAACACCAGACCAACAAGTACAAGTATATAAACAGTTCAACTTCTTCTCCTTCATCAATTCAGAACCATGATATTGCAAACAACTATTTTTGGTACCTTACAAACTTCTCTCGTTGGCCACCCATGTATTGTGACTTGTAACCGCAGTCCATCATTCTTTATAACTGAATACATAAAACCACCTGCAACCAAAGCAATAAAATGAAAACCAATTGGAGTCAAATTAATCAAATCAAACTAGGTGATTGGGCAACCTCACAAGGTCAACACCAAGCAACCAAGGGAACATGACACTAGAAGCACGTCAAGGTCCAACCATGCACTCAAGAATCCTGTGTGTGTGCTTATAAAAAAAGTGCAATATCGACTAAAAGCATCAAGTTACATAAATCACAAACATGATACTAGTTATTACACATTGCCATTAAAAGGAGTCAACTACCTAGCTAGTAAAAAAGCCAAAACCCAGTTCCTCTTTTTTTTAACCAAACCAAAACTTGTCTAAGCATCTTAATTAAATAGTCCCCAATTGACATGATCACACACTTTCTGTCCAATTCACAAATTATCCTTACAGTCTCAGATGAATCTTGCTATCTGTATACTTATTTGTAATAAATTTTGTCCCTCAACAAGGCATTCTAAGACACCAGCTTACCACACCATCCTTCTCAACCAACTAGCCAGCATATTAATCAAAAGTTTAATACATTTCCCACCAAGATAATGGACCAAAATCTTGTATGTACAAAGCACCACTTTCTTCAACACGAGCAGCAAAAGCAGCAATTAAAATTTTCCCCCAAAAAAAAAAAACTATGTGACAACATTCTTCACCACTCGCTAGCAATTTTAAGGAAACCAATGGCAAACCTGTCTAGACCAGATGATATATTTGTAAAGAGATGTCTAAGTGCCCCTAAACACTTCTTTTCTCCAAATGGCCTCTCTAATAACCCTAAAACAATAAATAAATGAAGGAGCTACATACCATGAATGTATAAAGATTCTCATAAAAATGTACATCCCTTCCCTCAAATCATTCTCCTTTTTCAATAGAACAAATCTTTTCATTTCCAAAAAAGTTAGTTTTCCTATGAAGTTGATAAAAATATTCATACTTCTACCTCTATCTTCAAGCCAATAAGTCCATGATTATGGAAATTTTATGGGCACAGATTAAGACCACTGGAGGCAATCCATTCATTATGCAAAACAAGTTCTACAAGAGATTTACTTTATATGACTAACTTTGTTCCCACAGACCTAGTCCATCAACAAGGACACTACCTAAACATGCTTAAGAGTTTTGACAATTTGTGACCAGGATAAACAAGGATCAGATGATGTCTGTACAAGACTGCAGTGCTACTAGAAAATACTCTTGATAGTTCTAAATTCTCTCATTGCAATAAGAAGCATACCTATCAAATTTTAATAACAAAGTTATTTACCAATGACGGGTTAACTAAAAACAATTAAAATAAGCGGCAAGACTAATGAGAAAAAGAATCATCAAACACAGCTCAATCAGCCTTGGTCGATCTCACTTGTCAGCAAAAACCCTCTATCTATCACCTCAGCACTCTCTGTTTCACCAAATGGTTATGACGGATATTCTCCTCATTTTTTCCATTCCAAATTTTTGCATTTGGTGGCGCTTCACGTCATCAAGAAGTAGTTCACAACTTCCAATTGTCCACAAAGTGACACCTATACCTCAAACCTCAGATGGATTTACTATTTGTAGTAGTGCACTCATCTAAAGCCCAAAACCATTTTTACTAACTCCCATTATTGTTCAAGAGATGCCCTCCAATTCAAATTCCAAAATTGCATCCTCTTCAACTGCCTTATCAGCTTTAAGTCAAAATCTTAACATTAGCTTAAATAATTTCCAACAAATCCAAACACAAATTTCCTCATTTCCTCGAGTATCCAAAAGTCTTCCATGTAACTAAATCTCAAACAAAAGCCTTATCCTTTTGCTTCCACAATCCTTAAAAAGCAAAACCCAATACTCCAAATCTTCCATCTCCAACCGTTGACCACTAAATTTCATATATTTACATTTTTTTTAAAGAAAAGCATGACCAACGTGATAGATTATGAGTTAGAACCACAGAAACACGAATTTAAGCTTAACAGTAAACCCGTTCATACCTCCAGATTCCAAAAAAATAGCTCAAAAATCCAATCTAAACTGAAATCAAAACCCGAAACAGCTTTCCCTTCAAAAAAATTTATATATCTATATATATATACATAAATCAATACATGCATATACACACATATATAAATATATAAAAGAGAACATACTGAGAATCTGTAGAGGCTATTGCTTTAGCTCATGTCTGCTGAGTCTGAGGTAAAAAACCAAGAAAGTTTGGCTGACAAACAGAGAAAGAGAGACAAGACCAAAGTACAAAATAAGTGGGAAATATATTTTACCAAAAACGAAAACGAAAAATAATAAGAATAAAAAAATAGTGAGGAAAGAAAAAGATTCTAGGAAAGTGTACTTTGCTATTAAGGATTTTGTAGAAAAATATGTGAAATGACTGTAACTGCCCCTACGTGCGCCCGTTGTTTGTGGGCTGGTGTCTGCCTGTGCTGTATATGTATGTATCTGAAGTGGCTTCGGGTTCGAGTTATAGACCCTTTTGACCTTTTTTTGGTTTAACACTCCAAATGTTTGCAAATTTTTTTGACCAAGTCTGTGTGGAAGTCAGAATTGAATTATTTGGACAGTTGGAAAATTCTTGCAATTTAATGATTTTTTTTTTTTTTTGGTTTTTAATGGAGACATTTAAGTTCAAGTCTGATCTTCTCTAGTATCATAAATTCTGTACCGTATCATTGGTTAATATGTGAAAACTATGGTTTGAAGCAAAGTTTGAAATGATCTGAGACAAGATACCAAATAAGCAATTGTCCAAATCAAGTTTTTTCTTTACCCAATTATTAAGTGTCTTATAAATTTATTGGTATTTCTAACTTTAAAATACATGGTTTAAATCCATTTATCTGCAAGTATTAAATTATTACAAAGAAATTAGTCAATTATCAATTTATTGCTAAAAGCCTCATAACTTAATTCGCAGTTGACACTTTTTAGCATTTTCAACCTAGACATCCAAACTGCAAATTCTCCCTCTTCATTATTGTAATTATTGAATAATATATATATATATATATATATCAACTTAGTATTTCATCTTTCAAACTTAAATAGACTTTATTATATGCGTTATTCTTCATATCAATTTAAATTGAGTTAATAGTTGAAACTAATTTGATTGTGAATTTTTTACATTTTCATAATAATCTTTTAACATGTGCTTTTTTTACCAAATTAGCTAATTTTGTTATAATTTAAAAAAGAAAGAAGGTAAAATTTAATTAGTTTTGAAAATTGAGGAGCTATAAATTAGACAAAAATAATAGTTGAACAATTAAATTGAAATTTATTTAATAATAAGGGAATCTAATTAGTAATTTAACTTTAAACAAAAAAAATGAAAGATGGGTTTTTAACACGTAAAGAACTTGTGTATGAAAACTGTATTCTAAAAATCTATCTTATGGTTATTCCCTTTGATTTTATTTGTTTTCGGGATTTTCTCAGATTTTATACGTAATGGTCCCTTCTGATTACCAAAGAAAATAATTATTAAAAAATGGTGTTTGAATACTAAAGAGTGGTAAGTTGATCGGATACTATAAAATAAAACACAAAAAAGCCACACTTTTTAGAAACCTTTGTAATAGAACTTTTTAAGGACTTTTGAACAAGATATTACCTTCCGTGACTTTTTGGTTGAAAAGCAGGGGGACTGGATGCAAATATATAATCTTGTGTTACTTTTGGGAAAAACTTTGGTCTTACACTAAAGAGTGGTAAGTTGTTGATTTGACTCACAATTAAAGTAGTAAATGAACCTAACGGTTTATAAATAGCTTTATCTTCATTCAAAATTTACTTATTTATGTCCATTTATTTAAAAAACAAGTCATGTTTAAATTTAAATATAAATTGAGTTACTAATCAAGTCAAGTTTATGTATAATAAATGTTCGAGAACATTGAGGTTCAATTAACTAATAATTATAGTTAATAAAAAAATTATATATAATTATATTTTATACTCATTTAAAAATATATTTATATAGAATTGAAATTGGATTGTGTAAATTTGTAAATAGGTTTATATAATATCAAATTATTATTTCTAGTTTATAGATAATATAATTAGTCTAGTATAAATTCATTGATTTGTGAAGGAATTAAAAATTTTAATCATAATTTATATATATATATATATGGAAAATGAATAAATTAATCAAGTAGCTTATGAACAAGTTTGAGCTTGTTTATTGTTGCTCCCATTGGACCATTTGTATCTATATGCATTAGGATCCCGATTCATAACAAGAAAATGATTCAAGTTTGAATAATAATTTTGTTTGATGACTTGACTTGTGTTCAAAATAAAATTGAATGAACAAGCCTGAACTTTTAATATTGAATCGGCTTGGCTTGTTTATAGCCTTACACGATACATTATCTCAATAAATTGTAAAAAAAGAAAATTGTGTCCATAACTAAATTGAAATTAAATACTCTTGCAACATTGTTAGATGAGAGATCTATGTAAAATGTACGGATTACCTTTTGATTTTCAATTGATAATATTATTGTTTGATATTGATAGAAGCAAATGGTAAAATTTTCTCTTCTAAATTACATGACACTGTTAAGTTTAAATGATCCTATTAGAATTTCTTTTAAATTTAGAGGCACCGATTTGGTTATAAAATCAAGAAAACTGAAGTTTTTTTTTTTTTTGTTCACTTCTTTCTATGCATTATGTTTGATATTCTTTATATAAATGATTTGATTTAGTTTTTATTTATTAATTTATATTTAAATATGTATCATAACTAAATATTAAAAAAACAAACTGATAATAATAGAAAAATGAAAGCATTGGTTTTTTTTCCTCTCTCTCCTTCCTATAATGTTCAACTTTTGAAAACCCATATTTTTTACGTTGGTATTATACTGTATATGTAAATTGGTAACTTTGTTTATTTTATTTGAGAAACTAACACACACACACACACACACAAAAGGGAGAGGAAAAAGTACATTGGTAACTTGAAGATGAGTATTGTTACCTAGAAACATCCAAGTTACTGTAAACTTTACCAAACACATATCACCTTCACCCTTAATTACTTTTTTTTTTGGTTGTTGTTGAGAATCTCTCTATTTACTCACTTAGTGTGCACATTAAGTCTACTTCTTTTTCTAATAATTTGATAATTACAGGAGGGGTGATCCAAACTTTAGACATCTTTGTTGAAAACATCCAAAAGCTCTTGGCACATAAAATGACAACTGAATCATACTTTTGCTAAAAAAAATTCAACACTAGTTGAGGAATTTTTGTCCATTTTTTTTTCCCACGGGGAGTAAGAAGATTTCTTCTTCTTCTTCTTCACCCCAACCCTAATTTATAAAAAACAAATATGTCAGTTTCTTTCTTGACTTGAGCTTGAACCCATAACCCCATTAAAAGCCATTATTTATAAATAACATATATATCAGTTTCTTTCTTGACTTGAGTTTGGACCCATAACCAATCAATTGATCATGAACACACACACACACACACACACATAATATATATATATATATATATATATATATATGTCAAGATTTTCCTCCCTCGATAATAAGTGACTAGGTCATTGAAGAAAACTTTAGTATTTAAACTTAAGTTCTATTCACGAAAAAGATTGACCAAATCAACAAGTTGAAAGTTGAAATTGAATTAGTGACTTATTCATTATTTCACTTGATTTCATTGTTCATATATATATATATATATATATATAGGGTAAAATACTAATTTAGTATTTAAACTTTACTAAGAGTTTATTTTTCATCTTTAAACTTTAAAAGAGTTTAAAGCTTAGACTTGTTAGTACACTAGATATCCATGTTCTAACTTAACTAACGTCTTCTCTAAAAAAAAAAAAAAAGAGTTCTATTTTCCCTTAAAATTTGTAATTTTTTTAATAATTTAAAAATTAAAAAAAAATGAAGAAAAGAGAGCATTTTTTTTAATAGTTTTGGAATGAAAATTAACTTTTAGTAAAGTTTAAAATTATAAAATAAAATATTTTTAATAATTTATAGACGAAAAGAGAACTTTTCAATAATTGAGGGGGTGAGAAAGTAACTTTTTAAAATATAGAGATGAGAAATAAAATTTTGATAAAATTTGGGGAATAAAATAGTATTTGAAATTTTTATTTTTTATTATCAGAGATATAATGGAAGACAACCGTGAGGTCCGTGACACACGCAAGACATGGTTTACCTGACCCCATCTCCCAGCTGTCCAATCCATCACCCTAACCGAGATGGATATCCTATCTATATTCCATATTTGGTGCTGGCACAACTTGCGTTCACAACACGTACAATACAGTTCTACCTTCTTCTTTCTTTCCACATCTTGCATCGTCTGAACTGAAAGTGAAATATTATTTCTTATCTTTTGAATAATCACATTCACATGCTCTTCATCCTCCACATGACCTTTCATTCAATCATTCAATTACTCCATCAATCAAGTTATGAAATTTTTTGTTTCTATATCCTGTTGATGTCAAAATATAATACTCTTTGGAATAAAAAATCCACCTTTTTTTTTATCATATCTTTTTTTTTTTTATAATTAAAAAGTCAATACTATTTTTATTTACTAGCTATACCTCCACTGCTATAATGTGATTTTTTGTGTTTTGGTGGAGCTAAATAGCTCCACTGGTGCAAATGCTCCTACTTGAAAAACAGCATTGATAAATAATGTGTCCTCAGCAATATGACGAGGAAGCATGCAATAAGTTATATAGTGTCAAAATGGACTATCAGCAAGCGCACAGAATGGGGCCAGAAAGGCAAAATGTACAGGCAACTGTAATCATTCACTACATGAAAAGCAATGCCTAGTACAGTTCAGGCACGACGACAAATTTGTTAGTGATATATGGCCTGTCTACCAATTCAGTGAGTGGATGTGACTGACCATGTAATGAAAGTCATTACATAGGCGATTGCAGACTGTAGCCATTGACACTGCAGAAAGACCACCCGACCTTCAAGAAATGTATCTGATAGCTCTGAAAACCACCTCAGAATTCCTGAACTAATATTGCAGAAAAAACCCTGTTATGAGCTCAACAATTGTATCAAACATCTCCCAAAACTACCTCAAAATGCCTTAATCGACAGGCAAAGCTAAGAGCTATTACAAATTACAGCCACAAGCAGTTCAAACTAGAGTCAAATGATACTGCTTCAGAATTACACAGCCTGCAAAAATGAGAAACAGCATCACCCATATTGAGTACCTATGTTTTTTTTATAAGTTTATTGATATCATAAAAGGGATAGCCTAGTACACAGGAAGTGTACAAGGGGTCAACCATTCAAGTACAAAAATTACAAGAATCAAGGAACATATTGAGTACCTATATTAAAAGAATTGTGCATTGATTGGGAAGTAAACTTCAGGAAACAAGAGGGACCAATCTATAAAGCTGAGAAAATGTTTGTTTTGGTAAGAGATGAAAACTTCGATACGCTCAGTTTGATTACAGAAGTCTTTTCAAAAAAAAGCTATAAGTCTAAATATGTACAAGATAACAGATTGCAACCCAGAGTGCGACAATCATATTAATTGGCAATAAAAGTCGCCTTACTTTTCACATACTGACACGGTGACTTGGAAAGAATGAAAGAAAAGAAGAAAAAAAAACAGAAAAGAGCAAGGACATGTGATTTATACCTTCCACTATATATTTCTTCAATCCACATTAAAGGATTAAGTATCATGCCATGTAAATCAAACCGAACTTGTTGCAGATATCTTGTCATTGGTGATTGAGCTCATCTGCAATTGTTTTTCTAGCCTTATTGCATAGTTCTTCTGGATCACTTCCTTCTAAAGGCTTATGAATAACAACTTCCACAGAACCTAAATTTAAGATGCCCTCCATTCCTGCAGGCATGATTTTGCCAGTTCCCTTGAGGGTAATAGGTACTACTGGCACTTTGGTTTTGGCCGCAACACTGAATGCACCTTTCTACATATCACCATAAAAAACAATAAATTTCAGAGAAAACAATAGGGTTCTAATAGAACTCCTGAATCTCGCCTCAAGCATAATTTTTATAAAAAAATTGAAAGTAATGCAAATTGAGAGAGGAGGAGCAGACTGGAGCCAAGTAGGAAATAATTACTGAATAAATTGAGATTATCTAGAGATTGTTCACTTCAACTTTGAACTGCCATGGGGGTGACTTTTTTATATGCAGCAAGAAAAAGTACCAAAGCACGTCAAAGTACACGTGTTATAAATATGATAGGACTCTAGCCTATCCTCTATTTTGGTTGTAGAGAAAATGAAAGAACCAATTTTTTTCTTCCTTTTTGTTCATGATCATGATCCTCAGCAACTAGACACTGCAGGTGAGTTTCCGGTTCTCGTTTTCCTAATGGTCTGTTTGGATTGTGGGAGAGGGAGAGGGAGGGGGAGTAGACTAAATTAGAGTAGAGTAGATTTAGCACAAAATTAGCTTATTTTTAACAAACTCTACTTTACTCCCCTCCACTCCCCCTCCTTCCCCCCTCCATCCAAACATGCCATAAATGACCATATCAAATCAGCCCAAAAAGATTCCTGATGTGAACTCACCTTGAAAGCACCCAATTTTCCATCTTTACTCCGTGTTCCTTCAGGGAAGAAAAATACAGAGGCCCCCTTCTTTGTAAGATCCATGCATCGCTTAAGGCAGTCCTACATGAGAACAATCCCGAAATTCAAATCTATAGTTTCAAGCAAGACTAAGTTTACCCAGATGAAGAAAAAAAATTATTATAACACAGTTTTGGTACATTTCCATCTAACTTAGACATGCCAAATGAAGACAACTGCAATGAGAAACAATGTGAAAGAGTAAAGGAACTACCAACTGGCTTCTGCTGTCCATGCGCTTCAAAGGGATGACACCCAACAAGAACATGGCCCACCCAATAATGGGATAAAGGAAAATTGAAGTCTTGCTGATGAACTTAAAGCTTCTTCCAAGAGTGAGAAGAGTATAGATGTCTAAAAAGCTCTGGTGGTTGGAAACATATACAGCAGGAATATCAGGAGGAGGCAGATTCTCCAATCCCTCATACTTAATTTTTATAAATGGAGTGACAGATAAAGTTGCCCAAATTTTGGCAATGAAATGCTGAGCTTTTCTTTGGTATCGATCAAACAAGAGTACAAATGGATGTACCACCAGCATCAGCGGAAACAGAAAGATGGCAGTGAAAGCAGTGACAACATAAAAACATATTCCTCTAACTTTTGAGCTCAACTTATGTTCTGCACTTCAGAGATTTTAAAAGGAAACTGATTAGGCTATATCAGCTTGAACATAAAGATGGAGAGTGTCTAAAAAAGGCGGAAGAGAAAAACCTGATAATGGGTAGCTGGCATCAGGGTACCCTGTTTCAGCAAGTTCAGATCTTACAACTATGTATCTGGATAATCTATTTTGACTGCAGATTTTATTATTAGAATAAGTTCTATTCAACTCTTCTTTTGGTTTAAAATAGTTCCATGATACACCGTCATCCTTCCTTGGAACAAATGAATACCTACTTTGAGCAGCTGTTAAAGAAAAAGAGCAGAGTCAGAAAGTTTAAATGATTATGGCCACTAGATAAGGGATCAACTAAAAGAAGGAATAACAAGCAGTTTGATACATCGTCTATAAAATCATGAGGATATATCAATAATTTGAGCAAATTTTTATGTGGTCATACTTAAAGCCAAAAAAGTAAAAAAAAAAAAAAAAAAAAAAAAAAAAATTTCATGACATTTTTTGGCAAGGATTGGGATCAACAATGATTATTTCCACCACCCGCAAATGTACAGAAAGCAGGGAATCAGGAAAAGTAACAAAGTGGACATTTTAATCTGCTGTTCAGGTGACAAAGTAGGGTAGTTTGTAAGGGGAACAAATAGGGAGGACAATTGTGGGCTTGGGGCTACATTTTCTAAAATGGCAGTTCTTGGAAGTGCATCCACACAACGTAAGAACGAGAACATAAACCACACGTCATTATTTCTACAACCCATTACTGTAATTTTTAATATCACTCAACTCAATTAATCCTTAACCCTGACTAATCGAGGTCAGCTATGTGGGTCCTTTTAAGCCACTCAACTACATCAAGGGAAATTTTTGATAATATCACTGATTTCTAGTCCAAGAACTAATTTCATGATCCAGGTGGTTAAGCAAGAAATGGAGAATCGGCCACATCAACAATAGTAAACTTTCAACATAATCTTAAACAATTAAAAACTGCTGCAAGTCATTAATCACTTATTTGGGCACAAAGCATATTTATAGTGTGCTTATATGATAGAGATACATTACTCACAGTTAGTTGAATTTCTCAAAACTGCCCGTTTATGTGGAAAGCAATGGGGATTAAGTCCTCTGTAAGTGCACGATTGCTGAAAGAAGGATCAAAAGCAACGAAATCATAAAACAAATTTCAGAGAAAATAACAATAGAATCAAAGGCAGAGGAAAATTTCCATTTCTCAAAGTCGCTAGATAATTTTTTTGCATAACAAATTTTATTAAAGGAGGCATCGTGTACTATAGGCACACACACGATTAAACTCTAAAATCACAATGATCAATCAAATCTAATAGGTTTGAAAATGAAAGTAATCTGGACATTGACATCCACTCAAAACAAAATATGAAAAACAACAGTTTAAGGTCTAAAATAGTCGTCTCACATCCCACAATGCTTCAAGCGTTTCTTCCACCAGTTCCAGTTCTGGTCCTTCTATGAAACGGTTTAGTAATAGCCTACCATATAAAGGCTTTATTATACTCAACAACATTGATATCTACCAGTTTATTTTTAAGAGGGCAGTGTTTATCATTCTTTGTTTCTTGTTTCACTGTTTTAAGACCAAACAGCCATCAAAACATATTCAAGATCCAATCTTTTTCATTACCAATCAATGAAGGCTTCAAGATCTCATCAAGAAATCTAATAATTTAGTCCCGAATTCCTAAAGATCCTACATAATCATTCTAAAGCAGAACTTCTCAATTAACCAAAATCTCAAAAAAAAAGCATTTTAATAATTTTTTTCTTTGATAAGTAAGTAACTAAAAAGCAACTCATATTAAAGCAACTAACAATTGAAAGCTTAATGCCTATCAAGAAAACCTAATATTATGCTTGGTTAGTGAGAAAATGAAGAAATCCCAATAGAGTCAACTTCTGCTAACACTGACAATTTCAGTCACATATTAATATTCTCTTCTTCTTCTTTTTTTTTTCTCTGAGCAAGCAAACATAGGCTAAGGGTAAAGCGTAAAATTACCGGCAATAAAGATGAAGCAGTGGAAAACCTCGAATCCTTGTAACCTGAAAATTGAAGCAACAAGAACGAGAGAGAGAGCAATTCAATTCAATTCAGTTCAGTTACACACAAAGTGTGTGCGCGCGTGTGAGAGAGAGAGAGAGAGAGAGAGAGAGAGAGAGAAGGTGCGTACCAAAACGGTGTAGTATCGTAGTGGAAGAGTGGGAAACGACTTCCATAGATAGGGAAAAAAAAAAAAAAACTCTCTCTCTCTCTGCTTTTTCTGTTTGGGTGTGAATGAGTTGGCTGTGGGACTGCCTAGGGTTACTCTCTACTGTGTCTTCTTCTCCAACACACCGACCCTTTGTTTTAATCATTTTTTTTTTTTTTGGGCTTTGAGGGAGGTTCGAGTAATGGGTGCGCTTTTGATGATAGTTCTTTATCGTTAGATTAAAATTTTAATCAATTTTTTGTACCAATTAATTTTTGGTGCCGGTGAGAATTAAATTTCAGATCTCTTATATAACCCTTAGATAACCCTTAGAGACTTTACTACTTGAAACTTTACTGCTTGGTTGAGCTAATTAAAAGTCCTAATCCTTTTTTTTAATAATTAAAAAAAACAAATTGAATCTATTAATATTAAACAAAGAACAAAAAAAAAAAAGGTGAAAATAAAACAATGAACAAGAAATCCATTAAAAATATTTAGAAGATAATAATGAAATTATTATTAATTAAATAATATTTATTTAATTAATATTTAAATGTAATAAATAAAATAAAAGGTGTCATTGGCTTTATAGGCTTCAAAATTATTAATCTGCCTAAGACTGAAGTCTTGTCGAGTCAAGTCCATTACTGTTAGGCCACTTGCCATGTTGGCATTTTATGTTGAATGTATTAACCCTTTGTTTATTTCGAAAAAAAAAATATCGTGTAAACATAGTTTTTTGTATTTTTTAGTGTTTGATAATATCAGAAGAAATCAGTCAAAAGAAAATTATTTTTAGTTAAAATAAAAAATATGACTTATTTTTAAAAATTATTTTCCACTATTTTTTTTTCTCGAAAAATAACTTTACCTCACATTAAGCTAAATAAATGAAGATAAGAGATTATTTTTTAACTCATTTAAAGTACCAAACATAGAATAATAAGATAATTTTATAGAGATTTTTTTTTTCTTAAAAATTTCATCGATAGAACAAACAAAGCATAAGTTAAAAGTTAAATAATGATGATAAGAATAGTCAATTAATATAACATAATTACATCATTCTCATTGTGCTGCCCAAGGTTTTATCTCCCCCCTCATTTTGGTCATTGTCTATAGCTTTATCTCTTTTACACTTCCTCTATGATATGTTGTCTCTCTTTCTATTTTTCTCTAATGGGCATAGGTTTGAGTTTCATCAATAAAGCTCAGTCGATACTGAGCTAGGCCATGACAGAGTCCACAAGTTTAGTCAATTTTAACAATATGATTTTTGCATACTCCAAGTACAAAGAAAATCTCTCCACTATTGAAAATGTCATCCCACAAATACTTAGTAATTTGCATAAATTAACATCAGAGTGTGACACAAATCAGCTATATAGTTATCTTACACAAACTAGAAGATAAGATTGCTCTGAAAATGTACATTCAAAGGTAACAGATCAAAAGAAAATCAAATCAGATCCAAGTTGCAGAGAATATCATCGGCCCAGCAAGGCGACACAATCCTTCTGTACTGTCTGTGAAAGGTTGAAATCAAAAAGCTCACACCGTATAGGCATCTCTATCTCATAGAAGGGATTCTTCAACACATAATCTGTGTACAATTCATAGATGACTTTCAAGAGAGCTTCCATCTGCTGTGTCCCAGGCTCACAGACCACAAAGAACTTTGTCCCTGCCAAAGAAGCAATTATTCTTTTAAAGTCAAAAATTTCCAGAGAGAACATCAAATACATGCTCATTATTTAAGAGAAACTCAGGTTCAATTTCACTTCCAAAGAGTATAGTACATTGTAGAAAAACCCAATCATACTCCCATACTCACGAAAGAGCATTTCAACTTAATATCGTGAAGCTGACATAGCAGACACAAAAGCCCCCATATAAATACAAGAGCAAAACATACCAACATTGAAGCAGATGACAAATCTTTAATAAAGTAAATATTATTATTGGTCAATTTCAAATTATATGGATCATATCTAACTAATAGGTTGTTACAGTAAAAAATTTATGAATGCTATAGCAATCAAAATTTGACCAAAATTAAAATTTAGAAGTTATTAAGTGGACCTCATATCATGCATCTTAGCCTGTTAACAAATATGAATAGAACAAACGAAATTGTAGACATAATCACATAACAACATTTTACTCAGTAGCCAACAATTCAAGAAAAATTACATGAGTACCATCTACAAAAAATGATTGGTGGAAAAGCATCATTGTAAGTGAAGTAGAGCATGGGGTAAAAGAGCTCTCTTTGATATGGAAAATCCCCGAACTTTCATGTTGTTGCACTAACACCCTCCTCTCTCTCTTTTCGGCCAATTTTGTACAGTCAACTTTGATACTTTATCAAATAGACCCCTTAGTCTATACTCCATCCATTTGGGGAACACATTGGTTCTATGTGTGCCTGGTCTTTTGGCGCCAAATTGTGAAAAAGGGCCCGGGAGGAGCACAGAGAAAACCATCCAAAATATGATAATCAGGTCTGCCGTGAAGAGAAAAAAACCTCATGAAACAAAAGTGAAGAAATGAAGAATGAAGAAAGAGTGAAGAAAAGAATGAAGCTAGATCTTCATTGAAATTATTGCTAGTGAAATTGTCACCAGCCCTTTTTTGAATCCCATTCTCAAGGCATGTTCTCTATTTTCTCAATCTTTTTTTAATTTTTAAAAAAATGAACTTTTATTATCAGTTTGGTTAGTGGGGAATCACTGACAGCTTTGAAGACTGTACTGACACCTCTTCCTTCTTCCTCGTACAAGAATGCTTTTTAAAACAACACTCACATTGTCTGAGAGGCCATGACCCGTTGAATTTTTTTTTTTTTGGTAATCCATGATTTTGAGGAACCCTAAAGATTTCAGGTATGTGAATCAAAATTGTCGACATATCTAGGTTAGAAGCTGTGGAACCTCCAGAATTTGTTTGGGTTTTGTTTTTGTTTTTTGTTTCTTGTACAGAGATATGTGGGAATTCTGGATGGATTAGAGTAAACTGTGGAAGAGATTGCTAGCCGATAAGAAGGAAAGAAATAAGAAGGTGTTTGAGTTTGTTTAACCCTGCAAATAGTGAAGAAACATGCTATTTATTCAAATTTTAGAACAAGGTGTTTTTTATTTTATTTTATTTTATTTTTTTAAAAAAAGGTGGTGTGGAATTTTATACCTGTTTTTAGTTTAACTGTATACTCTATGGGTCTAGCTTCATTAAATTCTTCAATTTTTTATTCATCCTCTGCCCATTCTTCATTGCTTCACATTTGTTTCATGCGATTTTGTTTTTTCCTTCACAGCAGATCTGATTTTGGCATTTGGGATGGTTTCTCTATGTTTCCTGCCTTTTTTCATGATTTGGAGCCAAAAGATTAGGCATATGTGAGACCCACATGTTCTCTCCGTTAGAAAAGGGACAGAACATTGACAGATGGGACCTATTTGTTACAGAGTTACCACACCAAATTAGCTGGGAAAAAAAGAAGATAAGAGGGTCTTAGTGCAATCTATCCTTTTTTGTGTATGGGCAACTCTTAAAAGTTTTATCATGCTCAAAAGTGGCTCTTAATCCACTGACATCATAAGAGGTGATCTCATTAGTGAAAAAGTAAACAGTTGGAAACTCAAATCTCCCTTGCTCTAAAATATCATCAACACTCCAATTTTCCCTCAATACTTGAAAGGAAATCCATAATGAACTGATTTCACAGAACATGGGATAAATAAACAAAGGGCCACCATGTTGTCATAAATATTTGATATCAACTTGCAATATAAAGGTTGCTAACTAAAATCTTTATATTCTAGCATGTCAGAGCATAAATTTCTCTATACAATTTAGTTTCATTTCATTATAATCATAAAAATGGCGGCAATGCTTGAAATAAATTCATGACTATCAATGTCAAAACGTACCAGTCCACATCCATGGAGGCCTACCAGGTATGCAACATCTAGGTACAAATAAGTCTTTTTAGCTTTTATATGCACAATTATAAAATATTTTTCATATCTTGACTCTCTCAAAATTACAACCTTTTTTTGTTTAGATCAGTAAGTTGTGGCCCCAAGGGAAGGGTACAACCTTAAAATTGCTATGCGTAATACAAAATTGTATGAGTAACAAAAACATAACACTGATATGCAACGATTGGTTGAGGCTTATTAGATTAACAACATACAGATTAGTAATAACTATGCTTAGCTTGTTGTATCCAAGTCATAATTTTTTTTCACATGTTCAAGGGTGATAAGTTAATATCGAAATGTACCAGTGAGTGATTGGAAGCAATGGAGATCAAACTTATCAGCTTCGAGAAGCTCAATGCCCGAACAACCTGCAACTGGCGATAACTGCTGAGAGATTGCGTGCATTGAGTGCCATAAACTCGCAACCCGCAAGCTATCATTTGTGTCCATCCTTCCAGCAGACCCATAATCCTAATTGTCAAACACACACACAGATTTCATCAGACAAGCCCTATTTCCAATTAACAATATCCACTCTTTTCTATGAAAAATAAAACAAATTTCCAGGAAATATCCATTGGTACTACCGATCCAGGATCCTATTATGCCCCAGGAAAAAAAAGGGGGGGAAAAAAGAAAGATTTTGTATATTCTTATACACACACACACACACACACACAATAGTAACTAGTTCTATTTGAAAAATAAAGAACACCAAGTACACCGGATTTATGCTAGATGTTTATCACATCTAAGCTTTAAAAGTACAATGATCAAGAAACTAATATAAGTTTGAGAAAGAGATACTACACAAGGCTTATTATGCCTTGACATATATAAAAAGGATCAATCTACAACTAGTGTAACTCTTTACAAGTGTAATTCTATTGGAAAATCGGAATTTATCCGGGAAAGGAAATAAATAGCCACTCATTCATCAGACCCATGATCCAAAGTTTCTATTTTTCTTCAAAAAAAAGAAAGCTAAACATTTCCAATATGCAAATTACTAACACTCTGCTTTTTTTTTTTTTCCATGGTAAATCGAAAAAAAAAAAATGAGATGTACAACATACCCATCTGTTAGATTTCGAGTTGAAAAGTCCTACAAGTGAAAAGGCCAAGTCTTTCTCAGTCCCCAAATTCCATTTGGCAGGTTTTGTTTTTCCCACATTTTCTCAGCCACCAAACATAGCATATACACCCCATTCAGTTTTCTATCATATCCACATTTTCAGTTTTCTATAAGGTAAATGTTTGTGCATATAAAACAAAAAAAAAAAAAAGAAAAAAAGAAACTTTCTCGGGAAACAAACTGAAAATTGTATACAAAAATACATAAACATTTACCTTGTAGAAAATCAAGCCACCTGATTTGTTGATGATATAGAGGCTGTAAATTGCTGCCATTTCAGAAGGGCAACTTGGGAATATGCTAAACTTTTGAGAAAGATATAAATCAAGAAGACCGAGATGAAGCAGATAAATGGATTAGCTTTGCAGAGTTAGATCCGAATGCTGTCGACTCAGGAATTGAATAGAGAAAAGGACGCACTTTATGCATTGAACAACAACAGGCCTATTAGCTCAGCTGGTTAGAGCGTCGTGCTAATAACGCGAAGGTCGCAGGTTCGAGACCTGCATGGGCCATTCTATCCAATTTATAATTTACTTTTGCAGTTATTACAAAAACATTTTACAAAGTTTTTATTTTATTAATTTTTTTTAGAGATAATTACAACATGCTACTAATGTCGTAGCTTGAACTCTTTTCCCTCTTAGAATCTTAAGTATTTTGTGCATGGAGAAGTGCCAATTTATTCATTATTTTTTTTACCAAGTTATTGTTAAGGGGTTAGTTCTGATTTACTATCAACATATTAATACAAAAAGATTTTTAAACTTAAAAAAAAAAATTCTTAACAATACCAAGTTGTTGAGGTGGTTAGTTCTGATGTACTACCAATATTAATATAAACACATCTTACAATTAGTTTTGATTTATTACCAATTTTAATACAAGAGCATTTTACAACATTATATATATATATATATATATATATATATATAGTTTAACAAATTGCTTAGGTGATAGTTATGATTGATGTAATATTGCTTCCAACTTTTTTTTTTTAAAAATAAAATTTTAAGGTGATTAGTGTAACATAGCTTCCATATTTATGTTAGAAATTGATACTTTCCATTTAAAATGAATCAATTTCTTGATTTTGAATAAATATTACTATTTTTATTGTAAATCAACTTTGAGTGTAACTTTCTAGTGAAATGGAAAGTATCGTCTTCACTCTTCATTGAGTTCACTATTAGCACTGCTTTTATTGCACACTAACTGTTGTGAATTAAACTTAGAACTCAATTGGTACATTGTACCAAAGAATTACATGGAAACATGGATTAATAATTTAAGGAATACAAGAAATTATAAGGTGGTAAATACTGTCATCTATTTATTTGGTGATGACACAAATAAGTAATTATGCATATATATTTGGGTTTGACAAACATGATAAGATGATGGAATGAAATCATATTTAATTCAAAATTCTCTTGGAAAAAAACAAAATTATCTTGGTATGATTTTTAAGGACCTTTTTGAATTCACACCTTGTTGATAATGACCAATTAAGGGGAGCTTACTCAGGGTCCATTTGGTTGGGGGTGGAAAAGTGGGAGGATAAAAAAAATTTTAATTTTCCTCATTTTTGTTTGGTTGGCAGTGGAAAAGTGGAGGGATGAAAAAAGCAAGTTTGTATAAATTTACTCATATACATTTGTTAAAAAAATGATGCCCAATTAAATTAAAAATGTGACAAACAAAAAAATACAATCACACAAATTTATTAAAAATTAAAAATCATGTCTAGGAAAAAAAATCATGTCTAAACAAAACAAAAAAAAAAAAAAAAAAAAAGAAAAAAAAAGAGGAGAAGAAGTGCAACGTACAGGAGAATCCTGCCCAGGAAATCAAAAGAAAAAAGAAAAAAGAAAGAAAAGAACAAAAAAAATAGGAAGAAGGAAGAGGCACAGGAAAAGAAAAAAACTCTCTCCACTCAGTTTTCTCTCAATTTTGGAGAACTTTTTTGTGAGTCTGGAGAGAAAAAACTTAACCCTATTTGTTATTACGTGTTTTACTTTTGACCCATTATCCTGCCAAAAGTATATATATATATATATATATACACACACACACACACATATAACTTGATTCTCATATTCTGCAGAATATATTTTATAGATGTATATGTGAATACGTATAGGTATATTTATGAATATGTGTGTGTATATAGTTGAAAATATGCTAACCCATGTAAGTTAACATTTGCTTGATTGGTATTTTCTTTGGGTTTTAGATTTGTTTATATGTAGGAAATAGAAAAGTATTTCTGCAGTAAAAAATAAATAGTTGTCAGAAGGGCCGCCTCATCTAAACCACCACCCTCATGAACAACTACTTTTTGGCTACCCTTAGAGGGTCATAAAATTGTGAAAGGTAGTTGAAGTCACACACCATACTCTTAAAATGGGGTTGTTCCAACAATTGAAGTCATTTAGATGATGGGTCTAGAGTGAAATTTTGGTAGGATTGGTGATGTGGGGAGAGCTCTCTACAGGCGTGTCTCCCAGAGTTATTCAGAATTAATTGTGATAGGAGGCTTCTGAGGCAGATCTTAATAAGTTCTCCAATGGAATTCTTCAATGGGAATTAACTTTCACATGCTGTACAGGATTGGGAAGTCAAACTCTATGGATGTCATTTATGGTGTATCTTTGCATGGGGGTGGGGATGATAAGATGTGTTGGAAACCATCTAAGAAGAGGGGCTTTGAGGTTAGAGGCTATTACCCAAATGAGCATCAACAAACCCCAACCAACATTTTACTTTCTAACTAAACACTCTCCAAAAAGTTTTCTTTCCTAATTTTCTCTCATTTTTATTTTCATCATCCCTAAAATCCACTCTACCAAATTAGACATTTTCGGAGTCACATCTAATTTATAACGACCAATTAGATAGAACTTCCTCAATTGTCCCGGTGGGTTTTTTTCTTTTTGTTTTTTGGACTCGCACCTTGTCAATAACAATCAATTAGGAAGAGCTTTAGAAGCTGATATCTAATTATCTGATAAGGAAGGAACAACAATGTTCCCCACAATCTAGCTAGCAAGGCTCACCTGAAATATAATAAGCAATGCTGGAGATATAATTTTTCACTAACATTTTTTCATAATTTGCGAAGATGATAACTTATGATTAAAGTAAAATCACTCTTACTTTAGCCTATCATTAACATTATTTTAATTTTCCACCAATCACGCCACATCAATAATTGTATTTGTAATGCAAATTTTTCAATAAATATCCATCTCTTTGCATATCCCAAAAAAAAAAAAAAAATTATATAACTTATGGAAAATGGCTGGAAGAAGAGTCATACAACATAATTTTCAATAAAAATTATTATCCCTTTACAGATAATAATTTTTAAAAAAAGTTGGTTGAATTCAACATATTAACTTGCATAATTTACACATGTATTTCCAAGATCTAACCATATATGTCAAACTCGATCTCATGTCATTTCGTTATCTTATGGATTACCAATATGGGAAAAACCATTCGATGTCTTGGCATGGCCATAATGTTTTCCTGAATTTGATCAAGTTCACATACTATAGACATTTCTTCAAATCAAATTTTAGAACCCTGAACTAAATTCAAATAAGAAAAATTCTGATATAATTTATGAGACTCAAGTATAATATGCAATGGATATTTTATTTGCACTGCATCTTAAGTCAATTCAATGAAAGAAAATAAAAGAAAATCATAAATCTTAAAACATAAACAAGAAAAAAGAAAGCAAAGATGATAGCAATCACAAGAAAAAAACAAAGGAAGATGTCTAGAAATTAATTGAGGCATTAATCAAGTTGGCAATGATATCTAGTGGCGTGGGCGGGTGATTTCTGGATGGGAAATTCCAGTGGCAACTTTGGCAACATCAAGTGCAGAGGCTTCAGGCTTCTTCATGGAGTATAAGACAGAGAAACCAAGAGTGGCAGCGATGGCTAAGCCACCAATGGCCATGCTCATAGGACGGAACGGCACTTTACTGCGCTGGTGAAGTATCTTAGTGGAATGCTGCCCTGGTGATGGCTGCTTCACTCCCTGGTCTGCCATTGCTTTCACTTCTTCTGCTCCTGCTCCTGCTAAGGCTTTCTATTTCTATAGCTTTATTATCTCTTTTACTCTTCCTCTATGTTGTCTCTCTTTCTGTAAAACTGTGTTTTGTGTGTTTTTTTACGTGGTTATGAAAGTTTTAGGCTGGAGAGAGAAGGGGACATGAGGGTGATGAAAGAAATACGAGGCGAAAGTGTATCTTTGATGGACATATGGAGCATGTAGAGTTTGAAGAGTTCTTAGTTTGACATGTGGTGGTTGACTTCCACAACTTCATTATTTTGAGGAGTGATGTTAGGGGGAAAAATTTTAGTAACACAAACTATTATGCAATTTTTTTGTCATCACTATAATTATGATATGACAGAGTGTGATTCGTAAAAACAAATTGTAGATTCATGTGTAAGTGATAAGCAAATTATTTACCGTCTACTACGTCAAAGTTGTAACAAAAAAATGTGAAATAATTTGTGGTTCTAAAATCACTCACGATAGAGAGACCACAAATTTGGTTTGACTCTCTCTAATGATTTGAGCGGTGAGAGGGGACATGATACTAACATACGTTAGTTCTGTGTCTCATCCTATGCTCTTATCCACAGGAAGTCTTATCCTACAAATTTTATTACATGAACCTTCACAAACTAATGTATCTCCAATAAAACAAAAAATTGATTAGTTAATTCTGTTGTTGAAATTTATCAATTCTAATCATTGTTTAGCAATTTGTAAACTGTTTATATATACATATGTATATATGTATTGCAAATGATGCTTATTACAATTGATACACAATTAAAGCAATGTTTGCTCTAATCAAAACAAAACTTTGGTAGCAAGTTGTGAAAAATATTGTTCCCACATGGACACTTTTGATCTTATTATACCTTGTTAAGGTCATATTAGTATATTAGTTTTAGCAACACTTTTCAGTTTTTAAACAACATTATACGTATTTCTACACACTTTTTCATTCACACATATTTTTAAAAAATACAAACAACGTTACTTAAACAACATTACCAAACGGCACGAAGGCCTCAAGTGTTTCGTTTACTTCAAAAAAATAAAAATAAAAAAATTGTTTCCTATGACTTTTTCCATACTGCGATAGAAGCACTGTGTAGCTTTGATTTCCTTACAACCGCTATTTTACATTGGGCAAAATAGAAGATAAAAATCTATTATTTATTATTCAAAATTTATTTATTTATTTGTTATTAAAAAAAATCTATTATTTATTTATTTTTATTTGAGAAAGAGTTAGAACGGTCATCCAATTAAGCATAATCAAATAGAAGATCAAAATCTATCTACAATTTGTCTGATAATAATTTTGGTGCCAACACTGTCAATAATCAGACGATTGCTATTGTGACCACATTTTAAGGATACACAAAACCTTTGGCTACAATTAATGGTAAGATAGCAGATTAAAATGATCATCCTACATATATAGTAAATATATTACAATCTTTTTTATAACAATTTTGGTATCAAGCCTATGCTATACTCATCCTCTTGCTGTTGCAATTCTGTGTCCTCATTGTTCAGTAGAAACAAGTGGCAACTGTGATTAATCTGCATTAATATGGTGAACACCAATATCTTTGCAAATGCAGTCGTCTCGAAGCTGCTGCTGATGCAGCCGCATAGTTATTCATGGGTCCAGGTCTTTTCCGATATTCCAACTATTAATATAATCTCAGTGGCATGATCAGAGTAACTCTGTAATCGTAGAATCTCCCTGTCCTGATGAAAGGCAATTGTGTGACATAGTTCGTATTGCTGACCACCATCAGATTAAGCTTTCCAAGTTTCCACACTGTATTCAATCTCAATATTCTACATACGCTATTTTGTATTTGAAAGAGGAGGTGTAGGGGCAAAAAGAAACTGAAGAAAGAAACAAAATCACCTTAAACTACCAGTTCAGCTTCTCTAAGATCCGAAGGGATCCCCACATCCAACCTCATTGTTGATTTGTACTCATCTGGCACAACAGCGCCAGCTTGTGTGCATATTTCGACTACAGCAGGTGCTTGGCCATAGAAGTTCCTAAGCTCTCTTTGCAATGGTGGTCCATTTACATCAGGAACATGCCACACATATCTTGGTGGTATTAAGTCATTTAGCACT
The DNA here is from genome assembly GCA_032878915.1 of Castanopsis chinensis. Taxonomy (NCBI): domain Eukaryota; kingdom Viridiplantae; phylum Streptophyta; class Magnoliopsida; order Fagales; family Fagaceae; genus Castanopsis; species Castanopsis chinensis. The sequence goes on from JAVQMG010000121.1 coordinate 16,579,022, forward strand.
GCTGCCTGCCAACCATGCTGCCCATTCCGCTGCTGGTGCTTGTGAGCCCCACAGTTCTGTGCCTTGTGCCCACTAGGACCAACATGTACCTCTGGGCAATACCCACAAACCCTTACCAGGTACTTCTTCATCAACCTGCTGGCTCCTCCCCTCATCTTTTCCCATGCTTGTAGTGTTTCCTCAGCAAGCCAAGCAATGTCGACTTCATCAGATGGGGCTACTATCTCTGAATCAGGTATTTCTGTTAATAATGGCGTCTCAGGAACTTCAGGGACAGGATCTGGTAGTTCACTTTCATCTGCATCAACGAACTCCTTTCTCCCAGTGCGGATGATTGGCTTTCTTCTCCTTTTTGTTGGAAATTCTGGAATATTGACACCAGCTTGGATGCAGAGCTCAACTACGGCTGGAATCCTAGGAATTGAGAATCTCTCCTGATGAGGAATACGCTTTCCAAGGCGATCATAGAGGTGGTAGGCTTCTACTTCCAAGACTATGTCATCAACAGTTGCATTTGTCCACACATGCAGACCCTTGCGGAAGCCAGCATTTGGACCTCTACAAGATCTGAATGGATGTCCAACAGGCCCCACATGAATTTCATTACAGCAGCTACATTTGCATTGCACAAAAAAGTCACAAAACTGTTCACAAAACAGGTTGAATGAATTTTATTAAAGAAAAAGGTTTGAATATATTTTGGTCCCTCTAAATTTGGATTTTCTGTCAATTTAATTCTTATAGTTTCAAAATATCAATTTCAACTCGTCTATGCCTGTTAATCATAGGCAAAGGGTCATGCAAATTATGCCTGAATGAAACTATTTTTATAGTTTTTATTCTTCTCTCTCTCTCTCTCTCTCTCAATATGTGAAAAAACAGAAAGAAGAAGTTGGGAGGGGGCTTTAGGTTCAGGCAGCATGTCCACGATGGAGTCACCAGTGCCACAGCAAAACAATGTAGCCAAGGATTGTCTCTGGTGGTAATCCACCCAATCTATTCACCATGTAAACAACTGCTGGTGTTGAAATCAGAAAACATCAATTTAGTTTAAAATTTCTTCCTATACCATTTTCTTCACTTTGAACTCTAGAAGATTTTGCCAATCCCTCAAAAACAAAGCAGTTGCATGCTTTGGTCATGAAGTTCCAACTCTATCAGGATCCATTTCATCCGACTAGAATATTATTTGTTTAACTGTTGATTGTCCCAAAAACTTAAGCTATTAGAAAATCGTGAATTTAATCATTTAACCATAAACTATGGGCCTAAACTCCCCCTTAATAAGTGAGGCCCAATACGTGGGATTTTTAATATTTTAAATGGGAATTAGAGTGGAGACAGAGATCGAACTTAGGCTTTTTTGCTTTGATATTATGAATGTGTTTGGATCCACGTTGCGTTTTAAGCTTGCTGCGTTTTCAGTTTTTTTTTTTTTTTTTCCCAGCGCGTGAACAGTAACTGGTACTGCTGTGCAGGAGACAAAGTTACTGTTCACGCACTGTTCATAGAATCCACAAGCACTTTATTCAGAAAAAAATATTAAAAATGTGTCTCACAGCATTATTCACATAATTAAAAATTATTTTGCTACAGTATTTTCAGTTTTTAGCAATAAGTTCTATCCAAACAGACCTTATATTAAATAACTGATTATCTTATAAGCTTAAGCTGTTAGGAAATGATACATTCAATCTTAACCATAACTCTTAACCGTATTGATTCTATGCCATCATAAGGATATTTGTGTTGCTTGCAGCTTAGTCAACAAAAGTTGCCTCCAAGGTTTTTTTTGGGAACTTCGATTATTGGGCTGAGACTTGTGCTTGGAGGAATAATAGTTTATGGGTTAGGATGGATTCAATTGGTAGAAGTGAATTTGAGTTGCACTTGCATCTATAGTCCCTAACATTGGTGAGGAAGCCAAAGGTCAAATTCAAATCTGCTGAGCCAACGGAAGCAACACTAGCAACAAAAACAAAGAGAATATACCAATTCAAACCTTAGGAACAAGTCGAAGACCAAGGAAATGTTCACGAAGAACAATAACACAATGAAGAGAAGAGGATTGCAAGGTTTGCAGCAAGATTTCCAAAAAAATCCCTCTCTCGTATTTTCTATTTGATTCATTTGATTTATTTTCTCATCTATTTTATTTTTCCTCTAAATAAAAGTTTTGAAATGACCTTGTTTTATGCTCACCTGCAACATCACATAAAATTTAATGTTCCTATGATTAGCAGAGATAGACAGAAGGACTAAATTGAAAATAATCCAAAAATTCATTTTTTTTTTTAAGAGTACTTTATAGATACTATAGGATTTGAAACTATGACATCAGTTTCATGATGATTGCTCTTTACCAGGAAGGCAAGACATCAATTCGGCCAAAACTTTGAAGTTAACGCTGCTGAAATCAGAACTACACAGACCATATTGATAACAAACTCAAATTTACAGAAACCAATGCGTATTTTAGCTTTAAAAAAGACAAGGAAAAAACGAAGAAGAATCAGTTTAAGTTTCAAGCAATGTTGACACTGCTAAACTTGAAACTAGATGGATCAAAGTGAAAAAAGTAACAAACTCAAATTTAGCCTGAAACAACCCCAGTTTAAGTTCCAAGCAATATTTTGACAAGCAATAATCTTTTGCCTTAGATAAAGTCATCTAATATTTGTTCAAGGAGAGAAAGATGCTCACTGGGCAAACATTAAAAAGAAAAAAAAAAGAAAAAAGAAGCTTATCTAAAGAAATCACATACAATGAAAGAAAATTGAAATTCAACCTAGTAAAAAGAGAGATAAATTTTTGTCACATGGACATCAGCTAATTGAATTATTTTTCAATATGCTGTTAAGTCAACATGTCTGCATTCATCATGCAGTATAGATATATCTCATGAGATACATGCAACAGGTCAGTTTAACAGATTGATTTGGATAACCAAATAAATTTGTCACAGTGCTTAACAAATGCTGATTTTATTTTTTCCCATTCCATGAGTCAAATATTAGCTGAGGAATTGAATTACCTGCAAGCATGCACACGAACCACCTTTAAGAGTTTCTTGAGATTGTTAATCAGTGTAATCCTCGCATTAAACACATCATAAGCAACTGGTATGAGCCTCTTGACAAGTAGGCCATTCTTTGGTGGTGGAGCAGGTCGTTTAGGCTGGCCTTTCATCTTCTTGACCCTCTCTCTAGCAGCCCGCCTCAGCTCCACAATGGGTACTGGAAATGGCTTTTTCTCCTTCTTTGAATAGTAGCGTGGAAAATCAGCATTTTGAGGAATTTCACTCCTAATGACCAATGGATATGATTGACACAAGTTCAGTGATGGACTTCTATACTTCAATGGGAGTTTAATTTTAATGCTACTATGCTGCAAAAGAATAAAAGTAGAGTCATGATGCATAAACATTAGATGGGAAGTTCCTTAAGAGTTACAGTTATATAGGAATCAAAGAGAGTTTCACGCTGGTTACATTTTCAAGCTGCAATACAGAAATTGGAGACACTTAATTCTTGATTTTGGCTTGTCAAGAAACAAGCTAACAATCAGAATTGATTGTTTAAAAAAGCTTTAACAGAAAATCTCAGTGATTATTACAGTAGACCCTAAATATGTTATAACTTGAAGCAATGGCACAATACTGCATATTGTACAAGCTGTGGCTGGGGCTATTGTTCAAGGCCATTACTAGGAAGTTCACCCAAAACAATAGTTCATTTTTTCAGGTCTCTTCCTTTTTTATTTACTTTTTCCTTCTTTTATCTAGCCTTTTATACACACCGGAATACATGACTATGGGCAACTTATTTGGGGGTTTGGAAGACCATCAAGTTGGCTAGCCAAGAATATTATAATTGGATTTTAGTTTTTTTTGTGTTTGTCAAATTTTATAAAATATGGAACTGCTTATCAATTTGTCATGTTTGCATTCAATCTTGGTGCTTACATGTTTATATAAAAAGAATAAAACACAGTTATCCCATGGTTTATAAAAACTACATATAAACCGAAACTAGTTCAAGATTAAATTAAAAAGAAAAAATGTTTGCACTAGAACTCATTGTCTTAAAAAGAAAAAAAAAAGTGTTTTATCTAGTGCACAAAGCTTCCACTTTTGTGGGTCTTGGAGAGGTGATTGGTAGGCACCCTTGCCTTCCCACCCACCCTTTTTTTTTTTTTTTTTTTTTGCAGATGCTGATTCCCAGAACTCATTGACTTGAACTCAAACTAATTTTTTTTATTGGTTCAAAACCAGACTGAATTGGTCTTCTGTGTTTGCCAAACACCCTAATTGCAATTGGAAGTTTGACATATGTACACTTACAAGAACAAAAAACAGCAACAACTGACTAATGTGCAACACATGAGTGTACAAGTATGGAAATAGAGGGTCCCTAAAACCTTGCATACAATGACATTGGCTTAAAGCTAGATGGCTAGTACTCCACAATTTTCCCAAAAAAAATATTGAGAGCTTTCATCAATGTTTTCCAATCAAGTGCATTACACAACCAACAAACTGAGCTGTGAATTCTCAACAAGGCATACCTGGAAAGAATCAAGTGAACCAAGACCCAGATGTCGGCTAAGCTTCAGGTGTTCTGCATTCTTCTGGAAGGAAGCATTTAATGGCCCCACTTTGGGTGTTAAAAACTTTCCTTTACCACACAACAAGACCATTGCGCTATGTGTAAAGTTTAGAGAACCACAGTCCATCCTTAAGACCAAGATAAAATGTCTGCTCAGAAACTTTCTAAAACAAGCTTTGAAAGAGTACAGATTGAGAATTCACATTAATCTCAATATATCTTTAGCTAAATTCTTGCAAAAAAAAAAAAAATCTATTTTAGCTAATCCACATTTCACATACACCTGCATCAAATTCCCTATTTTTACTCAATTCCATTTAATTAGTCTTTCTTCATTCTTTCTTTATTATTTTTCCAACCGTCATATTTCATATGGTCATATTTTCGCCATTGGTTATATATTTCCTCTAATATTTTATTAACTAGCAAGTTTTATACACACACCAATGTTTCACTTTTCTAAGTTTTAACTCCTAAGCTTCATAATTGAACCTCAAAAAAGATTACAAAGAAAGAATTGAGGAACCTGCGCATATACTTAATAATATTTTGAAATCACAAAAGGTACTTAAAAACTTTTAAAAGAATCATAAAGTCCAACCAAGAAAGTTGTTGTTTGTTAAGTTAGAGTATCAAAATATGTCATCACATTGCAACCACAGCATACAATCATGAATAGCATGTTAGCCCTACTATTTTAAAATAGAGGATCAAAACCAGTCTATTTTGCCTACAAGGACAATGGAAGACAGACATTTGGAAAAGACAATTATTCAGACAGTTAAATATTTTTTTTTGTATCTCAGTCAATATTGATTACTTATTCTCAGTCTCTATTCAGGAACTAGAAGCAGTCCTTAGGCTTTGCCTCTGAATTTCACACAGGTGAATTCAAAACAATGCTACAAAAGGAGCTATACATGGACATTTCATCCTTTGGAGAGACCATTCTGGACATTTAAAACTAATGGCACTGACAGCAAGCCAAAAAGGAGGTTCATTTACAATGAGAACCAAGTTGATTCTAAAACCAGTTTGCAAGAGGAGATAAAAATTGGTTCTTGAAGTTACTTTCACAGACACATATGTTACACAACCAGGTTCAGCTCCAGTTTCTGCTTATGCTCAAAACCCACAACCCCAATTCCTAAAACCATACACCAACTAAACCAAGACACCATTAATACGAACTAAAATCAGCTAAAGTCAAATGGGTATGTGCAAAATCAACAAACTTTAGATAAAAACACACGAACACAACAACCCACCACCAACACACACTCAAACAGGACATCATAGTATCACACATTCATACCCATTATCAAAATGCACAAAAATTCATCATATCAACGATTTTTTTTTTTTTTTTTTTCTGGGATAGACCGAAATGAAAAAAAACAAAGAATTATTAAAAGATTAAAAAAAAAAAAAAAGGAGGGTACCTCTTGAATAGCTTAACAGAGCATGTTTTTTGAGTCAGATTTTTATTTGTGTGGACAACGGGTCCGACTCACCTCCCGTTAAGAACCCTTGCATTACCTCCTGTTTTCAAATAGATTTGAGACACCTGTCAAATGATAAATCCAATGGTCAAAAACAAAACCACGTCACCCCCACCTTATTTATCACACATCTACTTTTTTTTTTTTTTTTTTTTTTTTCAAACTTTCTCCCTCTGCAACATTACTGTTGCTGGAATTTTATTAATGTTTGGGTTTTGCGGAATTTGAAATAAAATTGGCTGTAGTGGATGAAAAAAGAAAAGGGTGTTGTGATTTAAAAAAAAAAAAAAAATGTGAGGGCATTTTGGGACTTCTGTCAAATTCATTGGACCTCTGGGCCGGAACCTGGTTTTTTGATGCTGGAAAAAGCCCATTACTAAAGTGGGCTGAGTATGTCCACCTTGGATTCTTTCTTTCCATTTTTAATGGACCAAATCAGAATTTTTTTTTAAAGAAAGAAAAAAAAAAGAATAATTTTTTTTTATATGTTTAAAGCTAGCTTCATGTTCCATATTATGTAATTTTTATCAATGCTATGTTATTTGATAATTTTTTATTATGTTTTTTGTTAGCAAATCACTGTTGGATTATAATTTTTTATAATGTCAACCATGCTAACAAAATATTAAAATAATTAGAAATTAATAGCTATCTCATCTATATAATGTTTAAATGTCAACTTTCTTATTAAAATTTGAAGTTTCTTGAACTTTAAAATTAAACAAAAAAAAATGAGTTTATAGATTGGATAGTAAATAAAATTCACATAAAATTTGATATATATGTTAAAAACAAAGATAACATGCAATCAAATGATGAAATTTTAAAAATACAAGTCAATAAAATTTTATGAACTAGTTTTAACAAGTGTAACTTGATTATGATTCATTTTTCTATTTGAAAAATGGTAAAAAGTAGTGTAAGTAAGGCTAAGCATGCATGCACACATACACAGACTTGCAATTAGGTCTGGTGAATTTTCCACTTTAGAAAAATTAGTTGGTTTTATTTCTCTTCTGTTCCTATCCAATTACCCTTTTTGTAGTCTTATAAAACCTACGTTTTTACACCCTATTTTTGAGATGAAAAAGAGAGAGAGCTACCCATTCCCTTAGAGAGAAAATCCTTGTAGCCTCTATCCTTCACCATCTCAAAATTCACATAACTTTGAGAGGAGATTATCCAAACACTCCATATTACCTTTGAGTAATCTTTGGTTGAGTGATTGGGGTTGGAAATCATAGAACAATCCCACAAATTGAAGAAGAGATGGTGGCTTGCAGTTGGTGGCTCAACTTGCAGAATCCAGTGAATTAGTGAGGAGAAATGACTTGACAAAGTTGGCTACTAACAAGAGCTTGGAGGGCTTGAAAACATTTGCGGCTTTACAATAATAAAACCGCACAAATAGCACCGCACTACACCCTCTCTCTCTCTCTCTCTCTCTCTCTCTCTCTCTCTCTCTATATATATATATTTATTTTTTAATATTAAATATATTAATAATAGGTTAATAACCCTAGTTTTCAAGAAAAAAAAATTATTAGCCTTAGCAAGTGTTGATTAGGAAAGCTAGTCTAAAATAAAGAAAAACTAGTTTAATAGTTTAAAACTTGGTCTAAAATAAAGAGAAAAATCAGTTTTGGGTGGGTAGGAAAAGCCCAAAATTTGAAAAATATACTAGTTTCAAACCATTCAAACTGTATCTTATACACCGCATCGCACATGTGACCTCAAAAATGAGGTGCAGTGCAGTTATGGTTTTGGCTAAATTTTAAACTGTACCAAACTGTACCGCACTGCACATGTGATCATAAAAATGAGGTACGGTGCGGTTATGATTTTGGCTAAATTGCATCGCAAAGTTCGATGCTAAAAATGACTTAAAATTGCACTGCACCGCACCACGCCATGAACGCCCCTAGTCACTGCATAGCTTGGAAGGTTTTGGGAGTTGATATGTATTGCAACTAACTAGTGGATTCATTACTAACTAGACTTGGAGAGTTTTTGTCTGGTTAGGGTTTTCTTTCTAGCATCACATTGTTTGACAATGATATGATTTTTGGCCGGGATTGTTTACTGTTTCAGTGCATTTCCATGCAATTGTAAATTAGCAAATCTATCAATAGGGCTTAAATTGTTAATTTGTTTAAAAATTGGTAATAAGTCATAATTAGGGTTCTAAACAAGCATTAATTATCACATATAAAAAATGGGAAAACTAAAACTATTGTAAATTTTACCACCTAATAAATAAATGTCTAAATTACTTTGATATGTGTGGAAAGAAGGACTACACATCAAGAAACAATATATTCAAAGTACTCTGAACACCCACGTTAGCGAGTAAAAAAAAAAAACCATATAAAAGTAAAAAGAAATAGATTAAAACTGGTTGATCATATTTAAATGTATTTGAACATCAAATACAACAAGCCAATCTTTAACATGTAATATTTTATTTTTCACAAGCTCACGTCTCTCTTCTGCATCCTTACCAAAACAAAGCGAAAGAACGATCAACATAATGCACACATCTCTCTCTCTTAAAGTAAAACCATCTCCACTACAAACCCTACTACCCCCATAAGAATACCCATAAATCCACCCTTTAATCCATGAGCACCACTAACAGGTGCAGGCGCTGGCTCTTGAGAAATGGGAGGAGTATCTTCTGTTTGAGGAAGAGACGGTTTCGGAATCTGAAGTTTTGGCACCCAATCTGCATTCGAAGATGGGCTACTTTGCCTTCCCGAGTATACATCATCAGACAAGACAACCAAAATTAGCTTCCGGCCATTTTCATTACATCTTTCCTTAGAAACACCTATGAAATAGAATGTTCCCGCGGTGTCCAACTCAATCTTGGTCAGGTCCCCATCGTATTTTTTAAATGGATTCACGTTGTTACAGCTCTCGTAATCTTCCTTTGTCACATGCAATACTGAGTCAACACTAGGGGTCATACCGAAACGCTGCATTAGCCAAGAAAATGAGGATGCAACGAACAAACACATTAGAATTAGAGTTGAAGTTGAAAGAGAGTGCAAGCATTCAAATGAGAAACCATATGGAGAGTTCTAAAACATAAATGAGCAAAAAGAATGTGCATGATTGAATGTATGTTGTGAATGTTATGATATAGTACTTTTTGAGTCTTTGGTTGAAACAGACTTATTTTATGATTCAGATTAAATATTATAAATTTAAAAATTTATTAAATGTTGATTCACTGCACGATTATTTGTATAATTTTCTTTAAATAATGCATGATATATGCATGATTACACTAGAGCTAAATTGCAGGAAAGTGAAAAAAATAGAACATAAAATCCAGATAGAAAAGCATGAAAATGCACAAACAAAAGCATTATATATATATATGGAAAATCATGGACTAAGGTTGCAAATGGCTATACTGCATGTCTAAAAAAATAAGACACATATGAAAGAAAGTTATTGGGAATTGAGATGGATAATTACCGAGAAGATCGCCAACTTTGAATCGGATTGATTTTGCCCACTCATTGAAGGACAATGAAGGTGATGGAGCCCCCCATGAAGTTTTGTTGCCTCCAACAGAGATATCATCACTTGCTTTGGAGGAGATAAAAAGCAAAGGTAACAGGGTAATAAATGGGATTATATATAGTAGTTCTCAAGGAAGCCATTGATTCAATTAGCACAAAGAATAAGAAATGTAAATGAATTAAGAAGCTCCTCTATTTAATGGTGATAGTTAAGGCATGGTTTTGGTTCTTAATAGACATTAGGTTTGGGACACAGGCTTGAAATTACTCAATTTTCATAATGCAACCCATGTTGCTAAGGAATTTGTAGGGGCAGCTAATTAGTTAATCAGTGGATGAAATAGTCACCCATAATATTATTTTAAACAATTATTGTATATTCCTCTCTAAAAAAAATTACTATATTTGATTTCTCTGTCTAATTAATCGATTATCATAATAAAACTTGGACGGTTAATACACAGAGATGTATGTTTCTCATTGATAATTCTCTAACCTTTTTGCAATAACAAAAAGGCACATGGTTGTCCAATAGATCGGCAAGGAAAGGCATAGTAGAAGTGATATTCCATTTCCCATCAAATGTAATAATTAGTTGTGGTTGTAGGTTTCAGCTAGTTTAATTAATAAATTTCTTGTTATTATTAAATAAAAGATGTAAGATTTAGTGTTTTGTTACGATGATAAAAAGAAATTATTATAAAGTGAACATCATAAATTTAAATTCTATTGTTTTTATTGTTTGCATATATAAAGAGACACCAATTGGCAATAAATGGCACATTAAAAAATTGCAATAAATGGTAATCATTTTGCTAAACTTTTTGCATTTTGAAATCAAATTTGTTACAAACTAGCCTTTTCTACAATTTGAATCATTTGATAAAGTGATAGTTTGTGTCTATTAGATAATCATTTTTACAAGGACTCACTATTAACATCATTTTTATTTCCACTGCTGGGGAGAAAAATATATTAGAAAGTTTTCTTGAATAGTTAATATAGCATATAGAGATACACTTTAACTCAAAAGGCTTAAGCTTACTAAGTATGTGCTCAATTATGTTATATTAATTATTTATTCTTCTTATTATTATTCAATGTGGGACTTCACTTACACTTGAATACCTAACAATACCACTCACAACCAACCACTTCAACAAGTTGTAAAAAAATTGTCACTAGACTTATTCATTCAGATTAGTTTCATGTTTACACATTTTTAAGCTTCTTGATAGTTTCTATTTAGAGTTGAATTTGATGATGAAACTTCGATTTCCACCATTCAAAACCAACCACCTCAACAAGAGTCTTTAAGCTTTGATTTGACGCTTTGAAGGTAAACTTTGGGCTGCGATGATTGCGAAAGCAAGTATTAGAGGGTGAAAAGGAAGCAAGGCTTTTTCAGGAATATTATTTTCACTTTGTTGCGAAAAATTTCAAATAAGTAGGTTAGCTGTTAATGCTCAATCGAGAACAGAAACGACATTATGGCTCAAGGAGTTCCCTTCATATCTTATTATCTTATGCCCAAGCTGTATAGTTTTTTTATTTGAATGAAATCTATCATATAAATTCTCAAACTTTTTTGCAATGAAAAAACATTAGAATAGCGTATATATGCATTATAGCTATGACTTACAAAAAGGCATATGGTTATCCAATAAATTCGCAAGGAAAGGTACATGTCCCATTAAATGGGATAAAGGGTAAACGATCATATTTCTAGACCTTTCGCACATGTGGATTAGTTTGTTTGACACCAAATCAACATTAATTGCAAAATTAAAAGTACATAACATTTAGTTTGGGGAATCTAATCTGTTGCTAGGTATTATGATTCCTAGAAATTAATGTGATACTTGGAAATTTGAATGTCCAAATTTATTTTGTCCATGCTTATTTTTATCATGAATCTAATTAAATTTACGAAAATACTAGATCTTTGTACAGTATTTCTTTTTATTCTTAACGATTCTATATCTTTTCTTATAAAAAAAAATCTTTACAATACATAATTAGGAATATGAAGAAATAATTAGCTAAAGAAAAGGAATGTGAAGTGATAATAGGCATTTTACATGCAAAAATTTTATTTTATTTTGTTATGTTGAATGGGTATTAATTAGGATATTATTGTGATCTTATATAAAAAACAAAACATTCTCTAATCATGAAATTTTGATGTTGAGCTATAAGACTATTGGTCACATGTAGACATTTTAGATTACCTTGCATTATTTATAATCACACAAGATATGTTTGAGAATTCTTGTAAAATTACTAGAACCTTGAAAAATACTCCAAATCAAAATTCATTTTTAAAGATTTTTTTTTTTACAATTTTAAATTAATACTGACAAATATAGATGCTTTAGAGAAAATTAATTAATTAATTTTTACAATTTTACGTAACTACCAATTCATACAACAATTTTTAAAGGGTAAACTTTTTTTTTTTTTTGGAGAAAGTTTCAACCTATGACGTCTGTTCCTGATAATAGCTCTTTATCATCAGACCAAGACACTAATCAGTTTTTGGTGTAGGATGGGATTGAACCTTAGATCTCTTATACAACCATCAGAGACTTTACCAGTTGAGCTAACTGGAACCCACTAAAAGGTAAACTATTATCATAGAACTTTATTTTTTTCGTATATATTCCAATTCTCTTGTTATTGGTAACTATTAAAAAAAAAACCCACCAACATATTTTATTCTGAAAATAAGTTTTCTATTTCTATCTTCTCTTCTTATTGATATCATTTAAAAAATTTGAACTCTTTAAAGAACATTATTTAATACATTGTCTTTCTCTTTCAACAAAAAATGATGCATTCTCAAAATAAGGTAACATTTTAATATAATAGAGAAGAGTTAAAAGGTAAGCAAAAAATATATATAAATAAATAATGTCCTAAAAATTAAAATATAATGGAGAACTAACAAAAAGTTGTGAATGGAATAAGTTAGAAGAAATTTTTGCTCTATTAAATTTTTTTTTTAGGTTCCATTTAGGGGGAGAAAGATTGGTGTTAGGACATGTGATTTGATGTTAGGAATATGTGTCAATATTTTATGTATTGGCTAATCCTTTGACAAAACGTACTTTACTTGTATTTGGGTAGATCTAAGATGTATTTAATACTTCAAGAAACAAAGTTTCAAGTTCAAGTGTTAAAACCATGCAAGTATATCCAAGAATCAAGTGAAGAAGTGCTAGATTTTAAATCTTGACAGCTAGTATCTATCGAAATTTATGAAACTTAGTTTTTTAGAATTGTTTTTCATCCAATTCGTGAGTATATGTTTGGGTTTTCTTTTCTCACAACCCTAAACATATATAAGGATTATTTTAAGGGCCGTATCATGTTGCACAGTCAAGAGCATAATTCCACAAGTGTGACCAGAATCCTAGTTTGCCCTAATTCTTGAAGAAGTTGTTGTGTTTGTACATCATAGGGTTTTGTGACCAAGCAACTTCATGATCTTCATTATGTGATGAATAGAAGAATTTTGCAGCCAACATCCTTCTCAAGTTAGTGATAAATTCGCGTACTGAGATTCGCGCATTTTTTGGCTAGTCATGTACTGAGAGCTGTGCAATACAAGGAGATATTGTCACTACAGAATAAGTCCAATTAGGTATTGGGGTAAGGGTTCAATTGTAGGTTGATATAAGGTACTGAGATTCTTTTACTTGTAACCGTTTGTTTTGATAATAATGAATTCTCTGGAGTGGTGACCTTAAAATTACCTGGTGGAGTTTTTGTCGTGTATGTTTTCCACATTCGTAAACAAATTGTTGTGTCATTTCATTCCCACTGCTTATTTAGTTATTTGGTAATTTGTTTGTGCTATCACGCTCATTGCATGTAATTGAATCTAATTAATTCACTTTGCTAATTAATTGGTTAATTGATTACAAATGGTCAATACATTTTTGACTTATCAATTGGAGAGGTAGATTTTGTTTTCTAGATTGAATATGAAATCTCATCCTATACCCATTAATTACCACTTAAGTCAAATAGGAAGAGAATGATGAAAGAGTTGCTACCCTTTCAGAATAGTTTGTACTTTATTTTATTGGACGGAAACACATACGATATGAAATATGTATGTGTTTCATTCACTCAAGATTGAAGGAAGAATCGGTTCAAAGTCGAGTTTAGTCCCATATCGCTTAGGTCTGTGTTAGGAGAGGGACTTATAACTCGCTCCGCAACTCTAACTGCCGCATGCAGTTTTGGAGTTAGTGTTTGAATTTAAGTCCTTATTTCGTTCCGCTAAGCATTGAGTCTTGATTTCCCCTTCCCCTATTCCGTATAAAAAAAAAGATTTAAGGAAGAAAAAAATCTTCTAAAATATATTAAGAAAAAAAAATTGTAAAAAAAATGAGATAAAAAATGGAAATAAATACAAGTACGAGTATACTAATTAGTAATTAACACGAATACTATAACTTTTACTATTTAGAAGTCAAACTTAAAAAAAAAATATATTTTAAAATACTTCCCAATAAATAATATATAAAAATTCATTGGATAATAGATACAACTGAATTACCTATAACACCAATCTTTAAGGTATATGATTTCTTTGTTATAATCAAGTTTATCTTCATTTCATTGGTAAAAAGATTAATGGATAATGGGATCCAAGTGTGGGTGAAACTTGCACTAGTAACTCTATTAATTGTTGAAGGAATATGCCTGACCCAGATAATTAGGACAGTGTTGTGCCCTCACAAAGGCCAACTATACTTTGATTTTGAGCTATAGTCTTTATTATTATTATTATTATTATTATTATTATAAAAAGTTAGACAGTTGGACTTACATGATGTGCATTCTATATTTAAAATAAAATTTTCATTTATTTTATAATATATATTTAATACTCAATACTTAAAGTGTTTTGAATAATTTACATATAATTCTTGATTAATTCATGCATCCACGTGCATATAATACTAGTCAAATTATAAAACCTTGGTTTCTCCCAAAAATAAAATAAAATTATAAAACCATGCAAAGCTTCCGTCTTGTGTTTTAGTGTATTGGATGGAATATGATGTAGACACATGACCAATCTTAGATACATAATTATACTTCATATCAATGCCATGTCTAATGCAAAGAAACATTGGATCCAAACTAAACCTTACAAAACCTATATAATAAAATAGGGAGTATCCTTAACATTACTTTTTAGATTCAGATCTTCTAGATTACCTAGGGTACTTTATTAATAGATTTCTTTAAATCCTAATCACTCTTTTATGATTTACAGATTTAGACTTTGCCATGTCAGCATTCCAATAACAATACTCTTAAAATAATAAAATAATATTGTAAATAAAACAATTAAGATTATTGTTAGTGAAATGTTGACATGGTAAAATTTAAATTATTAAAGAATAGTTAAGATTGAAGGAAATCTATTTGGTAGAGTATCCTAAAAAATCTATTATCTTCGAATGTACATGTATTCCTGAATTTTCAACGTTAAAATGAAATAGTATCACGGTTTTCTTATAAAAAAATTACAATATTGAGCTATGTGATCAAATAATTGAAGAGTTTAATTATTTAGTGTATTTTATGAATTCTTTAATTTGATTCTATTTCAGTTTATAATTTAGATACCACGATAATAGCTACATTTCACTGAAGTTTTGAAGGCAAATAGATTTATAAAATCTAATAAAAATTCAAATAAATTATAATTCAATTCCCCTGTGAGAACCAAACGAACTCTAGACTCAATTCCCATGCCAAATTTAGCTGCAAATGGAACTACTTCACATTTGGTCATGTTGAAACTTGCACATGAATAATTCATATGCTTCTATGAAGTTAATCTTTGTGGCCAACAAAATTTACGAAAACGTCAAATTGAATTCAAAGTTGAATAAAGGTTTATCATAGATTATATCATTGGGCCAATAACAAAAAGATAACAAAATCTTGGCATTTTATCTCTGTTATGATATCTTATAACAGGTTACAGGTGTGAGAAACTTACTCCAAAATATGTAACATGACAAGCGGGGGCTGTTCCATATCATTATTATGATATCTTATTCATATCCACTAGATTTCTTAGGATACTCTACCAAATAAATTTCCTTCAATCTTAACCATTTTTTAATGATTTAATAGTTTAGATTTTGCTATGTCAGTATTTTACTAACAATAATCTTAATTGTTTTATTTGCAATATTATTTTATTATTTTAAGAGTGTTGTTAGTGAAATGCTGACATGACAAAATCTAGATCTTTAAATCATAAAAAAAAATGGTTAGAATTTAAAGAAATCTATTAGTAGAGTACCTTGAGATATCTAGAATATCTTATAAGATATCATAACAGTGATATGGAACAACCCGCTTGTCATGGTATATATTTAGGAGTAAGTTTCTTACACCTGTAAACTGTTGTAAGATATCATAACAGAGATAAGATGCCAAGGTTTTGTTATCTTTTTGTTATTGCCCCAATGATATAATATACCATAAACCCTAATTCAACTTTGAATTCAATTTGACGTTTTCATAAATTTTGTTGGCCACAAAGATTAACTTCACAAAATATGCATTATTCATGTGCAAGTTTCAACATGACCAAATGTGAAGTAGTTCTATTTGCCAGCTAAATTTGGCATGGGAATTGAATTTTTATTAGATTTTATAAATCTATTTGTCTTCAAAACAACAGTGAAATGTAGATATTATCATGGTATATAAATTATAAACTAAAATAGAATCAAATTAAATAATTCATAAACTACACTAATTACTTAAACTTTTCAATTATTTGATCACATAACTCAACATTGTAATTTTTTTATAAGAAAACCATTATATTATTTCATTTCAACATTGAAAATTTTGGAATACATCCAAAGATACTTCAGATTCAATAATGTAATTTTTTTATATTAGAAATATCCTCAATCCATGTTGTTAGTCATTTATTTCATTGAGGATATTCAAAAGACTATTTTCTTTTATTTATTTATTGAAAAGGCAAAAAAAACCTTTAAATCATGATAATCTTTTCATTTCTTCAAAGTTCAAGTTCACATCTCCCTTCTGCATTCTGCAACATTCACACAAAATAAAATCATAGTAAAAGTAAAAGTTCACATCCTTCTCCTCTTCACACATGTTCCTTAAATAAAAACTATCCCCACTAAACTCATAATTCCCACAACAATACCAACAAATCCACTCCTCAATCCAAATGCACTAGCTGTTGGTGGTGGAGACAATGGTGTTGGACATGGTGAAGGATTCTTTGGTGGAGGAGCCGGTTGTGCTAGACTTGGTGCAGGACCCTTTGGTGGTGGAGGCAATGTTGCTAGACTTGGTGCAGGAACCTGGGATGCACGGACGCGGAAACTTGGCTGCCGCACCCGTGTTGGACGCGGTGACACTGCTCTCTGTGCGTCGAACCGCGTCTATTTTTTTTTTTTTTTTTTTTTTCCGCAATACGCCTTGACTCGTGCCGATTTGTGTCGTATCAGCCAAATATTGGTGTGTTTTGACCGGAAAAAGAAAATCGGCGTTAAGGAAAAAAAAAACTTAAACCGAAAATACCACGCCGCTATTGTCGTCACAATTTCACTGCCCTTAACCACTTTCTTCTTCGTCTTCTTCTTCCTTTTTTTTCGCTGGAGCCCAGCGTACGTTCTGTTCTGTTTCTTTTTGTTGATAAGATTTTTTTTTTTGGAAAAGGATTGTTAAATGCCTTTGTTAACAACTGGGCTTTATTTGTTTTGTGTGCCTTTGACCAAACACGTGATTGAGCCCCATCTCCCCCCCCCCCCCTTTTTTTTTAATGGGAAACTACACCTAATTAATGCCTGCGACATATATCCTTTATTTTGTTTTTGGGCTAACCATATATGTGAGCCACTAAGCTACATCTTTATTTATTTATGGGAAACCTCATCTATTTTAATACCTTTGTCAATAATTCAAGTGTCAAAATTTTTTTGTATACTTATTACTATTTTTATTTTATTATTATTGTAGGGTCAATGAGCCCTGAAATATATGTTGGGCTAGCTCATGGATATTTGTTGGGCTAAAGACCCAATCCGAGGACATTGAATGGTCCGAAAATGTAAAAATATCAACCCATAGGGCATTACAGATATATAAAAAGTGGTATCTGATCAAGGTCATTCGATGAGGTGGTCTGAATATTATAGAAGGGCTGGTTAACGTCCACGGGCAATATTATAGAAA
Source organism: Castanopsis chinensis (assembly GCA_032878915.1). NCBI lineage: Eukaryota > Viridiplantae > Streptophyta > Magnoliopsida > Fagales > Fagaceae > Castanopsis > Castanopsis chinensis. Next base: position 16,596,926 of record JAVQMG010000121.1, read on the forward strand.
GTCCTATAGAAAAAGGTAAGCATGGTAGATGTAGAAGGTAAGAAGAAGGGCAGTAAAAATATCTAAGATAAAGCTGTTACCACCGCTCTGACATTAAATGCTCTACGACTGCTTCTCTGGCCACATTAATGGGGAAGTGATGCCTGAGCATTAGAGTTTAGCCTTACAGCTGCTTCAAAAGATTTCAGGGGAGGTGGATGTGACAAGTATCTAAACCAGCAATCTAACCCTTACGTGGAGGACAAAGGAAAGAAGAAGGATGGTATAAAAGGAAGAAGGTACATTCAGGAAAGGGGATCAAAGAAGAAAGAAAGAAAATATTGTTTACATAACCATCTATAGTTGTAATCTATCTTTGAGAGAGATAATACAAGTCATCCTAAGCTTAAGTCCGAGGATAAATTTTGTCATATAAACAGTTTTCTGTATGTAATTTTGGGACCGAGTCCATCATCTTTGTCATCTAAATAGTTCTAGAATCTAGATATTAAGCTCACTTTTTACAAATTTCATTGTATTGGACCTCTTGGGCCTATCCCCTTCTTATTGTTGGGTTTGGGTGCAATTTGTGACCTTACATTTATTATTATTATTATTATTATTATTATTATTATTATTATTATTATTATTATTATTATAATCTGAGTTTTCTATTATTATTATATAAAAAAGCATGCTTAGCAATATAAAATATATAAATAAAATATTTTTAATAATTTTTTAATAGTCGCACCCTCACCCTATTTTTTCAAAAATTGTTGAGTCTCGCACTTGCACTCGCGCACATACTTGCACCTGAATTTGAAAACGTACCTGTGCTTCATAGGCAGGAACCTATGGTGGCAGAGCCAATGTTGCTGGACTTGATGCAAGAACCTTTGGTGTCGGAGTCAATGGTGCTGGCCTTGCTGCATGACCTGGCGGCGGGGGAGGCTTAGGATGGTTGTGCAACACAGCCATTCTCACAGCTCACCACAGCGTTACTTATGAAATAGTTTGGTCCTGACTTGTCCAACTCTACTTTGGTGTTGACATCCCTATGTTCTTTGATTGGATTTGATACTATTAAAAACGAAGAGCACAGAGCACAAGCAAGAGAGGCACAACAGGGCAATATGCTTGAATTAAAGAGTAGTAATGTAGCAGTTAGAATGCAGGAGCATGTTGACCAAGTAAACATCATCAAGACTGTGATGGCAAGAGCTGAGGTGTTAGAGACTATAGAAGCAATGCCTTATCATCAAGACTTTATGCATTAGGCTGGAGCAATAAAGACAGCTGTACATGCCAGCTGGAAATTGGTTACTATTATTAGCACATGTGTATCATTAGTGAAAATTAGTTTGCATAACTGTCTTCTTCCATTAAATCAGGGAATTAGTTACAAGATTAGTTTTATTGTTTGCTTGGTGTATAAATAGAGGTAGTGGCTTTGTATTTAATCATTCTTTTGTACTCTCTATTCGGTTCTGACCATTAATAAGAAATTCAGTTTTATTTAGAGAGAGAGTCTCTAGAATTTTACATGGTATCGGAGCTTTGAAGCTCCTTCCATGGCGTCCTCTGATTCAATCGATCCTTTTGATGCAATTCCAGTTCAACCTTCACCTTCCATTAGCAACAATTCCACTACTTTGAAACCTCCCAATCCTTATTTCCACAGTTCCAGTGAAAACCCAGGCAGTATTTTGGTTACTCAACCATTGCTTGGAATGAAAAATTACCAATCTTGGTCCAAAGCAATGATTCTTACTCTCACTGCGAAGAAGAAAATCGATTTTGTTAATGGGAAGATAACAAAACCTTATTTAGATTCGCCTTTGTGTGAAGACTAGGAGAGCTGTAACACGATGGTACTTTCTTGGATGATCAACTCGATGCATGTTGATGTATCCAGCAGTATCATGTACTATGAAACAGCGAGGGAAATGTGGATTGAATTGCAGAATGTGTTTGCACAAGGGAATGGTCCCAGAATTTACAACTTGTAGAAAGAAATTTCTCATATTTCTCAAAACCATATGTCAATAACAGAGTACTATACCAAATTCAAGAGGCTTTGGGATCAATTGGTTCGGTATGATCCAGTTCCAGAGTGTTCTTGTGGTGCTATGAAGGCGTTGAATGCTTCACATAACAAAGCATATGTTATGAGATTTTTGATGGGCTTAAACGAGACTTTTGAGACTCTTAAGAGTCAGATTCTGATAATGGATCCTTTTCCTTTTATGAGCAGGGTTTACTCACTTGTTCTTTAAGAAGAATCACACAAATCCATTGGGCATGGAGGTTCTGGCACACCTCAATATGATGTAACAGCTATGTATGCAAACACAAGAGGAAGTACAAGAAATGTAAACTGGAATAAGGGAAACAACAAGAGGGAGAAACCTTTCTGTACACACTGCAATATGACTGGTCACACTATTGACAAATGCTACAAGTTGCACGGCTATCCTCCTGGATATAAGCCAAAAGGAAAGTCAAATGTTAATGCCAATCAAGTTTCTTCCAAATCAGTAGCAAATGCAGAGAATTTTCCTATTGCAGTAAATCAGTGTCCTATATCTAAGACACAATGTGAGCAGTTACTGTCATATCTCAATAATGGAGGTAATCCTGGTGATGGTCATCATGCAGCTTCTGTGAGCATAGTCAATGCAAGCAATGGTGTTGAAGGAACCTCTGGTCTAGCTTCTGATGATTTTGTTCCCTCTCATTCCCAATTTAACCTCATGTTTGGTAATTACTTCAATTTTACTCCAAATTTAGATCATTCAATATTTTCTGCTAAAACTATAAATAGGAAAACCTTTAGCAAATCTGATTGGATATTAGATATAAGGGCAACAGATCACATGATTCACTCTGTTTCCTATTATACATCTATTCCTTCTACTTTGAACACTTATGTTAACCTTCCAAAGGGAGAGATTGCTCAAGTTACACATATAGGGACTGTCCAGATTTCAGAAACCCTTGTTTTGCATAATGTTTTTTGTGTTCCTTCATTTAACTTCAATTTGATCTCTGTTAGTCAGTTGGCAAAATCTATTCTTTGTTGCCTCATTTTCCTTGGTAATCTTTGCTTTATCCAAGCCCTTGCTCCTTGGAGCACAATTGGTTTGGGTAAAAAGTGCAATGGTCTATACCTACTTCAAGAGAGCTGCTCAACCTCATCTTATGTTTCTGCTACTATTTCAGCTAATAAGGTTCAGCCACATGTATGGCATTCTAGACTAGGTCACTTGTCAAATGAGAAGCTGACTCAGTTGAATAATGATCATGTACCTCTTTTTCATTCTTTTATGAATTTCTATTGTGATGTTTGTCCTTTAGCCAAACAAAAGAGGTTACCATTCAATAAAAGTACTTATATTTCTAAAAATTGTTTTGATTTGATCCACTGTGATTTATGGGGTCCTTGTTCTGTTCCAACTATGCATGGTTGTAAATTTTTCTTGACTATTGTAGATGATTGTTCAAGATGCACTTGGGTATACTTGCTTCAGCATAAGTCACAAACTCAAGGCATCTTAGAACAATTTTGTACAATGGTGGACACTCAATTGTCAAGGAAAGTAAAAACCATTAGATCAGATAATGGAACAGAATTTATAATGAAAGATTTTTTTGCTCAAAGGGGCATTTTACATCAATTTAGCTGTGTTGAGACCCCCCAACAAAATGCTATTGTAGAAAGGAAACATCAACACATATTGAGTGTGGCAAGGGCTCTCAAGTTTCAATTAAACTTGCCTATGCATTTATGGGGTCATTGTGTTCTTACTGCTGTGTACTTAATCAATAGAATTCCTTCTTCTGTTTTATCACATAAAACCCCTTTTGAAATTGTTGGGAAATTTAGACTCCGGTTGATAGAATTAACAAATTTTAAACTCAAGTTGTTAATTAGATTTATTATGCATATAACTTGTTAAAACAAACAAACATCAATATCATGTCAAAACTAAGTGCAGCGGAAAAATAAATAAAACAAGATATGATGACCTAGGAAAACTAATGAAACCAACCAGTTTCACAGTTAAAAACCTGGGGGGAAACCTTCTCGAAAAGCAATTCACTATAGTAAAGAGAAGTTTCAGATCTAGTACAAAACCTTTGTCCCTAGACTCTACAATCCTGTAGATGAACTCACAGCAGAAACCTTCTACTGTTTCAGAACCTCTGAACTCTTCAATATATGAACACCACCCTTTGATGCACGGATCCCAGTACGTGACTCACTCCTTTGCACGAATTCCAGTACGTGACTCACTCACCAACTTGAGGAAGAAGAATGTTGGCTGCAAAATTCTTCACTTCATCAACAATGAAGATCAAGAAGCACTTGGTTACAAAATCCTAAGGCGTAAAGACGCAGTAGCTTCTTTCTGAGAGAATAAGGCTTCAGTCACCTTTTTCATATGTTCTCCTTGTATTCTCTTGTGTGACGGCCTCTAAAATAAGCCTTATATATACCTAAGGTTGTGAGAAAAGAAACTCTACACAAATACAAAAGCTTGGCCAAAAAATCAAATCTGAAAATTCTGATTTCCGTAACCTCGATAGATACCTCGATAGATAGCAGGTGTCGAGCCTCATTAAATCTCGATAGATACCTCGATAGATAGCTATCTGTTGAGCAGCTATCCGCAGGTGTCCAGCAGCTATCCGCAGGTGTCCAACTTTAGTACACACTTTTTCTTCACTTGTTTCTTAGTCCAATCTTCATGACTTTAATACTAGATTTGAACAACATGTTCTTTGAAGTATTAATCACATCCTAGATCTATCCAAATACAAGTAAAGTGCGTTTTGTTAAAGGATTAGCCAACTACATAAAATATGTCCTTAACAATCTCCCCCTTTGGCAATTCGTGACAAAACCACAACAAACAAATGAACATATGAGAGAAGTCATAAATCACTCAACTCATACTCACTTGTTGAATACAATAAAATCTACCCTAACACAAACTCTTGAAAAACTTTGCAAGAAGAGAGTTCATGGCATGGAAGACTTTGACAACCTGTATTTCTGAAACACTTATAAACAAAACACATCAAGGTATCTTTGTGTGAAACAGAAATAATAGATTGCATACAAGTAAAGAAATATGTGTATAAGTAAAGAAATATGTGTATAACGATAGAAAAGAAACAACACATGTAGAGATAGGTGAAGAAAATATACATCATCATATATATACCACTTGATAAATACCATGTTGTATGTAAAAATGGTCATAAGACCTAGGTACATGAACAAGGAGGTAAACACTCCCTCTAACAAGATGAAACACAACTCCCCCTTATAAGGGCATGTATTTCTCCCCCTAACTTGTAGAATCTTAAAGAAAGAAACCACAAATTCTCCAATTTCTCCCCCTTTTTGTCACGATTGACAGAGGGTACAGGAAGCTATAAAGCTTTACCCGAGAAATAAAAAGATGATCAAGGATGATCAAGGGGGCACAAAGAATCCATAAAAATGCATGAATGTAATGAAATAAGATGTTATGGATGACAAGATAAGAGAAACATGCAAAACAAAGAAGGATGAAATGCATGCAAGGATATCTCGATCGATCTAGAGGTGTCGAGAAGCTATTGAGACAACTTCGAGGGATCGAGAAGGTGTCGAGGATCTATCGAGCAGACAGAAACTTCCTCGATCGATCCACCTAGCTATCGAGAGGTGTCGAGATTGCGATAAGATGCAACTGAAGATCTCGACAGATAAGCCAGGTATCGAGAGGTGTCGAGATGGCTTAAAAGCTGTTTTTTAAGAAGAGAAAAACATAGATGTGAATGCAATCAAGCATGCAACTCAACCAAAGATCCAAACAACATATTAACCTCTCAAAAACATCTCTCAACAAGAAAAATGTCATGCATTTTGATCCAAAACACACACACACACACACACACACACTAAACAAGTCTAACCAATTTTATATTTCAAAAATGAGTTACGATAGTTTAGTGAGCATACATTAACGCATGTAAACCTTGTGATGGCCAAATTACATTGTACCTGCACATGTATCAAGAATAGTAAAGAATATTACGTGTTGTGTGTGAAAACATCGCAAGATTGCATAAGTGCCTCAATGTTATGACGATTTGAGATATGAGAAAATCATTTTAACTCACACACAATCATAACTGTTTGATGGGGACTATCACCTTCGAGGTACATTCTATAACTTCCACATCTCCTAGAAAACATGCTTGCAACCATATTTTAAAGCATTTTAGTCTTTTTGCTTTTGTTTCTTTGCATATTTTCTTTTATTAAGCATATCATGCATGGGCATATAAGAGAAAGAAAAGAAATACACAATTATGTTAAGCTTTTGACATTGCACTTTTGCTATACCGAAGCATACAGATGTCATTTCATGATTGGCGAGTAACAGCGGTGAGATGGTTATTTATACCTTTCTATTAGGATTTTCTAGTCATACCCGTCAAAAAGAGTGATATGAGTGTTAAGTACAAGAGATCACTTAACCTTACTCATCACAAACAAAGAGCCACAAATCTCACTTGCTTAATTGTACATAAAGATGCCCATCTAAGTTACAAGAGATACAAAATTTAAAAAACTCTGTTTCAATGGCCATTTTAAGGCTCACAAGAACCAATGTATACAAACACACACTGTTTTTGTATTTTTCAATTTTTCAATTTTTTTTATTTATTTTGAAAACAAAACAAAATAAAAACTAAACAGCCACACAAAAACAGACAAACATCATGAATGCATGAAAGAAAAATGCATATGCATGAAAGCAAGAAAAGAAATGCAGATGCATGAAAGCAGAATTTCAAAAGCAGATAAGAAATCAAGCAAAGAGAGTCCTACTACAGATAGAAAAAATTAAAGCAGAGGACAAACAGAAAAGATAATTAAGTCTTAGGCTCCTTTCTCACCCACACAACACAAGTCTTTGGCCGTGAAGATGAAAAGACATGTGTCCTAGTATGACTACTAAAGGACATAGAAGAATTAAAATTCTCCTGAAATTGAGTTAAAGAGCTCAAGACTTTTAATAACTCACCAAGAAATTCCATGACAATGGGGGTCAAGGATCACACTCAGGAAATTAATCCAATCAGAGTGTACCCGCTTTGATACCACTTGTTGGAAAATTTAGACCCCGGTTGATAGAATTAACAAGTTTTAAACCCAAGTTATTAATTAGATTTATTATGCATAAAACTTGTTAAAACAAACAAACATCAATATCATGTCAAAACTAAGTGCAGCGAAAAAATAAATAAAATAAGATATGATGACCCAGGAAAACTAATGAAACTAACCAGTTTCACAGTAAAAAACCTGAGGGGAAACCTTCTCGAAAAGCAATTCACTGTAGTAAAGAGAAGTTTCAGATCTAGTACAAAACCTTTGTCCCTAGACTCTACAATCCCCATAGATGAACTCACAGCAGAAACCTTCTACTGCTTCAGAACCTCTGAACTCTTCAATATATGAACGCCACCCTTTGATGCACGGACCCCAGTACGTGACTCACTCATTTGCACGAATTCCAGTACGTGACTCACTCACCAACTTAAGGAAGAAGAATGTTGGCTGCAAAGTTCTTCACTTCATCAACAATGAAGATCAAGAAGCACTTGGTTACAAAACCCTAAGGCGCAAAGACGCAGTAGCTTCTTTTTGAGAGAATAAGGCTTCGGTCACATTTTTCATATGTTCTCCTTGTATTCTCTTGTGTGACGGCCACTAAAATAAGCCTTATATATGCCTAGGGTTGTGAGAAAAGAAACCCTACATAAATACAAAAGCTTGGCCAAAAAATCAGATCTGAAAATTCTGATTTCCGTAACCTCGATAGATACCTCGATAGATAGCAGGTGTCGAGCCTCATTAAACCTCGATAAATACCTCGATAGATAGCTATCTGTCGAGCAGCTATCCGCAGGTGTCCAGCAGCTATTCGCAGGTGTCCACTAGGTGTCCAACTTTAGTACACACTTTTTCTTCACTTGTTTCTTGGTCCAATCTTCATGGTTTTAATACTAGACTTGAACAACATGTTCATTGAAGTATTAATCACATCGTAGATCTACCCAAATACAAGTAAAGTGCATTTTGTCAAAGGATTAGCCAACTACATAAAATATGTCCTTAATAGAAATCCTTTTTGGTTATGCTCCAACTTATTCTCATTTGAGAATTTTTGGTTGTTTATGCTATGCCTCAACCCTTTCTCATTCCAGGTCAAAGTTTGATGCCAGGGCTAGAAAATGTGTGTTTTTGGGTTACCCTTTTGGCATTAAAGGGTATAAGCTTCTTGATTTGTCTAGTAATACAATTTTCATTTTCCAGAGATGTGATTTTTGATGAGCACATTTTTCCCTTTGCATCAAACAGCTGTGACATTGCTGATCCTTTTGTTGTTAATGAGGTTGAAGCTCACTCTACTGATCAAGCTTGTACATATACCTTTGTCACTCCTATTAGTATTACAGAAGTTCAAAATTCCTATCCAGATTCTTGTGTTCCACCTCTCCCTACATCTCCTTCCTCACTTCTTGAATCTGCAAATCATGTTCCTTCTCCATCTAATTCAACTCCTTGCATTGTTCCTAGCTCTATATCATCTGTGGAAGTTGCTCCACAAGTCAGAAAGTTAACCAGGGTTCACAAGACACCTGGTTATTTGCAGGACTATGCTTGCAACACAGTTGCTGTTGCTCATCTTCCAGACACACCTTATGATATTGAAGATTCCTTGACATATTCTCATTTGGATCCTTCTTATCAGTCCTATTTGATGACTATTAGTGCTTGTCATCAAGAACCTGCTACTTTCTTTCAAGCAGTCCAAGATCCAGCTTGGAGAGTAGCCATGGATAAAGACTCAAACTTGGGTTCTCACCCCACTACCTCCTGGTAAAAGTCCTATAGGTTGCAAGTGGGTTTATAGGATCAAACTCAATTCTGATGGCACAGTTGACAGATTCAAAGCCCGGTTGGTGGCAAAGGGTTTTACACAGAGGGAGGGTCTTGATTTTCTAGAAACCTTCTCTCCTGTGGCAAAAACTGTTTCTGTTAGAGTGCTTCTTGCTTTTGCTTCTGCTAAGGGCTGGCCGTTGCATCAGTTAGACATCAATGATGCCTTCTTACATGGGGATCTTGAAGAGGAAGTATACATGAGTCTTCCACCTGGTTATCACAGTAAGGGGGAGTCCATGTCATCTTTTAATTCTAATTCTAATTCAGCCTCATCTGCTCCTTTAGTTTGTAAATTGGTCAAATCCCTCTATGGTTTGAAACAGGCCTCTAGGCAATGGAATGCCAAACTGTCAGCCACCATCTTGCAGCTTGGTTTTCATCAATCTCAAGCTGATCACTCACTATTTGTGCATACAGATGGGTCGTTATTTACTGCCCTACTTGTCTATGTAGATGATATGATCATCACAGGGAACAATCCCAATTATGTTGCTGCCTTGAAGTCATTATTAGATAAGAAGTTTGGGATTAAAGATCTTGGTTCACTCAAGTTCTTTTTAGGTTTGGAGATTGCTAGGAGTGAAAAGGGCATCAGCTTAAACTAAAGGAAATATGCTCTTGAAATTCTTAAAGAGGCTGGTATAATTGGCTGCAAACCTGCCAAAACACCCATGGAACAACAATTAAAATTATCCAAAGGAGAAGGAGAGATACTTAAAGATGCTGGACAGTATAGAAGACTCATAAGATGCTGGACAGTACTTAACCTTGAGCAGGCTTGATATCACCTATGCTGTGCATAGGCTCAGCTAGTTTTCATCTCAACCTAGGGTGCCTCATATGAAGGCAGTCACAAGGATTTTACAGTATGTAAAAGGTACACTAGGGCAAGGGGTCTTCTATCCCGCAAAGTCAAATTTACATCTCAAGGCTTACTGTGATGCAGACTGGGCAGGGTGCCCTGATACCTAAAAATCCCTTACAGGGTTTTGTGTTTTCCTAGGCAATGCTTTGGTGTCTTGGAGGTCCAAGAAGCAGAATGTTATGTCAAGATCCTCTGCAGAAGTAGAGTATAGGTCCATGGCAACCACTTCCTATGAGTTAACTTGGATATTGTACCTCTTAAGGGATTTGCATATTTCACATGACAAGCCAGCACTAATGTAGTGTGACAACCAGGCTGCACTATACATCTCAGCCAATCCTGTTTTTCATGAAAGGTCCAAGCACATTGAAGCAGATTGCCCTATAATTAGGAATAAAACTCTGGATGGCACTATCAAAACCTTTTATGTTTCCTCTCAAAATCAGTTAGCTGATATATTTACCAAGGCACTTGGTGTAGAGAGTTACTTAAGGCTACTGAGAAGACTAGGATCAATTAATATTTTTGCTCATTGTATTCAATATCCAGAGAAGGCATCAAACTCTCAATCTGCAAGAGCTTTGCTCTTGAGGGGGAGTATTAAAAATGAAGAGCACAAGCAAGAGAGGCACAACAGGGCAATATGCTTGAATTGAAGAGTAGTAATGTAGCAGTCAGAATGCAGGAGCATGTTGACCAAGTAAGCATCATCAAGACTGTGATGGCAAGTGCTGAGGTGTTAGAGACTATAGAAGCAATGCCTTATCATTAAGACTTTATGCATTAGGTTGGACCAATAAAGACAGCTGTACATGCCAGCTGGAAATTGGTTACTGTTATTAGCACACGTGTATCATTAGTGAAAATTAGTTTGCATAACTGTCTTCTTCCATTAAATCAGGGAATTAGTTACAGGATTAGTTTTGTTGTTTGCTTGGTGTATAAATAGAGGTAGTGGCTTTGTATTTAATCATTCTTTTGTACTCTCTATCCGGTTCTGACCATTAATAAGAAATTCAGTTTTATTTAGAGAGAGAGTCTTTAGAATTTTACAGATACGTACCATTTATCGTAGTCATCCTTTGTTACTTCCAGTACTGAGTCAATCAAGGGGTCGTATTCATCAAAGACCGAGATTCAAGAAAATGAAGAAATTGTGGTTATACGATTGAGAAAAAAGTGGAACATCAAAATAAACCTTATGGATTATATTTAACGAGCCACATGCATTAAAATGAAACCCCAATCTTTTTAAAAGAAAATATTAATTTTCTACACAAGAATGCATCATGCACGAACTGGGTTTTCAATTTCTCATCAAATGGGGTTCATTTGTTAAGCAAATACGTGAATAAATCCAGTTTGTAAATATAAGTTATAACCCTAACAAAGAGGATTAAGAAAATCAGAATCAAATCCATGTCCCCATTATTATAAGTATCAAATTAAAAAAAAAAAAACCCTAACAGTCTAAGTAACACCATTTCTCTTCTCAAAAAAAAAAAAAAAAAAAAAAAACACACACACACACACACAATTTCAAAAAAATTATCCAAAGAAAAAATTAGTTTCATGTTTACACATTTTTAAGCTTCTTGATGGTTTCTATTTAGAGTTGAATTTGATGATGAAACTTTGATTTCCACTATTCACAACCAACCACTTCAACAAGAGTTTTTAAGCTTTGATTTTGCACTTTGATGGTAAACTTTGGGCTGCGATGATTGGTAATGCAAGAATTAGAGGGTGAATAGGAAGCAAGGCTTTTTCAGGAATATTATTTTCACTTAATTTGTTGCGAAAAATTTTCAAATAAGTTGGTGCTTTAGCTGTTAATGCTCAAACTAGAATAACAGAAACGACATTATGGCTTAAGGATTTCCCTTTATATCTTATTATCTTATGCCTAAGCTGTATAGTTTTTCTATCTGACTGAAATCTATCATATAAATTCTCCAACCTTTTTGCAATGAAAAAATATTAGAATAGCGTATGCATTGTAGCTATGACTTACAAAAAGGCATAAGGTGCATGTCTCATTAAATGGGATAAAGGGTAATCATATTTCTAGACGTTTCGCATATGTGGATTAGTTTGTTTGACACCAAATCAACATTAATTCAAAAATTAAAAGTATATAACATTTAGTTTGGGGAATCTAATATGTTGCTAGGTATTATGATTCTTAGAAATGTGATACTTGGAAATTTGAATGCTCAAATGTATTTTGTCCATGCTTATTTTTATTGTGAATCTAATTAAATTTATGAAAATATTAGATCTTTATACCGTATTTCTTTTTATTCTTAACGATCCTATATCTTTTCTTATAAAAAAAAAAATTATTACAATACATAATTAGGAATATAAAGAAATAATTAGCTAAAGAAAAGGAATGTGAAGTGATAATAGGTATTTTACATGCAATTTTTTTATTTATTTTGTTATGTTGAATGGGTATTAATTAGGATATTATTGTGATCGATCTTATATAAAATATAAAACATTCTCTAATCATGAAATTTTGATGGTGAACTATAATACTCTTGGTCACACGTAGACATTTTAGATTACCTTGCATTATTTATAATCACACACGATATGTCTGAGAATTTTGGCCAAAATTGGGAATTAACATTAATTTCCAAACAATATAATTAGTAGGCACTGTTATAAAACTATATTTTTTAGTAACATCTCGAGTCTAAAAGACTCAATTTTGAGCTTATAAATCGAGTCTTTGAGACTCGATTTTCATGGTCTGATCATGTCTGATGTGGCATTTTTTCTACGTTTCCACGTGGCGTCCACCTAGGAATCGATTTATATCCCTTAAAACGCCCTTTAGACCTTCTCATCACAGAAGAAAAAGAGAAAAAAAAAAACACAAAAACAGAAATGTTGTAGTCAATCGAAGATCGAGATCGAAGTGGGGGGCTTCAGATTGGCGTGGGACCATGGGTGGGTGGATTTCAAGTCGGCGTGGGTGGCTTCAGCTCAGTATGGGCCATGTGTGGTCGTGGGGCCGATACGGCGAGAACTCAGTTCGCCGCGTCTCGAATCTCCCGGTGTTGTTCTACGAAGGAGGAGGAGGAGAGCTTGGTTGACGACGGTGAGAAGGAGGAGAGCTTGGTTGACTACGGCGAGGAGGAGGAATTGCGGCGGACTTGGCGGAGAACTTCGACTAGCTTTGCTCCGATTTGGGTCTCCATCTGATCGTCTCGGGTTTTGGATCCGATTCCGGATCTCGCGTCTCAATTTTTCTACGCTTCGTTCGCTTCAACTCTTCTTCTTCTATGTTGAAATACGGGTTTGAGATTGTAGATTCCATTGAAGAAAACTCTCTCTGATCTGATTTGGGTTTTCTTAAAATTATTTTTGGGTATTTTTGGGAATGACTTGTACATGACTTAGACTTAAATTTTTTTTTGGCTTACAAATCAAGTCTTAGAGACTCGATTTCCATATAGATACCACATGAAAAAAATGCCACATCAGACGTGATCAGACCATGAAAATCGAGTTTTTAAGAGTTAATTTATAAGCTCAAAATTGAGTATTTTAGACTCGAGATGTTACTAAAAATATTGTTTTGTAACAATACTTACTAATTATATTGTTTGGAAATTAATGTTAATTTCCAATTTTGGCCGAGAATTACTAGAACCTTGAAAAATACTCCAAATCAGAATTCATTTGTATAGAAAATTAATTTTTTTTTACAATTTTAAATTAATACCGACAAATATAGATGCTTTAGAGGAAATTAATTAATTAATTTTTACAATTTACGTAATTACCAATTTATACAACAATTTTTAAAGGGTAAACTATTATCATAGAACTTTATTTTTTCTTATAGATTCCAATTCTCTTGTTATTGGTAACTTTAAAAAAAAAAAAAAAAACCCACCAACATATTTATTCTGAAAATAAGTTTTCTCTTTCTATCTTATTGATATCATTTAAAAATTTTGAATTCTCTAAGGAACATTATTTAATACATTGTTTTTCTCTTTCAACAAAAAATGATGCATTCTCAAAATAAGGTAACATTTTTAATATAATAGAGAATAGTTAGAAGAAATATTTGCTACATTACATTTTTAGGTTCCATTACGGGGGAGCAAGATTGAAGAGGTAGATTTTGTTTTCTAGATTGAATATGAAATCATATCCTCTACCCATTAATTACGACTTAAGTCAAATAAGAAGAGAATGATGAAAGAGTTGCTACCGGCCCTTTCAGAATAGGAAAATGCAAAATGTATAGTTTGTACTTTATTTTATTGGACGGAAACACATACGATATGAAATATGTACATCATTCACTCAAGATTTAAGGAAGAAAAAAATCTACTAAAAAAAATCAAGAAAAAAAAATTGTAAAAAAAATATGAGATAAAAAATGGAAATAAATACAACTATGAGTATACTAATTAGTAATTACCACGTACACTATAACTTTTACTATTTAGAAGTCAAACTTAAAAAAAATATATATATATATATATATTTAAAATACTTCTCAATAAATAAATATATAAAAAAATTCATTGGCTAATAGATACAATTTAATTACCTATAACACCTATCTTTAAGGTATATTATTTCTTTGTTATAATCAAGTTTATCTTCATTTCATTGGTAAAAAGATTAATGGATAATGGGATCCATAACTTTTGTAACTTTATTTGGGAGAAACTTGCACTTGTAACTCTATTAAATTGTTGAAGTAATATGCCTGATCCAGATAATTGGGACAGTGTCGTGCCCTCACAAACGCCAACTATACTTTGATTTTGAGTTATAGTCATTATTATTATTATTATAAAAAGTTAGACACTTGGACTTACATGATGTGTATTATATATTTAAAATAAAATTTTCATTTATTTTATAATATATATTTAATACTTAATACTTAAAGTGTTTTGCTTAATTTACATATAATTCTTGATTAATTCATGCATCCACATGCATATAATACTAGTCAAATTATAAAACTGTGCAAAGCTTCTGTCTTGTGTTCTAGTGTATTGGATGGAATATGACGTAGACACATGACCAATCTTAGATGCATAATTATAATTCATATTAATGCCATGTCTAACGCAAAGAAACATTGGACCCAAACTAACCTTGACAAAACCTATATAATAAAATGGGTAGTATCCTTAACATTACTTTTTGAATTTAGATCTTTTAGATTTTCTAGAGTACTTTATTAATAGATTTCTTTAAATCCTAACCACTTTTTTATGATTTATAGATTTAGATTCTGCCATGTCAACTTTCCAATAACAATACTCTTAAAATAATAAAATAATGTTGCAAATGAAACAATTAAGATTATTGTTAGTAAAATGTTGACATGATGAAATTTAAATTATTAAAGAATAGTTAAGATTGAAGGAAATCTATTTGGTAGAGTACCTTAAGAAATCTAAATTATCTTCGGATGTACATGTATTCCAGAATTTTCAACGTGAAAATGAAATAATATGGTTTTCTTATGAAAAAAAAAAACTACAATATTGATCTATGTGATCAAATAATTGAAGAGTTTAATTAATTAGTGTATTTTATGAATTCTTTAATTTGATTCTATTTCAGTTTATAATTTAGATACCACGATAATATCTACATTTTACTGATGTTTTGAAGACAAGTAGATTTATAAAATCTAATAAAAATTCAAATAAATTATAATTCAATTCCCTTGCGAGAACCAAATGGAGTCCAGACTCAATTCCCGTGGCAAATTTAGCTGCAAATGGAACTACTTCACCCTTGGTCATGTTGAAACTTGCACATGAATAATTCATATGCTTCTATGAAGTTAATCTTTGTGACCAACAAAATTTATGAAAACGTCAAATTGAATTCAAAGTTGAATCAGGGTTTATGCTATATTATATCATTGGGCCAATAACAAAAAGATAACAAAACCTTGGCAGCTTATCTCTGTTATGATATCTTATAACAGGTTACAGGTGTGAGAAACTTACTCCAAAATATATATCATGACAAGCGGCGAGCTGTTCCATATCATTGTTATGATCTCTTATTTAGATCCTCTATATTTCTTAGGATACTCTATCAAATAGATTTCTTTTAATCTTAACCAATCCTTAATAATTTAATGATTTAGATTTTGCCATATCAGTATTACACTAACAATAATCTTAATTGTTTTATTTGCAACATTATTTTATTTTTTTTTACCTTCAACATTATTTTATTTAAGAGTATTGTTAATGGAATGTTGACATGACAAAATCTAGATTTTTAAATCATAAAAGAGTGGTTAGGATTTAAAGAAATCTATTAATAGAGTGCCATAAGAAATCTAGAAAATCTGATAAGATATCATAACAGTGATATGGAATAGCCCGCTTGTCATGGTATATATTTAGGAGTAAGTTTCTCAAACCTATGAACTATTATAAGGTATCATAGCAGAGATAAGATGACAAGATTTTGTTATCTTTTTGTTTTTGGCCCAATGATATAATATACCACAAACCCTAATTCAAATTTGAATTCAATTTGACTTTTATTTAAATTTTGTTGGCCACAAAGATTAACTTCACAAAAGCATATGCATTATTCATGTGCAAGTTTCAACATGACCAAATGTGAAGTAGTTCCATTTGCCAACTAAATTTGGTATGGGAATTGAGTCTGGACTTTGTTTGGTTCTCACAGGGGAATTATATTATAATTTATTTGAATTTTTATTAGATTTTATAAATCTATTTGTTTTCAAAACATCAGTGAAATGTAGATATTATCATGGTATATAAATTATAAACTAAAATAGGATCAAATTAAAGAATTCATAAAACACACTAATTAATTAAACTCTTCAATTATTTGATCACATAACTCAATATTGTAATTTTTTTTTGATAAGAAAACCCTGATATTATTTCATTTCAATGTTGAAAATTCTGGAATACATCCGAAGATACTTTAGATTCAATAATGTAATTTTTTTATATTAGAAATATTCTCAATCCATATTGTTAGTCATTTATTTCATTGGGGATATTCAAAAGACTATTTTCTTTTATTTATTCAAAAGGTAGAAAAACCTTTAAATCATGATAATCTTTTCATATCTTCAAAGTTCAAGTTCACATCTCCTCTGTGCTATCTGCTGCATTCACACAAAATAAAATCATAGTAAAAGTAAAAGTTCACATCCTTCTCCTCGTCACACATGTCCCTCAAATAAAAACTACTCCCACCAAACTCATACTTCCCACAACAATACCAACAAATCCACCCCTCAATCCAAACGCACCAGCTGTTGGTGGCGGAGACAATGGTGCTGGACTTGGCGCAGGATTCTTTGGTGGAGAAGCCGGTCGTGCTGGCCTTGGTGCAGGACCCTTTGGTGGCAGAGGCAATGTTGCTGGACTTGGTGCAGGAACCTTTGGTGTTGGAGTCAATGGTGCTGGACTTGCTGCAGGACCCTTTGGTGGCGAAGACAATGGTGCTGGACTTGCTGCATGACCCTTTGGTGGCGGAGGCTGCTTAAGATGCTTGTGCAACACAGCCACAGTCAGCTTCTGGCCTTTCTCACAGCTCACCACAGCGTTACTTATGAAATAGAATGGTCCTGACCTGTCCAACTTTACTTTGGTGTTGACATCCCTATGTTCTTTGATTGGATTTGATACATCGCATTTATCGTAGTCATCCTTTGTCACTTCAAGTACTGAGTTAATCAAGGGGTCGTGTTCATGAAAGACTGAGATTCAAGAAAATGAAGAAATTGTGGTTATACAATTGAGAAAAAAGTGGAACATCAAAATAAACCTTATGGATTATATAAAAGAGAAACATGCATTAAAATGAGACCCCAATCTTTTTAAAAGGAAATAATAATTTTCTACACAAGCAAATACATGAATAAATCCAGTTTGTAAATATAAGTTATAATTTAAGAAAATCAGAATCGAATCCATATCCGAATTATTATAACTATCGACTTTAAAAAAAAAAAAAAAAAACCCTAACAGTCTAACTAGGTAACACCATCTCTCTTCTCAAAAAAAAAAAAAAACACACACACACACACTCAATTTCAAAAAAATTATCCCAAGAAAAAACAAGTTTAACAATAATTTTCCTAAATAGAGTTTTCTTCCCAAATTAATCTTATTTAATTTCAATAAATTGAAAAGTAAGTTGCACCAAGCACCAGACTAATCTCAACAAATGAGAGAGAGAGAGAGAGAGAGAGTGAGAGTACTAAGAATATCGCCAACTTCAAATCGCCCTTTCTGAGCCCAGCTATTAAGAGAGTCAGAAGAAGTTGGAAAACTCCATGAATTTTCTTGGCCTCCAACCACAAACTCTCTAGCTTCAGAGAAGGGAAGCATCACAATCAAGAGGGTGATCAGAACTGGAGTAACAATTTTCATGGAAGCCATAATAGCCATTGATATATTCAAACACAGTAAACACTGACCCAAATGCTACACTGACTTGTACTGAACGAGATACAAAGGTAGGGTTTTTGGCTCTCTTTATAGCCCTTAGGTTCAGTTTAAGACTATGGCTCGGTTGTTGGTTCGGAGTACTCGAAGCTACTCATGAGTGCCACGTGTGAAACACAACTATTCACAGTTGTACGTATAATTGGATTCTGATTATCCCTGGGCTGTAAATGTGAACGGATTTTGTTTGCTTTCCAAGGACAAGTGCCTCTTCATGTTTATTAAGATGGGAAAAACTTAAACATAAAAACACCCTTTCAGGTTTGATAGTATAACAATCAAT
This sequence comes from Castanopsis chinensis, assembly GCA_032878915.1. Taxonomy (NCBI): domain Eukaryota; kingdom Viridiplantae; phylum Streptophyta; class Magnoliopsida; order Fagales; family Fagaceae; genus Castanopsis; species Castanopsis chinensis. The sequence goes on from JAVQMG010000121.1 coordinate 16,615,582, forward strand.
TATTGCATCAATCATGTGAGAAACTTGTTAATTACTATACTTGTAAATTAATCGAGGATTAATTTTCCATGCTGATTTGGAAACTGAACTGGTCTTTAAGCTATGGATCAGGATTAATTACTATGTATGAACATTAGTGAAATCGTATTATGTCAGTAATAAATTATTATTAATGAGATCCACTTAATCAAATAGAGTACTAGTGAAAATTGAACGAATATATGTGCTTGTTTAACAAAAAAAAAAAAATTGAACGAATCTGTTTTTTTTTTTTTTAATTTTTTTTAACGTCAATTATGACTGGACTGTGTCCTATTATATTATAGTATAAGTTATCTCTTTATTAATTATCTTTTACAATTGTTATTTGGCTGATTTCAAATTTTAATCTAAATAAAGTGACCTCACTGGCCTGTTTTTCAAAAAAAAAAAATAATAATTGGAGAGGGCTGTTATTGTTAATTAATTGAACTATAGTAATTTCTTAAATCTCATTTTATCTATAAGAAGTGCTATGTCCATAATATGTTTACAATATTTTCACAACTAATCATAAATGATTAGTTGTTATTGACTCTAATTTAAACTTACTACTGAAATTATTTTTTTATCCCACAAAAAACAACCTATAACAAGTCGCCACTTAGAACTTATGGTGAAAATATTGTAAACATAATATTTCTCTTTATCTATAGATTTATTTAAGTTTAACAAAAGGTCAGTGATAATTTGTGGTTGCTTCCTATATACGTATCCCAAATATTCAAAATTACCAAAAGCACTTTCATTTTAAATTTTTCTTAAATGAAAAACATGTTTAAGGGAAATTTTTTTTTTTGGGTGGGGGTAAATTAGCTTTTGCGTACATAATGATGCTACTAGATAGCAGAGATTTCCTAAATGTGAGTTGCTTTTAGATGCCCTTAGGCTTACAATATATCATTGTATACTCCTAGCCGAGGCTCTTCTATGTTTTTTTTTTTTTTTTTTTTTTTTTTTTTTTTTTTTTTTAAGTTAATAATTTACACTTATTATAATTTAGAAATATATTTTTTTTATTTTTCAGAAAAATAAAATGATAAACTTTAGAGATAAACAATAACTGTAATTTTTTTTTTAAAAGTGCTAAGTCCACAAAATTTTCATCACAAATCAGAGGTGGTTAGTTGTTATTAGTTTAAATTTGAACTTATCATTGAAATTAATTTTCTACCCCACCATTAACAATTCATAACAACTTGCCACATAGGATTTGTTGTGAAAGTATTGTGGACATAGTTTTTACGTCAACAGCATTTTCACAACAAATCAAAGGTGGTTAGTTGTTATTGATTCAAATTTATAAGAGAGTTTCTAGTATATTATTGTTGGCTTTGAGGGGGTCCAGCCACTTAATTAGAAAACTAGAAAACGGTGGAGCGAAGAAAGGGAAAATAGGGGAGGACAGAGAGTGAGGGGTTGAAGCCAATCCTATCTCTTTTTTTTTGACATAAGAATAAATAAAATCCAATTAAAAATTACATGGCAACTTTATAATTAAATAGTTGATATGGCATAGGACACTTAAGTTGCCATGTCAATTTGTAAATGTCTGCAGTAAAATTACAAATGCCACATCACTTTTCTGTTAGCCACATAAGCAATACTTTTAACAAAAGTTAGCCAAAGAACTAGTATTGCTCATTTTTTAAACTTTAAGGACTAATAGTGCTCACTTGAAATTTGAGAAATTAATTGCGCTCACATGGTAAATTTCAAAGATCAATAATGTAGTTTTGCCACAAAAAAAAAACAAAAAAAATTTAATTAAGGGGATCTATTTGCTATAATTTCAAAGTTTATACACTGATTGGCTAAAATAAAAGTACATTGTGTGAATGATTTTAATGAATAGCTACTAAGTGAGAGTTTATTTTAGTTGTCTCTCTTGTATCACTTTTTTCCCTCTTTTATTTTAAATCATAAAGAGTGGTTTAATAAGTTCTTCTACAAATGTAACAACTTATTAAAGTAGTCAATTAAAGTGATGGATTATCACTTTCACATATACCCATCACTTTTTTCTACAACTATAGTTGAACACCTCAACAAGATATAGCAAAAGTTGTAAACACTTCCTCTATTTTACTACTGCACGCCCTTAGTGTGATGGTCATTCTACAAGTATAAAGAGTGGTTTAATAAGTTCTTCTACAAATGTAACAACTTATTAAAGTAGTCAATTAAAGTGATATTACATTTACATATACCCATCACTTTTTTTACAACTATAGTTGAACAAAAAAAAAAGATAAGCAAAAGTTGTACAACACCTACCTCTATTTTGCTAAATTGCTTACGCCCTTAGTGTGAAATTTGGTCATTACTCATCTAAAGTTAGCTCAGTTAGGGTTCTGTAACCCAACTTTGTTAAAAACTTCGTGACGCAGGACAACCAGAACAAAATTATATACAATAAAATAAATTATATTAGAGTTGAATTTTTATCTTGTATTAAAAAAAAATTAGGATGGACCTGGAAAAAAAAAAAAGACCAAAGGGGAAATTCATCAAAATTCAACTATCTCCTCAAGGAGCCGAAATTTAAGTTGCTTATATAGATTGCTAAACCCTTTCTAATTTAGGAAACTTAAGTTAGCCTTATTACAGAAATAACCTTGCTTCCAAATTAAAATACTAATAGCTAAATAAACTAATAGGACCTCCAAATTAAAATACTAATAGCCTAATAAACTAATAAAAAAATTAAAAATATACTATCAAATAAGATCAAAAAGATGTTGGTAAAGTTTTTTTTTTTTTTTTTTTTTAAGTTATATACAACTACATGAAGTCTTGGTTCGTCATTGATTTACTGGGTTGTATGCACTGATATACTCCTTAACGTGCTGTTGGCACTCCTTTGTATATGTTCAAATACGTAGGAATTTCTCATTGATTTGTTTCTTTGTTGGTTAAGTATTAGAGTGACTCTGTAGTTCCAATACTAGATTAAAGTAGTATATCTACAGGATTTATGATCATAAACTTGAAGCTTGTTTCAAGGGACAACTGGGAATCTTTAAAGGAGTTGACACAGCTGCTTTGAAGGATACCCCTCCAATGTCTAGAGAACAATACTGAACACAACACCAAATATAATTGCTTGTGATTGAAAAGCATCGTGTAGTTTTGTCTTTTAGTTTGCTGATAATGTTTATAGCTACTAATCCTATTTTGCTAAGTAATCCATTGATCGAGTGTTCATACCATACATCCTTTCAATTGAAAAGCATGTTTTTTTTAGAAATCTCCCACTCAATTAGTTAGTGTAACGAAACTGGCCCACTGCTTATAACATTTCTTTCGCCTTCATTTATTTTAGAGTGTCCAATCCACACAGAAAATGTAAATCATTAATCACTGGTACCTTAGTACATTGATTTACTTGTTGGAAATTTGTTTGTGGGCTCAACCAAAGAATGAGAGTGGACTTTAGCTTAGGCAAAGGAAGCTTTTCTTTAAAAAATTTTTTTTTCAAAACCTTACCAACATCTTTTTGATCTTACATTTTTATTTTTTTATTTTTATTTTTTGTGTTTTTTGATCTTATTTGATCTTACATTTTTATTTTTTTATTTTTATTTTTTATGTTTTTGAAAGAGAGAGACATAAAAGTATAATAAAATTATATATTTAACTCTATTATTAACAGAGGTAAATTACGAAATCCTAACTGCGCTAACCTTAAATGGATAAAGTGTTAAATTTCAAATCACAAGTAAGTAACTTAAATTTTCACCAAACGACAAGTAGGTAAGTTGTAATTTGCCCAAAGGATAAATACTAGTACATACTTATTATTACACACAACCGTACATACACACTTTTACACTAAAATCATGGCTTGAAATCAAAACTTCTTGAACTGAAATTGTAATTTTAAATTATGAATTGAGCATAAAAAGTATGTGTGTATGGTTGTGTACAATATCAAGTACAAAATAAACACAATCCATTTTAATAAGCCTAGGTCTGAAATGAGTCCACCAGAACTCGAACGTTAAAATGCCAATGAGAAAGCAAAAAGATGATGCGGCGGCAATCCACTTTGTGACCTACTTTCAAAACCTACCATAACGGCTAGTTTTCTTTATTGTGCTACTATATAAACAGGCCACAAAGGCCTCCTTCTCCTCACTACCCTCTCTCTCTCTCTCTCTCTCTCTCTCTCTCTCTCTAAAATCTTAAAAGAATTATATCCACCATGGCTTTACTATCTTCAATGTTGTTCATATCTCTCTTCATTTCCTTCACAGAAGCTAGAGAATTATTAATCGGGGGCAGCAGCAATGCATGGAAAATCCCATCCTCAGAATCTGAATCCCTCAACAAATGGGCTGAAGCCTCACGTTTCCAAATTGGAGACTCACTAGGTACAAACACAATCCCTAAAATTTACTTTTTTTTTTCACCTTTCCTCGTCTGGGTCTTGTTTATTTGATTCAAGAATTTGCATATTCATCTGGGTTTTGTTTTGCTTTACAGTTTGGAACTATGAACCTAGCAAGGACTCCGTGGTCCAAGTTAGCAAAAAAGACTATGATAGTTGCAGTACTTCTAGTCCTATTGCTGTATACAAGGATGGGAACACCAAGGTCAAGCTTGACAGGTCAGGACCTTTCTATTTTATCAGTGGAACTGAAGGCCAATGTGAGAAGGGACAAAAATTGGTGACTGTGGTGTTGTCAGGAAGGCATCAATTCTTCCATGTTTCTCCGGCACCTTCTCCGGTGGAATTTGAAGGACCTGCTGTGGCTCCAACCAGCGGTGGTACAAGTTTGAGGGGTGGTTTCATGGTGATTTTTGGGGTTTTGGTGGTGTTGCTGTTGGTCTGAGGAGGAGATGGTGATAGGTTTCTAATAGTTTTTAGTAATTGGTGGAATGATTCAATTTATTGGTTGTAATTGATTTACAGGGACATATTTATGCTCTCAATTTCTATTTTGTAATATTTTTTTGAGATTACAGTTACTTTAGATATGATTATAAATGATTCTTTTAAATTGTCCTCTGTATGACAAAATTAGAATCAGCAACACATGTAATAGCAATCAAAAGATTCAAACTCGTCCTCCATTTTGCATGCGTTTATTTGCAAATCAGAAGTCTGAACACTCAAAATATTGGGAAACATGCATTCAGGGATCTGAAGCTTTGAACCCTAAGTTGATATAGATCACAACTCCATTAATAATTTTACCAAAAGAAAAAAAGACAACTCCATTAATAACGATGCTCCATTCACCACATCAATAAATCATTTCTACTAATGGCCTTGTTTCTTCAACACCAAATAAAACATCATATCATTCCGCACTTCTTTTCAGCATATACAAAGCTCCATTATAAATTCTTAGAAACAATTTACACACAGGTTCATCACAAAAGTCTTTAAGTAATTTTATTCTATTGCTTTTGACCAAAATTCTGAATGCATTATTTTTAACCCAGCCTCAATATGGGCATTATATGGGTGCATGTGTACAAGTGGGATCACAAACACGCACACACAGGACTCACAATGGAACAGATCAAATAACACTCAATAAATTTCAGCCACAAGGGACTTATTCACCTCCAACAAGTCATGGGGTCATGGGATTACACACAAGTTCAGCAGCAACATAAATGTCCATAACTGACAGACAAACAGTAAGCAATGAAGGATGAAACTAGAACACATTCTCATTTAAGGAGGGTCTTGACAATTGATTTGACATTGAGTTTCTTGAGGTCTGTATATGACTGCCCACAGCCAACAAACATGACTGGTGCGCCAGATATGTAAACCATTGAAAGTGCAGCTCCAACCTATAACATGAACAGTTACACACAACATCAATCAACAATTGTAGACCATGAACAGGAATAAAACAATAAACCAAAAGAAAATCTCAACGCTCCTTGCAGTTTGAAGAGTGACTACCTTATCATCAATTGTATCAAACTTTGTGAGCAAGATCCCATCTATCAACCTAGCACTAGGTGAAGATGATAGGTCGGCTAATTTCTGCAGGCACAACAAGAAGCATAGTTCAGACAACTTACTTCTGATATAATAATGATTGAACAGATAATGTTTTAAAAAGATCTGGAAAACAATTTATGAAATCCTGGATAAAAAAATCAAACCTGATCGAACTTGGAAAGTTGATCAACTGCATCATTTCCAACCAGTGCCTCTCCAACAAACAAGACCAGATCTGGCTTGTTAAGGGAAATAAGCTTTGAGAGTGCTCTCATCAATGGTTCATTATCCTGAAATGCATACAAATTGTATCAGAGCAAAACAACAAAGAAAGAACATGTAAGATATGCTTATATAGCCATGTCATACACATAATTAGAATTATAAATGTAGCATAGAACACTACTAAATCTTTCTGATAATACCAGCTAAGCATGATACCTGCATTCGACCGGCTGTATCAACAAGAACCACATCAGAACCATTGCGTGTTGCCTCCTGTATGGCTTCCTTTGCAACTATGGCGGGATCTTTCTCATAGCCCTTCTCAAATATAGGGATCTTACAAAAGGAAAAGATAACAAGTCAGTTATCAAAATCCACCATGCAATTATGATTTATTGAGTGAATATTAATCCTCCCTGAGTAAAGCTAGAGACCAAGGCAACCATATGCTACATCAAATATTATACCTGGAGTCTTCGTGCATGAGTGCGCAGCTGCTCAACAGCTCCCGATCGGAATGTGTCACAAGCAGCCATCATGACACTGACCTTATGCTGCTGAAGCCAGTAGGCAACCTGCAAAGTGATTTTTGAAAGAAACTATATAATCAAAAGCAATACCATTTTATCTGTGTGTCCACAGGACATACATATATAAATACACACAAATGCAAACTCTACTACAGAGGATAAGGGGGTTAAGCTTAAACTTTGGTAGGTTGGTAAAGTTCCCATGAAAAAACAACACATGGCTAACCTTGGCAAGATTAGTAGATTTCCCTACTCCATTCACACCAACAAAAACAACAACATATGGCTTCCCTTGTTCCTTGGCGACATGCACATCCCTTAGTATGTCAATAGAGCGCCGAGGTGTTAGAATACGAACAAGAGCTTCTTCCATAGCTGCCTGCAGTCATTGTTTCAAGCCATGATGTTAATCTTATTACAGTGTGAAATAATAAGAAACCAATTGGTTCAGATTAAGCGAGAGAGAGAGAGAGAGAGAGAGAGAGAGAGAGAGAGAATGCATTCACAAACCTGCACTGTTGAAGATACCCTTGTAAATGAAGCCAACTTTTTCCCTTCAAGACTAGCTGCCACTGATTCACAGAGTTTCTCAGCTATCTCCTCAGCCTATGAACATCATAACATGAAACTTCCATTAGCAGGGCTCAGCGAGACTGAGAAGAACCAATAAAATAGAGATGAAACATATGTAGACCATTGTAGCAGGAGGAGAAACATACCACATTCTTGGTCATGAGCCTATCCTTGAGAGCTTTCAAAGCTGGTTCCAGGTCTGACTTCTCCAAATTTGCTTTGCCCGCAATACTGAGTACAGGAAAGTAAATAAAATGATAAAGCAAGTATCTGGTAATTTCAAAAAAAGATTTCAATGAAAACAGATATGGCAGCACAATGGTTGCAACATTAAAGCCATTTACATGCTGGAGACCTGAAGTTGACAGTTAAATTTAGGGTTATTCTAAACTACAAAAATATAGAGGAAAAATTTAGCCATCATTAAGTTAAACGTAAGGAAGCACCCTTGTAAACTCCAGCATTTAAAAAAAAAAAAAAAAAAAAATAGAAAAAAAAATGAATCCAATCAATACGACAGAAATATTATTGTCACAGGAAGCTGTCTGAATCTGCAAATAATTTCAACAAAAGTATTTTATATAAAAAAATAAATGAATAAATAGAGTAAAAAAATGAATTCAATCAATAAGACAGAAAAATATTATTGTCACAGGTAGCAGTCTGAATCTGAAAATAATTTCAACAGTTAATTTCAACAGAAGTATATTAATCGATGCAATGCTGGTGGACCACTGACAGCCAAATTTGAGCCATCTAAATTCTTGTTCAACAATTTACATTGAATAATTGAAACAAATGTCTGGAAAATATCCTTGCCTAACAACCACCAAGGGTTTTTTCCCCCCACTCCCAAAAAATATTCTTGCATAAAACCCAAGAAACATCCTTGAACTAAATATCTCTAAAGCAACTACAAAATGCAATAGTAAGCAGAAGTTTAAAAAATAGAATTAGACATAATCAACTCAACTAAGTCATAATTGCACATAACTATAACCAAGGATTGAGATCAATAAATTTACCTTTGGAACATTGATGAAAACCACCCCTTCTTCTTAGTTTCAGGTTTGCTGTCCTTCCCCACTTCCTCGTCTTCTTCAGACTCACTTTCACTGCTAAGGATCTCTTCCTTGTCCATCATACTTTCACCATGATCTGCTGCAACAACCTCTATATGATCTCCATTCTCACCCACAGAATCCGTAAAGTCCAATTTTTCCTGACGAGGTGAATCGTCCCAAACTCTATTCTTCTTTGTTACCTTTTTCTTTGGCTCTACCTTGGAGCCCTTGCTAACAACAGTCTCTGTTTTCTTCCCACCTTTAGTTCTAAGCTTCTGAAGCTTATTTACATCAAAAGCCCCACCATTGGAACTTGTATTTTCTACAATGTTAACTGAACCATTCACCTTAGATCCACCAATATCAACATGATTGCCATTGGAGTGGCCATTCTCCAATTTACCTCCTTTCCTATTATCACCATCCCCACCATCATTGGCTAAAGCACCCTCACTCTTTTTCATATTTCCTCCTTCAAATCCAGTTTTTTGCACCTGCCCTTGCTTCTTACCATTACTTAAAGGCTTGCTCACCTGCTTTGATTTCTTCAATTCCTCGGCCCGAGCCTCGGCCTCTTTTCTCAGTTGCCTAAATGTTTCATCAAAATCATTGTAAACCGTACGTTTCGAATCATAAATTTCCGAAAACTCACGCTTCACCATCGCAAGCAGTTCATCTACATACAACAGATGAAGGATCCGCTGATACACAGCAACAAAAACAAGGCCAAGCTCATTGTGGAAGGTCCACTTCAGCGTGTAAGCGGCACCTGGGCCATCATAGTTGTATGATGCTGCACTAGATCGTTCTTCCAAAAGACAAGACTGGATCAAGTTGTCAATTGGTGATCCCTTAAGAGCGTTTATAAGCTCTTTACATGACCAGAGGATTAATCCCCCTCGAGTAAATATTAGTAACTGCTCTAACATCTTTTATTATGTCTACAACCTGCAATCAAATCCAGGCGAATTCAACATCAAAAACCACCCTTTTCATCTCCATTTTTAAAATTGAAAGAACCTCACTCTAATCATATTCAAAAACAGTTTAAAAACTTGCAAGAACTTAGCATGGATCCCTACGTGTCGTATCCTAGGTTTTCTAATTAAATTCAACATTGTGACTGCTTTTTCCAATGACCCACATGGTTGAACTTAATTGTCTTTGGAAAAGGTAACATTGTTTTGACAACATTGGTCAATACAGACATGCAATTGAATTCAAGTGGGGAAAAACTTTAAATTTAAACCCATAAATAAATTTTGAAAAGCAAGCATTTTCCTTTGCTAACAGAATCAAATTTACCGAGAATTGAAAATTGCAACAATAATTTTTAAGATTATTTCTAGGCAACCAAATGGAACTATTTTGAAATCTACGATTTCCTAGATAACCATGCATATGGCTCTAATTTAAAATACACCAAAAAAAAAAAAATTGAATTTAAACCCATAAATAAATTTTGAAAAGCCAGCGTTTTCCTTAAGTAACAGAATCAAATTCACCGAGAGTTGAGAATTGCAACAATAATTTTTAAGATTGTTTCTGGGCAACCAAACAGAACCATTTTGAAATCTATGATTTCCTAGATAACCATGCAAATAGCCCTAATTTAAATAGGAACCCAAAAAAAAGAAGAAGATAAATTTGAATTTAAACCCATAAACCTGACAGATCTTTGATTCAAAATTACGAGAAATTTCAATCAGATACATCAAAATTATTCACCAAATCGAACCCAACAACAAAGTTTGTGATCTTAGAATACACGAATCAAAGAAAGAAAGAAAAAATTGTGGAATTTGAAGGAATCAGAGAAAGAGAAATCAAATTACCTGTCTTTCCTCGGAACTCTGGAAAAACCCCACAAATGAAGAAAAAGTGGGAAAAAAAAAAAAAACCAAAATCGGAAAGAATTTAGTTTTTTTTTTTGAAAAAAAAAAAAGAAAAAGAAAAGAAAAGAAAGGCACAGAAAGAGAGAGAAGCACAAAAGAAAAAGGAATCAATTTGACAACTTACGAATGTTCCGTTATAAATAGGTGCGTTGGTGGGGGGCTGGTTAAATTCCATTACTTAGATGGAAAAGTAGTAAAAAGTTAAAAGTGAAAAATAAAAAGTAGTAATAGACTTGATAAAAAGTCCTATAATTTTTTTTTTCTTTTTTTAGCTTAAATGCAAAAAAATTGACCTCTAAGTTTATCAAAATTCGATTCAGTACTCTAACTTTGACTTTGGTCAACTCAATTCTCTAAGTAAAAAAAAAATGTTAAATTCAAGCCTTTTACTAACTTTTGTTAATGCTTTACCATTAAGTGCATTTTTTTCTTCAATTTTTTATATTAAAGAAATGTAGAAAATTAATTTAAATTAAAAAAAGACTAAAATGTAAAATTTACCCTCTAAGTTTCACCATTTATCATTTTAGTTCTATAAATTTGTATTTTGTCATTTCAATTCTCTAAGTTTTAATCTTTTTCAATTCAATCTACTGTTAACGGTCCATCTATTGGTACTGTTAAACTGCTCAAAATGACGTCGTTTTGGTCTTAATTTAATATTTAATATTTATTTATTTTTGTAATTAAATAAAACCCAAAAATTAGAGGGAGATGAGACACAGATCGAAGGACCAAAAAAGGATGTTGCTGCCTCAGACTCTTATCATACAGATCAACACGTATCTTTCTACACCATCAATCAAAACAAACAAACAAACATAGATTGATCAAACTAAATCACCAAATTTTAACCCACAAAAAATTAAAATAAAATTCGAAAATGTCTCTGGAGGGTGATCTTCTAAAAAATGGCAGTGACCCCTCGTCCTTAGTCTTAGTCATTGAAATTATCGATAGTGTACGATCTCCCCTAGCTACAAAGTAATATAATCTTTCCCATCAAAGTCTTCAACAATCTTTGTATCCCAACACAATTTTTTTTTTTTTTCATAGGTCATGTAGTCCTTTTTCGGAGGTTTTTTTTTTAAGCTTTGAGTGATGGACGGCAAGATGCAAATCATTTCGGTCTCTCGATCTCTATTTCTTTATCTCCATCTCAGTCTCAATTATTGGGTTAGGCTACGGGTGGGTGGGATTTGTACCGTGTTCTTCAAATGGGGGAGGGACAACACGTTTGCTTAATATAATTTCAGTTTTTTTTATTCTTTTCAAATTAACGTTTTTTTTTTAAATTAAGAAATAAATAATAAAACAAATATTAAATAATGGCCAAAATGACGACATTTTGGGCAGCTTTAACAGCAGTTATGGATGTTGAGTTAACAGAAATTGAATTGAGAAGATTTGAAACATAGAGGATTGAAATGATAAAATGTAAATTTAGAAGGCTAAAATGAAAAATTGTGAAACTTAAAAGGATGATATTTGCATTTTGGCCTTAAAAAATTTAAGAAATCCAGAACATATAACAAACCCAGCATACAAACAGCAAAAAATCTCTTTACATTCGTCACAACAAAAAATGGCATCCAAACGGTCCCAAAATTTTAATGCACAAATTCTAATCAAAGCACAGCAAACTTGTACAATAGGATCTAACGTCAACCATCGGTATCGCATACAATTTACGAATTCGCTACCCACAACAATGTTTATTTATTCAACAATGAAACAATGTTTCTGGGTTTTTCTTTTTTGTGATTCATTTGGTTTTTACAAACAAATTCAGAAATAAGAAAAGATTTGACTAAAAATTGAACTTGAAAATCAAATCAAACAGAGAAAGAATACAAGGAGACCCATATTAGATTGGAAATAAAAAATCCAACAACCCAGACCAGATCAGAGAGAGAGCTTAACCAGGTTGGCCATGAACGAAGCTTAAAAAGGAGCTCCTTGGGTCCGGCCTAGAGAGAAGAAGAGAACTGAGTTGATAGGATTTCTTATGGATTTTTTAAACGGAAAAAAGTAATAAAAATGTTTTAAAAGAATATGAAACTAACGGAACATCTAACGGAATCAAACGGAAGGACTTGATTGAACATTTTTTAAACTAATAGGACTGAATTGACCGAATGCAAAGTTAGAGGGCTGAAAAGAATTTTGGTGAAATTTAGAGGATCGGTTTTGCATTTTTAGCCAAATTTTTAAGTTCAATTTATCTCAATATTAGAGTTTCTATTTTGTTGAAAATTATGAATTTTATTTGATATGAAAAGTAAAAATTACACCATGGAGTAGAATCTATTCTAAGAAATAAGATCTCTATTTTATCTGAGTAGAGAAATCACTAATGCCTAAATTATGCTATAAGTTGTTCTATTGCATTTCCTACAAACATGGGAAATCTCAACTCGTCGGTAGGGCTGAGCAAAGACTCTACACTAGTTAGACTGTATATGATTCTAGACTTTTCAAACTATTTTATAGCAAGGACCTGATCCACTCAATTTGGTGTTCTATTACTTTCTTTGCTATTCTCGTTCTAGAATTGTGTTATAGTTAGACTGAACATGACTCTAGATTTTTCAAGTTACTACGTATCATTTTTAAGATTGTGAGTTACCGGAAATCAATCCATAGAGTTTTTGAGATGTCTCTTATTCAGTTACCAACTAAGCTATTGGAACTTCAATGATTCGAATTCTATTATTTGTAAATTCAAGTATAATATTTTTTTTTGGGGTTACATTTTAATTGGAAAGGGCAGTTCAAAACTTTGACCTTGGAGATAGAAACATTAAAAAGAAATTGAAATATTGACGAATTATGTAAATTTTTAGATATAACACAAGGAGAAACTTATGATTAGCTTATCAAATGTCATTTTATATAATAGGTGAGTGACTCTCTTAAAAATAACTTTTTCAGGATTTTTTATTTTATTTTAATTTGGATATGTGATAAAAGTTTGTATACTTTTGCCAAAGTATTGTAGTTTAAGTGATATTTTTTAGTGTTTTCAATTGAGATTTCAGACTTTAAATCTACTCTCCTTCGTTGTTACAACTGTTAAATTATTTTTAAAAATTGTGTATAGTAGAGATATGGGCAATTGGATTTGGGATATTTTGTTCATGTTTGCTTGGGTTAGTTGCACGTGCGATGTACTTATAGCCTGTCAATTAGGTAATCTCTCCTTTCTTAAAAAAAAAAAGAAAAAAGAAAAAAGAAAATGGTAATCTCTAAGTTATCAAAATCACTAACAAATCATTTCTAAAAAAACAAAAATCACTAACAAATCATATGTTTCCATAAATAAAAACAAATCACTAATATGATGTGCACAAAAACTTGGACAAATTATGTATGCATTGTAACTATTAATTTACTATTTTCTATTTATATTGTTGCAGATAAACTAGTAGTAAATCACATATTTTCTTTGATCTCTATAGAAAGATCAAGGTATTTCCACTTACCTAGGCCAAACATATATATATATATATATATATATATATATATATATATATATGGCCGTGTGTTTGTTAAACATACTTTAAACAAAGAAAAAAAAAAAAAAAAACTTGCAAAAAATTGAAAAGTTGCCAAAAATTTTATTATAACCGGGTATCTTATGGTAACACAACTCAAAAATTAAAAAAAAAAAAAAAAAATCCCATCAATTGTCATTAGAAGTCTTCCTTCCTTAAGTGGTCAAACAAGTCCATCTCTTTAAAGAGTCAACTTTTTCCTACCCATAAACTTGCTGAGTCAAAATCGGAATAATCATTAGCACCTTCCAAACGCAGTGTCTATCTCTCAGTCTCGCTTTTTTTTTTTTGGTTGGAGAAATTAACCTAACATGATGAAATTTTGATTTGGGAGTATTTACCCAAAAAAAAAAATGATTTGGGAGTGAAAGGGACTGGATCACCTTCCAAACACTGTCTTATTGCTTGTTGACGGGGAATCTTAAAAAATAGTTTTGATTAAAATAAACCCTTGGAGAAGAGCTGTCCATATAGGAAATGAAAAAAAAAAAAAAAGATCTGCAATGGCTTTAATTAGTTGCATCTGACCTGGACCACAACTCTATCGGAACATTGGATTTTGGCCTAGATCACAAATGATATATTTTCCCTTAATGGATATGACAAACAACTAAATTGAGAAAGGGATGGAAAGTGGAAACATCAAAGAGAAATTAATTATTCTCTCTTGTAGGAGGACCAAGTCAAAAATGTGCGTTGTTGATGTGGTCCTCTCATAAGAATGAATAGAGAGAAAACATCGAGAAAACTCAAAAAATCATAGAAACGCTTTGAACTAGAGACTTTCTTAGTTTTTGTTGGAAGTGATAGTGCATGCAAGTATGTTCTCTAATCCTTTTCTTTTAATTATTTTTTACTTCTTTCAATTTACAATGATTTTTTTTTTTATGTTTTTTTTTTATATGTTCTTATTTGATAGCATGCTAAACCTAGGTTTTTATTAGTTTTTTTTTTTTGGGTTTTTATCTTTCTAGGGTTTTTAATTCAAAATTATATGTTCACATCTTTAGAATTCGGGTTTCTCTTAGTTATAAATATGTTTTCATACTTTTGATTTAGAACTCTTGAATCACATGTTCTAGATTAGGGTTTATCACTTAGCACACACATATTTATTATGTCTTTCAATTTCTCATAAGAATGAATAGTTTCTCCAGATGTAAATGGGGATAGTTTATTGTGAAAGTTATTATGGCAACTCAGGATTCATGAAAGACTAGAAATGCATTTATCGAGTTTATCAAAAAGGAAAAAAAATAAATAAAAAAGCGTTTATAAAGAGCTGTGGTGGAAATCTCACAAACAAGAGAAAGACTTTTTAAGTTCAGTCATTGTACACTTTTGATGCGATTGATAGTCACTTCACAAGTATAAGCGTTTGTGGAGTGTTGAGAGTAAAGACCAAAGTTCAAGTCTTCATGAAGGAGTTTTACACACATATACATTTAGATTAGATCAGAGTTAAATTTCTATCTTATATATAAAAAAAGTTTAGCCACTGGGCACACATAGCATGCCCCATTTGCAATAAGGCAGCTGAATCCTCACTACATCTATTTCAAACTTGTGATTTGTGAATTTGCTAAGGTAATCTAGTTTTGCAGCAAATGGAATATCAAAATTGAAAATTTAAAGCTGAACAGCTGTGCCAATTGCTAAATTGGCTCAAGAACACAAAGACACCAGAAATTTCCGATTTCAGAAAATGGGTTTAAATCAGAATTTTGTCTATTCTCAAGTCTCAACTATTGGTTTTGATAAAATCTGGAAAGCAAGGAACCAGGTGATGTTCGCAAACAAGAAAGTTAATATGGACCACTTCTCATCTTGGGTTGAAATTTCATGAGCCATTTAATAGAATATATACAAAAAATAAATAAGATATGTAAAAAGATTAAATTATTATTAAAATATTTTAAATATATATACATATTATGGACTGGACAGGCAAGGCAAACAAAACTCATCCTCATTCCGTCACTTCTTTAAAGCAAAAAAAAAAAAACTCGTACGGAACATGAAGAAAGAAACTGAACAAAGAAACTAAATATCCCTAAAATTTATCAATATAATAAATACATTTCTTAATGATTCAAGAGTGTGTCACCAACCCGCTAAAACCGATCCAACCTAACTCAATCCACTGGGTAGGGTCGGTTTTTAAGAGTTGGTGGATTGAGTTGGGTTACAAATTTTTTTTTTTTTTTGATAACGGTAGACATGGCAAAACAGGCGGGTCGGGTCGGGTCAAGTCGAGTCAATCGGGTTACGGGTCAAACAGGTCACGGGTAAAAAACAGGTCATCTTATGCGGGTTAAAAACAGGTTCGGGTCAATTGGGTTTCGGGTCGGGTTGACCTGTAATGATCTGTATTTTTCACATGATTTTTTTTTTTTTTTATAAATAAAACAACATGTATTTATTATTTGAAAAGTTATGCAACAAATTATTTAATGTAAAATGCATTATTTTGACTTCACCACTTATATCAAGAATGAATTCAGTTAAACTTATGAATACTTATTCAATAATTTTAAAATTATACAAATCTTAACATTGCTATCTAAAACAAAATAACACAAATATAAGTAAAACAAATACACATGTTTTATTTCTACACAATATCAACATTTCAAAATATAAAACAAAATTACAAATGACTTATTGGATAACTCATTTGATAAAGAATAAAAACATATAAGAAATTTACAATCTTGAAAATTAATTTTATAATCTATTATCAATTGTGGTTGACACTCTATTTCAATTTGAGATATACATTAAAATTTAATTGCTAACTTATTTATATATGGTCTCTTTTATAAATATCATATCATTATTAAGCAACACACACTCTAGGAAATATCATAATTTATTTTAAAAATTCGTTTATTTTGGACATAAATTGTTAAAAAATGAGTCTAAACATTCATAATTTATGCTAATTTGATACTTTGGCTTCACTATTTTTACACTTGTAAATGTTTCTCACACATGTCTACAATTTTAAATTTATATTTTTAACTCTACTGTAACCATATTATCTTGGCGTGTACTTTGCTATTTGATATCTAAAAATCTTTACTCATTACAGAATGCTCAACTTTTTATCTTTCAATTAATTTGCATATGTAAATGTATCAATTGTTTCCTTAAAACTCACAATAAGCAATTAAACTACTATTGTCTTAATTTTATTCTTTTTTTTAACCCAAAAAAAAAGTTTTAAAAAAGTGATTCGAATTTGGATCGGGTTGCAGGCTGGGTCGGGTTGACCCGTAAAAAACTTGGGTCGGGTCACGGGTTAACCCGTTTTTGTTTCGGGTCAAAAAAATCGGGTTCGGGTCGGGTCGGATCATAAAATTTTGACCCGTTTTGCCATGTCTAGATAACGGGTTGAGTTTGGGTCATAAAATTCCAAACCCGCCAAACCCAACCCGACCCACCCATGTATTTAATATATATATATTTAAAATATATTATATAATTAATAAAATTTTTAAAATAGTCAACTCTTCCTATCTTATATAAAAGTTAATTAGTTCACATAAACCCTAGTAAATTACATTGATATATTGTTGTTTAGTCATTAGTATTGTTTGTCTTTAAGGAGTTATATTGATACTAATCTTTGAGTTTTTTAAATATATATATATATATTTATATTTTTTCTAATCAATTTAATAATAATAATAATTAAAAATTTGTCCAATCCATAGGTTCAACTCGACTCATGTGGGTTGGGTTGGACTTATGTGATGCTTGTGTTGGGTTGAATTTTTTTTGACCTACCATGATGAATTAGGTCAAAAAATCGTTTTTACCCAACCCATACACACCTCTTGACTCTACATTACCGTCTTGTTCATATAAGAACTATAAATGAATTATGAATGATTCTATCTCTCTCTCTCTCTCTCTCTCTCTTTAATGAATGTAAAGTTAGTGCATTGTAATAATCATGGACTAGTTGATTATGAGATAGTAGTACAACTGTACAAGTACACCATCTTTTTTCCATGGGTACACTGATGAAGATAGATATATCATATGTTTGAGGCTTTAAGAAACTTCTTTGTTATTTTCCTTCTTCTCACTCTTTGGGTCGTTCAGTTGTCACACTGCCCACTCCATGTGCGCTGAATCCAACATTAGGCCCAAAACAAGACTAAGGCCCAAATAGAGCTGGGCTTTCAGTCAATATCTTTATACTAGCTTGGACTCAAGGGTTGGACAAGTTTCAAGTATCCATTGTGAGTGTAACTCGTACAAATCTTTTTTATTTTTATTTTTTTGAAATAGTTACAATATGCTTGCAAACTCTACACCATTTTTTTGAAATAGTACTTTGTGCATAAGAGATGCCAATTAACCAGTACAAATCTAAAGATGTATTTTGTGTCATTTTATTTTAAAATTTAAATGAGATTTAACACCATATAATTATAATTAGATAGATGAAATTTACTCTTAAGGTCAAAATATAAATTACGACCCTTAAGTTTGGATAAATTTTCATTTTTGTCCCTAAAATATAATTTTTATCATTTTTTTCTCTAAACTTAAAACGTTTTTGTCAAATTGATGATTCTATTTTTTGTTGTCTATGAAATTGTCGTTAACTTCAATAAACATGGATTGTATCATATATGTGAATAGTATTAGTTTTATAAATCGCAATGGACAGAAGGACCAACTTGACATAAATGTTAAAGTTTAAAAATTAAAATGATAAAAATAAAAAATATAGGTGAAAATGAAAATCCGACCAAACTTAAAGGTTGTAATTTTTGTTATTAAAAAAAAAAAAAAGTTCTAATTTGGGTTTCAATTAAATGTTAACTATGAAGATGATCCTTGTGATTATGTAGAACAAAAAAAGGGGTATACTTGTACTCAACTTAAGATTCATCCTTACCAACGGTCTGTAGTGAGTTATAAATGCCAAAACTTTTTTTTGTAAATTTCAATTAGTTTAACTGGTAAAATTCTTAAAATTGAATAAGGGATTTTAGGATTCAAATCCCGTCTACATAAAAAATTTATTGGTATCTTATCCTTATGACAAAGAGTAATCATCATGAAATTTTATCTTATCTATCAAAAAAAAAAAAAAATTATAGTTTATTTTGGATTAATAACTACAGCTATTGCTTTGTTACAAATCAGAAAACTCAAGAATCTAGATTGAACCAATACAAAACAAGTAAGCTATAGCTTTATTAGTGACAACCAAAGTGGTCAATTTAACTCTCATGATAGATACTGCCTTACTGGCCTTTATAAATCTCCAGGAATTTGTCGAAGGCAATGGCCAAGCCTTGGAAAATCCACCCTTGAAAATGATAGTGAGAAGCAAGGCTTAGGTCTAGCTAGCGAGGAGGTTGTTACTTGTGAGGGCGATGGCTTCCAACCTCCCCAGAATTACTAATCCTACCAACTAATTTTTTTTATTAAATTCATACTTATCTTCAAGATTTTTACCGCCAACACCTACCCGAGGATTTTTTTTTTTTTTCGTGGGCTATGAATTGATCCACCTATCCTATGAAGAAAAATAAGCATGATTTTTTATCTAACAGTAGTACTCAGAGAGTTAAAGTTGCTTTAACATTTCTTTATAAAAAAAGTGATACCGATGGCTAGATTAGGTGGGTATGTGTATAATAATAATAATAATAATAATAAAAGTTAGGCTTATAAGTCATGGTTGCGTCAAGCTGTCAAGTGCCTAGTGACTACTCTCATTAATTATTAATAAATTACTGTAGTTTTATATTATTTGTTAGGATATATTTCCTCAAATTAAGGAATAATATTTAGCTATATATATATATATCATTATCATCATATTATATATTATATAATAAAAGTTGGGCTTATAAGTCATAGTTGTGCTAAGCTGCCAAGTGACTACTCTAACTAATTAGTAAATTAAATTTTATATTATTTGTTAAGATATATTTTATCAAATTGAGGGATAGTATTTAACAACTGTTTAATTTAGGTAAAACTTTATAATTTAAATTTCAACAAATTTAAATTTTATTTAAACTAAAAGTCTATTATAAAAAATTTTAAACTTAAATCCTAAACAACAACCCACATTTTTTTTCTCAAAAAAAAAAAAAAAAACAAAACCCCACATTTTGGCTTCTACTCTAACTAAAAGTTTATTATCAACATTTATATTCAACTAATTAGTAAATTAATTTCATATTATTTGTTATGATATATTTTCTCAAATTAATGGATAACATTTAACAACTGTTTAATTTAAATAAAACTAAAAGTTTATCATCAAAATTTTCTAAACTTAAATTTTCTAAATCTTAGAAATCATGGTTGTGTCAAGTAGATACTCTCACTAATTAGTAAATTCATTTTATATGACCTTTTAACTTCTACTCAAACTAAAAGTCTATTATCAACATTTTAAGAACAAGTACTTAGTAAATTAATTTCATATTATTTGTTAAGATATACTTCCTCAAATTAAGGGATAACATTTAACAACGGTTTAATTTAAATAAAA
This sequence comes from Castanopsis chinensis, assembly GCA_032878915.1. NCBI lineage: Eukaryota > Viridiplantae > Streptophyta > Magnoliopsida > Fagales > Fagaceae > Castanopsis > Castanopsis chinensis. The sequence continues at coordinate 16,635,971 of JAVQMG010000121.1, forward strand.
CTAAAATCTATCATTAAAATTTTCTAAACTTAAATCCTATACAACTCATGTTTTTGTTGTTTCCTCAAGTTGTATATCATTAAATTAATATTTTAAGAACAACTAATTAGTTAATTAATTTCCTACTATTTGTTATGATATATTATTTTCAAATTAGTGGATAACACTTAACAACAATTTAATTAAAATAAAATTAAAAGTCTATCATCAACATTTTTTAAACTTAAATCGCACACAACTCTTGCTTTTGTTTTTTTTTTTTCCCTCTAATTACATCTTATTAAATTAATATTTTGTTAAAATATTAAGTTGAATTTAGAAGTCGTAGTTGCGTAAAGTAGATACTTTCACTAATTAGTAAATTCATTTTATATTACCTTTAACCTCCTATTCTATTTAAAAGTTTGTTATCAACATTTTAAGAATAACTAATTAGTAAATTATTTTCATATTATTTATTATGATATATTTCTTCAAATTAAAGAATAACATTTAACAACCATTTAATTTAAATAAAATAAAAATGTTATCATTTAAATTTTTTAAACTTAAATCCCAAAAATTCATGTTATTGTTATTTTATTATTTTTTTTCTGCATAATTTGTTCTCAAATAATGAGATCTTTTGTTCCATCACTGCCATCACCCCACGAAAGAAAAAGACCCTTGGGTTAGGTTAGGTTGGTGCCTTAAATGCCCTAGTCCCATCTTGGCTGTCCTCTTGAAGGTTATTTTTCCTTACTGTATATTCACCCAAATAGACGTGTTTTGGTTGTCACTCGTCATTGATGTTACTATAGTATTTTATTTTGATAAGATGTTTATCATTTTAAGATCGCATTTGGTTCCTCATTTCCGGGTCAAAGGCATTTGTTGACCAAGTGTCATTAGTATATCAATATCACACGATAAACCCAAAAGATGTAGAATTCTTTATAGGATTACATAAATTTTTTGAGATTTGAGAGGCTGTTTTATGATTGATTTGGTTATAATTTTATCAAAATATCCCACCGACTTCTCAACATCATTTATTATTGAATGAATATGCGTCTTTCATTTTGATGGGACAATCGGACAGATATTTATATGCGCCAAAATAATATTGCGAACGTGTTTATAATTATATATATATGAACTTATTCGTTAAGTTATTTTTTGTTTAAGAAATTAATAAATTGCGTAAAAGGATGATAGTACAATCTGAGATAAAAACAATTTAGCAATATTATATATAAAAAAACTCGATATATGTACCCTACAAATGTTGTTAGTCTTGTGGTTAGTTAATTTAATATTAAAGTTTTATTAACGTATGCCCTTGATAATAATTAAATTTTCTACCGACTTTGAAAACAATCTTCTTCTGTCTCCTCACGTTTGTCTTCTTTCCCTCCATGATAAAGAAATCAGTTGAGACTAAAGAAGAGCACAACACCGTTATAACTTCTCAACGTGAATAAATAACTCGTTAATAAATAGCTTAATGTCAACTTATTATTTTTTTATGTCAGATTTTTGACTATCTTTATAAGGTGTAGAGTTAATAAAATTAATTTTTTGAGTTTTACTTGTTATTTTATTAATATTTTCAGTCACCTCATCAATTTATATTAATTTTTTATTAGATGAACTCTACAATAAACAATCATTAATAGGCACAATCAAGCTTAGTAAATAAATCAAACTTAACTTGGAGTATAGGCTCAATTATTAAATAAATCAACCTTAAATATAATAATATGCTTGTGAATAAACTCGTGAATATTATGATCATTTAAAAATTATAATATTTTTCCTATAAAAATTACACTTTATAAATTTACAAATATAAATATTATCATTCTTATTGATAAAGAGAGAGAATAGTGTTGCAAACTATCATTTGCCAGTGCCTTAGCCGGTGAGACATAGTGCCTTGATGGCTAAGATCATGCCCATCATATGAACCAATATTTGTAATAACAATCCATTAAGCTCTATTTGTTTTGAAATAAAATATTATCAAACGTAAAATATTTTACAGGTAAAAAATTTTTCACATAAAAAATATTCAGGTGTTTTGTATTACAAGTAAAAATTTTCAACCAGTTAAACCACTAAAAATTGGTGACTTAGCCATTGGAATTGCTGGACTGAAACAGGCTGCCAGAACTAGCAACCGGAGTATCAGTGATTGCAGCCGAAGTGATGTCTTTAGTGATTGGAATGCTCTCATCGTTGGCTTCAGTTATCAAACCTCTGACACCTCTTGTTAGAACAATTTTTTTGATAATTGGATTGCTAGCATTGGTAGTAGAAGCGGTGGCTTTGGCCACCGAACGGCTAACATCGATTGCCAGAATGACGACTTCTATCACATGACCTGCGACACCGGTCATTGAAACGAATAGTCAGCATTGACTATCGGAGCAATAGCTCTAGCCACTAGCTGCCTAGTCCACTGGACTAGTGGCTTAGCCACCAAATGGAGTGATGAAACATAACGGTGTGTTTTTTAAAATATTTTACGAAAATTTTAAAAGTAAAATATTTTACAACTTTTTATAAAGGATTTTATGGTCAATAGAAAATATTATACAAGTTTGATCACATTACCTACAAAAAAAAAAATCTAAAAAAAAATATTTTACATCAAAATAAAAAGATAGTCTAATCTCTTTTTTTCCGATTCACAGATATGATATCACCCCAACTTCTCTAATTCCGCCTCCGATTGATGTCTTTTGAGCAGAAAGGTAAACCTCCAATTGATGTTGATATGGGAAAGCTTTTGATCTTATCCAGTTATCGCACTCTATTATATGAGTCACAAATCAAACTTTTAGTACTTATTTTTGTCTTATTTGTTCATATTTTGAACTTTGACCTTGATGGCACCACTGCACCACGACTGAATGCAGCTTTTGGCGATTGGAAACATACTCATCTTCTTTAGAATAAAGAATCAAGGAGAAGCTTCCCGGACAGTGATGTTCCTCATGGCACAGAGGTTTTGCACGATTGCATGCACATGAGTATTGTGTTACCCAATGATTTTTTTTTTTTTTTTTTTTTTTTTTTTGAGTAGGAGTGAAAAAACAACACCTTGGAATGCTCAGAGATCTCATTTAAATAGTAAGAGTTTTACAAAACGAGTGAGCATAATTAGGCCAGAGTGGTTGCTGGGTATGGCTTACTATTTGAGTATAATTACAACCCCATATGCATTGTCAATGCATGCATGTGGTGCTGAAGTAGAGTGGTCAGCAAGTGCTGCTATGGGACAATTAAAAAGAGATCATATATGGGGAAGGGAAATCGAAGGAGTACCCATCGATTTTGAGTCTTTGACTAAATTTAATTTAACAACTAAGCAGGGAAGGAGTTAGGACTTAGAGTAAAGGGCAAAGTATAGACAATTTTTTTTCTTGAAACTCCAAGTAAGCATTCATTTAGAAGAAAAATGTTATATTTATAATATTTTTATTATATTTTTACAACAAATCATAAGTAATAGGTTATTATTAATTGTTATAAATGAGAAAAAAATAATTTAAATTGCGAATTCAAATTATAACCAATAACAACTTACCGCATATGATTTGTTGTGAAAATATTGTGGATGTAGTACTTCTCAATTTAGAAAGTTAGGCCTTTTATTTTTTTAAAAAAATTGGGTGTCTTGTGTGTTGTCAAATGTGTGTGGGTGTTTACTTAGACTAGTTAGAATTGGCTTAGGAATTTTTTATTTTATTTTTTGTTTGTGTCTTGCATGGTTTGTTTTGGGGTGTTGTTTGGGCTTAAGTTTGTTATTGGTAAATTTTGTTGTTGAGCTTGTTAAATTTATTTTAGATTTTAGATTAATAAATTTTTTTAAAGCCTTTAAAAAGATCAATAACATTGTTGAGAGGAAAAAATGCAAATTTATTGAAACAAATTACTAAAATTAATACACACACAAACACACACACATATATATATAACATACTAAAAAATTTTTTGAAAAAATTTGGGGGAGGGGCACTGCCCCCAAGTCCAACTATAGTTCCGCCACTGCAACTAAGCAAAGTAGCTGATGATGTGGTAAAGATATATTAGATAAATCTTTTTTTTTTGTGAAACGGAAATTAAGTTTGATGTATATAATTGGTATATATACATATATGTGTGTGTATAACGAAAACAACAGAAGTATTATTGTTGATAAAATATTTATTAATTAGTAGTATATGCTGGAGGGAACATAGTGCCTTTGAAAAAATTACAAGCGAAATTTAGCCGGACAATAATACAATCTGGAAACAAAAACGAATGCCCATCACAACCACAATCCCATGATAAAAATTCTCTAATTTACTAAGAATAGAAGACAATATTTTCAACAAAACTTGTTGCTATTATATTGTGTCTAGAGCACTGTTGTACTGGAGTTAGCTTATTTTTATCTAACTCTACTCTACTCTACTCCCCTCATTCTTCCCTCTATCCAAAGAGGCCATAAAAGTTTAAATCTAAATATTAATTCATTAACTTCTTTATTTTTTCTTGAGACTTCCACTCATTCTTATATTCAACACTTTGGACTCACGCTCATTTGTCAAGTTCAATCAAATTGTACATGCACCTAATTCAAGGTCACTCATTGGTCATCTATTAATCTTTTTTCATTTGTCAAGTTCAATCAAATTGTACGTTGGCATACTAATTCAAGGTCACTCATAAGTCATCTAATAATCATTGCTAAATGATTAATAATGAATATACCCTTCCCCTAGTTGTGAGAAAAAAGCTAAATGATTTTCATGAGGTGAGATGAGACAGAATTTGAGATTTGTCTTTCAACCTGCAGATTTAATAATTAAAATAGATCAAGAGCTATAGATTGAAATTTTCTCAAAAAAAAAAAAAAAATCATTCAAATTTGGTGAACTACTTTCATCAATACGAAAGATATTTAGTATTTGTGGAAGGATGACCAAACTCCAAATCGCATCCACTAGACAAACAAGTTTTTCTAGGTCATGTGAGATTAGGCAACTGATTACAGATAATTTTTAAGAATAAAAGTAAATTAACAAGCCAATTTCAAAAAATTCCAAGTGGTTTTCCTTTTTTGTTGAGATTTTTACACCATCACTATCTATTCTATTCACTTTCATTATAAAATAACTATGAAATAAATAAACACATTATATATTGCAATTGATGGAATATAAAATATAAATCTTTTTTTTTTTTTTCTATATTTTGGTCTTAAACAACAGTTCTTTATCCAATTTTTTATCCCACTTTACACTCCACCAATCATAATTTCAAAGTGTCATGATTTTTTTGTACTTTAAATTTTTGTTAATTTATAAAGAAAGAAAAAGGAGTATGTGAGAAGTTGTACTTGGTGAAATATAAAATAGAATACTAAAAGTGAAGCATAGGACTTTTATTCATTTGTCTTGTATTCTATTTATACATCTTGGGCATCACATGGAATTAGGGTGAATGTGTTTTTTAGAATCACTACATCAAGGTATGCTTTCTATTATTTATTTTAGAATTGATTCAAGATTGTATGTTATATATCATGAAAGAAGAAGATCTTTGTGTTGCTTCCATTGTATTCTTTTGTATGTAATGCAAAACTATGTTTTTCAATAGACAACGCAGAAGACCATTGGTGCGTTTGGTTTGAGAAAAAACATTGAGGATGGAAAATGGAGGAGAAAAAATAGGAGAGATTTTGGGTGGGAGGGGTGTTTGGTTGGAATAATTTTGGGGGAGAGAAAATGGTGGGGTTTGGCTTTTTTCTCCCCAAGCTCACCACTTTTTAGCTCCCTAAATTGGAGAAAAAATGGGGAGGAGAAAAGGTTGGGTAGAAATTACTCATCTACCCCTTCTCCTCTTCCAAACTAAAGCCAATTTTTTTTTTTTTTTTTTCATTTTATGGGTGATTTGTTAAATGTTTGACTTGCTTATTTTATTCCAAAACAACACTTTTTCCTTTATAAAATATTTATATAAAAAAAACTATGTTAGAGGCATGAGAGTAAATTTATGTAAACTTTATTTTTTATCTCTCAATTTTTCCATCTTCTAACCAAATACAAATGAAGAAAACTAAAATCTCTTTTATCTCACCACTTATTCATATCTTTCCTATTTTCTATCATTCCACTTTTCCATTCCCTAGCCAAACAAATTTTGTGTGTTAAAATTTAAATGAAATTCCTTTATAAAACCGGATTTTCTAAGCATGAATAACAACATGAGTTAGAGGGAATATAGCCTTTTTTTTTTCTCTCTTTATCATTCCATTTCTTTTCAAAATTTGAAGAATTAAAATCGTAGACTCAAGGAAAAAGATAATCCTTCCTCTTACCCCCCCCCCCCCCCTTTTCCTTCCAATAAAAAAACGAAAGATTTTCTATCATCCTTCTCTTTTCCTTTGCTTCTCCATCCCCTTCCCTTTTGAGAAAATATCTCATGAGATCATCTTCTGCAGCGTTCTTCTCAAATTTGTTGGGTTCTATACACTTGGGAGATCCATATGTTGTGAATTGTGAAAGGGGCTATATGAGATGGTCACATAAAATTTTCTTCTTGTCTCTCCCTCTTTTTTTTTTTTTTTCCAGAGACAATATTAAAAAAAAAAAATCTTGTGGAATTTGACAATTTGACTTACACCATATTTATAAGAATCACTCGCACCATATAGGTTCATGAATAATGAGCACTCTTTGTTGTGACTTCCAACATCCTTTGTCTTATTCCTTTTTTTTTTTTTTTGGTAAAGTCCTTTGTCTTATTCCATATCCAAAGAATCAAAGATACAAGCCGATAGAGTTCACAAGAATTGCAACCCCACATCAACTTCACCTTTGCCAGCCTTCTCTCTATTTGCTTAGGACCACCAGAGAGAGAGAGAGAGAGAGAGAGAGAGATTCTCAAGCCAAACTTAAATAACTTGGCTTGACTCAACCTCGCAAATTAAATAAGTTAGTATATATCATTCTCAAACTTGGTTAAACTTTGAACAAATGGACATATAAAATTAAATTTAAATTTTGCTTATTTTATTTCAACATCTCAATTAAATGAGTGAGAGTAGCACGAGTGACTTGACAGTTGACACATAGTATTTGTAAACTGATAATCATTAAATATTCCAAGAATAGAGCGGCATAATATTCTATTCTTTTGCGAATTTAATTAGCTATATCTACAATTACGTTAGATGAAAAATATTAGGGATCGTTTGATTTAGAGATAACTCAGTTTTTATATTTTAGTTTTCATAACTCAGTTTTTAAAACTCATAATTCAATTATCAGTTTTTGAAAACAACTATTTGTTGTTTCTTGTTTTTATCACTCTAACTCAATTTTTTAAGTTCAATTTTTTGAGTTTTAAGTGATGGAAACAAGTGTTGAAAATTAAGCCAAACACAAAATTTTTGTAAGACTCACATATTTTGCGAATTCAGTTATAAAAACTGAGTAATATAATCCAAAAATCCACTCATCCAAACAGGCTGAAGGTCACTATAGTTCCATATTACTGGATAAAAATAATTACTATTGTAGCCCTAAGTGAGAGATCTCTTGTGATGCATTTATGATACTGCTGGCTTATTTACTAAGTTCTGATCCAGGTTTCAGTTGGCTTGTAGGACCAGCTACCGTCTCTCTCTGGAGAGAGAGTGAGAAGAGAAGGTCCACAGAGGAGCACAACTTGCAATCGTGTAGTAATGCAGCAACATCAGACTCGAATGCCAGCCCTACTAACCTATAATTGAGGCATCAATATATTCACTCAGTTCTATGCACCTATACCCTTAAATACATATATAGATACCAGCTCTTTGACCTTACCCCGAGAGAGAGAGAGAGAGAGAGAGAGAGACAGAGACAGAGACAGAGGACTAAACCCATTATGGAGGGTCCAATGGTGTTCCAAAGTGTAGTCCTTAATCTCTTCATGTCCTTACTCCTTTTCTCTTCAACCATCACCACTGCCATTGCTGCCTTGCCAAAACAACAAGAGCTAGATCGAATTTCAGCACTGCCTGGACAACCACCAGTCACATTTTCTCAATTTTCTGGCTACATTACGGTCAACAAGCAACACGGACGAGCTCTCTTCTACTGGTTGACTGAAGCCACTTCTTTTCCTGAAAATAAACCTCTTGTTCTTTGGCTAAATGGAGGTTAGTTTAGCTTCTTTCTCGCCTTGTTTTCATTCCCACCGACTACTATTCTCTTGTAATTCTAGGGTGATAGTCTGTAAAATAGCAGTTATGAAATAATGTTCTGCGTGATAGAGGAGGCTGATTTTGTTTATAATCATCATGTTTACACGAAATTGAAAGTTTGTAAAAACTTTATCATCTAAGATACAATCTAATTATCATAATTAATTCAACTTATCATTAAGGATAAGGATAGGCTTCTACGGACTTAGGACTTTTATTTGATGTGGTTGCTAGATACCTGATTATCTCAATCTCTTGTATCTGAATCCTTTAACATGGTCTAGCTCTATTAGGAATGAAAACAATATATATCCATCGTATAGCACCCTTAACAAAATTTATATGGGAAAGATGAATTACATGGTCTTTTTTTTTTTTTTTTTTTAATTACTTGAAGAGTAGGGGTTGTTTCTGTTTAAATAACAGTTTTTAATAATTAAAAAATAATAATACTTTTAACACGTTTTCTTATAACAGTTAAATACGTATTTTTAAAATATTAAAAATTAAATAACAATACTTAAATATTATTATTATTATTAAACAAGCCCTAAAACTTCACCAAAAAAAAAAAAGAGAAGGTCCATTCGGCGCTTGCCTAAACCATTAAAAGACATTGATTTCGCCAAAATAAACATAAATGATGTAAGGAATGCGATGACAGGAATTAATTACTCTACGGAAAATTAGTTAAGCAAATGAATTGTTTTTTCTTGTTCTTATCACTTTTGAATGTAGCTGTGATTCATGGTAAAAACTTTCATAATGCCAAAAATGATTGAGAAAACTACTCTTTCTTGACCACAATAAATTCGTCACTAACATTTCTTAACCAACCAATTTACCTACATCTTGCACGCGTCACTACCACCGGGTCCCACTGTATCCATAACTTCACAATTTCTCACATACTTTAAAGGACCCATCTACCACAAACAAAAGAAAAAAATCTAGTACCACATGAGCACATTAGCAAATAGGTTCTAACCAAGGCTAATATACGCCAACATCAACGTGAGTTTTGGAGGTAATATATAATTAAAGTGAGAACAACTGGTTCCCTGTAATGTACAAAATGTACCAGCAAGAAGATAAAATGCACCCACATGGGTCCTCGTGATCTCTCTCTGTCTTTCTCTCTCCATCGATCTTTAGGGGCTATTCCTTCCAAAACTGACGTTTATTCCCACTTTGGAACAATGTTTTACCTCCAAAATGCTATGTGCAGATATCACATATTTTTTCATCACTTTCTTTTTTTTTTGTGTCTATGGCTGTGGGGGATTTAAGAAAACGCCAAATGTCACTACAAAGTGATTCAACTTTTCCATTTTGTCCCACAAAAAAGATGCTTCTCTCTCTTACACACACACATATCCACAATCAGACTCTGTGTGTACTTCTCCATCTTTGAAGCACGCGCATTCAGAAGTCACAAATGGTGATGATGATGTGCTTCTTTTATTTTCTTTTGGGGACCTAGAATTGAAAAAAAAAAAAAACAAAAAAATAAAATAAAAACAGAACAAAACAAGGAGTTACAAATTACGTTTGGAAAGCATTAGAGTTTAGGAAAATAGAAAGAAAGAACAATAAGAGTTTGTTTGAATATCGTTTATTGCTAAAAATTAAAAATATTAGTAAAATAATTTTTAAATTTGTGAATAGTATTGTGAGATCTAGTTTAAAAAAAAATTTGATGAAGTTTGTATTGGTGGGTCTCGTAAATAGTGCATAAATTTAATAATAAGAGGTCTGTTTAGATATTGATTATTGCTAAAAACTAAAAATATTAACAAAATAATTTTTAAATTTGTAAATAGTATCATGAGATTCAATTTTAAAGAAAAATTTGATGAAATTTGTATTGGTGTGTCTTGTGAATAGTACACGAGACCCATCCAAAAACGTAGTCGCAAGGGCAAACGTAAACTCGTTTGTATCCAAACTAACACTAAAATAAAAATGGGTCGGACGTATATTAATTATTTATTTAAAGAAACTTATTATGAAAATTAAAAAAAAAAAAAAAAACTGTCAAAGAGTTTCATTATTTTTTCATGCACAATTTCTTTAAATGATTTACAAATGTATGACAAATAAAAAGACTAAAGAACCAACATTTTTCACCATCTTTTCTACAATTATTGAAAGTGACATGTGATGTAATTATGATGTTAACAGTTAATTTATGTGGAAATGATGCTATATTAAACATAATTTTCCATGCGTGAAAAAAATTATGAAATTATTATATCCTAACATTACTTGCTATTAAATGTGCTGCGATCTACTTGTGTTTAAGGGCTGTTTGGTAGATGAATTTGAGTAATATTATTTGTAGTTTTTTGAAATACATATGGGTGAAAAAGTGTGTAAAAATATGTGTAAAGTTGTTTAAAAATTAAAAATGTGGGTTAGAACCAATCTTTCAAACAACCCCTAAATAATTGAAACAAACATCACCAACAGTAAAACGTGTCATTATCTAATTGTGTTCAATAATGGAGACCGATATATATATATATATATATATATATATATATATATAGGATAATAACAATCAATTATTAATGAAAAGGTTAGGTTATAGCCTCATAGGTGCTTCAATGTCGCTTACTAAAGCCACACAGCTAATATGTTTGTGAAAAAGTTGTATATAACCACAAGTTCTTATAAATAAAATCAAAATTTAGTTATAAAATTAGTTATACCTTAAGATTATAATTTTATTTAATATAATTAACATTATTACATATTTTAAAATTTTAACTATTGGATTGTATATTTTTTACGCTCTTAATATATATGTTGAATTTTGTACCAATTAGATATTATTTAATATATGATTTATAAGATTATATTTTATGCATAATTTTAAACTACAAAAACTTGCAATTTAAACAATTTATTGATGATATAGTTATTGATCTTTAATTTTCTAAAAATTTTGCAAATATGAAGGATATAAGAAGAAAATGTAATCTAATTGTAGATTTGTCAAAATTTGCCTTTAATAAAAAGATTTTGGATAAGGTTTTAGTTTTAGGGCCTGTTTAAGATTCACTTATTTTGCTGAAACTGAAAACTTTGTTGAACCTACTATAGATAAAGGTAAAATGATATAAGAAGAAAATGTATCTAATTGTGAATTTGTCAAAATTTGCCTCCAATAAAAAGGTATTGAGTAAGATTATAGTCTTAGGATCTGTTTGGGATTCGTTTATTTGCTGAAACTGAAAACTTTTTGCTGAAACCACTGTAAATAAAGGTAAAAGTTAGCTGAAATAGTACAATAAAACTTATGAACAGTACCAACAAGTGCAGTGAGATCCATAAATAATAGCAAAAATAAGCTAAATAGTAAAATAAATTGGCAAAAATAAACATACCATTAGACTACAACTAATTTTGTCTCATAAATAATTTTTTTTTTATAAAAATAGTAGAAAGGTTGCACAGATATTATGCAGTGAAATTAATTCATATCTACATAGTACAGTACCCATTACGTGTTTTATTATCTTTTCATGAGAAAAGTTGACAAATATGCTTTAAGGCTATTGATTTAGGAAAATTTAAAAAAAAAATGTTAATTTTTTACAACTTTTTATGAAAGTTGTCAAAACATTCCTAAAATGGTTTATTAATAATTGCTCTAAAAACATCCATTAAAGATCCATATTTAATTACTAACTTGTTACTGCACTAAAATTAAGCTACTTACCAAATAACAACTGCACTAAAAGCTAAAATCAAGATCTCTACTCTATATTTCTTAACCCCCAAAAAAAAGAAAAAAAAGATCTCTACTCTATTTTGTACCTTCCACAACCACATGGCTTAATTTCTCAAAAGAATGACCAGAACTATCGAATTAATAATTTATACATTGTGTAATTGTGCAGGGCCAGGTTGTTCATCGGTGGCATATGGAGCATCCGAAGAAATCGGGCCATTTAGGATTAACAGGACTGGTTTATCTCTTTATCTCAATAAGTATTCATGGAATAAAGGTAACAATCACTATTCAAATAATTAATATTCAGTTTGGTTCTTTTAATGAATGCAATTATATTGTGAACAATATAACATATTCGCATAACACAATCCTCATATCACATGGGTCATAAATTGCACACAATTTTAATAGTCTGTCATTCAAATGATTAACAAATTCTGCTCTACCAAATTAAATTACTCCATGCAAAGAATTGTAATGGCCATGACCATGTCATTAATTTATGATTTTTTTTTTTTTTTTGAAAAGTAGATGCAAGTTATGAAAGCTGCTAGCAAGTTGGTAACGCTTTATATTTGCTAATTTTGTGGCTAAAATCTATCATGTGTTTACTTTTTATACTTTCAGAAGCAAATCTTTTATTTCTTGAATCGCCTGCTGGTGTTGGTTTCTCATACACAAATACAAGCTCCGATCTTAATGATTCTGGAGATAAACGGACCGGTACTAGATTATGATTATTATTATTTGATTACCATAAAATTTATGTTGTAAGTAAATCCTATGTGTTACCAATTTTGTGACACAGCTCAGGATGCTCTAGTATTTCTAATTAGATGGATGTCAAGATTTCCACAGTACAAGCATCGAGAATTCTACATTGCTGGGGAGAGCTATGCTGGTATATATAGAAGCAACAAGCAACTAATAACTTATTATTACATGATTATGAGGAATTCTAAATAATGATAAGCTAATTTTTTCATCCTTTTTATAGGGCATTATGTTCCCCAGTTGGCAAAGAAAATTGTCGAATATAATAAGGCACTCTTGCGACCCGTCTTCAACCTTAAAGGATTTATAGTAAGTAATACATAATTAACACAAATTTGAGCATCGAGTTTGATCATAACTTGAATTAAAAATTTTCAATCAAATTATGTAGGTGGGAAATGCTGTAACTGATAGCTACTATGACAACATTGGAACTGTGACATATTTGTGGAGCCATTCAATAATATCTGATACAAGCTATCAATCAATTCTCAAGAATTGCAATTTCAAAGGGGTACAATCATCACAGCAATGTGATGATGCTTACAGCTATGCCTTGAACAATGAGCTTGGAAACATAGATCAATATAGCATTTATACACCATCTTGCATTGCATTGCATAATAATACAATGAGGTCTATAAGGCTCAAAAATACTCTATTGCATCCAAGGATTTCTGGGTTTGATCCATGTATTGAGAATTATGCAGAGAAGTATTATAATCGCCCAGAAGTGCAAAAGGCAATGCATGCAAATGTTACTGGAATTCCTTACAAATGGACTGCTTGCAGGTTTTCTATTTAATGACTCAATACTTTTTTATTTATTTGCATTTTAATAACCCGATAATTAGGAGAAAGGAATTTGAACCTAGATATCTTCGTTAGAAATACTAAAAAATGTCAGTTGAGCTACAAAACATAAGCTTAGCGGCATTTGATGAATGCATCTAATTCATATATATATATATATATATATATATATATGTACTTTTTAATTGTGCAGTGACGTTCTCATCAAAAGTTGGAATGATTCTGAATTTTCTATGTTGCCGACATACAAGAAGCTGATTGCAGCTGGTTTAAGAATATGGGTTTTCAGGTAAAATTTTTTAAATTCAAGGGATAACAATTTTTATAACTAGAGTAACATCGATCGATTTTATACTAGCATCACTTATATTAACGCCAATTACAATATTTGTTTCCTAAAGTTTGAAGTTTTTATAAATAGATCTGAATAAATAAATTATCTTTTCACAATGTAAGAGAAACTATAAAACTTAGCAAAATTTAACCATTGTCTCTACTTCCCCCTCCCCCCTACCCCTCAAAACTATTAAAGAAATATGAGGATTGTTTGGTAACATTGTTTGTATTTTTTTGAAATAAGTGTGAGTGAAAAAATGTGTAAAAATACATGTAATATTGTTTACATATTAAAAATTATTGTTCTAGTTACACTACCAAACGGTCCCATGATTTCCGAAAGTATTTTTGCTAGTGTAAATAGTGTTTCTTGGAAGTTTATGGGAAGGGCAATTTGTTTGTTGTATACTTTTCCACAAGTTTAACTTTAATGTTCTATTAGAGCAACCGCATTAGTCCATGGATAATCTTGCAAAATACAAAAAGCATCTATTTTTACACATTTTTACCAAAAAAACACTCATATTAGTGGGTGTAAAATTGTACATAAATACACAAGAGGTACAATAACCCTGCATATATACACGGTTACTGTAGCTCTTCTATACATTATTTTATTAATTTTTAATTTCGCTCATTTTTTTTCTCTCTCTTCTCCATCTGTAAAACCAACGCTTTCATCATCTGCTTCTTCCTTTGATACACACACTCCCACAAACAAAATAAAAAATCAACCACAAAATCAACTACAGACACCACAAAACCAAACACACCCACACACAGACACACCAACAGAGACAGAGAGAGTGGATCGGAATACTTAAATCGGCGTGCTTGGATCGGCGTTCTTCTCGCCGTGCTTGGATCGGCGTTCTTCTCGCCGTGCTTGGATCGGAGTTTCAGATGGAAATTTCAAATTGGCATTTGGATGAAAATTTCAGATCGGCGTTTGAATTTCATATGGAAATTTCAGCTTGGATCGAAGTTTCAAATTGACGTCGTGCTCCCTGCTTAGATTGAAATTTCAGAGAGGAGTTTGGAAAAGAGAGGAGTGAAAATGTTGGAATAGAGAGGAGTTTCAGAGAAGACTCTAGAATAGAGTCTTGTGAGTGGAGAGAGAGGGTTTGAAATAAAATAATAATAATAAAGTGAGAAAATGATTATTTAAATAAAAAAGATAATAGAATAAATTACCTGACGTAAGTATTTTATAAAAATAAATGTGTAAAATAGAAAAAATAGATTTTAAAGTAAAATAGAAGAAAAATTTACCCCATTGATTCAGTTGCCCTTAGGAATTTCCCATCATAATTTGGTTTAAAAAAAAAAAAAAAAAGTACAATCTAGATGTAGAATTTTTTTGGGTTTTGTGCACTAAATTGTCACGGATCAAATTTTGTACTTGCACACGTAATAAGTAATTTTTGGCCGGTGACTTGGAGTGGGCTATGTACAACTACAAGTGACAAGACAAAATTGAGATACAACAACAATGAACAAAAAACCTTTGTGAATAAAATTTCAACACGATCCAACAAACAAAAAGAACAATTCTTTAACCTTCTTTTTGATTCAATAACATGCGCACTGTAAAACTCTGTACAAGGTTATGGCCTATTAAATCATCTTCTCCAACTTGGGGTTGTTTATTAACGTCGTTCTAATAATATATCTTTTGAAAATATATGTTAGTAAAAAAATATATGTTAATAAAAAAATATGTTAAAATACGAATAACATTATTTAAAAACTAAAAATATGTATTTAAATATATCAAATGAGCTTATAATTAATAGTCTTCCACTCAAAAAGAAACACTCTGTTAGTACTTGTTGGCCTCTGGGCTCTGAGCAATTGAAAGTCATTGATAGTCTGGACAATATCCTTTAGTCCAATAGTTCTTACCCTTTTGTTTCAAAATCAATTTCACAATGTCTAGTCACATGACATTCCCAGTGGATTGATTTGAATGTTGAGTAGTGTTAGACTGTGCTTGACGAGACTCTGTTCTGCCTGAGTCATCAATCAGCATTTGACACTATTTCTTTTCTTTTTGACCGTAACATTAGTGTCGGTGGAAGTTCTTCTGTTAAAGTCATCAATTCCTTCGCTGTAGTGTAGCTTTCATCTCTTTATTTGAAAGGCTCTGATATGTGGCTAATGACCACAACCTTGGGCTTGCCTAGTTTCCTAACTGCCATCTTCCTTGTAGACTTCTTGTTGTACCAAACTTCAAATTTTGGATCAACTTGAGATTGAATGCTTTGAGAGAATAGTTTATATGCTATCACTCTATAGTCTATATGTGGCTCTTGCACGTAATTTTTTTGATTTTATTTTTCCAAATCTTGCATGCATATTATGATCCTCTGTGTTTGCCTCCCATGCATTATTGATAACTTAATTTTGTTTATAGACACACAATTCCATATCGAAACAAACACCTAAGCAATATAAATATTCTGAAGCTTTGGCTACGTGACAGATTGTGGTGATATAGATTAAAATTAAATATTAGACTAGTGCAGATGCAATTGCTTCTGATTTGAGAAGTAAGAAGTACAAAAAAAGAGAGAGATCAAATTTTTTAAGGCAATTGCTTCTATATATGTTGATGCAGTGGGGACACAGATGCAGTGGTTCCAGTGATTGCCACTAGGTTCTCCCTCAGCCATCTCAATCTCACTGTCAAAACTCGGTGGTATCCTTGGTACGCAGGTGATCAGGTAATCAAACGCACAATTTCATACCAAAAATCAATAAGAATCTCCAACTCACTAACAAAAATATATAGATATGCAGATAAAAATATTCACAGAGAAATGTTACAGTAATCTGGAAATTAAATTTTCATTTATAGGTAGGAGGATGGACAGAGGTGTACAATGGGCTAACTTTTGCTTCGGTGAGAGGGGCTGGCCACGAGGTTCCCCTTTTTCAACCCAAGCGAGCATTTATTCTTTTCAAATCTTTTTTGGCAGGGAAGGAATTGCCAAAATCTTATTCTTGACAAATTAGTTGGAGATGATAACTATTTGAGCAACTTGTAGAAGTGTAATTGTTTCAAGTAGCATGAAATTCCATATGTTGGCTGAACTGGCTAGAGTAGGAATCATTCATTGAAAACTAGCATTAATAATTTGATGACATGTATTTAATTCGCCATAATTAGCTTTATCTGTATTCCCAGGAGGCCTCTCCATTTCAAATGGTTTCATTTCATGATTTGGATTAATGATATATTACAAATCCAAAATTACTGCCACTCTATACATGGAACAAGATCATCTCAATTTCAATTACATCCAATGGATAAGTCTTAACTGTACATAAGATTGAGAGGATAAACCGTGGCATTTTTATCAATGGCTTCCTTATGTTGTATCTCATTTAGAAACCAATTTAGTAACCCAACGTCAATCCTTAATTAAGGCCCAAAGGCACATTTGATTTTTTTTAAAAGCCATTTCACATATTATGGAAAAACACATTAATAGCACCTGGAAAATGAATGGAAATTTCTACAATAAATCTAACCGAAAAAAGGAAAAGACATCCCTTACAATTTTAGGAAGACATGTATAGGTAAATTAGATGCACACTAATTTCAAAGATCTCTACTTATTAATTTGAAAAGTACATTTCTGGATTCAAGGTCGTATAGTACAAGCAAGTATTCCTGTCTTGGTTCGTAATCATATACATTTTACTGGTTTTTTCTCCTTCCTTTTCCTTCTTTACCGTAAATTCTCTTCAACAATTTTTCAATTAGCATCTTTTCCAAAATTTATTCTTAAAGAGAAAAACAAAAGGATATTGACAAGGTCAAATCCCACTTTCTGCAAACCCCACCCCAATAAAAGGAGCCCGCTGGGAAGAGGAGGGGGTGTTAAGAAGAGATGAAGAAAGAATCACATTTCCCATTTGCGTACCCCAAAGTTTTCACCATTCGAGCCAGGCCATCAAACCAAACTAGAAAGATCCTGCTATAAGAATACGTTTTACATTTTTTTTAAGACCATCTCGTCCCCAATATATAAGGGATAAAGAATGAAGTGATGAGTTCAGTCTCATACCTATTTATAATAAAAATAAAATAGGCAAACTACACAAACTTCCCTCAAGGTTTAATGAAATGATACCACGCTTCAAAAATTATGGAAGAAATGACACTCCTTCCCTTGAGTTTGTATAAATACAACATATAAATCTATAAATGCTTTCCCTAATGAAATATTTCATTTAAAATAAATAAATAAAAGTTCCTATCCAAATAATAGACGAAATAACACTTTTACCTATAAGAGACTACGCCCCGATCCATTTTGAATTGATTAATTTGGGCCAAACCCATATTAATGGGTGGGTTCATGTTCATGTGATGGTTCAACAAATTATATTTTCCCCCTAGATTAAGGGTGTTATAATAGAGTCGTAATTTATTTAATTATTGGTAAAAATAAAAAAATCATAATTGAAAATGTATATTTTTATAAACACAAGTTGTTTAACTTAGTTATTTAGCCAAATGATTACTTAGGTAAATTATTCAAATCTAGGTTAACACAAGTAAATCATATCAAGTAAACAATGTGGAAAATAAAGAACATAACGATATGACAATTCAGGAAAATCAAACTAGTAAAAAATCTAGGGAGGATTTAACCTAACTATCCTTAAGGTAAAACAGATCCACTATGAAAGAATTGAAGTTTTATAATAGAGACTTAGACCATTAACATCTTATTGCTACCTTGAGCAGAAAACTTACTACCATGACCACGTGATAGCTCCGAGTCTACGGATTACTTCTTTCTCAGATCCACAGCATCCATACGTATACCACTTGTTTTTCTTTAAGCTCTTTCTGCAGCAACTAAAACAATCACCAAGCTCTAGACATCAATCTCGATCTTGATAAGTCTAAGTATGTATGAAGGCAAACATTTCTAGATCTCACAAGAGATTCACACATACAACATAAACAACTGTACAAAATGTGGCTAGGGCTTTTCTATTTATATGAGACATAAAACATAAAATCTCTTACACGTCATATGGGCTTGGGTTGAGTTGAAAAATTTTGCAGAAAAACATTTTGCACGAGCTTCAATCGATAGAGTCTAATTTTCGATCGATCGAGCCTTGCATAAATTGAATAGTAATTTCCTGCAATTATTCGATTCCAACTTTACATAAACACACACTTTGAGCAGCCTAAATCTAGACTAAATTTGATCATGGTTTGCCAACATATACACATTGAAGTTTTAATACATTAGTTCCTAATATCTTAGAACCTAACACAAAATTTTATAATTTTATTAATTTAAAAATAAATATACATTGATCATAAGAAATTACACTGCTTTTGTCTTAGAGACAATCTAAGATAAAGTACAAGATTTTGTTTCTTAGTTACAATTTAGAGATTGAAAATTATATGGATAAGTATTTTATTTACGAATCCTTAATTTAAGGTCAGAAGCTATGTTACAAGATAGGAAGGTATTAAGTTCCTATCTTACCTTGTGAAACCGATCTTTTACACTATGGTGGTTGTTAGGTTCTAAAGATTTAGGATTAAATGTTTAGATTCCTATTTTGTATATGTTAGCAAACTGAGAGCAAAAACAAGTCTGTATTAGGTCTTAGACATTGCTCAAGATTGTACAAATCAAGTTTCAAGAACATTCAAGCTGCAAAAAGGAGAGTTCAAGTTTTGTGAAGCTCGACTGATCAAAAATTAGATCCGACCGATTGAAAATTGCAGAAAATTAGATTCTGCAGATTTTGAATCAGGCCTAAGCTTGTAAAAACGTTTAGGATTTCAGTCCAACACTTCTAAGTATAAAAGGAAAACCTTGACTACGTTTTAAAGACTCTTGGAAGACTTGTGAGCTAAACCTGTGAGATTTGAGAGGTTCTATAACTTTCTAAATCTACAAGTGTCTACCAAAACAAGATCTACAATCAAGTGCTAGTGGAATCTAGTTGTTGTTACGAAATTAACAAATGATGATCTAAACCTTTGAGTGAGATCTCAAAGTCATAAGCATGGGAGCTTGTGTTCAGCAAATCTAAGAAAGAAAAGTTTGTGGAGTTGGAGTTTGCATATGGTCATGTCAGTAAATTCTACTAGAGGTAGCAATAGATCTAGGGTTACATCTTTTGTAAACTTCAATTCTTTCTAGTAGATTTGTTTGCCTTAAGGATAAATAGGTCAAATTCTCCTCAGGTTTTTACCTTGAGACGGTTTGTTTCATTGGTTTTCCTGGGTGATCATATCTATGTGTTATTTACTTTTCCGCTGTACATGATATGATATTTTATTATTTAACCTAGATCTCAAAATTAACCTAAGTAACTACTTGGCTAATTCACTAGGTTTAAACAATCTGTTTCAAAGGGGGTCTAAACAAACAAACAGTGGTCAATGTTCATATCACATCATTGATATCAATCGACATATTATCAATCAATTACATGTTTATTGCTTTAATTTAAATTGGCATGCTACTTGTTTGAATTTATATGTATGTGCATGTGATAAACCCTAATTCCATTTATTCATCATCAAATTTGGATTTAAAAATAAATCCTAGTGAATGGTGATATCCTAGATTCAAGCAATTGGAAAAATTATGAAATTAACATGTTTTCCATATTTTGGATATGGATTCAAGATCAAAGCTAGTGTCATGCATGAATATGTGATAAACAACCAAGAATATGTGAAGAACACATATGAACAACATTCAAGCCTATCAAGAACATTAAAGTACATTCAAGGAATTTAAATAATCAAATAGGATGCTTCAAACTTAAATTAACATTATAGCAAAATGAGAAACAAGTTAGGGAAATTGATTATACTTACATGCAAGACTCACGAAGTGGAGGAGGAGGCTTTTGGTGGAGGTCCTAAGGGTGGAGTAGAGAAAAAGAAGTAGGAGGGGGAGAGTGAGGCTCACTCAATATCTTGAGTATTAGCAAGACCAAGATATGATAAGATTAACTCTTTCAATAGAACCCGAGAGGTGGAGAATAGATGATATTTCTATGTGGTTTGGAATGGAATGACATCTAACGAGGGTTGACAGAGGATGAGAAAAAAACATGAACCCAAACCCAATTTCAAAGTTTAGGGAAGATTGGTGCATTAATTTTGAAGGTTGGTGGGAGTGGTGAGCAAGCAAAATGACTAAAACTTTGATTTTTCCCATAGCTCCTCTAACATCCCTTAAAGCCAGCTTCAAAAAATCATATCTTCCTCAATTATGATTGGACTTAGCTCGTTCTTATGCTCATATTGAAGCCCTAGGTGTGCAGTTTCTAACAAAATTAGCATCACTCATAAATTCAAAATTTTTTGAGAGATATCTATGAAATAGTGAGGATAGGTTATTTCTTGGAAAATAGTTTCAGCATAATTAACATTACTAGGCCCCAAATTAGCTTCCAATTAACATTAATATGCCTTAATTACTTTAATTTTTTGAATTAATCACTCCAACTCATGACCTAATTATCTCAATTAAAAATATGATCACACCCATTACTCTTAAATAGTTAATGTTTGACCATCTAATTAATCATGTGTGCGCAACCTTAACATAAGTTGTAGTCCAAGCCAATCAAATTATGACATGTCATTAATTTCAAATTGATTAATTGTTCATAATCACATGTTGTTTGTTGTAATTTGTGAGAGTGCATCTTGGTCATTAAAAATTGATTATGGCAATTATCAATCATGTGGTCTGATTGAGACTTATGAATAATTATTTTGATTATTACAACATCAAGATCACTTTGATGATATGAAATTAATGATGAAGTGGCCAAAATTAAGATACTTATCACCGAGTGAAATTGCACTTTTGCCCCCCATGTGAGGTTAAATGTAGGTTGCCAAATGGGGTGTCAACACTACCCTCTTGAGGTTTGTATAAATATGTAAGAATTTTTTTTAAATGAAATATTCTATTAGGGAATTTAGTGTGAGAGAGTATAAACTAGTTTGTTGCATTTCCACAAACCTCAAGAAAGGAGTGTAATTTGCGAGACCTTAAGGGAAGAAGGTTTAATTTACCCAAATAAAATTGATATGAAGATGAAGTGAGAAGTATGTGTAAATTGAAGATACTTACCTCTACTCCTATTTCCATTGCAGCATTAGTGATCTCTGTGTGAACAATTTGCTGGTTCGTGTAAGATAAAAGCTACTATTTAATTTTTTTTCAATTTATTAATTTGGTATTTTTTATGTAATTTTTTTTCATTATAGGTTTTAGGGTTATTGTTTCCTTATTTTTAGTTTCCTTTAATGTTGTTTAGTCAAATTAGGATTTTTATGTTTCTTACTTGCCCTAGGTTTTCTAGTCACCCTAGATTTTCTTTTTACCATTTAAACACATTGTAGCCTCCAAAGGTAATTCAATTTTTAGATTAATAAAATTCAGACTTTGTCTATTGTTTACTTTGGTGGATTCTAGACCTATCACATTGTGGATTCAAGAAACACCTTGTGGTTTAGAGGTTTTTCACTCAAAAGTTAACATTTTTAGCTTCATTTCCATTCAGAAAGTAACATGTTTGTTTTCTTGTAACTTCTGCAACATCATTTCCCAATAGTGTTACCTAAAAGCATCAGTTAAGAATTATTGTGAAGTTCATTGAATAAATAAATTAGGACACCAAATGACCCTTTATTTTTACTACATTGGAAACATACATTGTTAAATAGTGAAAAAAGTCCAGGAATCAGGCTAAATCAATAGTAACAACAATAATACTGAATGATTTCTTTAAATACCTTACGGCTTCCAAAATTTTTCATTCTCTTCCCTACGCCTTATTGATGCTTTTATTCTCAATGACAGTTTTTGTTTTAATATATACGTCTTATGTGAAACAGTGAGTAGATACTAAAACTTAACTAGCAAAATGAAAAGACACCACTATTCGGTGTTTTCAAATATAAACGTGGTAGTAACTTATGTAGCCACATGGAGTAATAAAGAGTGGTCAACAAAAAGTTTAACGTTTCACTTTTATATTATATTAGTCGTAAACCCATGTGATGCATGGGAAAGTTATTAATAATGAGATCTAAAGAAATACCTATGAAATTCGATAATCAACCCATAAATAATAATGAAAAAAAATGAATAAGGGATAGAATGTTGCGTCTCTAGTTTAGTTTGTGTTGTGTATATATATATATATATATATGTATGTATATATAAGATATGTTATAATCTATAAACTGAAAGGTGTCTATTGAGAGGTTACAAAATATATATATATATATATATTAAAAGTGCTTATCGAAGGAAAATGTGTCCATTGACTAAAAAGATGTGTCTATTTAATGAAAAGGTGTCTATTGACAAAAAATGTGCATATTGAAGGATCATTATTCTTTGGGTATAAAGCATGGGAAAGTTATTGATAATGAGATCTAAAGAAATACCTATGAAATTTGATAATCAATCCATAAATAATAATGAATAAGAGATAGAATGTTGAGTCTCTAGTTTAGTTTGTGTTGTGTATATATATATATATAAGATTTGTTATAATATATAAATCGAAAGGTGTCTATTGAAAGGTCACAAACTAAATATTATAAATATATATATATATATATATATATTAATAAGATTTGTTATAATATGTAAACCGAAAGGTGTCTATTGAAAGGTCACAAACTAAATATTATATATATATATATATATATATATATTATAAAGGTGCTTATTGAAGGAAAATGTGCCTATTGAAGGAAAATGTGTCTATTGACAAAAAAATGTGCATATTGAATGAAAATGTACCTATTGAAGGATCATTATTCTTTGGGTATAAATTAGGGGAGTCAATTTGGTATTGTACTGGCCGGTCAACCGGTACTGAAACACCTTGTTTTATATTGCTCAAAATACCGAATTGTACCAGAATATATACTGGCAAATATGGGACATATCAGCTGAAAAATAAAAATCAGCCGGTACAAAAAATTGAAAATAGAAAAATATAAAAAATAAGTTAATGGCAGATCGATAGCTCACGATCTCTAATGTTGTCACTACATTTTTGGTTGTCACTCCCATGTCACCGATCATTTGCCCCACTTGTTTTGTTCACCTCCTTCTTCTTCTTCTTCATCTTCAACTTTGAGATTTAACCGTTTGCCTTCCTTTTCGTTTCTTTTTCTTTGGGCTTTTTAAGTTTTAATGGCTATTGTCCGTGCTATGAAAGCAATATCTATTGAATTTAAAATTTCAACTACACCATTTTATGGTCTGTTTAGATTGAGGGTAACAAAGGGAGAGTAGAATAAAGTAGAGTAAAATTGGTCCAAAATTAGCTTATTATTAGCTAAATCTACTCCACTCCCCTCCCTCCCCCTTCAATCCAAATAGGACCTTAGTTTAAGAATCTTATGCATGCCATTTGTTAACAAAAAGATTTTGTGTATCCTTAGCTTCAATCCTTATAGTTTGAAGGACTTCTCAAATCTTTTCCCTCTCCCTCCAAACCTCATAGCTTTTAAGGCCCTTAGTTTTAGAATCTTATGCATGCCATTTGTTAACAAAAAGATTTTGTGTATCATTATTAGATTCTTAGCTATATTAGTATTAAATAATATTTGAGCAATAGAAAGGACTATTATGTGCTTATAGTTTGAAGGACTTTTATATTAATTTTGACTAATATGTGTGTATATATTACATATAAATATAGTGTATATATTACATATAAATATAAAGTAGTGATAATCTTGAAAGGGTATACCGGTATTAACTGGTACTGAAATATTTCGTTTTTTAGGCCAAACAGAAATGGTCTTCGGTACAAATTGACTCTCTTGATATATATAATGGTTCATATTCATTTGGTAAGTTTTTCTCAACTTTTTTTCTTTCATCTTTCTTAGAAACACAAGAAATTGGTGGATCTTTTCCAAAATTGATATTTGTAGAACCCAATAAACTTGGTTGTATTTTGGGGACACATTTTTGGTAACCCTTTAGCAACTCTTGTGTGATGGCAAATATTGTCTAAGGATAATATTTAATTGTGCCTCCAAGTCAATCAAATTTTTTGTTTGTCTACTAGATCATTTTGTTATTTCATTATATTATTACTCTAAATTCCCAACAGTTTGGACAATTGATTTTTTTGTAAGTTGGTTTTTTTTTTTTTTTTTTTAGTGAAAAGGTTCAAGAATCATGCCACATACCAATGACAACAGTAGCAACAATAATACTGAACGATTTCTTTAAACACCTTACAAATTCTTTTCTTCTCAGATTTCTTATTCTCTTCCCTACACCCTTTTCTTCTCAATGATAGTTTTTTTTTTTTTTTTTTAATACTTACATTTTATGTGAAATGGTGAGTAGATACTGAAACTTAACAAGCAAAATAAAATGACACAATTGTTCGGTATTTTTAAATATATACTGGTATAAATTTATATAGTCACGTGAAGCACGAAGAAGTGATCAACAAAAAGTCCAATGTTTCACTTCTATATTATATATAGATATAGATTATAAAATGCATTTTATTTATTAATTTATGTTCATAAGAACAACATTTCATAGTAAGATTATATATAATTTTGAACAATAGAAGACAAGAGAAGCATGTTTTTAATAGTTCATAGGCAAAAATTATTGAATCTAACTAACTCAAATATTATAATTTCAAGCATAATTTTGTTATTAATTATTAATATATATATATATATATATACACGTGTGTGTATTTGTCAATGGGTAAACAGTTTTTTTTAGTATATATACAAAATAATCAAGTAAGTCATGAATAAGTTCGAACTTCTTTGAAAAGAAAATTAATCAAACATAAAAGTGTATTGTAATTTAATTTGAAATGATCTTGAGTTCAACTCATATTGTAATTTAATTTGGTATGATCATGCCCATCATATGTAACCAATAGTTATAATATTCCATTTAGTCCAAACTCTTTTCCTAAACGGAGATATAATATCATCCCTAACTTCTCTAATTCCACTTGCAATTAATGTTGATGATATGGGAAAATTGTTATATTTTCTTTTTTGAGAATGGGAAAGATTGTAACATTTGAGACATGAAGGATAATATACTAATCTTATCTAGTTATCCCACTCTATACGAGTCACAAAGGAAGGGAGAACCCATCAATTTTTGAGTCTTTGACAAAATTAAATTTAACAACTAACCAAAGTATCCGATGTGTTAAGGATATTTTAAAGAAATAATTTTTTTTTTTTGGTGAAACGGAAATCAAGTTTGATAATATATATATGAAAAAAATGATAGCCAATGTCCTAAGAATATTGGTTTAGGATAAATTTTTAGAAACTTCTTATAAGAAAAGGAAAAAATAATTATTCCTTTTTTCCTAGTTTGTTTGTCCACTATACCATTTTGGGATGTCTCAAAATATTATACTGTTTCTAAAATTAAAAACCACTAAGTTACTAATGTTCCAATTATGCCCCTAAATTTCCAAAACCATTTTTGATAAATTTATTTAAGGATAGTTTTGGAAACTTATACTTTTTTATACAGCATGTTGATATCATATTTTGTTCGGCCCCAATTCACCCGTCAAAAAAAAAAAAAAAAAAAAAAAAAAAAAACAAAAAACCCAAAAAAATAAGACAATGAGCAAAATCATGAATTTCAAAGCCAAAAAGGGTAAAAATAAGTAAAACATGTTTGAATGGTGAATTAAAAAGTCACAACATTTGAAAACTTGTTTTACAGAAAATCTGACCAAAACCTTAATTGGATATGGTAAAAAAGTTGATTTTTTTATCTGACTATTAAATCATGTTGGATTTTGGACCATATCGTAGGGTAGATTTTCCCCTTCAGAATCATAGTTTATGGGCTAAAATCGGAGTTGAAATGGATGAGATATCACAAAAATACCGAAACCCTAATAAAGTATTCACTGTATTTTTCAAGAAAACTAGTAGCTTTTTACCCGAATTTGCGCAATAAACTGTACCGATTAGGCAAGAACTAGAACAAACGAGTTGGACCATCTTGAAGAACAAGGTCTTAGATAAGTTTCAAAAAGGCTTGATGATGTATTCTCTGTTAAAAGATATGAATTTTTCAGGGGAAGACATTCAAAATTTTTTAGCTTTGCGTCACCTTCCTTACAAGCATGATATCTTGACAACCATAGCTCAAAATTAAACAAGGCTAGAACCATTGGAAACTAGACATACAAAGCTTTCCGTTCATATAAAATTTAAAGAAAATAGAGCTCATAAAGGCCTCCAAATAGCCACATGAAGATCGATCTAGAAATAAGAAAAAAGATGAAAAATGTAGATGAGACGATGATGTGGCGGATAAGGATGGAGCTGGCAAAGGGGTGTCCATGGGTTGGGTCAGGTTTGTGCCCGACCCGGACCTGACTCGAAACTTTCGGGTGGGTGAAAATGGAAACCGAAACCAACTCGGAATGCTAGTCGGATCTAGCGGTTCGAGTCTCGTCGGGTTTTGGGTTGAACCGTCGGGTTTGGGTGTATCGCCGGTGATGTTGTTTTGGCCGGATCCATTGAGATTTGGCCAAATCACGATAAGATCGCGCCGGATCTCGACGAGATTGCGCCGGATCTCGACGAGATCGTGCCGTTTCTCAACAAGGTCGCGCTGGATCTCGTTAGATCTGGATGAGATTGCGCCGGATCTTGTCGAAATTGATGGTATTTCAAGTAACTTTCACCGGAGAACTCCAATACTGCCGGTCTTTGTAAGTTTTCATCGATAATCCTTCGAATATTGCCAGAGGTTTCTGGGTTTATGATCGGGTTGGGTTGCTCGGATTTTGGGAAAGGAAACCCGCGAACTGACCCGAAGGCGTTAGATTCTATGGGCGACCACCCGCCACTGATCGTCAGAGTGTCGGTTTAGGCTGATTTCGGTTCGGGCTTGGGCAGGTTGCTCGGGTTGCTCAGGTATGCGGGTTGGGTGGATAACCTTAGCTGGCATTGGTAAACCAGGGTACACCAATGCTAGCTAGTGTACCATGGTACACCAATGCGAGCCTTCCATTCCTATAAATACCCCATCCCCCTCAATTTTGGCAAAAACCATGTGGAGTTGGATGCCAAAAAAATAATAATAATAAAAAAAAAAAAATTTGTGAGGGAAAAATAGAGAAAAGTAGGGAGAAACAGTGAGAAAAAAATGTACGTTTTTAAATCCCTTAAACACAAGTTGTTTAATCTAATTATTTAGCCAAGTGATTACTTAGTTAAATTATTCAAATCTAGGTTAACACAATAATATCATATCATGCAGATAATGCGGAAATATAATCAGTAAAAAATCTGGGGAGGATTAACCTATCTATCCTCAAGGTAAAAACAGATCCATTATGAAAGAATTGAAGCTCGTACAATAAGACTTAGACTACTAACATTCTATTGCTACCTCGAGTAGAAAACTTACTACCATGACCGCATGACAGCTCTGAGTCCACAAATTACTTCTTTCTTGATCTGCAGCAACCACAAGTTCTTCTACTTGTGACTTTGAGACTCCACTCAAAGGTTTCGAATCTTCATTAAGTTCTTTAAGTAACAACTTAAGAAACCATCAAGTTCTTGATGTAAATCTTGATTTTGATAGATCTATGTCTGTATGAAGGTAAACACCTCTAGATCTCACAAAAGATTCAACACACAACACTCTCAAAAAGACTTTTAAAACATAGTTAGGGTTTTTTCTTTTATACTTGGAGTAAAACATAAAATCTTACACGTCAAACGGGCTTGGGCTGAATTGGAAATTCTGCTAAAAAATAAATCTACCTGTGGTTCGATTGATCGAGCCTTGCAAATTTTGTCTAATAAATTCTGCAATCACTCGATTCCAATTTTACAATTAAACACACTTTAAGCAAGCCTAAACCTAGACCCTATGTTTTGATCATAGTTTGCCAACATAATACATATTGAAGTTCTAATACATTAGTTTCTAAGGTCTTAGAACCTAACAAAAAAGAGTGAGAAGTTAGAAAAAAATAAGAAGACAAAAATCAAGAGAAAAACCATTGGAAATAAAAATCTCTCTCTCTCTCTCTCTCTCTCTCTCTCTCTCTAGGAAACCCTACATCAAAAGCTCCATTCTTGTAATCTTTTGTGGATAAGGATTTGGGGTAGGCTTAGTTTCTTGATAACAAAACTCATCCCTCCCTTTTACTATTGTAAAAGCATTCTTATCAAACTTTTCAAATGCTAAAAATCTTATTTTTTTTAGCATTTTTAACCCAAAAGCTTGCTCCATCAAACCTTTCAAATCTCAAAAATTTTGAGATACTACTATAGTGAGATTGTATCAATATAATGCCACTGTAGCACAAATCTTAAACCAAAAATTATTTTTTTATTCCAACGGTAACTGTGGGTGTATTTGTTTTTTGTTTTTCCCTTCTTTCTTCTCTCTCCTCTCCCACTTCTCTCCTCTCTCTTTCCCGTAGCTTCTCTGTTTCTCTCAGGTTCACGGTTTTAGCTCTTCCCCTCCAAGGTTCGCCAGTCAGGAACTTTAAAGCCCTACCTTCGGAGTGTTGTTGCCGATATGGAGGTAGAGCTTGACGGCGGGGTGATTTGATTTTGTTATTATAAATTTGTGATTTTGAATTGTGGTCGGTGTGGGTTTGATTGTTGGTTTGTGATTTCGGATTGTGATCGGCATAGGCGTGGGTCTCTGGATTGTGGGTTTGGGTCGTAGTGGGTCATGGTGTAGTGGATCGGCATGATGGGTTTGCTTTTATGGAGGTTTGCCCTAGTGGGTTTGTGTATGTGTGTGTGTTTTGCTCTTCGGCTTGATGAGTTTGCCTCTTTGTCTTTCTTCTTTCTTCTCACCAATCTGGGTTTTGTGATTGTCTTCTTTCTTCTCGCCAAGCTGGGTTTTGTGATTGTGATGGTGGCTGATTTGTGATTTGGAAGAGGAAGGTAGTGTCTGGGTCTTTTTTTTTTTTTTTTTTTTTTTTTTTTTTTTCCGTGTTGTGGATTTTGGTTGTCATAGTGGAGGTTGATGCTGGTTGTGCTATGGCGGAGGTGGCTGTGATTGTTGCTGTTGGATTTTGTGGAGGTTATTTTTTTATATTATTTTAAAGTACTGTACATATTATTTTAAATGAAGTGGTAAAAAAATAAAAATTTTGATGTATGATGTATTATAAAATGAAGTGTTAAAATCAACAAAGTAAATTTTTAAGGTGCTAAATTTTTTAGAACTTTTGATAAGAATGCACTAAGAGCACTAGTATTGGGGGTGTAAACACTCCAATTGCTATTTTGCAACCTAAATCCTTAAAAGCTTGCATCATCTCAGTAACTATTCGTAAGATTTATATCAACCGGCTACAGTAAGGTTGTATGCACACAAGCTCACTGTAGCATGTTCTTAAAACTAAATATAATATTTTATTGTAAATAGTAATTTTCCCTCTCCTCTTTGATAAATATATATATATATATATATATGGGTTGGGTTCAAGTTACACTTAATGTAACTCTAAGTAATGTTACACCACCTAATAACTTGTTATTGAATTAATATTTTGAAAATCCAACCATTGAATTGCATGTTTTATATGTTCTTAACATGCATGCAAATTTTCATATCAATCGGATACTATTTACCATTTGATCCATAAACTCATTTTTTGTGCATTATTTTAAACTACAAAAATTTGAACTTTAACAATTGATTGATGATATGGCTATTAATATTTGATTACCTTGAAATTTTGCAACCACGAAGAATATATAAAGATAATGTTATCTAACGGTGGATTTGTCAATATTCGCATCCAATTAAAAAATATTGAGTGATGTAACTTTACTTAGAGTTACCCCAGGTGTAACTTGAACCTAACCTTGTATATATATATATATATGTATTCACTCTCCCTCTCTCTCTCTCTCTCTTTTCTCTGCCTCTTTCTTGCCCAATTTTTCCGTTTCTTTCCTCCCTCCCATCTCAGCAGCTTAACTAAGTTTTTCTTGGTGGCGAAGGCAATGGTAGAGGTTTGAAGACTGAAGGCACCGGCGGCGGCTTGAAAATTGATGGTCATTTCTGGGCCTCGTTTTTGCGCTGCCGCCGCTCAACCCAGCCTCTAAACCATCTGCCCATTTTTTCCCTTTGCACACACTCTCTCTCTCACGAGTCATGATCCTAGATTTGCTCTCTCATTTTCAACCAACCTCAGCCAAGCACACTAACCCATTTCCCTTCTCTTTGTTCTCATCTCAGAATTGAAGGGTATGTTGGTTATTTGGTGAGTATTTGCTATTTGGTGATGGTGGTGTTTGATTGGCAATGGTGGCTGGTGATTCGGCAGTGGGTATGGATCTTGGAGGTTGTTTGTGGCTTAGTGGGTATGGACTTTTTGTTGAAATTTTTGGGTTTTTGGTGTGTCAATGCAGTAGTGGTGTTGGCTAGTGATTTGTGGGTTGTTTTGGTTCGAAGGTGGTAGTGGTGGTGGTGGTGGTGGTCGGTGCTATGTTTTTTTTTTTTTTTTTTCCCGCTTCAATTCTGTTGTGTTTCAGTGGTGGTGGTGGTGGTGGTGGTGATGGCTGGCTTTTGGTGGTTGGGTTGAGTTTTAGTGGTAGGTGGTTGTTGGAGGTGGTGGTGATTGCTAGCTGTGGGTTTGATGGAAAGAGAGAGAGAAGTGTGAATAGTTGTTTATATTATATTATTATCTAGTTGGATAGTTTGTTTTATTTTAATGAGTCGTAGTAAAAATAGAACCGGGATGTAGAGGGAGTTGTGAAATGTGTTGGTAAAATAGATAAAGTGGTGTTTCAAGTTGTAAAATAGGTTTTTTTTAAAAGAGCGTCCAATGCTAGTGCTCTAATCATCTTGCATATAAATAGAAAATCTCTCTTTTGGTTTGTTGTAAATAGTTGTTCTTATTTATATTGATTTTGTATATCTTGTGTTTGTATTTTGTTAGGACATATGTGGTTCAAGTCTGTGAACATATGTCACTATTTTATGTAATTGGCTTATCCTTAGACAAAACGCACTTTACTTGTAATTGGTAGATTTAGGATGAGTTTAACACTTCAGTTCAAGGTTAAGTGTTGAAGCCGTCAAAGTCTGTCCAAGAAACAAGCTGGGAAGTGCAAGATTTTAAAGCTCGACACATACCTCGACAGATACATCTATCGAGCTTTAAAGGAGCTGTTTTGCCCGAGCCTCGACAGCTATCTCGACACCTCTATCTGTCGAGAATTAAAGAAAACAGATTTCCAAGTTTGTTTCAAGTCTAATCCGTGAGTGTGTCTTTAGGACTTCTTTTCTCCTAACCCTAGACATATAAAAGGATTATTTTAAGGGCCGTAAAAGTAGAGATCACAGAAAACAAGTTGCACATTCTTTGAACTTGTTGTTCATGCAATTTGTGATCTGACAGACAAAGTTCGTGCCCTAGTTCATCCTTGATGATTTGAAGAACTTTGCAGCCAACTCTCTCTCTCTCCATAGTTGGTAATTGAAGTCGCGTACTGGGATCCGCGCATTTGGTTAGTCACGTACTTGGGAGCCGTGCATTAAAAGGAGAAACTGTCACTACAGAGCAAGTCCAATTGGGTATTGGGGTAAGAGTTCAACTGTAGGTTGGTGAGGTACTTGGGATTCCTTGCTTGTAACTGCTTGTTGTGATAATAGTGGAGTTTCGGGAGTGATCACCTTAAATCCCCCGGTGGGGTTTTTGCCGTAAGGGTTTTCCCCATTCGTGAACAAATCACCGTGTTCTTTATTTTCTGCTGCATAACTTAGTTTGGTGATTTGTTTGTGCTTCCACGTGATATTGCATGTTAATTTGATTAATTAAAAACTGGGCTAATTAATTAATCTAAGTTATCACAAGGGGTCAACGCGTTTGTGGCCTGTCATATTTAACCCTTCTTTTTATTGCTTTTATTATTGCTGTTGAATGTTATATTTGTGTTGTTCATCCTAGATGGGTATTAGACCATCTCCTAGGCCATGAATGGAAAGTACCCTTAGGGGGAAGAAATCTCATCCCACCTAGGCATCTAGGATTTTACTTAATGTCTTTGAATTTCTTGTCATTAATTTTCCTTGTACATCCTCATCCCCCTTTAAATTTCTTGTCATCCCATTTACTTTCTTGCATATCCCCATCCCCTTTTACTTCCCTTGCTCTTATATATGTATATCTATATATGTATACTATACCTAGACACTAAAAAAAAAAAAAAAAATTTCTATTGCCCTCTTTAAATGGTATTTAAATCCCATTAGAGCACAATATGGGTATGTCTCATAAGAGTGGTGATGGCTTAAGAACTTCAACTTCTTTATGTCGAAGGGTCCATAAGGCTTGAAGGAAGGAGGCAAAAAAAAAAAGAAAAAGAAAAAGAAAAAGAAAAAAAAGAATTTAACCAACTTTACAATATTGAAAGCTTTTACCTTTTTGTCATTTACATTCCAAACTTTTACTTTCCTTGTCATTTAAATTTCAAGCATTTACATTCCAACCTTTTACTTTCCTTGTCATTTACATTCCAAGCCTTTATATTTCAAGTCTTTACCTTTAAAAATATTTATTTTTCTGCACATATTATATTTTGTTGTCTCTTTATCTTTCTTGTTAATAATGTGCCATAAAGAAGAGTGCTTGGGTATACATCCTCCTTACACCTCTATTCTAAGAAAATACTTTCTTCTTTTAGTTTTTCTCCATCTTTTCAAAATAACCCTTTTAAAATAAAAAAGAGGTCTTTTTTTTTTTTTTTTTTAAAGGGTGAAACCCGAAACTTCAAAGAAAAAGAAAATAAAAGATGTGTTTTCAAAGTGCTCTTCCTTTCCCAAAAAATGTTTTTTTTTTTTTTCAAAAAAAGGATTTTTCTAAAATATGTCAAAGTTTGTTTTCTTCAAAAAATGTCTTTTCCAAACAAAGATGTTTCTTTTCATTAAAAAAAAAAAAATAGCTTTTCAAAACAAAAACGTTTTTTTTTCTCGAAATCCGAAAATGGTGAGTAAAAAAAAAAAAAAAAAAAAGTTTTCTTCAAAATAATGTTTTTACCACGTTGGGTATTTTCCTCCTTTTTTTTTTAATCCAAAAATCACGTTTTCTCAAAACAAAAAAGAAATATCTTTGCCACGTTGAAAAACGTTTTCAAAAATGCTTTGTCATTCTCTTTCAATGACCCAAAAAAATTAGAAAAAGTGGCATTTCAAATAATTAAAATGCTTTCAAAAATAAAGTTTAAAAAACTGTTTTACCATAAAAAAATGTTTCTTTTTCAAAACTGAGTTTTTTCTTCAAAAAATAATAAAGTTAACGTAATAATTAGCTCTTTCTCCATGCTTTTTCTTAAAATAGGTGCAGTTATGGGGTTGTGTTCAAAGCTTAAGGGTCGTCAATGGGTGGAGTCATGCTGGGTCGAAAGAGAAAACTTCAGCCTATAACCCTGTCCATGGGCAATGCCCATTTTGTCTTTACTGAGTTGGGCAACTGGGTTGGACCTAATGGGCTATCTAAGGGTTATCGATGGGCTTGACCCATTTTTACTTGGCCCATGGGCATAACAGACTGGTTATAATGGGCTATTAACTAGTTAACGGGTTGGGTCGAAAGAGAAAACCCCAACCCATAAACAATGCCCATTTTGTCTTTAGCGAGCTAGACTACCGAGTTGGACCTAATGGGCTACCTAAAAATCATCGATGGACTGGGTTGGGCTGGGTCGGCCTGACCCATTTTTACTTGGCCCATGGGCACAATAGGCTGGGCATAATGGGCTGTTAATTAGTTAACGAATCGGATCGGACTAGAGTCGAGCTGGGCCGAAAAAGAAAACCCCAACCCATAACCCTGCCCATAAGCAATGCCCATTTTGTCTTTAGCGAGCTAGACTACCAGGTTGGACCTAATGGGCTACCCATGAGTTTGTGTTAGCATGTTATTTTATTATTTTTATAAGGAAAGAATCAATTTTTTTATAAGGGAATAATCAATCTATTTTTTTAAAGCAAAGAATCAAAGAATTTAGTACTTAATTACAATTTTTTATTTTTTTTTACAGTCAAAACTATATAATTTTTTGTTTTGTGGGCGGAAACCTATTTAATTTTTTTTGTTGAGGCTTTAAATAGTTTTTTTTTTTATTTTTATCTTTGATAAAAAAAAATGTCAAATGGTTAATTCAAATTTGCTAGACTACTAAAAAAAATATATTTAATAAACTAAGTTTAGCACAATTACTTTAAGTATTTTAGTGGTTGGGGGAGTTCTCTCAAGATCAATCCTTCATATACCTCCTATATATTTTTGTTATGAATTATGAGTTATTGTGCTGGGCAATGGGTTGGGCTAATTGGCTGGGCTATTGGGTTAGCCCACGGCCTGACTCATTGGGTTAGTCGGCTACCTATGGGCCTAAATAATAACGGCCCGGGCCGCACATTAGCCCGGTGGGCCGTCGGGTTTCTGAGTCGGGCTACAGGCCATTGGCTATTTGATGATCCTTATCAAAGCCCATTTCCTTGAGTCTTTGAAAACTCTATAAGCTTACATTTGTCTCTAACATGTTTGGCATTAATGAATTCCTCTTTGCCATCTTTCTACATCAACAAAAAATAAGAAAATGGTGGATGACAACAAGGTGCTATTCTTCCAACCCCCCCCCCCCCCCCTTTTTGTGTGTGTTTATCTATGTATATTTTTCGTATTAACATGCTAGGTATGTAAATAACAGATATTCACATGTTGTATAATATTCCTCTATGCTTTCTAATCATATGTTACTTATGTATATACTTGACATGTTTTGTTTGTATATTTTGATGGAACTGTTATTCCAATGTTAATTAAATGTAAATATTTACTCACATGTATATACATATTTTTTTTGTAAAAAAAAAAAAAAAAACTTTTCAAAAAAACATAAATCAAAATGCCAAGTATTCCATTTCTTTGTAAAAAGTTTACATTGAGAATAAATAAAAAATGAGATACTACCTTCGGATAGGCGTTGTGGGGTGTCTAACACCTTTGCCATATGTAACCAAACTTTAGAGTTCAAGAATACTTCGTTCAAAGACTTTTGGTTTACCTTAATTAATTAACCTTTAAAATTTGGTTTAGTTGATTAGGCAACTTAAAATAAACTAGACATTTAGGTGGCCAATCACACCTAATATAAAACTAATGGTTGATGGCGACTTCTAAACAAAAGAAAAAAAAAAGGGACTCACATACACGCACCCCACCCTAGATACCCAATCACACATGAGTCATGTAACTAAGGACCCAATGTGCGACAAACGATGATACTCCCTTTTGAAGCAAAGAGGGTGGGGAAAAATCGGGTGTTCACACAACAGACAAGATAATAAATAATATTCCCTTAAAAAGTTGGCTTTTTGAAATATGACAAACAAATTGGGATGGAGAAAGTAAATTTTTTGACAGCTTTTTATATTACTCATGAAATTGGTGTTGTAGGGACACAAAGTTGGCCTTGGGCCCAAATGCGTTACTGGGCCGGCCCAAGTGGCCTATACAATAGAATTTGTAGAGAATGGGCTCAAAGCCTAGGCTTCCTCAGGCTCTAGAAGACTATGGGGTAAGGGTTAAGTCCGTTGCTGGCGTGCTAAGAGTTGGGGGTGCACCTCTACCTCTCCTCGGACGTGTGCCGAGGAGCCTATGTCCAGGCTTTCCTTCTCTTTTTTTTTTTGAGAGAGAGAGAATGCGAGTCTTCTTCCCTTGGAGAAAATCCGGATCCTTTTCTAGTGGTTCCTCCTTCTCTATTTATACTCCCCATCTCTGGTTCCCATCTGTCTTTTCCCTGAAAACGCTCCTCAATGCCTGCAAGACTGCCCACCTTCCCCTCAGAAGTCATTTCTCAATTAATGCGGCCAGGCGGGTAGGTGAAAGGCCTTTAATACGGTGGCAGCAGCTTTGTTGAAGTGCACGCCCCTCTTGTCCCCCTCCTCGGCGCCCTATTGATGCGTGGGATGACTCGCTGAGCTTTTGGAGTTCTTCCTTGGTCGTCGTGCTACGCTCCTCAGACCCTGGCCGTCAGTCTGAGGAGACTTTCTCCCCGGATCAGTGCCCATCCGGATGGCGGCTTGGTCGGCGGGCCTTTGGGCTCCCGTTCTAGGAGGCCCTGATCTCGACTCACAGCTCCTTTTGCGGAATCCACGTCCTCGGACCAGGCCCCAGGCCCACATCGTGTTTCGACATTTTTATCCCCCACAGGTGTCAAAACTTTCCTAAAATAATTTGTTGACAATTTCCTTATTAATACAAGTTAACATGACCTGTACTCTCTCTCTCTCTCTCTCTCTCTCTCTCTCTCTCTCTCTCTCTCTCTCTCTCTCTCTCTCTCTCTCTCTCTCTCTCTCTCTCTCTCTCTCTCTATATATATATATATAAAACAACAGAAATATTATTGCTAATAAAATTTTTAGTAGGAGTACATGCTGGAGGGAACATATAACCCAACAATAATAAAATCCACAAAGCCCAACACAACTAAAGCCCGCGAAAAGAAATCTCTTTTTCTTTTGAGAATGAAAAGAAATCTCTAATTTGCAAGAAAAGAAGAAAAGATTTCCAACAAAACTTGTTGATATCGTGAAGATCCAAAAAAGACAACGGAGATAAGATCCAAATAGATATTGGATATGTATCTGTACCATATCTTGTATATGCTGGATAGAAACTTAACCCCAAAAGTGAAACTGAAATTTTAAATCTGATTCATTTATGTTAATATTAATTCACTAATTTCTTTATTTTTTCTTCAGTTGGGACTTCCACTCATATTCTTATATCCAACTCTTTGGACTCATGTTCATTTGGCAAGTTCAATCAAATTGTACGTGCGCTTAATTCAAGGTCACTCATTTGTCATCTGTTATTCATTTTTCATTTGTCAAGTTCAATCAAATTGTATGTAATATATAGGTAGCACACTAATTCAAGGTCACTCATAAGTCATCTAATAATCATTGTAAAATGAATAACAACGAATATGCCCTTTCCGTAATTGTAAGAATAAAAGTAAATTAACAGGCCAATTCCAAGAAATTAAAAGTCCAAGTGGTTTTTCTTTGCTGTTGAAATTTTTACGATTCTTTTTTCCTTTGCACCATCACCATGTATTATTTTCACTTTCTTTTACATAAAATAACTATGAAAAAAAAAAAAAAATATACACATGATATATTGCAATTTATGGAAAATAAAATAGAATACAAAAAATATGATAGAGAATTTTTTTTCGTTCTATATTTTTGCCATAAGCAAAAATTTTCTATCTCATTTTTTATATTCCACTTTGTACTCCAATCACAATTTCTATGCATCATGATTTTTTTTTTCTATTTTAAATTTTGGTAATTTTATAAAGAAAGAGAAAGGAGTATGTGAAAAGTTGTAATTGGTGGAGTATAAAGTAGAATACAAAAAGTGAGACATTATTTTATTTTTTTCATTTGTCTTGTATTCCATTTTAGAATGTCACAACTCAAAATATATTCCCATTTGAAAAGTTAATAGACATAAATTTGATTACTTCTCTAAATTACCCCTTACTTTATTTAAATACCACTATTTTACTAAAGGTTAAATTAAATAATGTAATTCTAGAAACCTATATCTTCTTTTATCTAGAAGACAATGTTAGGGTTTGTTCTCTAAAATCCAATTTATTGTCATATTTTAAGTAATTTAAGTATTTGATTATATGAGACGACTTGTAGATGAGCTAATTGGATATTATCATGTAGTTCTTGAGATGTATTGTATGCGATCAATGTAATTTAGTTACAAAAGATATAAATCACAAGTTCCTTGTAAACTAAAAAACGTAGTTCTTAGTTAGTGATAAGATTTGTTGTTTCATCTGTGAAGACTATAAGGCTTAAAGTGCAATTATATTTTCATAGAAGTACTTGTTATATAATTATTAGTAACTTTGGCATGTCAAAGAACTAATGGTTGCCTGAAACTATGGGAGTTAGAGCCTTATTTGTCCATTTTGTCCGAACTCAAACCACATACTAATACACAGTTGCGTTTGCCCAAAATGGCAAGTCTAATTAAATAATCAATTGGTTACTTAATAAGAGCTATTAAATAAACTAGCTACCTAAACAGTTAAAATGTACATACGATTAAAATGGAAGAAAACAGTTTTCTCTTGTATCTCTCTTCAAACAGACTTTTCATAACACAAGAAAAAGAACTTGTTAAGGTCAGCATGAGGTTAGTTGCGAGAAGCTGTTACAAATGAGTGTACTTTAGTTAGGAGGTTACTGATGTGTCAAAGCTGTGCTGATGTTTAATGGATTGATGTGTAATAATGTGTTGTAATTGAGAAAGTAGTTAGTTAGTTAGCTGGGAATAGTAGAATTGAGAAATTAGTTTGTTCGTTAGTTTGCTAGGAATACTAGAATTGGTTTCAAAAATCTCCCAACTGAATTTAAAGTACTTACTTAGTTAGCTAGGAATATTTGAATTAGTTAGTTGTCTAGGCCAGAATACCAGAATTCTTATAAATAGCGAACAAATGAATTGTATAAAGGGGAACAAGGATCCCAATATTGGAATCATTGAAGAATTAACCCAAACCATTACCTAATCTCTGTTATCTCTTCCACACTTCCTGGAGGCTGGGTTGGCCTCTAATTCAACCCAAACTATCTTCCTCTACTACTTAATCCTTATAAGGATTTCAATAAAAAATACAAAAAATTGATTGAGAGACCACACATCTTGAGCTTCGAGTGGAATTAGAGCAAAGGTAGAAGCTTTTCTAAGATCGATCTTTTACTTTGTTTTTTAGAATCATTGCATTAAGGTATGCTTTGTATTCTTTGTTGTAGAGTTAACAATTGTATGTTATCTCTCATGAATGAATAAGATCCTTGTGTTGCTTATGTTATATTGTTGTATGTGATGCAAAACTATGTTTTCCAATAGACAAGGCATAACACTGTTGATGACTTTGATTGGAGTGAAAATAGGGAAGATCATAAATGGAGGAGAAAAAATAAGAGAGATTTAAGGTGAAAAGGGTGTTTGGTTAGAGTGATTTGGGAGGAGAGAGAATGTTGAACTTGATTGTTTTCTTCCTAAGCCTACCACTTTTCAGCCCTCCAAATTGGAGAGAAAATGGGGAGGAGAAAAGGTTGGTTGGTCCACAAGGTTTTTTTTTTTTTTTATTTTTTTTTTTTATTTTTTATATGGGTTATTTGTAAAATTTTTGACCTGCTTATTTTATTCTAAAATAAATCTTTTCTTTTTTGTATAAAAAAAAATCTTGTAATTGGGGCATGAGAATAAATTTATACAAATTCTATTTTCTATCTCCTCACTTTTTTATCATCTTTCTCATTTTCTATCCTCTTACTTTTTTATTTCCAACCAAACAAACCCTATGTGTTAAACAACATTCCTTTATAAAACCGGATTTTCTAAGCCAAACTTAAATAACTTGGTTTGCCTTAATCTCTCAATTAAATGATTTAGTATATTCTTGGTTTGGGGTAATCTCTCAATTAAATGGTTAAGCATTGAACAAATGGGCCTATAAAATTAAATGTAAACTTTGCTCATTTTATCTTAACCTCTAAATTAAATGAGTGAGAGTAGCACCAGTGGCTTGGCAGTTGACACATTTCTGTCAACTAAAAAATCATTAGATATTCCCAAAATACAATGATCTAATATTTCCTCTTTTGGGATAATTTTAATTAGCAACATCCTTAATTACGTGAGAGAGAAAAATACTATGTCACTATAGTTCTAGATTACTGGATAATTATTATTGTAACCCTTCGAGAGATCTCTTGTGATGCATTTATGATACTGTGCTGGCTTATTAACTAAGTTCTGATCCAGGTATCAGTTGGCTTGCTGGAGGGTCCAATGGTGTTCCAAAGTGTAGTCCTTTTTCTCTTCATGTCCTTACTCATTTTCTCTTCAACCATCACCACTGCCATTGCTGCCTTGCCAAAACAACAAGAGCTAGATCGAATTTCAGCACTGCCTGGACAACCACCAGTCACATTTTCTCAATTTTCAGGCTACGTTACGGTCAACGAGCAACCTGGACGAGCTCTCTTCTACTGGTTGACAGAAGCCACTGCTTTTCCTGAAAAGAAACCTCTTGTTCTTTGGCTCAATGGAGGTTAGTTTAGCTTCTTTCTCACTTTGTTTTAATTTCCATCGACTACTATTCTCCTGTAATTCAAGGGTGGTAGTCTAGCTCCACTAGGAATGAATTACAATGTATCCATCTTGTAGCACTCTAAACAACATTTTTATAGGAAACATGAATTACAAGGGATTTTTTTTTTTGGGGAAAACCTATAAAGTAGAACTTCAGAAAAACATTCCATTCGAAGCAAAGACAAGAATTAATTAGAAGCCTTGAATTAATAAGCATTCAGAAGTCACTAATGGTATGATGATATGTTTCTTTCATTTACTTTTGGGGACCCAGTATTTAAAAAAAAAACAAAAAACAAAAAACAAAACAAAACAGAACAAGGAGTTACAAATTACGTTCGGAAAAAAAAAAAAGAGTTTAAGAAAATAAAAATAAAGAAGAACAATTAAAAAAAATAAGTGTAAATAATACAACAATTTTCACCACCTTTTCCACATTTGATTTAAATGACATATGATATGATTGATGATATTAACAGTGAATTTATATGAAAATGATATTATACTAATTACAATAATTTGCCATATGTGAAAAATGACTAAGAAAATTATTGCATCCTAACATTACTTGCTATAAAAGTTATTACTATCTACTTGTGTTTTTTTTTTTTTTAAACCTTACTATCTACTTGTGTTTAAATAGTATAAGCAGATATCAATAACAATAAAACGTGTCACTATCTAATTGTGTTTAAATAATGGAGATCGACAGTAGAATTAATATAAAAATATATAGCATAATAACAATTTTTTTTTTTGAGAAAGAGCATAATAACAATTAGTAATGAAAAGGGAAGGTCATAACCTCATAGGTGAGGTGCTTCAATGTGGATTGTGGATTACTAAAGAGACACAAATAATATTTTTGTGAAAAGGTTGTACACAGCTATAGATACTCATAAATAATATTTTTTTTAAAAATAAAAAAGCAGACAGGTTATACGGATATTATGTAGTGAAATTCAAAACTACATACCTAATTCGTATTCTGTTATCCATCATGTGAAATGTTAGCAAATGCTTTAAAGGAATTAGTTTTAAAATATTTTTAGAAACTTTTTATTAGAAAAAAAATGTAATTAATTTTTTTGATTGGTTTTTATATTTCTTGTAAAAGTGGTGTAAAAAATTTACTAAAATTATTTACTCACAATTTTCCTAAGTGCATTCCTTAACTAGACACATCTTTCATTACTAACTTGTAACTTTAGTACTCCCCATCAAAAAAAAGAAAAAAACTTGTAACTGAACTCAAATTAAGCTACTTAAAATTAAGCTACTTTGTTATATATGTACCTTCCACATGGCTTAACTTTACAAAAGATTGCGATAGAATCATCTAAATATTAATTATACATTGCGTAATTGTGCAGGGCCAGGTTGTTCATCGGTGGCATATGGAGCATCAGAGGAAATTGGCCCATTTAGGATTAACAAGACTGGTTTATCTCTTTATCTCAATGAGTATTCATGGAATAGAGGTAACAACCACTATTCAAATAATTAATATTCAGCAAGTTGGTAAACCTTTATCTTTTCAAATTTGTGGCTGAAATCTATCATGTGTTTACTTTTCGTGCTTACAGAAGTAAATCTTTTATTTCTTGAATCGCCTGCTGGTGTTGGTTTTTCATACACAAATACAAGGTCCGATCTGAATGATACCGGAGATAAACGGACCGGTACAAGATTATGATGATTTTACTATTATTATTTGATTACCATAAGATAATGTTGTAAGTGAATTCTACGTGTTAACAATTTTGTGACACAGCTGAGGATGCCCTAGTATTTTTAATTAGATGGATGTCAAGATTTCCACAATACAAACATCGAGAATTCTACATTGCTGGGGAGAGCTATGCTGGTATGTGTGTGTGTGTGTGTGTGTGTATGCAACAAACAACTAATAACTTATTATTACACAATTATGAGTAATTCTAAATAATCATAAGCTAATCTTTTCATTCTTTTTATAGGGCATTATGTTCCCCAGTTGGCAGAGAAAATTGTAGAATATAATAAGGCACTCTTGCAACCTGTCCTCAACCTTAAAGGATTTATAGTAAGTAATACATAATTAACACAAAATTGAAAACCAAGTATAATCATAACTCTAATTAAAAATTTTCATTCAAATTATGCAGGTGGGAAATCCTCAATTTGATCAGTACTATGACGAAATTGGAAGAATGGAATATTGGTGGAGCCATGCAATGATATCTGATAGAACATACCAATCAATTCTCAAGAATTGCAATTTCAGTGTGCCACAGTATTACGACTTACAACCATGTGTTGAACCAATTTATCATCTCAATAAGGAGCTCGCAAATGTAGATCAATTTAGTATTTATACACCAACTTGCTTGGCATCGCATGACAAAACTATGAGCACTGTAAGGTTCAAAAATACTCTATTGCGTCGAAGGCTTTCTGGGTACGATCCATGTACTTCAAATTATGCTGAGAAGTATTATAATCGGCCGGAAGTGCAAAAGGCAATGCATGCAAATGTCAATGGAATTCTTCGCAATTGGACTGGTTGCAGGTTTTCTATTTAATGAGTCAATAATTTTTGTTTGTGTATTTAATTTTTAATAATTCGATAATTGGGAAAGAGTGATTTGAACCTGAACATCTTCATTAGAAATATTAAAGAAAATATCAGTTGAACTATATGACTATTAACTTTGTTTGTTTCTAAAATTGAAAACATAATCCTAAGCGTTTGATGAATGCATCTAATTCCTATATATACTTCGCTATTGTGCAGTGCTGATTTCGGACTCACTAAAGAACTAATTTGGAAAGATTCTGAATTTTCTATGTTGCCAACATACAAGAGGTTGTTTACTGCTGGTTTACGAATCTGGGTTTTCAGGTAAAAGTTTTTAAATCCTATGGATAACAATTTTTATAATTAATTAAAGTAATATCAATTTTATACTAACATTACTTATAATTACTATACATTTCAATATTTGTACCCTAAACTTTGAAGCTTTTATAAATAGATATGAATAAATTAATTATTAA
The DNA here is from genome assembly GCA_032878915.1 of Castanopsis chinensis. Lineage (NCBI taxonomy): Eukaryota > Viridiplantae > Streptophyta > Magnoliopsida > Fagales > Fagaceae > Castanopsis > Castanopsis chinensis. The sequence goes on from JAVQMG010000121.1 coordinate 16,680,169, forward strand.
TCACAATGCATGAGAGACTATAAAACTTGGCAAAGATTTCACCGTTCTCTCAGTTTTTTTCCCTTCCTTGAAAACAAGAACAGAAATATGATTTCCCCAAAGTATTTTTGGCTAGTGTAAATAGTGTTCCTTGGTAGTACACGGGAAGGGCAAGTTGTTTGTTGTCTACTGGTCCACATGTTTAAGGTTCTATTGGGGAGCTTCTCCATCAGAATTTTTCTTGGGTTCTGTGCTCTAAATTGTTGCCAGAGATGTATCAAAATTTGTACCTTTGTACTTACTGCATGTTAATTTTGGCCGGTGACCTGGATTGGGCAACTTACAGCCACTAGTGACAAGACAACATTGAGATGCTACAACAACGAACAAAAAGACTATATTTAAGGAAAGCTATGTTAATAAAATTTCGACACGACCCACAAAAGAAGAAGAGCAATTCTCTAACCTGCGTTTTGATTCAATAACATGCGCACTGCAAAACTATTTGTACTAGGTTATGGCCCATTAAATCATCTTCTCCGACCTGATATTTGACACGGTTTCCACACAAAAAGAAGCACTCTACTAAAACTTGTAGGCCTCTGGGTCTCTGAGCAATTGAAAGTCATTGGTAGTGATCTGGACAATGTCCTTACGTAGTCCAATTGCCCTTGCCCTTTTGTTGAAAATCAATTTCACAATGTCTACTCACACAACATCCTAGTGAAAATTTGACACCATTTCTTTTCTTTTTCACCATAACATTTGGAAAAACTCTAAGATCACAAAATTTTTCACAAATTTTTTCCAAAACTGCTATGTGGCAGAATATGAATAGTGAAAAAAAATTTATAGATATATTTGAAAGCAACATGTAGTTAATTACAATATGCCAGAAAGATCTAATTTTTAGGGCAATTGCTTCTATGTTGATGCAGTGGGGACACAGATTCAGTGATTCCAGTGACTTCCACTAGGTTATCACTCAGGCATCTCAATCTCACCACTAAAACTAGGTGGTATGCGTGGACAGCAGATGATCAGGTAATTAAACAGAATTTCTTACCAAAAATCAATCAAAACCTCCAACACACTAACAAAAATATATAGATAGGTAGATAAAAAAATTCACAAAGAAATGTTACAATAATCTGAAAATTAAACTTCTTTATAGGTAGGAGGATGGACAGAGGTCTACGATCAGCTAACTTTTGCTACAGTGAGAGGGGCTGGCCACGAGGTTCCGAAATTTCAACCCAAGCGAGCACTCGTTCTTTTCAAATCTTTTTTGGCTGGGAAGGAATTGCCAAAATTACCTGGATATGATCAGTAAAGAAAATTGATTATGGAATTGCCAAAATTACTTGGATATTATAACTGAAGGAAATTGATTATCTTTGCGCAACTTAATTAAGTGTAATTGTTTCATGATTCGTATTGATTACAAATCCAAAATTAATGTTTCTCTAAATGGAACAAGATCCTCTCCATTTGAAGTCACAAATCCAATAAATAAAATCTTAACTGTGGCATATTTACTAATGGCTTCCCTATGTTGCATGCCATTTAGAAACCAATTGAGTAACCCAATTCAATCCTCAATTAAGGACCAAAAGCATATTTAATTTTTCTTTAAAGCCATTCCACATATTATGAAACAATCACATTACTAGCACCTAGAAAATGAAGTACAATTTCTAGAACAAATCTAACCGAATGAAGGAAATGATATCCTTCACAATTTTAGGAAGACATGTACAGATAAATTAGCTGCACACTAATTACAAAGATCTCTACTTTTCAATTTGAAAAGAACATTTCTGGATTCAAGGTCATAGTATAAGCAAGTAGTCCCGCCTTGGTATGTAATCGTATACAAAATTGAAGTGTATCTCAGATACCAGTGTGAGATGAAGAAATAATTACTCTAAACCCTCACCGACGCCTGGAGGCATTCCCAAGAACTGAACAAGATCACTCATCCTCTCCTTCATGGCCTAAAAAATATAAAAGCTGAGACTTTCGGTTTTATAGCTGAAAGCTCAATAATCTAACGACTAGAGCTAGTTTAGACCCCTAATTCTTAATTGCTACTCGATTAAGTTTAGGTTTAACACACTTAATGCGGAATCACTACAAAAAAAAGGTTCTATAGCCGCGTTTTCAAAACGCGGCTATAGATAAAAAAAACGTGGCTATAGACCGATTTGGTCTATAGCCGCGTTTTTTTAGGCCGCGTTTTTAACCATGGCCTAAAATGTGTAACTATAGCCTTAAGGCCACGTTTTTTCCAACCGCGGCTATAGGCAGGACCAATGGCCACGTTTTTAAAAACGTGGCCATAGAAAATACTCTAGCCACGGTTTGTAAACCGCAGCTACAGACCCATTTTAAGCTGCTTTTTCAACCGCGGCTAGAAGTTTTTTTAAAAACAAAAAAAAAAAATTGTAGATTTTTTTTTTTTTAATTCTGAGTTTTTTTTTTTAAAACAAAAAAAAGTTCCAGTTTTTTTTTCCCCAAAAAATTCAAAAAAAAAATTTTGGGTTTTTTTTTTAAACAAAAAAAAATTCCGGTTTTTTTTTTCCCCAAAAAATTCAAAATTCAAAATTCAAACAAAAATATTCAAAATTAAACACAAACCCAGAAAAATTCAAATTAAACACAACATACTCATAATACAAAAACACCCAGAAAATTCAAAATCAAACACAAACCCAAAAAATTCAAAATCAAACACAACATTCTCACAATACAAACACACCCAAAAAATTCAACACATGACTCTCCTCTCAGTCAACAAAACCAACCCAAATTCAACACTAAATTCATTCAAAGAACACAAAAGCACAAGCTCAAAAACTCAAGAACACAAACCCAACTACACATAAGCACAATATCAGCAACACAATAGCACAAATTCAAAATTTTCAGCATTTTCTCCATTTTCTTACCACCTAAACGTAAAATAAAAAAAAATAAAAAAACTAGATCTATAGACAAATCAGTGGGCTTGAGATGAAGAAAAAAAAAGAAAGAAAGAAAAGAAGAAGAAGAAGTAGTTGCAAAAAAAAAAAAAAAAAAAAAAAAAGAGCTGCGTTGGAGTGAAAAAAAAAAAAAAAAAACTGATGTTAGTTGCAGAAGAAAGGAGCAAAAATAAGAAAGAAAGAAAGAAAGAAATTAAAAAGAAGCAAGAACTTCAAAGAAACAAAGAAAGAAAAAAAAAAGAGTTACGTTGGAGGAAGAAGGAAAAAGAAAAAAGAAGAAAGAAGATCCTGAAGAGAGTTAGTGAAGAAGAAAAAAGAAAAAAAAAAAAAAAAAAAAAAAAAAAAAAAAAGGAAGGAAGTAGGTACCTGAAGTTGCGTTGGGTGAAGAATGAAGAAAGAAAATATTGAAAGAGGAGAAAAGGTTGGGTGAAGAATGAAGAGAGAAAAATAGAAGGAGGAGAAAAGATGGAGGGGGTAGGTGGGGATGTCAGTGGGGAAGAGGGATCACGTGGGAAGATTCCAGAATTTTTTTTTTTTTTTTTGTGTTACATAATTTTTTTTTTTTGTGTTACATAAAAAAAAGGCAGCCGAGGGGGACTTATAGCCGCGTTTTTCAAAACGCGGCTATAGGCCCTCCTTTAAAAAAGAATTTTTTACTCGGCTGTGATGGCCCTCTTTTTAAAAAATATATATTTTTTGGCTGGACCTATGGCCGCGTTTTCAAAAATGCGGCCATAGGTTGGGTCTAAAACCGCATTTTCTGTGAAATGCTGCCATCCTTTTAAAAAATAATTTTTTGGCTGCACATATAGCCGCGTTTTTAAAAACGCGGCTATAAACTTAACTGAAAAACGCGGCTTTAGACCAAACCTATAGCTGCGTTTTTAAAAACGCGGCCATAGGTTGGATCTAAAGCTGCATTTTCCAAAAAACGCGGCCATCCTTTTAAAAAATATTTTTTGGTTGGACATATAGCCGCATTTTAAAAAACACGGCTATAGACTTCATTGAAAAACATGGCTAAAAGCATTTAAAACGCGGCCATAGGTTGGGTCTAAAGCCATGTTTTATATGAAACGCAGCCATAGGTTGGGTCTATAGCCGCGTTTCTTAGAAACGCGGCCATAGGTCAGGTATAGCCGCATTTTTTGTAAACGCGGCTATAGCTGGGCGTTTTTTGTAGTGTAATATACGTGATTAGCAAATTAATTAATCGAAGCATTCAACAATTGTATGGATGAAAAAATAGATGCAGTGCTAAAAGGTAAAGGGTAGTAGAAAAAAGAGACTCAAACCCAAGATAACACGGCGATGTGTTATCGAAGAGAAAAATCTAAAACTCGGCATAAAAACCTCTCCGCGGCCAAGAATGGACCTAGGATTTTAAGTTAACAGGGCTGGAGTATAAAGAAAGAAAGAAAAAAACTCCAAGTAGGCATCCATATAGTATTAAAAAAATGGCGAAAACCCCCTTTTAGTCCCTACATTTTCACGCGATTCCCATTTTGGTCTCTAACTTTTTTTTCCACCGCTTTTAGTCCCTGAAATCAAAAAAGTGATCTCGTTTTTGTCCCTACCATTAGTGCCCTAACAGCAAACTCCTACGTGGCAGACGGTACCTGACGTGATGCTGACGTGGCGTTGACGTGTCAATTAAAATATTATTAAAAAATATTATTTGGCATTTTTATATGCCACGTCAGCATTTAAAATTTTTTTAAAAGCCACGTCAGAAAATTTAAACCAAAAAATAATATAAATTGAAAAACAAAACTTAAATTTTATTTTTCTTTTTATTTTTTTTTTCTTTCATTATTTTTTGGGAAGAACTGATTCGTGTTCTTCCTAAATCCCAGAAAAATAAACAATCTCCAGCAAACCCAAATCCAAATCCAGCAACCAAATCCAAATCAAAATCAAAATCCAGTAACCAAATCTAGTCCAGCAACTCCAGAAAAAAATCAAACCCAGACCCAAAAAAAAAAAAAAAAAAAAAAAAAAAAAAAAAAAAAAAACCAAACCCTCATATCAAGAACAACAAGAACTCTAAGAACAAAGAAAGAGCTACATCCGAAGTCATCCTTAACCTCCCACAACCAAACCACGGTCTCAACCTCGACATCGTCGGTTCCTCCTTTGATGGTCTCCTCTGTCTCTGTTTCGCAAGCACCATCTCCGATGGTCAGGTGGGTTCAGGTTGCCGTGGGCTGGCGTGGGTTTAGATTTTCAGGTGGGTTCAGATTTTCGTGGTCGAGGTTGAGGCCGAGGTCGTCGCTCGCTGTGGGTAGGTTTAGATCGGCATAAGTAGGATTCAGTTTGGTGGTTTAGATCGCAAGCACCATCTCCGTCGCTCGCTGTGGGTGGGTCGAGGTCGTCGCTCGCTGTGGGTGGGTTTAGATCGTCGCTCGCTGTGAGTGGGCCACCGCGAGTCCTAGGTTTGGTGGTTTGTGGCTGAAAATGGATCTGGCGGGTTTGACTCTCGGCGGTGGGTGGTGCTAGGTTGATCGGCGGTAGATTTTGGTAGTGATTTATGGTTGTTGTGGTTTGTGGTGTGGGTGATTGGGGTGGTTGTTTTTTTAAATTTCTGGGTTTGTGGAGGTTGATCGGCGGTAGGTTTTGGTGGTGATTTGTTCTGGGTTTGTGATTTGTTTGTAATTTCTGGGTTTCGTTTGTGATTTGTTCTGGGTTTGTTTGTGTTTTTTATTTATTTCTTATTTGTTTGTGATTTGGTTGCTTGGATTTATTTCTTGTTTTCTGGAGTTGATGGAGTAGATTTGGATTTGGATTTGGATTTAGTTGCTGGATTTGGATTTGGGGTTTGCTAGAGATTAATTTCTTTTCCTGGATTTAGGAAGAACATGAAGAACAACTTCAGTTCTTCCTTAAAAATAATGAAAAAAAAATAAAAAAATAAATAAAATTTAAGTTTTGTTTTTCAATTTATTTTATTTTTTTGGTTTAAATTTTCTGACGTGGATTTTAAAAAAATTTTAAATGCTGACGTGGCATATAAAAATGCCAAATAATATTTTTTAATAATATTTTAATTGACACGTCAGCGCCACGTCAGCATCACGTCAGGTACCGTCTGCCACGTAGGACTTTGCTGTTAGGGCACTAACGGTAGGGACAAAAACGAGATCACTTTTTTGATTTCAGGGACTAAAAGCGGTGGAAAAAAAAGTTAGGGACCAAAATGGGAATCGCGTGAAAATGTAGGGACTAAAAGGGGGTTTTCGCCTAAAAAAATTATAAATACACAAAATCGTTATTTCTAAGTACATTAAGATGTGATCATCTATCAACAAAGACAAAAACAAAAATAAAAATAAAATAATGTTTATTTTAATACTAGGATGTTTAGGATTTTTTATTGTTTTTTTGTTGAAGTTAGAGCATTCACAATGGTGATGTTAAAAATTTTAGCTTTTAGCCCCTCAAAAATCTACTTGATCTATTTTACCACCTTACTTTGCAATACACCCAATATCAAATGTTCTATTTTTTATCACTTCATTTAAACTGATATAAACAACTCGTTAAAATAATAAAGAAAGGAAGAGAATTTGAGTTTTTTAATTGAAGGAAGAGATATAATCTTAATAAAATATTGTATTTTATTTTTAACAATTTGCTACAGTCAATTGGTATTTATATTAGTTTACTGTAGTTGCAAAAAATTTAGCTTTAGTTTCTTCAATAACACATGATTTTTTGATTCTTTGGTGGTAAAATGGTTTTTTTTTTTTTTTTGGGCTAAAATATAATCACCATTGTGAATATTTTTGTTAAGTTTTTGGGTTAAATAGTTACTATTTGGGTTAGGCTAACTAGGCTAATTGGGGAGGAGGCCTAAGATTTTGGAAGGGGGGCCTAACTACAAAAATAAAATATATAATAACTATAAAAAAAAAAAAAATTAGACCTAGGGGGGGCTCGGGCCCCTACTTGGGTCCATCCTTGTCTGTGGCCCTCCAACTGAAATGAGCCATGTCTTTACTAACTTCTCGAATCCCGCAATAGTGCCCGATTGCACTACCAAGCCTCACTTTCTTATTTTGGCAAAGACCCAATGCTTCTTAAGCCCTAAAACACTCTTTACACTCTGAATGTGTGTGGCTTGTATTTGGGTAAAAACCTCCTCTTAATATATGACAATGGGAGAGGGGAAGAAAAAGAGACTACAAAGAAATTATCACTTAATGATAAGTGGCTCTCTCTAAAAGGTGGGTGTTGTAGAAATCTCTCTAGGGTTTTCTTTTGAATAGCTTCCCAATAATTTTACGAGCTATGAAGGTATATATATTGTAAGTGAAGGATAGGAAAGTCACACATAAAAATCCAATTGGTCAGTGCATCTCGCAGGTTGGCCAAGTTGTGAGATACACTAACTCTTGAACTTCTACATGTGCTCCTTATATAACCTTTTGCAGGTGCTGAGTCCCGAGCCAATCTTGAGATCAACTATCTTGAGATCAACTATCTTGATCAATCTTCACCAACTTAATACTAAACCTATTATAATTAAATCCCACAAAATATAAGGAAATAAATTAATGAAATTGCAACACTTTTTGTTATGGAATAACGCCAACATAAATGTTATGTAAAAATCATAACTTTATGATAGCAATTAGCAAAGGTGGAAGAAGAGTTTCAAATACAAAAAATTGAAATTCTCATGACTTGGACAGTATTCTGATGTGCATCCTTGTATGCCTCAGTAACTAATAGCAAAAGTTTCTGCACATAGTATCGCATATAGTATCCCATATAGTATCCCATCCATCATTGTAATTAGAACTCCAAACCAATTAGACACTTTAAACTATTTCCTACATTCTTTGAAGATTCTTCACAACTGGAAGGGTGATGGAACCGCATAGGCCATCAAACCAAACCAGAAATTCCCCCTAACAGTCTCCCCAAACTTCTAACTTTTATATCATATAGTACTTACGTAGTTTCAATTAAAATATGTATACATGCTATTATAATAACAATTCAGCTAAATGGAATTGGACCAGTAATAGCAATGAACATGCCCTTATGTGTACAAGGACAAGATAGTGAAAATCCAAAGACCCAATTCCTACAAAAGTTTTCAATAAACAAGAACACCTCATCCAAGATGAAGTATGTTGCTTCAAGGTTCATTTGGTTGTCTCAACGGATTTAAGTGATTCTATTTGCCTGTGTATAGAATGTAATCAAGAAGTCCACATTCCAAACCAATGGGGGGGGGGGGGAGGGGAGGGGATAGAGGGGAATTGTTCGATGATTTTTGAACAATGGTCCATCCATTCCATTAAGCTGATGAGTTATTTATGGCCTCCCTTGTGATGGATTTTGATGGTGAACTAATAATCGGGTCATCTCCAATTCGTCCACAAGAATCATCTAGAGCAAGTAAGGTCAACCCAACATAAGAAGGTCGTCCATAGTCAGAAGGTCGTCCGTGGGCAGGAGGGTCGTCCATGATGAAAACACCTAGACAACCCCTCAACACTTAAGAAATTTCAGAATGGATTTATGTATGAAAGCTAATAATTTGGACCATGTTCTACTATTTTGAAGTATGAGCAAAATCCTTGTTTATCGTTTTAACTTCCCATTAAGTACTTAACTTTCAATGGAAGTTGTAGAAGATAAGATTAAACATTCTTAACTTCTATAGCAGTTGTAGAAGTTAAGTCTGAACCTTCTAACTTCCACACGTGGAGGAAGTTACTAAAACAAGTAACCACTCCAAAGCACACTATATAAGGACTCATCTACATTAAATGATGGTAAGTTTTCACTACTTCTAAAAAGTTGGAATTTTTGAGTCCTACAGAAAAAACTAACTTAAGCATCGGAGGGTTCTTGTCTGGTTCACCTCGGTCTCCTTTGATCTTGTGTCTTTTTCTTTTTAGGCCTTCCAAACAATCATTAGCCCATTGAAACTCAGAGCATTCAGTCTACTGATTTTTTGTGTATCATCAGTTGGTGCCATCTGTGGGAAGGAGTTCAATTTGTACATATACAAATTATCTTTCTTAGACAAAAGGCTGTATGGTCTGGACAAGGTCAATGACCACTAGTCCAAGCCATCAGGAGAGTGGAAACGCTTCTAGTCATCCTAACCGTGATCGCCAGTCAGCACCTATCATGCAACCGCCTTCCATCCAACAAATGCAGTCCATGGTAGCTGCCATGGCAGAGTTAACCCATCAGAACCAAGAGTTAACTAAGGAGATTAATCTGAGACGTCATGAAAGATGCGTGGAAGGACAAGCCCAAAGTTAATAAGTTAGGGAAGGAGAAAATGTTAAGCATGAGAACCACTCAAGGGGTACCGCTTCACAAAGGGTGACACCCTTGGCGAGGGAGATGAATCAAATAAGGAAGGTCATGGATGAGATGAGGGAGAATATGAGAAGAGTGAATCCTGTAGAAGACTTGGTTCATCTAACTGATTGCCCCTTCATAGCTTCCAGCAATAGTCATCCCTTGTCTTCCAAGTTCAACATGCATTCCTTGGACTCTTATGATGGAACGTGCGATCTGTGTGACCACATTGCAACTTTCAAGACCACAATGCATCTTCAAGGAGTTTCTGATAAGATAATGTAGAAGGCCTTCCTAACCACCCTTAAGGGGCCAGTATGAGTGTGGTTCAGCAAAATACTTTCGAATTCTGTTGGTTCTTTTGAGGATTTGAGTAAGTTGTTCGTCAACAACTTTATTAGAGGACAAAGGCATAAATGCTCCTCGTCTAGCCTGTTGACCATAGAGTAATGAAAGTTTGCAGTCCTTCATTACTTATTTCAGCAGGGAAGCCTTGACGGTAGAGGAGATGGATGACAAGCTGTTGTTAGCAGCCTTCTAAATGGAATTAGTACAGATTTATTCATTCACAAACTTTATGAACAAGAACCACAGACCATGGCTAAGCTCATCCATTTAGCCCAAAACTTCATGAATGTAGATAACATGATCATCACCAAAAAGAGGAAAAAAGCAGCTTGAATGGAAGCAAAGTTCCCTCATCATCAGGAACAAGGCCCTTGTCTAAAGAAGGTCTGAACAGGAGAGAGGAAGGACAGAGCTAACAAGAAGGGAAGTTTGTCTTCAGGACGAAATCAGTATTACATGCTTTTGAATGTTCTGCTTGACCAAATATTTATGCAAATCAAGGATGACCCATCTTTGAAGTGGCCAGAGAAGATGAAGGGAGATCCTAACAAGCGCAATAAAAACAAGTATTGTCGCTTCCATAGAGATCACGGGTATGACGTGGACGAGTGTTATAACTTAAAACAGCAGATAGAGAATCTTATTAGGCAAGGAAAGTTGAGGAATTTTCTTGGACAAGATCACAAAGATGAGAAGTAGAAAGGAAAGTTAGAAGAGCTATCACGGACCCTACTTGGAGAAATAAGAGTCATTATAGGGGGAACCTTAGCAGGGCAGTCTTCTAAGTCAAGAAAGATTTACTTGATCCTTGAAGGTGGTACAAAATGTTCAACTCTCTAGGCGACCACCAAGGATGAGGGGGGCAAATGAGTAGGCTATTAATTTAGGGACAAGGACGCTGAAAGGGTTCATCACCCACGTGACGATGCAATCGTCATCACTTTACTCATTGCTGATTATATAACTAGAAGGGTGTTAGTAGACAATGGGAGTTCGGCGGACATCTTATATTACCCTGCCTTCCAACAAATGAGGCTTGGACGAGATCAACTTCGTCTAGTAAATTCACCCTTGGTAGGATTTGGGGGGATGAAAGTTCAACCCGTGGACACCATCACATTACCTGTAGTGGTAGGAGCATATTCACAACAGATTATCAAGGAAGTAAATTTCCTTGTTGTAGACTGTTCGTCTTCGTACAACACCATCATCGGGAAACCAACTTTAAACAATTGGAAGGCAGTAACATCTACTTACCACTTATTTGTCAAATTCTCAACAGATTATGGAGTAGGGTAAGTGCAAGGAGATCAGTTAGCCACTAAAGAATATTACCTAGCCAGGTTGGCTATGGACAAGCATGAGCAGATGATGAGTATAAAGGAGAGAAGGGTTACTGTGGAGCCCATTGAAACTCTGGAAGATGTTCCTCTGGACGAGGATAATCCTAAAAAGTTTATAAGGATTGGATTAAGCATAGAGAAGAAGACAAAGCTAGACCTTGTCCAGTCCTTAAAGAAAAGCATTGATGTGTTCGCGTGGAGTTATGAGGACATGCCAGGTATTGACCCAAGTGTCATTACCCATTGCCTAAACTTATATCCTTCCTCCAAGCCCATACGTCAAAAGAAGAGAGTTTTTGCTCCTGAACGAGATAATTCCATTAAAGAAGAAGTCCAGAAGTTGATCACGGTAAAATTTATCTAGGAAGTTTATTACTTGGACTGATCTAATATGGTGATGGTCAAGAAAGCTAATGGCAAATAGAGGATGTACGTAGATTTCACCAATTTAAACGAGGCTTGCCCAAGGATAGTTATCCATTACCATGCATTGAGCAGTTGGTGGACTTAACTGCGGGTCATAAATTGCTAAGTTTCATGGATGCTTTTTCAAATTACAATTAGATAAGGATGGACGAGGTAGACAAAGAGAAGACATCCTTCATTACCAACCAAGGCCTGTTTTGCTATAAGGTGATGCCCTTAGGTTTGAAGAACGCCAAGGCAACTTATCAAAGGTTGGTTAACCATATGTTTTGTCCACAGATGGGACGGAATGTGAAAGTTTATGTAGATGATATGATGGTAAAGAGCCTGGACAAGGAAAAACATTTGGACGATCTTCAAGAGACCTTTGATACGCTTAGACGATATAACATGAAATTGAATCTGAGCAAGTGTGCTTCTGGAATTTCATCAGGAAAATTTCTTGGGTTCATGGTTTCACATAGGGGAATTGAAGCAAATCTTGATAAAATTCAAGCGATACTGAATAACCAAGGAATATTAAAGAAGTCCAATCTCTCATTGGACGAGTTGCCGCCCTTAATAGATTCATATCAAAAGCTACTGACAAGTGTTTACCATTTTTTAGGGTTCTTAAGAAGGCATTCAAATGACGGACAAGTGTCAAAAGGCTTTCCAAGACCTCAAGGCCTACCTCACAACAGCTCCTCTGTTGAGCTTGCCTATACCAGGTGAAGAATTATACTTGTATTTGGCAGTGTCTTCACATGCAATAAGCTTAGCATTGTTTAGAGAAGAAGGAAAGATACAGAAGCCCATTTATTATACTAGCCAAACACTGAGAGGAGCAGAGGGATGGTATCCCATGATGGAAAAACTAGCTTTTGCTTTGGTCACGACTTCCAGGAAGTTAAGAAATTATTTTCAAGCTCGTATCATCAACATCTTGACAGATTATCCACTCAAGAAGGCGATGAACAAGTTGGAAACTGCAAGACGACTAATCCAACGGGCCATAGAACTTAGTGAGTTTGATGTCAAGCATCAACCAAGAATCGCGATAAAAGCTCAAGTATTGGTAGATTTCATCGCAGAGTTCGCTCCTAACCAAGGTGAGCTAGACGAGGTGGACGAATTTCAGAAGTGGGTTGTCTATGTGGATGACTTGTCCACATTATATGCAGGAGGAATTAGAGTTATACTAAAATCCCCAGAAGGGGACAAGTTGAAATATGCCCTCGTCTACAATAGCAAAAAACAAATAATGAAGTTGAATATGAAACTCTCTTTAAAGGATTGGAATTGGCTAAGTCCTTGGGGGGCAGAATTGATAGACGTCCAAGAAGATTCTCAATTGATCATAAATCAAGTGAATGGAATGTGTGAAGTTAAGGAAGACTGGATGAAGAAGTATCTCAGTAAGGTGAAGAGGCTTGTCAAAAAACTTAAAGAAGCTAGCTTTGTCTAAATCCCAAGGGAGAAAAAAACATGGAGGCAGATACTTTGGCAAAAGTAGCTTCAGCAGAAGGGGCTATGGCCGAGTATGACAAAGTCCAGTACATGCCAAGCATAGATCTTCCAAAGGTATATGAAATTGAAGGAGAAGAAAATTCAATGACTCCAATAGTAGTTTACCTCAAAGATGGAAGGCTTCTAGAAAATAAGGACGAAGTTAGAAAACTAAGGATCAAAGCTGCCAAGTATGTCCTCATAGGCAAGGTGCTGTATAAAAAAGGCTTCTCTCAGCCCTACTTAAGTTGCCTAACTCCGGATGAGTTAAATTATGTATTGAGGGAAGTTCATGAAGGAGCATGAACTTACCACTCAAGAGCAAGACACTAGTTCATAAGGTCATCCGTGCAGGTTACTATTGGCCAACTATTCAAACAGATGCTGAGGCTTATGTCAAGGCATGTGACCAGTGTCAACGCTTCAGCAACATCCCCTGACAACCATCAGAGTATCTCACCCCGATGATGGCCCCATGGCCCTTTGCACAATGGTGAATAGATATCCTAGGTCCCTTTCCAATTGGAACCAGACAAATGAAGTTTTTGCTGGTAGGGATTGATTACTTTATCTAGTGGGTGAAAGCCAAACCCTTTGCAAGGGTCACACAACAGAATGTCAAAAAACTTCGTTTGGAAGAGCATTGTATGAAGGTTTGGGGTACCTAGGGTATTAGTGTCAGACAATGGACGGCAGTTTGACAACGTACCTTTCAAAGAATTTTGTGAGCAATTTAGAATCAAAGAATCATTATTCCTTACCCTCCCACCCATAAGCAAACGAACAAGCAGAAGTTGTAAACCGATCCTTGTTGAAAATCATCAAGACTTGGCTTAAGGGGGTAAAGGGAGTATGACTAGATGAGCTACTAGGCGTTCTATGGGCTTACAGGACGACTGTGAGGACCACCATAGGGGAAACTCCTTTCAAACTTGCCTATGGAAGCGAAGCAGTTATACCTACAGAAGTGCACATGGCTAACCATAGGGTGATGAAGTATCAGGACGAAGATAATGAAGAACAATTCTGTCCTAACCTTGATCTCATAAATGAGGTAAGGATGGACGTGGAGCAAAGGACAGTAAGGTATAAAAACCTCATGGTTAGACAATATGATGCAATGGTGAAACCCAGGCGCTTTAACATTGGGGAGCTCGTCCTAAAAATGGTCTTTTTGGCAACCAAAAACCTAGCTCATGGGAAACGGGGACCTAATTGGGAAGGACCCTACAGGGTTATTAATTGTAAGAGACAAGGATCATATTACTTAGAAGCCTTGGATGGGAGAAAGCTAGAGCACCCCTAGAATATTGAGCATTTAAGAAGATATTATCAGTAGGATATCAACCTGGATGAGCATTAGCCTGCATGAGCATCATCCTAAATGAGATCATCCTAAGACATTGTGGTCATCTTGGACGAGTCGAAGTTATGTGTTACTTTCCATTACTTATGTGTTTGTTATTAGTATTATATGTTGTGTTTTAATTCCCTAAAGGTGCATCAGTTTTCGAATTATGCACTATCTATGGACTATGGACGAAGTCATGGACTTGGTTTTTTTGTTTGTACCTATCTTTAATTCTCATGTTGTTGAAGTTCTCATTAAAACTAATCCATAAGAAGGCTAAAATCCCAAGACAAGTAAAATCTCTAGACACAGGGATGTAACGTCTATATGCTTTAATTAAAATAAGGATAAAGAAGAGAAATAAGCTTAAGGTATGTTTGTTTGACCAATGGATAAGGTAAAATTTAAAGCATATTCGTCCAACCAATGGACGAGAAAATGCGTGCACGTAAGAATGTTCAAAATCCATGGATAAATTAGCCAGTCAAAACAATTCAATCTTAGGACGGGTAAGAGTTGGAAACGTCTTGCCTAAAGATGAGTATAAACTGTCTAGCCTATGGACGAAAAATAGAACCAACTAAGTCAAATCTCTGGATGAATAAAGTTGGCAAAGGCAATGTCATTCATAAGATGAGTTGTACTTGTAAAAATTAAAGAATGGTAAGAATGTTAAACATGATGAAATTATTTTAACATGGACGAGCTAAATGCCTTCATGAGTGGACGGACCACACTTAAAACCAGTATAATATGGGTGATGTAGATAAAGAAAATTCATCCATACAATAACATGTTCAATAGTAAATATTCATTCATAAAAGTTTAAAAAATGGTAGACGACCACCGTCCAAAAACCCTTATAAAGTAAAGCCTAAATGTATTAAAGCTCATCCTAAAGATTATGGACTAGTAAAATGTACTTGGATAGATTTAAATGGTCGGACCTCATACTTAAAAAGAAAGAAACAAAGACAGTAAAATTTTAAACATTTTTACTGTAGGGGGTTATCTCCAGTTTTAGGCTTATCCTGGGCAAGTTGGGTGGTAGCATCATCCTCAATGTTTAGATTTTCGGAACTCGTCTGAAGGAGAAAGCTTGCAGCATTAATATTGAGCTTAATGGAGAGGAAGTCAACTTCAGGAAAGTGTTCTGCAGTGTCCATACGGAAATCCTCAAAACCAGTAGCATAGTTCCTGTCCAAAAGGTCAGTAAACTGGTTTGAAGTTTTAAACTCCTCAATAGCATCCTTTTTGGCTTTCTCAAGAAAGGTGCTTAGCTCATTATTCCTCTTTTAAAGATGGTCTAGACGGGTATCCTTTTCGACGATGTTAGCCTTAATTTCTTCGACGAGGTTTTTTTAACTCTTTAGCCTTGTCCATAGCCTTGGCTGTCGTCTCAGCTCAACCTCTACAATTGTCTTGAACCTTATGGACTCTTGTCTTAAGCTTGACTTTCTCTTTGTCCATCTTTGTGGCTTGTCTAAATGTTGCGATAAACTTTGACATTGCCTACCCAATTGATTGAAAGAATTTCATTAGACGAGAAATATGAAATATGGCAAGACGAAGTAAAAGTAAAATAACGTACCTTGAAGAGATCATGAACAACAGAATGTTCAAATTCCTTCAAAGACATGTCATAGCACACATTCACGTCCTCATCAGTCATAACCTTCTCAAACCTCTCCCAAGCCACATCCTCATTTTCAAGAAGGTTCATAGGAACTCCTTGAGAAGGCTGAGATGAGGCAGGTGCATTGGTCTTGGACAAAGTGACTCCAACAGGCGCAGATGAATTTAAATCATGAATTTGGATGGACGGCTGTTGAGAGGCAGCATGGATGACAAGGACTTGGTTTGACGACCCCAGGCTTGGACGACTTATGCTTCACCTTCTTATCCTTGCGACGACTTAGAAGATTTTCCAAATCAGTTGTCTTAGATAAATTATTTCTCTTATCCCTAACAAAAGGATGAGGTTAAGACTTTGTCTCTGGTAAGGTCTCCTCATTCACTACCACCCATTTTCCCTTATTTTCTTTCGTGGTTGTCATCCCTGAAAAGAAGAATGTTAAAATTTAACTAAAATGAAATATTCAAATAAATTCTTAAGTAGAAACTCACATCTACAAATAGTAAGTTTGTGGGCTAGAGTTTCAAGAGATGGTTCAGGACCAAGTCCCCACGTTGCAAGACGATGAAGGGTTACTAATGAATGGAAGCTACTGTTAGTAAATAGACGAGCTCTCTGGACACGTTCAATGTAGAATCTGTTTAAAGACAGTCGTCTAACAGCTATAAAAAAAAGGGTTAGACAACTACAAAAAAGATAAAAAAAAATGTTGAATAGAAAAGAAACATACCTTCTGGAGGAAGGTTCCTTATCTTTCCAGTATAGGGGGCAAATGGATCTCTGCCAACCTTAACAGGGTGTCCAACCCAAAAAATAGAGGCGAAGAAAAACTTTGTCTTCCAACTTCTATTAGATGTTAAAAGTTATTTTATTAATCTACAGTCTTTGCTACTGGCTGTGAACTAATAACAACCAAGGGATTGACTAATCTCTGAAGGTTTGTAGCAGTAGAGGAATTCGTTCACAGTGAGAGGACGATTCCCTTCAAACACTTCCCTCCACAAAACTTGCATAGAGAAAACCACCCTCCATGCATTGGGATTAAATTAACATACTCCTAAACCTAACCTAGTAAGTAACTCTCTAGTGAAAGTACCGAGAGGTAACCTAAGTCCCCCTAAAAGGTAAGCCTCATAAACACCTATTCCAATATGAAGGTCACAACACCACTCCCCATGAACAGCTAACCTAGGGTTAAGGTCATCTAGAATTTGATACCAACTCCTAAGGGAAGTAAGCCTTTTTTCTTCTCTCTTGGAATGGATGCCTACAACACAACTATATATGATCTCTACCTTGTTTGAACCAGTGGACGATGGAACGCTCATCAAGGTGCCAGCTTGTGACCCAAAAGCTGTCCTTGTCCTAAGTTGTTCCTGAAGAACCTCTAAAGGAACCCCAGGAACACCAGACATGTATTGCTCATCCGTGGTATTCCCTCCATTACTATTGTTGCTACTCCTACTACTATTATCACTACTGGAACCACTATCACTAATACTGTCATGGTATTTGTCTATCTCCTTATCAACACTATTGTTAGACGAGGAAATAGCAACCTCAGACATCTCGAAGAAACTTAAAGAAAAACCTAAAAGATGAGGATGAAGAGAATACCTGTCTCTAAACGAAAAAGGCCTAAAGAAGCGGAAGGACTCCTAGACGAGGCGTTGGAAGACAAATGTCAAAGGAGAAAATTTAGGAAATATGAAAGGGTAGGAAGGGAATTCTACTATTTATAGGCAGCAAGAGTTGGCATAAAAAACGACGCAACCAACCAGAAAATACCATATGGCCTTTTCCTCGAAAAGTGGAATCGACGCGACAAGTCAACTAATGAGATTATGACACATGGCACAACCTGGGACAGTGAAATTAGACCAAAGTAATGATGGCACGGGGCATGACCATTAACCACTGAAATAATGACGTGTGTCAAGATTAACAGTAAATACTACAGTACTCTGGACAACCCTTGGACAAGGGGGCAACTAATGGTGAACTAAAAATCGGGCCATTTCCAATTCGTCCACAAGAGTCGCCCAGAGCAAGGTTAGCCCAACATAAGAAGGTCGTCCATAGTCAGACGGTCATCCATGGGCAGGAGGTCATCCATGATGAAAACACCTAGACGACCCCTTAACACTTAGGAAATTTCAGAATGGATTTATGTACAAAAGATAATAATTTGGACCATGTTCTATCATGTTGAAGTATGAGCAAAATCCTTGTTTATCGTTATAACTTCCCATTAAGTACTTAACTTCCGATGGCAGTTGTAGAAGATAAGATTAAACATTTTTAACTTCTATAGCAGTTGTAGAAGTTAAGTCCGAACCTTCTAACTTCACCACACGTGAAGGAAGTTACTAAAACAAGTAACCACTCCAAAGCCCACTATAGAAGGACTCATCTACATCAAATGATGGTAAGTTTTCACTACTTCTAAAAAGTTGGAATTCTTGAGTCTTAGAGAAAAAACTAGCTTAAGCATCGGAGGTGGCCAGTTCATCCCGGTCTCCTTTGATCTTGTGCCTTTTTTTTTCAGGCCTTCCAAATAATCGTTATCCCATTGAAGCCCAAAACATTCAGCCCACTGATTTTCTGTATATCATCAGATTTCATATAAGATCAAACACATGATAGGGAGAACCAAAATAGGCCCTTTTTGGAATTCAAAAGATGCGAGAAGATCCAGCTATAAGAATACATTTTACACATTTCTTTTATGACCATCTCCTCCCCAATGTATAATAGGGATGGTGAATGAAATGATAAGTTCAATCTCATACCTAATTATAATAAAAATAAAATAGGTAAACTACACAAACCTCCCTTAAAAGACAGAAGAAAGAGAAAAGGAACGGCAGCCATCGTTGTTGGTGGCGTCGCCATTGTCAGTGATGACCTCTCACGACCTTCAGCCATTGGATATGGCTAGGACCGATTGAGAAGGGGAAGGAAGAGAGAGAGAGAGAGAGAGAGAGAACATCTATAGATGACGTAGGGGCAGCTTGATGCATTTGGAGCCTAAGGCGAAAACTAACGTTGAGACCTTATATATATATGAATTAAAAAATTAAATATTACTTAAATTTTATTATCTTATTTTATATGCAAAATTATTACTAATTAACATGAACCACGTAAAAATTTGTCTATAGACATAGACACAAAAAATTTGTCAAAACTTTTCACACCTATTGATGTGGTAGATTAATAGTGGTAAGTAAAAGAATGATGTTAGTGATCAACCTAAGTAAGAAGTAGTAAGAGTTTGTCAACTCAACTATTGTGAATTTTTTTTTTTTTTGGGTGTATTGCTCCCTTTTTTATTTTTTGCAAAGTGCTACATTCACAATATTTTTTACAACAAATCCTAAGTGTTAAATTGTTACTAATTTTAATTTGAACCTACAACTATAATTATTTTTTTGCCATTAATAACGGCCTGTGACAATTTTCTACTTAGGATTTTTTGTAAAAATGTTGTGAAAATAGCATTTGTTTTTCTCTTTTTTTCATCTTTCATTTGATAAAAAAATTATTTTATTTGTTAGGTAATATTTGGGCTTAATTAATTAAAAAAAATAACCTTATTGGTTAAAATTTGGAGGCATTTTTTTCTACTTGAGGCCTTAGGCAACCACATCAACTGCATTTGTTGTAGGGCCGACATTGAGATGACGTACTATGTTGCTAAAAAAACTTAGATACATAGCAATTCCAATAAAGCATGCTTTTTGGTTGTTTTAGAGCAAAAATAGATCCTATATGAATGCTTTATTAGTTAAATAGCTTCTATGTTTTGAATGTGCTAGCCTTCACATGTGAGAGAGAGAGAGAGAGAGAGAGTGTGACTATTATATTGATTAGCTCACCTACTTAGTAACTATCAAACTCAACTGTGCAAAACAAAAATGATAAAAATATTAGTAATAATCAATACAGAGGTCGAAGTACAGAAGCAATTGTTTATAATTTGAACCTCCTCTGAGGCCTTGTTTATGACTGAATACAATGAAATAGAGATGCCATTTCTTGTCAGAGTCTGAGATGCATTCCTTATAGGGACGGAGGCATATATTGACTAGGGGGGCCAATGCCCCCCCCCCCCCCAATTTTTTATTAAAATATATATATACACACACTAATTTTAGCAATTTTGTGCAATAAAATTACATTTTTCCCCTCTTAACAATATCATTGATTCTTTTTAGAGTAATATTGTTTCAGGCACAAATTTATTTACAACATTTTTACAAGCCCTTGAGGGTACAAAGTCTTATTGGTTAGCATCTGGACGCACCATTTACATCAATTTTTTACTTGCCAATAACCACTCATCATATTAGAAATTTGTAAAAGAATTTGTAGCTCTAGCATTTTTCTCATTTAAAGGCCATTAAAAAATTTATAGATCTAAAATCTAAAACAAAATATGCAAGCCCAAATAAACTAGCACAATAACAAAATTACTAATAGTAAAGTTAAAAATAATTAAGCATAATTAACTAATTTTACTCAAAACAAACAATCAGCCCTTTAAAAAGTTTTAAACAAAATAATTGTGTCTTTACCTAGCAAAAAATGCACGCATCAAAAACTCAAAAAAAAAAAAAAAATCTTAGTAGCTAAGAAGCAGCAAAGCTAACGATCAGAATCGCCCCCCTAACTTCAAGTCTTGGCTCCATCCCTGATGCCATTGTATGAGAACTGAGATTTTTTTCTTTAAAGCAATTTCTTTTTTGAGTTTTAATTATATTAAAGTTGTTTAGGTTTGAAAGTTACAAGTTCAGATTTAATTAAGTGTCCTAAAATTATGGGTATTTTGTTCGTTTTCAGATTTTCTAGAATGGGCTATAAGAGGGCATTTACATCAAAGATGCTAAAAATTTAGCTTTTAGCAACTCAAAAAGCTATTTTATATATTTCAACACCCCACTTTACAATATATCTAACATTAAATACTCTATTCTTTTATCTCTTCATTTAAATATTATTTCTTTATTTTTTCTTTTACCACTCAAGTCTTTCTCTCTCTAACCACCGCGCACCCTTGGTGCGGTGGCCACTTCACAATATAAGTGCTTGTGGGGTGTGGAGGGCAAGGGCCGAGGTTCAAGTCTCCAAGAGGGAGTTTCATACACATATACATTTCGATTAAGCTAGAGTAGAAATTCTATCTTGTATAAAAATAAAAAATAAAAAATAAAATTTATCTCTCTCACTTTCATTTAAATAATGTTTTTGTATTTAAAAACTAGGTACAGTAAATTTCCATTTGACTTAAACCATTCTTAAAACAATGTGATTATTTTCTAACAAAATACAGTTGATATAATATATTAAAATTTCTAAATTAAGCTTTCTATATTTGTTATTTGAAAGTGTTATAAACTTTGTAAGTTTTTTTCCTTGGAAACATAATTCATTTTACATTCAAAAAATATCAAATATATATATATATATATATATATATTTATATATATAAAGCAAGACCTCATATGGGAAAGCATGAGGTTCTGCAAAGGGGTGCATTTTATGCAAAGATAATTGAAATATTCTCAAGTATCTTATTAGAGATAAGTATAAATTAAATATTGACATTTTGTTTCATTTGGTTCAAGTAGGTCCTGAACAAGTTTGAACCTCTTTGATAAGAAAGTTAATCACTTTATTGTGCCATGTAGTTATATAAAATAATGTCATGTATACATTTAAAAAAACCGAACAATTATGCTTTTTCATTTTGCCCCTTTAGTTTCCAGATCTACTCACCGTTTCACATAAGATGTCACAAAAAGTCTCTGAGTTGACACACAGTGTGTGCAATTAATTGAATTATTTTTTCTAATAGAAGTATTATTAAAATTGAACAATCATATAAGCTACCAATTTTTCATGGAATATAATTTGAATAGATAGAAAGAAAAAGAGGTTTAATTATTAAAACAGTAATTTCTCTCCCCTCCGCCCCCCCCCCCCCCCAAAAAAAAAAAAAAGAAACTCTTAATAAAGGTCTATGGGGCTACATAAAAGTGGAAGAAAATGGAGATCAGATGATTTAGATCTAGGTATCATCTTGAAATTTAAGTGTGAAAAAGTTATCAATATTTGTCATATTTGGTGGTGCAGTTGGATCAAAAATTTCACCCTCAACACATTGAGCAAGTGTAATATCACATTAACATTTGTAAATTTATGGTCCTACGGTATATAGCATGGTAGTCAAAATTGTGATCTGGATCATAAAATCACACAAATTTATGATCTTACCTCACTAAAAAGTTTAGAATCGTAGTAGGATCATAAAAATGGTAAGATCGTAGGATCGTATGGGATCCTACTAATCCTATCAAAACACGTTTTTGGTTTGGGATTTTTTTTAATGGGATTGGTTTGGGCAAGATAATCCAACTAAACCCACGAGCCCAATGGGTTATTAGAAGCCCAACAACGAATTGAAGTCCCAAATTTACCCCTATATGAACATAAAATCTCAAAAAAACCTATGGTACTTAAGTTTAAAGTTTTAAAAAACAAAACCCAATAAATATTTAGAAACATTCAGCCCCATAGCCATGCCTTCTCAATCCTCTCAGCCCTCTCAATGACGTTGCCGTGAGCCATTATTGTCTATGAGCTTTCTGCTATTGTGTAATTTGTTTTGATAGTTAATAGTTTATCATTTATTTGCATTTTGATAGCTTGATTCCACATTGTTGTGTATATGATTTTGATGAAGCTTTTAAGGTTTTAATTTTTCCATTTTGTTAACTAAATTAAGTAAAATTTGAAAAATTATGAAACACGGTCTTCATTATTTGATTCTTTGAGAAATATTAGTAAGCACAATTAGTAGTTTAGAATTGCACACAATCTGTTTGATGAATTCTCTATGTGATTTTTTTAGCATGCTCTGTATCTTGGTGTCTTTTTTTTGCAGTTATAGTACAAATATACAATGTCTACTTTTGGTAGAAAGAAAATTAAGCAAAAAAATGCACCAAGAAATGGGTCTGACCCGGGATGGGATCATAGTGTTGAACTAGGTACAAGACAAGTTCAAGGTAATTATTGCAAAGAAATTCATAGTGGTGGCATATATTGACTAAAGCATCATTTAGCTGGAATTAGGAAAAATGTTTTAGCTTGTCCTAGTGTGCGTGAAAAGGTAAAAGAGAAATTTGTGGCTTTTTTGAATGCCCAAGCTAAAGCATCTATAAAAAAGAATAGGTGGTATAATATAGAAGAAAAGGATGATGGCAGTGATGATGAATTAGTTGAAGTACACTACATTCATCAAAAGGGAGGGGCATGTGCATAGGCTCCATGGATAAGTTTGTTACCAAAAAAAAAAAAGCAAGTTGCAATGAATCGTATGTTAAAAAAAAAAAAGGAGAACATGATATAGTGATCTAACAAATTGCTAGGCTCTTCTACACTAGTGCCATTCCTTTAATTGTATCAAAAATCCAGATTTTCCACGAATGATTGATATGATTTCAAGATTTGGAATTGGCCTCAAGCCTCCTTCCTATCATGAGATTAGGGAGACATGCTTGAAGAAAGAGGCAGATTTTACACAACAAAGCTTGAAGAATATAAGGTTAAATGGAAAAAAAAAAAAAAAAACAGGTTGTTCAATTGTGTCTGATGGCTAGTCAGATAAGAAAAGGAGATCCATCTGTAATTTTTTGGTGAATAGTCCCAAAGGAACCATTTTCCTATACTCTATAGACACATCTAATACATCTAAAACAGCTGAAATTGTTTGTCAAATGTTAGATGAAGTTGTGGATAGGATAGGAGAGGAGAATGTTGTACAAGTGATGATAATATTTTGGATTTGGACCTTCGAATTTAGAAAACATTTTCCATATGTGTAGATAATATTTTGTTACTTAGTTGCTAATTAAACATGTACTGTACTTTTTAGATACATTATGTCAAAAGTTAAATATATTTTGTTTCGTTAGTGTGATGTAACGATGTAGTGTATGCAAATTACATTTTATGATGGAAATCTTTTTTTTTTTTTTTTTATATGGATGGATTCATATTTTATGTGATTATTCAATATACAAAGTCATTATTATTTGTTTGTTTAGACCCCTAAAAGCAGATTGTTTAACCTAATATTTTATCCAAGTGATTACTTAGGTTAATTATGAGATCTAGGTTAAACAAGGACAGATTATACCATGCATAGTAGCATAAAATAAAGAACAC
The DNA here is from genome assembly GCA_032878915.1 of Castanopsis chinensis. NCBI lineage: Eukaryota > Viridiplantae > Streptophyta > Magnoliopsida > Fagales > Fagaceae > Castanopsis > Castanopsis chinensis. The sequence continues at coordinate 16,704,289 of JAVQMG010000121.1, forward strand.
AAAGATATGATGATCTAGGAAATCCAATGAAACTAACAGTTTCAAGGTGAAAACCTGGAGAGGATTTGACCTAACTACTCTCAAGGTAAAACAAATTCACTATAGAGAATTGAAGTTTTTACAATAAATCTATTGCTACCTCCAGCAGTAACTTACTGACACAATCACGTGTGTAAGCTCCGAATCCACGAACTCCTTCTCTCTTGGATTTATGCCACATAAGCACCCACGCTTGTAACTTTGAGATCCCACTCAAAGGTTTCAAATCACGGCTTGTTGATCTTTGCAGCAATTAGATTCTACCAGCAATTGATTGTAGATCTTGTTTCGGTAGATGCTTGTAGATTTAGAAGGTATAGAACCTCTCAGATCTCATAGGAGTAACTCACAAGTCTTCCTAGAGTCTTCGAAACGTAGCTAGATTTTTCCTTTTATACGTAGGAGTGTTGGATTGAAACCCTAAACATTTTCACGGGCTTGGGCATTTTTAAAAATATGCATAAATTATTTTTTTGCGATTTTCAATTGATTGAGCTTCACCATTCGGTCAGTCGAGCTTCACCCGAAAGCTAATCCTTTTTCCTGCAACTTGTACATTCTTAAGTTTTGACCTAAACCACTTTGAGCATTGTCTAATGCATATCCTAGGCATGTTTTTGTTCTCGGTTTGCCAACACATACAAATTGAAATTTTAAATATTTAATCCTAAGTCTTTAGAACATAACAACTATCAATGTGTTTTTTTGCTTAAAATCTGAAAATAGGTAGGATCTTACAATTCATGATCCGATCCTACAATCCATGATCCTACCTAGCTCCCACGGTCCTACGTAGAATCTTGATTTTGACAACCTTGGTAAATAGTGTGCTCAATTATGATGTCTCCTCCAACAAATCAACTTTTGTAATCTATTATCAGGGTAAAATAGAACATTTTTGCAATCTAATATCCTAATTTAAGGGTTGGGCAGTAATTATTATTTGCAATTGACGGCAACTTATTAATTCTTTTTAGTAAAATTGTTATACTTGTGAGACACTATGATAATTTCATTGAAAAAAAATCAATTCTAACTAATAACTGTAATATTACCAACATTCGGGTGGTCTAGTTGGTGAGATACTGGGCCAACAAGCCTTAGGACTTGGGTTCAATCGTTAGCAACTAATTGTGTATTGGTGCTCCTTATATCTCATCTCCATCCCCAATGGTTGACCTAAAAATTAAATGAGTTTCTCACACAGGCCAGGAGCATAGGTCTCGCTTAGGAGTGGGTAGGTGCTACTATGGTTACACTCAAATAGGGAAGCCACACCGGTCACCCTTTTCTACCTATTTTTTATTTACCAAAAAAAAAATGTAATACTTGATTTTCAATAACTTTTTAATTGTTAAAAAAGTGAAATTGCTAAACTTTTGAAATACTATAATAAGATTGTTTTAAAAATTAATTCTAACTAATAACTGTAATCTTTGATTTTCAATCACTTTTTAATTGTTGAAAGGGGTCATTCTACTGTACTCCCTCTTTTTTTGTGGTGCATACGGTACCCACACAAATCCTAGCCACTAGATTTTACTTGTTTTAATCTTAACCATTTATGTAATTTTAATAAAATATTAGTTATCGGTCAATCAGGTTGACATATAAAACCCACAAAAAAAAAAAAAAAAAATTGGTTCTTTTCTCTCTCACAAGTCGCATCTCAAGCAAGTTCTTCTCTTTGGTCGCCTCTTCATCGCTCATATTCTTGGCTGAACCACTAAATCTACTTTTGGCATCCTATGGCTTTACAATCTAAAGTCTAAATTTCTCAAAGCATTCAATTAGAGATTTTGATTCTTAAGTCTTAACCCTTTTCCTCTATATTTGTTGAAGTTAGGGAAAAACCCTAGAAGATCAATCCTGGCTACATGAGCTTCATTGTTTTGTTTGGAGTCTTAAAGAATGGTTAGATATTTTTTTCTCTTACCTACTTGCAATTTTTATGTTAATCCTCTTTCCGCATTGCGATTTACTCACCTTTTGGTATATGCAACATGAATGGTTATGATGTTTCAATAGGCACCTTTTGGTATATCCAAGTTGAAGGGCTATCACATTTCAATAGGCACATTTTGGTATATATATTACAACCTATCTTGTGTATACCTATAAACACAACCAAACTAAACTAGAGACACATTCAGTAGTAGCGACAAGTAATAATAATATAAAAGCAAAAGAGTTGATTTTTTGATAACCATTCCTTATTGTGTCATGTATGTCTATATAAATTTATGCCATGTATACATTTAAAAATACCAAATAGTTTTGTGTTTTCATTTTGTTTGTTAAGTTTTAGTATCTACTCACCATTTCACATAAGATGTATATATTAAAAAAACAAAGACTATCATTGATAAGAAAATAAATCGGAAAGGCGTAGGGAAGAGAATGAGAAATCTAAGAAGAAAAGTATATGTAAGGTGTTTAAAGAAATCGTTCAATATTATTGTTGCTACCATTGGTGTGACGTGATTCTTAAACCTTTTCACTATTTAACAAAAAAAAAAAAGACTTACAAAGAAATCAACTGTCCAAATTGTTGGGAATTTAGAGGAGTAATATAATGAAACAACGAAATGATTCAGTAGACAAACAAAAAATTTGATTGACTTGAAGGCACAATTGTATGTTATCCTTAGACAATATTTGATTCCACATAAGAGTTGCTACAAATTTATCCCCAGGATATAACCAAGTTTATTAGGTTCTACAAATAGCAATTTTGGAGAAGAACCATAGGTTTCTTGTGTTTCTAATAAAGATGAAAAAGAAGAAGTTAAGGAGAAGTTACCAAATGAATTTGAACCACTATTTATACTCAAATGATTAGATAGACACATTTTCATTCAATATGCACATTTTTTGTTAATAGACACATTTTCATTCAACAGGCACTTTTTTGGTCAATAGACACATTTTCATTCAATAGGCTTATTTATGGTCAATAGGTACCTTTTCAGTTAATAGGCACATTTTCATTCATAGGCACCTTTTCAGTCAATAAGCACATTTAACGGCTTATGACATTTCAATGGGCACCTTTTGGTATATTCAATATGAAGGGTGATGATATTTCAATAGACACCTTTTGATATATTCAATTTAAAGGGTTATGGCCTTCCTATAGGCGCATTTGGTATATATATTACAAGCTATCTTGTATATACCTATATATACAACAGAAACTTATGTACACTAACTAAGCTAGAGATGCAAGAATCTGTTTCTTATTCCTTTCAAAAAAAAAAAAAAAATTGATAAATAAAACAACGTTGAGTTCTTTTTCTGAACTAATAAAACTTTGTGCTATTTCTACCTATATCATTTCTTTTTTTTTAATTTCATGAATTTTTTTCTTACTACTCCAACTAAAAAAATAGTAGTTTAAAAAAAAATCATCTAATAGCTATTTTCATGCATCGGACGAATTAGCAACTAGCTTGAAATAAAACTAAAACTAAATAAGATTCGACTTGTTTACAGTCTTATGGACAAAGAGAGAAAATAGTGTAGCGAATTGATCTTTCTTAAGGTATAGGGTCAACAGCCTATACCACAGCCGTTAGGACATAGTGCTTCGATGGCTAAGATCATAACCATCATATGAAACCAATATTTGTAATATTCCATTAAGTCAAAACTCTTTTCCTAAACGGAGATATAATATCACCCCCCAACTTCTTTAATTCCTCATGCAATTAATGTTGATGATATGGGATTTATTGTAACATTTGAGACTCGAAGGAAAACAAAAGATGTTGATCTTATCTAGTTATCTCACTCTGTATGAGCCACAAAGGAAGGGAGAACCCCATTGATTTTGAGTCTTTGACCAAATTAAATTTAACAACTAAGCAAAGTAGCTGATGTGGTAAGGATATTTAAAGAAAATCAATTTCTTTTTTGGTGAAATGGATATCAAGTTTGATACTATATAATTAAGTGATATATATATTAAGGAAGTCAATACTGTACCAGAGGCTGTATCGATTTGGCTAGCAGTACGATATATTTCGTGTATCGACCAATACCAGTATACCATTTCGGATTTATCGCTATTATTTTATATATATATATATATGTATATATATAGACATACTTGATTATTTATTTAGAATTGTTTATAAATCTATATAAGAATCCTTAAATTTATAATAGCATATTTCTCTAAATTAATTGCTTATTTTTACTATGATTAATTTTTGCTCAAATATCAACCCATTAATGTAAGTTGACATACTAGATTGTAATAATAATAAAAAGATAAAAAGATGATATTAATTTTTAAAAAAAAAAAACGTAAAATTGCTTACCAAACATGAGTGGCAGCCAGCCTAAAAGTCCCAAGTATATTTGAAATTTGAACTAATTAGAGTTCACATGTGTGCGTTTTTAGACCCTTTAAAACAATCAGATTAACCTACTTATTTAGCCAAGTTATTAACTTAGGTAAATTATGCAAAACTAGGTTCACACAAATATATCATATCATGCAAAAGCAGTGGAAAAATAAAGAACACAATGATATGATGACCCAAGGAAACCAAACCGGTAAAAAACCTGGGGAAGATTTAACCTAGCTATTCTCAAGATAAAATTGAATCCACTATGAAAAAATTGAAGTTTACACAATAGCGACGTAGACCACTAACATCCTATTGCTACCTCGAGTAGGAAACTTACTACCACGACCACGTAACAGCTTTGAGTCCACAGACTGCTTCTTTCTTGGATTCCTAGCAAGCACAAGCACTCCTGCTTGTATATCTTTAAGCTCTTAATTGCGGCAACTGAATAATCACCAAGTTCTTAACATAGTCTTGATCCTTGATAACCCTAAGTATGTATGAAAGCAAACACCTTTAGATCTCACATAAGATTCACACACATAGCAGCAACAACCTCTAAAAACGTGGCTAGGGTTTTCCCTTTTATACCTAGGGCAAAACATAAAACCCTACGTGCAAAATGAGCTTGGGCTGAGTTGGAATTTTCTGCAAAAAAAAAATAATCTATACGACTTTTGATTGGTCGAGTCTAATTCTCGATCGATCGAGTAGGGCAGAATTTCACAGTAAATTCTACAGCAAACTCGATTCCAATTTTACATTAAAGACACATACTTTGAGCAGTCTAAACAAGACTTAAATGTTTTGATCATAGTTTGCCCACATTATAAATTAAAGTTCTAATACATTTAAACCTAAAGGTCTTAGAACCTAACAACATAGGTGTGTCAGAACTCACACAAAACAATTAAACAAGATCGACACACACAAAACTAAAACAGAAGGCACAAGAAGAGAGTTCAGTCTCGGTCAAAACTAAAGAAGAAGAAGAAGAAGAAGAAGAGAAAGAAGAAGAAGAAGAAGAAGTGGCTGGATAAAACAGAAGGAGGAAGGCTAGGGGAATGGCCGACAACATGGGAAAACAACCAATGAGGACGGTATTGTGAGGTTTCTGCTGCTAACTTTTTCCATTTTCTTCAAGTTTTTAGTACTGCCCGATTTCCATTTTTCGGCCGAGATGTCCGATATTCGACAGTACGTCCGGTATAGTCCAGTAAAGACTGGTATATTAAGCGGTAAGAATCATGGGTGTTTTTGTATTGCTTCACTTGCCAATGCAATAAATTCCAGTCGTACTGGTCGGTACGGTATGGTACGGTACGAAATTGACTTCACTGATATATATGTATATATATATATTAAATTTTTTTTTGCTGCTTTTTATAATTTCCATGAAATTAGTGTAAAACATTTCCTAACATGGATTATAATTCTTCTAAAAAAACATGGTTTACTAACAATTTGCCTAAGAGCACAGAATAACATGACCCTATATATATATATATATAACAACATAAATATTATTGTAAATAAAGTCTTTACTAAGAGTACATGTTGAAAAGCCCATCACAACAAAAATCCCATGAAAAAAATCTCTAATTTGCTAAGAAAAGACGAAAAGATTTCCAACAAATCTTTTTGATGTCTTGAAGAACCAAAAAAGACAATGCACATAAGATCCAAACACACATACACACACACATACTAAACAAGTCTAACCAATTTTTATATTTCAAAAACAAGTTAAGACAGTTGCATATTTTTCTTTTATTAAGCATATCATACATGGGCATGCAAGATAGAGAAAAGAAATACCCAATTATGTTAAGCTTTTTAACATTGCACTTTTGCTATGCCGAAGCATACAAATGTCATTTCATGATTGGCAGGCAACAGTGGTGAGATGGTTATTTATGTTTTTCTCTTAGAATTTTTTACTCATTCTCGTCAAAAAAAGTGATACAAGTGTTAAGTACAAGAGATTGCTTAATCTTAATCTTACTCATCATAAACAAAGAGCCACAAAGCTCACTTGCTTAGTTGTGCATAGAAATGCCCATCTAAGTTACAAGAGATACAAAATTTAGAAAATTTTGTTTCATTGGCCATTCAAGGTACACAAGTACCAATGTACACATACACACACTATTTTTGTATTTTTTTTTTCAAACTTTTTTATTATTTTTATGAATGAAAAACAAAATAAAAACACAACTGAAAAACAATTAAAAAAAACAATGTCAAATAAAGCAATGCATAAAAACTAAACTGTCTCAAAAAAAAAAAAAAAACACTCAAGTAATGCAAAATAACAAAAAGCGGGAGAGAGAAAAAGTGATTAAATCACTTGGAGTCATTTTCCTTCCACACCTTGGAATAACCTTTCCTTTGAGCAAAGCCTTGAACCAGCGGTAAGAGGAAAGAATTGAAACCGTTTAAGTTCGAAAGGAACATGAGGGCCTTAAGGAGAACTCCAAGGGGAGCAAGAGAGGATGAAAGCTGATTCTGATTTTTCGACGAAATCATGTTGTTGCTCTGTTGAGTGGCTAACTACTTATAGCAATTTGGTCGAGTATGTCCAGCTGCGCCACAGTGATGACAAAGATGATGCTTCTTCTCTTTAGACTTTTGATCATTACTCTTCTTAGCCCTAGGGTTTTTGGTTTCTTTCTTAGCAAACTTAAGGGGTGCTCCTAAGATAGATTTACCCTTGTCTATATTCTTACTAGCTATCATAGTTTTAGCATCATTGTTCTCAGAATCAATATTGTTAGCAGGAAAAACAAAAACAGTAGTACTAGAAGAAGCAATATTAGGAGAAGAAAAATCATACGCTAAACCAGTTCGATCGGAGGCAGATTTTTGCATGCTGAGTATCTCATCAAGCTTTGTACTTGAGGTCCTCTCTAACTGAGCTCTCACTTGAAATAGTTCCACCTCAAACTTCTTGGTCTTCTCAGCTAAGAAATTGTTTTCAAAACTCAGTGCTCTAATAGTCTAATTTGCTTCATCAAATTTTGAGAGTTGTTCTCGTTCAAGCTCCACATCACTGAGCTTCTTGGTGGCCAACCTATACAACTTCTCATGTTTCTCTGAGACCTTGTATAACTTTGCATAGGCTGTGTGGATGTCATCTTGCTCATCCATCTTTTCAAATTTTGACTCCACCAAGTTTTCTTTTTCATCCACATCTTTACAATTCCTTTAGTAGGACTGACAGTGGCAGTGAAGGCATTCAAGATTCCATCATCCTAATTTTCGGAATCATCTTGAGGTTTAGTGTCACTCAAGGTAGCAGCAAGTGCCTTGCTCTTCCTAATAGACTTGAGATTAGTGGGGCACTCTTGTTTCATGTGACCGAATTCCTAACACCTGAAACACTTAGGTCCTAAGGAAACAGTGTACAGATTGCCATTCCTAGCATCCTAAACTTTGTCTTGGCTTTTAGACTATGAAGAATTTGATTGCCTACAGTCCTTGTCGAAACCCTTTGCATTGGCATTTTTCATGAACTTCTTAAACTGCCGGGTGATATAGGACTTCATTTTGTGAATCTTCATCATCTAAAGTCTTATGCGTGTCACTGCTCTTGGCCTTTAATGACATGCTCTTGCCCTTGCTTGACTTCCTAATCCTAGACAAACTCAACTCATAGGCCTGCCGATTTCCAACGACCTTTGTCAAAGGAATCTTGTCAATATCTTTTGATTCCTCAATGACGATGATCTTGGCATGAAATCTCTCGAGCAGAAATCTGAGTACCTTTCTCACAATCTTAGATTCAGGAAGGTTTCCCCAAGATTAAAGGTTGAGTTCACTATGTCCTTGAGCGTGGCATAGAACTCATCAAATGACTCATCTTTCTCCATCTTTATTTCTTCGAAGCTAGTAGTGAGCCTCTGAAGTTTCGAATCCTTGATAGCCTTGGTTCCTTCATAGGTTGTCTCGAGAATGGTCCACGCCTCCTTTGCAGTTTCAGTGGAGGAGATCTTCTTGAACTCCTCATTTGTGACTATACTAAATAAAGAATTCAATGCCCTACTGTTGAAGTTTTCCGCCTTGATCTTTGCATCATCCCAGTTGGCCAGCGCTTTCTTTAGCTTGGTCTAGCCTGTCATCTAAGGACTGTAAGAAATCTCTCATGTGTACTTTCTAATATGCATAGTTAGTTCCATCAAATAAAGGAAGTACAATAAGTGACTATCCTCTATCCATGACAAACAGGGGTCATTGGATCTCATAGTAAAGATTAAACCCTAATCAAAGTGTGTTTGCTCTGATACCACTTGATAGGCCAAAAATGTATTGACTCCTTGTAATGAATTAACTAATTAATTAGCCAAGTGAATTAATTAGTTTCAATTACATGTAATGAGCGTGATAGCACAAACAAATCACCAAATAACTAGATATGCAATGGAAATTAAATGACACGGTGATTTTTTACTAATAGGGAAAACCTACATAACAAAAACCCCACCGGATGATTTTAAGGTCACCACTCCCGAGAATCCACTATTATCAAAACAAACGGTTATAAGTAAAAGAATCTCAATACCTTATACCAACCTACAATTGAACTCTTACCCCAATACCCAATTGAACTTGTTCTATAGTGACAATCTTTCATTGTATTGTACGGCTCCCTATACGTGACTAACCAAAAGATGCGCAGATCCTAGTACGCGACTATATCACCAACTTGAAAAGGATATTGGCTGCAAAATTCTTTTGTTTATCAACCGATGAAGATCACAAAGTTGCTTGGTCATAAAACGCTACGGTGTACAAACACAGCAGCTTTTTCAGGAACTAGGGCAAACTAGGTTTCCGATAACACTTGAGGAATTATGCTCTTGTGCAATTGTGCTCTTGACTGTGTAACCTGATACGGCCCTTAAAATAATCCTTATATATGTTTAGGGTTGTGAGAAAAGAAAGCCCAAATACATACTCACATATTGGATGAAAAACAACTCTGAAAAACTGAGTTTCATAAACCTCGATAGATAGCCATCTATCAAGCTAGTTGTCAAGCCACGGGCTTCAGCAGCTTTTAAACCTCGATAGATACTATCTATCGAGTTTTAAAATCCAGCACTTTCTCACTTGATTCTTGGACAGACTTGCATGACTTTGACACTTGAACTTGAAACTTTGTTTCTTGAAATATTAAACACATCCTAGATTTACCTAATTACAAGTAAAATACGTTTTGTCAAAGGATTAGACAATACATAAAATATTGGCATATGTTCCTAACATCCAATCGCATTTGTCTTAACATTTGGGACTTCTACTCATATTTTTATATTTAACACTTTGGAATTACGTTCATTTGTCAAGTTCAATCAAATTGCAAGTGCACCTAATACAAGGTCACTTATTAGTCATCTATTAATCATTTTTCATTTGTCAAGTTCAATCAAATTGTATTTAATATATAGCTAGGTAGCACACAAATTCAAGGTTACTCATAAGTCATCTAACAATCATTGTAATATGATTAATAATGAATATGCCCTTTTCTCAGTTGTGAGGAATAACTAAATCATTTTCATGAGTTCAGCTAAGTCATAATTTGAAATTTGTTTTTCAACCGGCAAAACTAATAATTAAAATCGATCAATCATGACAGGCTACAAACACGTTGACCCCTTGTGATATATTAAATTGATTAATTAGCCAAGTTATTAATTAATCAAGTTAACATGCAAAATCACGTGGCAGCACAAACAAATCACCAAAACTAAAGTTATGCAGTGGAAAATAAATGACACGGTGATTTGTTTACGAATGGGGAAAACCTGACGGCAAAAACCTCACCGGGTGATTTAAGGTCACCACTCTCGAAACTGCACTATTATCACAACAAGCAGTTACAAGCAAGGAATCCCAAGTACTTTACCAACCTACAGTTGAACCCTTACCCCAATACCCAATTGGACTTGCTCTGTAGTGACAGTTTCTCCTTTCAATGCACGGCTCCTAAGTACGTGACTAACCAGATGCGCGAATCCCAGTACGTGACTTCAATTCACCAACTAGAGAGAGAGTTGTTGGCTGCAAAGTTCTTCAATTCATCTGCACGATGAAGATCAAGAAGATGCTCGGTTACAAAATCCTACGGTGCGCATTATACATCAATCTTCTTCACAAGAGATGAACTAAGGCACGAACTTTGTCTTTGATCACAAATTGCATGAACAAGGATTGCTCAATACTTGTGCAACTTGCATCTTGTTTGACGGCCCTTAAAACAATCCTTTTATATGTCTAGGGCTAGGAGAAAAGAAGTTCCAAAGACACATTCACGGATTAGACTTAAAACAGAACTGAAAATCTGTTTTCTTTAAATCTCAATAGATAGAAGTGTCGAGGATCTGTCGAGAAGCTTTTGAGGCTCGGGCTAAAACAGTTTCTTAAAACTCGATAGATGCATGTGTCGAGTCAGGTGTCGAGCCAGGTGTCGAGCTTTAGTAACTTGCACTTCCTTGCTTGTTTCTTGGACAGACTTGATGACTTCAACACTGAATCTTAAAACACTGTTTCTTGAAGTGTTAAACACATCCTAAATCTACCCAATTACAAGTAAAGTGCATTTTGTCTAAAGATAAGCCAATTACATAAAATAGCGACATATGTCAACAACCAATTGAACTACATATGTCTTAACAATCTCCCCCTTTGGCAATCCGTGACAAAACCACAACAAACAAATGAAGATATGAGAGAAGTCATAAAACACTTAAACTCATATTCACTTGTTACATACAATAAAATATATCCTAACACAAACTCTTGAAAAATTTTGCAAGAAGAGAGTTTATGGCAAGTAAACTTTGACAACCTGTATTTCTGAAACACTTATAAACAAAACACATCAAGGCATCTTTGTGTGAAGCAGAAATAATAGACTGCATACAAGTAAAAGAAACATGTGTATAAAAACAGAAAAGAAACAACACATAGAAAGATAGGTGAAAGAAACATACATCATCATATATATCAAGAAATAAGTACAATGTATGTCAATACATGATCAATGTATCTCTAAAAAGATAGAAAAGAAAAAAATACATATGATCCTCACTACATCCCTCAATCCACACTCCCTCTATCAAAAATGTCCTATGCTAGCTCTCTCCCTAAGCATGACTACTCTCATACCCAAAACTACTCCCCCTTTTTGTCACGAGTGACAAATGGTAGAATGTCAAGAAGACATCTCATCAGAAGAGCTCGCATCTCCATCATCATCATCATCAGAAGCATCATCATCATCACCGTCATCATCAGCCTCAATCTCAAAAGAAACGTGAGGTGGTGGAGGAGAAGCCTCTAGAGCAAAGCCGCCCCAGGATGCCTGTCGCCTAGCGATGCGACCAACACGAACGTTCACTTGATACAACTCTGTGGAGAGTGTATCGAGACGAGCATCCATGCGCTGAAGTTGCGCCATGATGTCTCCGAGAGTGACGTCGCTCGAAGAAGAAGGAGCAGATGTCGCTCGAACAGATCTGGAGGTAGTCGGACGGGAGGAAAGAGTAGCACCATCTAACTGTCTCGATCTAAACTGTGCCTCGCTACGTTTTATGGTAGCGACGTCTATGGCAGACATGACATGATATGGATCGGACGAAGGGAATGGGATGAAAAAATGGCAAAGAATCCTCGTGATAGCAGAAGGGAAAATGAGCTTATCACGGGTGGCCGTATCTCTATAGACATCTATGATGGAGAAAATAAAGTGTGAAGGGAAGTCTATAGAGAGATCCTCTAGGAGGGATAACAAAAATTGAGCACGAGGCTCTGTGATAGAGTTATAGTGAGAAAGTGGGTGCAAAACAAAAGTCATCACCATGTTAAGGAAACGAAGACCTTTAGCAAAAGGCCAACATGGTGTATACTGATGATCTCCCCAAGAGGAAGGATGCTCACAGAACGCCGAGATCATCTCATCTTTGGACACAGTCCAAAGACGCTCACAACTAGGGTAATCAGGATGATCCACCCTAGGAACATGAAGCACCTCTGAAACTAACTCCGGAGTGACAGCAAAGCGCGTACCTCAAACGCTAGAGTAGAAGAGAGGTACTGAAGAATCGATCCCGTGGATGTTGGAGTAAAACTCCTGTATCAACACGAAAGGACATGTGACCGGGACGTCACACAGTGACTCCCAAGCCCGACTGTGAATGATATCGGGTAGGTCAGTATCGGCAAAGTCTGCTAGGACAACGTGGTGTTCCGAATGAACACCTCGTTTAGAGAAGTTCTCCGAGAAGTCCTTATGGGCTTTCTCATCACGGAACCGGATAGATAATGGAGTAGAATCCGAAAAAGAAGATCCCTTAAAACGCAGAGGGTTCTGGGATGGAATAGACTTACGTTTAGGTACCATAGACACTACTAACACAAACATAGAGAGGGGGAAGAAGAAGAGAGACAAACAGAAAAGTCCCAAGCAGTTCAATATTGGAATAATATATTGAAAAGAAAGAACGTATGCATGGGAAATGCATGAACATGTGACATGCAACAATAAAAACATCACGGGCTCAACCCAATCCAAACCTAACAGCACACAACAGATTTGCACACATCTAAATGCATGAAAATATAATTAGAATGCTAATGTGACACAATGCATGTAGTTTTAAAGATCAAATTTATAAAACCAACCCAAAAATTTCATGAAAACCTCAACAATTTTGAAAAATCCCAAAAAATTTCAAAAACACAAAACCTAGGGTTTTAAAACATGAAATGCATGAATAATGAGAGAAAAGATGCTTACCAAGTGATGAAGATCAAGAAAAACACTTGAAGAATCCTTAGGAAGAGGTTTGGAGAGAGTGAGAAAGGTTTTGGGAGGGAAAACACTAGCTATCGAGTGAGAGAGATCGAGTGAAATGAGAGAAAATCGAGAGGAATCCTTTTATAGACCTTCAGTAATTCTCGACAGATGCAGGTATCGGGATGTGTCGAGACAGCTATCGAGGTAGGTGTTGAGAAAATGAATGTCGACAAATGCAACTATCGAAGTCATGTGTCGAGAAAGAAGAATCAAACATGAAAGAACCTCGATCGATCCAGAAGTTGTTGAGAAGCTATCGAGCAGACAAAAAGTTTCTCGATCGATCCACAAGGTGTCGAGGATGTGTCGAGATTGTGTTTAGAAAAAGTTTAAGAAGCTCGACATACAGCTAGGTGTCAAGAGGTGTCGAGGAGGTGTCGAGATGCCTTTAAAAACAGTTTTTCAAAAGAGGAAAAACACAGACATGAATGCAATCACACATGCAACTCAACCAAAGATCCAAGCAACACATTAAGCTCTCAAAATCATCTCTCAACAGACAAATTAGGCACATGATTCCCAAAACACGTACACACACACTAAACAAGTCTAACCAATTTTATATTTCAAAAACAAGTTAAGACAGTTTAGTGAGCATACATCAACGCATGTAAACCTTGTGATGGCCAAATCACATTGTACCTGCACATGTATCAAAAATAGCAAAGAGTATTGCGTGTTGTGTGTGAAAACATCGCAAGATTGCATAAGTTTCTCAAAGTTATAACGATTTGAGATATGAGAAAATCACTTCAACTCACACACAATCATAACTATTTGATGGAGACTATCACCTTTGAGGTACATCCTATAACTCTCACATCTCCTAGAAAACACGCTTGCAACCATATTTTAAAGCATTTTGATTTCTTTTTATTTCTTTGCATATTTTCTTTTATTAAGCATATTATGCATGGGCATACAAGAGAAAGAAAAGAAATACCCAATTATGTTAAGTTTTTGACATTGCACTTTTTCTATGCCGAAGCATACAGATGTCATTGACATTGCACTTTTGCTATGCCGAAGCATACAGATGTCATATCATGATTGGCGAGTAACAGTGGTGAAATGATTATTTATGCCTTTCTCTTAGGATTTTCTAGTCCTACCCCTCAAACAGAGTGATACGAATGTTAAGTAGAAGAGATGACTTAACCTTACTCATCACAAACAAAGAGCTACAAAGCTCACTTGCTTAGTTGTGCAGAAGAATGCTCATCTAAGCTACAGGTGATACAAAATTTAGAAAACTCTGTTTCAATGGCCATTATAAAAGTTTACATGAACCAATGCATACAAACACACACTGTTTTTGTATTTTTCAATTTTCCAATTTTTTTTATTTTTATCAGAAAAGCAAAAATAAAACACAAAACTGAAAACACACAAACAAAAACAAGCTAAAGAAAGCAAAACAATGCATAAAACTAAACTGACTCAAAACAGTAAAGAAACATACAAGTAATGCAACACAATAAAACAGGGAGAGAGAAGAAGAAGTGACCACTATCACTTAGAATCCTTTGCCTTCCACACCTTGGAAGAACCTTTCCTTTTAGTCAACCCTTGAACCGGTGAAGAGGGAGAAGAATATGAACCATTCAAGTTCGAAAGGAACATGAGAGCTTTAAGAATGTCTCCAAGAGGAGCGAAAGAGGTCTGAAGCTGATTCTAGCTTCCAGATGCTATCATGCCATTGCTTTGTTGAGTGGCTAGCCACTTGTAACAATTTGGTCGAGTATGATCGGCAACACCACAATGATAACAGAGATGCGGCTTCTTCTATTTGGGCTTTTGAGAGATAGCCTTCTTAGTCCTAAAGTTTCTAGTTTCCCTTTTCTCAACTTTAGGGGGTGCTCCTAGGATGGACTTGCCCTTGTCTACATTCTCATTAGCTAATTTAGTTTTAACATTTTTATCCTCAGTTTTAATGTTATTAGCAGGTGGAACAAAGACAGTAGTATTAGCAGAAGGAGTATTAGAGAGAGAATTCATACCCCAATCCAGTACGATCTATAGAAGATTTCTAAGCACTTAGCATCTCATCCAGCTTTGCACTTGATGTCCTTCCCAATTGTGCTCTGACTTGAAACAGCTCCGCTTCAAGCTTCTTGGTCCTCTCAACCAAGAAATTGTTTTCTAACCTCAGTGCCTCAATAGTCTGATTTGCTTCATCAACCTTAGTGGAAAGCTCCTTACGGTCAAGTTTCACATCACTGAGTTTCTTGGTGGCCAGCCTATAGAGTTTCTCATACTTCTCAGAAAGCTTGTACAGTTTCTCATAGGCAGTATGGATATCATCTTGATCATCCATAGTCTCAAATTTGGCATCCACCAATTCCTTTTCTTCATCCACTTCTTCAGTAACCCCATCAGTAGGATTAACAGTGGCAGTGAAGGCATTTAAGATTCCGTCATCTTCATTTTCGGAATCATCCTCGGGCTCCGTGTCGCTTAAGGTAACAGCAAGTGTCTTGCTCTTCCCTATGCTCTTAAGGTACGTTGGACACTCTTGTTTCATGTGTCCAAAGCCTTGACACCCAAAGCATTTTGGCCCAGCGGGAACAGTGTACTGACCGCTATCCTTGATATCCTTCTTCCCTTTATCCGAATTCTTGAATTGTGAAGAACTGGATTGCCTACGGTCTTTGTTGAAGCCTTTTCCATTGGCATTTTTCATAAACTTCTTGAATTGCCTTGTAATATAGGACTTCATTTTAGAATCTTCATCATCTGAAGAATCATCTGTATCACTGCTCTTGGCCTTTAATGCCATGCTCTTGCCCTTGCTTGACTTGCCTAATCTAGTCAGCCCTAACTCGTAAATTTGCAAGTTTCCAACCAGCTCAGTCAGAGGAATTCTGTCAATATCCTTCGATTCCTCTATCGCTGTGATCTTAGCATGGAATCTCTCGGGCAGCGATCTGAGCACTTTCCTTACTATCTTGGGTTCAAGAATGGTTTCCCCAAGATTGAAGGCTGAGTTCACTATGTCTTTGAGCTTGGCATAGAACTCATCAAATGACTCATCCTCCTCCATCTTAATTTCTTCAAAGCTTGTGGTGAGCCTCTGTAGCTTTGAATCCTTGACAGCCTTAGTTCCCTCATAGGTTGTCTGGAGGATGGTCCATGCTTCCTTAGCAGTTTCTGTTGAGGAAATTTTCTTGAACTCCTCATTGGTGACCGCACTGAATAGGGCATTCAATGCTTTGCTGTTGAAGTTTACCGTCTTGATCTTGGCATCATCCCAATCGGCCGGCGCTTCTATAGGCTTGGTCCAGTCTATCTCCACAGCTTGCCACACCTTCTCATCTAAAGACTGCAAGAAAGCTCTCATGCGTACTTTCCAGTATGCATAGTTAGTACCATCAAATAATGGAGGTATAATAAGAGATTAACATCTATCCATGACAGCAGGGGTCAATGGATCACACATAAGGATTAAACCCTAATCAGAGTGTGCTTACTCTGATACCACTTGACAGGCCACAAACACGTTGACCCCTTGTGATAAACTAAATTGATAATTAGCCAAGTTATTAATTAATCAAGTTAACATGCAAAATCACGTGTCAGCACAAACAAATCACCAAAACTAAAGTTATGCAGCGGAAAATAAATGACACGGTGATTTGTTTACGAATAGGGAAAACCTGACGACAAAAACCTCCACCGGGTGATTTAAGGTCACCACTCCCGAAACTCCACTATTATCACAACAAGCGGTTACAAGCAAGGAATCCCAAGTACCTTACCAACCTACAGTTGAACCTTATCCCAATACCCAATTGGACTTGCTCTATAGTGACAATTTCTCCTTTCAATGCACAGCTCCCAAGTACGTGACTAACCAGATGCGCAAATCCCAGTACGTGACTTCAATTCACCAACTAGAGAGAGAGTTGTTGGCTGCAAAGTTCTTCAATTCATCTGCACAATGAAGATAAAGAAGATGCTCGGTTACAAGCCCTACGGTGCACATTACACAGCAATCTTCTTCACAAGAGATGAACTAGGGCACGAACTTTGTCTTTGATCACAAATTGCATGAACAAGGATTGCTCAATACTTGTGCAACTTGCATCTTGTTTGACAGCCCTTAAAACAATCCTTTTATATGTCTAGGGTTAGGAGAAAAGAAGTCCCAAAGACACATTCACGGATTAGACTTAAAACAGAACTGAAAATCTGTTTTCTTTAAACCTCAACAGATAGAGGTGTCGAGGATCTGTCGAGAAGCTGTCGAGGCTCGGGCTAAAATAGCTTCTTAAAGCTCGATAGATGCATGTGTCGAGCCAGGTGTCGAGCTTTAGTAACTTGCACTTCCTTGCTTGTTTTTTGGATAGACTTGATGGCTTCAACACTGAATCTTGAAACACTATTTCTTGAAGTGTTAAACACATCCTAAATCTACCCAATTACAAGTAAAGTGCGTTTTATCTAAAGATAAGTCAATTACATAAAATAGCAACATATGTGATATGTCAACAACCACTTGAACTACATATGTCCTAACAAATCAAATTTGGTGCACTACTTTCATTATAAGCCAATATGAAAGGGATTTAATATTTGTCGAAGGATGACCAAACTCCATATCACATCCACCAGACAAACAAGTTTTTCTGGGACAATCCACCACACGGGATATTAGCCAATTAATTGCAGATAATTTGTTAGAATAAAAGTAAATTAACAGGCCAATTTCGAAAAATTAAAAGTCCAAGTGATTTTTCTTTGATGTTGAAATTTTTTATGATTTTGTTTTTTCCTTAGCACTATCACCATGTATTCTTTTCACTTTTCTTATAAAATAACTAAAAGATAAATAAATAAACACATGATATATCACAATTGATGAAAAATAAAATAGAATACAAAAAGTATGATAAGAAATTTATTTTCGTTTTATATTTTGGTCATAAACAAAATTCTTTATCCCATTTTTTTTATTCCACTTTATACTCATCCAATCATGATTCCTATGTGTCAAGATTTTTTTTCTATTTTAAATTTTGGCTACTTTATAAGGAAAAGAAAAAGGAGTATGTGAGAAGTTGTAATTAGTAGACTATAAAGTAAAATATAAAAAATGAGACATAAGATTTTTATTCATTTGTCTTGTATTCTATTTTAGGATATCCCAAAATATATATATCTTTTTGAAAAATTAATAGACATAAAATTGGTTACTTCTATAAATTATCCTTTACTTTATTTAAACACCACTCTTTCACTAAAGGTTAAATTAAAAAAAAAAATGTAATTTTAGATACCTATATCTTCTTTGATTTGGAAGACAATGTTAGGATCAGTGCCTTAAAATCCAATTTATTGTCATATTTTTAAGTAATAGTATTTAATTATATGAGACTATTTGTACATGAACTAATTGGACATTATCATATAATCCTTAAGATGCATTGTATGTAATCTATTTGCTTTAGTTATAAATAATATAAATCACAAGTTTCTTGTAAACTAAAAAATGTAGTTCATAGTCGATGATGAAATCGGGTATTTTATTTGTGAAGACTATAAGGCCTACAATGCAATTATATTTTCATTGTGGTACTTGTTATATAATTAATAGTAACTTTTGACTTGTCAAAGAGCTATAGCCCAAAACCCATTGAAGTTAGAGTTTTATTTGTCCATTTGGTCCCATCTTAAGCCACATACTAATGCCCAATTGTATTAGCCCAAAAGGCAAACCCAATTAATTAATCTATTGATTATTCAATAAGAGTCATTAAATAAAATAACTACCTAAACAATTAAAACGTAATTAAGTACAAATGTACAATTAAAAGGAAAGAAAACAGTTTTCTCTGGTATCTCTTTTCAAACAAACTTTTCATAATACAAGAAAAAGAACTTGTTAAGGTCAAACAAACTTTTCATAACACAAGAAAAAGAACTTGTTAAGGCCAGAATGAGGTTAGTTGCAGGAAGCTGTTACAAATGAGTGTACTTTAGTTCGGAGGTCACTTATGTGTGTCAAAGTTGTGCTGATGTTTAATAGATTGATGTGTAATAATGTATTGTAATTGAGAAAGTAGGTCGTTAGTTTGCTAGGAAAACTAGAATTGGATACAAATAGCAAGCAACTAAATTGAAAGTACGTACTTAGTTAATTAGTCATGCCAGAATTGTTACAAATTGTTGGCAACTGAATTATATAAAGGGAACAAGGATCTCAATAATCGAATCATTGAAGAATTAACCCAAGCCATTACCTAATCTCCCTTATTCCCTCTCTTATCTCTTCCGCACTTCTTGGAGGCCGGGTTGGCCTCAAATTCAACCCAAACTATCTTCCTTTACTACTTAATCCTTAGAAAGATCCTAATAAAACGTACAAAGAATTGACCACACATCTTGGGCACCGTGTGAAATTGGGGTAAGGTTGAATGGTTTTTGAGATTGATCATCTACTTTGTTTCTTAGAATCACCACATTAAGGTATGCTTTCTAATTTTTGTTCTAATATTCAAGATTGTATGCTATTTCTCATGAATAAAGTAGATTCTTATGTTGCTTTCGTTGTATCTTTTTGCATTTGATGCAAAACTGTGTTTTCCGATAGACAATGCATAAGACTTTTGGTGCATTTGATTGAAGTGAAAATAGGGTGGGTAGAAAATGTAAGAGAGAAATATGAGAGATTTTAGGTGAGAAGAGTGTATGGTTGGAGTGATTTGGGAAGAAGGGGAGAGTAAACGGTGGGACTTGGTTGTTTTCTTCCTGAGCCAACCATTTTTCAGCTCCTCCCCCCAACATCCCCGTCCCCCCTCCAATTGGAGAGAAAATGAGGGGAGAAAAGGTTGGTTGGCCCACCAGTTTTTTTTTTTTTTTTTTCCTTTCTTTTTATGGGCTATTTGCTAAATGTTTGGTTTGCTTATTTTATTCCAAAACAATATTTTTTTTTTTTGCAGTTATAAAACATTTATATATAAAAAAAATTACGTAATAGGGGAATAGTAAATTTATACAAACTTTATTTTTCATTCCTCCACTTTTCCATCCTCCAACCAAATACAAATAAAGAAAACTAAAACTTTTCCATCATCTCTCCCATTTTCTATTCTCCAACTTTTCCATTCCCAACCAAACCCACCCTATGTGATAAGTGACATTCCTTTATAAAACCAGATTTTCTAAACCAAACATAAAAAACTTGGTTTGACTCAACCTTTCAATTAACTGATTTAGTATATATCATCCTAGAACTTGGTTAAACTTCGGACAAATGGGCCTATAAAATTAAATGTAAACTTTGGCAATTTTATCTCAACCTCTCAATTAAATGAGTGAGAACAGTACCAGTGGCTTGATAGTTGATACATTGTATTTGTAAACTAAAAAATCATTAGATATTCCCAAAATATAGCGACATAATATTTCCTTCATTTGCATGAATTTAATTAGCAACATCCACAATTACGTGAGAGGGAAAATACTACGTCACTATAGTTCCTAATTACTGGATGACTACTATTGTAATTCCAAGTGAGAGATCTCTTATGGTGCATTTATGGTATTGTGCTGGCTTATTAACTAAGTTTGGATCCAGGTATCAGTTGGCTTGGTGGAGGGTCCAATGGTGTTCCAAAGTGTAGTCCTTAAACTCTTCATGTCCTTATTACTCTTTTTCTCTTCAACCATGACCACTGCCATTGCTACCTTGCCAAAACAACAAGAGCTAGATCGAATTTCAGCACTGCCTGGACAACCACCAGTCACATTTTCTCAATTTTCTGGCTATGTTACAGTCAACGAGCAACATGGACGCGCTCTCTTCTACTGGTTGACTGAAGCCACTTCTTTTCCTGAAAAGAAACCTCTTGTTCTTTGGCTCAATGGAGGTTAGTTTAGCTTGTTTCTCACTTTCTTTTAATTTCCACCGACTACGTACTATTCTTTTGTAATTCTAGGGTGAAAGGATAATAACAATTATCAATGAAAAGGGAAGGTCATAACCTCATAGCTAGGTGCTTCAATATATTTGTAAAAAGGTTGTACACAACTATAGAAACTCATAAATAATTTTTTTTTAAAGTAGAAAGATTATACGGTTATACATATTTAGTTATCCTTCATGTGAAAAATTAATGAATGCTCGAAGGGAATTAGTTTTGAAACATTTTTAGAAACTTTTTACAAGAAAAGAAAAGTATAACTAATTTTTTTAACGGGCTTTTATATTTCCTATAAAAGTGGTATAAAATTGTTCTTAAATGGTTTATTAACAATTTTCTTAGGAAATTTGTTAACAAAACACATCTTTCGTTACTAACTTGTAGCTATACTAAAATTATTCTACTTAACAAATGATCACTACTCTATTTTGTACCTACCACATGGCTTAACTTCACAAAAAATTGACCTGAATCATCTAATTAATAATTATACATTGCGTAATTGTGCAGGGCCAGGTGCTTCATCGGTGGCATATGGAGCATCGGAGGAAATTGGGCCATTTAGGATTAACAATTCTGGTTCTTCTCTTTATCTCAATGAGTATTCATGGAATAGAGGTAACAACCACTATTCAAAATAATTAATATTAAGCAAGTTGGTAAACCTTTATCTTTGCTAATTTGTGGCTAAAATTTGTCACCTCTTTACTTTTTGTGTTTACAGAAGCGAATCTTTTATTTCTTGAGTCGCCTGTTGGTGTTGGTTTTTCGTACACAAATACAAGCTCCAATCTTAAAGATTCTGGAGATAAACGAACTGGTACTAGATTTTGATGATTTTTTATTATTATTTAATTTCTAAAAAATTATGTCGTAAGTGAATCCTGTGCATTACTAATTGTGTGACACAGCTGAGGATGCTCTGGTATTTCTAATTAGATGGATATCAAGATTTCCACAATACAAACATCGAGAATTCTACATTGCTGGGGAGAGCTATGCTGGTATATATATATATATATATATATATATATATGTGCAACAAATAACTAATAACTTATTATTACATAATTATGAGTAATTCTAAATAATCTTAAGCTAATGTTTTCATTTTTTTTTTATAGGGCATTATGTTCCCCAATTGGCAGAGAAAATTGTTGAATATAATAAGGCACTCTTGCAACCCGCCTTCAACTTTAAAGGATTTATAGTAAGTAATACATAATTAACACAAATTTGAACTCCAAGTTTGATCATAACTCTAATTAAAAAATTTCAATCAAATTATGCAGGTGGGGAATCCATCATTTGATAATTACTATGACAAAATTGGAATTATAACATATCGGTGGAGCCACTCAATGATATCTGATAAAATCTACCAATATATTCTCAAGGAATGCAATTTCAAGGAGGTAAATGAATCTTCGGTATGTGCTGGTGCACAGACGTACGCCGAGAAATACGAGCTTGGATTTGTAGATCAATACAGTATTTATACAACACCTTGCGTCACATTGATTAATGATACTTGGAATCCTCCAAGGCTCAAAAATACTCTATTGCATCAAAGCGTTTCTGGATATGATCCATGTACAGTGCATTATGCAGAGAAATATTATAATCTACCGGAAGTGCAAAAGGCAATGCATGCAAATGTTAACGGAATTTTTCACAACTGGACTGCTTACAGGTTTTCTATTTAACGACTTGATACTTTTTGTTTATGTATTTACCTTTTAATAATTTGATAATTGGGAGATAGTGATTTGAACCTAGATATCTTTATTCTTTATTAGAGAATAGAGACATTAATGAAAATGTGAGTTGAGCCATAAGGTTATTAACTTTGCTTGTTTATTTTTAAAATTGAAAACATAAACCTAAGTGTTTGATGAATGCATCTAATGCTTATATATACTTTTTTATTGTGCAGTGATGGTATCCACAACAATTGGACAGATTCTGAATTTTCTATGTTACCGACATACAAGAAGTTGTTTGCAGCTGGTCTAAGAATCTGGGTTTTCAGGTAAAAGTTTTTAAATTCTAGGGATAGAAATTTTTATAATTAAAGCAATATTAATTTTATATTAACATCACTTATATTAACACACATTACGATATTTGTGCCCTAAACTTTGAACTTTTTATAAATAGATATGAATAAATATATTATATATCACATTGCATGAGAAACGTTAAAATCGGCAAAAATTTCACTATTGTCTCACGTTTTTTCTCCTCCTTGAAATCTAGAATAGAAATATGATTTCCCCATTGTATTTTGGGTAGTGTAAGTTGTGTTCCTTGGAAGTACAAGGAAAAGGCAAGTTGTTTGTTGTCTACTAGTCCGCGTGTTTGAGGTTCTATGGGGAGCTTCTCCATCATAATTTGGTACAATATAGTACAATCTTGATGAGGAATTTTCTTGGGTTTTGTACACTTAATTGCCACAGATCAATATTTGTACCTGGGCACTTGCTGTCACAGTCACTTGAATTGAGATCTGGTATTGCACCTCAAACAATTCACCTACTTTCTTTCACAAATTTTTTTACAATTTTTACATTTTAACTTTAACTTTTTAAACCTTCTTTAATATATTTTATTTAATGGTTGAAATTGAAAGTTATTTTTTCAACTTTCAATCTCAGCCATTGATTACAATTGCATCAGGTGCAATACTCTAATCTAAATCCTGGTAAACATCAGCTTTAACATCACGCTGTAAGTTATTTTTGGCCGTTGACCTGGATTGGGCTACGTACAACTACAAGTGACGAGATAATATTAAGACCCTACAACAATGAACAAAAAGACTATGTTTAAGAAAAAAAAAGACTGTGTAAGACTATGAATAATTGAAAATTTTATTATATTTTTTATAGTTATTTTTTATTTTCTATAAAATGTTATTAAAAATAAATAATTAATGTGTGCTGT
This sequence comes from Castanopsis chinensis, assembly GCA_032878915.1. Classification (NCBI taxonomy): domain Eukaryota; kingdom Viridiplantae; phylum Streptophyta; class Magnoliopsida; order Fagales; family Fagaceae; genus Castanopsis; species Castanopsis chinensis. Next base: position 16,728,420 of record JAVQMG010000121.1, read on the forward strand.
AGGAGCATACATTAATCGACTCATTTAAAAAAACCTATATGAATAAAATTTAGATACAACCCATCAAAGAAGAACAATTCTCTAACCTTCTTTTTGATTCATTAACATGCGCACTGTAAAACTATTGTATTAGGCTATGGCCTATTAAATTATCTTCCCTGACCTGATATTTGATACATTTTCCGTACAAAAAGAGGCACTCTACAATTTCAAAATGTCTAGTCACATAACATCCCAATGAAAATTTAACATTAGAAATCTGTCTAAGATTACAAAATTTTTCACAACTTCAATCTCCTCATAATTGTGATGTAACAGATTGTGAGTGGTGAAAAAAAAAAAAAAAGCGGTTCATATGAAATTGACAAGCAGTCAATTACAATTTATCATGTATAATAATTATCGTAAAAATTATGATTTTTTATGTGATACTAGAATTATTCTAATATTAACGTCGGTAGTTCCTTCGCTATAGATTTCATCTCTTGATTTGAAAGGCCATAAACTTGGGCTTGCCTAGCCATCTTCCTGGCTTTGTACACTTCTTGTAGTTGTACCAAACTTCAAATTTATAGCCAGACTCCTTAAGCTAAAATTTATATTTTGAACAAATTAAGATTGAATGCTTTATCGTAATTATGAGAGAATTGGTTATCTGTTATCACTCTGTAGTCTATACTCTATATGCGGCTCTTGCATGCAATTTTTCTTTTCTTTTTCTTTATTTATAAAATCTTGCATGCATATTATGATCCATTGCGTTTGCCTCCCATGCATTATTGATAATTTACTGTTTATAGACTAAAGCTTTTGTTTATAAACATACTCAATTCCATATCAAAACAAACAAATAAGCATAACAAATATTATGAAGCCTTGGCTACATGAGAGGTTGTGGTGATACAAATTAAAGAGTAGTGTAAATGCAATTGCTATTGGTTTGAAAAGTAATTAAGATGTAGAAACAAAGGGAAAGATCTAATTTTTAAGGCAATTGCTTCTATGTTGATGCAGTGGGGACACAGATTCAGTGGTTCCAGTGATTAGCACTAGGCTAGCCCTCAACCATCTCAATCTCACAGTTAAAACTAAGTGGTATCCATGGTACGCAGATGATCAGGTAATTAAACACAATTTCTTACCAAAAATCAGTCAAAACCTCGAACACACTAACAACAATATATAGATAGGTAAATAAATATTCACAAAGAAATGTTACAATAATCTGAAAATTAAACTTCTTTTATAGGTAGGAGGAAGGACAGAGGTCTACGATCAGCTAACTTTTGCTACAGTGAGAGGGGCTGGCCACGAGGTTCCAAAATATCAACCCAAGCGAGCACTCATTCTTTTCAAATCTTTTTTGGCAGGGAAGGAATTGCCAAAATCTTGACAAATTACTTGGGGATGATAACTAAAGAAAATTGATTATCTTTGAGCAACTTATTAAGTGTGATTGTTTCATGATTTGGATTTATATATTACAAATCTAAAATTAGTGCCTCTATATATGGAACAAGATCCTCTCCATTTCAAGTCACAAATCCAAAAAATAAGATCTTAACCTTGTTTGAGAAAATTGAGAGGATAAACCGTGGCATTTTCACTAATGACTTCCCTTCCCTATGTGACATGCCATTTAATTTAGAAAACCAACTGAGTAACCCAATTTCAATCCTTAATTAAGGACCAAAAGCAATTGAAGTGCATCCCAGATACCAGAGTGAGATTCTGCATAATTGGAAGGTTGACAGACCCCCTATTAATCAATTAAATAGTTTAAAATTTTTTCCTTCTTTCTAAATATATTTCCAAGATATGCACTCAGTAATAATTGGATCCTTAAATGGGCATGTTTCTCAGCCTAAAATCTAATAGTTGAGCATCATTAGATACTTATCAAGATTTTTTGTTTTTGTTTATTAAGTTAGTGTTACCCAGAATAATTTTTGCTGGCTTTTCCACCCTTTTCCTTCATTCCAGAAAATTATCTTCAACAATTTTCCTGTTAATATGTTTTCCAAAATTTATTCTTAAAAGCGAAAAACAAAAGCATATTGACAAGGTCAAATTCAACTTTCATCAGTCAAGCCAGGCCATCAAACCAAACCAGAAATTTCCCCTAATAGTCACCCCAAACTGCTAACTTTTACTTCATATTCTACTAACGTACTTTCAATTAAAAGATGTATACAAGCTATTCTAATAACAATGCATCTAAATGGCAATGGATCAGTAACAGCAATGAACATGCCCATGAGGGTGCAAGGACAAGAATAAGACAGTGGAAATGCAAAGACCCAATGGCTACAAAAGTTTTCAATAAACAAGAACACCTCATTCAAGATTAATTATGCTGCTTCAGGGTTCATGTGGTTATCTCATGGGACTTGAGTGATTATATTTGCTCTTGCAAAGCATCTAATCAAGAAATCCACATGCCAAATCAGTGTTCCATAAATTTTGAACAATGATATAGGAAGATCCAAAACAGACCCTTTTTGGAATTTAATAGATGTAAGAAAATCCTGCTATAAGAATACGTTTTACATTTTTTTTTTTTTTTAGGACCATCTCCTCCCCAATATATAAGCTATGGAGAATGAACTCAATGAAGTGCTAAGTTCAATCTCATACCTATTAATAATAAAAATAAAATAGCCAAACTACACAGACCTCCCCTAAGGTTTTACCAAATGACACTGCCCCTCAAAAATTATGGAAGAAATGATACTCCTTTCCTTGAAATTTGTATAAATACAAAAGATAAATCCCTGAATGACTTCCCAAATGAAATATTTCATTAAAAAAAAAATTCCTATACAAAAAATGGACAAAATGACACTTATACCCTCTTGAGGTTTGTATAAATAAGTAGGAACTTTTTTTATAATAAAATTGAAATATTCCATTAAGGAATTTAGTAAGAGAGAGCATGGACCAGTTTGTTGCATTTATACAAACCTCGGCAGAGCATGGACTATTTTGTTGCATTTATATAAACCTCAAGGGCAAAGTGTCATTTTATTCTTAATTTAGGAATTCAGTAAGAGAGATCATGGACTAGTTTGTTGCATTTATACAAACCTCAAGGGAGGAGTGTCATTTTATTCATAATTTAGGAGTGTCATTCGGAAGACCTCAAGGGAAGTAGGTTTAATTTACCCAAATAAAAGTGATATTAAGATGAAGTGAGAAGTATGTGTAACTTGAGGATGCTCATCCTGGTCCTAATTCCATTGCAGCCTCAATGATCTCTATGCGAACAGGTTGCTGGTTTCCAAATAGTCTTACCTAAAAGCATCACTTAAGAATTATTGTAAACTTCATTGAATAAATAAATTAAGGCATGTAATTAACATTAAGAAATGATTAATTCATGGCGAAAACTACATTTTCGTCCCTACATTTTTACACGATTCTCACTTTAGTCTCTATCTTTTATTGTCACCACTTTTAGTCCCTATTTAGAAAAACGCTTTCCATTTTAGTCCTTTCCGTCAATGCTCTAACGGCACTAAACTATGCAGTAGACAGAATTATTAAAACAATAATAAAAAAATTTATTTTGACATTAAAAAATGCCACGCCAGCATCTAAATTAAAAAAATTAATTTATTAATTTTAATTAAATAAAAAAATTAAAACCGAAAATTACATTAATTGAGATCAAAATGTATCTTGAACAAGAACAACAAGAACACAAATCCAGATCTAAGAACACAAAATTAAATTGTAGATCCATATAAGAACACATGCCCAGATTTTCTAGCATTTTCTTGACCTTTCTTATCATCCAAACACAAAAACACAAACATAGACTGATTTCCAGCAAGAACAAAAATGCAAATGCAAACACAAACCCAGCAACACACAAACGCAGGCCTAGTAACTACTCGAGAGCTCCACCACGAGGGCCACAGCTTGGTGGTCTTTGAGCGAGGCGACCAAGTTGGCAGCACCTGGGTCTACACCCAGAATGTCGAATCCGGCCCGATTGGAATCGAACCGACTTAGACTAGGGTCCACTCCAGCCTCTACGACTCCCTCCACACCAACATCCCCCGAGAGGCCATGGGCTTCAGGTACTACTCGTTCGTCCCCAAAGACGACTCGGACAGAGACCCGAGACGGTTCCCTGGTCACCGAAAGGTTCTGATGTATCTGCAAGACTTCACACGAGAGTTCAGGATTGATGAGTTGGTGAGGTTTGAAACAGAGGTAGTGCGTGTGAGATTGGTGGAGGATGAGGAGAAATGGAAATAAGATCAAAACAGAGGTCAGGCAAAGAAATGGGTTTGGAATTGGATGAGATATTTGATGCTGTTTTTGTTCTTGCGGGAAATCAAATTGTGTTCGTATTTTTGTGTTTGGTTGACAAGAAATGGCAAGAAAATGCTAGAAAATCTGGGCATGCGTTCTTATGTGGATCTATAGTTTAATTTTGTGTTTTTAGATCTGGGTTTGCGTTCTTGTTGTTCTTGTTCAAGACACATTTTGATCTCAATTAATGTAATTTTTTGTTTTAATTTTTTTATTTAGTTAAAATATTTTTTTAATTTAAATGCTGACGTGACATTTTTTAATATCAAAATAAAATTTTTATTATTATTTTAACAGTTCCGTTTGCCATATAGGTCAGTGCCGTTAGGGCACTGACAGAAAGGATTAAAATGGAAGGCGTTTTTCTAAATAGGGACTAAAGATAGTGAAAATAAAATAAAGGGACCAAAGTGGGAATCGCGTGAAAATGTAAGGACGAAAGTGGTTTTCGCCTTAATTCATTGGAGGATTTTTTTTTTTTAAATAAAAATAGCTCAAACTTGAATCGTGCCCGTGGATGGTTTTCACAAGTGAATGTAAGAAAAGAAAATATTTAAAAAAAAAAAAACATTTCTGAGTTCTTCATGTTCATCTTTTTTTAAAAATTTGAAACCATTAATATTAATGCTTTCAAATTTTAAAAATTAAATTTTCAGTTTAAAAAAATAAAAAACTTTTGATTACCAAAAATTAATTTTTTGTAATCAAATTTTTTTTTGTTGGTATTTTTGGCTATAGTGGCGTTTTAAAATGCTGCTATAGCCAATTTTTTTTAAAAAAAAATGAGGATTTATAGCAACATTTTTAAAACACCGCTATAAGGTATGGATCTATAGTGGCGTTTCAAAACGCTGCTATAGCCTTTTTTTTTAAAAAAAATTGGGCCTATAGCAACGTTTTGTAAATGCCACTATAGGTCTAGCTTTTCGTAGTAATAATAATCGTTAGATTATTTTTTTTTCTTTAGTTGGGACTTCTACTCATATGTTATATATCCAACACTTTGGACTTATGTTCATTTGTCAAGTTCAATCAAATTGTATGTAATATATAGGTAGCACATTTGTCAAGATTTTCATGAGTTCAGCTAGGTCAGAATTTGAAATTTGTCTTAAAACTTGCACATCAAATTATTAAAATTGATCAATCAAATATGGTGAACTACTTTCATTGTAAATCAATATGAAACTGATTTAATATTTGTGGAAGGATGACCAAACTCCAAATCACATTAACAAGACAAACAAGTTTTTCTAGGACAATCTACCACATGGGAGATTGGCCAATTAATTACAAATAATTTGTTAGCATAAAAGTAAGTTAACAAGCCAGTTTTTAAAAATTAAAATTCCAAGTGGTTTTCCTTTGTGTTGAAATTCTTACTATTTTTTTTTCCTTTGCACCATCACCATGTATTCTTTTCACTTTCCTTATAAAATAACTATAAAAAAACACATGACATATTGATATTGATAGAGCATAAAATATAATACAAAAAGTATGATAGGGAATTTGTTTTCTTTCTATATTTTGGTCATAAACAAAAATACTCTATCCTATTTTTCATATTCCACTTTATACTCCACAAATAACGATTCTCATGTGTCATGATTTTTTTTCTATTTTAAATTTTGGTTATTTTATAAGGAAATAAAAAGGAGTATGTGGGAAGTTGTAATTAGTAGAGTATAAAGTAAAATACAAAAGGTGAGACATAAGATTTTTATTCATTTGTCTTGTATTCTATTTTAAGATGTCCCAAAATATATTCCTCTTTGAAAAGTTAATAGACATAAAATTGATTACTTCTCTAAATTACCCTTTACTTTATTTAAACATAAATCTCTCTCTCCAAAGTTAAATTAAATACTATTCTTCTCAAAAAAAAAAATTAGCATTGTAATTTTAGAAACCCATGTCTTTTTTTTTTTTTTTTCTTTTTGGAAGACAATGTTACCCCAAAATCCAATTTATTATCATATTTTAAGTAATTAAATTATTTACTTATATGAGACTATTGTACATAAACTAATTGGACATTATCATATGGTCTTTAGGATGCATTGTACGTGATTTATGTAATTTAGATACAAAAGATATAATAGACAAGTCCCTCGTAAACTCAAAAACGTAGTTCGTTGTTGAAGATAAAATTTGGTGTTTCATTTATGAAGACCATAACAAGTCAACCAAGATGGGTTGTCTTGATCATAGAATTGGGAGACTTCTAGTTAATGTGATGGTGTGTCTTAAGTGCTTAAGACAAATTGAAGGGGACCATTGTAAGATTGATTATTTAATTAACAATTGTCACATGAATAATAAATTTCATGAATTCTATTTTTATAAACTCTCAATCCTGATACGATTGTGACCACTTTCAAGAAATATATGTTGCTTTGACTTATCATAAATGAGATCTAATATCACAATCAAAACCTCTATATTTCAGGCAACTACAAATAGTGTTAAAGGAACACATATTTTCAAAATTGAATCCATAGTCTCTTTCAAGAGAGACATGAAATATGCCATTGAGATAAGTTTAATGGGAATTGGTTATTCAAAGTACTGAGATGATCATTCAGTTAAAAAAACGTTACTAAATTTTATACTTAATGAAAGATTAAATTTCAAAAAATATATAAATAACTAAAATATTAGGACTCAAGGAATAAAATTAGTAATTCACAAAGTAACAGTTCATTATAACTTTGTTTACTATGGATATTTCATGAAGGGGTCAAATCATATCATATTAAAGTCTTGGGATATAAGTTGTTAGTAAGGCTTTAAGTGCACCTATAGTTCCATAGTGATACTTGTTATATAATTAATGATAACTTTGGACTTGTCAAGAGCTGATGAAAGCCCAAAACCTATTGGAGTTAGAGCCCCAGTTATCTCTTTGGTACCATCTTAAGCCACATATTAATGCCCAATTGGGTTATCCCAAGAGGCAAGTCCAACTAGTTAAAACATACGTAAGATGGAAAGAAAATAATTTTCACTTGTATTTTTCTTCAACAAAATTTTCATTATAAAAGAAAAAGAACATTTGCAGGTTGCTAATGTGCCAAAGCTGTGCTGATGTTGTTTCTCTATTTATCTCACTTTTTTTTTCTTTTCTCATTTTATACACATGTTTCTTGTTTATTTAACTTGTCATTGTTTTTCACATGATATCTTGATGCATCTTGTTTAGTGCCTTTTAGGAAGACAGGTTAAACCCAAGTCAAGATTCCGAGACTTTTTCTCACAGCAACTTCCAAGGTTCAAATCTTTTAGACTAAGCTTACTTTCTATGTAATTAATGGAGAGATTGTTAGTTTAATTTTCTCTCATAATTAAGTTTGTGGTTTTGTCACGGATTGCCAAAGGAGGAGACTGTTAGGGTCATATTTTCTATGTATTGGCTTATCTTTTGACAAAATGTACTTTACTTGTAATTGAGTTGATCTAAGTTGGGTTTAATGTATCAACAAATGTGTGAAGTTTACTTTACAAGTGATATCATTAAAGGCACGAAGATTGATATAAGAAATAAGTGAAGAAAAGTTTTTTTTTTTAGGGGGAAAGTGAAGAAAAGTTGTTTCATTAAATCTCGACCCTTGTTTCGACATTAGCATCTATCGAGACATCATGAAAAATTCTCAACATAAGCTCGACACTTCTTGAAACCCTAGCCTCCTCCTACAAAAGAAAGAGATATTGTTACTTTTCTTGAACGCTTTTGGGGTTTTATAACCAAGCAAAGTCTCTAGCATCAACATTGAAGATCTTATCACTATAAGAAATCTGGCTTTAGGCGGCGTTTTTTTTTATTGAAGTTTTTCAATCTGCTGCTATAAGTGGTATACTATGATGTTTTTGAAAAACGCCACTAAAGAGTGAGCTTTTAGCGATGTTTTTTAAAAAACACCAATGTAATTTAAAACAGCAGCGTTTCAAAAAATGCTGCAAGAAGTATAGTTTTAGCAGCGCATATCTAGCTTATAGCGACATTTTCTTAAAACATCGCTATGGTGATTAACTCAGCATGTTGCTGAAAAAAGAAACACTATATAGCGACGTTTTTGAAACGTCGCTATATGTTCTCATCTTTTAACATTCCACCATTATTTTCGGTTCCCACACTTTTTCCCTCTTTTTTTTTTTTCCTACACTTTCTTTTTTTCTTTTTTTTCTTTCTTTTGTTTTATCCAATCCATGTCCCACTTATTGTTCTTTTCTTTCTTAACTTCACTATTCTTTTGTCCCCTTCTTCTTTTCTTTGTGTTCTTCTTCATAGTCTTTTCTTTGTGACCCACTTTCTCCAACACCACCACACATCTTTTCCCTTCCACCCACTGCCACCGCCATAGCCACCACGGCCGTTGTCGACCTCCACTAAGACCCACTACCACCACATACTCTTTTCCCTTTTTTTTGTTGTTCAAGTTTCTTTAGAGTGTAAGTCTTTGTTCTTGGCTTATGGGTTTGCTTTGATTTGATTTTTCTTTAATGTGTCATGGAGCTTTTGTGCTAATTTTTGCTATTTTTTAGTTTTGGTTGGAAAGTTTTTGTTGTTAAAGTTTCTTTAGAGTGTAAGTATTTGTTTTTGGCTCATGGGCTTTCTTTGATTTGGTTTTTCTTTAATGGGTCATGGAGTTTTGTGCTAATTTTTGCTCTTTTTCTATTTTGGTTGGAAATTGGTAGAGAAAGCTCTTATTTAGATTTAGGTTCTTGGGAAAAAGGACTTGAGGATCAAGAGTTGAATCATTGTAAGTATTTCTTTAGAGTGTAAGTATATGTTTTTCAATATTATACCTTCTAGCAGTGGCAGGGGATGGATCATTATCAATAGCTAGGATGCTTCTTCCTTTTTCAATATCTGCAACAAAGTCCCTCCTATTAATACACTTTAACTAAATGGAACTATTAAATTAGAAAAGAAAAAAAATTGCTGATTCGGCTAGTATAGTGGCTGACTACAAGATAAGAAGTACTATGTAAATCTTTTTTTTTTTTTCTACTTAATTTTTCTATAGTTTGTAGATTTCAAATTTTTTTTTTATTGGTTTTGTGGTTTAGCTAGCTTGAGATTAATTTTTAAAAAGAGCCTACTGCCCACTAATGTCTACAAGGAGATTCTTCCATTAGATGAGGATTTTTGCTTAAAAATTACATCTTCAATGTGTTATCATTATTCAACATGTGTGTGTGTGTGTGTGTGTGTGTGTGTGTGTGTGTGTGTGTGTGTGTGTATGTGTGTGTGTGTGTGTGTGTTATCATTATTCAACATATATACTGCCCCCTATATATGGAGTTGATTTGGAGCACTTGTTTCAGTTGAGACATTTAAGCATAATGGGTAAGTTTTCTTATGTGTACCAAATGACAAAGTTTGGATATAATTGAACTACAAATATTATTTGCAAAGTAGTCTTTAATTTTTCTACCTAATTGTACCAAGTCTCGACTCATTAAAGTTTTTTGCAATGGCACCCTTATTTGCCTTCCACATCATTTAAGTGTCCTCTTTTATTCTGCGGGTTAACCACTCACTCATTATGATAAGTTTGGATTTTTTTTTTTTTTTGAAAGATGCATGCTTGGCTTGAGCATAGTAAGTAATTTTTGCTTAAAAATTTGTACTTGAGATGTTGATAATTGTGTTGGGGTGGATTATTGAGTTGGAGCAAGCGAGTGGCTTGCATGGTGCTATAAGTTAGTTTACATTCATATTGGGAGTGTTTATTATTATATAAAAATTTGGACTTCAATACTTGTAAGCATTCTATATTTGTGATTCTGATAATTGTAATGGGTGGATTATTATGTTGGAGCAATCGGGCGGCTTGCATGGTGTTATAAAGCTGTTACAATTGACATTGGGAGTGTTTATTAAATTTAAAATTTTGGATGGATATGGTTGAGTTATATTTGTTGATTAATTTTTAGACTTCAATACTTAAAAGCATTCTATATTTGTAATTATAAATAATTGTATTGGGTGGATTGTTGTGTTGGAGCAAGCGAGTGAGTTGCATAGTGTTATAAGGTTATTGCAATTAATATTGGGAGTGTTTATTAAATTTGAAAATTTTGATGGATATGGTTAACTTATATTTGTTGATTAATTTTTAAACTTCAATACTTGTAAGCATTCTATATTTGTGATTATAATAATTATATTGGGTGGATTGTTGTATGGGAGCAAGCGGGTGGCTTGCATGGCGTTATAAGGTCATTGCAATTGATATTGGAAGTATTTATTAAATTTAAAAATTTGGATGGATATGGTTGGGCTATATTTTTTGATTAATTTTTTGATTTAATACTTGTAAGCATTCTATATTTGTGATTATGATAATTGTGTTGAAGTGGATTGTTGAGTTGGAGCAACCGGGTGGCTTGCATGGTGCAATAAGACAGTTTACATTCATATTGGAAGTGTTTATTATTTTTTGAAAATTTGGATGGATATTTTTTAGTTATATTTGTTGATTATTTTTTGGACTTTAATACTTGTAAGCATTTTATATTTGTGATTATGATAATTGTATTGGGTGGATTGTTGTGTTGGTGTTTAAATTTTTTAAGAATGGCAACTATTATTTTGTTACTCGAAATGATTTCCTTATGAACTTATTAGATACACTTAATTTGTATTCAGGGTGGATCTGGTTTAGATCATCAATCTCCAACTCCTTATAGATCGCAGCCTTCATCCCATCAAGAAATTAGCATATAGCGGTACATGCAGTGTTTTAAGGACTCCATGGGCTATTACATAGTTGTTTTGAACAACCACAATTATTTTGGAACTATTGTACTTTGTTTATAATATTGCCATAGTTTGGGTGGTTGTTTTGTTACAACCACATTTATTTTGGAATTATTGTCCTTTGTTTAATATTGTTATAGTTTGTGGTTTTTTTTTTTTTTTTTTTTTTTGTAGGTAGACAAGTATTTTGTTCAATTCAAGATAATACATTTATTGGTATTAAACAAATATATATATATATATATATATATATATAATATATGAATCTATGGTTAATGTGTTATTGTGGAATATTGATGATCAATAGGTATATTTGATCTATTATAAGTTTGTGTTAGTTATTGTTGAATTTTAAGCAGGTTTATATAGCATTTTTAATATTTTTTTAAAAAAATAATAAGTAGGTTTTTGCGACATTTTAAAAACGTCACTAAAAAGTAAGAGGAAATCCTTTTTAGCAACGCCTTTAAAACGCAAACAATAATCAATCCTATAATGACGTTTTAAAAATGTCACTAAAAAGCAAGAGGACAAATGCTTTTGCAACATTTTTGAAATGTCACTATAGGTGTGATTATTTGTTGCATTTTAAAAACATCGCTAAATGCATTTTCCTACATTATATACGAAAATGTTATATTATTTAGTGACGTTTTAGATAATGTCAATAAAAGTTTTTGAATGCCACTAAAGAGTCACATATGGCGACATTTTTTAATGTCGCAAAAAAAAAGGTCGTTGTAAACCATTTATGTCTATAGTGACTTTTTTGGGTTTTTAGTGATGTTTTATAAACGTCGCCTAAACCCAAATTTCTTGTAGTATTGATATTTCTATGTGAAGCTATTGCAAATCAACTACAACAATCAAAGGGTTGTTGTGGAATTAGTCACGTACTAGAATCCATGCAAAGGAGTAAGTCATAGATTAGAGATTTATTCAAAAAGGGAAGAAGTCTTTACAAGATCAAATCCAGTTGGAGATTGGAGGAAAGGTTCAGCTATATGTTGGTATTTTGGGATAATCCAGGATAGTGATAAGATTTCTTATACGTGTAATTGTTTGTTCTTGATAAGTGGGTTCTTGGGAGTGATGACATAAAATTCACCCGATGGGGTTTTTCCTTTGCGAGAGGTTCTCTCCATTCGTCAACAAATCACCGCGTCAATTTAATTTCCGCTGCTCTTAGTTTAGTTGGTGATTTGTTGGTGTCTCCATAAGTTACATGTAATTTAACCTTTTTAATCAACTTAGGTAATGGAATTAATTAACCAGAGTCAATCTATAACCGTACACAACACTTTGGAATTACGTTCATTTGTCAAGTTCAATCAAATTGCAGGTGCACCTAATATAAGGTCACTTATTAGTCATCTGTTAATCATTTTTCATTTGTCAAGTTCAATCAAATTGTACGTAATATTAGGTAGCATACAAATTCAAGGTCACTCATAAGTCATCTAATAATCATTGTAATATGATTAATAATGAATATGCCCTTTTCTCTGTTTTGAGGAATAACTATATCATTTTTATGAGATTAGCTAGGTCATATATTGAAATTTGTTTTTCAACAGGCAAAATTAATAATTAAAATCGATCAATCAAATTTGGTGCACTACTTTCATTATAAGCCAATATGAAAGGGATTTAATATTTGTGGAAGGATGACCAAACCTCAAATCACAACCACCGGACAAACAAGTTTTTCTGAGACAATCCACCACATGGGATATTAGCCAATTAATTACAGATAATTTGTTAGAATAAAAGTATATTAACTGGCCAATTTCAAAAAATTAAAAGTCCAAGTGGTTTTCCTTTGTTGTTGAAATTTTTCACGATTTTTTTTCCTTTGCACCCTCACCATGTATTCTTTTCACTTTTCTCATAAAATAACTAAAAGATAAATAAATAAACACATAATATATTGCAATTGATGAAAAATAAAATAGACTACAAAAAGTATGATATATAAGGAATATATTTTCATTCTATATTTTGTTCATAAACAAAAATTCTTTATCCCATTTTTTTATTCCACTTCATACTAATCCAATCATGTTTCCTATGTGTCATGATTTTTTTTTTCTTTTTAAAATTTTGGTTATTTTATAAGGAAAAGAAAAAGGAGTATGTGGGAAGTTATAATTAGTAGAGTATAAAGTGGAATACAAAAAGTGAGACATAAGATTTTTATTCATTTGTCTTGTATTCTATTTTAGGATGTCCCAAAATATATATCTCTTTGAAAACTTAATAGACATAAAATTGGTTACTTCTCTAAATTACTCTTTACTTTATTTAAATACCATTCTTTCACTAAAGGTTAAATTAAACAATGTAATTTTAGAAACCTATACCTTCATTCATTTGGAGGACAATGTTAGGATTTGTGCTTTAAAATCCAATTTATTGTCATATTTTAAATAATTGTGTTTAATTATATGAGAGTATTTGTAAACGAACTAATTGAACATTATCATATAGTCCTTCAGATGCATTATATGTAATTTATGTGCTTTAGTTACATATGATATAAATCACAAGTTCCTCGTAAACTAAAAAACATAGTTTGCTGTCAATGATGAAATCGGATGTTTTCTTTGTGAAGACTGTAAGGCCTAGAAAGCAATTATATTTTTATAGTGGTATTTGTTATATAATTAATTGTAACTTTTGGCTTGTCAAATAGCTAATGGAAACAAAGCCCATTGAAGCTAGAGCCTTATTTGTTCATTTGGTCTCATCTCAAGCCACATACTAATGACCAATTGTGTTAGCCCAAAAAGCAAGTCCAATTAATTAATCAATTGATTATTTGAAAAGAGTTATTAAATAAAATAACTGTCTAAGTACAAATCTATATATATATATATGAGATTCTGCCAAGCGGCACTTTAATTTTGCATTTAGCCTCTTTAACCTTTTTCTCATTAACCTTTTTTTGCTGTTACTCAAAAGATCACATTAACTTCTTTTTATTATTATCTAAAATATGAGCTGCTATTGAAAATTAGACTAAATTAGACCAAATCAAACCAAACCTTATGAAAAGCCCAAGCCCACTTATTCCCTTACATATTATGACCTAAGCATGATCCATTTGTTGGGATATTTGTCCTTAAATCCTATTGTATGATGTTATGTATTTTATTATGTAAGACATTATGTATGACTTAATGTTTTGGTTAATAAAGTTTTATTATTATTTGAAAATAATGGTAACATGAATATTGGGACATTATCATATAGTCCATGAGATGCAATAGTATGTGATTTATGTGATTTAGTCACAGAAGATATAAATCACAAGTTCTTTGTAAACTCAGAATTATAGTTCGTAGTCGGTGATGAAATTGGGCATTTCATCTGCGAAGGCTATAACATATCAACTAAGATGATTTGTCTTGATCATGGAAATGGAGATTTCTAGTTGATATGTTGATATGTTTTAAGAGTTAAGACATATTGAACAGGACCGGTGTGAGATTTATTATTCTCCTAAAGACTGTCAATAGAATAATAAACTCACGACTTATATTTGCATGAACTCTTAATCCTGAGAGGATAATGGACCTGATCATGAAGTGTAGGTTGCTTTGATATATCAGAAGTGAGATTTATGGTTAAGGTCAAAATCTCAGTATGTTGGGCAGCCACATTTAGTGTTGATGGAACATATATTCTCAAGATGGAATTCATAGTCTCTTAACAGAGATATAAAATATTCCCTTGAGATAAGTTTAATGTGTTTGTTATTTAGAGAGTTGGTCCTAACCACTTTAGTAAGGAGTTACTAAAGTATATATTTATGGAATTGGATTTCATAAATATATAATGAATAACTTAAAGGATTAAACCGGGTACTCAAGGAATTAAGATGTAGTAATATACAAAGTGGCAGTCTTCTTTCATGACTTTGTATTACTATGAATATTTTATGAAGGGGTTGCATGTATAATAAAGTCTTGGGATATAATTTATTAATAAGGCCTAGAGTGCAACTATATTTATATAGTGGTATTAAATATAGTTAATGGTAACTTTGGACTTGTCAAGAGTTGACAGAAAAGCCCAAGGCCCATTGGAGCTAGTGTCTTATTGGTCCCTTTTGGTCCCACTCCAAGCCACACACTTAAGCCCAATTGGAAAGGCCCAAAGGGCCGGCCCAATTAGATAATCAGTTAGATACAAAGAGAGAATGTGTAGAGAATTTTTGTAGAGATTTTTTTATAGAGAAAGAGAGAGTGTGAGACACACTTTCATATTCTCCCTTTGGAACTGATTGAGAGACCACACATCTTGGGCGTTAGTGGAATTGGAGTGAAGATTGAAAGTATTCCCAAGTGCTTCCATTCTTCAAGTTTTGAAATTCACCGCTCCAAGGTACACTCTCTTGTTCTCTAATTCTGAAATTTAAATAGCCCATGTTAACTCTTATGTATGAAGTAGATCCGTTTACATCATTACATTTATTTTCTTCCGTTGCGCATGTATGATTCCAACACCATTTTCATGTGTAGATGAAAGCCAAGACCCTAACCCACTTACAAACTCTCTTCCCCCCCCCCCCCCCCCAACATGTAGATGAAACTTGAAAGCTAAGACCTTAACTCACTTAGAAACTCTCTTCCTCTGTACAAGCTTTCCTTCAAACTACACACTGTTAGGATTAATACCCTTAAATCCTATTGTATGATGCTATGTATGACATATATATGACTTAATATTGAGATTAATAAAGTTGTTTTATTATTATCTAAAATAATGATAACATGAATATTTAGACATTATCATATAGTCCATGAGATGCATAATATGTGATTTATGTGATTTGGTTACAGAAGGTATAGATCACAAGTTCTTTATAAACTCAAAATTTTAATTTGTAGTCGGTGATGAAATTGAGTATTTCATCTGTGAAAACTATAACATATCAACTAAGATGATTTATCTTAATCATGGAAGTGGAGACTTCTAGTTGATATGTTTTAAGAGTTATGACATATTGAACTGGACCGCTGTGAGATTTATTATTCTTCTAACGATTATCAAATGAATAATAAATCTTATGACTTCTATTTACATGAACTCTTAACTCTGAGAGAATAATGGATTTGATCATGAGGTGTAGGTTACTTTGATATATCAGGAGTGAGATCTAAAGTTACGATCAAAATCTCAGTATATTGGGCAACCATATTTAGTGTGAATGGAACATATATTCTCAAGATAAAATTCATAATCTCTTAACGGAGATATAAAATATTTCCTTAAGATAAGTTTAATGGGTTTGGTTATTCAGAGTGTTCGGCCTAACCACTTTAGTAAAGAGTTACTAAAGTATATATTTATAAAATTGGATTTCATAAATATATGATGAATAATTTAAAGAATTAAACCGAGTACTCAAAGATTAAAATGTAGTAATCTTCAAAGTAGCAGTCTACATTCATGATTTTGTATTACTACAAATATTTTATGAAGGGATTGCATGTATAATAAAGTCTTGGGATATAATTTATTAATAAGGCTTAGAGTGCAATTATATTTATATAGTGGTATTAAATATAATTAATGGTAACTTTGGACTTGTCAAAAGTTGACAGAAAAGCCCAAGGCCCATTGGAGCTAGAGTCTTATTTGTTCCCTTTTGGTCTCACTCCAAGCCACACACTAAAGCCCAATTGGAATGGCCCAAAAGGCTAACCCAATTAGATATTCAGTTAAATAAAAGAGGAGAAACATATAGATTTTAATGTGTGTATTGAACAAGGAATGAAATGGTGTGTACGTGAGTGTAAGTCAATATCTTATTCTCTCTTAGAAACTGATTGAGAGACCACATTTCTTGGCATTAAGTGGAATTGGAGTGAAGATTAATAGTGTTCCCAATTACTTCTAATCTTTGGTTTTGAATTTCACTGCACCAAGTAGTTCTGAAATTTACATAGTACATGTTATCAATTGCAAATGAAGTAAATTCGTTAATTTTTCGCTGCGTATATTTTGTATGTGATACAAACATGTATTTATCCAACACACACACTCTTTAACTTCTGTGCAAACAACAGTTTACAGTCCGAATTCAGTGATCTCATCTGACCATACCAACATTCCTACTCATTTTTCAAGTTTAATTCAACTCTTCTGTGTAAACTAATAGAGATGTGGGGTCAAGGAAAATATACAATCACTCTAAGAAATTTATAATAAAAAAATGTACAGTCTAATCTCAACAATCTCACCACTTTATTTTCTCTTCCTCTTCCAAGACTTCTCTCTCTCTCTCATTTCGAGTTGTATATTAGGATTCCCCAAATTGAAGACCATATTCAATCTTACCAATGGGTTATACATTGGAAGGATTGTCTTCTAAGATAATGCGTGCTTCTCTTGCCGTGTTAAAGAAAATGTCAATTGATATGCAATACGGCATAGTCACCAATAATTATATTACATTCAACTATATTCATATTAAATTTTGAGTTGTCTGGGATGCTATGGTACTAGATTCATCATAAGCATAAAGATGATTATAAGTTCAAATATTTGCAAACAATTGAGATAGTGCAGTCATAGATTTTGACAGCATTTGTCCCTTCTGAAGATCTAAACGATTGGTAAGATTCTAGCTACAAATATTTGGCATATAATCTATGATGTAAAAATTAATTTTGATATCCCATATGGTAGAAACTAGAGAGGACTATAAAAAATATTAGTTAGATGCATACCATTTATTTTTTAAATTCTTCTTGTAGTATATATTGTTTCAATTTGAGACCATTATACTTTAATTATATTCTTTATGGAAAGCTTGAGACCAACATACTTTTAGGCAAAATTTTCCCGTGCATCACACGGGTTACTGACTAGTGTTTCTAAAAATAGTTCCTAAACTAATGCCCTTAGGGCATTTATTAACTTTTCCCAAAAAATAAATGCAAACTACATCAAAAGCTAAATTGAAATTACAAAGCATTTAATTATCTAAATTGGTGCCAAATCAACAACAGAACTGGACAATGATGGGGGCCAAAACCTTGGCTCCCATGAGGGAATCCCATGCAAAGGTAATAAGTATTGCATGCATTTTCTGCAATAAATGCAGGAAACCCCCCCCCCTCCAATCTATATATTATATATCTAAAAGTTGAAGCGTAGCATGCATTATTGTTGCGCTCCAATTGAGTCACATCAGAGGCCATGTCACTTTCTTTTTTTTCTTTTTTTTGGCTTTCCATCTTTATTAATTGTCTATTGCAAAATTAATCATTTTGTGGCCAACGTGATGCACTACATGCAATCATAAACTCTAATTACCTATTATCTATATTGAAAGCTCCTTTATTCCATCTAAATAAATAAATGTATATATAATTTATTTCATATTGATAGGGTAAAAATGTATTAAACCTTTTCAAATTAATTAATTACCCAAGTTAAATAATTAGGTTCAATTACATGCAATGGCGTGGTAGCACAAACAAATTACCAACTAAACTAAATGCAGCAAAAACTAAATTTAGCACGGTGATTTGTTTACGAATGAGAAAAACTATTACGGCAAAAACTCCACCAGGTGATTTTAAGGTCACCACTACTAAGAATCTACTAATTAATAATCAAATGATTACAAGTAAAATGAATCTTACAAACTACCCTTGGCCTATCCCAAATTACCAACCTATAGTTGAATATTCACTTTAATACCTAATTGGACTTGATCTTGTAATGGCACTCTTTACGTTTAATGCACGAATCTCAATATGTGACTAACTCCTGCAACTTGGAGAAGGTTGTTGGCTGCAAAGTTCTTCACTTTATGCACAATGAAGATCAAGAAGCTCCTTGGTTACAAAACACTTTGGCATAAAAACGCAATAACTTCTTTTAGAGGTCACTCAATTGCATGTGTGACAGATTCTAAAATAAGCCTTATATACATCTAGGGTTGTGAGAAAAGAAAACCAACATATACACATCAGCTTAGGCCAAAAATCAAAGCTGTAAATTCTGATTCCTCAAGTCTTGATAGAAACAGCTTGTGTCGAGCTTTTATCAAGCTTCAACATTAAATCTCGGTAGAAAGAATCTTGTCAAGACTTCTGTCGAGTTTTAGTGAACAGCTCTTTCTTCACTTGTTTTTTTGTCAGATCTTCATAGTTTTAACACTTGACTTGTACTCTCGTTTTTTGAATTACTAAACACATCCTAAATCTACCCAATTACAAGTAAAGTATATTTTGTCAAAGGATTAGCCAATTACATAAAATATGTCCTTAACACACACACACACACACACACACACACACACACACACACACACACACACACACACACACATATATATATATATATATGTATGCAATAAATTTTGCTACTCAATCATTGAGACACATCATCCATTTATTTTCTCTTTTAAACTTTTCTTCTCACTACTCTCAACCAAAAAAAAAAAAAAAAAAGAACAAAAACAAAAACCTCTTCTTCTCCCTATTAGTTCACACCTACAATTACACTTTCTCCAGCCTTTTCCTTCCCTCTTTGCCTCTTTACCTCCCCCACTGCACTCTACTTCACCGTTACACTACCTTCATCCTTTCCTCTTTCTTATAATTTGACTCTTCTTCTTCCCATTTTATTTTGTATATATTTGACATCATTTCTTTCGTTCTATCCATATTTTTTCCACACACAAAAACTATAAGTATATATTCTCTCTCTCTCTCTCTCTCTCGGTGAATTTTTGTTCTTTCTTATAACTCTAATTAAAGTTGATGATTTAAAAAAAAAAAAAAAAAAAAAAAGTGATATGTGTTTTGGCATTGTATTTTTTCAATTTTCCATTACAGCGTCTTCTCTCTTCCTTTTATAGCTTTGGTTGAATTTTGGTTTAGGCTAATACTTAGTTTTTTTTGGAAATAGGAATTTGGGTTTATATCAAAACACAATCTACATGGCTATAAATTTGAATATGCCTACCAATTGTTTGAATAATAAATTATTATAAAGTTTATCTTTTATTCCTTTGGTTTCATTTTAATTTTGGTTAAGATAACATTGTAATTTTGTGATGATTTTTTTTTTTTTTTTTTTTTTTGTGGGAGAATTTTGTGATGAGTTTTTATTATCATGATAATCTCCATATTCCTTAAGAGAGAGAAATTTGAATAATTAATTTGAAACTTATAAAGTTTTTTTTTTAGAGAGTTTCAACCTATGGCGTCCGCTCCTGATAATAACTATTTATTATCAAACTAGGACACCAATTAGTTTTTGATATAGGCAGGAATTAAACTCCAAATCTTTTATATAACCATCAGAAAACTTTATCAACTGAGCTAACTAAAACCCACAAAACTTATAAAGTTTAGTTGTATATTAGGCAAATATAACGCACTATAATAGAAGTTAGAATGATGTTCACCTTAAAAAATATTAATAAAAATAGATAAATAATAGAATGATACATTTGTATAGGTAAAAAGATAAAATAAAAAAAATATTTGTATAAAACTTTTAATTTTAAATAACAATACTTGAAGTAAGCATTACTTTTTATATATTATACCTCATTACATGTTATAATATATATATACACACATATATATATTCACGCATCGCGTGAATCTATTGCTAGTGTACAATTAAAAGGAAAGAAAACAGTTTTCTCTTGTATCTCTCTTCAAACAAACTTTTCATAACACAAGAAAAAGAACTTGTTAAGGTTAGCATGACGTTAGTTGCGGGAAGCTGTCACAAATGAGTTTACTTTAGTTAGGAGGTTACTTATACGTGTCAAAGTTGTGCTGATGTTTAATAGATTGATGTGTAATAATGTATTGTAATTGAGAACGTAGTTAGTTCGTTAGTTTGCTAGGAATACTAGAATTGGATACAAATAGCAAGCAACTAAATTGAAAGTACTTACTTGGTTAATTAGTTGGCTAGGAATACCAGAATTGTTACAAATTGCTGGCGACTGAATTGTATAAAGGGAACAAGGATCTCAATAATGGAATCATTAAAGAACTAACCCAAGCCATTACCTAATCTCCCTTATTCCCTCTCTTATCTCTTTCACATTTCTTGGAGGCCGGGTTGGCCTCAAATTCAACCCAAACTATCTTCCTTTACTGCTTAATCCTTAGAAAGATCATAATAGAACGTACAAAGAATTGACCACACATCTTGGGCACTGTGTGGAATTGGGGTAAAAGTTGAATGTTTTCCTGAGATCGATCATCTACTTTGTTTCTTAGAATCATCACATTAAGGTATGCTTCCTAGTTTTTGTTCTAGAATGCAAGATTGTATATTACTTCTCATAAATAAAGTAGATTCTTGTGTTGCTTTCACTGCATTATTTTGTATGCGATGCAAAACTATGTTTTCCAACAGACAATGCATAGAACTATTGGTGCATTTGATTGAAGTGAAAATATGGAGGATAAAAAATGGAAGAGAGAAAATATGAGAGATTTTAGGTGAGAAGAGAGTTTGGTCGGAGTGACATGGGGGGAGAGAGAAAATGGTGGGGCTCGTTTCCCCCCCCCCCCCCCCACGTTGCCCAAAAGAGAGAGAGAGAGAGAATGAGGGGAGAACATGTTGGTTGGCCCACTAGTTTTTTTCTCTTTTTTTTTTTTCTTTCTTTTTATGGGTTATTTGCTAAATGTTTGGCTTGCTTATTTTATTCCAAGCTTTTTTTTCAGTTATAAAATATTTATATAAAAAAAAAAAAGTTATGTATTAAGGACATAAAAGTAAAGTTATACAAACTCTATTTTTCATCCTTCCACTTTTTCATCCTCCAACCAAACACAAATAAGGAAAAATAAAATTTTTTCTATCCCTTCACTTTTTCATCCTCTCCCCTATTTTCTATCCTTCAACTTTTCCATCCCCAACCAAACCCACCCTATGTGCTAAGTGACATTCCTTTATAAAACCAGATTTTCTAAACCAAACATAAAAAAACTCGGTTTGACTCAACCTTTCAATCAAATTAGTTAGTATATATCGTCCTAAAACTTGGTTAAACTTTGAACAAATGGGCCTATAAAATTAAATGTAAACTTTGGTAATTTTATCTCAATCTCTCAATTAAATGAGTGAGAGTAGCACCAGCGGCTTGGGAGTTGAAACATTGTATTTGTAAACTGAAAAATCATTTGATATTCCCAAAATACAGCGACATTAATTAGCAATATCCACAATTAGGTGAGAGGGAAAATACTACGTCACTATAGTTCCAAATTACTGGATGATTACTATTGTAATCCTAAGTGAGAGATCTCTTCTGATGCATTATGATATGGTGCTGGCTTATTAACTAAGTTCTGTTCCAGGTATCAGTTGGCTTGCTGAGGGTCCAATGATGTTCCAAAGTGTAGTCCTTAATCTCTTCATGTCCTTGCTCTTTTTCTCTTCAACCACCACCACTGCCATTGCTGCCTTGCCAAAACAACAAGAGCTAGATCGAATATCAGCACTACCTGGACAACCACCAGTCACATTTTCTCAATTTTCTGGCTACATTACTGTCAATGAGCAATATGGACGAGCTCTCTTCTACTGGTTGACTGAAGCCACTTCTTTTCCTGAAAAGAAACCTCTTGTTCTTTGGCTCAATGGAGGTTAGTTTACCAATTTTCTCACTTTCGTTTAATTTCCACCGACTACTATTCTCTTGTAATTCTAGGGCGGTAGGTTAATAACAATTATTAATGAAAAGGGAAGGTCATAACCTCATAGGTGCTTCAATGTAGATTACTAAAGAGACGCAAACAATATATTTGTGAAAAGGTTGAATACAACTACAGATACTCATAAATATATATATATATATATATATATATATTTTTTCCTTTTAAGTAGAAAGGTTATACAGTTATGCTTCATGTGAAAAGGTAACATATGCTTTGAGGGGGAATTAGTTTTGAAATATTTTTAGAAACTTTTTATTGAAAAAGAAATATATAATTAATTTTTTTGATGGATTTATATATTTCCTATAAAAGTGGTGTAAAACGTTTCCTTAAATGGTTTATTAACAATTTTCCCAAAGGCATTCTTTAACAAGACACATCTTCTGTTACTAACTTCTAACTATACTAAATTATGCTACTTAACAAAAGATCACTACTCTATTTTGTACCTTCCACATGGCTTAACTTCACAAAAGATTGACTTGAATCATCTAATTAATAATTATACATTGCGTAATTGTGCAGGGCCAGGCTGTTCATCGGTGGCATTTGGAGCATCAGAGGAAATCGGGCCATTTAGGATTAACAGTACCGGTTCATCTCTTTATCTCAATGAGTATTCATGGAATAAAGGTATCAACCACTATTCAAAATAATTAATATTCAGCAAGTTGGTAAACCTTTATCTTTGCTAATTTGTGGCTAAAATCTATCATGTCTTACTTTTTGTGCTTACAGAAGCAAATCTTTTATTTCTTGAATCGCCCGCTGGTGTTGGTTTCTCATATACAAATACAAGTTCCGATAATTATGATTCCGGAGATAAAAGGACTGGTACTAGATTATGATGATGATGATGATGATGATGATTATTATTATTGTTATTATTATTATTATTATTATTATTTAATTTCCAAAAAATTATGTTGTGATTGAATCCTATATGCCTTACCATATTTGTGACACAGCTGAGGATGCTCTAGTATTTCTAATTAAATGGATGTCAAGATTTCCACAATATAAACATCGAGAATTCTACATTGCTGGGGAAAGCTATGCTGGTATATATATATATGCAACAAACAACTAATAATTAACTTATTGTTACATAATTATGAGTAATTCTAAATAACCATAAGCTAATGTTTTCATTCTTTTTATAGGGCATTATGTTCCCCAGTTGGCAGAGAAAATTGTTGAACATAATAAGGCACTCTTGCAACCCACCTTCAACCTTAAAGGATTTATAGTAAGTAATACATAATTAACACGAATTTGAACGCCAAGTTTGATCATAGCTATAATTAAAAAATTTCAATAAAATTATGCAGGTGGGAAATGCAGATTTTGATCATTACTATGACAAAATTGGAGTTATAACATATTGGTGGAGCCATTCAATGATATCTGATACAAGCTACCGATCAATTCTCAAGAATTGCAATTTCAAGGAGGTAAAGGAATCACCGGAATGTGATAGTGCACAGAGCTATGCCGAGCAGTATGAACTTGGATTCATAGATGAATACAGTATTTATACACCACCTTGTGTCACATCGATTAATAATACTATGAGGCCTCCAAGGCTCAAAAATACTCTATTGCATCCAAGGGTTTCTGGGTACGATCCATGTACTCAAAATTATGCGGAGAAGTATTATAATCTACCGGAAGTGCAAAAGGCAATGCATGCAAATGTTACTGGAATTCTTTACAACTGGACTGCTTGCAGGTTTTCTACTTAATGACTTGATACTTTTTTGTTTATTTATTTACCTTTTAATAATTTGATAATTGGGAGAGAGTGATTTGAACCTGGACATCTTCATTAGAAACATTAATGAAAATGTGAGTTGAGCCATAAAGTTATTAACTTTGTTCATTTATTTTTAAAATTGAAACATAAACCTAGGCATTTGATAAATGCATCTAACGCTGATATATACTTTTCTATTGTGCAGTGATGTTATCATGAGCAATTGGAAAGATTCTGAATTTTCTATGTTGCCGACATACAAAAGGTTGTTTGCAGCTCGTCTAAGAATCTGGGTTTTCAGGTAAAAGTTTTTAAATTCTAGGATAGAAATTTTTATAATTAAAGTAATATTGATTTTATATTAACACACATTACGATATTTGTGCCCTAAACTTTGAACTTTTTATAAATAGATATGAATAAATAAATTATATATCACAATGCATGAGAAACGATAAAACTCGGCAAAAATTTCACCATTGTCTCACTTTTTTTCTCCTCCTTGAAAGCTAGAATAGAAATATGATTTCCCCAAAGTATTTTGGGCAGTGTAAGTTGTGCTCCTTGGAAGTACTAGGGAAAGGCAAGTTGTTTGTTGTCTACTAGTCCACGTGTTTAAGGTTCTATTGGGGAGCTTCATCATAATTTGGTACAATATGGTACAATCTCGATGAATAATTTTCTTGGCTTTTGTGCATTAAATTGCCACATTAATATTTGAAAAAAAAAAAAAAAACTTAAATACTTTGAGGATAGGGTAATGTTTCTCCTTCTCACATGAAAAGTGAATTTCATGCTAAGACCCCCACTTAAAGCCCACCCCTTAAATGGGAGGATGAAGCATTGCTTCTGGAACATGTAAAAATTAACCCAATATTTGTACTTGGTACCTGCTGTGACAGCCACTCGGTAAACACTGGCTTTAGCATCACGTGGTAAGTAATTTTTTTGTCGGTGACTTGGATTGGGCTACGTGCAACTACAAGTGACTAGACAATATTAAGACACTACAACAGTGAACAAAAAGATTGTGTTCAAGAAAACCTGTACTAGACAATATTATGCCTGAACTTTTCTCTCCCACTGTTCTTCTTCTTTGATACGACCCATCAAAGAAGAGAACAATTCTCTAACCTTCTTTGTGATTCAATAACATGCGCACTGTAAAACTATCTGTACTAGGTCATGGCACATTAAATCATCTTCCTAGCCATCCTCCTAGCTTGTACACCTCTTGTTGCATGCAAATTTTCTTTTTTCTTTTTTCTTTTTTTATAAAAGCTTGCATGCATGTTATGATCCATTGTGTTTGCCTCCCATGCATTATTGACAACTTACTGTTTATAGCCAAAAGCTTTTGTTTATAAACATACTCAGTTCCATATCGAAAAAAACAAATAAGCAAAATAAATATTATGAAGCTTTAGCTACGAGAGAGGTTGTGGTGATACGGATTAAAGAGTAGTGTAAATGCATTGCTTTTGATTTGAAAAGTAAGATGTAGAAAAAAAGAGAAAGATCTAATTTTTAAGGCAATTGCTTCTATGTTGATGCAGTGGAGACACAGATTCAATAGTTCCGGTGACTGGCACTAGGCTAGCTCTCAACAATCTCAATCTCACCCTTAAAACTGATTGGTATCCATGGTATGCAGATGATGAGGTAATTAAACACAATTTCTTACCAAAAATTAGTCAAAACCTACAACACACTAACAAAAATATATAAATAGGTAGATAAATATTTACAAAGAAATGTTACAATAATCTGAAAATTAAACTTCTTTTATAGGTTGGAGGATGGACAGAGGTCTACGATCAGCTAACTTTTGCTTCAGTGAGAGAGGCTGGTCACGCGGTTCCACTGTTTCAACCCAAGAGAGCATTCATTCTTTTCAAATCTTTTTTGGCAGGGAAGGAATTGCCACATTCTTGACAAATTACTTGGAGATGATAACTATAGAAAATTGATTATATATGAGCAACTTATTAATTAGTGTAATTGTTTCATGATTTGGATTGATATGTTACAAATCCAAAATTCGTGCTTCTATATATGGAACAAGATCCTCTCCATTTCAAGTTACAAATCCAAAAAATAACATTTTAATCATGTTTGAGAAAACTGAGAGGATAAACCGTCGCACTTTTACTAATGGCTTCCTTTCCCTATGTGTCAAGCCATTTAATTTAGAAAACCAACTGAGTAACCCAATTTCAATCCTTATTTAAGGACCAAAAGCAATTGAAGTGCACCACAGATACCAGAGTGAGATGAAGAAATAATTACTCTAAACCCTCACCGAAGCCTGGAGGCATTCCCAAGCTCTGGGCAAGATCACTCACCCTCTCCTTCATGGCCTGAAATATATAAGGGCTGAGACTTTCGGTTTTATAGCAATGGTGGAAGAAGAGTTTCAAACACAACAAAAACAAAAAACAAAAAACCCTGAAATTCTCACCTTGACACTCTTCTGATGTGCATCCTTGTACACCTCAGTAACTAAAAGCGAAAGTTTGTGCACATAATGGAAAACATATATGTTTTTTTTTATTCAGTATGGAAAACATATATGTATAAGTCTCAAATAGTATCAGAACCCTAAACCAATTGGACACTAAGTCTAAACTATTTCCTACATTTTTAAAGATTCTTCAATATTCGAAGGCTGACAGATCCCCTATTAACCAATTAAATAGTTTGAAATTTTTTCCTTCTTTTCTAAATATAATTCCAAGATATGCACTCAATAATAATTGGATCCTTCAATGGGCATGTGTCTAGCTTAAAATCAAATGGTTGAGCATCATTAGATACTTACCAAGATTTTTTGTTTTTGTATGTTTAAGTTAGTGTTACCCAGAATAATGTTTACTGATTTTTCCACCCTATTCCTTCATTCCAGAAAATTCTCTTCAACAGTTTTCCAGTTAATATCTTTCCAAAATTTATTCTTAAAAGCAAAAAACAAAAGTATATTGACAAGGTCAAATTGAACTTTCATCAGTCGAGCCAGGCCATGAAACCAAACCAGAAATTTCCACTAATAGTCACCCCAAACTGCTAACTTTTACATCGTATTCTACTTACGTAGTTTCAATTATTACAAGAGGTATACAAGCTATTAGAATAACAATACATCTAAATGGCAATGGATCAGTAACAGCAATGAACATGCCCAGAAGGATACAAGGACAAGAATAAGATAGTGAAAATGCAAAGACCCAATGGCTACAAAAGGTTTTCAATAAACAAGAACACCTCATCCAAGATTAATTATGTTGCTTCAGGGTTCATGTGGTTATCATGGGACTTGAGTGATTCTATTTGCTTTTGTATAGAATCTAATCAATAAATCCACATTCCAAACCAGTGTTCCATAAATTCTGAACAATGATATAGAGAGAACCAAAACAGACCCTTTTAGGAATTTAATAGATGTGAGAAGATCCTGCTATAAGAATACGTTTTACATTTTTTTTTTTTTAAGGACCGTCTCCTCCCCAATATATAAGGGACGGAGAATGAAGTGCTAAGTTCAATCTCATACCGATTTATAATAAAAATAAAATAGGCAAACTACACAAAGATCCCTTAAGGTTTTACGGAATGACACCGCCACTCAAAAAATATGGAAGTAATGACACTCCTTCCCTTAACACTTCTACCCTCTTGAGGTTTGTATAAATAAGTAGTTAGCAAGTTAGTTGTGGGAAGCTGTTACAGATGAGTGTACTTTAGTTTGGAGGTTGCTGATGTGCCGAAGCTGTGCTGATGTTTAACTGACTGATGTGTCATAATGTGTTTTAATTGAAAGTAGTTAGTTTGTTGGGAATACTATAATTGGTAACAAATAGCTAGCAACTGAATTGAAAGAACTTGGTTAATTAGTTGGCTAGGAACCTAGGAACACCAGAATTGTTACATATGGCTAGCAACTGAATTGTATAAAGGGAAACAAGGATCTCAACAATGAATCATTGAAGAATTTACCCAAACCATTTCCTAATCTCTTATCTCTTCAACACTTCTTGGAGGCCTGGTTGGCCTCAAATTCAACCCAAACTGTCCTCCTTCCAAACTATCTTCCTTTACTACTTAATTTTTAGAAAGATCTTTATAGAACGTATAAAGAATTTACCACACATCTTGGGCACTATGTAGAATTAGGGTGAAGATTGAAGGTTTCCCAAGATCGATCATCTACTTTGTTTTTCAAAATCACTACATTAAGGTATGCTTTCTATTTTTTGTTCTAAAATTCAAGATTCTAGTAGACAATGTATAAAACTATTGGTGCATTTGATTGAAGTGAGAATAGGAATGATAGAAAATGATAGAGATAAAATATGAGAGATTTTAGGTAAGTGGGGTGTTTGATCGAAGTGATTTTTGGGGAAGGGGTGGGGGGGAGCTAGAAAATGGCGGAGCTCGGTTGTTTTCTTCCCAAGCCCACCACTTTTCAACCACCAAATTGGAGAGGAAATGAGGGAGAAAAGGTTGGTTGGCCGACCAATTTTCTCTTCTTCTTTTTTTTTTTTTTTTTCTTTTTATGGGTTATTGTTAATTAATGATTGGCTTGCTTATTTTATTCCAAAAATAATAATTTTTTTTTTTACATTTATAAAATATTAATATAAAAAAAAAGTTCTGTAAAAAAGGCATGAGAGTAAATTTATACAAACTCTATTTTCTATCTTTTCACTTTTCCATCCTCCAACTTAACACAAAAAAGGAAAACTCACTTTTCCATTATCTCCCCCAATTTTTATCCTCCCACTTTGTCATCCCCAACCAAACCTCCTGGTGTTAAGTGACATTCCATTATGAAACCAGATTTTCTAAACCAAACATAAAAAACTTGGTTTGACTCAACCTCTCAATTTAATGAGTTACTATACATCATCCCTTGAACAAATGGGCCTATAAAATTAAATGTAAACTTTTTTCATTGTATCTCAACCTTTCAATAAAATGAGTGGGAGTGGCACCAATGGCTTGGGAGTTGATACATTGTATTTGTAAACTAAAAAATCATTACATATCCCCAAAAAACGACAACATAATATTTCCTTCTTTTACATAAATTTAATTAGCAACATCCACAATTACTTGAGGGAGAAAATACTATGTTACTATAGTTACAGTCCTATAGATTACTGGATAATTACTATTGTAACCCTAAGTAAGAGATCTCTTGTGATGCATTTATGATATTGTATTGGCTTATTAACTAAGTTCGGATCCAGGTATCTGTTGGCCTTCTGGAGGGTCCAATGGTGTCCCGAAGTGTAGTCCTTAAACTCATCATGTCCTTACTCTTTTTCTCTTCAACCATCACTACTGCCATTGCTACTATCTTGCCAAAACAACAAGAGCTAGATCGAATTTCAGCACTGCCTGGACAACCACCAGTCACATTTTCTCAATTTTCTGGCTATGTTACAGTCAACGAGCAACATGGACGAGCTCTCTTCTACTGGTTGACTGAAGCCACTTCTTTTCCTGAAAAGAAACCTCTTGTTCTTTGGCTCAATGGAGGTTAGTTTAGCTTCTTTCTCACTTTCTTTTAATTTCCACCTACTACTGTTCTTTTGTAATTCTAGGGTGATAGGATAATTACAATTATCAATGAAAAGGGAAGGTCATAACGTCATAGGTGCTTCAATATATTTGTGAAAAGGTTGTACACAACTATAGAAACTCATAAATAAATTTTTAAAAAAAATAGAAAAGTTATATGGTTATACGTATTTTGTTATCCTTTATGTGAAAAATTAATGCATGGATGCTCTAAGAGAATTAATTTTGAAAAAATTTTAGAAACTTTTTATAAGAAAAGAAAAATATAACTAATTTTGTTGGTAGGGTTTTATATTTTCTATAAAAGTGGTATAAAAAATTTTTAAATGGTTTATTAACAATTTTCTTAAGAGAATTCGGTAACAAAACACATCTTTCATAACTAACTTGTAACTATACTAAAATTATGCTACTTAACAAATGATTACTACTCTATTTTGTACCTACCACGGTTTATTAACAATTTTCTTAAGGGAATTCGTTAACTAAACACATCTTTCGTTACTAACTTGTAACTATACTAAAATTATGCTACTTAACAAATGATTACTACTCTATTTTGTACCTACCACATGGCTTAACTTAAAAAAAATTGACCTGAATCATCTAATTAATAATTATACATTGCGCAATTGTGCAGGGCCAGGTGCTTCATCGGTGGCATATGGAGCATCGGAGGAAATTGGGCCATTTAGGATTAACAGTTCCGGTTCATCTCTTTATCTCAATGAGTATACATGGAATAGAGGTAACAACCACTATTCAAAATAATTAATATTAAGCAAGTTGGTAAACCTTTACCTTTGCTAATTTGTGGCCAAAATTTGTCACCTCTTTACTTTTTGTGTTTACAGAAGCGAATCTTTTATTTCTTGAATCGCCTGTTGGTGTTGGTTTCTCGTACACAAATACAAGCTCCAATCTTAAAGATTCTGGAGATAAACAAACTGGTACTAGATTTTGATGATTTTTTATTATTATTTAATTTCTAAAAAATTATGTTGTAAGTGAATCTTGTGCGCTACTAATTGTGTGACACAGCTGAGGATGCTCTGGTATTTCTAATTAGATGGATGTCAAGATTTCCACAATACAAACATCGAGAATTCTATATTGCTGGGGAGAGCTATGCTGGTATATATATATATATATATATATATATATATATGCAACAAATAACTAATAACTTATTATTACATAATTATGAGTAATTCTAAATAATCATATATAAGCTTATGCTTTCATTCCTTTTATAGGGCATTATGTTCCCCAATTGGCAGAGAAAATTGTCGAATATAATAAGGCACTCTTGCAACCCATTTTCAACCTTAAAGGATTTATAGTAAGTAATACATAACACAAATTTGAACTCCAAGATTGATCGTAACTCTAATTAAAAATTTTCAATCGAATTATGTAGGTGGGAAATGCTCTAATTGATGAGTACTATGACTTCATTGGAAAATTAATATATTGGTGGAGTCATTCAATGATATCTGATACAAGCTACCGATCAATTCTCAAGAAATGCAATTTCAAGGAAGTACATAAATCACAAGAATGTAATGCTGCAGTGCGCTATGTCGAGGCTCATGAGCATGGAAACATAAATGAACACAGTATTTATACACCACCTTGCATGGAATTGCTTAATAATACTATGAGGTCTCCAATGCTCAAAAATACTCTATTGCATCGAAGGGTCTCAGGGTATGATCCATGTACTATACATTATGCGAAGAAGTATTATAATCTACCAGAAGTGCAAAAATCAATGCATGCAGATGTTAATGGAATTCTTCGCTACTGGACTGATTTCAGGTTTTCTATTTAATGACAACACTTATTTTATATATTTACCTTTTAATAATTCGATAATGGGAGAGAGTGATTTGAATCACGAACATCTTCATTAGAAACATTTAAAAACATTTTAAAAAATGTCAGGTTAGCTATGAGGCTATTTACTTTGTTTGTTTATTTTTAGAATTGAAAACATAAACCTAGGCGTTTGATGAATGCATCTAATGCCTATATATACTTTTATATTGTGCAGCGCTGATGTCAACAGCAATTGGACTGATTCTGAAATTTCGATGTTGCCGACATATAAGAAGCTGATTGCAGCTGGTCTAAGAATATGGGTTTTCAGGCAAGAGCTTTTAAATTCTAAGGATGACAATTTTTATAATTAGAGTAATATCGATTTTATAATAGATATGAATAAATAAATTACCATTCATAATGTATGAAAAACGATAAATCTTAGCAAGACTTTCACCATTGTCACATTGGTTTTCCCCCTTGAAAACGAGAATACAAATATCATGATTTCCCCAAAGTATTTTTGGCTAGTGTAAATAGTGTTCCTTGGAAGTTGAAACTTGAAAGTGCACGGGAAGGGCAAGTTGTTTGTTGTCTACTAGTCCACATGTTTCAAGTTCTATCGGAGAGCTTCAAGATCATAATTGAAGAAATTTCTTAGCTTTTGTGCACTAATTGCCACAAATCAAAATTTGTACCCATGGACCATGGTGCTTGTTATCAGTCACTTGGTAAACCTTGGCTAGAGCATCACTTGGTAAGTAATTTTAGGCCGGTGACTTGGATTAAAGAGTGGTGTAAATGCAATTGCTTTTGATTTGAAAAGTAAGAAGTACAAACAAAGAGATAGATTTAATTTTTTAAGGCAAGTGCTTCTATGTTGATGCAGTGGGGACACAGATGCAGGAGTTCCAGTAACTGGCACTAGGTTATCTCTCAGCCATCTCAATCTTACAGTTAAAACTAAGTGGTATCCATGGTACGCAGATGATCAGGTAATTAACCATAATTTCTTACCAATAATCAAACAAAACCTACAACACACTAACAAAAATATATAGACACGTAGATAAATATTCACAAAGAAATGTTGCAATAATCTAGAAATTAATCCCTTTTTTTATAGGTAGGAGGATGGACAGAGGTCTACAATGAACTAACTTTTGCTTCAGTGAGAGGAGCTGGCCACGAGGTTCCACAATATCAACCCAAGCGAGCATTCGTTCTTTTCAAATCTTTTTTGGCAGGGAAGGAATTGCCAAAATCTTGACAAATTACTTGGATATGATAACTAAAGAAAATTGATTATCTTTGAGCAACTTATTAATTGTAATTGTTTCATGATTTGGATTGATATATTACAAATCCAAAATTAGTGCCTCTATATATGGAACAAGATCCTCTCCATTTCAACTCACAAATCCAATAAATAAAATCTTAACCATATTTGAGAAAATTGAAGATAAATCATGGCATTTTTACTAATGGCTTCCCAACTGTACCTAAGTTTTGTCATACATATATATGAGCAAAATTTAGGTACAATATCTTAGGTATGGTTCTTTAAGTTCTCCAATTATATCAATATACCTGGACAATATATACATCTACAGATATTTAATACAATGATATCTGATAATAATATATTGGTAGAGTCATTCAATGATATCTGATACAAGTTACGGATCAATTTTCAAAAATTGCAATTTCAAGGAGGTACATACATCACAGGAATGTAATGGTGCAATGTTATATACCGAGAATTATGAGCTTAGAAACATAAAATCAATATATACAACATTTATACACCACCTTGTGTGGCATTGCGTAATAATACTATGGGGGCTCCAAGGCTCAAAAATACTCTATTATATTGAAGGGTTTCTGGGTATGATCTATGTGTTGTACATTATGCAGAGAAGTATTATAATCTACAGGAAGTGCATAAGGCAATGCATGCAAATGTTATGGAATTCTTCACAACTAGATTGTTTTCAGTTTTTCTATTTAATAACTTAATACTTTTTGTTTATGTATTTACTTTTTAATAATTAGATAATTGAGAAAGAGTGATTTGAACTTTGGACATCTTTATTAGAAATATTTGAAAACATTTAAAAAAAAAATATCAGTTGAGCTATAAAGCTAATAACTTTGTTTTTTTTTTTTTGGTATAAATTGAAAACATAAACCGAAGCATCTGGTGAATGCATCTAATGCCTATTTATACTTTTTTTTATAGTGCAGTAATGATGTCAACAGAAATTGGACTAATTCTGAAATTTCTAGGTTGCCGACATATAAGAAGTTGATTGCAAGTGGTCTAAGAATATAGATTTTCAGGTAAAAGCATTTAAATGCTGGGAATAACAATTTTCATAATTATTGATTTTATAATAGATATGAACAAATAAATTACCATTCATAATGTATGAGAACAATAAAAACTTAGCAAAAATTTCACCATTCTCTCATTTGTTCCCCTCCCTCCCCTTGAAAACTAGAATAGAAATATTGATTTCCCCAAAATATTTTTGGCTAGTGTAAATAGTGTTCCTTGGAAGTAAAAGGTAAGTGCAAGTTGTGTGTTGTCTACTAGTCCAAGGTTCTATGGGAGCTTCTAGATCATAAATTTGAAGAATTTTCTTGGCTTTTGTGCAATAATTGCCACAAATCAAAATTTTGATTTGTTCCTTTGGTACTCGTTGTCACAGTCACTTGCTAAACCTTGGCTTTAGCATCACGTGGTAAGTAATTTTAGGCCGGTGACTTGGATTAAAGAGTGGGGCAAATGCAATTGATTCTGACTTGAAAAGTAAGAAGTACAATCAAAAAGAAAGATCTAATTTTTTTAAGGCAATTGCTTCTATGTTGATGCAGTGAGGACACAGATGCAATATTCCAATGACTACCACTAGGCTATCTCTCAGCCATCAATTAAAACCGAGTGGTATCCATGGTATGCAGATGAGCAGGTAATTAACCACAATTTCTTACCAAAAATCAATCTAAACCTCCAACACACTAATAAAAATATACAGATTGGTAGATAAATATTCACAAATAAGTGTTACAATAATCTAGAAATTAAACCTTTTAATAGGTAGGAGGATGGACAAAGGTCTACAGTGAACTAATTTTATCTTCAGTGAGAGGTGCTGGCCACAAGATTCCACCATTTCAGCCCAAGTGAGCATTCATTCTTTTCAAATCTTTTTTGGCAAGGAAAGGAATTGCCAGAATCTTGACAAATTAGTTGGAGATGATAACAAAAGAAAAATTATCATCTTTGAACAACTTATTAAGTGTAATTGTTTCATGATTCGGATTGATATATTACAAATCCAAAATTAGTGCCTCTATTCACAGAACAAGACCCTCCCAATTTCAACTCACGATTCCAATAAATAAAATCTTAACCGCGGCATTTTTACCAATGGCTTCTCAATGTTGCATGCCATTTAGAAACCAATTGAGTAACCCAATTCAATCTTTAATTAAGGACCAAAAGAATATTTAATTTTTCTTTAAAGCCATTTCACGTATTATGAAAAAAATAAAAAAATAAAAACACATTACCAGCACCTAGAAAATGAACGACAATTTCTACAACATATCTAACCGAATGAAGGAAAAGACATCCTTTACAACTTTAGGAAGACGTGCAGGTAAATTAGCTGCACACTAACTCCAAAGATCTCTACTTATCAATTTGAAAAGAACATTTCTGGATTCAAGGTCATGGTACAAGCAAGTAGTCCTGCCTTGGTTTGTAATCGTATACAAAATTGAAGTGCATCTCAGATACCAGTGTGAGATGAAAAAATTATTACTTCAAACCCTCACCAGCGCCTGGAGGCATTCCCAAGCTCTGAGCAAGATCACTCATCCTCTCCTTCATGGCCTAAAAAATATAAAAGCTGAGACTCTCGATTTTGTAGCAATTAGCAAAGGTGGGAGAAGAGTTTCAAACACAAAAAAAGGAAATTCTCACCTGGACACTCTTCTGATGAGCATCCTTGTATGCCTCAGTAACTAAAAGCGAAAGTTTCTGCACATAATGGAAAACATATATCTGTAAGTCGTAAATAGTATCCCATCCATCACTGTAATCAGAACCTCAAACCAATTGGACACTTCAAACTATTTCCTACATTCTTTGAAGATTCTGCACAATTGTAAGGGTGATGGAACCCCGCATATTAACTAATTAAATTGTTTTCTTCTTTTCTAAATATGTTTCCAAGATATGCACTCTATAACAATTGGATCATTAGATAGGCATGTTTCTTAGCCTAAACATCAAATGATTGAGCATCATTAGGTAGTTACCAAGATTTTTTTTGTTTATTAAGTGTTACCCAAAAAAAAAGTTTACTGGTTTCTTCCCCAGACACCATTCCTTCTTTCCAGAAAATTCTATTCAACAATTTTCCAGTTATTATATTTTCCAAAACTTATTCTTAAAGAGAAAAACTAAAGGATATTAACAGTCACCCCAAACTGCTAACTTTTATATCATATAATACTGACGTAGTTTCAACTAAAGATATATACATGCTATTGTCATAACCATACACTGATAATGGCAATGGATCAGTAACAGCAATGAACATGTCCTTATATGTACAAGGACAAGATAGTGAAAATGCAACGACCCAATGCCTACAGAAGTTTTCAATAAACAAGAACACCTCATCCAAGATCAAGTATGTTGCTACAGGGTTCATTTGGTTGTCTCGTGGAATTTAATTAATTCTATTTGCTTTTGTAAAGCATCTAATCCAGAAGCCTGAAGCCCACAGTCCCATTTGAGCAATTCTATCTATTATTAGAATACGTTTTACATTTTTTTTAAGACCATATCTCCCCAATATATAAGGGATGGAGAATGAAATGATAAGTTCAATCTCATACCTATTTATAATAAAATAGCCGAATTACACAAACCACCCTTAAGATTTTACAAAATGTCACCGCCCCACAAAAATTATGGAAGAAATCACACTCCTTCCCTTGAAGTTTGTATAAATATAATAGATAAATCCATGAATGACTTCCCTAATGGAATATTTCTTTTTTTTTTTTAAGATTCCCATCCAAACAATGGAAGAAATGACACTTCTACCCTCTTGACATTTGTATAAATAAGTAGGAATTTTATTATAATAAAAATGAAATATTCCATTAGGGAATTCAGTAAGGGGGAGCACGGACTAGTTTGTTGCATTTATACAATCCTCATGGGAAGAGTGTCATTTCGTCCATAGTTTAGAAGTGTCATTTGAGAGTCCTCAAGGGACGTAGGTTTAAGTTACCCAACTAAAATTGATTTAAAGATGAAGTGAGAAGTATGTGTAAATTAAAGATACTCACCTCTGGTCCTAATTCCATTGCAGCCTCAGTGATCTCTGTGCGAACAGGTTGCTGGTTTCCAGATAGTGTTACCTAAAAGCATCAGTTAAGAATCATTGCGAAGTTCATCGAATAAATAAACCAAAGCCTGTAATATTAAGACGTCATCAAATCATAAGATGCATTTCCAAACATCACAAAGATGGATAGTACAACCCATTCGTGAAGAGATATAGCAGCAAGCATATATGGGGCAGCCAAACATCCATGAAAAACAAAATCATTCCACAGGGTAGGAACTAGAAAGTGACATTTAGAATGATGACCCTTTATTTTCGCTACATTGGCAACATATATTGTAAAGAATTATAACAAAGATACCAAATGATACCAACTAAAATGCCTATATGATCTTATTACCTTCCACAATGATCCCGATCTTGTTAGTAAGGACTCTACCCACAAAAGAAAGAACTTTACCCCTTAAAACCCACTGGATACAATAACACAACTAAATTTTCCATTTTTTGCAAAATCTTTTGATAAGGCAAACCAAAAAAAAAAAAAAGCTGAAAACAAATCTTTTCTTTTTTTTTTTTGGGGATAAGTAAAGCTAAAACCAAATCTTGACATCATGGAAACATGAGCAAATAATTGATCTAACAAATGAACATTTCACCTAATGATTGTCCAAAAGAAAAATGAGCAAATGACATTTGTAAATGCAAGCCGCTAAGAATCATGTGCAAGCGCTAGCGCGTGAGCAAAAAGAGAGAGAGAGAGAGAGAGAGAGAGAGACTAATTACCTTGATTAGCTCACCTTCACAATAACCATCAAACTCAGCTCTGCAAAACAAAATGATAAAAACTATTAGTAATCATCAACACAGAGGTCGAAGTTCAGAAGTAATGGGTGTAACATATAAGCCTTACGCAGCAAGTTCTTTTTGCACCCGCACTGCCTCAACTTGGACAACCATTTGTGCTTTCTTCACTGTCTCATAAAGATTCTGCATGTTTCCAAAAATTCCTGCCTACGATCAATTAGCAAGGTAATATTAGTCTCAGTTTAGAGATACAATTCCAACTCCAGGTCATCATGCAACTATAATGTCCAAAACCAATAAAGTTGATAGTCCTTATAAATTTGATCTAAGGCTGCAAACAAATTTTTTCTCCCTATATCTGTTAGTATATCTCACTTTCAAGGGAAAACATCATGATACACCAAGGTATAGAGTGATACTTTTTCACTAAAAATAATTTGAGGAGAGGAGAGGAGGATGAGGGCCATAAGGGTAAGTCCCAAGTCCAGATAAAATAAGTCCTCTTACTCTACCGATAACTGTACCATCTGACTTGTACTACTCTCATCCAAAACTTGAGACTCCTCTGAGGCCTTGTTTATGACTGAATACAATGCAATAGAAGCCATTTCTTGTCAGTCTGAGATGCATGCCATAGTATGAGAAGTTTGGGTTTAAAGCAATTTCTAACTCTAAAATCTAGAAAAAGAAAAAAGAAAAAATAAATAAAAAGGATGCAGTGCTTCATGGCCTTGCAACGATAGAGAAATTCAGATTTTTTAACTCCAGTCACAAACAAATACGAGGCTCCAACTTCTTCAAACATTTATTTTTCATTAGGTTTCAGACCTCATACACTATTGCCCACAAGGAAATGAATTTTTGGGTGGAAAAAATGATGCAGCCAGCAAAGAGCTCAAGAAAAAGTGAAAAACAAGACTAACTACCACAAGATTCAAGAATTGTGGTCTAGTTTCAATGTGGATCCCTTTTGGCAGCTTTCATATGCTACTTTAGTTATTATTGAGTCTTAAAAGTATTAAAGTTCTTTAGGTTAGAACGTTGCAGGTTCAGATTTAATTAGGTGTCCTAAAATCAGGGGTATTTTGATCGTCTTCAGATTTTCTAGAACGGGTTATGATAGGCTGTGCCACAGACCTATATATAAGTTTCGGTCCCAATGGAAGAGATGCCCATGAGGCTAATTTTATGTTTTGAATTCCATTTCTATTAGGTTTAGAAGTTCTTAAATACTCTTTTTTTTCTTGCTCCCCCCCCCCCCCCTTTTTTTTTTTGTGATTAGGAGTCCGAGACTTTATGAGAAAAGGTGATTTCGGAGTCCTAATTCTAAGAAAGGGTTTAGCACTAGCCTATATAAAGACTTTTATGTAGTCAATAATGGAGATGGATAGGTTGGATTTAATAAAATCAATGCAAGTTAAGGGTGTGATTGCCTAAGGTTTATCTTTCTTTGTTTCTTGTTCTATTTTCTGTCTTGACACCATACATCCATCAAATTCATTCAATATCCAATCTTTTTACTACCTAACCCTACCTAAATCCTTAAACGTACAAGATCTAATCAAAAATACTAATTTAATACTCTCTCCATCCCAATTTGTTTGTGTCCTGCTTGAAAAGTCAAACTTTTTAAGGGAATATCATTTATTATCTTGTCTCCCTTATAAAAATGTATAAGTTTACAAAACTACTCTTAAATAAATTTGTCAACTTTTTTTTTAAAAGAGTTATTCTTAATGGGGCAACTAAAAAGGTGGCCCAATTAGATTGATTTTTTAAATATTTGTTAGTGTTCATTTCAAATAGTTTTGAAAATGAAATAGGGGTATAATAGGAACATTAGTAAATTAATTAATTTTATTTTTAGAAACAGGATAATATTTTAGGACATCTTAAAATGGAATAAAGGACAAATAAATTGGAACGGAGGAAGTAAGATTGAATTTCTAAGGATACCATATCAAAATTGGTATCAAAGCCCATTGAAGCTCTATCTTGCGTCACAAAACTTAAAACCCATGACATGGACAAACAGCAACTCTCCAAAATCTAGACACGAGCATGGTAGATAAGCACATGGTTGTGATTTTATTCCAGTGCACATCTTTTGTATGTCTCTATAGGTGTGTGTTTATATGCACGCGAAAAAGCTCATGTAAAACAGTTATGGAACTTAAAAAAAATAAAGGAACAGAGTTCTCCAGTTCCACCAGTTCCAAAATAGGGATCAGATAAAACCTGAAGTGTCATGTCATCAAACACCCAATAACCACTTTTGTTAGGGACTAATGTCCTACATACCATTGCATCAAATGAGGGTCAGGAAATACATATATATATATTTTACTTTCGGA
Organism: Castanopsis chinensis; assembly: GCA_032878915.1. Classification (NCBI taxonomy): domain Eukaryota; kingdom Viridiplantae; phylum Streptophyta; class Magnoliopsida; order Fagales; family Fagaceae; genus Castanopsis; species Castanopsis chinensis. The sequence goes on from JAVQMG010000121.1 coordinate 16,768,928, forward strand.
TTTCTCATTGGCACGCAACAGAGAAACTTCTTACTACATTAAAATATCATCAAATTTGGTTAAGACGTTTCTCAAGAACTTCAAGATGCACCTAAAATTAAAAAATAAAAAGTTCCTCCAAATGTTCATCATTAATACTTATGTTCAAACAAATTTTGATCCTTGATAGTTTGTGTTCTAATATTGACATGAATTGAACTAGGAGTACCAGTTCATATGAAGGAATGGAAATACAAAGAATCAGAAATACATTAAAATATGGTCAATCAAAGAACCTTTACAAAGAATGTAACTATATGAATATTTTAGGCATAAACAAGGCATATTGAACTAGTCTAAAAATGGATATGACATCTGTCTAAACATTCAAAATGCAAACTTAAATCTCTAAAACTGTCTATATAGAAACAAGCAAACAATTAAAACCTACAAATACTTCTGGACCAGAAGAAAAAGTTAATTTCATCAACCTTTGAAGGTGCATCTTCACTCTTCTCATTGTTTTCCTTTTTTCCTCCAAATAGACCACATACACGAAGAGATCTATGATTATGGCCATATTTTCCCCGACCACACCTAGAAAACATCTGCATACCCACTGGATTTGAGCTTGAAGTTAGGTTACCTGTAATGAGCAGGACAAGAGTCAGTTAACACCAACTCTTTTACTATCATAAATGATTCAGGTACATGGTTCAGAGATCTAGAATCCTTACAAAATAACTGGAAAAGCCAAAATTAAAGAATGAATTGTTATACGCATGAATCATTACAGAGAATTTGAATACCAAACTTCTCTTGGCATATTTTCCTAAGCCAGAATACCACATTCTACAAACATATAAGAAACTCAAGAAAGCATCATATATCCAATTAGTTATAACAAAAGTAAGATCCATATTTACTTTTCATCTTCTAAATCCCATCTTCCTATTGTTTTTCCTTTTTCCTTTGGGGCTGAGAAGGGGTGGGGGGAGGTGATTTTTTTCATTACAATGTTAAATTTTTAACCCTTTTTTTTAATAAATGAGCTGATTTTATTAGACAAACAAGACTATAAAAAATCCTAATAGATATCATAATACACTTTTCAGAAAGTATTCCACTCCATCAAATCTGCCATTTCTTTAGATCCACAAATGATAGATGGTAGAAGCATAGACCACTTTACTGATAGTTTGCAATCCGCCCTTTCAAGTTATGCTGTCTCCACTACAAAATATTATTCCAGCTGAAGATCAACCTCCTACAGAGACACATTTTCATCAAACACAGCCAGATTCTCCTAAAAAGGACATTCAAAGAGATACGATCCCTACATTCAATTGTCCCCCGGAAAAAGAGACACAATGAGTCACCTTGATAACTCCAAGAAACCATTTTTTCATGAGTGGTTAAAGGATTCTTAATGGTCAACCCAGATATACATGCATGCTTTGGCATAGAACCCAAGAGCCAAATTAGTTTGCTCCATTCCACTTTTTACTGCCCAGCCCTGAAAGCAGATCTACAAGTGAACCGGGAGGGAACCATTGAACTCCATCTGTATCACCAAAATCATCTTGAAAATTGCTTGAAAAGTGATTAACTCATATGATATAACTGGAACCCCCCCCCCCCCCAACCCAAAAAACTCCAATAACCATTCTGCAAAACATTTGAAACCCAAGCATTAACATTGCCAGCAGCATCATCTACAACACCATAGCCAAATCTCTCATAAAGATTTCCCTCATGGGTGCCAGTTATTCAGCCATAAAATCGAATCTCCTTTGCCAACCTAATTAATAATTAAAGGTCTAATAGCATACCTTAATTTTAATATCTTTATCCAAAGTACAAGCCAAGTTTTTCACTTGCATCTAATCTTAAGTTGTCCATCTTCTCCAGCATCCAGTTCATCCATGTTACTTAGTGTTCCAACCTACAAATCTAAGGTAGCATGTCCTAAAAATTAATACCTACACATATGGTAGATTTTCTCTTCTCATTTCAAAGATTGTTAAGTCATCCTACATTCTTTGTGCAAAGGTAATTTTTTTGTCAAAGACACTATTGTAGAGACATTAGCTGTTCTGTGAAACTATAATATCCCATTTCATTGTGCAAGTAAAAGCCCATCGGGCAAAACTCAGGTACACCATGTGGCTTTTTTTCTCATTGATGGAAGTGTATTTAAGCTAAGTACACATGACTGAATCTTAAGAGATGGAACCCAAAGAACAGCACCTAAGTATTGTACCTAAGTTTTGTCCTAACCCATTTCTTTCAGTGTAATAGCTTTAACCCACCAAAACAAGACACTCCCTAGACCCATAATGGCTCAATTTAATAACTTTGGACTAAAAAAAAAGTACCCAAAATCACAAAAATCTCAACTTGAACTGGCTATCAAATTCATAGAAGTGCAATTACATACTCTAAAAACAATCCCAGAAAACAAATGCAAAATGAGTAATACATGATTGATCTTAACTAAAACCCACTACACAAAAGAAACCCATATCCCAGAAATACTGATATAAATATATTTTGTTTCCCATTTGAAAGCATTATTCCCTAATATCCTAAGTACTCTCAGCAAACAAACAGGTAATAAAGAAAGAGAGGAAAGAGAGATACAGAGTGAGAGTGATGAAGGGCAAGGCTTTCTCCAGTCATTTACTCCTTGTAGGTTCGATATCTGACCAACCAGAGACATCGTCGACGCCATTGCTCAACACTGTGAAAAAAGTGAGAGTTACTTGGTTTTTGCTTCAAGAGGATAATGTATAGGTTTTTATTTCTTTGCTTCGTTTTTTTTTTTTTTTTTTTTTTTTTCACTTTCTTTTTTTGAGTGCTGAGAATTACTGTCACTTGCAGTTCAGCTGACACAAAGGACAGACAAATTATAGTTGAACACGTGGACTGAAATGCTAAAAGAGTAGGCTATTTTATTTGGGGCAAAGTCATCAAACCCGTTGCGATAGTTACACATTGTTGAAAGTGAATCACAATCATAACTAATTCAATGTACTCAAGGAGAGTAGAACCAAACTAAGTCCACTTTATTACACTCCTTCGGATATATATATATATATATATATATATATATATATATTATACAAGCTAAAATTTTTATTCTAACTTAATATAAGTATATATATATATATGTGAAGCTCCCTCCAGACACTTGAACTTGGGTCTTGCTCCTTACACCCCACAAGTACTTATACTTATAGAGTGATCACTGCACAAAAAATACGTAATGATTTGAATATTTTTACCTATGCCAACTCAATACAATTGAAGGCTAAAACCCTAAAAGTGAACACCAATATCTTAAATGAACTCTTTTATATTTAAATATAATTTAAATGATATTTATATTTATTATTTAGTTAATATTTTATATTATAATTTTTTTAATTCATTATTCTTACTTTTTAATATAAGTAATTCATTTAACGCTGACCGTTTCGATATAAGATTTATATTAATCCATACTTTTTTTTTTTAATATAAATATATTTGTTGGCATTTCTGCAGGATAATATAAAATGAGCTTTTCAAAAAAATAAAAAAGATAATATAAAATGAGTATATGGTCTTATTATAATCAAATTGAAGGTCTTGTCAAGTGTTATTCAAGCATGATTGGGGCATTGGGCTGATCCGAACTAAGCATGCACACCGATAGCCATTGGACTTTTCCTTCGTTCCCAAGTCCCAACATTGAGTTCTGGGCTGGCTCCAAAAATCATCTTTGCACAGAATCTCAAAGACACCGATTAATAAATGAGTCAATTCGGCTTAGCATTGTCACCCCTAAATTGAATTCTAAATATAATAATTGAGTAAATAAAAGATTTTTTTTTTTTGGTAAAAAAAAAAAAAAAAGATATTAATGATTATATTAATAAATTCTTCATTGAAACTCTTAAAAGTCCTTTAATCCTTTTATGAAAAGAGATGTGTTACGTGCACAATATTTTTATAACAAATTATAGATAGTTAGTTGTAATTGGTTCAAATTTGAACTAATACTAAGATTACTTTTTTTGTCCCAATAATAACAACTAGTAACAACCTACTACTTAGAATTTATTGTAAAAATATTGTGAAAATGTTGTGAATATATCAATTCTCTTATGTAAAACAAAGGGGGAAAAAAGATCTATTTTCGCTTTATTTTTTAAAAATTTATGTATTAAATGAGTTGAAATAAGTTATATTGTGTCAATCCACTTATTAGAGTATGTTTGGTACAGTGTAATAGCTCCTGTAATGGAATAGTTATTTACATGTAATAGTAATTCAGTCATTTGGTTGCATTTTTATTACATGAATTAGTTATTAAAAAATGAATAGATTTTCTTTACTTTGAAGAATAGATATTCCTCTTTAAAACAAATGTAATAATTATTCCTTAGTGCATATAATAGGTCTTAAAATTAATATATTTTCAAACATATAAATTTTCCTTATAAATCATCTTTTACAAGCTTTTTATGAGTATGTTTGGATACTGCTTATTGCTAAAAACTGAAAATTGAAAATACTGTAACAAAATAATTTTTAAATGTGTGAATAGTGTTGTGAGAGCCAGTTTTAAAGTTATTTTTTACTGAAAAAAAAGGTACTTGTAAGTCCCGTGAATAGTGCACGAGACCTACTAAAAAAACTTAGCTGCTGGGAAATGCGTAAAACGTGCTTTGTAAACTCACACTATATGTAACAACCAAACTTATAAACAGTAATAGTTATTCTACTACAATATCTTCTATTCCTAGTAATGAAAATTACTATTCCTAATATAATCTTTATTCAGTGTACCAAACGTGCCTTTAATAAATGGGTTATATTAGAATTAAAAAGTTTTGACACGATTATTAAATGAGTTGGGTTAGGGTTGAGCTATATATTTTCAACTCACCTTACCATGACGTAAGAGGAACACAACCGCTAACAAATTGCCACCTTATTCAAATTTCCCCCACCCTCACTTGTTATAAGCCAAAGGAAGAAAAACAAAATACACATGTTTGGTCTCACATTCATCTAAGCCAATAATTTTATCATACTCCTCTTGAATCTACTGTTGACTTTACAAAATGCGACGCATGAATTAACCATCAAAAGATTCTAACAATATGTTAACACAATAATACAAGAGGGATTTAGAATAAGGGCTATTACAGGATGCAATTACCACACTATGTTATATACAAAAGTTGATGGAATTTTTTATAAATTAAAAAAAAAAATTACGGTATTATCTTTTACATCTCTCATATGAGTGTAGTAATTTCATGGTGTAACTTACTACTGCCTAAGGCATTATACATTCAATTCTTCAACGTCTTTAGAGATATAGGGCAGGCAAGCAAGCATGTATTTAAATTGAAATTTTTCATCGATGATTGAGCAAGATTTTCTAAACCACATTAATTTAGCAGATGACGTTCAGGACTGCATTACAATATTTTCATTTTTCTCTTTAATTATGGCTTTAAAAGACCAATCTGTATGTAGCTCAACATCATAGGTTTGTTGAAACTTCTGTGTTGGCCAATCTGTATGCAGCTCAACATCTTGTTCACAAAAAAAAAGTCTAGGACTCAATCCATGTATTCAGGAACTATGTCTATGTGTGACTAAATAATTAATTGAAAAAAAAATCATAATTCCCATATAATTATAGTCTTAAGTAGTCCTAACTCTCTTAACAAGAGGTGGCTTAGATTATTTTATTTTTTTTAAAGCAAGCCATTTGAAAATTCTCAAACACTATTGCTCCACAAACCACAAAGTCATTGTTGCGAATTTTCTTCTTTTGATAAGCAGTGTTTGATTAGGAAAAAGAAAATTTAGCCAATGAAACGTCCTTCGTCCTTATTAGCTTGAGGGAGTTGTCAACTCTTACAGACGGCTACTTTCTTGACTTGTTCCAACACAAAGTTACGGCCATTTTGGAGTTTTACTTTTCTTTACGAAAAACGACATGACAAAGCATTCTTTGCAATCATTTTGATCACACACTACATGGTTGGAGTAACAGCTAAAACTGCAAATACCATTAAACACAATGATAAAATAACATATCATTAGCCATTAGGTATAAACCATGGTTGTTTCAATTTCAAATAGTATTGCACCTTGTTTAGTGCGTTGTTGAATGCATCAGCGTGGGGAGATGGTACCCCATGATGCATGTGGGGGAGAGCTGCTTTGTCATTTTCCTTAAAATTTTCCTTACAAGTCATAATTAAACATTAATACCATTTCTCATACTTGACCTTGCTCATTTAAGAATTAGCTTGCGGTGCCTCCAATAGTGTTTGAGAATTTTCAAATGATCTAGCGGATCAATAATATTTGATCCGTTTCTCAAAAAATAATAATAATAATAATAATAATAATAATAATATTTGATCCACAATTGATCCAAAATTCTCAAACACTATTTCTCATACTTTTAAGTCATTATTACTTTTTTTTGCAATACGTTGTGTGTTTAACTTTTTTTTCTCATTTTTAAATTTGGTTACTTTATTAAGATTTTTTTTTTGCTCCTTGAGTATTGCGTAATTACTCATAATTATATTAACATAATATCAACGCTGCTATGATAAACACAAAATTAAAAATTTTTGTTCCACTTTATACTCTATTAACTATAATATAACATATTTGGTTTTATTTTATTAAACTTTGGTTACTTTATAAGAAATAAAAAATGACATATGGTAGACAGTAGACTACAATTAATAGAGCAAAAAATGGAACACTCAAAAGTGAACAAGGTTTTATTCTTAAACACATCTGATAAAATAAAAATTATTTATCCCACTAAAATTGTTCCACTTACACTCCCCTAGTTGCAATATAACATATGTCCTAATTTTTCTTTTTTAAACTTCAGTTACTTTGAAAGAAAAAAAAAAAAAAACACATGAATAGATTACAATTAATGAAGCATATAATGGAACACCCAGATGTTATTTTTATCTGTTTGGCAATGACAATAAGTGTATAATGAATAAAAATATTGTGTCCACTTTAAGTATTACATTTTATCTTCTAAAAAAAGTAATATTTTTTTATGCTCTATGGCAATTCATGTTAAGAGCCGTTATGTTTGTGTTGTATTGAGGTAAGGATTTCAAATATATGGCTCAACACTTACTCAACTCATTTGATAAATGTGTCAAACCCCCTCAATCTCAACCCTAACACAACCTATCTATTAAGCGGTTCAACACAAAACAATTTATTTCAATTAATTTAATTAACATGTGGTGGATAAACATACACTTAACCTATTTTTGCCCTTTTAAAAAATAAAGCTTGGTGCGATGGCCACTCCACATAGCATAAATACACTTAGATTAGGTTAGAGTAGAATTCTATCTTGTAAAAAAAAAAAAAAAAAACCCAAAATTATTAAGATATTTTTATATTTAGTCAACACGTAGTTATAATAATTATTTACAAATTATTTTTTATAACAGCATCAATTAAAGTTCTAATAGCATTTCAAAATTTTCTTCCTACAACCCAATTAGGTTCCGTTCAAATTCAGAAACACATAACCTAAAAATTAAATGGAAAGAATTTTTTCTAAAATATAGTTATGGGCAAATCACCTGAGGCACTTTGGAGTTTCAATTAAGAATTTAGCAATTTAACCATTAAAATTATTTTAATTACTTAATGTTATGTTTAAAATTTAAATTTATGTTGGATAAAATGATATTTATTTTTTATGAATTACATCATTTTGAATGATTGTGACTTACATGAATTGACAAATTTATTAATCCTGTCAAAGCAAGTTATTTCGCGTTTGACATGAACTCATTTATACTCAACACTAAACCACAAAAGAGTTATGCTGTGTTCTAGGACACTGTTACATTGGACACCCTATTCATGTGTCTATTTTTTTTCTTTTTCATTTTTCATGTTAAACTTTGATGCTTTATTTGGTTAGGACTAAGGAGAATGAAAAATTAGAAAAATCAAAATATTCGTGTATTCTTCTTTTTTCTTTTTTCTTTTTTCTTTTTTCCTTCTCTCTTTTCTTCTCAATTTGGTAGGTAAAAAAATGGTGACCCGAGTGTAACCTCATTTTCTTTTCTCTCCTCCTTTCACACCAACCAAACAAATAATAGTGTATGATTTAAGCATGCATATTCATGCTCTCCCTTCCGGATAAAGATGAATACTATTAATTACCAGTTACCACCTATCTTCCGTATCACACTCACATGTCCACGTCACACAACGCACGTCTGTACCTTCTAGCAAATGAAAAATATCTTCGAAATACAGCCAAACACACAAGTCCTTTCTCTCTAAAACAATCATAGTAAGGCCAAGGATCAAGGACTAAGGAGTGGTCACCCACAACATTGTTACATAAATTGAGAGACCCATCAGTTTTTTTTTTCCCCCTTCTGTTTCACCTTCTCAGCTTCTATGGAGGCTCCTTCCAAGGTTCTGTGACATTATATATGTAATATGTTACATACTTATAATAAAGCTCCTACCATGGTGGGTATTCACAGTGTTTACCACTATGGCAGTGGCACAAGACAACTTCTTCATGTAAAATGGTAATGGTTCCTGATTTCTTTTGGGTTTAAATGACTATTTTTGGTTGAAAGAATGTGAACTTTGTAAAATCTGGTAGAATCTTTCAGCTTTAGTTGGCCCCAACAAGAGGCTATGAAAAGCTTTTTCCATCATCTATTATTCCTAGTGGTTAGGCAGGTAGAGTGGTGTCACACAAAGTCCAGAAGGTAGGTGTAGATATGGGAAACCTTTCTATTCAATAGGAACAGTGACACAAAACTTAATTAGTTTACCCGCTAGAAAGAGAAATTATAAATGTCAAAGGGATACCCTTTCCCAATCCCAAACTACTCAATGAATTTAATTAGACAAAGGACAACTTTGTATAAGTTTTTGGCTGGAACCAGAAATTGGGTATTGTTCTTACTTTTATCTGCTGAGTGCTGGAAAAGCTTATTGGTTGTAAAAACAGAAAAGAGACAGACAGCATCCTTGACATCAAAGCAAGACCAAAAACAAGGGGTACAAAAGTAAATTCACATTCATTGACATGGTATAATTATAATAATGTGAAAAGGAAAAGAGGAACCCATTGAGAAAAAACACCACCATCACAAAACCAAACCCAAAGCCTAAAAATAGGGGTGCTACCAAAAAAACAAAAGAGCAACTGCAACAGCACACATCAGATACATATATCATTAACAGGCTATCATTCATACCCATTTAACTCTCTCTGCTTTTTTTCAGCCAAGTCCTCAACTTTCTCTCTCTAAAGGCTCTCTCTTTCTCTCTCTCTCTCTCTCTTACACAGGCCAACAACACATAGAAAGAAAGAAAGAAGAAACATGGAAACTCCACGCACCCTCACCTCCCTATCAAAAAACAAAGGAAGAGTCCACACCACCCAACTCTCTCTCTCTTCTCTCTCTCTCTCTCTTCAATGGCCCAGCTGGACCAAAATTTATGTAGAAGAAAAACAAAAAAGAAAGAAAGAAAGAATGGGAAAGAAAAGAAAGAGAAGATAGATTTAGATGTCTTCAAATGTCCTCCAACCAAACCCACCTCACATACTCACTCTCTTTCATAAAAAAAAAAAAAAAACATGTTGCCAACAATACCCTTCTGCAACCCCCCAAAAAATCCCCATCTTCATCACTGTCTCTCAAAAGAACATTATTTTTCACCGAGTTATGTGGGCTTTTTTGGGTTTCTTTGTCTAGGTCAGAGTTTTCACAGAGAAAACAGGGAAAGCAAGAACCTTCTCACCTCTTCCCATCTTTCTATATCTCTCTTTCTTATTTCTCTTTCTTGTTTCTTTCTCTCATCTTTCTTCCTCTCCTCCTCTGTCTCTCTCTCTCTCTTTTAAAGTTTCATTCTTTATAACCTCTCTCTCTCTCTCTCGCCCTCTTTTTTTTTTTCATTACCCATCTTCTCTCTGTGTTTCTCTCTCCCTCTCTGTTTTCTCTCTCTTTAGTTTTTGGTTCTTGGCTTCTGGGTTGATCTGATGAAGAAGATGAAGATGAAGATGAAGATGAAGATGAAAGGGGTTGTTGCTAAGGAGTCTTCTCCATATGTTGTGGTTGAAGACCCTAGAACCAGGTTGAGGCATCAGAGTCTCTTACTGGACTTTGAAGAGCTACAGAAGGTAATTTCTTTTGTGGGTTTCCATGGATTTGTAATTTCTTTTGTGGGTTTCAACAGATCTGATGTTTTGTTTGAAATTCTGGAGGTTTAGTGTTTTCTTCTTCTTCTTCTGGTTTTAGGGTTCTCTTTGATTAGGCTTTTTTTTATTGTGTTTGATTGCTTAGAAAATCGAGGTCTTGAAAGAGAAAATTAATATTTTGGATTTTGTAGTTTTAAACTTTTGATTCCAGGAAGCAAAAGATCCCGACTAAGCAAAGCCAAAAAAAATTGATTTCTTTTTGTGTGTTAAAAACTATTGGTTTCAAAATTTTATTTGCTTGATTTTCTTACCCTATCCTTTGTTTAATTGCTAAGAAAATTTGATAAAGAAGAAGTGGAATTGAAGTTTTATATTAGATTTTTCCTGTTGGTATGTCTGGTTTTTTTCAAATATAATGAGCACCCATCAACATTCCTAATACGATTTTCTTTTCTTGGGTGTTCATATTGCTATCTTCTTTGTATTCCAATCTTTCCCATCATCCTAACTGATCAAAGGGGAGGTTTTTGTTTTTAGTATTCAGTGCTCATGTGAGTTCAATCTGTTATTCCCTGGCTTGGCACCTTTGTTGTTGTTGTTGCTGCTGACTTTTTGTTCTTTTTTGTTTTTGATGAATGAGTTTTGGCTGAGGGGAGGGAGAGATTCTATCTTCTGGTTATTGACTTATTGTATTTGTTTATTGGCAGTCCTTTTACATTGATTATATGCTTTAGATTCCCGTAAAATTCTTATATAGTGTAGAAGGTTCAACTTTATTTTGTAGGTTTTTCTTTGTAGTTTCTGAGAAAATTGCCTTTGGGTTTTCCTTGGAAATTTTTTTGCCCCTACATCTGCTTGTGTTTTCCTCTTGCTAACTTGATTAGATATTTCTTGTTGGGTTTATGAGCTCTTGGCTACTGTGAATTATGTATGGCTTTTATTTTCTTGAGATAGCCAGATATGGGGATATATATAATATTGAAGCATATTTCAGGAAACGGAAGCCATGAAGAATAAACTGCAGATGATGAGACAGAAAAAATTGACTCTCTCAACGGAAGTCCGGTATGAATTGTGCCTTTCCAAATTTGGTAAATTGGGATAATGTACAATCGTTTATCCAAGAAGGTTATAACTGGGGCCACAAATTAATATCTCTTTAATTGCAGATTTTTGAGGAAACGATACAAATACTTGATTACAAACCAGTCTCCAAAACCACAGCCAAAGCAAGATTTTGTGCAACCACAGAAGTTTGATACACGAAATAATGGTGCTACAAAGGGAAAGAAATACAGTAAAAAAGAAGCGGCATTGCGACACCCAGTTCTAGTTTCTGATTTAAACCGAAAGGAAAGGATTTACAATGGAGGAGAAGCCACCTTGAGGAAACCTGCTTCAATTTTTGACTTAAACCAGAAGGCTAGGGCTTTCAATGGAAAGGAAGCTGCCTTACCAACTTCTGCACCAAAATTTGACCTGAATCAGAAGGAAAGGATCTATAGTGGAAAAGACGCTGCTAAGCGAAACAGTACTCCAGTTTTCGACTTGAACCAGATTTCGGTAACTATTTAGCAACCATTGTGAATGATTAGCTTAAGTTATAGCATTTGCTATTTCTGTGAGCTAATGGTCTCTGTTGATTTTGTTTTACTGTAGACAGAGGAAGAGGAAATACAGGCTGATTGTGAGCCATTGAGGACAGAGGAGTCAAAGAAAAGTTTACTTAGAGGTGGAAGTGATGAGCAACTCAATGATATGAAGATATCAATTTGTAGGAATGTCGGAAGTGGGTCAAATCGAGCAGGAAAACGGAAGATTTCATGGCAAGATCAGGTGGCTTTAAGAGTTTGAGATGTTTCTTCAATTGCAATTGAAGATCCTAAACTTTCTTGGGGGGTAAAAAAAAAATGTTGCCATATCTTGTTGTGTACTTAAAAATCTTCTTTTTTCTTTTGTAGTTTTGTTGGGGTTCTTTCCTCCAGTGTAAAGTCGAAATAGTTTTATATATATTTAACATATAGATGAAACAATGGAATTGATGCTCAGGAATCAAATAGGTGTTGACATATCTTTGGACATCTCTTTTACGATTCTTTTCCTCCAATTAGTTTATGAATGCATGTGGCTTCTAAAAGGAACTTGCAACTCTATTCACTCCGAAAGGGTGGGCTTTGGGTATTTGCAGCTGGCCTCAGGTCTCAACATCCATGTCACAACAAATAATAATATGACGTGAAACCTGGACAGAGTTTCTTTGGTGTTGTATAGTAGGTTCTTAATTAAATTCATCGATGTGACTACATTGGCTAATGTATTACGAAAGATGTTTTCCTCACCTAACAACAACAATTAAATTCAAGTCATATGGTTGAATTTAATTGTGAAACGTAAGGTGTAACATATTAGAAAAAGTTTTATCCATTTATGTTGAAACAATGTCTACACCCTTTGTTTAACCTCCGGAATCATGATCATGTAACATGAATGTTCTCTCCTTTGCTGTTAAAATAGAACTATAATTTTGTGTTGACTGGGGTATATCTTTTTTATTCTATCTAAAACATAAAACCCCACTGCCAATTATGGCCGTGACAAAATAATCTCTTACCTCCCCAAGAAACAAAGATGATTAATTTGGGCTTGGGTGGGAACTGCTACATTTTTTTTTTTTTTCTTTTTTGAGCTGTTACATTTCCAACTATTTCTGGAGGATACGAGTAGTATTGTATAAAGTAATTGATATTGTTAGTCGTTGGTTTGAAAGGAAGGAAAGCAATGGCCACTAAGCAGATGAATGTTTGTTTTCTTGGTGGAAACAAATGGAGTAATAATGTTGCTTCTTCTTATTCTTTGGCTACTCCTAGTAACGTTGTTTTCAGCTTACGTAGGGAACTACCACTTTTATGTTACTTTGCTGTTAAGCGATTGGAAATTGTTTTGTGGAAAAAGGATGGGACAGCGAAGGCCACTACAACCAGGTCGATGTTAATAATTCTTGCTGTGGAAAATGAATCGGAGAATATTAATATTGGTAGTTATGGTTCAATTGATATCTAACTTAGCAATAACAGCTGACGCTGTAGATTGTAATCGATATATACAGTATACTAAAAGCAGTGTTAATGATGATTTTTATAAGAAAATAAAGTTACATTAATCATAATCTCACGCTTATAAAATTTGTTATGTATGTATATTATCATGTGTCTATTTGACATCAACTTATAAGCTCCGTTTTTAATTGTGTCTTCTATTTTTTTTTTTTTTAACATACGACTTTTTAAAACCTCACTTTTTCTAGCATTTTTTCATGTTTTCAATTTGTTTAAAATACAAGCATACTTTAACACGCTTTAGCAAAAAGTTTTCAGCAAAAATTTAAATAAACTATCCCAAACGGACACCCTTGTGAACTTACACAGCAGCCGTAATGAACCACAATGGACTTCTTTTTTTTTTTTTTTTTGGCCTTTTAATTTTGCAAAAAGACCCCAAATCTATAGTCTCTTGCGATCCTATCTGCAGTCTAATGATGATGATATGTCATATGGGGGCCAAGAAATATTGACTTTATACCATTAAGAAATTGATGCACTTTGACTAGTCACATATTGCATTAGTGGCCTTGACTATAGTGGACAGAAGACTCCACAACATCCTCATTGCCGGCAACTAAATTCAGCTGTGTCTATTGGGAAATATACTATTAACCCAAAAAAAAAAAAAAAACCAAGTTTACAGCCTCATAACGTTGAGCAGCTAATTGTAAACAAACAGAAAGACTAACCAGAAAACAATTAGGACTTTTTCATTACAAAACAACTGTAGGTCTATAACATTTTTCATAACTGTTTTCCATGCAATAATGTGTAAAGAAAGTGGCGTTAATGATAGTCTTAAGTGAAAGTAATGTTCCAATTACAAAAGGTCATGTCAATAATGGTGAAAAATGTTATATCCCTAGCATTACTTTTGTCTATTTTATGCATTCGGATCCCTGATCCCATAGGTTGGCTACCAATTGAAGCAAGCTTGTCAGCAAATCAACTGGCCTAATTTTAGAGCAATATCCTACAATTCCCTCCAGTCAAAGTAATATCCTACCAAGTATTGTAACAAGTAGTACAGTAATGAGGAATTGACGAGGAGAAAGAAGAAATTTATAAACTGCAATTGCATCAACTACCAATATGAAGTTGAAGTCTGCAAAACCTAATAACTATGCTAATCTGAGAGCTTCGGGAACCGCCTACAATTCAACTAGGCAATTGGAAGTAAATACAACTTTAAATTAAAAACTCACCAGCCAGGTGCGATTGGGATCACATATAATACCTCTTGCTCTAGACAAGCCTGAATTACCTTTAGAGCCATCATATATGCTTAACTTGACCTGAACAAATTCTGGCGGGGTCCATGAAATCTAAGTAGGAATTTGACTTACTAAGAGAGTAGAGAGAGTCAGAAACAATGTAATCATCATTTAGTCTGTCAGGTTAACAAATGACAGTTGTCCTAAATGGAAACTGACCAAACTTAGGGACTACCAAATAAAATACAGGGTCTAAGTAGAACAGTCATATATATCACAAGTTAAACAGACAACCATAGTCGCAACCCCAAACCTGAATCTCATACTGGATATGAACCTGATTAATCTGCATCTACAATAACAATTACTGGTGTCTTCTTAATTGCTTCTTTGGCCATAACATCTGCTACGCCTTTTGCCTTCTGAGTATCTTGTGCCTTTTGAGCCGAACCAGATGATGATGTACTGACAACTCCATCTTTTTGACCACGTTTCTGAAGCCGAGCCCGGTGCTTCTTCCCCTTTATATGAGTCTCCATCACTACTCGAGAGTAAGCACCTTTTTGACACATTTCACACCAAAACTTAAACATCTTGTCCCTTTCAAACCCTTCTGTTTTGGCAGATCCCTGCTCTGCTTTTGTGCTGTTTGTCTTCTCAGAATCTTCTGCAGTTTGGTTTTCTGGCAGTGTAACTCGCTGATTTTTACTCTTCAAAGATCCTGTCATCTCCATTTTCTGGCCTGAACCACCCCCAGTTTCATTCTGCTTAAGTGCTTTCCCTACTAATTTTGCCTCCTGTCCTGAGGACCCAAAACCAGTGCTCTCTATAACCTTTGAAGGCATTGTAGTTTTTTTTGTTGATGGTGTAGAGCTGGTACTCCTGCCCGTTCTCTGAGCTCTAAGCCCTGCTTCCTTGGCCTTGTGCTTCCTACCTTGAAGGTGTTCATTCAAAGCTCTCTCACTTAAGGCACTAACCTGACAGATAGCACAACTCCACTCCTCCTTGAGTCGCTTCTTTAAACCAAAAGGTGGGAGCTCACTAGTGCCCCCTGCAGATGCTGTTTCAGCTTTCCGCTTTGCTCCAGAAATATTTGGAGTGGGCTTAGCCTGCAATAGAATACTCAAACACAATACATAAGAGGAAACTCCGGTATATAATCACCAGGTGAATAGTGAAACCTCAAGCATCATTTCTCATGTAAATCCCACCCTCCATATTTAACAGTATAGGATAAATCTAACTTCCAATTACCTTATTTTAAGCAATTTAACAAGAAATATAATGTTTTGGAAATTTGACCAGATCTGAACATTGGAAAGGAGAACTAAGGATTTAGCATGAAGTATTTTTTATTATAGAGTTGGGGAATGTTGCTATATGTCATTTCTCAAGGGGGAAATCCAGGTCCTACCCATAACACTTTCATCAACCACACCCAATTCAACATTAACCAAGCCTTAGTCCCAAAATTTTGGGACCGGCTATGAATTGTCTATGGACTAGTCAAGATCAGCCACGTGTATTGTTTTCAGCCATTCTATTCTATTTTGGAGTTATTCTATCTTTTACTTCCTTAACTAATATGTCATTTTCACTCACTTTAACGAAACTTTTGGTATTTCAATAACTATTTCGTTCCCTCAACTTAAATTAACTTACTCTTTCCCATTGTCACATTAATCACTCTCCCCTAAACATAACCAAACTATCTCAAGTGACTCTCCCTTAACAGGGGACTCCCTATCTTTAACATCGTGTTTGAATGAAGAAATTGTCAAATACACAGAATTTTACAAATGACAGGGTTTACATCTCCATCATTTACAAATTTCTTTATTTGGATGCAATGCGAGACTAATACTTCATATACTACAATTACATTGTTTTGCACATGCCATCATTTTGCATAAACCACCATAAAGGAACAAAACCAAATTGTCTTTGCTCAGATTTAAACCCATCATTTTTACAACAACCCTTCTCTCATGGTTGTGATCCAATTTGTTCTGCACTAAATCTTCCTTCTCCCCCTTCCTATTTTTCTAATCTTCTCTCTCACTTGACTTCCATGGCCAAAATCCTCTCTCTCTCTCTCTCTCTCTCTCTCTCTCCTTGATTGATGGTGGTGGCAAAGGGTGGTTTGGCAGTAGCTCTTGGCTATAGCTGTAAGTAGGTTTGGGTTGGGGAGGGCTTATTCTAGGATTTGGGCTTTCACAACCTCATTCAACGGTCATGGGTGATGGTTTTGCAATGGGTTCTGTTAATGAAACTTACAAGAGTCAGTAATTGCCAGGGGCAGCGGTTTTGATTTGTTCCTTGAACAATCATGGTTTTACCGTTGTGGGTGTTTAGGATGGGATTTACCTGGAATTTGTGGTTGGGATTTTGGCCTTACAAATTTTGGCCAAAGTTTTTGAAGAAATTTTAATTTTCCACCTTTACAGCCAATCTCAGAATTTAAAATGCTGGCTTAACCTCAAATTCTAGGCTTCTAGCTACAAATACCTTGCCCAAACACACAGTAAGTGGATTTCCTCATTTTAAATGGTATGTTTTCTGTTATTTACTTATCATCTGAACACTTCCAATTCAGCTACACTCATTTTTTGAATATGTTACTTCTTAGCAACCAACATTCAATACACTTGAGCATACCTTATCTAGATTCTAGTAACATTCTTATAAAAAATTTCCAACTTAATATTTTTTACTACACAATACTCACTATATGCTTCTCTACTTCATCCACCTTGTTGTTATTGTATAATTCACATTTTCTTAAATCCCTGTATCTTTACAAATTATTTATCCAAGATATCAAAATCTTTCGCTCTTAGGTATCTCTTGGCCATCAAGTCTTACAGCCTCTTCATCTTTTTTCTACTTTACTAAACTTTTTTTTTTTTTTTGATAAATAATGGAATTGTATTAATCAAAAGTCCAGGTACACCGGGGGTGTACATAGATAACAGTGCATCAAACACATAAATTACCAAGATCAAGCATTTCTAAAAAATTAGAACAAGGAAAGAGATTAAAGGAAGAACTCCACTCTAGCAAGGTGTGAAGAAGAAGAGATTTAAATTATGAAATAGACTGTTCCTTCCCTTCGAAACATCTTGAGTTCCATTTTCACTAAATACACCATAGGACACAATGTGGGACAGCCCTCCACAAATCAATGCTCCAAAATTCTAAACTGTCTCACCAGAATTCTAACTTGACATTAATTCCACATCTAGTTCGATGCACAAACTATATCATCTACAAAGGGCATATACACCAAGCAACTTCCTCTTGAATTGACTCAGTGAGCTTATCCATCACTAATGCAACGAAATATTGACTTAATGATGATTCTTGGTGCAAACCTAAAGTCATAGGAAACTCATTTGTGATGCCTCCTTTTGTTATCAAACAAGTTACAGCTCTGTCATACATATTCTTAATCAACTTAATACATAAAGATCTTTACTTTTTATATTTCTCCATTAGGAGTCTAAATATGAAAATTGCTTCCGTGGTAGATAGCCCTAGTATTAAACCAAATTAATTCTCCGTTGTTCAGTGTCTTAACCTATATTCAATCACTATCCCAAATTTTTATAACGTAACTCATTAGTTTAATTCCTCGGTAATTTGCAAGTTTTGAATATCTTCCTTGCTCTCGTAAATAGGTATTAGACTACTTTGCCTCCACTCACAAGGCATTTTTGTTAACACGTAAGATCTCATTGAAATTGTTTGTCAATTAGCATACATCCAAGCATTTCCAATCTTTAATAAAATTTCATATGGTCCCATGACCTTTCATATTTTCATTCTCCTCAATGCATCCTTTACCTGCTCATCAAGATTCTTTGAACAATCCTATGATTTATATCCTCAATTGGGTAACTCAATTTGCGCTAATCTTTTGCATTGCTTCAATTAAAAAGTTTATTACAATACTCTTTTTAAAAAGCTCTTTAATGCAATTGAAACCGTTCAAGTCTCTTCTTTTCATTTCCCTTGTTTTAGTATGGTTACAAATATTCTTTTCTTCATCATTCATCCCCAACTTGCTATGCAACTTACCATATAATTTGCTTAGCCTCTTGGGCAACTTTTTTTGCTTTACTCTTCACCACTATATTATTTTCACAACCCAAATTTTCTCTACATCTAGGTAGGCTTCCATAGCTCCTTTTTAATCTAATTTGTGCTTGAACCTCCTTACTCCACCCCAAAGTCTCCTTAGTTGATCGCCCAAATCCTTTAGATTCTCCAAAAATTTCTTTAGCCACTCCTTTAATACAATTAGACATGTCATTCCATCTTATCATCATCTTTGTCTAAATTTCACTTTCCTTCTTCGATCATTTTATCTTTAAACACATTTTGTTTCTTCCCCTTCAAACCCCACCATCTCATCCTTGGGTTTCTTTGTCTTTTCTTTCTTCTAATGCAAATATTACCACCAACCTATGGTAAGTAATTATCTATTCTGGTATACCTTACTATCGTTACAACATCTGCTACAACATCAATCCTTAGTTCCAAAATTTTGGAGTTGGCTATGGGACTAAGCCTTAAACCCAAATCATTACAACATCTTATGATGAAATTTATTTGACTAATGATTGTCCCACTTTTGAAGATAATTAAGTGTGATTCCCTCTTCCTGAACCAAGAGTTAGTTAATATCCAATTATACTCTGTTACAAAAATATTTAGGTCTCCTCCAATAAAAATCTTTTTCACATTTGGTAACCCTTAAATCAATTCATCCATATCCTCCCCAGATTTTTGCTTTATGTATTCTTCCAACCTTAGTTGAGGAGCATAAGCACTAATTAGGTTAATGGTCTCTTCTCCTAGGATAAGTTTTTATTAACATAATTCTATCTCGTCTCCTAACCTCAACAAGTTCTTTTTTAAGACTTTTACCTATGATTATATATACCCCATTTTCATTCTTATCTTGTACGTTCAAAATCGGTAGATTTCTCACCTACCCATTCAATCCCCAAAAGACATTATATTTATTTTTTACCTAGTCATTGTATATACTATTTCCATTAATTTCCCTTATAAAAGACCCTATATTCTAAGGCTTTGGTTGGTTGGGAGAATGGAAAATGTTAGGAGGATAGAAAAGAGGAAGAATAAAACATATTTGCGTTTGGTAGAGAGGATGGAAAAGTTGAAGGATTGAGAGTAAATTACTATTATGCCCTCATTATAAAAAGTAAAAGGATGGAAAGTAGGGATAATTTTCCATTTTTCTTTTCAACAACATTTTCCTTGCTTTTTTCACCCAACTAGGAAGGAAAAAAACTGATGAGCCTAGGTGGAAAAATCCATCCACCACATTTTCTTTCCTCTCCTTTTTCACTCCAACCAAACAATAGAAAATCACATTTTTATCTCCTTTTTCCTTCCCCCTTTATCCATCCTCACCCTTTTCACCCCAACCAAACATAACATAAGTGTATACATCCTATTTTCTTGGACTAAATTATTTACCCGCATCTGTTCATCAAAGTGCGGACACTTTGACCCATATTTTACTAACCCTTGCCCATTTTTCACTACATCCAGGGTTCAGTAAATGTCGCCCTAACATGTATCTGTAATGCATTCATAATAGAGGGACTATATTTAATTATGAACATCAACCTAAGGCAACCTATATCCATTTTCAAGTTTAAGAACAGTTGTGAACCAAATATATGACACAAAACACATACACAGACAAAGTTATCACCTACAAAAAATAACAGGTAAAGTTCCGGGTTATTGCAAATTTTGGATTCAGTGCTTATTGCAAATGAATGCTTGGATAGTAGGTTGAAGAGCAAAGTTCCGGGTGTGGTTTGCAAGCTGGACATTGAAAAAGCTTATGACCATGTGAACTGGGAGGCCCTAATTTATTTGTTGGGCCGGATGGGTTTTGGGGTGAAATGGAGGGGGTGGATTAAGGCTTGCATTTCGTCTGTCCGTTTTTCAGTCTTGGTAAATGGTTCCCCTGAAGGCTTTTTTGGAAGCTCTCGAGGGTTGAGACAAGGGGACCCTTTATCCCCGTTGTTGTTCCTCTTGATAATGGAGGTTTTAAGTCGCCTTTTAAAGAAGACAGAGGACTGTAATCTTATTCAGGGATTTCAGGTGGGAGCCATGAACTCTGCTGGGGTGAGTATTTCACACCTGCTATTTGCGGATGACACCATCATATTTTGTGATGCCTCTAGGGATCAGTTGCTGGCTATAAGGTTAGCGTTGTCTTGTTTCCAGGCGTTCACGGGTTTGATGGTCAATGTAGGGAAAAGCGAGATTGTCCCCGTTGGGGAGGTGAACAATCTAGATGCTTTGGCTAGTGTTCTTCATTGTAGAGTGGGCAGGTTACCTATGAAATATTTGGGGATGCTGTTGGGATCTTCTTTTAAGTCAGCCTCGATTTGGAATCCTATTGTGGAGAAGATGGAGAAGAGACTTTCTGGTTGGAAGCGTCTCTATTTATCTAAGGGTGCTAGGCTCATGTTAATTAAGAGTACTCTCTCAAGTCTCCCTACATATTTCTTATCTCTCTTTACTATTCCTAAAGCTGTGGCATATAGATTGGAACGTATTCAGAGGAGCTTTCTTTGGGGGTCTTCTGAGGGGGGCTTCAAATATCCTTTGGTGGCTTGGGATAAGGTGTGTTTACCCGTTAAGATGGGGGGCTTGGGGATAAGAAAAGTTGTGCCGTTTAATCAGGCTTTATTAGCGAAGTGGCTGTGGAGATATGGCCATGAAGTTACCCACCTGTGGCGTCGTGTTATCTCTTCCAAATATGGCGAGGGTCAAGGGGGATGGAGGACTAACGCTTGTAGGAGGTCCCATGGGTGTGGTCTATGGAGAAGCATTAATGAAGGATGGGAGAGCTTTTCTAAGCATCTGTCTTTTGTAGTGGGAGAAGACACTCGTATCCGCTTTTGGCATGACAGGTGGATTGGTGATGCTACTCTAAAAGTTCTCTATCCTGAGCTATATGTGTGTTCAACGGTCAAGGATGCCTGTATCTCTGAGGTTCTGTGGACTCCAGAAGGGGGTAATGTTAGAGTGTGGAATTTAACATTTTATAGAGCTTTTGAAGATTGGGAGATGACTGCTTCGTTTTCCTTTCTTCGGCTCATCCAAGCTCGTATTCCTCAGGGGAGCAGGAGAGATACCCTTTTCTGGCGGCTTAAAGGGGATGGTAAGTTTGACACTCAGTCTTATTACCTTGCGATTCGGGGTGCTTCTAATACTTGGCTTCCTTGGAGGGGGGTTTGGAAACCAAAGATCCCTAAGCGGGTGGCGTTCTTTTTGTGGACTGCTGCACATGGTCGGATTCTCACTTTAGATAACCTTATGCTTAAGAGACGCCCTTTGGCTAATAGGTGTTGTATGTGTTGCAGTGATGGGGAGTCGGTTAACCACCTTCTTCTCCATTGCCCTGTTACCCATTCCCTATGGACTTGTTTGCTTCAGGCATTTGGTATTTTGTGGGTTATGCCAGGATCGGTGGCGGGGTTGATTTCTAGCTGGCATCAGTGGCATGGGAAGCATAAGTCAGACATTTGGAACTTGGTTCCAGGGTGCTTAATGTGGACTGTGTGGTTGGAACGAAATCGTCGATCCTTTGAGGACAAAGAGAAGACGCTGGTTGAGTTAAAGCTTCTATGCCAGCGGAGTCTTTTGGAGTGGTCTCTTTGTTGGGGTTTTACTAGTTGTTCTTCTCTTTCTGAGTTTTTATCCTCCCTTAGCTTAGTTTCCGGATAGTTTTTTCCTTGCTGTTCATCATCATGAACTTCTTGTATGTCTTTTTTTTCTCTCATTTATAAAAGCTCTCTGATTACTTATCAAAAAAAAAAAAAAAAACAGGTAAAAGTAGATTTCACAGGTTTTATTCTAGAAAATATGCTCATTGACTGCCTACATTTAAAACTAAGGAGTGCATTTGAGGGATTGCTTGGAAAAAGAATATGGAAAATGTCAATGACTCTGACAGTGGGTTCCTCTAACATCTAGCACTATAACTGTGTCAGGCCTAAAATGACAACAGATAATTTTCACTAATCACTTCCATATACTACAAAGCGAATAAGGTAACACTTCCATCAAAATCAACTTGTAATGTCATAAAGTGAATTCAAATTAAATTGTGATTCAAGTTGTAGTTAGGCGGATACTTTAAAATGTTCAATCTAATAAAATAGGGCATTAGGTATCCATTTGGATATTGAGTTTTGCACATCTGTGTTTTTTTTTTTCTTTTTAAAACGTGTTTCAACACTTTCAGTGGGTCCCGTGCACTGTTCACGGGACCCACAAACCTCTTTTTTTACCAAAACTTTCATTAAAAATGGGTCCCACGGCACTATTTACATATTTAAAAATTATTTTGTTACAATTTCAATTTTCAGCAAAATAAGCGATATCCAAATGCACCCTAGATGCACATAAAAATAAATTGTTGATTGTTTAAATTCATACAATTACCCTAAAATTTAATATAAGCCTCAAGATTTATTAGGTTATACCATATCTTGTTCATTTCATAATCTATGGAGCGTGAAAATGTCACTCACACATGGAATTTGACACATGACACACATAAGCAAATTAATTTTTTTGGAAAGTTTTTTTTTTTTTTAAGAAGCAAGAACGCACACACACACATACATATATGGGTGCAGTTTTATAAGTAGACACTCATATATGAATTGATAAGATAGGGGATTAATTACACAACAATGAATAAGTTACACTTCCTCAAATTAACTTCTTAGGAAAAATTTGTAAAATAATACTTTTTTAATACTAATCACTTAAATTGCCATTGTTTTGAAGTTATTTGGGGATTTAGCATTTTTCCTAAAATCATGTTTGAAAACACAATTTCACAACTCATCCAATTGAGGACAATTTTAAGTGAAAATGTGTTTTGAAAAGATGATTTTATAAATTAAAAAAAAAAACTACCTCCCCAAATAACTTCAAAGCAGTGTTAATTTAGATAATTATTATTAAAATAATATTATTTTACAAATTTTGTCTAACCTATTAGATATACAAAACAAAACAAAAAGGAAAAAAAAAAAAAAAAAGCAATTACTTTTATCCATACTTCTTGTTAACATAGGATTTGAGGGTGTCAGTTTTTTTGACAGCATTAAGGATTTTTTTTTTTATAAGTAATAAGTTTTATTGATATTAAAAAGGAACACCCTAGTACACAGGAAGTGTACAAGGGGTCAACAAATCAAATACAAAAATTGCAAGAATCTAGGAAATCAATAAAAGAAGGAATTCAAATCATAAATCTTAAGATCTTTGAGACAATCGTAGACTTCTATCAGAAAGGATTCATGACTAAGATTCTTCCTGTCCAACTTGCATGTGTTAAGCATGCTGCCAGCGCTCATCCTGAGCCAAAGGATTCATGACTAAGATTCTAATCATTTTGGTTATTTGATTCAATTTGTAAATCATAGGATTTTGACAACTATAATTTATAATCATATTTGTCAAAATCTTATGATTTGCAAAAAGAATTCTTTCAACTTTAGCCAAAATAATTTGAACAACAGTTATAAATCCGTTGTAGGAGAATCCTTCAGTTTTCTCTTTGAACTTATGATAACTTGAATTTTGAATACCATTAAAGGCTTCTTTATATATATATAAATTTTAAAAAGACAAAATTGCAGTTTCTACCTTTCTGTTTAGTAAGGAGGATGAAAAGGTGAAATGATGAAAAAGACAGAAAGGATAGAAAGAAGGGAGGTGGAGTAGATACTAATTTGTCATTTTATTTGTTTAATAGGAAGGATAGAATGTTTTTCTAATTAGCTAAGAAAGTGTAATGACAGGAACATTATACTTGAACATAAAATTGAAAGGCTAAATTTAAACTTAATTATGTACAAAGGAGACTTGTTCGAAGTTCGCCTTTACATGGTTCAATGCAGTCAAGTTTTGCCGAGGTTTTTTCATCACAACGGCCTCATTGGTTTCCCAAAATTGGGAAATGAGCTGCACCAGTGCATTGGGGATGCATGGGGAGTGCCGAGCTGCACCAGACTCAGTTTTTTGACTCAGTTCTACAGTTCTACTGATTTTGTCAGTTGACTCAGTTACAAAACAGAAGTCCAGAAAATTACAACCTCACAAACATCACCAGAAATATAGTGGTGTGAAAAACTGAGGAAACAAAAACGGAGGACTCACTGCCAAAAATGGCTTTTATGGGTGGCAATGTTGAAAACAATCAACGATAGCTAAGCAACAATGACTGTGCACAGCATCACCACAACCACAAGGCCCGATTAGCAGATCACATTTTCATCTCTCTATCCTAGTTGAGAATTGAGATCAGGTGCAAGATTTGACAGAAGAGAAGGGGGACTTGGGAAAAATTATATATGAGAAGGCTGGTCAGCGAAATTTTAGGCAGTTTTCTTGATCTCTTGCCAACCACTGCATCGACCTAGTCGGTTTTGGCAAATTTGTGACTGATCACCACCACCGACTCGTCAGAAACTGTTGTTTGCAGTTCAGTTTGGTTCTGCAAGAAGGTCAATGCCAGTTGGTGTATTTGGTGACCTGAAGGTCCTGAACAGCTCTAGTAAAGTACTAAAAAATGTATAAACAAAGGTAGGACAGCAACCAGTAGAGCCTACTGCATATGCACATGGTAGCATTCTCCAAGTGAACCCACACATGAAAAATCAATAACCAAGGATCATCAGAGGCATCAATCCAGATTATTTTGTGCCTAGATCACGATAACATCTCTATAAAAAATGTTACAGCAAACATCCGTAGCTGCAGTGATCTAGTAATATAATCTACCTAATCAATGACTATGATGCCCCTTTAGGACTGACTTTTAAAGTGATGTTCCAAAGTAGAAGGGCTACCAGATGCATATTTATCAAGCCTCAGTACATGTGATGCAATTCTAAATATGAATGAGAGAAAAAAAAAACAAGCTATTATTTTCCTCTTAAGCTCATTCTTTTTATCTCTCATTCATATTCAGTTTCACATCACATGTATTTAGGCTTGCTACATATGTTGCTGCTCTAGCTATCAAACTAGTTAGTTCAAACAAGAAAAGGAAAATCATATAGCTAGTTCAAGCTATCAAATTAGCAAGAACACACAAACTTAATCCCTAATTGAAAGGGAGCAAAAAACCACAAAAGTTCATTAACATTTCCTTCATTTCTCAAGAACAAGTTGCCATTACAACTACAGAAAACTCTTAAATAAGACAATAGGATGCTGCTCTTGGTAAAATGAGATCATAACCACTAATTCAAATCTAATCTAATGATTCTACATCTGTGCAACTATCTG
This sequence comes from Castanopsis chinensis, assembly GCA_032878915.1. Lineage (NCBI taxonomy): Eukaryota > Viridiplantae > Streptophyta > Magnoliopsida > Fagales > Fagaceae > Castanopsis > Castanopsis chinensis. The sequence goes on from JAVQMG010000121.1 coordinate 16,794,838, forward strand.
TCCCGCAGTTGCACTCTCAAACACATACATATAGCATGCATTAAAACATGGATACCTTACGGAAATGTGCGCACAAACATGCATGCAAACACACATGTTTATGTGATGCTAGTATAATTTTATATATATTTAGATACATCTATGTACAAATTAACCAAGGAAAAAAGTACAGAAAAAAATTATAACAAACTTCCAATGAATATATCCCCTAGGTACGCATTTGTTTGCATTTATTGGCCTCAAAATGTTTTTGAAGTGGAGGCCTTTTACAATTAGGTTTGAAAAGAGTGTTTGTCAACCTAGAGCAAAAGGTAATTTTGGATCCATTTATTTGACAGGAACCTCATTATGTATAAGTGAAAATTTGAAACCTTTCTCTTTATACGACCTAAATCTAGCAATATTTTCCTAATATTAGGAAAAGCTTTACGTCACAGCTACATTGACAAACTTTATAACTTCAAGAGTTGAATATAGCAATTTCAAATTGGACAAAAGTTTTTTCCATACCAATTTGGAGGAATTTCCTCTAATCCATTACATGGTGATTCATAAAATCACACACATTATTTAAATAAGTCACACAACTCATTTAATTAGTCATGTGACTAAAAGTATATGTGGATGGTTTTATCAATTGCCACGTGGTGGGTTAGAGGAAAACTTTTTCCTTTCAATTTAAGATCCCCAAGAGTTCTTAGAGTAACTACACCATAAAGTTTATAAAATCATATCCATTCACTTTGAATGAATGGATTGAATTTTGATACATTATCAATAATTTAAATAGATACCAAATAGTTAAAGTTTATTTAAACTTTTGATGATGTGTCAAAATCCAATCTTTCAAAAATGAATGGATAAGATTTTAGGAACTCCAAGGTGGAGTCACAAAGGAACTCTGGAGGATCTCAACCCTAGTAGTTTCACCAAAACTATTTGAAAACACATTGAGACAGCATATAACATAACATCAACGATAAGGTGAGATGTAAGATTGGTAACTAACCAGTACAATCAACTTATCCTTGTTGGTCTCAGATGGGGGCCTGACATCGACTGGCATAGCTTCCGGTAACCTCGGCATTGGCAGCATTGGAAACATATCGAATGTGTTGATACAACTGGGAAATGCAAAGCCACCATCAAATGTGTGCATTGACAGTCCATACTCGAAAGAAATCCTGCCCTCGGCTGAGAGCCTCCGCAATGCCATCTCTCGCTCTATCATCAGCTCCCTCCTCACCTCCGCTTCGAGCAGTCTACGCCGAGTTATCTCGGCTGCAATTATTTCCTCCCTAATCCGTGCCTTCTCCAGCTCACGCTGTACTATTGCTTCCCGGGTGTCATTAGGGTTTTGAATTTGCTCCAAGTTTGGTCTCGGACTGGTGGTTGAAAATCCAGCTGATACTGATATAGGATTTGCTCAAAAAATTCAGTCAATTGCATTAAGGAGAAAGCTGTGCTCTGTTTGCTAAGAAAGTTATGCTTTCAGTAATTGGGCCTAATCAAAATTTCATAAATTTCCTTTCCTTTCTTTTCCTTGGTTTTCTTAGCAAACAAGCAGAAGAGACAAGCATTATATATACATATATAAAAGAAAACAAAAAAGATCATTTTATAGTAAAAAGGCTCTCTGAAAGCTTTATAAAATTAGATAAAAATAAAATCATTCAATCACATGAAAGAGAAAGTTATACTCTGTTAGCTAAAAAGTTATGCTTTTTCAGTAATTGAACCTCATCTAAATTTCAGGTATTTAAGTTCCTTTATTTTCCTAGGTTTTCTTAGCAACCAAACGGAGAGAGAGAAGCACTTGATAAATCTTTCACAACTAAAAAAAAAAAAAAAACAGTTACATTCACAGGGAAAAGCAATTCTGAAGCTCAAACTAGGAAAAATATTCTTTTCATCATTATTTGTTTTGGGATATTGAAATATAAAACAGAAAAGAAGATAAAGGTAAAGAGGAGGAACAGATAAAGCAAAAGAGGAGACCTCTCAAAGCTTGCTTTGAGACGTAGTTGAAGGTGGAAGGAGCGGTGGGATGCGGTGGTGGTGGTGGTCGGTCATCAACAGCTCTAAACTTGAACTCCATCACAGACACAGATCTACACACGGAGAGAGAGAGAGAGTATTTGAAATTTTGAGAGTGTGGGTAGTACTGGAATCAATGAAGGATGTGTGACTGTGAGTACAGGAGTAGGGAAGATAAAGTAGGCGCGTGACTGGAGATGCCAAGGATGTGCGTGGTGGGAAGGGCAAAAGGTTGGGGCAGAGAGAGAGAGTGGCGTATCTCCGTGCATACATATGAAATTGTGAAAATAAGGTGTCGTGTCGGAAGCCAAACTTGTACTCTTGTATTTGTGTGTGAGTGTCCCAACTCCCAACCCGCAGAGAAGCGTGATAACAAATTCCGCCACTTATTCGCGAGTCTCACGTGTGTCCCCTCTACCTCATCTTACTCGCTTTTTTTTTTTTTTTTTTTTTTTTTTTGATAGGCCCAGGCCCACTAGTAAACTCACTTTATTCAGCTGTTTTTTTTTTTTTTTGGTATACGTATTGTGTAATACTTCATGTAAATCTCGTAGTACTATTCACACATTTAAAAATTATTTTACTACAGTATTTTTAATTTTCAGCAATAAGTTCTATCCAAACAAACCCTTAAATTTGAATTTGAAAAAAATATTAAAAAAACCCTCACCTGTGCATCTCATAATCATGATTAGGATTGCACAAAAGTTATTTCCCACCAACATTCCGATCGGGTTTCACACACCTCAAATTGCTAAAGGAGGTGGTTGATAGAGGCGAAGGCGGTGATTGATGTAATTCTTTTCAATGTTGATCAGCTAGTTTGTTAATCATATGTTTTGGATCTTGTTAATCATTAAACTGATTGTCAACCTTATATATAACTATATATTTTACAAAATACTTTAAAAAATACCCAAAAATCAAGTTCAAATGTGTTACGAGAATTCCCCACCAACCCAAGTCAAATTTGAGACTTCCTCCCTCACACCCACAACAAAACCAACTACCATTTCCTATGTTGTCTTCGATCTTCAAGCAAAAGTTGGAGTCGTCATATCTTCCACTGTTTCCTCCTTTGCTTACCCTCTTTCTTAGATTCAATTACTTGGACCAAGCCCAAAAAACTTGCTCGACCAAGACCAACAAATCGACACCTAATAGGGTTGATCAGTACAGTTTGGGCCTAACCAACTAGAATGGTTCAACAACATAAACCCAAAAAAATCCAATCGCTTTGACCAATGAACAACGCTAATTATGATCATATCAAACAAAGTAAAAGATATTTGAATTATACAAAAAAAAAGGGAAAAAAGAAAGAAAGTAGAGATTGAGTACAATACCTTAAATGCATTGGACCAGTTGCAACAATACACATAGTCAAAAGTAAACATGTGTCATCATGAAAATAAATCTAATATATTGGAGCGCACTAGACTTAAGCCAAGTTCTTAAATCAAAATCCTAGAGATTTCAACCCCTCACAGGATTTTATCTTACACACCATCGCTCTTTATTATCAAACTTGAAATCAAAAACGGATTGGCACCAATATAGGATGTTATGGTGGATGGCTTCCCATGAGCTCATGAATAACAAGATTAGAAGAAGACAAGGAGGAAGAGTCAGATGAGGTTGCCCAGGCCTACTCGCATGGCCCTTTCACTTCTAATTTGATCCGGTAATCGAGATCGCAATGGCAAGATATAAGGAATATTACGGTAACTATTGTACCAAGAATATCTTAAAAGGAAACACATTGAACTCAAAAGGAATGCATATTTCATTGTTCATTAATCCATAAAAATATAATTTTACAACAACCTTCTCCAATACAATGTAATTTAGGATGGGGCAGGGGAGGTCAAGCCCCTGATGCCAGACAAAATTGTCATCTCAATGTACTTACACTAATAAGTATTATACTAGGACAAAATTTAGCTACAAAATTAATTATAACCTAATGCTACAACCTTACTTAATATTTTTTTTTCGATATGAATTTTGGCAAATCTATCGTTGGATTACTTCTTCTTTATATGTCCCTAAGCTTGTAAAATTTAAAAAAAAAATTAAAGATCAATAGTTATGTCATCAATAAATTGTTTAAATTGCAAGTTTTTGTAATTTAAAATTATGCATAAAATATAAGGTTATAGATCATATAATAAATAATATCCAATTGACGCAAAAATTGACATATGTATTAAGAGTGTAAAAAAAATGCAACTCATTAGTTAGATTTTCAAAATATACAAAAATATTTATTTTATTGAATAAGATTGTAACTTTATATTACAACCTATTTTGTAATTAAACTTTATCCTTACATTAGGGCTACTTACTAATAGGGCTGTAAATGAACTTAAAGGTCCGTTTGGATACAACTGAAAACTGAAAATACTGTAGCAAAATAATTTTAAAATGTGTAAATAATACTGTTGGACTCATTTTTAATAAAATTGCTGAAAAGTACGTGAACAGTACATGAGTTGTACGTGTACAGTAACTTTGTCCCCGCGCAGGAAAAAAAAAAAAAATCCAAACAAATACTAAGTGTAACCATATATTACACCTTTAGAACTGCTTATTTAATTTAATTTTGAATATGAATTAAATTTAAGTTAATTACCAAACTAAATATATAAGATGTTTAAGCTTGATTCATTTTTTTGTCGAAACAAGTTTGAGCTTGTTTATGAGCTACATAATTAACTTATTATTTTTTCATATATAATGAACACAACTCCATTTTTTCTATCACTCCACAAACCTATTCTATTAATTTACAAAAATTAAATTCATCAACCTTATATTATTAAAAATTATATACAATTTTTTACTACAAAATAAACTATCTGCATTATCTATGAATAACAATTACTAAGTTTATATTTTATCAACCTATTATAAACTTACAGTTTACACAGTTCAATCTCAAGTTTACACACTTCTCGCTTGGTATAATGTCTTGAGTCATTTAGCATTCTGCTAAATATCATTCATCATCAGATGCTTGTTATTCCAAAACACTCTGTCCAGAAGTGGAATTAGCAATTCGCACTGCTGCACCAGATATAGTTTTTTGCAACCGCTCATCCTCCACCTTCGTAACCACCGTATTCACCATTGTAAAATCCAAGACCCCAGCCAAAACTAGTTTCCCAATAATTTTACCAAAACCATCTGGTGCTTTGGGTACATCAAGACTAACATCATCCATCATTGAGCCATAAAGTAAACATCCAAGCTCTATGTCTCCATCTGCAAGAACTTTCTCAGCAAACAGATACTCAAGAAGCTTCGCAACTAGTTCAGCACATGGTGGACTTTTCTCCAGTCCAAGGGAAATAGCTTCCTTGACAACCTCAGGGTGGTAAGCTGGAGAATTTAGTTCCTTCACACACTTAAGCGCTTTGTCCAAAAGCCTGACAATGAAATATTCCTCAACAAGATAGACTGTTTTTCTATGAAGATTATTCAACCTTGCAGTTGTTTTGGTCATGGGGAGGAAGCCACCTGGGCTGGTATCAACTAGATTCTGTGATTCTGAGTATTTTTCAGTGACATTTTTGGCATTTACCTGCAAAAAATAAAGAAACAGAAAAGGGATAGTTACACATTTACAAATCAGTACAACAAGAAGCAAATCGGAAGTTTATAGACAACTTTTGTATAAGAAATTAGCTATGTATACCTCTTCAGGCCTGGCAACCCAATTGTTAGCTCTCAAATCGAGCAGATAACGAATCATGAACCTCAGTAGTGGGGCCAGTTGCGTGCTGGTGCTCATATCATTCAACTGCCTAAAGTACTCATCATTTTTACAGCGTGAAGTTGGGCATTCATCAAACTGCTGACCAACAGTGATTAATAACTGGCATAAGGCTTTAACATTTTCATTGGGTTGAAACTTGCTATCAGCTGGTCCAAGGAGCTCCTGTTCACGTACACAAGTAACCATAAGCCATACAAATAACAATCAATATATTTACAATATATCTGAACAACATATGGCATAAGCCTATTGAATAGAAAGATATTAAATTTAGAAAGAAAATAAAGAAGGCAAAGAGAAATCACATAATGGATTTAACATGGTTCAGCCTACATCCATGACAGAAATTTTTTAACAATTACATTTTTAATAGATATTTGTTGGCTTAATGATAATGAGTAATCATCATGAAGTAAGTTGAAATTTTATCTTATCTATAAAGTTTATATTAAAAAATGTATATATAGTAAACTCTTGAAAATTCTATCTTATCATAAAATCAAATTCATCCTTTATCAAATTCCATAATGGAACCTTAAAATTTTCATTTTACCAACTTGGACAATTCTTTTTTAAGAGTACCATTGGACTAATCCAAATATTTGGTTCCTATATATTTTGTAGGCTAAGTTATGAAAACGTTAATCAACACCCCCCCCCCCCCCCCAAAAGGGGGTTTAGACGTCTTAATGGACTTGGACCTTAACTAATATCGGGTCCAATTATTTTTAACAGGATAGAGGGAGTCGGAATGAGAACCTGAACAACATGATGAACAATCCTTTCAACCATTATCTTCTGCTTCATGAGCTCTCCGATTAACTGAATGTTTCCAAGAAAACGACGCTTGAGCATTCTTTCTCTAACCCTACGGTCCATTGTTTGCTCTGGAGCAGTCATACGCCGTATTTCTTTTGTCAGTTCGTCAACACCCTCAAATGTCTCCTGGCATTTATTCAATAGGATTCGCGTGACAGTTATGTTTCTACCATCAGGTACATCAGATGGGAAACTCGGGAGCTTTTGATTAAGATCAGAACACAGGAGAGCGTACATGGGACAATATGCAGGTTCTGTCACAGCCTTGTTATATATCAGTGAGACAGTCCCCTGTATTGCAAGTCACAGGAAAATTTTCACATAAAGGTAAACAAGAACAATGTTTCTAAAATGTGGCATTTGGATGTGTTAATTAATGAAACATAAGGGGAAAAAAAAAAAAAAAGCTTAACCACTAAGGTTTCAGCTGAATTAATTGCACTGTAAACTGGGTGATCCTGTAGCCGATCAAATTTAGCTGGGGTATGCTTGTTCAGTATCCTGCAATGGAGTAGAAATTAGTATTCAGCATCACCTGCATCTTTTATAACTAAATGCTTTAAAACCAAGGCTATGCATTTGGGTTGGAGTTTTACTTTGGTGGGTGATGTGCAAGTCACTGATAATAAAAAGGAATTACCGTATGACAATAAACAATGCTGTCATTAGGTTCCAGATTAATAGATTATTATGATATAAGTTATCTTTACTGTTTTGAAACAAGTGTCAAGGTCATCAGTCGCAGCTAACAAAAAGTAAGGATATAAGAATGCAATGATTCGTTTAATCATATAGGCAATAGCAAATGCATCATCAACATCAATTTTATCCTACCTAAGTAAAGGTTACTGTTAGAATTGTGCGGTTAAATGATTAAATTTATCAAATCCTAAAAGTTTTTGGGACAATTAGTAATATAACAGTTACAATCATTTAAAACTTACCCTGTACATCACATCTTTTGTTAAGGACAGTACTAGTAAAGAGTCTTTACAAAAGACGATTCAAGGGATGGAGGTGGAGATTTGTTTAGTCTAATCCATGAAAGGAATAAATTTGGAGGTTTTCTAGTTAGTTTTGCAACCCCACATTAGCTAAAAGAATAATATGGAGGTGCAATATTCCTATATATTAAGAATTTAAGAGTACTGTTAATCCCACATTGATAATAGTAGGGTAGAGAGGCTGGATAATCCCTATAAATAGAGTGATGGTTTAGTCTGATAGAGCATTTTTCATACAGCGTCTAGAAATTTCAAGATTTGGATTATTGTTAAAACTTGAAAAGGCTAACAAGGTTCAGAGTAAACAATCCATGTTAACTATAGATCTATTCATAATTTCATATAACAAAGGGAAATCAAAGAGTTAATCAGGACATGAGGTAAGAATCATATATCCTGCAGAAGCAGCACAACTATGATATTCTAATATATTACCTATGATATTTTAATATATTACCTATCCGCTGCTGTTTTCAAGATAAGTTCGTTTTCAGAGAGATTTTCCCATCTAGCTGACCATGGTAAGTCAGATTTTTGTTGAGGTCCTCCCTGATAATTGAAACAACAGAAACAATTAAACTCAAGCATTCGAAGTAAAGCCAAGGGAAAGCTACAAATACACAAAGGCATAATTTGATGTAAAAATTGCCCAGAAAAAGAGGCAAAGGGTAAATTGCTAATTCTGACATTCATACATACCTTCGAAATTAAATTCTGAAATGTCATTTAGACACAAGCCCAAAAGTATCCATTCTAAACCTATTTTATATACAGTATAACAGAGTCTATTTCCTATCAGAAGTAAGGGAAGGATGTAAGCAAAGTTAAAAAGATCCAATTAATCATGCTTATATTCATGCATGTTTATAGCATGACCTACATACATACATGCTTAGTCTCAATTCAGCTAATCAAAGAAGAGAAAGTGAATCTATGATAATATATCTTTCTTTTAAATCTTGGCACTTGAGAGGTTGCCCAATCTCAGTATAGACTTTGTGACGGCTACAATGTTAAACTTTTGACTTCAGGATATAAAAGTAGTAATTTTATGAGTGTGTTTAGATTTTGCTTATTTTTGACAACTTATTTGCATAGTGTCTATCAAAAAATATGATTTTTGATAATTTTTATTTTATATGTATTACACAAAAAGTTAAAAGTTAGATTGTTTGCCAAAAAAAAAATAGACAAAAGGCAAAAAAACAAAATTTTTTTAAAGCAATTCTCCAACACACAATCACACAGTAATCCATTTACCTCTAGTGACAAACTTATAGCTTTTATGTACAACTTTTTAAAACCTTATTCTTTCTAATTTTTCGAAGTACAAGAATATTTTAGTGCATTTTCAATAAAAGCAATCAACAACAAACTAAATAAACTGATACTAAGGTAAAATAAAGTGCTGAAAGTTTATTTACTTTTTTTTTTCTAGGCAACCATCGGTTTCTGGTCTCTGGATTATTTGTCAAATGCTGATTAAATTGTACCTAAAAAAATGAGAATATATGTAAGTCAATAAGATTTTCCTTTTGTTGAGAAGTGCAAGTAAGAAAGTTACGGAACCAACCAACCGACACTATAGTGTGTCCAATCGTGACAGTAAACTCATTAACAAAAGGTAAAAGATTCCTAGAACGTAAATTTCCTATTTAAAAGACCCAACCGACCACCACCGCACACCCTTGGTGCGATGGTCACTCCACAAGTATAAGTGCTTGTGGGGTGTGAGGGAGGGGGGGGCAAGGGCCGGAGTTCAAGTCTCCAGGAAGGAGCTTCTCACACATGTACACTTAGATTAGGCTAGAGTAGAAATTCTATTTTGTATTAAAATAAAAAAGACCCAACCGACCAATACAACAATTTTTCACAAAATTTTATAACTTGGTAAACTGGTGGATCATGTAAGTTGTGAGGAAAAAAAAAGAAAAAAAGCCCTGTTCATGAAATCTAATATAAGACATATGGCAAGTGGTTTCATACTGGGTCTAGTATATTGGATACTAAATCCAAGCCATGTTTGAGAAAAATAATAATAGGTCCATATAAAGAGTGGCAGGCAGAAAGCATTAATATGAGCATGTGTGCTATTTTTATCACATGTCCGCATCGTGTTGGCTCTAGCGCATTACAGCTAAGCCTTACTCTTATGAAATGAGTTATGAAAGCTTAGGGGCTTGTTTTTTAAAAGGGTATTCTTAGGGACCTGATCACAAAATCCTGCAGAGTTTCACTACTTAAGAGTATATAATCTAAAAGATTCACTAATAATATTTATCCAATAAACAAGTTAGTATGAGATTTGATAATGAGTACTGACCATCTTATTCCTAGTAACATCCGAGTGAGGCTTAACATCAGATGCCACTAATTCTGGAAACATATCTAGCTCTCGCTGCTGCGTTGTTGCTTCTCGGATGTTGTTTGGATTTTGCTTTGAAGGCATTGTAGTTTTTTTTTTCAATGGTGTAGAGCTGGTGCTCCTGCCTGTTCTCTGAGCTCTAAGCCCTGCTTCCTTGGCCTTGTGCTTTCTACCTTGAAGGTGTTCATTCAAAGCTCTCTCACTTGAGGTACTAACCTGACAGATAGCACAACTCCACTCCTCCTTGGGTCTCTTCTTTAAACCAAATGGTGGGAGCTCACTAGTGCCCCCTGCAGATGCTGTTTCAGCTTTCCGCTTTGCTCCAGAAACATTGGGAGTGGGCTTAGCCTGCAATAGAATACTCAAACACAATACATAAGAGGAAATTCTTGCATATAATCACCTGGTGAATAGTGAAACCTTAAGCATCATTTCTCATGGAAATCCCACCCTCCAAATTTAACAGTATAGGATAAATCTAACTTCCAATTACCTTATTTTAAGCAATTTAACAAGAAATATAATGTTTTGGAAATTTGACCAGATCTGAACATTGGAAAGGAGAACTAAGGATTTAGCATGAAGTATTTTTTCTTATAGTGTTGGGGAATGTTGCTATATGTCATTTCTCAAGGGGGAAATCCAGGTCCTACCCATAACACTTTCATCAACCACACCCAATTCAACAATAACCAAGCCCTAGTTCCAAAATTTTGAGACCGGCTATGAATTCTCTATAGACTAGTCAAGATCAGCCACATGTATTGTTTTCCGCCATTCTATTCTATTTAGGAGTTATACTATCTATTACTTCCTTAACTGATATATCATTTTCACTCACTTTAACAAAACTTTTGGTATTTCAATAACTATTTCGTTCCCTCAACTTAAATTAACTTACTCTTTCTCATTGTCACATTAATCACTCTCCTCTAAACATAACCAAACTATCTCAAGCGACCCTCCCTTAACAGGGGATTCCCTATCTTTAACATTGTGTTTGAATGAAGAAATTGTTAAATACACAGAATTTTACAAATGACAGGGTTTACATCTCCATCATTTACAAATTTCATTATTTGGATGTAATGTGAGAATAATACTTCATATACTACAGAGACATCGTTTTGCACATGCCATCATTTTGCATAAACCACCATTAAGGAAAAAAACCAAATCGTCTTCGATCAGATTTAAACCCATCATTTTTTCAACCACCCTTCTCTCATGGTTGTGCTCCAATCTGTTCTGCACTAAATCTTCCTTCTCCCCCTTCCCCTTTTTCTAATCTTCTTTCTCACTTGACTTCCATGGCCAAAAACCTGGTGGCACAGGGGGGTTTGGCAGTAGCTCCTGGCTATAGCTGTAAGTAGGTTTGGGTTGGGGAGGGCTTATTCTAGGATTTGGGCTTTCACAACCGCGTTCAACGGTCATGGGTGATGGTTTTGCGATGGGTTCTGTTAATCAAACTTACAACAGTCAGTAATATGAGCGGTTATGATTTGTTCCTTGAACAATCATGGTTTTACTGTCGTGAGTGTTTAGGCTGGGATTTCCCTGATTAAGGTGGAATTTGTGGTTGGGATTTTGGCCTTACAAATTTTGGCCAAAAGTTTTTGAGGAAATTTTAACTTTCCACCTTTACAGCCAATCTAAGAATTTTCAGTTAACCGAATTTAAAATGCTGGCTGAACCTCAAATTCTAGGCTTCTAGCTACATATACCTTGCCCAAATACACAGTAAGTGGATTTCCTCATTTTGAATCATATGTCTACTTTTATTTACTTATCATCTGAACACTTTCAATTCAGCTACACTCATTTATGAATATGTTACTTCTGAACAACCAACATTCAATACACTTGAGAATAGCTTATCTAGATTCTAGTAATATTCTTATAAAAAATTTCCAACTTAATAGGTTTTTTACTACACAATACTTCCTATATGCTTCTCTACTTCATCCACCTTGCTGTTATTCTATAATTCACATTGTCTTAAATCCTTGTATCTTTATAAATTATTTATCCAAGATATCAAAATCTTTCGCTCTTAGATATCTCTTGGTCATCAAGTCTCACAACCACTGCATCTTTTTTCTACTTTTTTTTTTTTTTTTGGAAAAGTAATAAAGATTTATTGATATCAAAAAGAGAGAGACACTCAAGTACACAAGGAGTATACAGGGGTGTACACATCAAATACAAAAATTACATAAATCAAGTAAATCCAAAATTGAAAAAAATGGTTGGTTTCTCCACACAGAAAACCAATCCAATAAGGTTCTGAAAAATAGAAGTTTGAGATCGGGCATAGAACGTTCATTGTCTTCAAAACACTTACTATTTCTTTCCTTCCAAATACACCACATCAAACAATGAGGAACAACCATCCATAGATCTCCATTACGATGGCAACCAAATCGACCTTGCCAATAAGCAAGTAGCTCAACAACAGACATTGGCATAACCCAACAAACTCCAAATAAACCAAAAACCATATCCCACAACTCCAAAGCAACCAGAAAATAAAGGAATAGATGGTCAATAGTTTCACTATTACACTTGCACATGTAACACCAATCCAAAATGCATACCTTTCTTTTCCTTATATTGTCAATTGTCAGACATTTCCCCAAGGCAGCGGTCCATACAAAGAAAGTCACTCTAGAATGAATCTTCTGCTTCCAAATGCTTTTCCAAGGAAAAAATTGCTCATTATGGCCAACTAGAAGATGCTAGTACACACTAACCATGAACCCCTTATGCTTACAAGGTAGCCAACATCTCTTATCCTCCCCAATCCCCCCTTATAGGAGTGCTATAAATGGTATTTATGAAGCTCCAGGTGCACCAAGGGTCTACATAGATAACAGTACATCAAACACATAAATTACAAAGATAAAACATTTCTAAAAAATTAGAACAAGGAAAAAGATATAAGGAAGAACTCCACTCCAGCAAGGTGTGAAGAAGAAGAGTTTTGAATTCTAAAATAGACCATTCCTTCCCTTTGAATTGTCTTGAGTTCTATTCTCACCAAATACACCATAAGACACATTGTAGGACTGCCCTCCATAAATCAATGCTCCGAATTTCTAAAGTGCCTCACCAAAATTCTAACTTGACGTTAATTCCACGTCTAGTTCCATTCACTAAAACAATATCATCTGCAGAGGGCATATACACCAAGCGACTTCCTCTTGAATTGATTCAGTGAGCTTATCCATCACTAATGCAAAGAAATATTGGCTTAATGATGATTCTTGGTGCAATCCTAAAGTCATAGGAAACTCATTTGTGATGCCTCCTTTTGTTATCACACAAGTTACAGCTCCGTCATAAATATTCTTAATCAACTTAATATACTTAATATATAAAGATCTTTTCTCTTTATATTTTTCCATTAGGAGTCTAAATATGAAAATTGATTCTGTGGTAGATAGCCCTAGTATTAAACCAAATTAATTCTCCATTGTTCAGTGTCTTAACCTATATTCAATAACTGCCCCAAATTTTTATAACATAACTCATTAGTTTAATTCCTCGGTAATTTGCAAGTTTTGAATATCTTCCTTGCTTTCATAAATAGGTATTAGACTACTTTACTTGCTCATCAAAATTCTTTGAACAAACCTATGATTTATATTCTCAGTTGGGTTACTCACTTCGCGCTAATCTTTTGTATTGCTTTAATTAAAAAGTTTATTACACTAATTTTTTTTATCTCTTTTTTAAAAAGCTCTTTTATGCAATTGAAACCATTCAAGTCTCTTCTTTTCATTTCCCTTGTTTTGGCATGGTTATAAATGATCTTTTCTTAATCATTCATCCCCAACTTGCCATACAACTTACTATATAATTTGCTTAGCCTCTTGGACAACTTTTTTTGCTTTACTCTTCACCACTATATTATTTTCACAACCCAAATTTTCTCTACATCTAGGTAGGCTTCCATAGCTCCTTTTTAATCTAATTGGTGCTTGAACCTCCTTACTCCACCCTAAAGTCTCCTTAGTTGCTCACCCAAATCCTTTAGATTCTCCGAAAATTTCTTTAGCCACTCCTTTAATACAATTAGACATGTCCTCCCATCTTATCATCATCTTTGTCTAAATTTCACTTTCCTTCTTTGATCATTTTATCATTAATGCAAATATTACCACCAACTTATGGTAAGCAATTATCTATTCTGGTATACCTTACAATCATTACAACATTTACTAGAACATCAATACTTAGTTCCAAATTTTTGGAGTTGGCTATGGGACTAAGCCTTAGACCTAAATTATTACAACATCTCATGATAAAATTTATTTGACTAATGATTGTCCCATTTTTGAAGATAATTAAGTGTGATTCCCTCTTCTTGAACCAAGTGTTAGTTAATATCCAATTATACTCTGTTACAAAAATATTTAGGTCTCCTCCAATAAAAATCTTTTTCACATTTGGTAAACCTTAAATCAATTCATCCATATCCTCCCCAAATTTTGGCTTTATGTATTCTTCCAATCTTATTTGAGGAGCATAAGCACTAATTAGGTTAATGGTCTCTTCTCCTAGGATAAGTTTTGTAAGGACACAATTTAAGCCTTGGGCCCAAATGCGTGACCGGGTCGGCTCAAGTGGCCTATACAATAGAATTTGTAAAGAATGGGCTTGAAGCCTAGACTTTATGGGGCGATAGGAAGCAATGGCCTATGAGCTAAGTTCACTATTGGTGTGCAACGAGCTGGCGGAGTGATCTTTCCTTTCCTCGGACTTGGGCCGAAGAGCTTTTGTCTTTGCTTCCCTTCTGCTATCTAGGAGGGGAGAGAGTCTTCTTTGTAGGAAAAATCCGGGTCCTTTTCCAGTGGTGCCTCCTTCTTTATTTATACTCCCCATCCTTGGTTCCCATCCGTCTTGTCCCTGGAAACGCTCCCCAATGCCTACAAAGCTGACTGCCGTCCCCTCTGAAGTTATTTTCCCATTAATGCGGCCAGGCGGGTAGGTGGAAAACCTTTAATGCGGTGGCAGCAGCTTTAAGCAACGCACGTCCCACTTGTCCCCCTCCTCGGCGTCCTGTTGAAGCTCAGCGTGACTCGCTGAGCTTTAAGAGCTCCATCTTGGGTGCCATGTTGCGCTCTTTGGTCCCCGATTCTGTTGTCCGAGAAGGCCTTCTCCTCGGACACTCCCCCAACTGGCCAGCGTCCTGATCGGCGGGCTCTTGGGCCCTCGTTTTAGGGGGCCTCATTCTCGACTTACGGCCTTTTGGCGGAGTCCACGTTCTCGGACTAGGCCCAAGGCCCATATGGCGTCTTGACACCTTTATCCCCCCCACAAGTTTTATCAACATAATTCTATCTCTTATCTCCTAACCTCAACAAGTTCTTTTTTAAGACTTTTACCTATGATTATATATACCACATTTTCAACCTTATCTTCAACCTTATCTTGTATGTTCAAAATCTGTAGATTTCTCACCTACCCATTCAATCTCCAAAAGACATTATATTTCTTCTCCACCTAGTCATTGTATAAACTATTTCCATTAGTTTCCCTTATAAAAGACCCTATATTCTAAGGCTCTGGTTGGTTGGGAGAATGGAAAATGTTAGGAGGATAGAAAAGTGGAAGAATAAAAAATGTGTGTTTGGTAGAGAGGATGGATAAGTTGAAGGATTGAAAGTAAATTACTATTATGCCTTCATTATAAAAAGTAGAAGGATGGAAAGTGGGGATAATTTTCCATTTTTCTTCTCAACAACATTTTCCTAGCTCTTTTTCCCCCAATTTGGAAGGAAAAAAACTGATGAGCCTAGGTGGAAAAATCCATCCACCCCATTTTCTTTCCTCTCCTTCTTTCACTCCAACCAAACAATAGAAAATAACATTTTTCTCTCCTTTTTCCTTCCCCCGTTATCCATCCTCACCCTTTTCACCCCAACCAAACATAACATAAGTGCCTACATCCTATTTTCTTGGACTAAATTTTTTACCCGCATAAGGACACCCTAACATGTATCTGTAATGCATTCAAAATAGAGTGACTACATTTAATGATGAACATCAACCTATGGCAACCTTTATCCTTTTTAAAGCTTAAGACCAATTATGAACCAAATATATGACACAAAACACATACACAACTGAGTTATCACCTACAAAAAAAAAACAAGTAAAAGTGAAGAAACTGTGGATTTTACAAGTTTTGTTCTAGAAAATATGCTCATTGACTGCCTACATTTAAAACTAAGGAGTGCATTTGAAGGATTGCTTGGAAAAAGAATATGGAAAATGTCAATGACTCTAGCAGTGGGTTCCTCTATCATCTAGCACTATAACTGTGTTAGGCCTAAAATGGCAACAGATAATTTTCATTAATCACTTCCATGCACTACTAAGCAAATAAGGTAATAGTTCCATCAATATCAACTTGTAATGTCATAAAGTAAATTCAAATCAAATTGTGATTCAAGTTGTAGTTAGGAGGATACTTTAAAATGTTCAATCTAATAATATAGAACATTAGATGCACATAAAAATATATTGTTGATTGTTTAAATTCATACAATACCCTAAAATTTAAAATAAGCCTTAAGATTTATTAGGTTATACCATATCTTGTTCATTTCATAATCTATAGAGCCTGAAAATGTCACTCACATGTGGAATTTGACACATGGCACACATAAGCGAATTAATTTTTTTGGAATTTTTTTTTAAGAAGCTGGCACACACACTGATGCGAGAGACGCAAGAATATTTTTATTTGGTATTATTTATGTTTGCAAGTCAATTGTATTTTTATATTTTAGGTCTTAGTAGTTTATTAAGCTATTAGTATTTTAATTTGGATGCAAGTTTATTTTTGTAATAAAGCAATCAGGGTTTCTTAGCTGATTAGAACCAGGGTTTAGCGATCCTTTATAAGTAATTTATTGAACTCTTCAAAAAGATAGTTGATAATTTGATGAATGAAAAAGTGGCCGTTTAGTCTCTTTTGATATGGTGCTGAATCTAGATTCACCCAAGGCGCTGACTCCTAATGGTTTCCCCGCTTAGTGCTGACTCCAAACAAGGCCTAGGTGCTGACTCCTAGGTTATATCCCTATATTTTATTGTTGTTTCAGTTTTGTTCTGGTTGTCCTACATCTCTTTCCCACACACGTGCGTGTGTGTATGTATTTTTATAAGTAGACACTCATATATGAATTGATAAGATAGGGGATTTATAACAAAGAATAAGTTACACTTCCCCAAATTAACTTCTCATGAAAAATTTGTAAAATAATTCTTTTTTTAATATTAATTACTTAAATTGCCATTGTTTTGAAGTTATTTAGGAATTTAGCCTTTTTCCTAAAATCATGTTTGAAAACACTATTTCACATAAGCTCATCCAATTGAGGACAATTTTAAATGAAAATGTGTTTTGAAAACATTATTTTATAAATTAAAAAAAAAAAAAAACTACGTCCCCAAATAACTTCAAAGCAATGTTTATTTAGATAATTATTATTAAAATAATATTATTTTACGAATTTCGTCTAACCTATTACATATACCAAAAAATAAAAAAGCAATTACTTTTATCCATACTTCTTGTTCACATAGGATTTGAGGGTGTCGGTTTTTTTTTTACAGCATTAAGGATTTCAAATCATAAATCTTAAGATCTTTGTGACAACCGTAGACTTCTATCAGAAAGGATTCATGACGAAGATTCTTTGTATCCGACTTGCATGTGTTAAGCATGCCGTCAGCGTTCATCCTGAGCCAAAAGATTCATGACTAAGATTCTAATCATTTTGGTTAAGTTATTTGTTTCAATTTGTAAACAATAGGATTGACAGCTATAATTTTATAATCAACTGTCAAAATCTTATGATTTACAAAAGAATTCTTTCACCTTTAGCCAAAATAATTTTAACAACAATTATAAATCCGTTGTAGGAGAATCCTTCAGTTTTCTCTTTGTACTTAAGATAACTTGAATTTTGAATACCATTAAAGTTTTTTTTTTTTTTTTTTTTTATATTGCAGTTTCTACCTTTCTGTTTAGTAAGGAGGATGAAAAGGTGAAATGATGGAAAAGACAAAAAGGATAGAAAGAAGAGAGGGTGGGTAGATACTAATTTTTCATTTTATGAGTTTGGTAGGAAGGATAGAATGTTTTTTTGATTAGCTACGAAAGTGTAATGACAGGAGCATTATACTTTAACATATAATTGAAAGGCTAAATTTAAATTTAATTACGTACAAAAGAGACTTGTTCGAAGTAGGCCTCTACATGGTTCAATGCAGTCAAATTTTGCCGAGGTTTTTTCACCACAACGGCCTCATTGGTTACCCAAAATTGGGAAATGAGCTGCACCAGTGCATGGCAGGTGCCAAGCTGCACCAGACTCAATTTTTTTACTCAGTTCTACAGTTCTGCTGATTTCGTCAGTTGACTCAGTTACGAAACAGAAGTCCAGCAAATTACAACCTCACAAACATCACCAGAAATATGGTGGTGTGAAAAACTAAGGAAACAAGAACGGAGGACTCACTGCCAAAAATGGCTTTTATGGGTGGCAATATTGAAAACAATCAACGATAGCAAAGCAACGATGACTGCGCGCAGCATCACCACAACCACAAGGCCAGATAGGCAGATCACATTTACCTCTCTCTATCCTAGTTGATAATTGAGATCGGGTGCAAGATTTTGACAGAAGAGAAGTGGGACTTGGGAAAAATTATATGTGAGAAGGCTGGTCAGTGAAATTTTAGGCAGTTTTCTTGATCTCTTGCCAACCTCTGCATCGACCTAGTTGGTTTTGGCAAATTTGTGAATGATCACCGCCAGCTACTCATCGGAAACTGTTGTTTGCCGATCGGTTTTGGTTCTGCAAGAAGGTCAATGCCGGTTGGTGTGTTTGGTGACCTGAAGGTCCTGAACAGCCCTAGTAAAGTACTTAAAAATGTATGGACGAATGTAGGACAGCAACCAGTAGAGCCTACTGCATATGCACATGGTAGCTTTCTCCATGTTAAAAATACTGAATTCAATAATATTGTATTTCACAGTAGAAGGATATACATAAGTGCCTTTATATAGGAGGCAGATGTGTGCAGTACAGGTAAGAGTGTAATACAAGTATGTGTGTTATACAAGCAATCTAAGTGTGCCTAAAGGTCACAACACTAAAACACGTTAACAGCTCTCCTCAAACGCAAGGTGGGTATAAGACCAACTTGAGATTGTCAATCAAAGCACGAAGGCGTCCTTTAGAATGTGACTTGGTAAAAATATCTACAAGTTGATCTTTGGAGGAGACAGAGAAGAGCTTGAGAGCACCATGGCAAGATGATAACAGATAAAATGACAATCAATTTCGATGTGTTTAGGCCATTCATGAAATACTTCATTGTGAGCCAAATGAATGACACTCTAGTTGTCATAATAAAGAGGAGTAGCAGATAATGTGGACACACCTAAGTCCTTAAGAAGCCATCGTAGCCAAAGGAGCTTAGATGTGGTATCAGCACGGGCATGATATTCTGCTTCAGTATTGGAGAGGGCCACAAGGTTTGTTTCTTGCTTCGCCAAGAAATCAAAGAAGAACTAAGGAGAAAGCAATAACCAGTGGTGGATCTGTGATCAGTGAGATCTCCTGCCCAATCAGCATCAGAGAATGCACGAAGAACAAGAGGAAACTGAGCTGAGTAGAAAAGGCCAAAGAAGAGAGTGCTCTTCAAGTATCAAAGAATGCACAGAACAACAACATAGTGAGTCGATCTTGGAGCAGACAGATACTGGCTCGCCTGATGAACAACATAGGAGATGTTTGGACTAGTAACAGTAAGATAAACTAGGCTGCCAACCAATCGTCTATAAAGAGAGAAATTAGACAATAGTTTTCCCCCCGAGGGAGTTAGATGCATATTAAGTTCAACCTGGAGTGTCTACAATCTTGCTATCAATGAGTCCAGCTTGAGACAGAAATTCAGAAGCATACTTGGCTTAAGTAATATAAAGACCATCTGTGAAATGAGTGATTTCAAGACCCAAGAAATAGCTGAGATGTCCAAGATCTTTCATCTTAAACTGCTGACTCAGAAAATCCTTGAGTTCTTGAATGCCACTGAGGTTATCACCAGTAATGATCATATCATCCACACATAGTAGAAGCAAAATTGTGCCTTTGTCTGTGCGACAAAGAAATAAGATAGAATCATAAGGACCGGCAATGTTACCCAAGCTAAAAATGGTGGAGCTGAACTTGGCAAACCAAGTTCATGGAGCATGTTTAAGGCCATAAAGTGTACGTCAAAGGCGACAAACCTTATTTGATTCAACAGAGAGACCAGGAAGGGATTACATATAAACTTCTTCACTCAAATCCCCATTAAGGAAGGCATTTTTAACATTCATTTGAAAAAGGTCTCATTTACTAGCAGCGGCAATAGCTAAAAGGGCACGAATAGATGAAATACGAGCAACCAGAGCAAAGATTTCTTCATAATCAATCCCATACTCCTTTGTAAAACTTTTTGCAACAAGACGAGCCTTATAGCGCTCAATAGACCCATCAGAGCGAGTCTTAATCTTGTAGATCCACTTACAACCAACCACAGGTTATCCAGGAGAGAGAGTAACCAAATACCAAGTATGGTTTTTGGTTAATGCATCAAATTCCTCTTTCATCGTAATCTGTTATAAAGGGTCAGTGGAGGCCTCACAATAGGTGTGAGGCTCGTGGAGTGTAGCAAAGGTAGTGTAACAATGATAGTCAAGTAAATGTGCAAGAATGAATCTTGCTCGGGTTCAGTGACGAGGTAGAATGTCTTGTAAAAGATCTTCAAGCGGAGCAGAAGCAAGAAACCCAGGCTCAAAGTGGGATAGTTCATCATCAACCTATTCATCTTCCACCTGTCCAGAAGAAGCATAAAAAATATCTAGAAGTTGGATAAAGAAGTCCAAAGGAGGATCAGGAGTATTTGTAGAAGGAACATGAGACTCGTCTGGAAAGATTTCTAAAACAGAGAAGGTAGTCAAGGAAGGGCGAAAGTGAGAGAGTTCAACAAACAAGCAGTGTTCCCAAAAGACAACATTACAGGAAACACGAAGACGATGAGAAACAGGATCATAACACCAATACCCCTTTTGTGTTTTGCCATAGCCAAGGAAACAACAAAGTCTAGATCAAGGCTCAAGTTCGTTGTGCTTATGAGGCTGAAAAAGAACAAAACAAGCAGGTCCGAAGGAGCGAAGGTGATGATAGTCAGGGGGTGACCCAAAAAGGCGCTCATATGGAGTTTGATTATGGATGACAGTGCTCGGAATGCGATTAATAGTATGAACAGCATAGAGAGCAGCTTCACCCCAAAATGGAACAGGAACTTTGACAGAGAGAAGAAGAGCACGAACAGTGTCAACCATATGACGAAATTTTCGTTCAGCTCGACCATTTTGTTGACAGGTACCTGGACAAGTTAGATGATGTATAGTGCCATAGGAATGCAACAGAGCTTGAAAAGCATATTGAGTATATTCAAGAGCATTATCAGATTGAAAAATTTTGATCCGTTTGGAGAATTGTGTTTCAACCATTTTTGCAAAGTTACTATAGATTGGTAAAATTTCAGAATGAGATTTCATAGGAAAAATCCAACTATAAAGAGAATAATCATCAATAAAAACAACAAAATATCGAGATCCACCGATACTAGTAACAGGAGAAGGTACCCAAACCTCAGAATGAATTAACTCAAAAATACTATTAGAGATAGATTCACTATTATTAAAAGGCAAAGCCAGCTGTTTTCCTAATTGGCATGAAGTACAATCATAGTTGTCTTTGGACATATAACCTAACAGGCCCTTAGAAGCTAACTGTTGTACCCGAAAAGAGGGTGCATAACCAAGACGAGAATGCCAAAGTGCGAGAGAAGGTAAGGAAGAAACTGCAGCAAATGCAGAGCAACAGATACAGGAGTAACTGGTGGAAGATGAAGATTGTTCACGGAAAACATACGCCCAACTCTAGGATCGGTCTTTAGCTACTGCCCCATCCTCAGATCCTACACAGTACATCCAGAATAATAAAAAACCAAGCAATAATTTAGTTTAGCTAATTGTCCCACAAAGCATAAATTATAGGATATGTCAGGTACATGGAAGACCCTAGGAATAGAGAGGTTTGAAGTCGAAACAAAACCTAAACTATTTCCAAGCATGGTGGAGCCATCGACTATATGAATATTAAGAGGATGTGGTGCAGGGTCAAGTTTCGAGAATAAGGACGAGTGAGGTGTTGTGATTGCAACAGATAGAACAAAAAAGCCAAGTGTGAGATTTACCGCGTAAAACTGAGAGAGCAATGGAAAGAGATGCATTACCATCCATACGAACAACCTGAGTATTGATGTCCTGTAGTTCAGTAGGGGAGCGGTTGATAGTGGATCCAGAAGACTGAGACTCAACTGAAACGGAAGGTATCAGCGGAGTAGACTCAGTATTAGCAACAATAGCAGTAGATTTGTTGCGAGGGTAACAAGTCTCAATAGTGTGGCTAGGACGCTTGCAATAGTTGTAGAACTTATATTTGGTTTGCTTGCGATGATTGCTAGAGCCATAGGAATCAAATCTTGATTGTGGAGGTTGCTCTATGGGTAGAGCAAAAGGAGCAATGGCCAGAACATTAAGCTTATTCTGGGCTTGTAGGGATGCAAGACAAGCTTCTTCTCCAACCAACTCATTTACAGCGAAATCAAGAGAGGGAGGAGGACTCTAATTAAGAAGTTGACCTCGAATGGGCTTATAGCCCTTATGAAATGACATCAGGAATACATAGAGACGAAATTCATCTCTAACGGTGGCATATTGCTGAGCATGCTTTAAGCATGCCCAAGTTGGATCAAAAAGGTCAATTTGGTCCCAAATGAAGCGAAGCTGATCATAGTAGTCATTGATGGATTTCCCTAGTTCTTGCCTGAGTTGATGCAATTCAACCACTAACTAATATTTCATGGATCTGTGAGTAGCGGAGTATCTTTTGGCCAACATATTCCATGCCAATTTTACATCATCAAAGCTGCCCAACAGATTGGAGATAGAGGAAATGGAAGTGTTCTAAATCCATGCGAGGATCATGTGGTTGTGACTATCCCATTCAATCATGCAACTGAGGAAGGCAGCATCTTTTTCACTTGCCCCCTTGACAGGAATAGTGATTGCACCAGTACAATATTGCCAGAGCATGCAACCCTTAAGAAAAGTACGCATAGCTTGAGACCAATATAAGTAATTCTTATTCCCCTCCAATACAGTATTAATGGGGTGAGGAAGAAAAATATCTTTTTTTATTCATTCAGAGACACCATGCAAAAAACAGACTGCAAAAATTAAATCTAAACGAAAACTGGGTAAAGAGATCCTGGACTGCAAAAAGTCAACTCTAGAGAAAAGTCAACTGTTAAAGTCAACGGGCGAAGGTCAATGGTTCAATCAAAGTCAACAGTCCACTCGATCAGTGGTCAGAGGTGATGACATCAGCAAGATGACATGACGCTGACGTTAGCAAATGACTGGATGATGACGTAAACTAGGGCTGACGTGGCACTGCTGACGTCACGGGTGACGTTAGCCTGGAGCAGTTGACGGCGCGATTTGCAGCGCAGATCCTTTGAGCGGCACATGGGGGCGTGTGCGATATCCGATGGCTTAGAGGCTTCCAAGAGTGTGTAGATTGACACAAGACGCTCTTAATGGTACCTGCAAAAAATTAATCAGAGCAATATTCGCAGCAATGATGAAAAGAGCAGTGGTCTTTGCGGTGTGGAACTCCTTAATGGTGGTGGTTACAGGTCCGAAACCCAAGGACGACAGCTGGAAGGCGTCGGAGGTTCAACGGCGAAAGGCTACGGCGGCTGCTGTGATGGCGAAAGCGATGTTGAGAATAGAGTAACACCAATAAAGACAAGACTGCTAAGACAAAGTCAGAACAGTGGCTCTGATACCATCTTAGAAATACTGAATTCAATAAAATTGTATTTCACAGTAAAAGAATATATATAAGTGCCTTTATATAAGAAGCAGATGTGTGCGGTATAAGCATGGTTTTAAAAATTGAACCGGGCATCGAATTGTTTTTTTTTTTAATTTTGGTTCAACCTCAATTTTTGACCGGTTTTCCGTTTTTGACTGGTTTTTGGGGTTTTAACCGGACCGAACTGGCTTCCGGTTCCCAGTTTTTAAAATTATGAGTATAAGTAAGAGTGTAATACAAGTATGTGTACTATACAAGTAATCTAGGTAGGCCTAAAGCCCACAACACTAAAACACTTAAACACGTTAACACTCCAAGTGAACCCACACATGAAAAATCAATAACCAAGGATCATCCGAGGCATCATTCTAGATTATTTTGTGTCTAGATCACAATAACATCTCTATAAAAAATTTTATAGCAAACATTCGTAGCTGCAGTGATCCAGTAATATAATCTAACTAATCAAAAAAAGGAAAATCATATCGCTAGTTCAAGCTATCAAATTAGCAAGAACACCCAAACTCAATCCCTAATTGAAAGGGAGCGAAAAACCACAAAAGTTCGCTAACAATTCTTTCATTTCTCAAGAAAAAGTTGCCATTTCAACTACAGAAAACTCTTAAATAAGACAACATGATGCTGCTCTAGCTAAAACGAGATCATAACCACTAATTCAAATCTAATCTAACGATTCTACGTCTGTGCAACTATCTGTCCTGCAGTTGTAGACTCAAACACGTGTATATAGCATGCATTAAAACATAGATACATTATGCAAATGTGCACACAAACATGCATGCAAACACACATGTTTATGTAATGCTAGTATACTTTTATATATATTTAGATACATCTACGTACATATTAACCAAGGAAAAATGTAAAGAAAAAAATTATAACAAACTTCCAATGAATATATCCCCTAGGTACGCATTTGTTTGCATTTATTGACCTCAAAATGTTTTTGAAGTGGAGGCCTTTTACAATTAAGTTTGAAAAGATAGTTTGTCAACCTAGAGCAAGAGGTAATTTTGGATCCATTTATTTGACAAGAACCTCGTTATGTATAAGTGAAAATTTGACACTTTTCTCTTTATACGACCTAAATCTAGCAATATTTTACTAATATTAGGAAAAGCTTTACGTCACAGCTACATTGACAAACTTTATAACTTCAAGAGGTGAATATAGCAATTTCAAATTGGACAAAAGTTTTCTCCATACCAACTTGGAGGAATTTCCTCTAATCCATTACATGGTGATTCATAAAACTTTCACACACCTTATTTAAATAAGTCACACAACTCATTTAATAAGTCATGTGACAGAAAGTATATGCGGATGGTTTTATTAATTGCCACGTGGTGGGTTAGAGGAAAACTTTTTTCTTTCAATTTAAGATCCTTTAGAGTTCTTAGAGTAACCACACCACAAACTTTGAACGAATGGATTGAATTTTGATACATTATCAATAATTTAAATGGATACCAAAGTGGAATAGTTAAAGTTTATTTAAACGTTTGATGATATGTCAAAATCCAATCTTTCTAAAATGAATGGATAAGATTTTAGGAACTCCAAGGTGGAGTCACATGGGAACTCTGGAGGATCTCAACCCTAGCAGTTTCACCGAAACTAGTTGAAAAAACATTAAGACAGCATATAACATAACATCAACAATAAGGCGATTGGTAACTAACCAGTACGATCAATTTATCCTTGTTGGTCTCCAATGAGGGCCTGACATCGACTGGCATAGCTTCCAGTAACCTCGGCTGTGGCAGCATTGGAAACATATCGAATGCGCTGATAGAACTGGGAAATGCAAAGCCACCATCAATTGTGTGCATTGACAGTCCATACTCGAACGAAATCCTGCCCTCAGCTGAGAGCCTCCGCAATGCCATCTCTCGCTCTATCATCAGCTCCCTCCTCACCTCCGCTTCGAGCAGTCTATGCCGAGTTATCTCGGCTGCAATTATTTCCTCTCTAATCCGCGCCTTCTCCAGCTCACGCTGTACTATTGCATCCTGGGTGTCATTAGGGTTTTGAATTTGCTCTAAGTTTGGTCTCGGACTGGTGGCTGAAAATCCAGCTGAGACTGATATAGGATTTGCTAAAAAAATTCAGTCAATTACATTAAGGAGAAAGTTGTGCTCTGTTTGCTAAGAAAGTTATGCTTTCAGTACGTAATTGGGCCTAATCAAAATTTCATAAATTTCCTTTCATTTCTTTTTCCTTGGTTTTATTAGCAAACAAATAGACGAGACAAGCATTATACATACACATATAAAAGAAAACAAAACAGATCATTTTATAGGAAAAAGTTCTCTTCAAGCTTTATAAAATTAGCTAAAAATAAAATCATTCAATTAAAGTTATGCTCTGTTAGCTAAAAAGTTATGCTTTTTCAGTAATTGGACCTCATCTAAATTTCAGGTATTTAAGTTCCTTTATTTTCCGAGGTTTTCTTAGCAACCAAACGGAAAGAGAGAAGCACTTGATAAATTTTTCATAATAAACAAAAAATTAATAAAAAAAAACAGTTCCATTCACAGGGAAAAGCTATTCTTTGAAGCTTAAACTTGGAAAAACATTCTTTTTATTATTATTATTATTTTTTGGATATTGAAATATAAAACAGGAAAAAAAAAAAGATGAAAAGATAAAGGTATAGAGGAACAGATAGAGAAAAGATCGAGGAGACCTCTCAAAGCTTGTTTGGAGACGTAGTTGGAGATGGAAGGAGCAGTGGGATGCGGTGGTGGTGGTGGTGGTGGTGGTGGTGGTCGGTCATCAACAGCTCTAAACTCGAACTCCATCACAGACACAGATCAAGAGAGAGAGAGAATTTGAAAATTTGAGTGTGTGGGTAGTACTGGAATCAATGAAGGATGTGACTGTGAGTAGTGGAGTGAGGAAGATAAAGTAGGCGCGTGACTGGAGATGCCAAGGATGTGCGTATCGGTATCTCCGTACATATGATGAAATAGTGTCGTGTCGGAAGTCAAATCTGTACTGTTGTACTTGTGTGTGTGTGTCCCAACTCCCAACCCGGGAACTACTGAGAGTTCTAGTGGTGGGTCCACACGGCAGGGAAACTCCGCTGAGGCGTTTGGTATCCCGGTTTAGGGATATTTTTTTAGTTTTTAAATAATACTGCTACATTAGTCGCATAGCTGTGCGTTACTCATGATAATTTTTTTTTATAATAATTTAATTAAATATTTATTAATACTATAATTTTAATTATTAACTATTAATTTTTTATTAGTTTTTAAGTTAATAAAAACATTAAATATACATTTTTTTTAACTTTATACACATTGTAGTATCAATGGGCCCGAAGTACACACAGTGGGCCAGCTCAAAGGCTCTCACAATGAAAGAAGCCCAACCCCACATCTTGAAATGGTCCGAGGACATAATCAGTCCAACCTACAAAGTCACGTAATAAAGAGGGGTGTCATGTATGACCAAAATACCAAGAAATATGACGTCCGAGGACAACATAGTCCTCGGCAGGCGTTGCCGAGGACGATGTGAATGATCTAGCAGTTCAACAGCGCCCATGATGGAGGCCTTTGATGCTGGAATTAAGGAAACGGGAATAAAGAATAAAGGGGAGGGGTAGGCGAATATCCAGGAAAAAGCTGCTATCACCGCATTTAAAGCTCTACACCTGCTTCTCTGGCCGCATTAATGAAGAAGTGACACCTGAGCGTTGGGTTTGAACCTTATCTTCACCACCAGAGACCTTAGTAAAAAGGGATGATGGGACAAGTATCCAAGGGAGAAGAAGGTCCAGACGACACGTGAAAGAAAGGAAAAAGGAGAGAGGCCTATAAGGGGTGAAGGAAGTAGAAAGAGAAAGGGGGACGAAGAAAAATCAGAGAAAGAGAGAGAGAGAGAGAGAGAGAGAGAGAGAGAGAGAGAGAGAGAGAGAGAGAGAATTTGTAAAAGAGGCATGAAGAATTGTCCTCGGCACTAGTGTATTCAACTTTATATCATATCTTTACATAAGATCAGTGCATGAATTACAGGATTCAATCCAACCTTTGCGTTATCTATCGTCTCAAAAACCTAGACTAGGCATCCACTCTCTATAAATTTATTGTTCAGGACTCATTAGGCTGGTCCATTGGACGAATCTTGGGTTAGTTTGATCTGTGTCCATACACACATATATATAGTGAATCTTTACACATACTTTTAAAAAAACTTTATATATTTTATTTTTTTAGATGCATAAAATTATAAACTACAACTCTATAATGATAGTGGCTAATTAATTTTATATATTTTTTTAATAAACTCATTTGTAACGTTTCTTACTATTATCATATATTTACTACTAACTGATAATTTGTATAATAAAGACGATAAATGAGAGGTAGCATCGTTCATTAGATTTTCGAAACTAATAGTATATGAGAATTATATATATATATTAAATAAGGTTAAATGAAATGTCAAAAAATATATTTTTAAATTTTCTAACTTTATTTCTTATATAATTTCTACTGCTATCAGAGAACATCTCTTTTTTAGTTATGATTAATATGGTTTCCATAATTAAAGTTTGATTAGTTTTAAATTTAAATTTAGTACTATGAATGTATTTAATTGCTGATTGTTGATTTAATTTTTTAAGTGAAGTTAATGGTTTATGTTACTACACTGTAATGTTTTTAATGTTCTCCACATGGTAACCTTTATTTTATTTTTTACTTCTCCTTACAACCTCTTTGTTTTTCAATTAACGATTACTAATTAACGTTTAGTTCTTTTTCTTTATCTACTTTTTATTACTCTGTATTGGTTTTTCTCTATACCATCTCTCTCTCTCTCTCTCTCTCTCCCCGCAACCTATCGTTTTCCAAAATTTGATGATGATTCTATGACATTAAATATGCATTATTAGTTTTTTTTTTTCTAATTTAGTGTTTCTAACTTGATTTGTTTTGTATTTAATTCTACCTTTAATGCATTGGGTGTGAGAATAAGTGATTCCTTAGCATTACTCCACTTAATGTGGACAATTTTATTTATTTAAATTAGACAAAATATTATATTTTAAAATTTTTAAAATAAAAAAGGAGTGGAAATATAAATAATTTAATGACATATATGGGAGATGTTGTTGAATTTAAATGTTAAATAAAATGATATGGAAAATGTAGGGGCACAAATTGGGCTGGACCAGAATTAGATTTTCTGACCAGGCTAATAAGGTCTCGACAATAGATTTATAGAGAGTGGGATACAAATCTAGATCATTTAGACGGTGGATAACACAAAGGCTGGATTCCATCCTATCATTCATACATTACTCTTATATAAAGACATAAAATTGGGTTGTGTCCCTTGATGCCGAGGATAATCTTTAATGTTTCATCTCAGTCTCTTTTCTTTCTTCTCTCTCTGTCCTCTTTTTTTTTATCACCCCCCTTCTCTCTCCCTTTTGCTTTCGTTTTATAGGCCTGCCTCTCTCCTTCTTTCTCCTTCCACGTGTAATCTAGGTGTTTCCTTTTTAGATATTTGTCCCATCATTCCCCCTTACTCAAATCTCTGGCGGTGAAGGTAGGACTGAATTTCAATGTTCAGATGTCACTTCTTCATTAATGCGGCCAGGGGGGTAGGTATAGTGCCTTCAATGCGGTGGCAGCAGCCTTTTCTCTGATATTTGCCCATCAACTTACTTTGTCCCTTATCCTCACTTTCTTAGTCATTCGTATATAAAGTTCTTAATACGGGAGTCTTTGAACCACCAGGCCATTAATACTATCCTCGGCAACCAGCTGCCGAGGACAATATCATCCTCGGACGTTGTGTCCTGTGGTGCTACGCTCATGCATGGCAACTCCCTTTGTCACGTGGCATCGCAGAAAGGAATTATTTTGTCCTCGGACCATCCTGAGCTGTTAGGTTGGACTTTCTTCTTTATGGGGGGTTTTTGGGCCGGCCCAATACGTGATTTGGGGCCCATGGGCACCACAATAACCCCTCGAAATCCTTATTTCTACTCTGTTGGAGAGGAATGAGGGTTTCGATATATGCGCACATAAGGCGATCCGTTTCTGACGCTTCGATCTGAAGGACGCGCTTCAATTAAATGCTGGCGGCTTTATGTTCCCTGTTTCTAACCGCACGATACTCATCTAACGGGTAGGCATGTTTTGAGGTGACAGGGGGGAGGCTTCCCGCTTTACGCCTTTCCACGAAATGAAAACTGCCATTTCAAAGGTTCCTCATTCATTTCAGAGTCTGTACATCGAATCTAGACTTTCCTGCCATCTACACGTGTCTCTAGTCTTTTCAATTCTAAGCCGAGGTGACCTAGTTACTTAAAAGTAAGTACTCCAACTCTCTGCTTTCGTTATTACTGTTAGTTCCTTCTAGTTATTCTTGTATTTTTCGTCCTCGGCAGTTCAAAATCCCTACCTTTGCATAGTGTTCTTTTCGTAGTTTTAGGAAATGGGTAGATTTGCGTCCCTAGTGAACACTCCTGAGAAAATAGAGGAGTTTAAGGTTAAGTACGGAATCCCTCAGGGAGTATCCGTCAAGTACTGTGGGCAAGGAGGATGGCTCACCGATAGGGACACCGGTGAAGTGGTGATCCCTATGATAGCGTTCCTAGAGGGGGGAATGAGGATCCCTATGATGCCCATCACTAGGGATTATCTTAGAACATCTAGGTTATCTCCCACCCAATGTGCCCCGAATATGTTTAGGATTTTAGGAGCCATAGACGTCCTAAATGAGAGGTTGGGGTTAGGGCTCACCCACCATGAGGTGAACTGGGTGTATAATCTTCACCATTTGAAAGGGCCTACATACCACCTAAAGTCTAGGTACCCCGAAGTCAGGCTAATCCAATGCCTCCCCCACTCCAACAAGGGTTTAGACAAAGATTTTCTTATCCTGTCCGGGGAGTGGCATGATGGTCTCCCCTGTCCGATGAGGGAGGGGACCCCTGGTAAGTATCTGAATAGCATCAGCCTCAGTTAATGATAAATCCTTTGTTCGTTTTTTTTTTTTTTTGGTTTAATTTGTTTCTTTGAATATATATGTGCAAATCGTCGTGCGGTTACCCGTCGCGCTAACCTCGTCAACTTTGATCGTCTGAACAATATTTTGAAGGCCGAGGTGTTTGTGCATTCGGACGGTCAACTTCGCGCCGCCCACCTCATCTTCGGATACACGCCCATCTCCACCGCTTTTCAAGTTCCCAAGTGTGTCATCAAGGAGAAGGATCCGCGGCTGCCGAGGATCAGTGTAGCCGTTGAAGGCTTTTTGCTGCCTCCTGGCACCCCAGCTCCTCGAGGCGTACTTATCACCGAGCCCGTGAGGGTGGTACCAGGAGCTTCTCACCTTGCTACACCATCAGCTCAACCCAGATTGGGTGAAGGTTCTTTTTCCCAGGTGGTTGCAAAGGAAGAAAAAGAAGAAGAAGAAGGAGAAGAAGAAAGAGAGAAGAAAAGGAAAAAGGAGGTGGTTGAGCTTTCGAATTCAGAGGAAGAGTTTGAAGCTTTAGACCGGTTTCTTTCGTCTAGAAGCCCATCTCCCGTCGTCGGCTCCCCATCTTTTACATCTTCAGACGACGACGATCAACCTCTAGTAAGGATAGGTATCCAACGCCGACCAAAGCCCAGCCTCAAGGATGTATTAGAGGGTCAGGCTGGAGCGCAGGAGCTCCCCAAGGCACCACTAGTGAGACCTAAGGACAAGGGTACCGAGAAGGTTCCCTCAATTAAGCTGACCCTTCCTCCTTCAACTCAAACTGAACATCCTGATCCAGCTGATCATAAGCGAAAAAGGGATCAACATAAGGGGAAGGAGATAGCCGAGGGGGCTAAAGACCTCCCTACCAAGGAGATGGAGTTGGAGAGGGGAGGAAAGCATGCTCGTCATGCCCATCCAAGACCGGAGAGGCGAATTGACCTTCCACCAGCCTCCCATGCGCCCATTTGGGCTCCCCAAATGAACGTAGACGATCAGGCAGTCACCGCCGATGCGTCTATTAGGGGGTCCGATGAGGGCACAGCTGCGTGCATCGCCGATGCATTGGAGCAAGCGCTTCTGCTGCCCGAGGATATGGGTGAGCTGAGGAGAATGAGGGATCACAACGTCTTTATGATCCTCAAGAAGGAGTTAGCTATGGTAAGAATATTGATTGTTCCTTCGTATCCATTATTCCCCCTCTTTTTTTTTTTATTGGACTTATTGCTATTATTTCTTTGCTCGGCATTGACTACTTTCGTATGTCGTATACTAATGACGTTTGCTCGCAGGCCGTCCAATCTGCACATAGGGCAGAGGAGATTGCCGCTAGCTCCTATAAAGCATTAAGGGATGAGGAAGTGAGGCTGGATCAAACTAGGAGAATTATGGAGCTAAAGGAGAAGAGACTGCAGGAGGTAGTCACCAGCCTTAGTAAAGCGGAGAGCGAGAACATGGGTCTGGAGTCTCAACTGAAAACCACTATCAGGCAAACCGAGGATCAAAGGTTGCAACTCAAGCGTGCCAACGAAGACCTCGCCTCGGCTAGGAAACAAATGGAGGATCTCAAAAAAGACCTCACAAAGTTCGAGGAAGCCAGGCTCGAGGCTCTTAAAGCCAAAGAAGAAGCACTCGTCAAGGTTCAGAAAGCCGAGGCTATGGTTGACGAGGCAGAGCAGAGTGGCTATGAAGTGGGGGTGGCAGAAACCACTGAGACCTTCAAAGTTCAAGTGCCAGAGGTCTGTAGGGATTACTGCCTCCAAGTGTGGAGGGAGGCTCTTTCCCAGGCTGGGATAGATGCTTCCTCTCCCCTGTGGAAGGCAGAGAATGCCTATGTCACTCCGGCAATTCGAGTAGCCGCTCCCACTCAAGCCAAAGGTGATGCTGCTTCTTCCAAGGCCGAGGAACAATTGGGAGTAGGTGCTGCGAAGGATATTGTAGCCGAGGTTCAACCTGACAATTCTCAACCTCCAATCACCCAAAAGGAGCTGCCCCCCGACCCGAAGGTTAGCGGTACAATGGAGTTAGTTTTGGCAACTTTGCCTATAAAGCCCAAGGAGACGGTTGGGGGGTCCTCGGCCTCGGTGGTGCCTCTTGCTGATCCGAAGAACCAGCTCCAGCCCAAGCCCAAGCAATAATCCCTTATGCTTTAGTTGTTTCTTTTTTCCTCTTCTCTTTTTTTTTTTTTTTTTGTGTTGCTTTCGGCCTTGTATTTTTATTTCCTAGCTTCAGTTTTTATTTTCCTTCTTTTGTAACTTGACAACTTGGTTATAAATGTACTGACAAATCCTTCACTGAATGAAAAAATTTCCAATTTGGACTGTTGTTTTGTGTCATGTTTGATATCGGTACCTTATTGCATTGTTACACATGTAATATGGCAAGATAACAATTTGGATTCATGGCATATAGTCATAACTTCCTAACACTGTTTAAGTAAAGAGAAGGGAAATCCGTGCCATTCATATACTTGCAAATGCTTTAAGTGATAGCTACAGATCCTTCTTTGATCTTGATGACGAGCAGGTCATTAAAAAGTAGTGTATTAGTGTGGGATCCATTTATCTATGACTTGTTCAAGGACTATCTTCACGATAGCTTATTAAAACGATAGGCATGAACGTTCCTGATATTTTTCATGCTCGGACCATTAATATTCAACGACATACAAAATCACATGAAATACGAACTTGAGGCACTTACTGCTAATACGTACCCGTTTTTATAGAACGCGTAGGTGCTTTGACAAGAACTTATGTAATCCCACCTCTGTCCCTGCACTCGCCTTTAGGGGTTCCGAAGTAACTTCCATTTTGTCTTTGGCTTAAGGTAGAGGATCCGAGGACCCGGCGTAACCTTATTTTCGTTTCGAACGTAAGGTAGAGGATCCGAGGACCCGGCGTAACCTTATTTTTATTTTGAACGTAAGGTAGAGGATCCGAGGACCCGGCATAACCTTATTTTTATTTTGAACGTAAGGTAGAGGATCCGAGGACCCGGCGTAACCTTATTTTTATTTTGAACGTAAGGTAGAGGATCCGAGTACCCGGCGTAACCTTATTTTTATTTTTAAATTAAGGTAGAGGACCCAAAGATCCGGCGTAACCTTAATTTCATTGTAATAGTGTGTACAAAACGATAGCAACAAAATGAAAATGACAAAGGTGCATTTTATTAATAATAATACCGTCGCAGATTACTTACATTCCAGGGGTGAGGCACAACCTTTTCATCTAAGTCTGTAAGGTGATAAGCTCCTATTCCAGCTACTGTCGTAATGCGATATCGTCCTTCCCAATTAGGTCCGAGCTTTCCCCATGCTGGATTTTTGGTATTACCCACTACTTTCCTCAACACTAAGTCCCCAAGAGCAAGCGGTCTCGAGTTTACGTTCAAATCATACCCCTGCTTCAGCTTTTGTTGATAATAAGCTAGATGGATCATCGTAGCTTCTCTTCTTTCCTGAACCAAATCCAGATCTTTTTCTAGTAGCCTATCATTGCTCTCCGGGGTGAAGGAACTTGTCCTTATCGTTGGAAAGCCAATTTCCAAAGGGATAACAGTCTCGGCACCATAAGTCATCGAGAATGGCGTCTCTCCCGTTGATCGGCGAGGTGTGGTCCGATACGTCCACAGGACATGAGGCAACTCCTCTACCCATCTCCCTTTGGCATCTTCCAATCTCTTCTTCAGCCCGTTCACTATAACTTTGTTGACAGCCTCGGCCTGCCCATTCCCCTGCGGATAAGCCGGTGTGGAGTACCTGTTGGCTATGCCAAGGTCACAACAATATCGCCTAAACGCCTTGCTATCAAACTACAAACCATTATCTGAGATGAGGGTGCAAGGGACACCAAATCGGGTGATGATATTCTTCCACACGAATTTCTTCACATCAACGTCCCTGATATTTGCCAGGGGCTCGGCTTCTACCCACTTAGTAAAATAGTTTGTGGCCACAATCAAATACCTTCGATTCCCAGGCGCCTTTGGGAAAGGACCCACGATGTCCAGACCCCATTGCGCAAAAGGCCAGGGGCTCGTCAGGGGGTTGAGAACGCCCCCAGGTTGGTGAATGTTTGGGGCAAACCTTTGGCACTGATCGCATTTCTTCACATAAGTTTGAGCTTCTCGTTGCATGTTAGGCCACCAATAACCTTACGTTAGGGCTCTGTGAGCCAAAGACCTCCCTCCCGTGTGACTCCCACAAATTCCTTCGTGTAACTCTTCCAGAAGCAGCTCAGTCGCCTCTGGATGTATGCATAGCAGATATGGGCCGGAGAAGGATCGTTTATAAAGTTTATTGTCCTCGGCCAGCCAAAATCGAGAGGCCTTCCTACGTATTTTGTCCGCTTCGACCCTTTCCTCGGGCAGAACATCATCCTTGAGGAAGGATATGATAGGGTCCATCCAGCTAGGCCCCACCCTGATCTGGTGAACGCGGATGACATTTCCAATATTTCTCGAGGGTTTGGGTAAGTCTTCAACTAGGATAATTCGAGGTAGTCCTTACGACAACGACGTAGCAAGAGTTGCTAGGGAGTCGGCATGTGCATTGTTATTTCTAGGAACATGGGACAAGGTAAAGGATTCGAACTTAATTTGTACCATCTTGGCTTGACTCAAGTAGTCTTGCATCCTCGGATCTCTGGCCTCCACCTTTCCCTCCATTTGGCCTACAACAAGTTGCGAATCCGAGAACACTTGCACGATCTTTCCTCCCAATTTATGAACCATCTCCATCCCTTTTAGCAAAGCCTCATACTCGGCCTCATTATTTGTAGCCGAGAATCCCAGCCTTAAGGACTTCTCCAATGTGAGACCTTCTGGGGTCGTGATTACTAAACCCACTCCGGATCCCCTTTGATTGGCAGCTCCATCAATGTAAACGGTTCAACTCACAAGGCCTTTGCTTGCCACCATACCAACTGATTTTCCATCAATGCCCCTATTAACGGCACTATCTCCTATTGTGGGCTCAACAAATTCTGCTACCAAATCAGCCAATACTTGACCCCTTATTGAGGTGCGCGGCATGTACTTTATATCAAAAGAGCCCAAGATGGTCCCCCATTTTGCAATCCTGCTTGTATAATCTGCACTCCTGAGTATGGCTTTGAGGGGAAGCTGGGTCAAGATAACCACCGTATAAGACTGAAAATAATGGGGGAGCTTACGTGTACCATGCACCACGACCAGGATTGCCTTTTCTAATGGTGGATAACGTATCTCGGCTTCATGCAGGGACTTACTCACATAGTAAACTGTCTTTTGTACATCCCCGTCGACCCTTATCAGCACCAGACTAACGGCATGGGCGGCCACTGCAATATATGCAAATAGGACCTCGTCAACTTCGGGCCGAGACATGATAGGAGGATGAGAAAGATATTCCTTAAGTTTTTGAAAGGCAACAGCACACTCCTCTGTCCATTCGAACCCTTTCCACTTGTTTAATAATTGAAAGAATGGCCTACACCGGTCAGCAGATCTTGAGATAAATCGGTTGAGGGCCGCGGTCATCCCAGTCAACCTTTGCACCTCCTTTGGATTCCGGGGCGGTTGCAGGTTATTGATGGCTTTGACCTGAGCGGGGTTAATTTCGATTCCTCTATGTGTCACTAAGTAGCCTAGAAATTTTCCAGATCCTACCCCGAAGGAGCACTTGGATGCGTTGAGTCGTAACTTGTGCTTTCTCAGCGTCTGGAAAGTGTTATCCAAGTCTGGTATATGGGCCGAGATGGTTTTACTCTTAACCACCATATCATCAATGTACACTTCGATCGTTTTTCCTAGCTGTGGTTCAAACATTCGTGTCATCATTCTCTGATAGGTAGCCTCTGCATTCTTCAAGCCAAAAGGCATCACCTTATAGTGATAGTTTCCCGTGGGTGTGATAAAGGCTGATTTCTCTTGGTCTTCTGGAGCTAAGGGTATTTGATGGTAAACTTGGAAAGCGTCTAAGAAGCTCATCCGAGGATGACCCACAGTAGCGTCCACCAACTGGTCTATGCGGGACATTGGAAATGAGTCCTTAGGACAAGCCTTATTTAGGTCTGTAAAGTCTACACACACTCTCCACTTTCCGTTCTTCTTTTTCACTACCACTGTGTGTGCCAACCATTCTGGGTAGAATACTTCCTTGATTGCCCCCGCCTTCTTAAGTTTCAGTACCCCTTCCTTTACAGCGTCAGCATGTTCCTGAGATGAACGCCGAGGTGGTTGCCTCCTCGGTACTGCTGTTGGGCTGACGTTGAGGTGATGACAAATGAAATTTGGGTCAACCCTTGGAGCCTCGTAGGCATCCCATGCGAATGCATCAATGTTTCATTTCAGAAATGCAACCAGTTCTTCTTTTTCCCGGGATGGCAATTGGCTTCCTACTTGGAAAAATTTCTCTATATCATCTGCAATAATTACTTTCTCCAGATCTTCACAGCCAGGCCCTTCAACCTCGGCCTCGTTCGGTTCAGCCGAGGATTCTAACTGCTATAAATTCTTTTCGGCCAGGGCTTGAGACTCCTGTGTTGTTTGATGTGTAATGGCTGCTGTTATGCACTGCCTCGCCATGGACTGACTACCTAGTATTTCTTCAACTCCATCCTCGTACGGGAACTTTACTTTAACATGTAGAGTTGATGAAACAGCGCCTAAAGCATACAGCCATGGTCTCGCCACTATAGCTGTGTAAGGGGAGTAGGCGTTTACTACAATAAAATCCACGTCCACCACTATTGGCCCCGACTGTACGGGTAGTCGGATTAACCCCTTTGGAATAACCGCCTTTCCCTCAAAACTTATCAACGGGGAGTTATAAGCTGTGAGATCTTCAGACCTCAAATTGAGCCCCTTGAACAAATCTGGGTACATGATGTCAGCCCCACTACCCTGGTCAACCACCACTCTCTTCACATCATAACCCCCTATTCTTAAGGTGATGACCAACGCATCATCATGCGGTTGGATAGTGCCAACCTTATCCTCTTCTGAAAATCCCAACACAGGCAGGGGATTCCTCTTAAACCTCTTCAGCTCAGCGTTGATGTCGTCGGCAGAGGGACGTAGTACTGACATTATTCTGGTAGGGCATGACCCTGTCCGACCTGGCGCCGCGAAAATGACATTGATCGTGCCCAATGGAGGCCTCACATTATTACTTCCCTGGTTCACGGAACCCGATTGGGTGCCTTGTTCATTAGGCCGATTCATGAATTGCCTTAACCTCCCCTCTTTGACCAGCTGATCCAAGTAATTCCACAGGTTCCTGCAGTTCTCTGTGGTGTGACCCTTATCCTGGTGATAATTGCAATAGAGGTTCTGATTACGTTTGGTAGGGTCTCCTATCATCCTACTAGGCCATCTAAAGTACAGTTCTCGGCAAATCTTCTCCAACACTTGCTGCACCGGCTCACGAAATACAGCGTTCACTGTCTGGGGCGGGGCCGACCTAGTCTGGCTAGTGAAATTTCTTCGCGGCCATTTGCTGTTATACCTCTCTGCCTTGAAGTCCCTACTCTCCTGAGGGACAGTTTTCATCTTCCCTTTACTTTGCTGCTGATCCTCCTCAACCCTCTTATACTCGTCGATACGATCCATGAGCCGACGAACTGTTTTTACCGGATTCTTGGTCAAGGATTTTCTTAGATCATGTTCAATTGGAAGGCCGACCTTAAAGGTGTTGACTGCCACCTCATCAAAATCACCGTCGATCTCGTTAAACGCTTCCCAGTATCTGTCCGAGTAGGTTTTCAACGTCTCGCCCTCTCTCATGGCCATGGACAGTAATGAGTCTAAAGGCCGAGGTACCCTGCTGTATGTAACAAAACGGGACCCAAACGCCATTGTAAGTTCCATGTAGGAATCAATGGAGTCTGCTTTTAAGCCGTTGAACCATTTCATCGCGACAGGTCCTAAACTTGAGGGGAAAACTTTACACATCAAGGTTTCATTCTGTGAATAGACCGCCATGCGCTGATTAAAATGGCTCACGTGCTCCACTGGGTCTGTTTTGCCATTATAGATGGTGAAGTTTGGCTGCATGAACCGACGTGGGAGCTTTCCCCTCTCAATACGACGTGTGAAGGGTGATTTGGAGAGTTGGAGTAGCGCTTTCCCCATGGCGTTGCTGCCCGAGCCCTTGGGAAGGGATTTTTTGCTCGCCATATCATGGGGACTCCCTTCTTGGTAAGAAAAAGTCTCACTAGGAGGAGTTGCCGACCTCGGCTTATAGCCACTGTTCTGGGAGTCATCTGATGAAGGGTCAGATATGGAAGGCGTCCGTTTACGTTTGACCCGACGTAACTTCCTTTTCAGATGATCAATCTCCCTCTGCATGGCCCTAGTATTTGCCTCACTAGAGCCCCTGCTTCTGTCCTGCGGATTACCGGCGGTTCGCCCCGAGTGCACACTGCCTTCTCGATCTTCTATGTGCTCTGTCTGTTGGAATGGATCCCCGTGCTGAGACCGAGAGATTCAGCATGGTCTGGATTCAAACCCGCCATCATGTTATCTGCACCAAAATTCAAGATTCCCACAAACGGCGCCAATTGTAGGGGCACAAATTGGGCTGGACCAGAATTAGATTTTCTGACCAGGCTAATAAGGCCTCGACAATAGATTTATAGAGAGTGGGATACTAATCTAGATCATTTAGACGGTGGATAACACAAAGGCTGGATTCCATCCTCTCATTCATGCATTACTCTTATATAAAGACATAAAATTGGGTTGTGTCCCTTGATGCCGAGGATAATCTTTAATGTTTCATCTCAGTCTCTTTTCTCTCTTCTCTCTCTGTCCTTTTTTTTTTATCACCCCCCTTCTCTCTCCCTTTTTCCTTCGTTTTATAGGCCTGCCTCTCTCCTTCTTCCTCCTTCCACGTGTAATCCAGGTGTTTTCTTTTTAGATACTTGTCCCATCATTCCCCCTTACTCAAATATCTGGCGGTGAAGGTAGGACTGAATTTCAATGTTCAGATGTCACTTCTTCATTAATGCGGCCAGGGGGGTAGGTATAGTGCCTTCAATGCGGTGGCAGCAGCCTTTTCTCTGATACTTTGTCCCTTATCCTCACTTCTTAGTCATTCGTATATAAAGTTCTTAATACGGGAGTCTTTGAACCACCAGGCCATTAATACTATCCTCGGCAACCAGCTGCCGAGGACAATATCATCCTCGGACGTTGTGTCCTGTGGTGCTACGCTCATGCATGGCAACTCCCTTTGTCACGTGGCATCGCAGAAAGGAATTATTATGTTCTCGGACCATCCTGAGCTGTTAGGTTAGACTTTCTTCTTTATGGGGGCTTTTGGGCCGGCCCAATACGTGATTTGGGGCCCATGGGCACCACAGAAAAAAAAATAAAAATAAAATACATAACAATAAACACTAACTTATTCAAATAATTCTGTGTAATATAATAATAGTACATTCTCATATACTATTTTTAATTATTTATAACGCAATATGATAATATTTAAGGGGATTCTAGCATTTTGCCCTTATTTTTTAAAAAAATTAGCAATATATCATAGTTTTGAAACTATTTAGGTCAATGTTCCTTTTTTGAAACTTGATTTTCTACAAATCAAGTTTCAATGTAAAACTCGATTTGTAGAAAATCGAGTATATGGCGATCAAGCTTAAAAAAAGAAAAAAAAAACTTACATGGAACTCAAGTTCATGGAGCTCGAGTTCCATTTAAAACGCTACTATAAGACTCCCTGAATGTAGCTATAGGAATGTAGCTATAGGAATGGGGCGATCAAACTTATAAAAAAAAAACATTTTGCATGGAACTCAAGTTCAAGGAGCTCAAGTTCCATTTAAAACGCCAATATAGGACTCCTTGAACGCAACTATAGGTATGGGGCAATCAAACTTAAAAAAAAAAAAAAAAAAAAAAAAAAAAAAAAAAACCTTGCATGGAACTTGAGTTCCATTTAAAACGTCATTATAGGACTCCTTGAACGCAGCTATAGGTATGGAACTCGAGCTCTATGAACTCGAGTTCCACAATTTTTTTTTTTTTTAAGTTTCATTTGGAATAACTCAATTTTAAACGAATCGAGTTTCAAAATAGGGACACCAACCTAAATAGTTTCAAAACATGTACATATTGCTAATTTTTTTAAAAAATAAGGGCAAAATGCTAGAATTCCCTAATAATTTAACAATCAAAGTCATAAAAAAAAATAAAAATAAAAAACTTAAAACACAAAACTAAATCTCATCAACCAAAATAGAGTTCCAAAGAATACAAAACTTTATCAAGCTAAAATAGAGATGCAAGGAAAATAAAAATAAAAATCCACCAAAAAATTGAGGGAGAAAGAGTGGAAAATAACCAATTTTTTTTTTGTGAGATAAAATTATGTAAAGAATGGAAGAGTGAATGACAGATTTATACTAAGTAGATGAAAATTAAAAGAAACAAAATAAAGAAAGATTAAAGGAAAGAGGAAGAGTGATATCAAGGTAGAATGTTTGGGGAGATGAAAGGTAAAGAGAAGGTGAAAAGGTAAAGAGTACAATTTGATGAGTACATTTTCTTTTATTTGAATTTAAGTAATATTACATTTTTTTTAAAACAAAAAGAGAGAGAAAATATAAATAATTTAATGATAAGGAGGATGTAGTTGAATTTCAATATTGAGTAAAATAGAAGAGAAGAAAAAAATAAGAAAAATTAAAAGATATAACAATAAATAATAAATTATCCAAATTATGCTATGTAATGGAATACTATTTTTTTTTATCTATTATCTTTAATTTTTTATAATGTAATCGGTTAAAATTTAACAATCAAAGAGTGAAATAATAATACCAATAACTTAAAACACAAAACTAAGTCGTATCAACCTAAATTAGAGTTCTTAAAAATACAAAAAATTATCAACCTAAAGAGGAAATGCAATAAAAAAAATAAAAATCCACCAAAATATTGAGAGAGAGAGAGAGAGAGAGAGAGAGAGAGAGAGAGAGAGAGAAAACCTTTTTGTGAGAGAAACTATGCAAAGAATGATAAAAAGTGACAAATTTATAATAAGAGAGAATGGATAAGAAGAGACAAATAAAGAAAGACGAAAGGAAAGATGAAAGGAAAGATGAATAACAATATTAAAGTAGAGGGTAGTGGGGAGATAAAAAGGTAAGGGAATAAGAAAGGTTGAAGAAAATGTAAATATTTAAAAAATAAGTGAATGTAAAAAAAATAATTGGAAATAAAAAGGAAATATATATAAATATAAAGTCAATAATCTATTTATATATATATATATATATATATATATTTTGTTGTAAAAAAAAAGGAATAAATAATAATTAATAATTATACGATGAATGACGTGGAGATGAGGTGGCGCAACAAGAGCTCAGCAGCAATAAATGCCACGCTTCAGCTTTTAATAATATATAGATATAGATATAGATTACACGTATTTTTATACATTTTTTCACTCATACTTATTTTCAAAAAATACAAACAACATTACCAAACGGCCCTTTATTCACAAATCTCACATGTGTCCCTCTGGCCTCTACCTCCATCTTACTTTGTATTTTTTTTTCCTGATAATCCCTCATCTTACTTGTATAGTTTATACTAGTAAACTCACTTTTGTATTTGAATTTGAAATTGAAAAAATATTAAAAAAACCTCATTTGTACATCTCATAATCGTGACTAGG
Source organism: Castanopsis chinensis (assembly GCA_032878915.1). Lineage (NCBI taxonomy): Eukaryota > Viridiplantae > Streptophyta > Magnoliopsida > Fagales > Fagaceae > Castanopsis > Castanopsis chinensis. The sequence goes on from JAVQMG010000121.1 coordinate 16,837,556, forward strand.
ATTGCGTTGAAGTTATTTTGCACCAACATTTCAATCGGGTTTCACACAGCTCGAATTGCTAAAGGAGGTGATTGATAGGGGGTGAAGGTGGTGATTGATGCACTCCGTTCAATGTTGGTTAACCAGTATGTCAGTCATATGTTTTAGATGTCGACATTCATTGAACCGATTGTCAACCTTTATATATATATATATATGTACCTATATATTTTACAAAATACTTTAAAAAATACCCAAAAACCGAAGTTCAAATTTGTGTTACGAGATTTCCACACCAACCCAAGTCAAATTTGAGACTTTCTCCCTCACACCCACAACAAAACCAACCACCACTTCATATGTTGTCTTCGATCTTCAAGCAAAAGTTAGAGTCATCATATCTTCCACTATTTCTACCTTTACCTACCCTTTTTCTTAGATTCAATTACTTAGACTTGAGCCCAAAAAACTCGCCTGACCAAGACCAACAAGCCAACACCTAATGGGGTTGATTGGTACGGTTCGAGCCTAACCAACTAGAATGGTTCAACTACATAAACCCAAAAAAATCCAACCGTTTTAACCAATGAACAATGCTAATCGTGAACATATCAAGCATAGTAAAAGATATTTGAATTAAACAAAAAAAAGAAGAAGTAAAGATTGAGTGCAATGCCAAAAGTAAACCTGTGTCATCATCAATTTGGATCTAGTATATTGGAGTGCTTAGACCCAAGCCAAGTCCTCAAATTAAAACCCTAGAGGTTTCAACCCCTCACAGGATTTTATCTTAGGCACCATCGCTCTTTATTATCAACCTTGAAACTAAAAATAGATTTGCACCAATATACGATGCTATAGTGGATGGCATCTATGAGCTCATGAATAACAAGATCAGAATAAGACAAGGAGGAAGAGTCGTTGAGGTTGTCCAGGCCTACTTGCGTAGCCCTTTCACTTCCAATTTGATTTGGTAATCAAGATCACAATAGCAAGATATAAGGATTGACTAATTTGTAAGATTGTGAGTTCTAATATGGTAACTATTGTACCAAAAATATCTTAAAATGAAACACATTGAATTTAAAAGGAATGCATTTTTCATCGTTCATTAATCAATAAAAATATAATATTACACCTTCTCCACTACAATGTAATTTGGGATAGGGCAAGGGAGGTCAAGCCCTCAATGCCAGTCAAAATTATCATCTCAATGAAATTATGCTAATAAGTATTTCGTTAGGGCTACTTACTAGTAAGGCTGTAAATGAACTACGTGTAACCATATATTATACGTCTAGAATTGCTTATTTAATTTTATTTTAAATATGAGTTGAACTCAAGTTAATTACCAAAATAAATATATAACATGTTCCAGTTTGATTCAATTTTTTTTTTTTTTTGTCGAAACAAGTTTGAGCTTGTTTATGAGCTACATAATTAACTTATTATTTTTTCCATATATAATGAACACTACAACTACATTTTTTTATCACCCACAAACCTATACTAATAATTTATAAAAATAAAATTCATCAACCTTATATTATTAAAAATATATACTATTTTTTACTACAAAATAAACTATCTATATTATCTATAAATAACAATTAATAAGTTGATATTTTATCAACCTATTATAAACTCACAGTTTACACAGTTCAATCTTTAGTCTATATAACATCTTGAGTAATTTAACATTCTACTAAAATATCACTCATATTGTGATTCCAAAACACTCTGTCCAGGAGTGGAATTAGCAATCCGCACTGCTGCACCAGATACAGTTTTTTGCAACCGCTCATCTTCCACCTTCATAACCACCTTATTCACCACTGTAAAATCCAAGACCCCAGCCAAAACTAGTTTCCCAATAATTTCACCAAAACCATTTGGTGCTTTGGGTACATCAAGACTAACATCATCCAACACTGAGCCATAAAGTAAACATCCAAGCTCTATGTCTCCATCTGCAAGAACTTTCTCAGCAAACAGATACTCAAGAAGTTTCGCAACTGGTTCAGCACATGGTGGACTTTTCTCTAGTCCAAGGGAAATAGCTTCCTTGACAACCTCAGGGTGGTAAGCTGGAGAATTTAGTTCCTTCACACACTTAAGCGCTTCGTCCAAAAGCCTGACAATGAAATATTCCTCAAGAAGATAGACTGTTTTTCTCTGAAGATTATTCAACCTTGCAGTTGTTTTGGTCATGGGGAGGAAGCCACCTGGGCGAGTATCCACTAGATTCTGTGATTCTGAGAATTTTTCAGTGATATTTTTGGCTTCTACCTGCAAAAAATAAAGATACAGAAAAGGGGTTGTTACACATTTACAACAAGAAGCAAATCGAGAGTTTATGGACGCAACTTTTCTTTATATAAGAAATTAGCCATGTGTACCTCTTCAGGCCTGGCAACCCAATTGTTTGCCCTCAAATCGAGCAGATAACGAATCATGAACCTCAGTAGTGGGCCCAGTTGCGTGCTGGTGCTCATATCATTCAACTGCCTAAAGTACTCATCATTTTTACAGCGTGATGATGAGCTCTCATCAAACTGCTTACCAACAGTGATTAATAAATGGCACAAGGCTTCAACATTTTCTTCATTGGGTTGAAACTTGCTATTAGCTGGTCCAAGAAGCTCCTGTTCACGTACACAAGTAACCATGAGCCATATAAATAACAGTCAATATATTTACAATATATTTGAACAATATATGGCATAAGCCTATTGTATAGAAAAATGTTACATTTAAAAAGAAAATAAAGAAGGCTGAGAGAAAACACATAATGGATTTAACGTGGTTCAGCCTACATCCATGACAGAAATTTTTTACCAATTACATTTTTGATATATATTTGTTGGCTTGATGATAACGAGCAATTATCATGAAGTAAGTTGAAATTTTATCTTATCTATAAAGTTTATATTAAAAAAAATTTGTATATATAGTAAACTCTTGAAAATTCTATCTTATCATAAAATAAAATTCATCTTTTATCAAATTCCATAATGAACCTTAAAATTTTCATTTTACCAATTTGGACAATTCTTTTTTAAGAGTACCATTGGATCTCGACTAATATCGGGTTTAGATGTCTTAATAGACTTGGAATTCGACTATTATCGGGTCCGATTATTTCTAACAAGATAGAGGGAGTCAGAATGAGGAACCTGAACAACATGATGAACAATCCTTTCAACCATTATCTTCTGCTTCATGAGCTCTCCAATTAACTGAATGTTTCCAAGAAAACGACGCTTGAGCATTCTTTCTCTAACCCTACGACCCATTGTTTGCTCTGGAGCAGTCATAGGCCGTAATTCTTTTGTCAGTTCGTCAACACCCTCAAATGTCTCCTGGCATTTATTCAATAGGACTCGCATGACAGTTATGTCTCTACCATCAGGTTCATCAGATGGGAAACGCGGGAGCTTTTGATTAAGATCAGAACACAGGAGAGCATACATGGGACAATATGCAGGTTCTGTTACAGCCTTGTTATATATCAGTGTGACAGTCCCCTGTATTGCAAGTCAAAGGAAAATTTTCACATAAAGGTAAACAAGAACAATGTTTCTAAAATGTGGCATTTGGTTGTGTTAATTAATGAAACTTAGGAAAAAAAAAGCTTAACCACTAAGGTTTCAGCTGAATTAATTGCACTGTAAACTGGGTGATCCTGTAGCCGGTCAAACTTAGCTGGGGTATGCTTGTTCAGTATCCTGCAACGGAATAGAAATTAGTATTCAGCATCACCTGCATCTTTTATAACCAAATGTTTTAAAACCAAGGCTATGCATTTGGGTTGGGGTTTTTCTTTGGTGGGGGATGTGCAAGTCACTGATAATAAAAAGGAATCACCGTATGACATTAAACAATGCTGCCATTAGGTTCCAGATTATTATGATATAAGTTATCTTTACTGTTTTGAAACAAGTGTCAAGGTCAACAGCGGCAGCTAACAAAAAGTAGGGATATAAGAATGCAACAATTCTTTTAATCATATAGGCAATAGCAAATGCATCATCAACATCAATTTTATCCTATCTAACGAAAGGTTATGTTAAAATTGTGCAGTTAAATGATCAAATTTATCATATCCTAAGAGTTTTTGGAACAATTGGTAATTTAACAGTTACAATCATTTAAAACTTGCCCTGTACATTGCATCTCTTGTTAAGGATAGTACTAGTAAAGAGTCTTTACAAAAGATGATTCAAGGGATGGAGGTGGAGATTTGTTAAGTCTAATCCATGAAAGGAATAAATTTGGAGGTTTTCTAGTTAGTTTTGCAATCCCACATTAGGTAAAAGAATAATATGTAGGTGCAATATTCCTATATATTAAGAATTTAAGAGTACTGTTAATCCCACATTGATACTAATAAGGTAGAGAGGTTGGATAATCCCTATAAATAAAGTGATGGTTTAGTCTGATAGAGCGTTTTTCTGATAGCATCTAGAAATTTCAAGATTTGGATTATTGTTAAAAGTTAAAACTTGAAAAGGCTAACAAGGCTCAGGGTGCGTTTGTGTAAGGCTTACTGCATTTGTGTTTTCCTAAGTCGCGTTTTTTGGCTGGTCCATGGCACTGTTCATGGACCAGCCAAGTGCTAAAAACGGGTGAACAGTACATTTGAGCAATAAAAAATATTTTGCTACAATATTTTTAACAATAAGTTTTCAATTTTCAACAAAATAAGCAGTATCCAAACGCACACTCAAAGTCAACAATCCCCGTTAACTATTGACCTATTCATATTTTCATATAACAAAGGGAAATCAAAGAGCTAATCAGCACATGAGGTAAGAATCATATATCCTGCAGAAGCAGCACAACTATGATATTTTAATATATTACCTATCTGCTGCTGTTTTCAAGATACGTTCGTTTTCAGAGAGGTTTTCCCTTCCAGCTGACCATGGTAAGTCAGATTTTTGTTGAGGTCCTCCCTGATAATTAAAACAGCAGCAACAATTAAACTCAAGTATTCGAAGTAAAGCCAAGGGAAAGCTACAAATACCCCAAGGCATAACTTTGATGTAAAAATTGACCAGAAAAAGAGGCAAAGGATAAATTGCTAATTCTGACATTCATACATACTTTCAAAATTAAATGTTGAAATTTCATTTAGACACAAGACCAAAAGTATCCATTCTAAAGCTATTTTATATACAGTATAACAGAGTCTATTTCCTATCAGAAGTAAGGGAAGTATGTAAGCAAAGTAAAAGGATCTAATTAATCATGCTTATAGTCATGCTTGTTTACAGCATGACCTACATAAATACATGCATAGTCTCAATTCAGCCAATCAAAGAAGAGAAAGCGAATCTATGATAATATATCTATCCTTTAAATCTTCATACTTGAGAGGTTGCCCAATCTCAGTATAGACTTAGTAACGGCTACAATGTTAAACTTTTGACTTCAGGATATAAATGTAGTAATTTTATGAGTGTGTTTAGATTTTGCTTATTTTTGACAACTTATTTGCATAGTGTTTATCAAAAAATACCATTTTTGATCATTTTTTTTGTTAAAGTGTTACACAAAAAAGTTAAAATATGTTAGATTATTTGCCCAAAAAAAAACAAAAATGTCTGGACAAAAGGCAATTATTTATTTATTTATTTTAAGCAATTCTCCAACACAGAATCACACGGTATTCCGTCTGCCTTTGGTGACAAACTTTTAGCTTTTATGTACAACTTTTTAAAATCTTATTCTTTCTCATTTTTCACAAAGTTCAAGTATATTTCTGCACATTTTCAATAAAAACAATCAATAAAGCTAAATAAACTGGTACTAAACTAATGTAGTAAAGGGATGAAAGTTTATTTACTTTTTTTCTTCTAGGCATCCGTCGTTTTCTGGTCTCCGGATTATTTGTCAAATGCTGATTAAATTGTACCTAAAAAAATGAGAATATATGTAAGTAAATAAGATTTTTCTTTTGTTGAGAAGTGGAAGTAAGAAAGTTACGGAACCAACAAACCGATATTACAGTGTGTACCCCGATCGTGACAGTAAACTCATTAACAAAAAGTAAAAGATTCCTAGAACGTAAACTTCCTACTTAAAAGACCCAACCAACCAATACACCAATTTAACACTAAATTTTATAACTTGGCAAACTAGTGGATCATGTAAGTGGAGAGGAAAAAAAATGCCCTGTTCATGAAATCTAATATAAGACCTATGGCAAGTGGTGTCATATTGGGTCTAGTATACTGGATACTAAATCCAAGCCATGTTCGAGAAAAATAATAATAGGTCCATATAAAAATTAGAGAGCAGAAAGCATCAATACGAGCATGTGTCCTATTTTTATTATATGTTCACATCGTGTTGGCTCCAGCGCATTGGAGCTTAGCCTTACTCTTATGAAATGGGGTATGAAAGCCTAGGGGCTTGTTTTTTTGAATGGTATTCTTAGGGACCTGATCACAAAATCCCGCGGAGTTTCACTATTTAAGAGTATATAATCTAAAAGACTCACTAATAATAGTTATGTAATACTAGTTAGTATGAGATTTGATGAAGATGAGTACTGACCATCTTATTCTTAGTAACATCCGAGTGAGGCTTAACATCAGATGCCACTAATTCTGGAAACATATCTAGCTCTCGCTGCTGCGTTGTTGCTTCTCGGATGTCGTTTGGATTTTGCTTTAGCTCAGAGTTTGGTCGGTGACTCATGCTTGAGAGACCAGCTGACAACATATATAGGAAGGATAAGCTCAAAAATCAATAAATTTATGAGGTAGTAGGTAATTAATGATATGTTTCGTTCCCGGGAAAATGCTTAAAAAATAAAATCGAATGAAACTATTTAATTACTGTCTTAAAGTTAAAACCCAGATATTTTATTTCAGAAACTGAACCTCATGGACATTACCACATTATTTAAAAAAAAAAGGAAACAATTCTTGCTCTCCTGTCTGAGCTGAATTGACAAAACAATTTCATTTCATGCTTGGAAATTAAAAACATCACAAACCGTAAATAAAATGAAATAAAATGCAAAAGCTTTGTGTACTTTTCCTTTTTGTTTCGCTATTTTCTCATCAACCAAATAATAGAACATATAGTAAAAATTAAAGGATTGATATGTGTACGGACCGATCAATGCTTGCTCCATGAAGTAGATGGTGTTGGAAGAATATATGGGAGAGGTATATACGTTGGAAGTCAGTTATCAATGGCTAGGAACACGAACACCACGAAATTGCAGACAGAGATCAGAATTGAAATTTTAGGATTTTGAGGTCTGGGTATGGATGTGTGAGCAATGGGAAAGTAAATAAGTGAGAAGATAAAAAGCACTGCAACCTTCCCCATTACGTAAAGTCTTTAAGAACAGATACTATTTACAAAGTCAAGTCAACAGACTACGTGACATAAAGTTTTTGGAGTGAGGACAATAAGCTTTGGTAAGGACATTCACATTATTTTTTTTTTTTGATACACAACAGAAACAACTTCATTAACCTGAAACAGAGTTTAAACATATTACATCATGTTGGACTTGCCTTTCAATTAAGGGTGGAGTATCCTCCACCCAAATGATACAGTCCTTAATTGATTTGGCATTTCTTGCCAGGATATGAGCCGCAGAATTACTGTTTCTACGGGTATGGGACACTGCCCACATATCAAAATGATTTAGCTCCCTTTTAACACCTTCAACCACCTTCATGATGCTGTAAGGAGGTCTGGACTTCTCGAGCAGGGCATGGACCAGGATCTGGGAGTCGCTTTCTAGCACAATCTTCTTAAGGCCAAGATCCCAAGCAAGGAGGACACCCTCTTCCACTGCACGGGCTTCAGATTCTAAGGCACCCAGTGGCAGATCCTCCCTTTTGCACATTGCTCCCATTAAAAGACCCTTCTCATTTCTAATAACCACACCAAACCCGCAGCACCCCAATTCACTAAAAACTGCACCATCTGTGTTGACTTTGACCCAGCCCTCCCTTGGGGGTAACCAGCGACCAGCGGGGGGATGAATGACACGCACCTGGGGAGTCGTCCCATGCTTGATTTCCTCCACATACTCCCGCACACCCTTGGTTAGCGCCTCCGGCCCCTTGCCCAGCCCACCATGAACTATTTCATTTCTGTTATTCCACAAGCTCCATGAGGTTACCGCAAAGGTCACCCAGTCAGTGGAGGGCCGAAACTCCATTATTTCCCACAACACATCAGCAAAATCCCCCAAAAGGTCAGGAATTAAGGGAAGCTTGATTTTTGTGTCACTCCACACCCTCTTAGCATAACTACAGCCCCACAAAATATGCCCAGAGGTCTCACGCCCTTCACATAACATACACACCTCCTCTTCACCTACCCCTCTGCTCCGCAGCCTACTCTTCGTTGGAAGAATATTTTTACAGGCACGCCACAAAAATGTCTGATCTTCGATGGGCAATTCAGTTGCCAAACCATCTTCCACATGGCCCTCATTTTAGAGTTGTCAGAACAACCACCCACCTCAGGCCTAGTTCTCACGTCTCTTAGCCATTTCTGTGCCACCCCATAAGCACTTTTGACAGTAAAAGAGCCATTGGTAGTCCCGGCCCAGATAACAGAATCGTCCGGCATACAAGGGCTAATTGGGATGCCAAGCACAACTTCTGCTTCATGGGGTAGGAGAGTGCTTCGAACCTTGCCAACATTCCAGCTCTTTGCCACCATATCCATCAAGTCCGCCACCATCACAACCCCACTGTGGACATCTTGAGGACTGCACACTCTAAACGAATCCGGCCTAGGCAGCCACCGGTCTTCCCAAACCTTAACCCTGCGCCCATTGCCTATGCACCACCTCGATCCCCTCTCAATAATCCCTTTCGCAGCCATAAGACTTCTCCAGGCAAAAGATGGTCTTCTTCCAAGATGCGCTTGACTAAAAGAACCTCCCGCGAAGTATCTTGCTTTAAGGACCCTATAAACCAATGAGTTTGGGTTCTGCTGGATTCTCCATCTTTGTTTGGCCAAAAGTGCCAAGTTGAAGGCTTTTAGGTCCCTAAACCCCATACCCCCCTCCTTCTTTGGAGTGCACAACTTCTCCCAAGAGATCCAAGCCAATTTCTTCTCTTTTTCCTTCTGCCCCCACCAGAAATTGCTCATTAGAGAATTCAGCTCCTTGCATAAAGTTTCCGGAAGTTTGAACACGCTCATCGTATATGTAGGAGTAGCCTGTGCAACGGCTTTTATGAGGATCTCTCTTCCCGCATTAGAGAGGAGTTTTCCTTTCCACCCCGCTATTTTCCTCCCAACCTGGTCTTTGATCCGATTAAGCGCTTTCCTCTTACCCCTTCCAACAATAGGTGGCAGCCCCAAGTACTTTTCGTGATGTTTGATGATTTCAGCCCCAAATTTCTGTTTGACATAGAGCTGGACATCGCTCTTTGTGTTCTTGCTGAAAAATAAGGAAGTTTTTTCCTTATTAAGCTTCTGGCCCGAGTCTCTTTCATACTCCTCTAATACCTTACACACCCTATCACATTCTGCCACCGTCGCCCTACAGAAAATAATGCTATCATCTGCGAACAGTAAGTGTGAAATTCTCGGCGCCCCCTACACACTGCGACCCCTTTTAGCTTTCCTTCCCTCTCCTCCTTTTTCAGCATTGCTGTCAAGCCTTCCGCACACAATAAGAATAGGTACGGCGAAATGGGATCCCCTTGCCTTAGACCCCTAGACGGAGTAAATTTTCCTTTAGGCTCCCCATTTATTAAGACCGAATAAGAGACTGTTCTAACACACATCAAGATCAGCTCAATCCATTTCTCGTGAAATCCCATTCTCTTCATTATGGATTCGAGATAAGACCACTCCACCCTATCGTACGCCTTACTCATATCGAGCTTCACAGCCATAAGAGCTTCCTTTCCATTCTTTCTTTGATTTATGCAATGCATCGTTTCGAACGCAACCAAAACATTATCTGTAATTGACCTACCAGGAACAAATGCACTTTGGGATTCATCAATCACCTCTGTAAGAACACTCTTAAGCCTATTTGCAAGCACTTTCGAGATCAGTTTGTATACCACGTTGCACAAACTAATAGGCCTAAACTCAGAGATTTTTTGGGGGGAATTTACTTTTGGGATAAGGCAAATGTAAGTTTCATTGATACCATAAGGCATAACACCCGAATTTAAAGCATTTAGAACACAATCTACCACATCATTTCCTACAATATCCCAGTACTTTTGGTAGAAAATAGGGGACATACCGTCTGGACCCGGTGCCTTAGTGGGGTGCATCTGATGAAGAGCATTCCGGACCTCCTCTTCTTTAAAATCTGCCACCAGCCCCTCATTCATCTCTGCTGAAACCCGGTTGGATATAGCACTTAGGCTTGCCTCAAAGCTGGACGGATTTTCCGATTTGAAGATGGTAGTAAAATATTCCAAGATTATCCTGTCAATACCCTCCTGATCTTCTACCCACTCGCCCTGTTGATTTTGTAATCCGTTGATCCTGTTTTTCCTCCTCCGTTGGTTTGCTGTAGCGTGGAAAAATTTAGTGTTGCGATCACCCCATTTTAGCCACAATGCCCTCGATCTCTGCTTCCACATGATTTCCTCCCTAATCAGATTCTCGTTGATCTCCTTCTTCAGCAATTTGATCTCCTCTGTTTTGTTCAGCATCCCATCAACTGCTTCCAGCTGCTGAAGCCTATATTTTTTCTGCCTAAGAATCTTGTTAACGTTCCCAAATACCCTCCCATTCCAGCTTTGAAGGCTTTCTTTACAACTCCTCAATCTATCAGTTAGGCCAAAAGAGGGGTCTCTTCTCAGCGAGTCCCATGCCTCCTCAATCACATCCCTACAGCCTTCCTCCCTAGTCCACATTGCCTCAAAGAAAAACCTCTTCTTTACCCTCTTGAACGGTTGACGGCGGTGGCAAAACAGGGACAGTAAGCAATGATCCGAGATGGACATCGCGATGTGATGAACTGAAGCCTCAGGGAAATACTCACTCCACCATTCGTTTGCCACCACCCGATCTAGCCTTAGCTTAGTTCTTTGATCCCCTGATCGACCATTACACCAAGTGTATCTTTGACCCACAAAACCCAAATCGAAAAGGCCGCACTTGCTTAGGCACTCTCTGAAGCCCCTCATTTGACTAGCATCTCTGTCCGGACCTCCAAACTTCTCATTTGGGTGCGTAATCTCGTTAAAGTCTCCGAAAACAACCCACAGAAGCTTCCTCTGAACCTTCAGCAACTCCAACAATTCCCAAGAGGACTCTCTCTTCGATGCATCGGGTTGACCGTAAAACCCAGTCGCCCTCCACGGCGCCGCTGCCGAACGATCATGAACCTCTACATCAATGTGGGAGTTGGAACAACTGATAAATCTCACGTCCGAACCCTCTCGCCACAGCATAGCCAAACCGCCGCTTCTGCCATCACTTGGGACCGTTATACCTTGAGTGAAATCTAATTTATTTTGGATTCCCTTGATTCTATTTTTTCCAGCCTTCGTCTCCACTAAAAAAACCAGAAGAGGGTCCTTCGATCTCACCTCGTCGGTGAGTGTCCGAACTGCCAGGGAAGAACCCAAACCCCGGCAGTTCCAGGCTATGATGCTCATTGGGCTCGGCGGTGCTGCTCCGCAGCCACCGCCTCTCCGCCATCCGTCAGTTTCTTTCCCTCTGTGTTTTGCACTTGAACCTTCTTTCCTTTTCTTCGTTTGAGCTCATTGATATTGAGGTCTAACTCCTGGAGAGGCGTTGGACCCTTCCTCTTAGCTGTTGATGGGCTGTTTCTTTCTCCTGTTAATTTTGGGCGGGCTTCCCTAGCCAATCTTTTCCAGTGTTTGCTTGATGGGCCAAGGCTTTCGGTTGTCCACCCTTTCTCCTCAACGTAGCTCATCGCTAGCGGGCCTAAGCCCAGGCCCACATTACTTGGTCTTTCCTTTCCCGCTACATAATCCACACCAGGTGCTGTTACTTTTCCTCGTTCTTTTCCTCCAACCAGATAGTTATCTGATTCCCATTGCATATCCAATATTGGTTCAGCTTTGTTCCCCACTTGCTCTTTGATTTGACTACCTAACTAAGCTACCAAACCCTCACTTTTTTCCTTCCCTCCTGACTCATTTTCTTTCCCACGCCATCCTTCTGATTGAGGCGTGTCCTGGACCTCACCCACTCCACCAGGAATGGTGGTGATGTCCTGTAGAGCTGTCTTTTCAACCCCATGATCTCTTCCCCCCATTCCTTCCTCACTCGTCTGGCGCGTGGTTACTTGCGTCCTTACTGCCCTGCCTCTTGCATTTTCCGGCCCAAACTCGCCGTCCTCCTTGGAGCCTGTTCTACTCGTCTCCTTGCCACCACGACGAGGCGGTTCACCCCTTAGCCAAGCTCCATATTGGAGAACCGTTGCTTCTTCTTCGTTTCCTTGCACATTCCCTTCAGTGCAGTCTTTTAACGCATGGTTTAGGTGGCCACATCTATAGCAGAAATTAGGCAGCCTTTCGTATTTGAAGCTAACCCATCTACTCTCATCTCCTTCAATGTTGATTTTTTTTCCGCGCACCAACCTCTTCGTTGCATCTATACGCACCCTTACTCGGAGGCATTTTCCCCACTGCACACCCGAGTCTGGAACATCTACATCCATTACCTGTCCAAGACTGGCACCAATGGCCCATCCGGTTTCTTTCGTTCTACTCTTCAATGGCAAATTATAAATCTGGATCCAAAAAGGAGCCCATCTTATATCGATTTCCTTTGGGGTGAGCTCTCCCTCAAAGTCTTGGATAAGAACTAGTTGTTTCTCATAATTCCACGGGCACATATCCACCACTTTCTTTTTATCTTTCCAGTCACCAAATTCCACCAGGAACATCTCGTCGTCAATCTCAGATATATTAACCCCTTTATTTGTTTTCCACACCATTCTCATGTTCTTCCTCAACGCTTCCACATTTATGCTTCTCTGGGTAAGAATCTTCATCACAGCACAGCTCTTACCCACTTCTTTAGCTGCTTTAGTACTACTGCTATCCAGATCAATCCCTTTGTCTTCTTCCTCTGTGAACGTGAACTTTTTCCAAAGCTCTTCCAGTTCCTCTGCCATCCTTTCCCCTACCTTTCAAACCCCCAGTAACGGGGGATATACGCCACCTCGACCTCACTCAAGAGAGGAGGTACCGAACTTCTTGCAAGCAAAGCTGCAAGACTATACTGCTACTACGTGCCTAAGCCCGAGAGCACTTCCAATAACTTTAATCACTTAGAGCCAATTGTACCAGCTGGTCTTTCTTCAAAAACCCTACCAAGACAACTAGGACATTCACATTATTGAATGTTGGAATTTGTGAAACCCACTTAAAAAGCTATATTAACACTCCTAATGCCAAAAAATAGATTACAGCAGAGGTGTTATAGCAAAAATGTAGTACCTAGCGACGATGATATGTTATTGTTTTTTATTTTTCTCTCCTCTCATTTCGTCGTGCTCCTCCTTCGCAACGCCGGCTCTACCTATGAGGCAAGTGAGGCGATTGCCCAAGGTTTCAAGTGGAAGAAAGCCCCAAATTTAGGCTATATATAAGTTCAAATAAAAATTAAAAATGCTATAACTACAACAAATTTTATCATAAAATATTATATGCTAATAAATATCTCCCACAGCTGAAACATTCTCTATATCCCACTCACAGACACAACAACCGAAGCAAAATTGAAATCAAAGGGGGTCAAATAAATCAATCTCCAACCTGCGTTCTTGTCCCCATAGTTAGAGACTTTGCCCGCTTGTGTGTAAACAAAAGTAAAAAAAGGGTGATTCTTTTAACCCTGCTGGTAGTGGCAGTGTTGTAAACTCTGCTTCAGATTAAGTCTTCTTACTATAGACTATTTATATTATTAAAAATTATATATTATTTTTTATTACAATAAAGACTATTTATAATATCCATAAAAAAATAAAATAAAAGTTGATATTTGATGAGTTTATTTACAAAGTCACTCAATCCAATCTTTTATAAAATCTAGATAAACAAACTTTTACCAAGTTCAACCTGTGTTTATAACAGCTCAATCCATTTACAATTCTACAAAATATCAGTCATCATCAGATTCATAATTGTGATTCCAAAACACTCTATCCAGTCGAAGTTGAATTAACAATCAGCTCTGCTCCATCAAATATAGCTTTCTGCAACCGCTCATCTTCCACCTTCTCTACCACCTTATTCACCACTGTAAAATCAAAGACCCCAGCCAGAACTAGTTTCCCAATAATTTCACCAAAACCATTTGGTGCTTTGGGTACATCAAGACTAACATCATCCAACATTGAGCCATAAAGTAAACATCCAAGCTCTATGTCTCTGTCTGCAAGAACTTTCTCAGCAAATAGATACTCAAGAAGCTTCACAACTGGTTCAACACAGGGTGGACTTTTCTCTAGTCCGAGGGAAATAGCTTCCTTGACAACCTCCCGGTGGTAATCTGGAAAATTTAGATCCTTGACACACTGTAGCGCTTCGTCCAAAAGTCTGATAGTGAAATATTCCTCAATAAGAGAGACTGTTTTTCTCTGAAGATTACTCAACATTGCTGCTTTTTTGATCGTGGGGATGAATTTCCCTTGGCTGGTGTTCCCTTGATTCTGCGATTCTGAGTGTATTTCAGGGATGAATTTGGGTTTCACCTGGAAAAGCAAGGTAGTAAAGAGACGGTTAGATAATCCAAGCCAAACCCATGCATGCACATTGCATAGACATATGATTTCACACAATCTTTTCTTTCAAAAACAAAGATGACATTCGTATCTGTACCTCTTCACCTCTGGGAACCCAGTTGTTTTCTCTCAAATCAAGAATGTCACGAATCATGTGCGTCAGTCGAGGAGCCAATTGAGGGTTTGTGCTCAGTTCCTTCAATCGGCTAAAGTATAAATCAGTTATAGCCCGTGATTTATTTTGGAGATCAAGTTCCTTACCAACAGTGTTAAGTAACTGACATATAGCTTCCACGTTTTCCTCAGGTGGTTCTAGAAGCTTCTGCTTCATGTATACAAGTGACATGAGCAATATGAATTACAATCACGATATTCTAAACTAGAGCTATATATGAACAGTGAATTGCTTGAGCCACAGAACAGAGAAAGGAAGTTCAAATGGAACCTGAACAATGTGATGAATGATTTTTTCAGGTACCATCTTCTGCTTATAAAGCTCTCCAAGTAAACGGATGTTTCCAAGAAAATGAAGCTTGAGCATTCTTTCTCTAACCCTACGCTCCATCTTTTGCTCCGGAGCAGTCATATGCCTTAATTCTTCACTCAGTTTGTCAGCACACTCAAATATCACCTGGCAGTAATTCAGTAGGACTCTCTTGAAAGTAATTACTTTACCATCAGGTTCATCAGATGCAAAAGGTGGGAGCTGTTCATTGAGATCACTACACAGAAGAGCGTACATGGGACAATATGCCGGTTCCATCACAGCCTTGTTATGTATCAGTGAAATAGTCCACTGTATTGCAAGTCAAAGGAACAATGTTTCTAAATTTGGCTTATGGATGAGCAAATTAATGAAACTTAAAATTAAAAAGAAGAAGAAGAAGAAAAGAGTAAAAGAAAAAAAGAGAAGGTTGAGGGGGTGTTTAACCTTTAAGGTTTCAGCTGATTTAATTCCACTGTAAATTGGGTGATGTCGCAGATCAAACTTAGTTGGGGTCTGCTTGTTCATTATCCTGCATTGGATTAGAAAATTGTATTCAGCATCGCCTATTCACCTGCATCTTTTATAATTAGATGTAATGATACGTTTAATTATATAGCAAATGCATCATCTTCATTAATTCTCTTTATCTAAGGAAAGGTTACAACCATTTGAAACTAACCCAGTTCAATCACATATACAAAACGATAAAAGAAGTACACCCATATGGTCGCACTCTATGATAAACTTAAACTATGCTGCAGTAATATTTTAAACATGCTTTTGTTTAGTCTAGCCCACGAGATGAATAAATTCGAGGGATTTCTTAATTGACTTTAAATCCTACATTAGTTAAAAGAAAGATAAGGAGGTGCAATATTACTATATATGAAGAGTGCTACTCCCATATTGATAAGAAAATGAAGTAGGAGGTGCGATAGTCTTTGTAAACTGGTGATGTAGCCTTTTATATGTATGTAGGAGTTAGAAGAGAAAACTTTGTCTATTGAGAAAATCAGAGACTGAGTTTTGTCTAGTGTGCTAACGTGAAATCAACAAGATTGTTTGGTGGATTTTTTTTGGTTGGCGTTTGTCAAATTTTGTATCATCTCTTACTTGCCTCTTATTGTTTTGTGTGTTTTCACAATAAATTGGTTTGCCAAACCATATAAATTTTTCTTTCTTTTGCTACTTGCCTTCATATTGTTTTGCGTGTCTTCACTACAAATTGGGATAAGAGCTATTAGTCAGGCATTTAGGAGATTGCAAGCACAAAGTTTTGAGATCGAAGAAGACATCCTAGCACAATAAGGATTAATTAAAGAATTATATGGAAAGCAAAGAAATCTTTCTATGATGAATGAGAAGAAGGTAGTAGGTACTATCTGTTTGAGAAGCTCTAGAGATAAGCTATAACATATTGAATGAGACTTATTTCCCACTAATTATGGAAAAATTAGAGAAGATATATGTTTCAAAGTCGCTTACAAATGGTTAGTTTATGCGGGAGGCGCAAGAAGATTTTTATTTAGTATTATTTATGTTTGCAAGTCAATTGTATTTTTATGTTTTAGGTCTTAGTAGTTTATCAAGCTATTAGGATTTGGTTTGGAAGCAGGGTTATTTTTGTAATAAGGCAATTAGGTTTCTTATGCCAATTAGAACTAGGGCTTGACAATCCTTTATAAGCAACCCTTGTACTCATTATTGAGGGGATATTTGATATTTTGATGAATGAGAAAAATGGATGTTTAGTCTCTTTTTGGTCTGGTGATGACTCTAGGTCCACCCTAAGTGCTGACTCCTAGTGTTTTTCCTGGTGCTTACTCCAAGCAAGGAAACTTGAAGAAAGAGTTGCATCAATTTAATATGGAGTAAGATACCAATATTAGGGATCACTTGAATGCTTTTCATAGATTGACTACTCAATTTCAAGCATGGAATTGAGGAGCAAGATCTGGCCTTGTTACTTCTAACTTCAGTCTCTCCTTCATATGATTGCCTAGTGACTACACTGTTGGTTGGCAAGGAAACACTAAAGTTAGAAGAGGTTACAATAGTTCTTTATCGATCAAGATGCTCAATAAGAAGTTTCTCAAAAAAAAAAAAAAAAAAAAGATGCTGATGCTCAATAAGAATAGGCATTTATGGTGAAATCTTATTAAAGTCATGGTAGTAGTATGCCATGTGGGAAGAATTATAGGGAGAAGCAAATATCAAATTCTAGACTGAAGAATGATATAAATGATGTAGAATATTATTATTATTACTAGTTGAACACCCACGAGTTGTGCATGATAATTTTTTTAGAGTTATCTCATAAATATATATTTTATTATTATTATTGTTTTACTTTTGTCTATGTAACTTATGTAAAATTCTTATATGGTAAAATTATTCAAATCATGCTATGTAATAAAATAGTATTATATCTTTTATAATACAATAGGATAACATTTTACAATCAAAGAGAACAAAAAAGAAAAAAAAAATTAAAACACAAAATTAAATTGCATCAACTTAAAGTAGAGTTCTTAAAAGTACAAAAAATTAATAACCTAAAGCAGAGATGCAAGAAAAAAAAAATCCACCAAAAAATTGAGAGAGAGAAATAACATTTTTTGTGAGGGAAAATTATGCATGGAAATATAGAATAGAAAAGATAATGAAAAATTTATAATAAGAGGATAAGATTAAGAAGAAACAAAATAAATGAAGATAAAGGGAAAGATGAAGAGTGATATTAAGGTAGATGGTAGTGAGAAGATGAAAATGTGAAAGGAATGAGAAATGTTGAAGAAAGTGAAAATGTTAAAAAAAATTAGTACGATTTTATAAGGAAATTTTTATTTATTTGTATTTAATTAAAACATCATATGTGTTAATTTTTTAAAAATAAAAAAAATATTAATAATTTAATGATATGGAGGATATGACTAAATCTAAATGGTCAATTGTAGTAGTGTTATCGATATTAGCTTGAATTTTTTTTTTCCATATAACTAAATTAAACTTACTTTATGATGTTGAGTTAACAAAATGAATTGGTGATTACCAGAAAGTTAAGCATTTAAAAAAAAAAAAAAAGAATAAACCTAAAAGCTGATAATGAATTGTCTTGTTTTATTACTTGTCATTTGGGTGAAATTGAGTCTCGTATAAATTAATGAAGCCTCATTAGACCTATGAACCATTATAGCTCTAAAGAATACCAATAACAAAAACTTAACATAAATCAGAATTTACCCTTTGCAAGTCAAGAGCTATGAAGCACGGGTGGGAGTGCGAGACTTGGCAATTTTTGAGAAAATAGGGTGCGGGTGCGGTGATTAAAAAATTATTAAAAATATTTTTTTATATATTTTATATATTGCTAAGCATGCTTTTTTATATAATAATAATAATAGAAAACTCATATAATAATAATAATAATAATAATAAGTACACAAAAGTTTTTGACACTTGAATTATTGACAGATGTATTAAAATAGATGAGCCTTCCCATAAATAAATAAATAAAAAAGATGTGGCTTAGTGTCTCATGTATTTGGTCAGCCCAAAAACAAAATAAAGGATATATGTGGCAGGTAATAAAATAGGTGTAGCTTCCTACTAAAAAAAAAAAAAAAAAGGGAAGGTGTGGCTCAGTGGTTCACGTGTTTGGTTAGAGAGGCACAAAAAAAAAAAAAAAAAAAAAACCAATGTTCTGAATACCATTTCGGAACTCATTTTGGTTTGTCAATTGGAACAGAATATTTCGATATCGGTCTATTTCGGTATGCCATTTCGGATTATACCTATTTTTTTTTTTTATATATTGTAGGTTATTCATCAAAACCCATATAAATTTTAAAGAATTCTATAATTATAATTTCATATTTCAACTAATATGTCAAACTTATCAAGCCCAAATCCCAAATATCACTCAATAATAATAAAAAATTAATAATTATTTTTTAGATTATAACAAGAGTAATGATAAAATTAAAAGAAATGACTAAAGGCTGAAACTTTTAGCTTTCCCAATAAGTGACTCACGTGTGAAGGGCTCACAAAACTAAAAGAAATTAAAGTATTAACTATTAAACAATAAATCAATACAAGGCAAACTACATGCAAAGGACTGAAAAAGAAGAAAAGAAGAAGTAGAGAACACAAAAACGCAGAAGAAGAAGCAAAATAACGGAGAAACTACCAACTGTGAGGAGGTGGGTTCCTTCAAGAAACCAACGACGTGTTAGTGACTGCTGCCGCAAGATCATTTCATTAAGCAAAAATCGTTTAAAATGTAAAAATGTATGTTTTTTTTAGTACCAATATTCAGTTGATACGATCCGATTCGGCCAGGTTCGACGCTTGTCGGAGCCAAATCAGCGCGAATTCAAGAATGAAAAAATAAAATTCCGACGCGGCATCGACATGCGGGCAGTGGCGTTGCCCACCGCACCCCGCATCGAGCCGTGTTGGACTCTGGTATGGCGACCTTGTAACTGTGTCGGTGCTTTCTAGGTCAAGATGCTACATATACAATTTAATGTACATCATTACCCAAAAATGTTTTAACTCACCACATAGCAAAGTAATCATGCAAATGAACTTTGAAATATCCATTTGGTGTTGCGATCGATAGTATGTAGCTTTCAAGAAAAAATATGTAGTAGTGGTAAATTAAACAACAATACTATTCAACTACTTAGATTTATCATGATATGAGAAGAACATGAATGCATTATGACCCATTTGTTCCTTATGTTACAGTTAACTTTTAATTCAAATGATTTAGATGGTCTAATTAGTAGGGTATATGCTCCACAAATTTTCAAAAGATTAGAAACATTAGTTACATAGACAGACCAAACATTAGTTTTTCTCACACAAATTTTAAGGAACAATGTATAACTTAGAGGAGTTGATCCCAATAAAGCAAATTATTATAGAATTTATTTTACTTTTATTTTATTTTTCATATTAATTGCTCAATAAAATCCATGGCCCATACAAAATTTAAACGGTTGGAATTAAGAAAAAATAGATTTCTAAATATATAAATAGAATAGTTTTTGTTAGAAGTCAATTAATGCACATGAGGAGAAAAAAATCAAATGAAAAGATAACATATAAAGTCTAAAAGGAATTTCATAGAACAAATGTCATGTTGTACAAAAATAATATATATAGAACAACTAAATAGATGAATTCAAAGCAACCTAAACTAAGAATAAAAGAAAAACACATGTAATAAAATTAAAAATTAAAGAGAGAAAAAAAACTTAAATCACAAAACCAAATCGCATTAGCTCAATATAAAGTTCAAAAGAGCACAACAATTATCAACCTAAAACAAAGATGCAAGAAAAATAAAAAATTCACCAAAAAATTGAGAGAGAGAGAGAGAGAGAGAGAGAGAGAGAGAGAGCCTTTTTTTTTTGGTAAGGGAAAAGTATGTAAATAATGGAAGAGAGAATGACAAATTTATAGTAAGAGTGTGTAAATAAGAAAAGACAAAAAAAAGAAAGATGAAGGGAAATATGAAGAGTGATATTAAGGTAAAAGGTAGTGGGGAGATGCAAAGATAAGGTAGAGGGTAGTAGGGCGATGAAAAGATAAGGTAAAGAATAGTAGGGAGATGAAAAGTAATATTAAGTTAGAGGGTAGTGGAGAGATGAAAAAATAAGAGATAGAGAAAGGTTAGAGAAAGTATAAATATTATTTAAAAAAAAAAGAGTAAATGTTAAAAAAAATTATAGAAAAATTGGAAAGAAAAATGATAATGACATGGACGCTAATGTGGCTCAACTAAAGCGCAGCAACAATAAATGCTGCGTTTCAGTTTTTAGATATAGATAGATGAGATGGGACAATATTAGCATCTATGCAAGAAGCTAAGATCTAATTAAGTTAGAAGAGCTCAAGAAAAGTTGTGATTGTAAGAAGTTTGCATATGCAATGAATTCTATAACTAATAGCAAGAATGAAGATTGTGGCGCCGTTCTGATGGTTAGTAAAAGCATAGATTTAGTTTAAAAAATCATGAGTTTTGGATTCTGCTTGTTGCTTCATATGTGTTAGAATAAAGTTTGGATTGACACGTAAAGGACTTGTGATGAAAGTTTTAATGTTGACTAATAGAAGAGAATGTAATGTTGCATGAATAGGGACCATAAAAGTTAAGATGTTTGATGGGATAGTGAAAATCTTGTGTAATGTGAAACATGTACATGGGCATGAAAGAAATTTGATTTCTTTGGATCGGCCGTATTCTATGAACTATTACAAAAGGTGGAGTTATAAGATAGCAAATGTTCAAATGCGTCAGAGCAAGTTGATTGGTGAGACAGTTAAAGGTGAAGCAAAATGCAAAGATGCTGCGTCTTTGAGTAAAACACAGCAAAGGAAAAATAACCATGGATGTAGAAGGGTAAGGTATGTGGTCAATATGAATGAAATGGTTGTGCAAATGAGTTTGAATGAGAAGTTTAGGCATTGTGTGAACTCAATATATATCATCTCTTGTTAAGGACGTGTGGTAGCTCAGAGTCAACAATCCATGTTAAGTAATGATCTATTCATAACTTCATATAACAAACAAAAATCCGAGCACTAAACAGCACATGAGGCAGGAATCATAAATCTTGCAGAAGCATCACAACTATGATATTTTAATATATTACCTATCTGCCGTTGTTTTCAAGACACGATCGTGTTCAGAGAGATTTCCCCTTCTAGCTGACCATGGTAAGTTAGATTTGACTAGAGGTCCTCCCTGATAATTTAAAAACAACAATAACAATTAAACTCAACCCTGTGCTTGAAGTAATGCCGTGGGAAAGCTGCAAATACACAAAGGCATGATTTTGATGTAAAAAACACCCAAAAATAGAGGCAAAAGATAAACTGTATGCCCTCCGACGCACATCCAACTAATTCGGACACATTCATAAGTTCAAAATTAAAGGTTGAAACTTAATTCAGACACGAGACCAAAAATAGCCATTCTAAAGCTGTTTAATATATAGTATAACAGAGTTTATTTCCTATCAGAAGTAAGGGATGGATCATGGATGTAAGCAAAGAAATTAAAACACTAGCTTATTATTGGCATCAATAATTCAATATCAACTTATTTTGACCTGTTTCCCATATTCTTGGCATCAATATCAACTTATTTCCTATCATAAGCGTGTGTTATACACACATATAAAATGATACAATCATGATTATATACATGCATGTTTACATTCAAGCATCACCTACACACATACTTGTTAATAATACTCAATTCAGGCAATCAAAGTAGAGAAGGTTGCCCAATGTTAAACTTTTGACTTCAAGATATGAATGTAGTAATTTCATCGGAGTAATGTAAAGTACTGAAAGTTTATTTACTTTTTTTCTTCTAAACGGGGGCAACAATTGGCTTCTGGGCACCTGACTGTTCTCCGGATTATTTGTCAAAGGCTGATCAAATTGTACCTAAAAAAATGAGAATATATATAAGTACAATGGTGAGTATCCCAAACCTGCCAGCAAACTCATTAACAAAACAGATTCCTAGAACGTATAACAGTCAGGTTGATATACTTTAGGGACCCAACCAACCGATACACCAATTAATTTCACACCTAAATTATATAACTTGCTGAACAAGTCAATCATTTGGGTGAAGTGTGTCATTTTCATTGGACCCGATACAAAATGTTAAACATGTGGCGCATCGTATTAGGTTCAGTACACAAATCCTGAAAACCAAAAAAAATTGTAGGTCCATAAAAAGAGTGGTTGGCATAAAGTATCCAGCATTTATAGTCAACCATCGATAGTGGAATTGGGTATGAAAGTGTGTGTACTAGATTTATCCAGAAGGCATAAAAATCATGCAGAGTTTCACTAAATACTAATAAAGTGTATAGAATCTAAAAAAACTCACAAATAACATGTAATACCATCTTATTCTTAGTAACATCCAACTGAGGCGTAACATCATCAGATTCCACTACTGCTTCCGGAAACATATCAAGCTCTCGCTGCTGCGTCGTCGCTTCTCGGATGTCGTTTGGATTTTGCTTTAGCCCCGAGTTTGGTCGGAGACTGATGCTTGAAAGACCAGCTGACAACATATATAGGAGCAGCTCAAAATCAATAAATTTGTGAGGTGGGAGGTAATAATGATCTGTTTGGTTCCCGGGAAAAAGTTGAAAAAATAAAAATCAAGTGAAACCATTTAATGTTTATGTCGTAAAGTTAAAACCCTGACCTTTTTTTTTTTTTTTTTTTTTTTTTTAAGAAACTGAACCTCATAGAAATTACCACATTATTTTAAAAAAGGAAACAATTCTTGCTCTCCTGTCTGAGCTGAAATTGACAAAAAAAATTTCATTTCATGCTTCGAAACTAGAAAAACAGCACAAACGTAAATAAAAAAAAGCTTTGTGTACTATTCATTTTGTTTTCTCATCAACCAATAAATAGAACATAGGGTAAAAAGGATTGATATGTGTACGGACCGATCATTGCTTGCTCCATGAGGTAGCTGATGTTTGGAAGAATATATTGGAGAGGTATATACGTTGGAAGTCAATTATCAACGGCTAGGAACACGAACTCCACGAAGTTGCAGAGAGAGAAAGAGAGAGAAGAATTGAAGTTTAAAGATCTTGAGGTCTGGCTATGGAGGAAGGGCATGTAAGTTGTAACTGGATGTGTGAGTAATGGAAAGAAATGTGTTTAAAAACTGAAAATAAAGTGAAATGGTTTAAAAACTGAAAATTGTTATTTGAAAAGGGTTGCCAAACACCCCTAAGTGTTGCAACCTTAACAATTACGAATAGCCTATGATAGAGACTAATGTCAAGTCATATGAACAGAGTCAGTCGACAGACTTCGTGACATAAAGGAGTAGGGACAATAAACTTAGGTAAGAAGGTTTGGGATAATTTATTTTGCATTTAGCATTATTTTTGAAACATTTTAGTTTTGTTTGCAAAACTATTTAGCAAACTAAGAGCTGTTTGGTAATATATTTTAAATAACAATTTTCAGTGTTTAAATAATATTGCACATATCTTTATATATTTTTTCACCAACATGTATTTCTAAAATATACAAACAAGAATAACATTACCAAACAGACTCCGAGTATCTTGAGATTCTAAAACTCAAATTCAAATATTAAATTTGAGTCTCAACTCAAGTAGCAAGTGTTGGCAATTTGATGTGGAAAAAAATTCACGTGGAACTTAAACATTTAAGACTTGAGTTCCTGCGTTCTCCTGGTTTGTTGTTCTTCTTTTTCTGTAGATCTTCTTGGTCTATTCTTTTTCAAATCTTCCTCTTTTGATCTACTTCTTCTTTGGATTCTTCAAATCTTCCTTTTCAGATCTTCTTCTTCTTCCTCTCCTTGGTCTCGGTCTACTTCTTATTCACACTCTATGAAACTTAAGTCTTAGAGACTAAGTTCTATGTGAGAAAATCTTCATGTTAGCAATCAGAACTCAAGCCTTCAAGGCTTGATTTTCTTCACTGAACTCCAGCCTCAGAGGCTCGAGATGTTACTTTCTTAAATAATTTCAAAACCTTGCTTATGAAAGAAATTTCTATAATCATGCTAGAGGGCAAATATCCTTAGGTTTGGGATGGAATGGGGTATTGGGTAAAACTTGGGTAAGAGCATTCACATTGAATATTGTAATTTGTAAAACCACTTAAAAGCTATTTTAAGACTCTCAACACCAAAAAAAATATACTGCATTAGAGGTGTTATAGCAAAAATTTAGCAACTAGCTATAGTAGCTAGTTGCTACTCATACTTTATTAGTTTTAATTTCTCTCTCCTCTCTCATCACTCCCTCTTGCCAGACTCATTTCTCTCCTCTCTCCTCTCTTGTTTGTTCACTTTCCTCTTATCTCGTTGTCATGGGGTTGCTCTTTGCGATGGTTTTTGGTGTTGTTGGACGTTGCTTGTCACTATGGGCGACTTGTGTGGTAGTTTTTGGTGTAGCTGGGTTTTGGTGGAGTTATATTGTGTTGATTTTTGGTTGGTTTGGATTGAAGGTTGTGATATGGTTGGTGTTGGTGTGGCTGTGGTATGGTTGGTGTTTGTGAAAGTGGTGGTGTGGCTGTGGAGTGGTTGGTGGCTTGCTATGAAATGAGTATTTGGTTGTGGGTATGGCTATTTGTAGGTGTTTTGTGGATGTGAGTTTGGGTTTGGGTGTTTGGCCAAGGGTATGGCAGTTTGTGGTTGTTCTATTGTTGTTGAATGGTGATTATGGGTGTCTCTAGTTTTTTTTTTGGTTTTTATTATTATTTAATGGATAGAAATTGTTTATATTATTTTAATGGGTTGTATGTTAAAATAGGAGATATGATATAGAGTGTATTGTAAAGCGATGTATTGAAATACATAAAGTAACTTTTTGAGGAGCTAAAAGCTAAATTTTTTAGCTCATCGAATGTGAATGCTCTAACAAGGTTTGGGATGAGATGTGATATAGTGATAGCAATATGTGTTTAGTTGGTTATGAATTTTGGATTATTATTATTATTATTATTATTATTATTAAATATCATTTTTTTTAATCCATCACAGTTCCACAAAGAAAAAATCCCTTCAAATTCGCATTCAGAAGCGTATTCAAATTGAAAAAAGATAGAGAAATATATACCAAAATCCATTGTAATCATTGATATCTTTATATTGAAGGGTTATCAAGGATTTGTTGTCGGTATTTGTTGTTAGATTGAAATTAGTGGTGGTGGGTTTGAGAGTGATGAAGTGGAAAAGTGATGGTTTGTCAAAAGCGGTGTTTGGCCATGGATTGTGGCATGACTGATGGCGCTAGCAGCCTCTTGTTAGTGGTGCCAGTGAAGGTTGGTGGTCATGGGGATGTACTGGGTTTTTAATTTATTTTGGGTAATTAAAATATGAAATGAATTAAATTTGAATTTAATTAATCAAGTGTACATATGGCAAGTTTTTATTTGTAGTAGAGTATACAACAGAGCATAAAAAATGATACAGAAGATTTGGACTCGACACAATGAGGCCCAAAATGAATATTAGCATTGTATGCACTACCACCTAACACCCTCCAATACCAAATAAGCAACCCAAACTCAAACCAAGCCTAATTTGGCACAAAAATTAATATTAGTGACAAGATACGGGGATTGACATATTTATAAGATAGTGAGTTCTAATATGGTAACTATTGTACCTGGAATATCTTAAAAGGAAACACATTGAATACAAAAGGGATTTGAAGGAATGCCCACTTTATTGTTCATTAATCCATTAAAATATAATGATACCGCAAACTTCTCCAATAAAACAAAATTTGGGATGGGGCGAGGCATGTCAAGCCCATTAGGCTTGGCAAATTTGTCACCTAAATGTACTTATGCGAAGTATTACATAAGGACTATACAAATCGAGCCTAACCATATATTACAAATTTAAAATTGCTTATTTTATTTTATTTTGAACATGAGTTGAGCTTAAGTTCATCACCAAATTAAATAATATGTTTAATTTTGATTCATTTTCTTGTTGAAATAAGTTTGAGCTTGTTTATGAGCGACATAATTAATTTATTATTTTCTCATATATAATAAACACAACAACTAATTTTTTTTTTACCACGCCACAAACCTATTCTCATAATGTATAATTGAATTATAGTTGAAATTATAATATTTGAGTTAGTTAGATGAATGATTTTTGTTTATAAATTTATAAAAATTAGATTCACTAACCATATATTATTAAAATATATATTATTTTTTATTACAAAATAGATTATTTATATTGAGCAAGATTTAGGTACAATACTTAGGTGTTGTTCCTTAGATTTATTTCTTAAGATTCTGTCATGTGGCTTTTTTCACATGGATGAAAGTATATTTTTTAAGTTAAATAGCCATATGGCAGAGTTTTAAGAGGGGAATCTAAAGAATAACATCAAAGATACTGTACATAAGTTTTGTCAATTTATATTATCTATAAATAACAAATAATAAAAGTTGATATTTGATGAGTTTATTTACAAACTCACACAATCCAATCTTAAAGCCTATATAAAATCTAGATAACCAAACTTTTTTCCAAGTCCAACCTGTGTTTATAACAGTTCAATTCATTTACAATTCTACAAAATATCAGTCATCATCAGACGCATAATTGTGATTCCAAAACACTCTATCCAGTCGAAGTTGAATTAACAGTCAGCTCTGCTCCATCAAATATAGCTTTCTGCAACCGCTCATCTTCCACCTTCTTTACCACCTTATTCACCACTTCAAAATCAAAGACCCCAGCCAGAACTAGTTTCCCAATAATTTCACCAAAACCATTTGGTGCTTTGGGTACATCAAGACTAACATCATCCAACATTGAGCCATAAAGTAAACATCCAAGCTCTATGTCTCTATCTGCAAGAACTTCCTCAGCAAACAGATACTTAAGAAGCTTCACAACTGGTTCAACACAGGGTGGACTTTTCTCTAGTCCGAGGGAAATAGCTTCCTTGACAACCTCCGGGTGGTAATCTGGAAAATTTAGTTCCCTGACACACTGTAGCGCTTCGTCCAAAAGTCTGATAGTGAAATATTCCTCAATAAGAGAGACTGTTTTTCTCCGAAGATTACTCAACATTGCAGCTTTTTTGACCGTGGGGATGAATTTCCCTTGGCTGGTGTTCCCTTGATTCTGCGATTCTGAGTGTATTTCAGGGATGAATTTGGGTTTCCCCTGGAAAAGCAAGGTAGTAAAGAGATGGTTAGATAATCCAAGCCAAACCTATGCATGCACATAGTACAGACATATGATATCACACAATGTTTTCTTTCAAAAACAAAGATGACATTCGTATCTATACCTCTTCACCTCTGGGAACCCAGTTGTTTTCTCTCAAATCAAGAATGTCACGAATCATGAAACTCAGTCGAGGGGCCAATTGCGGGTTTGTGCTCAGTTCCTTCAATCGGCTAAAGTATATATCAGTTAAAGCCCGCGATTTTTGGCGGTCAAGCTTCTTACCAATAGTGTTAAGTAACTGACATACAGCTTCCACATTTTCCTCAGGTGGTTCTAGTAGCTTCTGTTTCACGTATACAAGTGACATGAGCAATATAAATAACAAGCAAGATATTCTAAACTAAAGCTATATATAAACAGTGAATGGCTCCAACCACAGAACAGAGAAAGAAAGTTCAAATGGAACCTGAACAATGTGATGAACGATTTTTTTAGTTACCATCTTCTGCTTATAAAGCTCTCCAAGAAAACGGATGTTTCCAAGAAAACGAAGCTTGAGCATTCTTTCTCTAACCCGGCGCTCCATCTTTTGCTCCGGAGCAGTCATATGGCTTAATTCTTCCCCCAGTTCGTCAGCACGCTCAAATGTCTCCTGGCATTTATTCAGTAGGACTTTCTTCAAAGTAATTACTTCACCGTCATGTTCATCAGATGGGAAAGGTGGGAGCTGTAGACTAAGATCGCGGCACAGAAGAGCGTACATGTGACAATATGCTGGTTCCATCACAGCCTTGTTATGTATCAGTGAAATAGTCCCCTGTATTGCAAGTCAAAGGAACCATGTTTCTAAATTTGGCTATGAATGTGTACATTAATGAAACTTAAAAATAAAAAATAAACAAGGGAGGGGGCTGTTTAACCACTAAGGTTTCAGCTGATTTAATTCCACTGTAAATTGGGTGATCTTGTCGCAGATCAAACATAGTTGGGGTATGCTTGTTCATTATCCTGCATTGGAATAGAAAATAGTATTCAGCATCATATATTCACCTGCATAAAAATTATTTTGTTAAGTCTAGCCACAAGATGAATAAAATTTAGAGATTTCTTAATTGATTTTGAAATCCTAAATTAGTTAAAATAAAAATAAGGAAGTGCAATTTTAATATATATATATATATATATATATATATGTATGTATGTATGTATTGTTGGGCTAAGAAATGTTGATCCTGGTTAATTAATTCAATTACTTAAATTGATTAACTATGTCAAATTACATGCAAATCGTGGAGACACCAACCAATCACCAAATAAACTAAATGCAGTGGAAATTAAATAAATACGGTGATTTGTTGACAAATTGAGAAAACTTCTCGCAAGACAAAAACCTCATCGGGTGAGTTTAAGATTATCACTCTCAAAAATTCATTAATCAATAATCAAGCGGTTACAAGTGTGAGAAATCTTACCACTACCTTGGTCTATCCCAATATATCAACCTACAGTTGAACCTTTGTTTTAATACCCAATTGAACTTGATCATGTTACAAACTTCGTTCTTTCCTTTGCTACACAAATTTTCAATTTGTGATTAACTCCGTTACACGGATCCCAGTATGTGATTAACTCTAGTAACTTGATTGATTGTTGTTGGATGCAAAGATCTTTATTTCATAAACATTGAAGATCAGAAAGCATTTGATTACAAAACCTTAAGATGCATAAACGCAGAAGCTTCTCATGCAGTATATATGTCCTAAGTCTCTATTTTCGTGTATGATGACTTTTAATATAAGTCTTATATATGATTAGGGCAGTAAGAAGAGAAATCATAATCATTAAAGTTATCATAGACCGAATTTCAGATCTGAGATTTCTAAATCGTAGATTGAGCTTGTGTCGAGCTTCTCCGTTAATCTAAGATAGCAGCATTTGTTAAGCTAGTGTTGAGATTTAATGAAACAACTTTTTTTCACTCATTTCTTGGTTTAACCTCCATGTCTTTAAGAATACCACTTGATAGGTTTGAATAACATACTACTTAATATATTAAACCCAACTTAGATCTACTCAATTACAAGTAAAGTGCATTTTATTAAAAAATTAACCAATTATATAGAAAATATGACCCTAACATGTATGAAGAGTGTTACTCCCATATTGATAAGAAAATGAAGTAGGGGGAGTGATGTCCTTGTAAATTGGTGATGTAGCCTTTTATTTGTATGTAAGAGTTAGAAGAAAAAACTTTCGTCTATTGAGAAAATTAGAGATTGAGTTTTGTCTAGTATGCTAGTGTAGAATCAACAATCATGTTTTGGTTGGCGTCTATCAAATTTTGTATTTTCTGCTACTTGCATTTTTCTGACAGCATCATGAAATTTCAAGATTTGGATTGTTTAAACTTGGAAAGGCTAACAAGGCTCAGAGTCAACAATCCACGTTAACTATTGATCTATTCACAATTTCATATAACAAAGGGAAACCAAAGAGCTAACCAACACATGAGGCAAGAATCATAACTCCTATAGAAGCAGCACAACTATGATATTTTAATATATTACCTATCTGCTGTTGTTTTCAACAGACGATCGTATTCAGAGAGATTTCTCCTTTTAGCTGGTAAGTTGGGTTTGACTAGAGGCCCTCCCTGATAATTTAAAACAACAATAACAACAATAATTAAACTCAACCGTGTTTGAAGTAATGCCAAGGGAAAGCTGCAAATATTTGATGTAAAAATCACCCAAAAAAAGAGGTAAAAAAATTAGTTGTATGCCCTCCGATGCACATGACATCCAACTAATTCGGACACATTCATAACTTCAAAATTAACGTTTGAAATTTAATTCAGACAGAAGACCAAAAATACTCAATCTAAAGCTGTTTAATATGTAGTATAACAGAGTATATTTCCTATCAGAAGAAGGGATGGATCACGGATGTAAGCAAAGAAATTAAAACGCTAGCTTATAATTATTATTGGCATCAATAATTCAATATCAACTTGATTTGACCTTCCCCCCTTATCCTTGGCATCAATGTCAACTTATTTCCTATCATAAGCGTGTTATACACACATATATAAAATGATAAAATCATGCTTATATTCATGCATGTTTACATTCAAGCATATCACCTACATTAATACATGCTAATAAGTCTCAATTCAGCGTATAATCAAAGAAGAGAAGGTGAATATATGATAATAGATATATCCTCTAAAGCTTGAGAGGTTGCCCAATGTTAAATTTTCGACTTCAATATATGAATGTAGTAATTTCATCAAGTAGCGCTGAAAGTTTATTTACCTTTTTTCTTCTAAACGGGGGCGACAATTGGTTTCTGGGCACCTGACTGTTCTCAGGATTATTTGTCGAAGGCTGATCAAATTGTACCTAAAAAAAATGAAAATATATATAAGTAAATAAGAAAGTTAAATGAAAAAAAAAAAAAAAAAAAAATCTGGAAAACAGATTGTACTGTAGTGAGTGTCCCAACCAACCCATACACCAATTTCACATTTTACTTTTAGAGTAAATTACAAATTGGATCCTTAAAATTTAGAGATATTTAGGTTTTACACCTTAATGTCTTAAATTTTGGATTTTACTCTCAAAATTTTAGGGGTGTTTAAATTTTAACCCCTAAAATTTAGAAGTGTTTGGAGTTTATACTTTCAAATTCTGAAACGTCTAGGTGTAAAATCTAAATATTTCTAAACTTCAGGTGATATATTTCAAATTCTAAAAGTTTAGGGTGTAAAATTAAAATACTCCCAAATTTTATGGGTATAATTTATAATTTACCCTTAATTTTATGACTTGCTTAACTAATCAATCTTTTGGGTGCAATGCGCCATGTTCATTGGACCCGGTACAAAATGTTAGACACATGACGGTGTTGTATTAGATTCAATATACAAATCCCTAAAAAAAAAAAAAAAAAGGTCTACGTAAAGAGTTGTCGGCATAAAGTGTCTGGTATCTAAAATTTATAGTCAACCTATAGTGAAATTGTGGATGAAAGTGTGTGTCCGAGATTTATCCTGAACACATAGAAATCATGCAGAGCTTCACTAAATACTAATAAATTGTATATAATCTAAAAAAACTCACAAATAATATAGTAGTTATGTAATAGTAGCTATAGTATGAGATATTGATGACTGACCATCTTATTCTTAGTAACATCCGACTGAGGCTTAACATCATCAGATGCCACTACTGCTTCCGGAAACGTATCAAGCTCTCGCTGCTGCGTCGTCGCTTCTCGGATATCGTTTGGATTTTTCTTTAGCCCTGAGTTTGGTCGGAGACTGATGCTTGAAAGACCAGCTGACAACATATTCATAAAGGGGCAGCTCAAAATCAATAAGTTTGTGAGGTGGTATGTAATAATGATCTGTTTGGTTCCCGGGAAAAAGTCGAAGAAAAAAAAAAATTGAAACCATTTAGTGTGCTTTTCCTTTTGTTTTAATTTCTCAGCAACCACAAAATAGAACATATGGTAAAAAGGATTGATATGTGTACTGACCGCTCAATGCACGCTCCATGAAGTAGCTGATGTTGGAAGAATCTATGGGAGAGGTATCAGGTATGTACGTTGGAAGCCAGTTATCAAAGGATAGGAACGCGAACTCCACGTAATTGCAGAGAGAGAGAGAGAGAGATCAGAATTGAAATTTTAGGATTTTGAGGTCTGGCTATGGAGGAAGGGCGTGAAATATGTCGTAACTGGATGTGTGAGTAATTAATGGGAAAGTAAATAAAGTGGGCAGAATAAAAGCATTGCAACCTTAACCATTACGTAAAGTCTTATGAAAGATACTACTTACTAAGTGAAGTCATATGAACAGAATCTTAGAAGACATGAACAGAGTCAACAGACTACGTGACGCAAAGGTTTTAGAGTAGGGACAATAAACTTAGGTAGCAAGGTTTGGGATGGAATAGAATAAGGGTGTTTATAAAATAAAATAAAATAAAATAAAAGGAATAGAATATTGGGTAAAAGTTGGGTAACAAGATTTGGGATGGGATTCGATCCATGGATAACGATATATGTCGGTTTAATTTGGTTCCGAATTTTACATTGTTATTATTATTATTATTATTATGTTTAAAAATATCATTTTCTTGAGCGAAAAAAGGCAATTGTTTACTAGCAATGAGGTAAGACTGAGTATGGGTCGGGTTTGGGCCAATTGGTGCTCAATTTGTCACTTGATTTGATGGGATTAGGTTTTAATAAGCGTGAACGGATTTATATCGAAAAATTAATGAGATCCTGTCTCCGACTTCAATTTCATTTTGAATTGTTGACTGTTTATGTCGAGTGAGAAAGCAAAGCGATGTTGATAATGAATGAGAAGTATAGTGATGCATGAAAGACAAGGAAAGAGACCACAACACGCGTGTGGAGGCACAATGACGTTAGATTTAGCCTCCCATGACCATAACCGACCCTTCTACAGTGGTGGTAATGGGCGTCACAACCTAGATTTAGCCTACTTTGGTTGGTCAATTTCGACCATTCAAATCCCCTTAAATTGATGCCCAACATAATCATGTTTCAAGGCTTGGAACCTATTGTCAACTCAAAATTGATTTAAACTGGTTAGATAAACCCTAATCAAATAAGTGAGTTGGGTCTCTTAAGTGTTTGCTCACCCACCAATGTGACTTTACGCTTCATTTGTTTTGAAATAAAATATTTTCTCATTTTTAAGTGTTCCTTTGCATGTAAAATATTTTTTGTTGACTATAAAATCCTTTATCAAAAGTAATGTGAAATATTTCTGCTATTGTGATATGCTTAGATAGTTGATCCAGAAGTTGCTGAATCCCTTGCCATCATATGGACAATGTTCGTAGCTCGGCAAATAGGCCATACTGATGTGATTTTTGAAGGGGAGTCGAGAGCTGCAATTGTGAGTCAAAAGTGGTTAGCTGTTAGAATTAATTACATATTTAGTTTCAGATTATTTTTATTGTAACTTGTAACTAATATTCATATTTGTGACGTAGGGTCAAGCCGACCCTGTTTACAAACTGTACCATTTAGTAAAAGGAAAATAACACTTTAATTGTAGTTTTAAGGCTGTGTTTGGCTCTATGTAAATGAATTTTCAAGTGTAAAATATTTGTAGGGGAAAATATTTTCTTTTTAGGAAAATACTTTCCATGTGTTTGGTTGTGTTGCAAAAAATATGACAGAAAACAATTTCAAGTGTTTGTCTTGGACGGAAATAGTTATTCTATATATATTTTCCCATGTTTGGTTTGTTCATAAAAATAACAAAAATATATGACATGTAAAATAGTAGTGAATTTGATCCTTCCCGCAAACTTGTAAATATGCATTACACACCCAAATAAACATATAGAGGTAAACATCTAAATAATATTTTCATAATATATAGATCATAAGTACATAAATGTAACATTCATCATTGGAGGTAAACTACCATGGTCTACAAAAATAATACCTACAACAGGTACCTGAACCTTACACATGTACCAACCATGCCTACACTGAAGATACATAACTTGGACCATTGTATCATCCCAAGTCCACAAAATACTACATCCTACAATCAATGTACGTAGCTAATATCCCTCGGAGCATAACAGTCCAAAATATGGATATCATGATCATCAGAAGTTCAAGGTTAGTAATACATACATACCCTACTTATACCAACCGATGTTTATAGTTAATACATATTTGTCATATAAATGGTACCATCAGAGGTGAATAGCAAACAATGGCACCATCGCAAAAATATCCTATCATAACCAGTCAACACCAAACAAAGTCTTCAGAGTTGAGTAAAAAAGAATTATTCATCCAAAACTTCCAAAGCTTAGCATTCTTTGCCAAAAATCCCCTAGTTGCCTTCTTGTTTTCACACAAATAATCAAATGTAGTTGCAAGCATATTTTCAATGTACCCCTCTAATGCCATGGCCATTACCTTGGAGTAAAGAACAGTGTAATCAACAGCCCCCAATTGATTTCTTTCAAGGCCACAACAATTTCCTTCAACTGCTCAGACAGATTAGTGAGAACGCTGTCATCACTAAGAGGTCCTCAAACAGATCGTTGTGGGTCTTATTAGTAGTGATAGCCCATTCAATTCAAGCCCAATTTTTACCCATTAGCAGCTGAATTAAATGGAATTTGATGATCTTAAACATAGCTTTGAAATTAATCCAATCACGTGATTAGATTTCTATTAAAAGTCAATTAAATTTAGCCAACCACATAAAAATTGATGAAAATTAACAAAAGATTGGGTTAACTATTAAAATCATGAAATCTCTTAGCTTATTGCAACTAAGTTATTGCAGCTAAATTGGTGAGACGCCAAGCAATTTGGTTATGCAAGGGAGGTCGGATGACACTACAATCTTTTTAAAAAGAATAAGAGGTATAAAAGAAGTTCACGAAGAATTCAGTTAGAGTATTGGACTCTAAGGCAAAAAAGATTATAAAAAGCCCCTACAAGACTATTTTCAAGAATTACCGTCATTCAACATTGATTTCCACTGTATTAATTTAGTATAAGATTGTATTCAGTTATGTTTTCTTGGAATTATGTTTATTTATTTATTTTGATGGGAGAATTATGTTTAATTTTGATGTGGGCTTGGAGTTCGGTTGTTTGTTAGGCTTATTTTATTTTATTTATGTGTGGGCTAGAGACAAGATTTACTTTGCGTAAGGGTGGTGTGAGCCGAAATTTATTAAACAAAAGAAATAGGTTGTGCTTAGGATGAGGATGAGCTTGGGTTTTAATTGTTGTATAAATTCGGATTGAGAGTGGGCTGGTGGTTTCGAACTTGAGTTAACTTTTTCAAGGAGAGGGGCCTAACAGGTGTGGGCTTAGACACAGTTTCGGGTTGAGCTTATTGGTTGTTGAGGGAGTGGGGTTTGTTGAGTTTCTCTTTCAGGTTGGGCCGAAGAAAGAGATTGGGTTGGTATGTGGCTGGGATTTTGGGTTTTCTTTGAGAGGTTGAGGTCGTTAAGTTTGGGGTTGTACCCTTGTAGGAGGGCTGTATAAATGGCAAACAGGAAGGATTTTTCTGGCTAAGGCAGGAGAGCTTTTTGGGTATTTTTGGTGGGGTCTCTTTTTGATTGAATGAGAGGAAAATGGTAGTATTTTTAGGGTGGAAATTGGAAAAGAAGATGGCAGAGATAATGGAAGTTTGCAGCCATGGCCGAAATCCGAATACGGGTGATGGGTTTTTGTGCCTCCCAAAAAGTTGTTGATTGTTGTTAGTTCCTTTCTTTTTTTCTTTTTCTTCTTTTTATAGAGATGGTTGTTCTTTTGAACAGGAGAAAAGAGGTATTTATATGAGGAGGCCTCAACTCCTGGATAGACTGAAAAGCCTACAACATTTGTGAATAGTATCTATTTTTATAAAAAAATCTAAAAAGTGAAATTTTACCATTTCAAAAAAACTGCTCATTATCTGATGAGTGCAACGCAGGAGAAAAAAAAAAAAAAACTAAAAACGTGAAACGCGTTCAGCTAAACACTGAACGCGTTATCCAAACCCCCCCCTTGGTATCTATAAAAAATCTCATTTTACCATTTCAAAAACTGCTTTATCTATTATATCACACGATTTTGCAACAAACCCAACATCCCATTTATTAATTATCTCATTTATTCATTAAAATATTATTTTCACCAGCTCTTTCTCTCCCTTCCTTTTCATAAAAAATAATTAAAATAATAAAAAGGAAGTGAAGACAAGACAGTTAGGAGAGAGAGTCATAATAGAATAATGATATTTAGTTTTGCAATTTGTGAATAGTAAAGTCTAAATATAGAAGTGTATTGTAGCACTATTGTAAAAATTTTTGTAATTAAAAGACCAGATAATGGGCTTATTTTGTGCTTTGATGCTAAAATTTTCCAACATATACGATTTGCAAGACCCAATGCCAATGCTCCACCCTAATACAGATGGCATAAGGATTGGTGACACCGTACGAGTGATGTCACTTGAATATTCTAGCAATTGGACAACCCTTAATTCACTTGCGTAATGGATTGGAACCATATGAGTGGTATCATTTGAATATTCTAGCAATTGGACAACATCTCTGCAATGGATTTGAACTTGGACTGCAATACATTTAAGGAACTTTGTGGATTTTAAATCAACGATTAATAATTCACAATAAATCTTAACATGTTCATTAAAAAAGAAGAAGAAATTAACTTGATCTCTGAATAACTCACATGTATGATTTAATAAAAATAAAGGGACCAAATATGACAAAGT
Organism: Castanopsis chinensis; assembly: GCA_032878915.1. NCBI lineage: Eukaryota > Viridiplantae > Streptophyta > Magnoliopsida > Fagales > Fagaceae > Castanopsis > Castanopsis chinensis. The sequence continues at coordinate 16,874,799 of JAVQMG010000121.1, forward strand.
AATTGGACCCGAATAAAAACAGTACATGTAATTTATAAAAATCAGTTAAATTCTTTAATCACTTTTGACGTGTGATCCATGGCATGCCACATAATTTTACACAATTTTGGCCACAACTCACTATGTAGTAAGTTGTGGTAGAAGTTATATTAAATTATATGGTCTTAGCATTTTCCCCCAATTATAGACCACATGCTTCATGAATGAGTTTTCCATCTTCTTCTTATTGATAGACTAATATAAAAGGCAGCCCTTGGATCCCTTTTAGGGATCTTGCACAATCTCAATGCCGACAGCCGACAAAGTAGAAAAATGATGTTGCATGACAAATAATCTCATCTTTTGTCTCTTTCCTTCCTTAATTTGTTTGCTGTTTGGAAATTTCTTGTGGTTGTCAATTTATTTGCTTGTGGAGTGGGAATGGTTGCCCATTTTTCTAGTGGTATAATCCTCAAATCTATCATCGTGCAAAGAGGATAATCCTAATGCTGTTCAGAAGAACGACAAACTGGATAAGAAAATTGTTACACAAAAAAGTTGAGATAAGCTTTTCCTGTTGGCGTTTATTGCTCATGGGTTTTTTGTGGAGTTTTCATGGTTGAACTTTTGAGGGCTAATGAAAATGGTTAAGTGAGGAAGTTGTAATTAGCTTAATGCGTTTGTAATTGGTATTATAGTTGTACGGGGCATTATCCTACTTTAAGCTCATTTGTTCATAAAACCCCATTGTAATGGCGCCACGTGTACGACCTTACACTGATCGGACCCACGGGCTTATTCCAGGCAAGCTTTGTTTCCTATCTAAAGCCCGAGACCGAGGAATAAATACGTTTACCACATGAGCGGTCAAAGTGAAGTCCATTACCTTCGATGAATACATTTTGCGGGCAGGTGAGACTCGGAGTGCCCGACATCACCTAGGGGGGTGCCGCCGCCGAGTAGTCCCTCTAATGGCAGAACAAATTCCAATGCCACTCTCACCACCTCCCACTCACAACTAGACATCCACTTAAGAGGAATAGTATTGGACCTTTCTTCCATTACCTAGAGAGTGCCATTGCCGGGCAGTCCCTCTAACGGCGGAATAAGTTCCATTACCACTCTCACCACCTCTCACTCACAACTGAACATCCACTTAGAGGAAACAATATTGTACCTCTCCTTCCACCCACCAAGAAAATAATCATAGCCTTTCCAATAACCTTAGCTATAAATAAGAAAGGAAAATTCGTTACAAAGGGTTGGCAATTGGAGAGAAAACACAGAGAAAAATGGTCATCATTCTGGAAAAACAAGGAGAACAATTCTGAGAGGACAAGGAACAAGGGTATTCAGGTTGTTGAGCATAGGACCACCCAATGTAGAAAATCCAAAAGCCCACAATATAAATAGATTGTGAGCCCAAATAGAGTTTGAGCCCAACAAGCTACATTTTGGGTACGCACAATAGCTTAGAGGTCTAGTTAACAATCAAGACCCTTATAGCTCAACTAGTTAGACTTTTTGGTGTTTTTAACTGAGATATTTAGAGTTTAAATTTCTTATTTTCCATTGTAACTATCGAATTTTAAAAAATAAAAATAAAAGAGAGGCTCTAGTGAATGCATTTGTATTTAGGCAAAGGCTTTTTATAACATAATTAAGAAATGTTAATGAAATTATGTAAGTACTTCTATGTATTAAGCACAAAGCTGTGTATTAAGAATGAAACAAAGTTATTATTATTATTATTATTATTATTATTATTATTATTATTATTATTATTATTATTACCTTTTATTGTAATATGAACTTGGCTATGTATTTGAGATATGAACTAAATAACAAAACTTGGTACCATAGTAATATGAACCGATATCAACAGATGTAACTCTATTTGCACTCATATACACCTCAATAGTAGTCCAGTGAACATAAAAGTTGTAGAACAGCTAATTAAGCAGTGAGATGTCATTGAATTGAACATAACTTGATAAGCTTCCATTTACAAAATACCTGATAAACTAAAATATGCCAATTTGTTAAGATGCCCGTTTACAATGAGCCAAGTATACCAAATTGATGACAAAGTTGTCATTTACAACACACCAAGTATTCTAATTTGACGTCAAAAGTTTTGTAATTTAACTAATATTCTTAGTGTATTTAACCAAAATATCCATTATTTAAATCCTCTCAAGTCAAGTAAGGAAGAGTTTGTGTCTAGTAGGGGTGTCCACAGGACTCGGATACCCGACCAACCCGCTGGACCCGCTCGAAACCGACCCACCCATGACGGACTCGAAAGCTCTGACGGGTCGGTGGTGGGTTACAGAACCCAAAAACCGACTCCAACGGGTCGGATGGCTGGTTCTCTCCTCTAAAACCCACCACAACTGACCTGACCATAGCCTTACCAAAATCTGACGAAATAAGAATTTTTCGACGAGTTTTTGGTCAAAATACCTTAGATTTTTATGAGATTTGGGGAGATATCATCGAATCTAGTGAGATCTCAGCCAAATTTGGTGGAAATCTCACCGAATCTAATGAGATCTCACCAAATCCGATGAGATCTTTGCCAGATCTAGTGCATTTTGGTTTGAAATCAACTATTTTGGCCGGATTTTTCACCGTGGACGGTTTAGACTGAACCGATCGTGTTTTCGGCGCAAAACCGACCGCTCCGATTTGACTCCCTCGTCGGTTAGCAGTGGGTCAGAACGTTCTCCACCTAATTCTATGAGGTCGGTCTCAGGTTGGGCACATACCTAACCTGGACCGATTCGTGAACACCCCTAATGTCTAGTATTCACTTACTATGGACACATTAAGATGTAGACACATTTTCACATCTTAACGTGTCTAGTGTAACTGGACACAATCTGTGTCCGACAATGTGTAACTTTTGAATTATTTATTCTTGTTTGAGGACAAAGCCATCGTTTACAAACCATTGACCAAAATATACCAAAAATACGAAAGTAGAAAATCTGCCAACCAAAATCTAAATAATAATTCTTTTTTAACCTCAAAATTTGCTAATTTTGGTCTAACAATCTCCCAATTTATGATTAAAAAATAGACTAAAAGACAGAAAGGATATACTAAAAGAAAGAATAAAAAATATATATTCTTTACAAATTCCATTCTATTTCCTCCTATTTCCACTCAAACCAAGCTGTAAACAGTTGACCCTACATCACTACTAAAAGGCCTCTGTCATTGAAATTTTTAGTCATCAGATTCTTCTAAAGAAGAAACTGAAAGATTTTAATATCTGATCCGTTTCCTTGTCCATCAAAACTTCTAAGACCTTCACTCTCTCTCTCTCTCTCTGTCACTCTGTCGAAATGGCAAATGGGTGTGAAATATTCTGCGAGATTCTGATTGCCATTTTGCTCCCTCCTTTGGGTGTTTGTCTTCGCCATGGTTGCTGCAGTGTATGCCTCTCTCTCTCTCTCTCTCTCTCTCTCTCTCTTCATGATAAAAATATTGTCTTTTTTTGTTTGTCTCTTTTTTGATTTCATGTATCTGAAATATTACAGGTTGAGTTCTGGCTCTGTGTGTTGCTGACTATTCTGGGTTACATCCCTGGAATAATCTATGCTCTCTATGTCATTGTGTTTCTACATCGTGATGAGTACTTCAGTGAAGAAAGGCGTCCTCTTTATGCTCCCGCTTAGAACCGGTAATTAGTTCTCTTGTTACTCTGTTTACTTTTATCAAATAATTACCCTCTCAAACAATGAATATGCAGTTTCTTAGTTATTCGGATATCTGGTTGGTTATTGGGGTTTTTCTTTTGGTTAGTTTTGATCTGACTTTAGACATGGACTTGACTCTTGGGTGGTTGACACTTCATAATCTTTTTTGTTTATCCTTGTTTTTTCAAATTAATCTCACGTGTAATGGTTTTTGCTTTGCTAAATAGTTGATTTAATTGCAAAAATAGTGATCAGTTTGATTTAAATAAAGTACAGGAAAGCATATGGTGATTTTAAATTTGTTACCCTGCAAATTTTGTATCGTGTGATGGATATATTGTGCATAAGTACCCGGCTTTTTGATCTTGCATGACTGTGTATTTGGCTCCTATGGACAGGTCTCTTTCTCAATGACATTGGAAATGTGTCTGTTTGGTTTAAGACAAGCTACAATTTTTTTATATATGGAATTAGAGATGATACTAATAATGAATAGCCATCAATGTTAAGAACAACCCAGATCCAATAATAGTATTTGTAATTTGTGCATAGCTTCTGGACTTGACATTAAAAAAAAACAAAACCGGTTGTAATAATGAAACAGACACGTGAGTGTTTGGTCTTGGCTTGTGGGAATTGGGATAAGAATGACATGCATCTATATTGAATATGCAATCAAAGGATTTTGTATAGGGTCAAGAGATCTTCAAACTTGAATGTTCTTTTTTATATTGCAATCCTTCTTAGTGAAAAATTATTATACAGACTATGTAGGGGAATGCACTATGGTCTATGGGGACTTAATAAAAGACATTATTTGAGAATTGGATTGCTGTTGAATAGCTAATTGCAGTGAAATCTTATGCAGAATTTTAAACATTTTGGGGGCTTACTCCAGTTATAGTTACCATGGCATTCCTATCTCTCTGGTTTTATTTTTTAATTGCCTATGTTTCTACAAGTGACAGTTATTTTCCGAGGTTAAGGATGAAAAGAAATGAGTATGCTTTCCTTTATGAACAGGTAGTGGGATTAGATAGTTTAAGTGATTTCAGCTCAAATTAGAGTCTAAAAAAGTTGCGGCATTTCAAATTGTTTGTTGACACGGATAAAGTCAACGCAAACCTAAATACTAAATGCATATGTTAGGTCATTTGCTAAAGAACAGCGGTTTTTTTTTTTTATCAACTAAATGCTTATGATTAATGAATATCAATTGGAATAATTCACTTCTGTATAGCTGGCTGAGAGAAGGCTTAGTCAATGCATTTCTTAAATTTAAGTTTTTACTTGATCAAATTTTTGTTTCTTCAAGTGCAAGTAATGCTTCGAAATCCTGATTAATTTTTCTTCCCCACTATCTTTTGTAACCAAACGAAGCAAGATTTTCCTCCCTCCCCCACCCTCCACTCCAGCCTCCTCTCTCTTCCTTTTCCCTTTTACTCTTTGCTTTTTTATAATTCTTTATTTGGTTGCGATAATGCTGGAAAAGAAAAGAGACGAGCTTAGTCTTATGTTCTCTTTCTCTCTGTTCTCAACAATTTGGTTGATACCCAAGTGTTTCTCTTCTCAAGCTTCATATACTAGAATTTGGAGTCACAAAATTTTGTATTTTAATATTTTTACATTCTCTTATTGACCAGGTAAAACTAATTTCCATGTTTCTTGCAGATGGAGTTCTGCATCAGCTTGCTCCGGTGCTGGCACTGTTATATTCCCGTACTAATTAATCTGTGAAATTCCATTTTGTTTAGCATTATAATCTGTATTTTCAATGCCTACTGCTCTTGATCTTTGATTCCTATCTTGTGTACGCTTTAAGCTGATGATATTTAACTTTTTCAGCATGCAATGAATCAAGTATGGTAATTGAAATTTTTTCCGGAGAATAAACTATGGTAATTGAACTTGGTTTCCTGTTTTGTCATATAGGCTTCTGCCATTGCTCGAGTATGGAAAAGATCAGTTACAAATAAATATTACACTTTTGTGTGTGTTTTTGGTCGGAGACATGAGTTAAACAACTTGTGTTGTGTAGTATAAGTGACATGGGGGTGCCTCAAGAGAGCGATATGAAAAATAATAATAATAACTTTTACTTCCAATTATCAAATTATTAAAATAAAATAAAAAGTTCCCAACTGCATTTACAAATCAAACATCAGGCATTTGTTTGTGTTTGTGTTTTTTCTTTTTAAAGGAATTAATTCAACTATGCGATAGATAAAATAAAAGGTTCAAAGACAAAGCCGGTTTAAGTACAGCACTACAGCCCACAAAGGTTAGATAAATAAACATCCAAAAGATCAACGAAGGAAAAATTCAAATACATCTAGTCAAAAGATTGTTTAGTTCCCAATCTAGCAAGGGCATCCGTCCATCTATTTGCCTCTTCAAAGCAATGATTTACCTTAACTTGAGTAACTTTTTCCTCAAAAAAAAAAAAAAAACTTGAGTAACTTGGGACCACAAGGTAATTCAATCAAACAATCAGTTGTGATCTACAAAGGAAGGTCAAAATAAGAATATTATTTATTTATTCCCCCTCCCCAAAAAAAAAAAAAAAGGCCAGCAGATAAAATGAGTGACCCACACTTTTGTTGACAGGTGAGGTGGCTAACTATACAAGCCATATCCACGCCAAAATATCCAACGCCCAAAACAAAATTTTGAAAATGTTTACAATTTTGGTTTTTATATTTTGGGTTATTATTAAATTTAGTTACGTTATTTTCGATTTGCAAATCAATTTCTGCTGGTAAGTTAGTGATAGAGTTCAAATCGACTACAGATTAAAAAACAATAAAACTAAATTGACTCATGCCAAAATGTAAGACCAAATTAATAATGACTATAAAATGGTACAAAGTAGGACACTTAAACCGTAACGGAGTGACACCACCAAATGGATAACAAGCTACATCAAATCAATTCAAATTCTAAATAGTTTATTTAGTTTAATATTTTATTGTCAAATAAGATATACAAAACTTAAAATTATCTACCCAAAAATTAATTGGTAATTTGATAGGTTTACAAACCATTGTCATAGGTCAGTGGACCCCATAATTTGATATTCTATCCACTACAGGAAAAAAAATCAGATCCTGTTTATTATTAATCAATTTGTTTTCTTGTCCATTAAGTTTGAAAATTATTATAAGAATAAGACACCCTCTCCTTACATCCGTGGATCTCTTATAAAATATCTTTCACTCTCGTCCTCTCCCTCTCAGTCCGTCAAAATGGTAAATCGCTGTGAAATCTTCTGTGAGATCTTGATCGCCATCTTGCTCCCTCCACTGGGCGTTTGTTTACGCCACGGTTGCTGCACCGTACGCATCTCTCTCTTTCTCTCCATGATTCGCTATTCGATCTGTACTTAGTGTTTTTTTATAATATCTCTTTGATCTTACCTCATTTTCATTGTTTAAAGCTTCAATTTTTGAAACTTTACAGGTTGAGTTCTGGCTCTGTGTGTTGCTGACTATTCTGGGTTACGTCCCTGGAATAATCTATGCTCTCTATGCCATTGTGTTTGTGGATCGTGATCAGTACTTTGACGAATACAGGCGTCCTCTCTACTCTCCTGCATATGCTTGGTAATTGATTCTCTCATTACTCTATTTACTTTTATGATTTTATCAAATAATTAGCCTCTCAAACAATGAATTTACCATGACCCATATGATATTATTTGATACATTGTTACTTAGTTATTCAGATTTGGTTGTTGGTTTTTTTTTTTTTATTCTTTTATCTGACTTAAGACCTCGACTTGAGTAGTTAACACTTCACAATCTGTTTGCTTATCCTTTTTTTTTTTTTTCCAAATTATTGTCACATGGGTTTTGCGGTACCAAACATTTGATTGAATTGAAAAAATAATGATGAAGCTGCTTTAATTAAAGTACAAGGAATCATGTAGTGATTTTTGCTTTGATTTGGGTAAATTTGTAAGGATAAAATTTAGGTACAATTTCTTAGGTGTTGTACTTTATGTTCCCCAATTAAGTATAAGCATGTGGTTGCATAAACCAATGAAATACATGGTTGAGTTTAATTGTCTTTGGAAAAGATAACACTAAATTGATCAATTAAGTATAATCATGTGGTTGTATTCAATTGGAGAACCTAAAATCGTATGACATCTAAAGTACTATACCTAAGTTTTGCCTATTATGCAGAAGATAGTGCATCAGCTATGCATAGTTCTCTCTCTCTCTCTCTCTCTCAAAATGACATTAGAAAAGTGTTTTTTTGGTTTAAGACAAGCTGTGGTAGCATACGGATGATATTATTATTAAGTCTTAGATCTTAATTTGTTCTACAAATATGTAAAGTTAATATGAAGGGCTAATTGCACTGAAATGTAATGCAGAATTTTGAACCTTTTTTCCTCCAGTCATAATTACAATGACATATCACTTTCTCTCTCTCTTCCCCGGGTTTTGTTTTTTTTTTTTTTAATTTTCCTATGTTCCTATAAGTGACTGTTGTGTTTTATGGTAAAGGGTGAAAAGAAATGAGTGTGCTTTTGCTAAGGTATAGGTAGTGGGATTAATAGTGATTTACAGTGAATACTAGAGTGTAAATACTGGATGCATATGTTAAGTCATTTGCTAAAGAACAACTTTTTTGTTTGATCAATCAGGTGCACATAATTAATGAATATTAACTGGATAATTCACTTGTGTTTAGCTGGCTGAGTGAGTGAAGGTTTAGTCAATGCATTTCTTAAATTTAGGTTTTTAATTGATCAACATTTTTGTTTCTTCAAGTGTAAATGATGCTTCAAAATCCTGATTTATTTTTCTTCCCCACTATTTTTTAGTAACCAAATGAAGCTCAATTTTCCTCCCCCACCCCTCCTTTTTCCCTTCTACTCTTTGCTTTTTTATAATTCTATATTTGGTTGAGATAATGGTGGAGAACAAAAGAGAACAAGAGCGTTAGTTCTATGTTCTCTTTCTCTTTGTTCCCAGCAGTTTGGTTAATACCCAAGTGTTTCTCTTCTTAAGTTCCATATAATGAATTTGGAGTCCCAAAATTGATTAGTTATTTTCCCACTTTCTCATGTTGACTAGACATAAATTAATTTTCATCTTTCTTGCAGATAGAGTTCTGCAACAGCTTGTTCCTGTGCTGGCAATGTTATATTCCTGTACCAATTTACCTGCGAAAATGCCATTTTGTTTGAAATTGTAGTCTCTTTCAATGCTTACTGCTCTTGATCTTTGACTCTTATCATGTGTACACTTTAAGTTGATGATATTTTACTCTTTCAAAATGCAATGTTCCGGGTTTCTCATATAAGCTTCTGCCTTTGCTTGAGGATGGAAATATCAGTTATGAACAAATATTATATATTTTTTTTCGTGCGTTTTTGGTTGGGGACATGAGTTGAACTTATGTGTAGTGGCACCTCAAGAGAGTGATATAAATGATAATCACCAATTCTTGCCAGTTTATACCCATCTGCTCTTCTTCCATTAAAGAGGAATGCGCAGGACAAAAATGCAGCATTTGATATTGAGATTTTAATGTGAACAGATTAACTTGCTCTACATTAGAAAACCTTTTTTTTTTTTATTTTTTTTTGTGATTCACCTCTGTCATTCCAATAAATTGCAGATTGTGCCAGGTGACACTGAGTTTGAAGGCATTTTTGTAGTGAGCATCTCACAAAATAAATGGTATATTGATATATTGTGAGAAAATGGAAAATTATTTGTGCGTCAGCATTTTGTGTAGCTTAACAAAGAAAGCATCCCACTAATGCCACTAGGACTGTCCAGATGGCTCAGCAACCCGCACAACCCGGGTGACCTGCTTGCGTCTGACTCGCTGCTGCTCGATTCGACGACTCTGGCGGTCAGACGCGGGTTTTGAACTTGCAAACCCTACCCCATGCGAGTCGTTTGTCTGTTTTTCGTTTCAAAACCTGTGACATTTGACCTGAGCTGAATCCTTTACCTTTCCAGCGAATTATTACAAATTTCAGACCAAACCAAGTGAGATTTGGTCCAGATCCTTTGAGATCTCACCGTTATTCGACGAAATCTGGGCTATATCTCGCTGAATCCGGCCAGATTTTGGTCTCGGTAATAAAACTCGGGACCGACCCGAATCAATCCGAAACTGACAAGACCTGAAACTGAAAAATCTGACCAAATCTTCGGGTTGGTTTTGGGTCAAATTTTCACCCATCTACCTCAATCGGGTTGAGTTCGGGTTGGGCACAAACTCGACCCGGCCCGACCCATGGACAGCTCTAAATGCCACCACACAAAATGTGGACATTCTTGTCAACTTTGGAACTAAAGGCCAGACGATGGCCAAGTAAAGGAGAAGGGTGTCGTAAGACCAGTCTGGTAAAAAGTAAAAGGAATTATTCATTCTTGCCCTCTAGTAGGATTTTCATATTTATAGGCTTGTTCTTGAAACATTTACTTAGTTTTTAGCATATCCGTTATGGCTATATGTTTTAAGAGGAATGTTACAATTACAAATTATTTTATTTATATTTACAACATTTTTACATTGTTGTGATCAATTCTTATTAGTTCTTATATGGGCTCACCAATAGCATCACAATTCACTTACTAATAAATAATAATTACTCACCACATCAGTAGTTTGTAAAAAAATATTATAAAATGGTTTATAACTTCAGCATTTTCTATATTTTGAACGGGGAGTATAATTGCCTCCGTTGGAGCATTCTCATCAGCTGTTCTATAAAAATGTCATTTTGATACACAAAAAGCCTAATTTTATTTTAGTACATCATTTTACAATATCCCCTACATCATATGTTTTATTTTTCAATTCTATATATTAAAATAATATTTATAACACAATAAAATAATATATTAATTCCTCAATTCATAATACAAGTACACATCGTTGCAGCCACCAACAACAACCACTATCGCAACCATACCACCACCGGCACAAACTCATACCACTATCGCAACCATACCACCACTGGCACAAACCCATTAAGAAATTGACAGCCACCACCGGCACAAACCCATTACCAAACTCATACCCATAACAAACCCACGACCACCATTAGCACAAACCCATAGCCACCAATGCCATAAACCCACAACCACCATTGGCACAGACCCATAGCCATCAACGCCACAAACTCACAGCCACCACCATCGAAATCCTCTCACAAATTAAAAAAAAAAAAAAATAGAGAGTGGTCTAAAACCCCAACCTAACTGATCAATCAATGACCTAAAACCTCGACCCACAACCCACACAACACTACTGAACGCCGATCTAAAACGCTGAATCCATAACCTATACAACCATTGCCGAATCTACCATCAAATCACCAAAAAAAAAAACCACTGCGATAGTGATCGGCTTAGCTTAATGCTTCGGCTTGGGTTTCGTCATAGAGAGAGAGAGAGAGAGAGAGAGAGAGTAGAGCAGAGAAATGGTTGGAGGATCAGAGCAAGAATGAGAGATAGGGAAGAAAGACAAGGAAATGAGAAAGAAGGGAAAAAATAAGAAGATAAAAAAGCGGGCCCCACCTAAATAAAAAAATAATATAAGTTTTATAATATGTGAACAGTACGATCTTAAATTTGAGATTGTACTGTTCATCAATACCAAATATTATGACATTTAAAACACATGATAAAAGTAGTTTTTTAATGTCAAGTGTCAAATATACACATTTGATGAGAATGTTTTTATGACCATAATCCTTTGTGTATAGCATAGATTTCCATCACTGTCTTTCCAGATTTGATATTTGGGCCTAGAAGCTCGGGCCTTGGTGCTTGGTTATAAATTTGAGTTGTATGGCCTGTTTTGAGTTCAGGCTATTCCTGGTCAGCCATAGCTACTCTAGGTCGGGCTTTTTCTTCCTCGAGCTCTTTGCTCGATCAGCTTGTTTTTTTTGACCAGTTGATAACGTGGTGTGTTATTTCCTTTCTAATTACTCAGTTATCACTTGAGTATGTTGCTTAGGCTGGTTCATTTTATCTTCTTCACAAGAATACAAGATCGATATCATGAATTTGGTACTGGCCAGTGGTCAAACAAAAAATATGCCATTGTCAAAGAGCAATTTTACAAAGTTGATATCCCAGTGGCAGTGGATCCACAGAGGGTGCTGGCATGAAGGGTAGTGTCATGGAACCATGCATTTTCCATGCGCGCACGAAGCATTTGGAGCTTTATGGCTTGTTTTTCATTAGAATTAGGGAATATGCGCTCTTATATATGTGCACACCAAAGACTTCTCTTTAGCTGGTAAATTGCAACTTAAATTGAGCTGGATATAAAATCAGTTTATAAACAATTTAAGAATATGAGTAACTGATTAAAAATGAGCATATGAATGTATTCTATTGACTAACTACATATTTTTAATACACTTTTGAAGTAAAAAGAAATATGGATTGATTGTCTAACTATTTCCCTGTTGCTAGGTTTGGTTGTTTAAAATTCTAGTATTTATCTATAGGGTTGTAAATAGGTTGAAACTAGAGATAGACCTAGGATTTTAAGCTAGAGGGGGCTGGAGTATAAGAAAAAAAAATACTCCAAATAGGCATCCGTATAGTATTAACAAATTATAAATACACAAAATCATTGTTTATTAATACATTAACATGCAATCATCTATCACCAAAGATAAAACACACACACACACACACACACTCAAAATAATATTTTATTTGAATACTAGGTTGGCTAGGTTTTTTTAAAAAAAAAAAAAATTAGAGCATTCACAGTAATGGTGCTAAAAAATTTAGCTTTTAGTACCTCAAAAAACTACTTTATCTATTTTACCACCTCACTCTACAATACACCCAACATCAAATGTTCTATTTCTTTACCACTTCATTTAAAATAATATAAACAACTCATTAAAATAATAAAAGAAAAGAGAGAATTAAAGTTTTTTAATTGAAAGAAGAGATAATCTTAATAAAATATTTTATTTTATTTTCAACAACTTGCTATAGTCAACTAGTATTTATACTAGTTTACTGTAGTTGCAAAAACTTAGCATTAACTTCACCAATAACACATAATTTTTTGGTTTTTTGGTGGTAAAATAGTTTTTTTGCTAAAATACAATCACCATTGTAAATTTTTTATTGTTTTTATTAAATTTTTGGGTAGGATAGTTGCTAGTTGGGCTAGGTTGATTGGAGAGGAGGGGGCCTAAGGTTTTGGAAGTGGGGGGCCTAACTACAAAAATGAAAAATATAATAAGTAGGCTAGGGGGCCTAAGCCCCCTCCCCCTGCCCCCCTTGAGTCCGTCCCTAGTTTAGCCAAGTATTAAAAGTTTTGGTTTGTTCATTTAATTTTAGTTCAAATATGAGTCAAACTAGAGCTCATTACCAATCTAGATTACATATTCAACTTGGTTCATTTTCTTGTCGAATAAGCTCAAGTTTGATCCTTGATTAATTTATTCTTTTCTTATAGATTGTAAACCCTATGCCAAAATTTTTTAATCCCTTCATAAATATATGATCATACTTATAATTAAATTATAGTTGAAATTATATTATTTGAGTTAATTAGATAGAACAATTTTCGTCTATGAACTTATAAAAATTAGGGCCGCCAACCTTGTATTGTTGAAAATTATATATAGGTTTACTACAAAATGGATTATTTATATTATCGATAAATTAAAAATAATAATTTGATATTTTATGTATTTATTTTACAAATTTACACAATCTAATCTCAAGTCTATATAAGTATATTTTGAACATTTATTCATATAAACATATATTATCATATATACATTAATCGAGTCTCATACTTGCAAGCTTGTTAATAAGCACATTGTTATGTTTGAGCTTAACTAATTTAACAATTGAGCCTAAACTTAGATTGTGACTTAAATAATACTCCCAACCGATTGTGACTTAAGTCAAGCTCAAGTCTAAGTTTAGCCTTACTAAGGTAAGGGGTGATATCCAACCGTTTATTAGTATGTTCTTCACAATTATTTTATGGTTTTAACGCTTATGTTATTATGTTTTTGATTGATTTACTCATCTAGAAAAGTGTTTAGTTCTATATAATTCTTTGATTTATAGTAGACTTTAGGCACGTTAAATGCTTAGTATTCCTTGCGAACTAATTCACCAGTTTTGTTTTGCCTAAAATCAATCAACTTCATGAAACTACGTAAGACAATTAATTTTTGAGTTTTAATTGTTAAACCATCTGACTAAGATCATCCTTTGTATGAATTTTTGTTGAGTTATAAAATAAATATTGTTAAGATTGCCAATAAATGTGTTGTGTATGTGGATCCCTAAACCTTTGTGCCTTAATATATTGTTATTTTCTTTCAATTTAAATTAACTTTACTAAACTATCAAAAATCTCTTCAATTAAACTTTATTCTTTTAGTTTTATTTTCTTGTGATTTGCTAATCAATTCCTTTTTCCCTATGGATTCGACCTAGGACTTACCGAGATATTACTTGGCAACAATCCTGCACTTAGGAGCATTATTTAAGTCGTAGAAAGTTTTTGGTGCCGTTAATGGAGATTGTCAAAAAAAAAAAAAAAAAAAAAATGAGCCTAAACTTAGACTTGAGCTTGACTCATTTACTAAATAATTAAACATAAATAAGCTTTTTTTCGAACTGAGTCCGAGCTGTTCATAAACAATTTGGTTCATTTACAACCCTATTTATCTATAATACCATTGATAGAACAATTTATTTAAGATTAATGTATAATATGTCAAGTAAGAGGAAGAGGATATAAAATTTCATGTTCAAATAAATACCATTCGATCCTAGTTTCAGTACTTTGTGAATTTATAATAATTGCTAGGTGTGTCCATTCGCGTAGCAAGGATACCATAACATTAGGTAGGTATTTGTTGTTAGTTCTCCGAGATATGATGTAACTCATTGTTTCCTCTGTGTTTTTTCTTTTGTTTTTTTGTATTTCCTGAAACAGGGACGGAGCCAGAACTTGGAGTTAGGGGGGGCAATTTTATTGTTAGTTAGGCTGTGTTTGTTTTGGGTGTAAATGATTTCCGAAAAATATTTTACACTCGGGTCCATGTTTGGCGTCTCCTGAAAATAAAGTCCAATTGAAAATAGAATTCAGTTTGACCGAAAAAATCCTTGCCAACCCGTAAAATCATTTCCGTTCCTATTTTACCTTCAGAATTACTCACTCCTCACACACTCCTTTAACACACGCACCAACCTGATTTCAACTCCAGCCCATGCACCAACCTCAACTCCACACACAGTCTGATGCCAAGCTCCGGCTGCCCAACCAAGCCAAGGCCAGCCCAGATCATGCTGCTCCCACCACCGCCCCTTTCGCTTAGATCACACTCACCACTGAGATCGCACCCTAGCACCGGCGAGATTGCACCCACTCAACCTCACCGTTATGCTCCACCACTGCATGTCTCTGATCCACCACTGCCATCACCACCCTCGCCATCATCCAAGCTACCCATCTACCCACATAACCCAATCCCCATTTCGGCAAACCCACACCCACCTTGCCCTATCCACACCCACCCGATCTAGCTGTCGCTGTCCTCCGTTGGTACCAATCTCTCTCTTTCTTGATCTGGCCGTCGCCATCCTCCGTTGATACCGATCTCTCTCTTTCCCAATCTATCTCTCACTTTTTCTTCCTCCTCTCACCGAGTATATTATGTACATATTATGAATAAATGATTTTATTTTGATTTTTGGTTGTATTAAGTGTATATTTTGAATTTTTCTGTTATAAAATTTATTTGGAAGCTGAGAAAATATGAAGCATTTGTAGGAAAATAGCATTTTCAGAATGTTACCAAATACTGAAAATTGTTTTCCGGACTATTTTTCATTGCAGAACCAACTACCCAGATTTCATTTTCTTTACGGGAATTTATTTTCCCCTACTTTCATTTTACACTTGGAATTCGATTTACATTGAACCAAACACAGCCTTACATGCAGTGGCTTTGACTTTCGGTTCTATTGCTTACCCAGCAAAGTTTTCTTTTATTATTATTATTTTTTTATGTGTGTGTAGAGTGTGTCTTTTGTTGGTAAGGACAAAATTATTTTGTTTAAAACTTTTTAAAGGGCTAAGTTGTTTGTTTTTGGTAAAATTGGTTGATTAGTCTCAAAGTTTTTTTTAGCCTTGCTATTGCCTATTGAAACTTTTTGTTGTTGGGCTAATATTTTGGGCTTGTATATATATATATATATATATATATTTTAGATTTTAGATCTATGAATTTTGTTAAGGACTTTAAAAGGAGGAAAATACTAGATCTACAAATCTTTTTTATAAATTTTTGTTGTGATTAGTGGTTATTAGTAAGTAAAAAAGTGATGTAAGTGGTGGATCCAAATGCAAACTAATAAGAATTTGCTACCTCAATAGTTTGTAAAAACGTTGTAAAAAAGTTTGTAGTTGTAGCATTTCTATTAGGCGTAAATGCACTTTTAGTCCCTACATTTTAACGTTTTTCCATTTTAGTCCTTACATTTTATTTTTACCATTTTTAGTTCCTAAACCAATTAACGGGTATTATTTTTGTCCTTTTCGTCAATCAACCGACGGAAATAGCTGACGTGGTAGCCGGAGATATTAAAATATTATTAAAAATGCCATGTCAGCATTTTTAAAAAATAAAAAATAATTTTTCAATTTTAATTAAATAAAAAACAGAAATCAAATAAAAAATCACTAAAATCAAATGGCAAGAACACAGTCCAGAAACTTAAAGAACACAAACCCAGAAACCACCACAGCCACCACAACCGACCATCCCAACCGCCACCCCAGCCAGCTCACAACCCACCCACCTCAACCGCCACCCCAGCAGGCTCATAACCCAGCCCACCCCGATCTCAACCCAGCCACGCCCCCCCCCCCCCCCCAAACCCGATCTAAACCCAGCCACCCCCACCCCACCCTCGATCTCAACCCAGCCACAGCCCACCCCACGGCGATCTCAACCCAGCCACCCCCACCTACGCCGATCTAAACCCACCCACCCCCACTCCACCGGCCCACCCCGATCTCAACCCACCACAGCCACCACGAGACTACACCACCAGTTACCACGAGTGAGAAACACGAATGAGAGAGAGAGAGAGAGAGAGAGAGAGAGAGAGAGAGAGAGAGAGAGAGGAGAGAGAGAGAGAGAAAAGAAAATGAGAAAATTTGAGAGAGTGAGAGACAGATGAGAAGAAAAACTAATGTAAGAAAATGAAACGGAAGAGGAAACAACAAAGAGAGTGTTTTGATCTTAATTTTAGTGATTTTTTATTTTATTTTTGTTTTTTATTTAATTAAAATATTTTATTTAATTTTAGTTTTTTTTATTTTATTTAATTAAAATTGAAAAATTATTTTTTATTTTTTAAAAATGCTGACGTGGCATTTTTAATAATATTTTAATGTCTCCGGCTGCCACGTCAGCTATTTCCGTCGGTAGACTGACGGAAAGGATGAAAATAACACACGTTAATTGGTTTAGGGACTAAAAGTGGTAAAAATAAAATGTAGAGATTAAAATGGAAAAACGTCAAAATATAAGGACTAAAAATGCATTTACGCCTTTCTATTATAATGACCAATAAGGGGGACAAAATGGAATTTTATTGAACGAAATTGCTAAAATTAGTACCTAAATATATAGTTATATAATTATATTATTTTAAAAAAAAATTAGGGGAGGGGGGGCATTGCCCCCCTAGTCCATGAATGGCTCTGTCCATGTCCTGAAATGAAATTGAAGTCTCGATTCCTTTATAATAATAAAAAGTTCTAAGTGAGGATTTTAGATTGGGTAGATTGAGTCTTGTGATGGTATTGTTTATGATTATGATTGTTAAGACTTCTCCTCTCAAGTCTAAGCTTTTTTACTACAGACATTTCATCAATTACTCTCTCAATAACAGTTTTGAAGCTCAAAGAAAAATAAATCAAGGACGGAAATAGCAAATGGACTAAGAAAAGAGTTAGGCTTTTTTGAATACTTTTGTAAATCTAGGGTCTCACTCCATGGTTTTTTTCCAAATTTAGATGAGACTCTCTCCCTAAGATTTTCCTTTCCAAAACCAGAGTGCCTCCCTTCTAAGATAAGATTGTGCAAACAAAGTTTCTCTCCAAACTAGTTTGGAGAGAAATTCTTCAAACTTCTCATATATCTTTTTTTCGTATGTGAATTTTGAAATCTAATTGTTGAATTTCATATTACTTATGTTCTTAATATGCACATCAAATTTTGTTCAAATTAGATGTTATTTACTATTTGATCAATAAACTTATTTTTTATATACAATTTTATATCACAAAAACTTGACATTTTAACATTTGATTGATAACATAACAATTGATATTTGATCTGAAATTTTGCCAGCATAAAGAATATAAGAAGAACATGCAATCCAACGGTTGAGTTTTCAAAATTTACACTCAATATAAAAATATAAGAAGAATTTGATAAGTTTCTCTCCAAACTAGTTTGAGAGAAACTTTATTTAGATTGCTCTCTCTCTCTCTCTCTCTCTCTCTCATTTTTTAGTTGTTTCTTTGTGTTTGTGCTTCGGTCTGATGCTGCATGTCTCATCAGTAACTGTAGTGTAGATGCTACAGCGCACGCCCCACAACTCACCATCTCCCTCATCTAGTGATCTTTACTTTTTTAAGTTCTCTTGGGCATCTTTCTCCGCAAACACACACAGATACAAATTTAAAATTTTTATAAAAAATCTTTTATGCATTTGTTTACTTTATATTTTCTAATCGTAAATCCCAAAAATAAAAATTGCTTAGAGTAAATCAAAACTCATAAAAATTAAATTTAAAATTCAAAACACAATTGGATAAATTAAAAGACAAACCATGATAAAAATCTCTTTAAATTATAGATTCGTATAAAGATAAGATTAAAGTAAATATATGATTAATACCTCAAATAAAAGCAAGTTAAATGAAATTCACATGACAAATGAGAGAGATCACAGAGATTAGATGCATCATTTAGGGTCCGCTTGTTGGAGGAATTTTAGGGAGAATGGAAAATGGAGAAAAGAAAAGCACACAGAAAATGAATTTTGAGGATGCTTGGTTGGAAAGATTTTTAGAAAGAAAAACTGAAAGGGTCCAGGTTTTCTCTCCCTAGGACCACTAGATTTTAATCTCCCTAAAATTGGGAGAAAATAGGATGGAAAACAAAGAGCTTTGCTCTTTTTATGTTTCAAACAAAACTACCCATAACACCACACCATAGCCATAATCACATTCAATGTTGTCTCAATTTTTGGTTTTATTTTTTCTTTCATTTTTGATCTTATGCCTTGTTGTCTTAGTAGTTTCTCTTTCTCTCTTTTTTTCCCCATTTTTTGGTTTTTTTCAACGCTGTTTGAGACTTTGAGTCTCATTTTTATTTTTATTTTTTCTCTTTTGTTTGTTTTGGGTGTACATCTGTTTCTATTCTCACAAGTTTTGGTTTTTTTTTTATCAGTTTTGGGTTCTTGAAATTTTTGTGCTACTTTTTTTTTTAAATAAAAAATAAAGTGTCCATTCATACACAATTTTTTAAAATAAAAATATAATGTGTTATTTTTTTTTATCAAATAAGGAAATGATGGTAAATTTATATAAATTCTATTTTCTATCCTTCCATTTTCCTTCTCAACCAAACAAAAAAGTTTTCCATCTTTTCACTTTTCTACCATTCCAATCAAACACAAATGGGGAAAACTAAAATCTTTCCTATTCTCTCACTTTTTTATCATGTCCCCATTTCTACCCTTCCACTTTTCCACTCCTCCAATCAAACAGACCCTTAATTTGCTCATCTACACATTAGAGGATATGCATCATAATTGAAGAATGAAAATATGATGTCTAAAAACACACAAAAAAAATTTACAATATTTTTCACAACTATTAATGTGATATTGTGATTCGAATAGCATCATTTTTACATATCATGCCACTTATACAACTTTTATTAGCATCAATCATAACATACTTATTAAGTATACATATGTAAGTGAAAGTTACACTTAAAAGATAAAAAAATTGAGTATTTAATATGAAATAATTTGGTCTAGCCTGGTAACCTTAAAATTTTGAATTAAGTGGCATATATATACCATATATTAAAGTTTCTTGTACAATAAAGTTAATATAAAAACAAGAAAAAGAAATATTATAGTGAAATTATATCTAAATTACTTCATATCTTTAGTGGTCATTCATGATTCACCACATCATACTATTTCTAATATTGAGTGCATGTCACTTCTTGCTCTCTCTCTCTCTCTCTCTCTCATAATATTTCTCCTTTTAATTTGTTTTATAGAGAGAAAAAAAAAATGACAGACAACTTGCAATTATGGTCCGTTTGGATTGAGAGAGAGGGAGGGGGAGTAGAATAGAGTAAAGTAGAATTGGCACAAAATTAGCCTATTTTCAGCTAACTCTATTCTACTTTCTTCTACTCCCCCACTCTCTCACCCCCCCCCCCCCCCCACTCCCCTCAATCCAAATTGGCATTGCATAGATTTGACTATACTTTCCCTCCTCCCACATTTTTTTCCCTTTTATGCGGCTCTGCCTGCTCGCTCCTTCTCCCACAATTAGGCATAACTACATAAGAGCAAGAAATATTTTCTTTACCAAGGGACAACTTGGATATAATAATAATAATAATAATAATAATAATAATAATAATAATAATAATAATAATAATAATAATAATAATAATAATAAAGGGACAACTTGGATCGCTGACAAGTAGGGGTGGCAAATGGGCGGGTTGGGTCATAAATGGGTTGGGTGTGTAATTACCCATTCATCCATTTATGACCCGTTTATATATAAATTAATTATCTATTACCCATCCAACCTATTCAATTAGTAACCCACTCATTTAACCCATTTAATTTCAATATTGCCTCCCATAAAAAAAATAAAAAAAAATAAAAAAATTCAATATTGCCACTAACGCATTAGTGCACGTGTTGAAACACTTTTCTAATTCATCATTTAAACGTTCCTTTCCTTTCTCTCCTAACTTTCTTGGAATCCAAACAAAGCGTAAATTTTTACAGTTCATTCTAGATCGCAAGCTGGTCTCAGCGAAGAAAATAGAGTCCCAAGACTCATATGCCTGGTTCTGGAGGAAGAAAATCCAGAGAAGATTATCAGAGATGAGCGATTTCCAAGACTTACAAACCAAAAACAAGAACAAAAAAAAAAAAAACAAAAATGTAAAAGAGAAAAAAACACAGACCACGATTCCATGAAGCAGCGAGTGAGTCAGATCGAGCCGAGCCGATTCAGTTCCTCACGAGCCACAGTCAAATTCAGCTCGATCTTCAACGCATCCTCATAAGCCTTCTTAGCCTCTTCATCCATTTTCTTCATTTTGTAACACTCTTCCAACAAACAAAATGCCCTCACATTATCCGAGCTCAGACTTACTGCCTCGTTCAAATAGTCTAACGCCGAGTTAACTCGCTTCTCTCTGCCGCGATGAGCCTTAGTCGCAATAGCCATCTTCAACTCGGCTTGCTTGTAAAACGCGTCGCCACGGTCCTTCCCGGTCAACGACTTCTAGCAGAGCGGAGACAGAGCCTCGTCGAACGAGTCGAGCGCCGAGGTCTTGAACTCCTAGAGATTAAGAGCCATGCCTTTGAGAATGTGAGCCATGGCGTCCTTCAGATCCAACTCGATTGCCTTCTTGGCTTCGGTTACGGCCTGTTTGGCTAGAGAGATTTTCAAGGAATGAGTTTTTGAAGCTCTAGCTTTAGCCATAGACTGAGCCCCGAGAACGAAATGAAAACCATTAAGAGAAGTGCAGGTGTTTAGATTTGGATTTTTTGTTTTTGATTTTTTAATATTTTGTGAGTGATTTTCTGATTTTCAAGGTCATCGGTTGTGTTTTGTAGTGTATGTTTGGTTGCTGAAAATGTGATCGTGTGCTATTTTTGGTTTTGTGTTTGTTACGAGTCTGTTTGGGTGACGAGAAAATGTAGGAAATGTAAAGAGTTGGTGGTAAAGTGTGTTTGATTTTAGAAGGGTTTAGTGGGTTTATTTAAATTTAAATTTTAGATGGGTTTAGTAGTTTTTAGTAGATTTATCCATTTAGACCCATCTAATTAAATAACCAAATGGGTCTTTACCCATTTAACCCAAATATTTAAATGGGTTGGGTTAAGACTTATCCAAATAAGGTGGGTAATGGGCGGGCTCATGGATATGGATAAAAATTGCCACCCCTACCGACAAGTCACCCACATGGAAAAAGAGAGAGAGATTTTGACAACATTTTTTTTTTTTTTTTTTTTGAGAAGAAAGCCTTATTACTGATATCATTTCAAAACATTAATATCTTTTACAAAGCAATCAAAAAGGTCAGGAGGAACAAACTCCATCTAAACCAATAAAGGAAAAGAAATTTTTTGCTCTTTATGCTAAAACATGTGCTAGAGTAATGCTTTGTTGAAGAGTATGAGAAAAAGAAAAGTTCGGTAAAGAGCTAGCATAAGACTATGTGTGTTTGATAATATACACAAAGGATGAGTGCAGCATCTTATTACTCTTGTACAAACGGAGTTATTTCAAAATGCCAAATTTTGGAATTCGTGGAGTCGTGGACTTTTCAGCACATTAGTGGGTCCCATGCACTGATCACGGGACCCATAAACCTCATTTTTCAGCAACTTTTTCATTAAAAATGGGTCTCACGGTACTATTTACACATTTAAAAATTATTTTACTACAGTGTTTTTAGTTTTCAGTAAAATAAGCTGTCTCCAAACGGACCTAAAATACAATAAAATACAAACTCATAAAAGTTAGGAGTGATGGATTTAATGCATGGCCTATAAACATAGCATCTAGTTCCAAAAATTTTGGGTTGAACCAAACACAAGCAAATTAGTAAGCTCAAAAGATTATCATGTCTTATAAATGTTTTTTAACCCAACAAAAAAAAAAAAAAAAAAAATCCAACTAGTATATTTGTTTTCGGTTGGGTTTAGAGGTTATAGAGGGTAGGATTTGGATGGTGTCTTGCGCCCATTGTGCCCATTATTGTTGAGCCTGACGTGAATTTAGGCTGCATTGGGTCTAAGAGCAACCACATCGGTGGTTCCAAAATACAAAAAGTAGTCCGTTTATACATTTTGACCAAAAAAATACCCACATTAGTGGGTGTAAAATTGTGCATAAATGAAAATGTAAGGACTGGATTTAGCTCCTGAGCCGAAACGACTGGAGGACCCAGGCCCAAATAGCCCAACACAATGAATTTATAGAGAGTGGGCTCTAAAATTAGAGTTTTATGGGTTAAATAATGTTTATTATGGGCCAAAAATAACCAGGAGATAAGAAAAAACAGAAGGCAACCACCATATTGTTAAAGAAAATTCTCCTCGCCTAAGTCTGAGGAGATTGGTTCTTGAATATATCACTATCAGACTTGTTTATTGTTACAGTTCTTTGTGCTATAGTATTTTTCTCTATTAATTTTCTGATCCCCTCTCTCTAGGGGACCTTTTAACTTATATAGACCTCTTCAGGCGATCCTAGCCTTCCATTTGTTGATTATGTAGGCTTTCACTAAAGTGCCAGTCCCATCAAGCACCTTCCTAGAATCCCTGTGAGGAGCGGTAACCAAGGCAGCACTATTCAAGGGTCTTCTCCACATAAATGTGGCTAGGAGGTTTGGTGGGGTGCATTAAATAGGGTGGCAGCCACCATCCCCTTAGTGTTTTAGGGCTAACCTTCACTTCTAGCCTACTTCTCTACAGTACGTCTTTCTTGGGTGGCGTACAGCTGACGTGGTCCCCCCATCTGAGGGTGGGATCTCATCGGAATTGCCCTTGCCTCCTTAGCCCTTGGCATGACACGTGGCAATACTACTTTACCAAATTGCTACACCCCACAATAGCTCCTCAAAGCTCCAGTGTTTCCCTCCTGTTCAAGGAGAAAGAATGGGGTTTTGAATTGAAGTGGTTGATCCTACACGTTTCCCTGCTTTCCCACGTGAGAATGTCGTTTTGGCTATCTTGTAGCTGCTCCTGACGCTTTGGAGTCCACAACGCTTCATTAAATGCTCTAGGCGGCACCTTGTTCCCATGTCCTACGATAAGATGGAGATCCTACGGCTGGTATTTTTCCTCAAAATTTAGGGCGGGATAATTCCCCCTTAATTTTGCCTTTTATATAAGGCGCCTGGAGAATTTATTTTTCCCACTCTGCAAATCTTCGAACTTCCAAGGCTTCCCATACTCTCAAGCTCCCAAGATTTTCCAAACCTTTTGATTCTCGAGAAGTTCCTGAGGCGTCCCCTGTCCTTATTTTTCGTAAGTTCTTTGCTTCTTAGGCTATCTTCTCCTTGGCCAATCTCCTCGGCCTTCTTCTCTATTCTCGCAATGTTTATCTCTAACTAACTGTGATTGGCGTTCTGTACCTTGTTGAGAGTAAAGGAAACTCATGTTTTGTCCAAAGGCTAATAATAATGAACCGTCGTTAAATCAAGTAAAATAAACCCACATGCGTAGTGAGAGAAATTTACTAAGTGTTGATACCGAGATGTGCCTAATTAGGATGCTCAGCAGAGGAAAGGTCGTTTGAGACCCCCTACCAAGGGGCAGGCAGGGTTGAAGCCCTGTTTGATTTTGGAGGTGCTAATGTCTAGAAGATTTAACCCTTAGAAAATTTAACCATGGTGTTAACTTACCCAGGGTATGGCCAAGGTCCTGCTTAACACTTAGGAGAGTTAATCAAGGTGCCAATTTACTCAAAACATGGCCGAGGTTCTGTTTGACACTTAGGAGAGTTAATCAAGGTTCCAATTTACCCAAAGCATGGTCGAGGTTCTATTTAACACTTAAGAGATTTAATCAAGGTGTTAATCTACCCAAGGCATGGCCGAGGTTCTATTTAACACTTGGAAGATTTAATCAAGGCATTAATTTACTCAAGGCATGACCGAGGTTCTGTTTAAAACTTGGAGAGTTAATCATGGTGTTAATTTACTCAAAATAGGTGGTCCGAGCGACCAGGCACAACTAAGGTTCTGTTTAATGCTTAAGTAAGAAGTGTAACACATAATGGAATAAATTATATAGGACAACAAAGACTTTCATTAATAATAATACTTTCGCAGGTTATTTACATTCTAAGGGCGTGATACAACATTACATCTAGATCTTCAAGATAATAGGCCCCTATTCCAGCTACCGAGGTGATGTAATATGGTCCTTCCCAGTTGGGCCCTAACTTTCCCCATGCTGAGTTCTTTGCATTACCCAGAATCTTTCTTAATATCAAATCCCCAGGCACTAATGGCCTTAACTTCACGCTTGAGTCGTATCCTTGCTTGAGCTTGTGTTGATAGTAGGCCAATTGAACCATGGCATTTTCCCTTTGTTCTTCAATCAAATCTAAACTTTTTTCTAACAGTCCATCATTGTTGCTCGGAGTGAAAGAGCTCATCCTCAGTGTTGGGAATCTGGTCTCGAGAGGAATTACGGCCTTGGCTCCATAAGTCATTGAAAATGGTGTTTCTCCCGTAGATCTATGAGGTGTAGTCTGATATGTCCAAAGGACATGTGGTAACTCTTCCACTCATTTTCTATATTAGGACATATATGATTCATGTTAGGAATATATGTCAACATTTTATGTAATTGGCTAATCCTTTGACAAAACGTACTTTACTTGTAATTTGGTAGATCTAGGATATATTTAATGTTTCAAGAAACAAAGTTTCAAGTTCAAGTGTTAAAACCATACAAGTCTGTCCAAGAATCAAGTGAAGAAGTGTTGTTCATTAAAACTCGATAGCTAGTATCTATCAAGGTTTAAAAGCTGTCTAAGCACGAAGCTCGACAACTGCTCGACAGAAAAGGCATCTATCGAGATTTATGAAAACCAAATTTTCAGTTCTGATTTTCATCCAATCCGTGAATGTATATTTGGGCTTTCTTTTCTCACAACCCTAAACATATATAAGAATTATTTTAAGGGCTGTCACAGGTTGCACAGTTGCGCGAGTATTAAGCAAAGTTTTGTTCATGCAAATTGTGACAAGAAGCTGTTGTATTTGTACACCGTAGGGTTTTGTGACCAAGCAATTTCATGATCTTCATTGTGTGATGAACATAAGAACTTTGCAGCCAACATCCTTCTCAAGTTGGTGATTAAGTCGTAACTAGGATCCGCGCATCTTTTGGTTAGCCATGTACTGAGAGCCGTGCAAATATAAGGAGAGATTATCACTACAGAACAAGTCCAATTGGGTATTGGGGCAAGGGCTCAACTGTAGGTTGGTATAAGGTGTCACGACCCAAACCCGATACTCGGATTTGTGACCATGACCGGCATGCTAATATCAAGCTTAAACCTGATATTAACAAGAACCAACTTAACTTTTACAAAAGCCCTTCCAAAAGCTTTCATCTTTATTTTCGTTCTTGTTTCTTTACTTAAAAGATATAACCTTTCACTGAACATTCAGAGCATCTACATTGTACTTCAAAGAATAACATAACCCACCAGTTACTCAAATTTTGAACTTCACATAATACATCTCTACATACTTTAAGGTACACAACTTTCATTAAATCTTAAAATACACAATACTACAGAACTAAACATCAAACTACTAATTTGAGGTCTATACTTTTAAAACTAAAACCAGCTCCTTCCAAAACTCGACTAAGGCTCCCTTTGCTCCAAAATAAAACCTGTTGACTGAAAGGGTGGAAAGGGTGAGCTACACAGCTCAGTAAGGGTAAGATACATAAGAATTTAATAAGAATGCATGTAAATCAAATCATTTCATTTTATAAATAATCAGATAGGAGAACATCCTTTCATGCATAGTATTTTATACTATTCATAATAATAACTTATACGTTTTTCATAAGAAAATATTGTTCTCCTTTTTCTTATCAGAATAATATTACCAAAACCCCTCAAGCTGAATTTCTTTTATTTCTTACAAAGTCACCCAATATAATATTGATTGTTTAAAATCACGTATATATATATATATATATATATATATATATACATACATACATATAGTCTTATTACAAAATAGTCATTTTGACTTAAATCCGATAATTTGTGACTTTATATTTTAGATTAGAAATATTTTAACAAATAAGAAGCTTTTCCTTATAAACTTCTTTTCGTAAGATATTATAACTTTCATAGTTATAAAACTTAACGCTTCATAAAGAATAAATATCTGATAACTTTTTAACGTAAACTTGTATTCTCATCAGAAGCTTTATCTTTACATATCACTAAAACCTTATCATCATATTCTTTATCTTTAAAGCACAATAGAACTTCAGAAACTTTTATCTTTAAAGAACAACTTTTCTTTTCATCATAAACTTCTTTTCATGAGAGCTTTTAACTTTTCATAATGCATTTAAACAATTCATTCTCTCATGATCAATAAAATAATATAGTTATTCATAATATATCGGTTAGTCCATATCTGATAAATCTGTACTTATGAGCGCGGACGCACCGCCATCCTCAATACATACTTTAATTGAGCGCGGACGAACCGCCATCCTCAATGCATACTTTAATTGAGCGCGGACGAACCGCCATCCTCAATACATACTTTAATTGAGCGCGGACGAACCGCCATCCTCAATGCATACTTTAATTGAGCGCGGACGAACCGCCATCCTCAATACATACTTTAATTGAGTTCAGATTACCAGAGGACATAACCCGAAAACATTTCGTACTTATACATCATACTGAAATTCATAGTTTGCATACTTTTCACCATAATAGCATTTCCATTATTTTCTTTAAACAACATGGTCGTGGAATTAGTAATGGCATCAATATGCTTAAATTATATACATAAGGTTTCGAAAGTTCACGAACACATCTTTGTCTGAAACATGATTATATGCCATATCTCTACTGAAAAACCTTTTTAATGCATCATATACTTTAAAATAACCTCATGACTTACCAAATGCCCATATAACTTATCCCTTACCTGGAAGCAGAGGAACCGAGAGCCAACAGTCGAAGGAGCCTAGACTTGAGTACTGGTAATCCCTAAACCAAATATCAAAGCTTATTACTATCCATTATACCTTAAAATAAACTTACACATTCATTTCAAAGCCTATCTCTTAAAAATCAAGAAAGTCCTAATCCCACCTCCAAGAGGTCCCCACAAACATATTATGCACACATCAACAAAGGATGTCCAAACTAAAGAAAACCAACATTCTCATATTTATGTCATATCTCCGGAGGAGCCAACTTCATTTCAAAATGTGCTTTGAGATTAGGGCAATAATGCAAGCATAAACATAAACTCTTTTAAGCATGGTCATGTAGCCATATACACTCACATGAACAATTTAATGGTTCTCCTTTGTGTACCGAACCTTGAACCAAGGTATACAAAATTAAACTATGATCTAGACATACCAAATGATGAGCATAATAAATTATAGCTCAAATCATTCACCCTAACTATAGAATTAAATCCTCAAAGTTAGGCATGTCCCTTACTGTTCTCTGTTTTATTCCAGCAGCATATGCCTCATTTGTAAAATACAAAAAGGCTATCTAAACACATCAAATCCTCATGAAATTTTACAGAACAACTCCTCTAGATGTCTATTAATTACCATATAAATTTCGGAGTCAAAATATAAAACCACAATTTAATAAAAATCATACAATCCAGCATACTCAAAACTGTCCTGACAGAATTTCATGCAAATTAGAAATTACACCATTATTTGTATATTGATCTAAATGCTGTGAAACCACTTCCATTACAACTATATGTGTCTTGGATTTCATATGAATTTTCCCTAGCATCCAAATTCACTATATGCAATTTAATACATAATTTACCATGTGTAAACACAGAATCTGTCACAGTGACAGCTCTGAAACGTTTTTCTTGAAAATTCACAAACAATTACCAAACGATGGGATTTTCCTATGAAATTTAATACACACATACTAGACATATCATATAATAATCTCCAATAAATCTTTCACCCATAGCTGTCTTAGAAAAATACAGAATTTAAAATAACCAACCAGGTTAACAGTAAGTGCAATTCTTAACAAGTTCATAAACTAACACTCAACAAGCTTCAATTATTGAATCAACTACCCATATACAAAATCATATAACCATCACTCAAGTTTAAAATGAACAATAGACTAAAAGAATTAGATTTTTCCCTTACCCTAAGCATGGATTCTTGGAGTGATTGAGCTAGAGTCACTCTAGCTTTAAATTTGGGAACAAAAGCTTGGGAAGAATGGAGAGAACCTCTTGTTGCTGCTGGAACATAGGTGTGAAAGGGAGAGGAGAGTTGAGAGCTTTTCTTTCTTTTGGTATTGATCCGTGGGAATGAAAGAGGGAGAGAGTTTATTGAGTCTTCTTTCTTTGAGAAAGTCAAGGAAGAGATAAAGGTGCAGCCAATAAGAACAAAGAAGGAAGAAAACAAAGAAGCAAAGCAAGAAAGACCAAGGAAGTTTCAGCCGTATAAGTCCAAGGAAAGAACAAAGAAATAAGACAAGAAAAAGGAATGGGAAAGAAGAATTAAGGGCTGAACCTTCAGCCAAAGAAGTCAAGAGGAATTAACTTGGTGGGACATGTATATGCTAAGGACAAAGTGATTTGATGACTCACCTTTGCAACTTTTTTTTTTTTCTCACTTTCCACCCCTCCAAAACCTTATATTCTATAAAGGCCCAAGCTTTAAAATAACTTTGCCTATTAATCCTTACCTTAAACACTTAATTAAATATCAACAACTATATATTTAATAACTTAACAACTTAATATAGTTTGGTACATACTTATACCTAGTATATATTTATAATACAATTAGCCATTTCAATTATTTATAATCTTTACAATTCTTATTCAATGACACTATAAAATAATATCTTTATTAAAGACTCTTATATTAATTTTAGAAAGTAAGGAATTCAAATAATAATAATTAACCACTTGAACACATAGGTTAATTATAAAATTGGGGTCGGGGTGTTACATAAGGTACTGGGATTCCTTTACTTGTAACCGCTTGTTTTGATAATAGTGGATTCTCGGGAGTGGTGACCTTAAAATCGCTCAGTGTGGTTTTTGCCTCGAAGGTTTTTCCCATTCGTAAACAAATCACCCTGTCAAATGTAATTTTCGCCGCATTATACTTTATTTGGTGATTTGTTTGTGCTACCGTGCTTAATGCATGTAATTGAACCTAATTAATCTACTTGGCTAATTAATTGGTTAATTCATCACAAGGGGTCAATACATTTTTGGCCTATAAAATGGTATCAGAGTGGGCACACTCTGATTAGGTTTTAATCTTTGCTGTGTGATCCATTGACCCCTGTTTGTCATGGATAGAGGATAGTCACTTATTGTACCTCCTTTATTTGATGGTACTAACTATGCATACTAGAAGGTACGCATGAGAGCTTTCTTGTAGTCTTTAGATGAGAAGGTGTGGCAAGTTATGGAGATAGACTGGACCAAGCGAAAGGAAGCACTGGCCGACTGGGATGATGCAAAGATCAAGGCAGAAACTTCAATAACAGGGCATTGAATGCTTTATCCAGTGCAGTCATCAATGAGGAGTTCAAGAAGACATCTTCCACTGAAACTACAAAGGAAGTATGAACCATTCTCCAGACAACCTATAAAGGTACCAAGGCTATCAAGAATTCAAAGCTCCAAAGGCTCATTACTAGTTTCGAAGAAATTAAGATAGGGGAGGATGAGTCATTTGATGATTTCTATGACAGGCTTAAAGACATAGTAAACTCAGCTTTTAATCTTGGGGAAATCATTTTCGAACCCAAAATTGTGAGAAAGGTGCTCAGATATCTACCCAAGAGATTCCATATTAAGATCATTGTGATTGAGGAGTCAAAGGATATTGATAAAATTCCTTTGACAGAGCTAGTTGAAAATTTGCAGACCTATGAGTTGAGTTTGTCTAGGATCGAAAAGTCAAGCAAGGGTAAGAGCATGACATTAAAAGCCAAGAGCAGTGACACAAATGGGTCTTCTGACGATGAAGATTCTAAAATAAAGTCCTACATCACTCAAGAATTCAAGAAGTTTATGAAAAATGCAAATTCAAAGGGCTTTGACAAGGACCATAGGCAATCAAGTTCTTCTCAGTCTAAGAGCCAAGACAAAGAGAAGAAGGATGCTAGGGATGACGGTCAGTACACTGTTCCCTCAAGACCCAAATGTTTCGGGTGTCAAGGATTCGGTCATTTGAAACAAGAGTGCCCTACTTATCTCAAGTCCATTGGGAAAAGCAAGGCACTTGCTGCTACCTTGAGTGACACCGAACCTGAGGATGATTTCGAAAATAAAGATGACGGAGTCCTAAATGCTTTCACTACCACTGTTAATCTTACTGAAGGAATTATAGAAGATGTGGATGAAGAAGAAAACTTGGTGGAATCAAAGTTTGAGAAGATGGATGAGCAAGATGACACCCATACAGCCTATGCAAAGTTATACAAGGTCTTGAAAAAGCACGAGAAGCTATATAGGTTGGCCACCAAGAAACTTAGTGATGTGGAGCTTGAACAGGAACAACTTTCCACAAAGTTTGATGAAGTCAATTAGACTATTGGAGCACTGAGGTTTGAAGAGCTCAATTGGAGAGGACCTTAAGTGCAAAGCTTGATGAGATGCTCAGTATGCAAAAATCTGTCTCCAATCGAATCGGTTTAGTGTATGATTTCTCTTCTCCTAATATTGTTACTTCTAGTACTATTGTTTTTATTTCTCCTACTAACAATATTGAATCTGAGAATAATGATGCTAAAACTGTGATAGCTAGTGAGAACATAGACAATGGTAAATCTATCTTAGGAGCACCCTCTAAGCTTGCTAAGAAAAAAATCAAAAACCCTAGGGCTAAAAAGAGTAATGCTCAAAAGTACAAAGAGAAGAAGCAGCAACTTTGTCATCACTGTGGAGCAGCTGGACACATTCAATCAAATTGCTACAAGTGGCAAGCCACTCAACAGAACAACAGCATAGTCTCTTCAAGAAACTTGAGTCAGTTTCCATCCTTTCTTGCTCCTCTTGAAGATCTCCTCAAAGCCTTCATATTCCTTATGAACTTGAATGGTTGCAATTCTTCCCCCTCTCCACCAGTTCAAGGGTTCGCCAAAAGGAAAAGTTCTTCCAAGGTGTGGAAGGAAAAAGGCTCCAAGTGATTTAGTCACTTTTTCTCTCTCTCCCCCCCCTCTTGTCTTTGTTTTTGCGTTATTTGTGTGTTTTGCTCTCTTATTTGAGGTAGTCTAGTTTTTATGCATTGTTTTGTTTGACATGTTTTTGTTTGTTTGTTTGTTTATTTTTTAGTTTTGTTTTATATTGCCTTCATTCATAAAAATAAATAAAAAAAATTGAAAAATTAGAAAAATACAAAAAAATACAAAAAAATTGTTTGTTTGTATACATTGGTACTTGTATACCTTGAATGGTTAATGAAATAAAGTTTTCTAAATTTTGTATCTCTTGTGCCTTAGATGAGCATCTCTATACACAACTAAGCAAGTGAGCTTTATGACTCTTTGTTTGTGATGAGTAAGATTAAGTTATCTCTTGTACTTAATACTTGTAACACTCTTTTTGACGGGAATAACTAAAAATTCCTAAAGAAAGACATAAATAACCATCTCACCACTGTTGCCTGAAAATCATGAAATGACATCGGTATGCTTCGGCATAGCAAAAGTGCAATGTCAAAAAACTTAACATAATTGGGTATTTCTTTTCTCTTTCTTATATGTCCATGCATGATATGCTTAATAAAAGAAAAATGTGCAAAGAAAATTAAAGCAAATAAATCAAAATGCTTTAAAACATGATCGTAAGCATGTATTTTAGGAGATGTGGGAGTTATAGGATGTGCCTCGAAGGTGATAATCTCCATCAAGCAATTATGATCGTGTGTGAGTTAAATTGATTTACTCATATCTCAAATCGTCATAACATAGAGACACTCACGCAATTTTGCGATGTTTTCTTAACACATAACATTCAATATTTTTTACTACTTTTGATATATGTGCAGGTACAATGTGATTGAACCATCACAAGGTTTACTTGTGTTAATGTACACTCACTAAACTGTTTTAACTTATTTTTAAAATATAAAATTGGTTAGACGTGTTTAGTGTGTGTGTGTGTTTTTGGATTTATGTGCGTTTTTGGATTTATGTGCTTAACATTTGTTTTGAAAGATTAAAATGTTGGGTGGATTCTTGGTTGAGTTGCATATTTGATTGCATTTATGTATGTGTTTTTCTCTTCTTGAAAAATTGTTTTTGAAGCAATCTCGACAGCTCCTCTACACCTATCGACAGCTAGGCTATCTATCGAGCTCTTTAGCTTCTTTTTATTGCAATCACAATAGCTTCTCGATCCATTGAGAAAGTTTCTATTTCGATCCATCGAGAAAGTTTCTGTCTCCTAGATAGATGCTCGATAGCTCCTCGATCCATCGAGCCTTTTTTGTTGTGGACACCTTTGGATAGCTGCTCAATAGCTGGATCTCTTCAAGCCTTTAAAACTTGACACCTCTCGATACTTCTTGATCTGTCGAGAATTAAGAGGTTCTGTAAATAGGATCCGTGCGATTTTTTTTCATTTCTCCTTGATCTCTTTCGATTGTTTTCAGTCTTTTCACCTCCCAAACACTCTCTTCTCACTTCAAACTTCATCCTCAATGGTTTTTCAGCCGAGATCAAGTATTTCTTCACTGGTTAGGGTCCTAAATCTTTCATTCTTCATGCATTTGACTTAACTTTTTGGGGCTTTTGAAATTTTTTTGGGGTTTTTCAAGATTGATGAAGTTTTTTGTGAAATTTTTGGGATGGGCTTTGTGAAAATGGCTTTAAATCATCATGCATTGCATCACATTTGCATTATAACAATATTTCATGCATTTTAGATGTGTGTTTACCTTGTTGCAATGATTGTGTGCTGGTAGGTTTGAATTGGGCTGAGCCCATGATGTTTTTACTATTGCATATCACATGCTCATACATTTTCATGCATACGTACCTTACATTCTCTATATTCTTATATATTGATTGTGATTGATGCTTTTTTGTGTGTCTCTCTTTCTCCCTCTCTTCTTCTTTCGATTAGTTGCTCTATGGCATTTAAACGAAAATCTACTCCGTCTCAGAACCCTTTTCGTTCCGGGGCATCCTCTTCTGATCCTACCCCTTCCCATATTCGGTTCTGTGATGATAAAGCCCACAAGGACTTTTCGGAGAATTTTTCTAGACTCGGCATTCATTCGGAACGCTAAGTCATTTTGTTGGACTTCTCTGACACTGACCGACCCATTGTCATTCATAGTAAGGGTTGGGTGTCACTGTGTGACGTCCTGATCACTTGTCCATCCGTGATCATACAAGAGTTCTACTCCAATATACACAGATTTGATTATTCAGTACCTCTCTTTGTTACTCGCGTTCGAGGTACGCGCATCGTGGTCACTCCGAATATTGTATCCGATGTGCTTCATGTCTCAAGGGCAGTGCATCCTGACTACCCCGGTTGTGATTGTTTTAAGACCGTGTCTAAAGACGAGCTGATGTCTTCTTTTTGTGAGCGTCCTTCTTATTGGAGTAATCGTCAGTTCACTCCTTGCTTGGACTTTGCTAAAGGTCCTAGGTTATTAACATGATTATGACTCTTTTTTTCTGCATCCTCTGTCTTACTATAATTCCATTATAGAGCCTCGTGCTCGGTTTTTGCTTTCCTTCCCAGAGCATCTCACTATAAACTTCCCTTCTCATTTCATTCTTTCCCTCATTGATGTCTATAGGGATACGGCGACCCGTGATAAGCTTATTTTTCCTTCGGCTATCACAAGGATTCTTCGCCACTTTTCAGTCTCCTTTCCCATTTTCGACCACTTTGATAGGCCAAAAACATATTGACCCCTTATGATGGATTAATTAATTAGTTAGCCAAGTTTAATTAATTAATCAATTTAACATGCAAACATGTGATAGCACAAACAAATCACCAATAAACTAAAGTGCAGCGGAAAATAAATTTGACATGGTGATTTGTTTACGAATGGAAAAAACCTACATGGTAAAAACTCCACCGGGTGATTTTAAGGTCACCACTCCCAAGAATTCACTATTATCACAACAAGCAGTTACAAGTAAAGGAATTCCAGTACCTTATACCAACCTATAGTTGAACCCTTACCCCAATACCCAATTGGACTTGTTCTGTAGTGACAATCTCTCATTTTCAATGCACGTCTCCTAGTACGTGACTAACCAATTGCACGGATCCTAGTACGCGACTTCAATCACCAACTTGAAAAAGATGTTGGCTGCAAAGTTCTTTAGTTCATCCTCACAATGAAGAATAAGAAGATGCTTGGTTACAAAACCCTACGGTGCAAAGACACAGCAGCTTCTTCCCAAAGAGTTGAACTAGGGCAAACTTTGTTTTCGGTCACAAATTGCTTGAACGGACTTTGCTTAATACTTGTGCAACTTGTGTCTATGTTTACAACCCTTAAAATAATCCTTTTATATGTCTAGGGTTGTGAGAAAAGAAGGCCCAAAGACATATCCACAGATTATAATCAAAACAGTACTGAAAAATTGTTTTCCTTAAATCTCGACAGCTAGAGGTGTCGAGGTGCTGTCGAGCAGCTATTGAGCCATGGGGCTGGAACAGCTTCTTAAAGCTCGATAGATGCAGCTGTCGAGCTTTAATGAAGAGCACTTCTAAGCTTGTTTCTTGGACAGTCTTGCATGACTTTAACACTTGATCTTGAAACAAGATTTCTTGAAGCATTAAACTCATCATAGATCTATCCAAATACAAGTAAAATGCGTTTTGTCAAAGGATTAGCTAATTGCATAAAAGAATGACATATGTTCATGTTAAGTGAATCACATATGTCCTAACACACTTCTTCATGATGTGTGCCATAGACGCCGTTACCGTTAAATTGAGCGAGGCGCAGTTACGTTCGAGGCAGCCCAAGACGACGATTCCTCCAACTTCTACAGCTCCATCCACCTCCGCTCCTTCTTCTTCTACTAGTAGAGTAACTCTCAAGGAGTGACTCTCAAGGATATCATGGCACAACTTGTGAGCATGGTTGCTCGCCTTAACACTCTCAGTG
Organism: Castanopsis chinensis; assembly: GCA_032878915.1. NCBI lineage: Eukaryota > Viridiplantae > Streptophyta > Magnoliopsida > Fagales > Fagaceae > Castanopsis > Castanopsis chinensis. Next base: position 16,910,728 of record JAVQMG010000121.1, read on the forward strand.
ATGAGTTGTGTTAGGTGAACACCAGTGTTGGTCGTATTGCACGACGATAGGCTGTTATGGGTGGCGTCGTTGCTTCTCCTCCTCCTATTTCAGAGGTTTCTGTGGATGAGAACGATGACGATGATGGTGATGTTGGTGCTACTGATGCTGAAGATGATGGTGCTAGCTCTTCCAGTGCTGATAAGATGCCTACTTGATGTACTTACCCTTTGTTACTCTTGACAAAAAGGAGAAGTAGTTTTGGATATGAGAGTAGTCATATACATAGAGGGAGAGTTAGTACTTGGAAGATTTTTGTTAGGGGGAGTGTATATTTTTGTTGAGGGATGTAGTGAGAACTTTATGTATCTTTTTCTTTTCTCTCTATTTTAGATACATTGTTCATGTACCTTAGATCTTGTGATCATATTTTGATAGCAAACCTTGTACTTGTTGATATATATACATTACTTGTTGATATATATACATTTGAGGTTGTTATTACAGTTCTTTCACCTATCTTTACATGTGTTGTTTCTTTTCTCCCTTTATGCACATGTTTCTTATATCTTATATGCAATCTTTTATTTCTATTTTTAACTAAGATGCCTTGATGAGTTTTGTTTAAAGTGTTTCAGAAATACAAGTTGTTAAAGTCTCTCTTGGCATGAACTCTCTTCTTGCAATCTTTACATGTGTTGTTTCTTTTCTCCCTTTATGCACATGTTTCTTATATCTTATATGCAATCTTTTATTTCTGTTTTCACTAAGATGTCTTGATGAGTTTTGTTTAAAGTGTTTCAGATATACAAGTTGTTAAATTTTCTCTTGCCATGAACTCTCTTCTTGCAATCTTTACATGTATTGTTTCTTTTCTCCCTTTATGCACATGTTTCTTATATTTTGTATGCAATCTTTTATTTCTGTTTTTCACTAAGATGCCTTGATGAGTTTTGTTTAAAGTGTTTCAGAAATACAAGTTGTTAAAGTCTCTCTTGCCATGAACTCTCTTCTTGTAAAGTTTTTCAAGAGTTTGTATTAGGATTGATTTTACTGTACTTAACAAGTGAGTATGAGTCGAGTGATTTATGACTTCTCTCATATGTTCATTTATTTGTTGTGGTTTTGTCATGGATTGCCAAATGGGGAGATTGATAGGACATATATGATTCATGTTAGGAACATATGTCAACATTTTATGTAATTGGCTAATCCTTTGACAAAAGACACTTTACTTGTAATTGGGTAGATCTAGGATGTGTTTAATGCTTCATGAAACAAGGTTTTAAGTCCAAGTATTAAAGTCATGCAAGTCTGTCCAAGAATCAAGTGAAGAAGTGTTGTTCATTAAAACTTGACAACTAGTATCTATAGTGATTTAAAAGTTGTTTAAGCACGAAACTCGATAGCTGCTCGACAAATAAGGCATCTGTCGAGATTTATGAAAACTAGATTTTCAGTTTTGATTTTCATCCGTGAATATATGTTTGAGCTTTCTTTTCTCACAACCCTAAACATATATAAGGATTATTTTAAGGGCCGTCACAGGTTGTATAGATGCGCGAGTATTGAGAAAAGTTTTGTTCATGCAAATTGTGATCAGAGATAGAATTTGCCCTAGTTCTTCTTTCTCTTGAAGAAGCTGCTGTATTTGTATACTGTAGGGTTTTGTGACCAAGCAACTTCATGATCTTCATCTTGTGATGAACAAAAGAATTTTGTAGCCAACATCCGTCTCAAGTTGGTGATCAAGTCACGTATTGGGATCTACACTTCTTTTGGTTAGTCACGTACTGGAAGCCGTGTAATACAAGGAGGGATTGTCACTACATAACGAGTCTAATTGGGTATTGGGGTAAGGGTTCAACTGAGGTTGGTATAAGGTACTGGATTTCTTTACTTGTAACCGCTTGTTTTAATAATAGTGGATTCTTAAGAGTGGTGACTTTAAAATCACCCAGTGGGGTTTTTGCTTCTGAAGTTTTCCCCATTCGTAAACAAATTACCGTGTCAAATTTAATTTTCGCTGCATTATACTTTATTTGGTGATTTGTTTGTGCTACCACGCTCATTGCATGTAATTGAACCTAATTAATTCACTTGACTAATTAGTGGGTTAATTCATCACAATAGGTCAATACATTTTGGCCTATCATTCCTTTGTATCATCCAACCTCTTCTTGAATCCATTCACTATGACCTTATTGACAGTTTCGGCCTGTCCATTCCCTTGTGGATAAGCCTGGGTGGAATATCTATTTGAAATGTCTAGGTCACAGCAATACCTCTTAAAGGATTTACTATCAAATTGAAGGTCGTTATAACACCCCAACCCAACTTTATAGTTAACCTGTGTTCAAGTGGCTAATTATTATTTGAGTCACTTACTTTCTAAAATTAATAGAAGAATATTTAGTAAACATATTAGTTTATAATGCCATTGAATAAGAATTGTGAAGGTTATAAATAATTAACGGCTATTTGTGTTATAAATATATATTAAGTATGTGCAAATTTTATTAAGCGGTTTAAGTTATTAGGTATATAGTTGTTGGTGTTTAATAAATTGTTTAAGGTAAGAGTTTATATGCCAAGCTATTTTATAGTTTGGGTCTTTATAGAATATAAGCTTATAAGGGGTAGGGTGGTCAATAATTTTTAAAAGTTACAAGGGTGAGTCATGAGCCATTTTTCCTTTATGCATACAACGTGCCCACCCAAAACCTTCTCCCTTATCTTTTCTTGGCTGCACCAGAAACTTCCTTGGTCTTCTTTCCTTGCTCTTTTGTTCTTTTCTTTCTTTGTTCTTATTGGCTGCACCTTATCTCTTCTTTGCCTTTCTCAAAGAAACTAAAAGACTCAAGAAGCTCTCTCCCTCTTTCATACCCACGGGGTCCAACACCAAAAGAAAGAAAAAATCTCTCAACTTTCCTCTCCCTTTCACACCTACGGGTCCAGCAGCAAAGGAAAAAGGATTCTTTCCATTCTTCTCAAGCTTTTGTCCTCAATGTAAAGCTAGAGTGATTCTAGCTCTATCACTCTAAGAATCATGCTTTGGGTAAGGGGAAAATCTAATTCTTTTAGTCTATTGTCCATTTTAAACTTAAATGATGGTTATATGATTTTGTATATGGATGTGTTAGATTTTAGAGATTGTTGACTTCATGAATATAAATTGAATCATTGTTATGCTTGCATGTGCTCTTGGATGATAGACTAAGATAAAATCTATTATGAGTAAGTGTTAAAAGGAGTAAAATAGCTAGATAAACTTTATGGAATTGTTATTTGAGGTGCTGAATGTGTAGTTGATTCAGTAATTGAAGCTTGTAAAGAGTTAGTTCATGAACTTTTTAAGAATTGCACTCACTGGTTAACCTGTTTAGTTATTATAAATCCTGTATTTCTAGGACAGCTATGGGTAAAAGGTTTATTGGAGATTATTATACGATATGTCTAGTATGTGTGTATTAAATTTCATATGAAAATACCATCGTTTGTGTAAAGTTGTGATTTACAACTATGATTTATGTTGGCTTTATTCCATGACAAAAAGTGTTGTATTTGCTTTAATTTGTTTCCTTGTATTTTTGTGGGATTTATTTGTAATGGGTTTATTATTGAGTGGTGGAGATTTGATCAAGACAGCTATAAGTCACATGAGGAGCATATGCCAGAAGTTGAAGAGTCATGTCAGACTGTTGTTTTCGCGAGTGTCTCATAGATAAGGCCTTCCCGCGAGATACCCGTGGATAAGGCCTTCCTGCGCGATACCTGCGAAACTCTCTACCTGGAGGATTTTTAACTGTGACTTTCTTACCTTTCACCCCTATACTATATACCCTTATTACCCATAAAAGAATGAGAGGCCATTCAAAGAGAAAAACTCTAGATAGGTTTTCTACAACACGCACACCCATCTTTTAGAGAGAGAGCTACTCATCCTTAGTGAGAAATCATTGTAGCATTTTCTCCTTCCTTCTTCCATTGTCATACCTTGAGAGGAGATTTGTACCCAAATACAACCCACACCCTTTCAGAGTGTAGAGAGTGTTTTGGAACTTGGGAAGCTTTAGGGATTTTCCAAAAGAAGCCGATGTGGCTTGGCTGATGCAATTGGGCGTATTGCGAGATCCGGAAAGCTAGACAATACATGGTTCCGAGAAGCCTTGTTGGAGTAAGAGCTTGGAGGGCTTAAGTACATTGGGTATATTAAGTTTAGAGGGTCTTTTGCTATCCGTGTATCTCAACTTATTGTCTAGTGGATCGATTTATCGCTTGGAAGGCGGCGGAGAGGTTTTTCGCTGAGTTCTTCGGTTTACAAGAAAATGTTGCAAAGCTATCATTATGACACATTCTGTGTCTACGCATAATAAATTATGTGTTAAATTGTATACAGTGAATTTGGATGCTAGGGATATTTCCTATGAAACCTAAGACACATATGGATGTAATGGAAGTGGTCTCACAGCATTTGGATCAATATAAAAATAATGGTTTAATTTCTAAGTTGCATAAAATTCTGTCAGGATAGATTTGAGTATGCTGTATTGTATGATTTTTCAGTAAATTATGGTTTTATGCTTTGACTCCGAAAATTATATGGTAATTACTAGACATCCAGAGGAGTTTCCCTGTAAAATTTCATGAGGATTGGATGTGTTTAGATAGCCCATTCGTATTTTACAAATAAGGCATATGCTGCTGATATGAGCAGTAAACAGTAAATGATAACTCTAACTTTGAGGATTTAATTATAAAGTTAGGGTGAATGTTTTAAGCTATAATTTAATATGCTTTTCTTTTGGTATGTATAGATCATAGATTAATTTTGTATACCTTGGTTCAAGGTTTGGTACTCAAATGAGGAGTTCTAAACCATCCGATTGTTATTTTTATGAAGCTGTCTTGTTCAATACATTGTATGTTGCCATGTGAGTGTATATGATTACATGACCATGCTTAAAGGATTTCATGTTTATACATGCTTTGTTTCCCTAATTCCAAAGAACCTTTTAAAATGAAGTTGGCTCTTCTAAAGATATGATATTTATGTAAGAATGTTGGTTTCTCTATGATTTGGTACATTGGGTTGTTTGATGAATATATCTTGTGTTTGTGGGAATCTCATTGAGGTGGAATTAGGACTTCCTTGATTTTAAGAGATACGTCTTGAGATAAATGTGTAAGTTTATTCTAAGGTATAATTGATAGTAATAAGCTTTGATATTTGGTTTAGGTGTTACCAATAGCCAAGTCTGAACTCCTTCGACTTTAGGATCTCAGTTCCCCTGCTTTCAAGTTAGGGATAAGTTATATGAGCATTTGGTAAGTCGTAAGGTTATTTCAAAGTATATTATGCATTAAAAGGCTTTTAATAAGAGATATGACATATAATCATGTTTCAGACAAAGATATGTTCGTGAGTTTTCGAAACCTTATGTATATGATTTAAGGATATTGATGCTATAACTAATTCCACGAACATGATGTTTAAAGAAAAGAATTGAAATGCTATTATTATGAAATGTTATGCAAAATAAGAATTTTCAGTATGATGTATAAGTGTGAAATGTTTTTGGGTTATGTCCTCTGATGATCTGAACTCTGTTAGTAGGGGTTTAATTATTGGCTTTCCATGGAAAATGTTATCTGATTGGCCATTAAAAGTGGGATTGGCTCTGCTGTACCCACCCTTGTTGGTTACGGCCAACTTGTGGAGGATGTCAACCTACCCCCACGGTTGAAGATATGTATTATGATGTGATCCTGGGAATACCTGGTATTATGGGGAATGCTGGATGCCTAGCACAATGGTGCTAGAAGCTGAAGTTCTGTTGTGTTTTAAAGATAAAGAATTTGATGAAAATGTTTTAGTGTTCTATAAAGATAAAGTTTCTGATGATAGTGCTAGTTTATGTTAAAAAGTCACCAGATATCTATTCTTTATGAAGCGTTAAGTTTTACGACTATGAAAGTTATAATATATTACGAAAAGAAGTTTATAATGAAAAGTATTCTTATTCGTCAAGATGTTTCTAGTTTAAGACAGAGTAACCAGTTATCTGATTTAAGTTAAAATGATTATTTTGTAATAAGACTATATATATGTGTGTGTGTGTGTGTGTGTGTGTGTGTGTGTGTGTGTGTGTGTGTGTGTGTGTGTGTGTGTGTGTGTGTGTGTGTGTGTGTGTGTGTGTGTGATTTTAAACAATCAACATTGTATTTGGTGATAAGAAATAAAAGAAATTCAGTCTGAAAGATTTTGGTAATATTATTCTGATAAGAAAAAGGAGAACAATATTTTCCTATGAAAAACGTATAAGTTATTATTATGAATAGTATAAAATAGTATGCATGAAAAGATGTTTTCCTATCTGAATAATCGTAAAAGGAAATGATTTGATTCACATGCATTCTTATTAAATTCTTATGTATCTTACCCTTACTGAGTTGTGTAACTCACCCCTTTCACTCTTTCAGTCAATAGGTTTTATTTTGGAGCTGAGGGAGCCTTAGTCGAGTTTTGAAAGAGTTGATTTTAGTTTTGGAAGTATAGAACCCAAACTAGTAATTTGATGTATAGTTTTATAGTATTGTGTATTTTAGGATTTAATGAAAGTTGTGTACCTTAAAGTATTAAGAGATGTATTATGTGAAATTCAAAATTTGATTAACTGGTGGACTATGTTATTCTTTGAAGTATAATGTAGATGCTCTAAATGTCAAGTGAAAGGTTATATCATTTAAGTAAAGAAACAAAAATGAAAAGAAAGAGGAAAGGTTTTGTAAAAGCTTTTGTAAAGAGTTTAGTTAGTTCTTGTTAATACCAGGTTTAGGCTTGATATTAACATGCCGGTCATGGTCGCAAATCTGGGTATCGGGTTTGGGACGTGACAACTGTTGTCCTAGATGAGGGTATGAGGAATCCCAAATCAAGTAACAATGTTTTTCTATACAAATTTCTTGGTGTTCACATCCCTGATGTTTGACAGGGCTCGGCTTCAACCCACTAGGTAAAATAATCAGTGCTGACCAAAAGCTGTTTCTTGTTCCCTACTGCTTTAGGGAAAGGTCCCACAATATCCAAGCCCCATTGTGCAAAGAGCCAGGGACTAGAGAGAGGATTGAGAACACCCCCGGGTTGGTGAATGTTTGAGGTGAATCTCTGGCACTGGTCACACTTCTTAACATATTTCCGTGCTTCCCTTTGCATACCCGACTACCAGTACCCTTGAGTGAGAGCCCTGTGAGATAGAGATCTACCACTCGTATAACTCCCACAAATTCCTTCATGCAGTTCTTCTAAGAGTGGCTCTACTACCTCAGGATGTACGCACAACAAGTAAGGCCTAGAGAAAGAACGTTTATACAATTTTTGGTCCGCAGATAACCAAAAACGGGGAGCTTTTCTCCACACCTTATCAGCCTCACCTTTTTCTTTATGTAGGATGTCATCTTTAAGAAATAGCACAATAGGATCCATCTAGTTAGGCCCCACCCTAATCTGGTGAAGGAACCCTTTCCCTTTCCCTTTCCCTTTCCCTCTTAGTAGGCTTGTACAGATCTTAGACTATGATCACCCGAGGCAAACCTTGCGCCAAGGAGGTTGCAAGAGTGGCAAGGGAGTTAACATCGGGACTTATTGTAGGGAGAGCGACTCAAACTCCGTCTACAAGTGCTTGACTCGGTTCATGTAATCCTGCATCCTTATGTCTCAGGCTTCCAGCTTTCCCTTCACTTGGCCTACGACCAATCTTGAGTCTGAAAATATCTCCACTGCTCATCCCCCTATCTTTTGTACCATCACCATTCCTACCAACAGAGCCTCATACTCAACCTCATTGTTTGTGGCCGAGAAGCCCAGCCTTAAGGATTTTTCAATGGTGATCGGCTTAAGAGACACTATAACTAGCCCCACTCCTAATCCCCTCTGATTAGGTGCACCATCTATGTACACCTTCCATGATGGAAGCTCCTGTACGGCGATCATCCCAACTGATTTTTCATCCATGTCTAGCCTCTCCTCATTTTCTACTAACGAAGGTTCAACAAACTCGGCCACCAAGTCCGCTAGGATCTAGCTCTTCATGGAAGTGCGTGGCATATATTTGATGTCGTAAGCTCCTAGAATTATCCCCCACTTTGCAATCCTCCTTGTGTAGTTCGCTGCCTGAAGCAGTGATCGAATGGAGAGTTGGGTTAGAACCACAATCTTGTGTGCCTGAAAGTAATGATGGAGCTTTTGCGTAGTGTGTACTGATAACACCTTAAAATGTATACTTGTTATATATTTTTGTGGGCATTATCTCCTTATTACTACGCTTAATTTTTATAATTAGCCATGATTTGCATTAGTCCCTATTATTTATCTTTACATAATTTCTTAAATAATAATCCATTCATTGTGTGTAATTTTCTATTTTCAAGAAATCATGTGAGAAAGATGAGTTTACAAGAATTTGTGAGAGAATGGAGACCAAACTAGAATTAAAGTGGAGCTAATAGACCATGCTTAAATGTCTAAGGAGGTGCAGCTGGAGTGCTTGGATCGTCTACCATGATTGGAAGCTTTAAATAAGGAAAGAAATCAACGAGGCATAATCTGAAAAGAAAAAATCTGATCTGAGCACCAATCAATATTTTGGGCATATCTCTCTCCTCAAAAATTCAATTGACACAAAAATAGATCAGTTGGAACCGTGACTTAAATATCTACAACTTTCTAGTTTTGAGTTTTCCGAAATTCTCAAGTTTTGAAGGCCGAAATTAACTCACAAATTACTGCTATATACTTGGATGGAAATTAAAATAGTAAAAGTTTATTTTCATTGGACACTTTTATGTTAGGGTTTTGGAGGCTGTGAGAACGAATTTTGAGCAGAGAAAACCTTGTATTTTCTTTTCTCTTATGGCATTCTAAACTCTTTGCTAGGGCTAGGGGTTATGTTTCTGCTATATGGTATGAATATTCAATGTGATTTTTTCTAAGATTTTATCAACAACATATTTGATTGTTCAATTAGATTTCTTTTGATGTATTAGTTCTTCCATGCTTTCAATAAGTTTAATCATGTTTTTCTTATTGTTTAGATGAATTTCTAATAGTTTCAAATAGAAATCAGATTTTAAAGTGAATGGGTTTTTCTGAAAAACTTTTCTAACCGCATTATTAATCGAGGTTATTATGCGTTCTTGAATTGTCTCAGTTCAACCGAATTATAAGTTTTTAATTGTATAAGAACAATGAATTATGAAATAGATATTTTCTTAGATCACAAAGAATCTCATATCAATATAGGGAAACACCCTTATACCCTAGTATTTACATTATTGATTTAAATCAGTTTTATTATTATTCTTGTTAACAATCACCAAACAAACGTATTTTTCTTCTTCATCCAATTTTTTGTTTAATTATATTGTCTTTGAATTTACCCTACTCCTTGTGGTTCGATATCGGTACTCCGAGAATTATATTGTTACGATCTCCTGCACTTGAAAGTGAGTAAGCAATTTTGGCGCCGTTGCCGAGGAGTTGCTGCATGTTCAAAGGCAATTTTTGGGAGCAAAGCATAACCGGTGGAAATTCTTCTATTGGCAACTTTGTTCCATTTTTTTCCTTATTTTATTTTTAATTTTTCTGTTTGTTTTTTATTTTATTTTAGTTGATTGTGTATTCATTGTTGCATGAGTATTTGGGTTAGAAACGAGAAAGGTAGATTAGAAATTTTTGAAACATACTTTGGTAATCTTTTTGACACACCTTCACCTTCACCTTCACCTTCACCTTCTTCATCAATCATGGTTGATGAAACACGTAATAATCATGAGGAGAATAGAAGAACTATTTATGAATTATTGCATCCCACACAAAATTCTGTTCCTTCATGCATCATGTTTCCATCTAATGCACCTAATGCATCATGCTATAAACTCTGCTGCCAGGGGTCGAGGGCTCTCTTCCAACCTGATGTCTGATTGCAGCCACCAAGCATTGTCTGGTCATAGATTGGCTCCCCACCAGCTCTTCGATCCGGTCCTCAGATGAATACTTTACTTTCATGTGTAAGGTGGAGGGGACGACTACCATGGCATGAAGGCAGGGCCTTGCCACAATGGCAGTATAAGGGGAGTAGACATCCACCACAATGAAATCAACCTCCACTACTTCTGATCCCGTTTGCACGAGCAGTCTGATTTGCCCCTTTGGAATAACAATCTTTCCATCGAAACCCACTAGAGGGGAATCGTAGCTAGTTAGGTCCCCTGGCCTTAATTTTAGCCCCTTGTATAGAAACGGGTACATGACTTCTGCATCGCTGCCTTGATCTACCAGGACCCTCTTTACGTCATACCCCTTAATTCTCAGGATAACTGCTAGGGCATCATTATGTGGTTGTAATGTTCCCACTTTTTCCTTGTCGGAAAAGCTCAAGGTTGGTCGGATTCCCGCTCTGCTCCTCTTCGGACCAGGAGTTAAGTTCTCGACAGGTGGCTGATCTATGGACATTACCCTAGATGGAAGGGAGCCGGTTCTCCCCGGAGCAGCGAAGATTATGCTAATTGTGCCCAATGAGGGTTTTGAAGAAGCATTTCTGTGCGCTTTTGACCCAGGCTAGCCACCTTGTTCATTAGGCTAATACAGGAATTACTTCAACTTTCCTGCCTGCACTAGCTGCTCCAGATGGTTCCTCAAAGTCTTGCAATCCTCAGTGTTATGCCCACGCTTTTAGTGGTATTGGCAGTGGAGACTTTGGTTGTGCTTCGTGGGGTCTCTTCCCATCTTATTTGGCCACTTAAAGTAGGGCTCATTCTTTATCTTTTCCAAGACTCGGTGCACGGGCTCTTGGAACACGGTGCTAACCACCTGGGTGATAGGCGGACTCGAGGGCCCAGCGAAATCCCTCCAAGGTCTGCTGTTATTGTATCTGTCCAAATTGAAATCCCTCTGCTCCTGGGGGATCACCTTTGCCTTTCCTTTTTCCTTGTTGATGGTCCTTTTGACCCGCTTATACTCATCAATGCAATCCATGAGCTGGCGCACAGTCCCAACGGGTTTTCTTATCAAGGACTTCCTCAATTCATGCTCGGTAGGCAGGCCAACCTTAAAGGTTCTTATGGCCACGTCATCGAAGTTTCCCTCAATCTCGTTAAATATCTCCCAATACCTGTCAGAATACGTTTTCAAGGTCTCCCCTTCGCGCATTGTTATGGACAACAGTAAGTCCAAAGACCGAGGAACCCTACTACAAGTGATGAAACGAGCCCCAAACGCCTGAGTGAGCTCCTTAAAGGAGCCAATAGAGTGCTCCTTCAGGCTGTTAAACCATCTCATCGCCACAGGCCCAAACTAGAGGGGAACACCTTGCATATTTAGGAATTTGTTCTTGGAATGCACAACCATCTTTGGTTGAAGTGGTTCACGTGCTCTACGGGGTCTGTCCTACCGTTGTATTTGGTAAATGCGGGTTGAGCAAATCGGTAAGGGAGTCTCCTTGCTCGATTCTTTGCATGAAGGGTGACTTGGAGCTTTAGTTCAGCACTCTGCTCATGGCATCATTCCCTAGGCTTTCGCAGGGCGAGCTCTTGTTTTTGTGCCTCTGATGGCGTTCCTCATCCTTTGAGAAAGATTCATTGAGGAGAGTCCTTGATCTGGGCCTATAGCTGCCATCTTGGTTGTCTTTGGAAGAGTGGTCGGAGTATGAGGAAGTCCTTTTTCGCCTTTCATAGCGTAGCCTCCTGCGAAGGCGATCTATTTCGCACTGCATGCTTCTGGTCTTTTCCTTGTGAGAGATGTAGTTCCCCCCTCAAGATTGGCTCCTGCTAGTATGTGTAGTATGTACACTAACCTCTCTATCCCCACTTCGTTCAAGGTTAAGGAAGAGGTCATGGTGCTGAGAGCCAACAGACTCCTCCCAGTTTGGCCTTGAGCCTACTATAGTTAAATGTTAAATGCCCTAAAGTTCAAGCTTTCCCATAGACGACGCCAATTGTAAGGACTGAATTTAGCTCGTGAGCCCCAAATAGCCCAGCACAATAATTTTGTAGAGAGTGGGCTCTAAAACTAGGCTTTTATGGGTTAGATAATATTTATTATGGGCCAAAAATAACAAGGAGACAAGGAAAAACAGAAGGCAACGACCATATTGTAAAAGGAAATTCTCCTCGGCCAAGTTCGAGGAGATTGGTTCTTGAATATATCACTATCAGACTTGTTTACAATTACATTTTTTTGTGCTACAGTATTTTTCTCTATTAATTTTCTGATCCCCTCTCTTTGGGGGACCTTTTATCTTATATAGACCCTCTCAGGTGATCACAGTCTTCCACTTGTTGATCATGCAGGCCTCCACTCAAGTGTCAGTCCCATCAGGCACCTTCCCAGAACCCTTGTGAGGAGCTGCAACTAAGGCAGCACTATTCAAGGGTATTTTTCACATAAATGTGACCAGGAGATTTGATAAGGTGCATTAAATGGGGTGCTAGCCACCATCCCCTCAGTGCATAAGGGCTAACCTTCACTCCTAGCTCACTTCTCTATAGTACGTCTTTCTTAGGTGGCGTACCGGTGACGTGGCCCCCCCTCCCCCCCCTAATCTGAGGGTGGAATCTCCTCGGAATTGCCCTTGCCTCCTCGGCGCTTGGCACAAAACGTGGCAATGCTACTTTACCAGATTGCTACACCCCACAGCAAAAGTGCTACAGTAACTGTGTATATATGTACGATATATTTTAATAATTTCTAGTTTCACTCCTTTTTTCTCTCTCTTCTCCATCTGCAGAACCAATGCATCTTCTCTCCCCCATCATGTTCTTCTTCCTCTGATACACACACTCCCACAAACACAAAATCAAAAATCAATCACAAAAATAAAAAATCAACCGCAAAATCGACCACAAACACCACAAAATCAACCACAAACACCACAAAATTAAACACACTCACACAAGGACACACCAACAGAAACAAAGAGAGTGGATCGATGCTTATGGATCGGCACTTGTGACGGATTTGTGCCTGTGGCAGATTGGCGCTTATGGTGGTTCTGCACTTGTGGCGAATCGGCGAGTATCGGTGCTTGGATCGGCGAGTGACCGTGATGGAGAGAAGAGTTTCAAATGAGAATGGAGAGAGTCTCGTGAGTGGAGAGAGAGAGTTTAAGATAAAATAATAAAAAAGTGAGGAAAATGATTATTTAAATAAAATAGATGATAGGATAGACAAACTGATGTAGGTGCTTTGTAAAAATGAGTGTGTATAATAAAAAAAAGTAGGTTTTTTTTTTTTTACAAAATAGACAGAAATTTTGCACTGACTGATGCGGTTTCTCTTAATCAGGGATTGTACAAACTGGCCTTGGGGTGCATTTTTGAACATTGTTTCAATTGTCAAATGAGGTGAAATTATGAAAGACAACTTTAACCAGTTGAAGGCCTATGCATTGCACAATTTTGGCCATGAAATGATAAATTATATAATTTTATTGAGAAATGATGAATATAAATTGAATAGAAGCCATAGCAATTAGACAAAGTAATGTAGAAACATGACTCTCATCGCACAGTTTTCGGGGCCTACCAATGATGGAAGAGGTATTTGCCTTTGAGAAATCGTTCTCATTCCTCGAAGACCTGTTCCACCATTGGTTAAATAAATTTATTTGGAGTAGAAGGGTTTGTTCACATGGCCAAGAATACTTTGACCAGGTATAGTTGTCAGCTCTTTTTACTGTGCCATCAAATCCTGTTTTCAGAAATTTATACAACCCAGATGGCATAAATTCATTGCCTCCCAAATTGAGAACCAATGGTATTTTATACTCCCCCGATTGACGTTGGAAAAACATATTTCTATCGCATTCAAGACATAGACAAGTAAAATTAATGGATTTACTTCCTTCTCAATTAATAATATGTACTATATAAATTTTAGAATATAAGAATAAGAAAGTGTACTTTGCTACTAAATTTCAAAATTAAATATTAGAAGTACTTGAGAACACTTTTAATCTTTACCTCAATTTTATTTGTGCCCAAGAAGTGTGGTCTCTCAATTAGTTTATATGTTTGTGTTCAAGGGAGAATAAGAGAGTGTCCAACACTCACATACAAACCATTTCATTCTCATACAAAATTCTGTATATTTCTCTCCTTATAACTGATTATCTAATTGGTACAGCCTTTGGGCCATTCTAATTAGGTTTTAGTATGTGGCTTAGAGTGAGACTAAAAGGGAACAAATAAGACACTAGCTCAATGGGCCTTAAGTTTTTCTGTCAACTCTTGACAAGTCCAAAATTATCATTAATTATATTTAATGTCACTATATAAATATAATTGCACTCTAGGGCTTATTAATAAATTATATCCCAAGACTTTATTATTTATGCAACCCCTTTATAAAATATTTGTAGTAATACAAAGCCATAAATGTAGACTGCCACTTTGACGATTAAACATCTTAATCCTTGAGTACTCGGTTTAATCATTTATATTACTCATCATATATTTATGAAATTCAATTTCATAAATATATACTTTAACAACTTCTTACTAAAGTGGTTAGGCCTAACACTCTGAATAACCGAACCCATTAAACTTATTTCAAGTGAATATTTTATATCTCCGTTAAGAGATCATAAATTTCATCTTGAGAATATATGTTCTATTAACACTAAATATGGCTACTCAATATACTGAGGTTTTGATCATGACTTTAGATCTCACTCATGATATATCAAAACAACCTACACTTCATGATCAAGTCCATTATTCTCTCAAGATTAAGAGTTCATGTATATAGAAGTCGTAAAATTTATTATTCATTTGACAGTCATTAGGAGAATAATAAATCTAACAGCGGTCCAGTTCAATATGTCTTAACTTTTAAAATATATCAACATATCAACTGGAAGTCTCCATTTCCATGATAAAGACAACTCATCTTAGTTGATATGTTATAGTTTTCGCAAATGAAATGCCCAATTTCATCACTGACTACGAACTAAAATTCTGAATTTACAAAGAACTTGTGACTTATATCTTTTGTAACTAAATCACATACTATACATCTCATGGACTATATGATAATGTCTAAATATTCATATTACCATTATTTTAGATAATAATAAAACAATTTTATAAGTCATAATATTAAGTCATACATGATGTCATACGTAATATCACATATAGCATTATACAATAGGATTTAAGGGCACTAATCCTAACTGTTGATAGGTCCCATAAATCGTGGGAGAGGAAAATCATCCATGAAGGTGACCCTCAAAGAAAAATCATAAAGTGTCACATCCATGAGGGTGACCCTCAAAGGAAAATCATCCACCTCGTATAGAGCGTTATTGTTGTACACATGAGTTATGCTTGTGCCACAAAAAATGGCACAACTTTGTGTCATAACTCGTTATGTGGCTAGTGAAAGAATGTCTGTAGGTCATGTGAGGATATATTTTTACCAATTACAACTCGCCACGTGGCGAGTTGTGACACAAGGTTGTGCTATTTCTAATAGCATCAAGAGCACTTTTAGTGCCACAACAAAAGGCACAACTAATACCACAATTCGTTGTATGACGAATTATAGTTGATGAAGAGATGATAATAAGTCCATATAAAAATACCCCTCTGCTGATCATAATTAGCCACGTAGACAAATAGTGGCATAAGTTGATGAAGAGATGATAATAAGTCCATGTAAAAATACCCCTCTGCTGATCATAATTAGCCACGTAGACAAATAGTGGCATAAGTTGTACTTGTGTTGTGGCACTAGACTTTTTGGTGGTCTCAGCATTCTACTTTGCACATAGATGACGACGGTTTTGTCGAGTCATTCTGGTTTTGTACTTTTGTTACTCGGTCAATACCACTGAGGGTTTTTTTAATATTTTATTGAGAGAGAGAGAGAGAGAGTTCGGTGATACTGTGAGAGGAGGGAGATAGTGGAAAAAAATGGGTGATTGGATGTGATTTGACAAGTAAATAGTTTAACTAATAGGACTTTAATTAATTTATTACCCCTATGTATATACTTGTACAAAGCATTGTGAGGTTTTTTGGTCTTTTGCCAAGTAAATAGTTATTAGAAACGGAGAGGGATAATATGCAGTCACTGATCATGAAGGTTTTTTGGTCTTTTGACACGTAAATAGTTATTAGAAAAAGGAGGTGGATAATATGCAGTCACTGTTCATGAAGGTTTTTTGGTCTTTTGACAAGTAAATAGTTATTAGAAAAAGGAGAGGGATAATATGCAGTTAGTGTCCATGGAAACATCCAGTCGGCATGTTTTACATGTAAGGAGGTTCCTCGTGTCTTAAAAGAGAATAAAACATAAAGAACTCAAAAGCCCAAAAGAGTTGAAAGACCAACCATTACCATCAAGCCAACAACCGCCCAAAGATCTTATCTTAGTAGCTTCCTTGATTCTATTGTTTATTCATTTTTTCCAATCACCTACTTCAGCTTCTCTGCCTATATATACATGCATAGCTCTCCCATTTTTTTCTGTGCAACCAAACAACTTCTTGAGCTCTTTGTCAACCAAATCATCCTATATTCTTGTAATTTGCATTCATCCTCTACCAAGCAATCTTGTAAGTAACCTCTCTTTCACAGTTTCCTTATTTGTTTAGTGTATCAAAGATTTGTATATTCCAACTGTGGTGTATAGAAATATTAGAAAGTCTACCTTGAGATTCTCTTCTAGTAATAACTAATAAGCACACAAGCCTACAACAACACACACAACACAACCCAAAACAGCTCCCTCCTGACTCCTTTCGAGCACCCTAAGCTAGCATAACACGGCTCCTCTCCCTTCCACTCTATCGTCCTCTTCGTCTTCTCCCCCGAACGGCTAACAATAGCTGAATATATCTTTTATTAACATTTCCTTTCCAATTTTGTTTTTGTTGCTTCCGGTATTGATATAATTAATTAGTTTCCTCTTGTTACAGCAGGGAAAAAATGCATCGGCTTAATCTTTCTTTTGCGCAACAAGAATGGTAATCTTTCTTTTTCTTAATTTAATTTGTGAAAGGCTTTTGGGCCTTTTTTTTTCGAAATGTTTGTCAAAATAAAATTGTTTGAAATTTAATTGAAGAAATGGCGTTTTTGATGTTGATGTGGTGTTTTAAAAAAAAATAAATAAATAAATAATGGTGCATCTAGATCTCGTAGGCAAGAGGCAAAAAGAATTAAATAGATCTCAACGGAGAGAGCATCCCATATTTTTTTAGAATAGTATTGGCATTTAATTTAAGTGGTGTATGTTTGATTATTAGGTTTGAGACTTGCAACACTTGTTTGTATGTCATTTGGAAAGGAATTGTGTCCTTTGATGTAAAACTGAGATAATTAAAAGTAAAGATAGTCTTTTTCGTCCTTTCCTTGTTGGCACTTTCGAAACAATGTGTGGTCATTTGGAAAAAGATTTTTTTTTCCCTTGTCCAATCCTATCGCTGTTGGAAGGGAGAAAGTACACTTGGGTACGTAGAAATACTAAAACAGATGCTGGTATTACGATACATGGTATACTTTCTCTCTTTTGAGAGTCTAACACTCTAACTACAGTGATCATCCACCTAGGATGGGACCCTCAAAAGGAAGAACTATATAATAACTAAGGTATGTGATTTGGTAACTCGGACATCATCTGTATCTATATAATACCTAGTAAGCACACGAGCCTACAACAACGCACACAACACAACCCAAAATAGCTCCCTCCTGTCTCATCCTTTTGAGCACCCTAAGCTAGCATAACATGGCTCCTCTCCCTTCCACTCTATCGTCCTCTTTGTATTCTCCTCCGAACGGGTAACAATAGCTGAATATATCTATTATTAATATATCTTTTCAAAATTTGTTTTTGTTGCTTCCAGTATTGATATGATTAATTAGTTTCCTCTTGTTACTGCAGGGAAGAAATGCCGTTGCTTTTGGACGCTAAACTTGCTGCTCAAATACTGAGCTTGATCATCCTCATCATCGCTCTCATCCTTGCACTACGCAAGTTTGCAACTAACAACACTGGTAGTGGTACCCAAACGCTTCCTGGCGGCGACAGCGCTACCATCAGCAGCGGCCAAGACAATATCCAACTCGTAGCTCTGAACGTCTCCCCTGCCTGATGAGACTGCAATATACTATATTGCCATGTAGGCTTCATCGTTATAGCTTGTTTTGGAGAAAATCACCTTCATGCTTTAATTAAGTTGGTTAGTCAATTAGTTTCAATTACGTGAAATAAACTTTTTACGAGGTTTGCAGTTTGCTGCTTGTTGTGTATTATATTCATATTTTGTTCATTTCCTTTCTTTCTTTTCTTTTTTTGGATTAATTCTGCTATACTTTGTAATATGCTGCGTTTGATTGAGTAATGAAAAGGTGATTTTACTCCAAACCTTCCTGGTTGTGTATATTTCTCATTGTTTTTGTACAAGTCATGCACTGGGTTTACTCCAAAACTTGCTTCTTTTGGTTTTTTGGTGCAGAAAAACGTGCTGAGGTTTTTGATACTGAATTCCTACTTCATTCATTTTTTATTAATTAGATTTTTTTTTTCTTTAAAAAAAAAAGTGTGGATTTGGGCTTTATCTTTCTATTGATCGTTTGAGAAGTTTTCATACAGGAAATTGATTTGGGCCTCCAAATCCTTAACTTCCATTTTGGGCTCTCAAAAAATCAAAATAAATATATGGATTTGGATGGATCTAAATGAAAGCCCCAAACCAAAATGGAAAGGAGAGTCCAAACCTAAAAATATCTATATATGGAAAGAGAGGTCACTTTTTTTAATTTTCGTTTTTGGCATGGTTCCAAGTGGTTTCCCTAATTGCCAATCAGCGATTATGATTTAAGCATATCCAAATTGCTCTTTCGGATAATTATTAGAGAGAAAAAAAAATTGCTCTTTGGGATGATGGGTTGTCTTTTGGTTATGTTTGCCTTTTGTCCATTTGACATCTACTCTTGTCTTTGATTACTCTTTGGGATGATGGAGTAATGTTATTATATGCATAAACTATTTTACAACATTTTTACAAATAATTGATGTGACAAATTTTTACTGTTTCTTATTTGGGCCCACTACTATTATCATATTTTTACTCATCAATAACCAATCATTGCATCAATAATTTATAAAATAGTTTGTGACTTTAAATTTTTCTTAATTATGCCGTACGAACTATCCTTACCAAATGCCAGATTTGGGTGGTGGACATAAAATAAAATACAATGCAAGTTCATAAAACTTGGGAAGTGATGGATTTATTGCGTGGCCTATAAACAGAGAATCCAGTTCCAAAATTTTGGGTTGAAATGAACACAAGAGGATTCATAAGCCCAAAAAATTATCATGTCTTACAAATTATTTTTTAACCCAACTAGTATGTATGCTTTCGGTTAGGTGTAGAGGTTATAGAGGGTAGGATTTGGATTGAGAGTCTTGTACCAATTATTGTTGAGCCTGACATGAATTTAGGCTGGGTATATTGATTCTTAATCAGGGATTGTACAAACTGGCCCAAGGGGGGCACTTTTTAACATTGTTCGATTTTCAAAATTATGTGAAATTATGAAAGACAGCTTTAACTGATTGAGAGCTGACGGGACTGACGATATTAGTACCGACGACAAAACATCACAGACGAATAACTGCAGCAGACGACAAAGCTCATGAGGACGAGGATACCATACACGAAGGCAGGCGAAACAGCTGGAGCATTAAGTGTTACCCATAAATACCCCAGGCTGGATAAAACAGCTATACCTCCCGTTGGAGGAGAATTAAAGCCTTACTATTAAGTGAAAGGCGTTACTTGAAGCAGTATTAAAACCACCATAAATGCTACAACGGCTAGAAGGCCAAGGGGAAATATATAAACCCTCCAAAGAGGCACCAGAAAAAGGTACGAAAAATATAACAGCACATCCGTTCTTTCTTGTTCTAAGTATAATTTTCAAAACAAAAAAAAAACTGACTTAAGCATCGGAGCTGTGTTGGCAGGCACCACACCGGTGACCACGTTTACAGGTTTGCCCGTCATCCCCACGTCAAGGACAAGGTTCAGGCTTTTTCCTTCCAATCTCACTGCTTCTTGACTGACGAAGTCGCGCTTCATCAAGAGCCATGCATTGAACGATTTTGGCCATGAAATGATGAATTATAGTATAATTTTACTGAGAAATAATGAATATAAATTGAATAGAAGCCATGCTACAAGTGGTAATTAGATAAGGAACGGTAGAAAGTAGAAACATGACTTCTAAAACCCAATAAAGATCGATAGGAAATGAAGGCAAGGTAGATAATAAGAAGGCAATGACCAACAAAAAGAATATTAGAGAAGAACCTATCACATAAACATTCAGGAACAAAATGAATCACATAAGCTCATGAATAGACACATATAGATAACAACAGTAATGTACAATGCTTCATAACTGAATATGTATAAACAAAAGTATATTTAGTAAAAATTAAACAATCATTCAAATGTCAATACATATAAAATAATAATAAACAACAACTAAATACATGTGTATATATTGATTATTATAATAATAAATAATATATTATAAGGAATTTAAAAAAGAAAGCAATGGAAATAATAAAAAAAAAATAAAACAAAGAAAATACAAATATCTGGAAAGTGTTAAAAACTTATGGGTAGCCGGTGTTAGGGGCATAGATAGAGCACTGCACAAGTACAAGCACAAGCACAAGCACGGAAGCTTCACAAATTGAGGGGCACGGCGCCAATGAGTCACATAATGACAATGACATAGGGACAAAATTGAGTCACTATTTCTTGTCTAAATTTGAACACATATTACTGCAAAACTTTTACTTTTAAACTGATAACAAAGCTTCGATTGAATGTCAATTTAAGAGTGTTCAACAATCAAGACACTTCGAATTTTTTATGACAAACCTGAAACAAATAAAAACGTTAAACAACATTAGAAATATATTATTGAGTTATAAGCTGAATAGACAATTATAGATTACAAAACTTTTTTGTCACATGATTTAAATAATATGAAATTGGTGTCATTGAAAATTGATGATGCCGAAAATCGTCAGTAAGCGACACGATCCTCACATGCTCCCGATATTGAACCTGCATAACACAAAAGTTGAAAACCTTAAGAAGAGTACCAATGTGGTAACGGTCAAATACCCTCTAATAGTCAAGTTAGAGAAATCTCTTGTTTGCAACTCTAGAATACCAGAGCTGAGGTGAATAATGCGTACCTTAATTTGTGAGGGTTTTTGGGTATTTATAGTAGTATAGGGTTGACATCTGTGCCTTGGCTATGAAGTCCTTTCCTTCTAGGAGAGAACCTCTTGAATTTTGCATATCTCTTAGAGCTTCTTTCCTTATAGGAGTTTCCTTGATTATGGTTAGGCATGTGGCACAAAATATCTCTTTATATACGTATGCGAGGAAATCAAGTAAGGCCACGTCAGACTCATCGGAGATTCATTCATCCCCTTCAGCTTACTACCTTCAGCTTATTGTCTTCAGCTTACTACCTTCAGCTTACTGTCTTCAGCTTACTACCTTCAACTTATTATCTTCAACTTACTACAGTCAGCTTACTGTCTTCAGCTTACTACCGTCAACTTACTGTCTTCAGCTTACTACCGTCAGCTTACTGTCTTCAGCTTATCCCCTTTAGCTTATCTCCTTCAGCTTACTTAAAGTACAGTCGTCAGCTTTGGGATAAAGTTGTAGACTTTACACTACTGTCGTCTGTCATGAATAGTGCCAACAGCATTGTTATGTACGTCGCCTTTTGTTTTCGTCATGGGTTAATTACAAAATTATATTTATCAAAAATTAAATTTTAATAATTTTCTAACAGTATTAAGATTACCTTCAATGACCACCGCGCACCCTTGATGCAGTGGTCACTCCACAAGTATAAACACTTGTGAGGTGTGGGTGGCAAGGGCCAGAGTTCAAGTCTCTAGGAGAGAACTTCACACACATATACACTTAGATTATGTTAGAGTAGAAATTCTATCTTGTTAAAAAAAAAAATATCACCTTCAATGGAGATTAAGAAGGCCACCATTTGGTAATGATAAATTATTATATCAAGAGAAAAAAGATAACGTTTAGAATACGCGTCAACAAAGGAAGAAAAATAAATCTTAATAACCATTAAAAACATGCCAAATGTCATAATTAATTCAATTTAATTATCAGATAAGTTAAGTCGGTTGGGTCAAGTGAAATTTCATTAATCTGCCACCCACTTTAACCCATTTGATCAACCAACCCATGGCCTTTCTGGTCAGGTCGAACAAGTAGGCCATTTTCTTAAAGTTACATTGAAGTCTTGAATTTACGTTGATGATCACTCTTTAATTACCAAATCAAAATCAGTAAATCTAGATTCTCAAAAAAGAAAAAGAAAAGAGATTAGTAAATCTAAAGTTACCGTAATTTTTACAAAATATTTCACAATAACTAAGACAAAAAGTTGTGAATAGTATATGATAAAGTGGTGTCAATAATAGGATCAAATAATAATTAATAAAAATCCATCAACTCAATAAGAACTATGGTTACATTCTAGCATTATTGAATCAAAACAATTCATGGGGTACAAAAAGGAGTGTCAAAATAACTAAATAATAATAAGGGTAAAATATGAGAAATTATTAGGTTCATCGAAGGACGGCTAAAGTGGTTATTTTTAGTCCTTCCAACTAATAATATAATACTATTTATGCAAATATAACATCACTTGGTATTTTTTTTTTTTTTTTTAAGAAATTGACTCACACATATGCATATATGATATTACAATATTTTCACAATACCTTCATTTTTAGATGTTGTAAATCAGTCTGATATATTATTATATATTTTATAGAAATGTTATCTTTGTAATATTTTCATAACAAATTTTAGTTGACAAGTTGTTACTGATTTTAAAATAGACCCATGATTGATATCACCTTTTTATCCATTAATAGTAGTTTACCTATAATTTGTTGTGAAATTAATGTGAAAATGTTATGGACTTAGCTTTTTTTTTTTTTTTTTTTTTTTTTTTTTTTTTTTTCTGATCTATAAGAAGCTAAGATCTCAAAAATTGTGAAAATATTGTGATAACAACAAGTATTACCACATTTTCACAAAATATTTATTTTTATTTGTGGTTGGTCACAGTCTAATTTTTATTATTTTATTTAAACCTATAAGAAATTAACACCTCAATAATAGTGAAAATATTGTGAAATTTGTTGTGTCAGTATAACAATATATATGCAAGCTCATATAAATATTTTTTAGAAAAAAAGAGCACAAACCAATGACTAAAAAAATATATATATATATGAATAGTACATATTGAACAAACCAAAAGTACTTTAGCTTTTATACATTCACCCAACAAGTGTCACAATATTTTCACAAAATATTTATTTTTTGTTGTGGTTGGTCAAAGTCTCATATTTTATTATTTTATTTCGACCAATATGAAATTAACATCTCAATAATTGTGAAAATATTGTGAAATATGTTGTGTCAGTATAACAATATATATGCCAGTTGATATAAATATTTAAAAGAAAAAAAATACCAAAAAAAAAATGTAGCTACAGTGCCACTTGAACAAACCGAAAAGGCACTGTTTGCGCATTGACGCTTTTTATATATACTAGGTAGGGTGGTATGTGTAAGGTATGTGCTACCTCTTAAGTGAGAAAATTAAAATAAAATTTATATTTGAAGAAGTATGAAACTGTATACATAAAAAAATATATGTCATACAAAATTAATCTTATTCGTATAAGAATTTTAATAGCTAATCACACACAAAGTTATGGTAACTGTAAGGACACAAATCAAGCCTTGGGCCCAAGTACGTGACAGGGTCGGCCCAAACGGCCTATACAATAGAATTTGTAAAGAGTGGGCTTGAAACCTAGACTTCTTGGGACGATAGAAAGCAATGGCGTTGGGCTAGGTCCGCTGTAAGCGTGCAACGAGCTGATGTAGTGACTTTGGCTTTCCTTGGACGTGGGCCGAGAATTCTCTGTCCTTGCTTCCTTTGCACTATTTGGGAGGAAGGTCTTCTCTGTGGAAAAATTCAGATCCCCTCTAATGGCCTCCCTTTCTCTATTTATATTCCCCATTTTCTTGTCCCTGCTCATGGAGCCATAAATGCAGATCCCTTTCTCATCCATAGTCTTCTTGGGAACCTCCCATTATGGCCATAACGCTGATCACCGTCCCCTCAGAGGTCACTTCCCCATTAATGCGGCCAGACGGGTAGGTGTGGAGTCATTAATGCGGTGGTGGCAGCTTTATGCAAAGCACTTCCTGCTCGTCTTCCTCCTCGGCGTCCCATTGGAGTGTAACATGGCTTGTTGAGCCTCAAGAGTCCTTCCCTGGGCGTCATGTTGCACACTTCGGCCCTTGTTCTCGTGGTCCGAGGAGGCACTCTCCTCGGACCTTTCTTGATTGGCTACTGGCCTGGTCAGTGGGCCCCTAGGCCCTTTAATTTAGGTGACCCTATTCCTGCCTCGCGGCCCTTTGCTGAAGTTAATGTCCTCGGACAAGGCCCAAGGCCTATATTGGTGTTTTGATATTTCTACCCCCATAATAGCCCCTCAAAAATTCATTCGTCTCCCATCCGAGGAGGGGAATGAGTTTTTGACCTGCGAACATCTTCACGTGATCCCTCAAAATTTGCACGTGCGAAGTTCCCCCGCGCTTTCTAGATGGGCTCCTGACGCTTCGTGATACGCAATGCTTGCATTAATTGCACTGAGTAACTCTCTGTCACCCACGTTCAACGGTGAGATGTGGATCCAATGGCTCAAGTTTATTCCCAAAAATTCGAGTGGGACATTCTTCGCAAACCGCCGCCTTTCAATCATTCAAAATGCTTTGGTAGTCGTGATATTCACGATTTCTTCCAAAAAGCAAACATATTCTGGAGGTATCCAATTTCTCTCTCTCTTTCAAGAAGCTCTCAAAGTTTGCACACCTTTCTCCTATAAGTTTTTCCTCTCTTCGAACCTTCTTCTCCTCGGCCGTCAACCCTTCTTCCTTTTCTCTGTAACTCTTTACCTCGATTTTCAACTCAATAGGTAGATTTAAGTGTCTAGTTGATACGGCTTCTGGCATAGAAGGATTCCGAGCCAAATATCACATTCCTCCAGATGTGGGTCTGGAATACTGCCCCCCAGAGGCCGTAGCAGATTCTAAGAAAGAGGGGCAGGTTGTCATCCCTATAATCGCCTTCCTAAAGGGGGGGATGACACTCCCTATGAGGGAAGTGAGCAGCGAGTACCTTCGTAACCATAGGTTGTGTCCTGATCAATGCACTCCCAATATGTTTAGGATATTAGATTGCATCGATGCTCTGAACGAGCAGATGGGTCTGCGCCTCACATGGCGCGACGTCATTTACTTGTACGAGTGCCACCGGCTGAGATGTAGGCTATTACCTTAAGTCGAGGTCTAACGCCGTCAGGCTTATTTCCTGTCTACCCAAGTCCAATAAAGGCATGAAGGATGATTATCTCATCACCACTAGGAGGTGGCATGATGGTCCCCATTGCCCAGTGAGTGAGGGGCAGCCAGGTGTGATTCTCTAGGATTTAGAAGTTTTTGGTTTTTCCTTTTTTTTTTTTTTTTTTTAAGTTTTGCCCCTTTTTGCTCCTCTTGGTAGATTCGTTGCCATTTGATGCTTTCTTTACTTGATTTGTCGTTAGTATCTGTTGATACCTCATTTTGCAATCCGCATTTAACCTCACTTGGAGGGTAAAAGGGTAATTTCACCTTGAAAATATGCATCTTGATTTTGGTCATTAGATCCTTAATCTCATTTCACCAAAATAATTTTGATGTTGTAACGATTAAATCGACTGGTTATAAGCCCTAATCGGACCATCAGATTGAAAGTTATCATCAAATCAAGTTTTAATGGCCGAGATGCACTATCACAAATTGAGTTTGACGTTATGTGATTATGAACAATTGATTCTAATTGGTTATAATTATAATCAATTTGAAATTAATGATGTGTCATAATTTGATTGGTTATGACTACATTTTATGGTAAGGTTGCATACACCTAATTAATTAGATAGTTAAACATTAATTATTCATTTGTGCAATTATCTTTTAATTAGGGTAAATTTGGAACTAATTAGGTCTGAAATGGGAGTGATTGGAGCCTATTAATGTTAATTGGAAACTAATTTGGGACCTATTAATGTTAATTGTGCTGAAACCGTTTTTCTAAGAAATGACCTCTGCTCACAATTTCATTGATATCTCTCAGAATATTTTGAATCTGTGAATGAGGTTAATTTTCCCAGAAACTAGACATCCGGGGCTTCAATTTGAGCACAAGAACGACATAATTCCGATCAAAATTGAGTCAGATATGAGTTTTCAAAGTTGGCTCTACAGGCTGTTACAGCAGCTACGGGAAAACCGAATTTTGACTTGCTCCTCACTTCTACAAATCTCTCCATTTAATGCACCAAATTTCCCCAAAGGCTAAAATGAGGTCTAGGTTCATGATTCATTTTCAACCCTCATTAATGGCCTTCCATTCATATTTCCTCTACTACTACTATATAAACCCCTCTCTCCTTCATTCCAAGACACGGAAGAACCCCCCTTTCTTCTCCTTTCTTGAGTTCTAGGAAGTTGAGTAGTCTTGTCATATTTTGGTCTTTTTGAGACTCAAAATATTGAGTGAGACTTACTCTTCCTCTCCTAACTCTCCTTTTCCTCCACCCATAAGACCTCCCTCAAGAGTCTCCTCATCCACCATATGGATCTAGCATGAAGGTATAATTTTTTTCCCTAACTTGTTTTTTGTGTTGCCATGATAGGAATTTAGGATTAAAGCATTATAGTAATTGTTTAAATTCCCTTGAATATGTTTGAATGTTCTTAAATATTCTTAAGTGTTCATCACATGTTCTTGGTTGTTCATCACATATTTATACATAACACTAGTTTTAATCTTAAAATCACATAAAAAATATGAAAAACATGTTTGTTTAATAATTCTTTCAAATCCTTGAATCTAGGATGTCACCATACACACACATTCACTAGAATTTATTTTTCAACCCAAATGCCATGCTTAATAAATTGAATTAGGGTTCATCACATGCACACACCTTAAATTCAACATACAAATTGATTGACATATTGGATGATATGATATGAATGTTGGCCACCATAGTCTAGAAGACCGGTTTTACCGAGCAAGGTGGGTGCCTAACACCTTCCCACTTTGTAACATAGCCTCCGAACTTAGATCAAGGGTTAGTAGATCAAATGCTTGTCCATGTAATTTTCAATTTTTAGATTGTAACTAGGAAACAAAGCCATGTACTTTTTCTTAGATTGTATATAGGACCAAAGCCATGTAATTTTCCTATGACCAATGTAAATTCAATTGAAAATTAATAAAATGATGAAATTTTCAATTTTGGTTTTCTTATTTTTCTAATAATTAAATAAGTGGCGACTCCATTGTAAAACCCTTAATCTAAAGGGAAAAATATAACTAGTCGAACCTCCATTTTGAGAGGCAATAACACGACTCCACCCATTCACGTGGGTCTGGCCCAACTCATTATAAAACGGGCCGGGGGCGCGGTTTCTCACAGTATCTAACCATGTTTGGTTCCTTTGCTGTCTTTCTTGCAGACAAACGGCATACATCTCCTCGCTTGGGCGAAGTCAACATTTTGGACCTTAATAGGGTTCTGAGATCTGAGGTTTTTGTAAACGGAGACCTGCAGGTGAGGGCCACCCACCTCATATTGGGGTACGAACCCATATCGAAGGTTTTTGGCGAGGTTGAAGACACTATCCTCGCAGGTGACCAGAGACGCGCGAGGATAGACGTCCGCTACCCCAAATTCCTTGCCCCTCGCGCTATACCTGACGGATTGTCCACCATCCTCTACGGTCGGACCATTGAAGCCATCCCCTTGGCAATGAAATGGGAAGACCAACTCGTCCAAGGAGAGTCCGCGGCTTCCCCCCCATCCCTTGACAAAGAAATAGACCGGTTCCACTTGGAGGAGGCCGAGAGACCTTTGGAGCACCATGTGGTCACCATTTCGGACAAAGAAGAGGATCACTTGGACAGGAACTCCGACATTGAAGGCTTTGTTATTGCCCGACCAGAAGATTCCTCTGAGGAAGACGACGACATGTCGACTTTGAGGACTCTTTTCGCCAAAATGAGGGGAGCTCAGATCTCCAAGAAGGACGCCTCTAGGTCCCAGCCGAAGCTGCCCTCGCCTCCCCCTCCATCCGACCCACTCCCTCCTCCCCCCAATGTTCCAAAGAAGAGGAGGAACAAGAGTGAGGAGGAGGACAGGTGTTAGGACATATGTAATTCAAGTCTGTGAACATATGTCGCTATTTTATATAATTGGCTTATCCTTAGACAAAACGCACTTTACTTGTAATTGGGTAGATTTAGGATAGGTTTAACACTTCAAGAAATAGTGTTTCAAGATCTAGTGTTGAAGTCATCAAAGTCTGTCCAAGACACAAGCAAGGAAGTGCCAGTTTTTAAATCTCGACACCTACCTCGACACATGCATCTATCGAGATTTAAAGAAGCTGTTTTTCCCGAGCCTCGACAGCTTCTCGACACCTCTCGACACCTCTATCTGTCGAGAATTAAAGAAAACAGATTTCCAGTTCTGTTTCAAGTCCAATCCGTGAGTATGTCTTTGGGACTTCTTTTCTCCTAACCCTAGACATATAAAAGGATTATTTTAAGGGCCGTCAATAAGGATGCAAGTTGCACATTCATTCAGAACTTCTTGTTCATGCAATTTGTGATCTGAAAGACAAAGTTCGTGCCCTAGTTCATCTCTGATGATTTGAAGAACTTTGCAGCCAACATTCTTCTTCCTCAAGTTGGTGAGTGAGTCACGTACTGGGATTCGTGCAAAGGAGTAAGCCGCGTACTGGGATCCGCGCATCAAATTGGTTAGTCACGTACTTGGGAGCCGTGCATTGAAAGGAGAAACTGTCACTACAGAACAAGTCCAATTGGGTATTGGGGTAAGAGTTCAACTGTAGGTTGGTAAGGTACTGGGATTCCTTGCTTGTAACTGCTTGTTGTGATAATAGTGGAGTTTTGGGAGTGGTGACCTTAAATCACCGGGTGGGGTTTTTGCCGTCAGGTTTTCCCCATTCGTAAACAAATCACCGTGTTATTTATTTTCTGTTGCATTACTTAGTTTGGTGATTTGTTTGTGCTACCACGTGATATTGCATGTTAATCTGATTAATTAATAACTGGGCTAATTTAATTAATCGAAGTTATCACAAGGGGTCAATGCATTTGTGGCCTGGCAATAGGGAGAGGGAGAAGAAACAAAAGCAACAAAAGCAGCAACAACAACAGCAACAACAACAGCAACAGCAAGTTGCAAAGGGTGGGGGGCGAGCCTCATCCGTTGAAAGCGCGGAGATCTATGGGCAAGCCGAGGTCTGCCAAGGGGACTCCGTCTGGTCCCCCGCGCTGGAGGTGGACGGGGCTTCGATACCTCTCGAGGCGAGCATAAAGGACTTTTAGAGGGGTCACGCCTCTCATCTGGCCAATGCCCTAGAGCAGCCCCTCCTCCTGCCAAGGGACATGGAGGACTTGGGGAAGATGGGTCGGACGCACCTCTTTCTTTCTCTCAAAAGGAACTTGGGCCTGGTACGCGCTATCCCGTTACTTTGTTGTCGTTATTTTAGCATTAGCGCATTTCACTTTCATGTTTACTGTGTATCCATCGAAACTTTTCTACGCAGGCCATCTAGGAGGTTTTCGCTGCCGAGGATCTGGTGGGGCATTACCAGAATCAGGTGGGCGCTGAGCAGGCGGCCAAGGTGGAGGTCGAGAAGGAATTAGGTTGCGCCGAAGCCAAGAAGGGCGACTTGGCTGCGAAGCTCATCCAGGAGCAGAGTGAAAGGAGAAGTGCCAACGCCGGCCTTAAGACTACGGAGGCCAAGGTGGAAAGCCAATGCAATCTACTGCATCAGAGGGACAAGGCGCTGTCCAAAGCTGGGCAGGAGATCTCGGACTTGAAGAGGCAGCTTGCCCAGGCCAAAAAAGCGGCTCATACTATAAGAGAGACTGTGGAGGCCACCACCAAAGCCGTTTATAATGAAGGGGTCGAGGCAATGAAGAACCGCCTGACGAAGGAGTTGGCTGAGCTATGCAGGGAATACTGCCAGCAAGTTTGGGCGGAAGCCCTAAACGCTGCAATGGTCCCTGTCAACTCCGAGTGGAGGGCAACAGAGAAGGTCTGGTATCCCAAGGATATCAGATTTATCGAAGACGCTTCTGCCATTTTGGTCACTCTTAAGACTGCGGCCTCGTCGCTGCCTCCCTCCTCCTAGGGGCAAGTCCTCCCTGCCAAAGTGGCCGAAGCGGGGTCCGACGAGCCAGCCGGCCAGGTTGTACTTCCTCCCAAGGCTAAAGACAAGGGGAAGCAGGCCCAGGTTCTGCCCGAGGCTGTGAAGAAAGGAGCTGAAGTGGAGGGACAGACCAAGGAGCCCTCGGCGAAGCTGGGAAAGGACCCTCCACTGAAGATAAAGGGATAGGCCACCTCGGGCTCCTTCTTTGTGTAGTTTTCTCCCTTAGGGAGTTTGTCATTAGTCACTTACCTTGTAATTTTTATTTCTAGCTTTGATGTAAACAGTTTTTAATGAATTTTAGTGTTTCGGTTTTGATAATGTAACTTTCGTGATGGATTATGTTTATTGCCGTATAATTTGCCTTATTGCATGTGGACCCCGACATAGTTAGGTTAACAAATAAATGGCTAATTGCGCATCAGCGTGTTTGAAAGTCAAGGTAGGAGCAGCATCTCCATAGGGGCGAAGTGCGTGTAAAATTTGATTGTGTGTAGTTTAACACTCAGTTAAAAATAAAATGGATGTTTAAATTTTCCTAAGGCCGGAGGTTCGAGGACCTGGCGTAGCCTAGGTTAACGTTAACACTCAGTTAAAAATAAAATTGATGTTTAAATTTTCCCAAGGCCGGAGGTCCAAAGACCTGACGTAGCCTAGGTTGGCATTAATACTTAGTTAAAAACTAAAATGGATGTCAAATTTTTCCAAGGTAAAAGGTCCGAGGACCTGGCATAGCCTAGGTCGGCATAAACACTTAGTTAAAAATTAAAACGGATGTTAAATTTTCTCAAGGCAGAAGGTCCGAGGACCTGACGTAGCCTAGGTTGACATTAATACATAATCTAAACGAATTGTATGTTAAATTTTCCCAAGGCAGAAGGTCTGAGGACCTGGCGTAGCCTAGGTTGGCATTAACACTTAGTTAAAAACTAAAATGGATATTAAATTTTCCCAAGGCAAAAGGTCCGAAGAACTGGCATAGCCTAGGTTGACATTAACACATAATCTAAACAAATTGTATGTTAAATTTTTCCAAGGCAGAAGGTCCGAGGACCTGGCGTAGCCTAGGTTGACATTAACACTTAGTTAAAAACTAAAACGGATGTTAAATTTTCCCAAGGCAGAAGGTCCTCAGACCTGGCGTAGCCTAGATTAGTATTAACACTTAGTTAAAAATTAAAACGGATGTTAAATTTTTCCAAGGCAGAAAGTCCGAGGACCTAGCATAGCCTAGGTTGACATTAACACTTAGTTAAAAACTAAAACAGATGTTAAATTTTTCCAAGGCAGAAGGTCCGAGGATCTGGCGTAGCCCTGACATTAACACTTAGTTAAAAACTAAAACGAATGTTCAATTTTCCTAAGACAGAAGGTCCGAGGACCTGGCGTAGCCTAGGTTGACATCAACACATTTGTTTGGCAATAGAGAATGACATATTAATAATTAGCATGACACAATGATGCCCAAACGCATGGCGTGTACGCCTTTCATTAATAATAGTACATTCGAAGGTTATTTACATTCCAAAGCCTTATTACAAGTTTGTCTTCTAAATTGGCGAGGTAATACAACCCTATGCCGGCCACCGAGGTTATGCGGTAGGGCCCCTCCCAGTTTGGCCCCAATTTTCCCCATGTTGGGTCTTTAGCAGTTCCGACAACTTTCCTCAGTACTAGGTCTCCAGGGGCAAGGGGCTTGGATTTCACGTGAGAATCGTACCCTTGCTTGAGCTTTTGCTGGTAGCAAGCTAGCCGGACCATAGTATTCTCTCGCCTCTCTTCTATCAAGTCCAACCCCTTCTACAGCAGGGCGTCATTGCTGCCTAGGGCGAAGGAATGAGTCCTCATCGTTGGAAACCCTATTTCCAAGGGGATTACGGCTTCAGCACCATAAGCCATCGAATAGGGCGTCTCCCCCGTTGACCTTCAAGGAGTAGTTCGGTAAGTCCATAATACGTGTGGCACCTCCTCCACCCACCTGCCTTTAGCATCGTCTAGTCTTTTCTTGAGCCCATTAACTATTGACTTGTTGACCGCCTCGGCCTGGCCGTTCCCTTGCAGGTAGGCTGGGGTGGAGTACCTGTTTGTATTGCCGAAGTCTCCGCAATACTTTATGAAGGCCTTGCTGTCAAACTGCAGTCCGTTGTTTGAGATAAGAGTACGTGGGATCCCAAACCTGGTGATGATGTTTTTCCAGACGAATTTCTTCGCATCCACGTCTCGGATGTTCGAGAGGGGCTCGGCTTCTACCCACTTAGTGAAATAGTCTGTCCCGACGAGCAACCACCTTTTGTTCCCTGCTACCTTTGGAAATGGCCCCACTATATCTAAGCCCCACTGTGCAAACGGCCAAGGGCTGACCAAAGGGTTAAGGACACCCCCCGGCTGGTGGATGTTGGGAGTGAATCTCTGACACTGATCGCATTTTCTCGCGTAATCCTGTGCCTCTCTTTGCATATTCGGCCATCAGTATCCCTGCGTAAGGGCTTTATGGGCGAGTGACCTTCCGCCCGTGTGGCTGCCACATATTCCTTCATACAGCTCCTCTAAGAGCTGCTCTGTCCCTTTCGAGTGCACACACAATAGATAGGGTCCCGAAAAGGATCGTTTATAGAGCTTCTCATCCTCGAATAGCTAAAACCGCAGAGCCTTTCTACGGATCTTGTCGGCCTCAGACTTCTCTTATGGCAGAGTGTCATGTTTAAGGAAAGACACTATAGGGTCCATCCAACTAGGTCCCAATCTGACCTGGTGGATCCAGAGGGTATCACAACCTGGTCCCGCTGGCTTAAATAGGTCTTCAATGAGGATGACCCGAGGAAGGCCCTGAGCCAAGGAAGTTGCGAGTGTGGCTAACGAGTCAGCGTGGGTATTCCCACTCCTGGAGACATGTGATAGGACGAAAGACTCAAACTTGGACTGCAAGTGCTTAGCGCAAGTCAGATACTCCCGCATTCTCGGTTCCCTGGCCTCTAATTTCCCTTCTACCTGGCCGACCACTAGCTGTGAATCTGAGAACATCTGTACCATCTTTCCCCCCATTTTTTGAACCTTGTCCATTCCAACTAGCAGAGCTTCGTGCTCGGCTTCGTTATTGGTAGCTGAGAATGCTAATCTCAACGATTTCTCCATGACGATTCCCTCCGGGGATATCAAAACTATCCCTACACCTGAACCTTTCTGGTTG
This sequence comes from Castanopsis chinensis, assembly GCA_032878915.1. Classification (NCBI taxonomy): domain Eukaryota; kingdom Viridiplantae; phylum Streptophyta; class Magnoliopsida; order Fagales; family Fagaceae; genus Castanopsis; species Castanopsis chinensis. The sequence goes on from JAVQMG010000121.1 coordinate 16,944,355, forward strand.
GAGGCTCCGTCCATAAAAACCTTCCACACCGGAGGTTTCTAGCACGAGATTACGCCAACTGGTTTTTCATCCATGCCCCATCCCTTCGGGTTCCCCTCTACCGAAGGTTCAGCGAACTCCGCCACCAGGTCAGCCAGGACTTGCCCCTTCATGGAGGTGCGAGGCATGTACTTGATGTCGAAGGCTCCCAAGACAGTTCCCCATTTGGCGATTCTGCTAGAGTAGTCAGCACTCCACAGTACAGACTTAAGTGGGAGTTTGGTCAGTACGACAACGGTGTGGGATTGAAAGTAGTGCGGGAGCCGGCACGTCGCGTGCACCACGGCTAGAATCGCCTTCTCCAACGGTAGATACCGAATCTCAGCCTCTTGCAAAGACTTGCTCACATAATAGACTGGTCTCTGTATACCGCCGCCGTCCTGTATCAGAACCAGGCTGACGGCGTGGGCAGCCACAGCTATGTAGGCATATAATACTTCATCTAAGTCGGGGCGAGACATAATGGGTGACCGACAGAGATATTCCTTTAACTGCTGGAAGGCCAGGGAACACTCTTCGGTCTATTCGAATCCCTTCCATTTATTCAACGGCTAGAAAAAGGGTCGGCATCTGTCCGCGGACCGGGAAATGAACTTGTTGAGGGTGGTTGTCATCCCTACTAGCCTTTGGATCTCCTTTGGGTTCCAAGGAGGTTGCATGCTGCAACTTGCGGTGATCTGGGCGGGATTGGCCTCAATACCTCTATGAGTGAGCATATAACCCAGAAATTTGCTAGACCCTACACTAAAGGAGCATTTGGAGGCGTTCAAGCGTAATTTGTGCTCCTTTAACGTCTAGAAAGTGCTGTCCAGGTCGGCCACGTGCTTGGATATAGCCTTGCTCTTTACAACCATGTCACCCACGTAAACTTCAACAGTTTTCCCTAATTGTGCCTCGAACATCCTAGTCATCATCCTCTGGTAGGTAGCCCCTGCGTTCTTTAAGTCGAAGGGCATCACCTTGTAGTGGTAGTTGTCGGTGGGGGTGACAAAGGCTGTCTTCTCCTGGTTCTCTGAAGCCAAAGGTATCTGGAAGTACCCCTGAAAGGTGTCTAGAAAACTCATCCGAGGGTGGCCGACGGCCGCATCTACCAGCTGATCTATGTAGGGCATTGGGAAAGAGTCTTTGGGACAAGCCTTGTTCAAGTCCGTGAAGTCCACGCAAACCCTTCATTTTCCACTTTTCTTCTTCACAATGACTGTGTGTGCTAACCACTCGGGGTAGAACACTTCCTTGATAGCCCCAACCCTCTTAAGTCCGACAACTTCTTCCTTAACAGCGTCGGAATCTTCCTTGGAAAAGCGCCGAGGGGGTTGCATCTTCGGCGTAGCAGCCGAGCTAACATTTAGGTGGTGACAAATGAAGTTTGGGTCGATCCCAAGCACCTCGTACGCGTCCCATGCAAACACGTCAAGGTTCCCCTTCAAGAACGTAACCAGCTCCTCTCTTTCCTCGGCTGGCAGTTGGGCCCCTACTTGGAAGAATCTTTCATGGTCATCATCCACAAGAACTCTGTCCAGTGCCTCACACGGGGGTTCTTCTGCCACTGTCTCTACGGTTGCGACAGAAGAGGCTAATTGCTATGGGGTCTGTGCAGCCGAGGCCGAGGGTTCATGCCCTGGCCCGCGCAGGATTGCCCCCTTCAAGCACTGTCTTGCCGCAGACTGACTCCCGAGAATTTCGTCGACCTGGCCGCCAAACGGGAACTTCACCTTGGCGTGGAAAGTAGAGGAGACGGCCCCTAGGGCGTGGAGCCAGGGTCTCCCTACAATGGCCGTGTAAGGAGAGTAAGCGTCGACCACGATGAAGTCTACCTCAACTACTGCCGGGCCTGACTGTACAGGTAACCTAATCTACCCTTTCGGGACGACTGCCTTTCCCTCGAAGCTTATCAGCGGTGAGTTGTAGGATGAAAGGTCCTCTTCCCTCAGGCCCAACCCCTTGTATAGGTCAGGGTACATAATGTCCGCACCACTTCCTTAATCTACCATTATCCTCTTCACATCGTAACCCCCAATTCTCAACATTATAACTAAGGCATCATCGTGTAGTTGGATGGTCCCTACTTTGTCCGCATTTGAGAAGCCCAGAGTGGGCGGTTTAATACCCTTAATCTTCTTCGGCTCGGAACCAGAGCCCTCGACATGGGCTCGCGCCATAGACATCACCCTGGAAGGGCGGGAGCCGGTCCTCCCAGGAGCGGCGAGAATGACATTGATGGTTCCTAGAGGAGGTCTCGGGGCATGATGGTCCTGATTTGTTGGCCCAGGGTGCTTTCCCTATCCACCAGGCTGATGCACGAACTGTTTCAACTTTCCCTCCTTCGTCAACTGTTCTAGGTAATTACGTAAGTTCCTGCAGTTCTCTGTCGTATGGCCATTTTCTTGATGGTACTGACAATGGAGGTTCTGGTTACGCTTCGTAGGATCACCTATCATTTTACTGGGCCACCTGAAGTAGGATTCATGACGAATCTTCTTGAACACTTGTTGTATAGGTTCGCGGAACACGGTGCTGACCACCTGCGTAGGTGTCGGACCAGGATGCCCAACGAACTCTCTCCTTGGCCTACTGTTGCTGTATCGGTCCGACCTAAAATCCCTCCTCTCTTGAGGGATAACCTTCGGCTTTACCTTTACTTGCAACTGATCCTCCTCAACTTGTATGTACTCGTCAATGCGGTTCATGAGCCGACGCACGCTCTTGACAGGCCTTTTGGTCAGTGACTTCCTCAGGTCGTGCTCGTTTGGAAGGCCGACCTTGAAGGTGCTTATGGCGACCTCGTCGAAGTCCCCAACGATCTCGTTGTACATCTCCCAATATCTGTCGGTATACGCCCTGAGGGCCTCTCATTCTCTCATGACCATGGACAACAGTGAATCTAGAGGCCGAGGTACCCTACTGCACGTGATGAACTGTGAGTCAAATGCCTTGGTGAGCTCCATGAAGGAATCGACAGAGCCTGCCTTCAGGCCATTGAACCACATCTTCACGACGGGTCCCAGACTAGAGGGGAAGACCTTGCACATCAGGGTCTCATTCTTTGAGTGCACCTCCATCCTCTGGCTGAAATGGCTCACGTGTTCTACTGGGTCCATTCTTCCGTTGTAAATGGTGAAGGTTGGTTAGGTGAACCGCCTTGGAAGTTTTCCCTTCTCAATCCTCCGAGTGAAAGGCAACTTGGAAATCTGGTAGAGCGTCCTGCTCAAAGCATTGTTGGCCAAACCCCTGGCGGAGGCCCTCTTACCCTTAGGGTCACGACGGTACTCGTCCTCGTGAGAAGAGGACTCACTAGAGGGGGTCCTTGACTTGGAACTGCCGACGCTACTGTTAGTATCCGCTGAGGATTGGTCTGAAGGAGAGGGCGTGCACCTTCGTTTCTCCCGACGCATCTTTTTTCTCAGATGGTCAATCTCCCTATGCAGAGTCTCAACACTTTTTTCACGAGAGGTTCTGCTTCCGTCCCGTGCGTGACTCCTCCCGCGCGTATGTTCTGTGCGCACGCTAGCTTCGCGATCTCTCTCTCACTCTAGCTGCGAGAGGTGATCCTCGTGCTGGGATCCCATGGACTCTGCATGACGCGAACCCGAGCCTTCCATGATGCTTGACGTCCCGTTCCTCAAGGCTTCCCACATACGGCGTCAATTGTAAGGACACGAATCAAGCCTTGGGCCCAAGTACATGACAGGGTCGGCCCAAACGGCCTATACAATAGAATTTGTAGAGAGTAGGCTTAAAGCCTAGACTTCTTGGGATGGTAGAAAGCAATGGCGTTGGGCTAGGTACGCTGTAAGTGTGCAATGAGCTGATGTAGTGACTTTGGCTTTCCTCGGACATGGGCCGAGGAGTCTCTGTCCTTGCTTCTTTTGCACTATTTAGAAGGAAGGTCTTCTCTGTGGAAATATCCGGATCCCTTCTAATGGCCTCCCTTTCTCTATTTATATTCCCCCTTTTCTTGTCCTTACTCATGGAGCAATAAATGCAGATCCCTTTCTCATATATAGTCTTCTTGGGAACCTCCTATTGTGGCCATAACACTGATCACCGTCCCCTCAAGGGTCACTTCCCCATTAATGCGGCCAGACAGGTAGGTGTGGAGTCATTAATGCAGTGGTGGCAGCTTTATACAGAGCACTTCCTGCTCGTCCTCCTCCTCGGCGTCCCATTGGAGTGTAACATGGTTTGTTAAGCCTCAAGAGTCCTTTCCTGGGCGTCATGTTGCACACTTCGGCCCTTGTTCCCGTGGTCTGAGGAGGCACTCTCCCTGCCTCCTCGGACCTTTCTTGATTGGCTACTGGCCTGGTAGGTGGGCCCCTGGGCCCTTTAATTTAGGTGACCCTATTCCCGCCTCGCGGCCCTTTGCTGAAGTCAACGTCCTCGGACAAGGCCCCAAGACCCGTATTGGTGTTTTGATATTTCTACCCCCACAGTAACTATTTAACACATGGATATCTATTTTACTATAATAGTTTCTTAGTACTTATTTGTTAAATACAATATCCACACATTAAAAATTTCTTAAAATTATAATGAATATCATCATCTTTCAATAATAAGCAACTGAGCTTTGCTAAGACATTGTCACAATATTTAAATTTTTGTAATGAATGATATCATATGTTACAATTGAAGTTTTTCATCAAATATCTTCAACCATACATAATGAAAAAAATTTCATTCATACTCTCTTCTTTATCATTCTACATGAGTCTTGGTACAATATTTAGCTCAATTAGTTTTTAATGAATACCCATTTTAGGCAAGAAAAGAAAAAAAAAATTTATAACAAAAGACATGTGTCATTGAATTTCCCATTAGATAAATTATAAGTTTCAGAGATTTAAATCTAGAAAATTAATGTTCTTTAAGTAATAAATAAAACACCTTATATCACCATTCCATTTTTCTAAGCATTATTACCATTTAAAACTCAAAATACTTGAAAAAAATTTGGAATGTTAAAATTTATTGGAGGTATTTTAGACATTACACAATGTAATATTTTAAAAATTAGAAACTTTCATTCAGATTTAACTAAGAGAATAATAATATGACATATTTGCTTTTTTTCAAAATATTAAGGGGAAAATTGCTTTATTTTAAAGTTTAAGGAAGAATTGTGTACTACCCCAAACATAAAGGATGAAAAGTGTTTTTATCCTAAGTTTTTTTTTTTTTTTTTTTTTTTTTTGTGTGTGCAAAACTATATGTTTTTACTTAAAATGGTGCGTAAAGATAAAAATACAATAAAAAAATTACAAAAAGTCAACCCAAGAAAACTATATGTGAAACAGTGAATTTTGGCTCAACAAAATTAAATAAACCAAAAAATAAGTTCTAGAAACACAATATAATGGTATAACATTTTCGTAATAATTTTATAATTTTGTTATATGTTATTTTGACTCGTAAAGAAATGACACTTTAGTAGTTGTGGAAATATTATGACAACAACAAAATGTCTTAATATTTTCACAAAAGAAATGTTATATTCATAACATTTTCACAATAAATAATAAAGTAATAAGTTGTTACGAGTTGTTATTGGCAGACAAAAAAGTGATTTCATTGGTAAGTTTAAATTAGAACCAATAGCAATTTACCACTTATAATTTGTTATGAAAATGTTGTGAAAGATGTTGTGGATGTTGCACTTTTTTTCACAATACCTTTATTTTTAGTTATGGTTAGTTCCAATATGATATATTTTTATTTTATTTTAACTTATAAGAAATTAACGCCTCAATAATTGTGAAAATATTGTGGCAATTTGTTGTGAAATATTTTATTTTTTTCAAGGTAACATCTCCTGTAGATAAAAAAAATAAAAATTTTTCAAAAACTAAAAAAAGCCAGTGAAACAATTTGGATTGAATAAACCAAAACCACTGTAGCCTTTGCTATTGTTGCTTTGCACATTGACTCTTTATATATATATATATATAGTAAGGGTTGCACATGCAGGGCACGTGCTGCACCTTAAGTGAAAGAATTTAAGATAGAATTTTTTTTTTTTTGAAATAGTATCAAATTATGTATTTAAATTTAGAATAGTTATTTAACATATGACTCTCTATTTTTTTAGTATTATAATTTCTTTTAACCTATTTACTAAAGATAGTATCTACACACAAAAAAAAAAAAAAAAATTATACTAAGAATGATAACAAATGTCATCATTTCCTAACAATAAACAACTAAGTTTTGATAAAACATTGTCACAATATTTAAATTTTCACATTAAATGATGACATATGCTACAATTGAAACTCTTCATCAAATTAAATACTCACAACTATCTGTAATGAATATTTTGTTATACATACTTCCTTCTTTATCATTCTATTTTATGAGCTAACTACGATACTTAGCTTACTTAATTTTTAATGAACACCTTTTTAAGAAATAAAAATAACAAAAGACATATGTCATTAAAGTTTTTATTAGATAAAATTATAAATCTAGAAGATTTAAACCTCCACTACAAAAAACTAGACCTATAGTGGCGTTTTCTATAAACGCTGCTATAGGCATATCTATAGCTGCGTTTGGAGAGTCCTATAGCAGTGTTTTAAAAAATGGGTCATAGCAGCGTTTTTAAAAACACCACTATAGGCCCTTGTAAGACTAGGATATGTAATGGCATTTGACAAACACCACTATAGGCACTTTTTATTTTAGTTTTTTCTTCTTTTTTTTCCTTTTTCGGTTGGGATTTTTTTTTTTAATAAGAGCTACAGAAAGAAAAAAAAAAAAAAAAAAAAAAAAAAAAGCTATAGTGGCGTTTGACAAACGCCACTATAGGCACTTTTTATTTTAGTTTTTTTTTTCTTTAATAAGAGCTACAGGAAAAAAAGACTTATAATGGCGTTTGACATAGGCAATTTTTATTTTCTTTTCTTTTTCTTTTCCATTTGGGTTTTTTTCCTTTAATAAGAGTTACAGGAAAAAAGACCTATAGTGGCGTTTGACAAACACCACTATAGGCCCTTGTAAGAGTATTTTATGGCGTTTTTTATTTGATTTTATTTTTCTTTTTTGGTTGGGTTTTATTTTCTTTAATAAGAGCTACAGGAAAACAAAAAGACCTATAGTGGTGTTTGACAAAGGCCACTATAGACCCTTGTAAGAGTAGGACCTATAGTAGCCTTAGTGGTTTTACAAGGGCCTATAGTGGCGTTTACAATCCCAAAAAAATAAAATAAAAAATTCGAATGTGCTCAGGTACTACAATATATTCTAAGAATATGCCATAAAATATTTTAGAAATATTCAATGCCATGTTCTTTAATATTTCAAAAAAAAAAAAAAACAAAAACTTAAAAAATCTAGAATATTTCACCGTAAACAAAATATGGAATATGCCTAGAATATTCTATGGCATATTCCAGAATATTTGAATAATATATATATATATATATATTTAAATGTATATATTATTATATATTTATATTTAAATGAGAGATGCTATATTCACAAAATTTTTGCAACATTTTCACAACAAATCATAAGTGGTTGGTTATGTTGTCTCAAAAAAAAAAGTGGTTAGTTGTTATTGGTTTTATGCTATGTCCACAATATTTTTGCAACATTTTTACAACAAATTATAAGTAGTTAGTTATGCTGTCTCAAAAAAAAAAAAAAAGTGGTTAGTTGTTATTGGTTTTATGCTGTGTCCACAATATTTTTGCAACATTTTCACAACAAAACAAATTGGTTAGTTATGTTGTCTCAAAAAAAAAAAGCGATTTGTTGTTATTGGTTCAAATTTAAACTTAACAATAAGATTACTTTTTTGCTCCAATAATAACAACTAGTAATAACCTACCACTTAAAATTTGGTGTAAACATATTGTGAAAATATTATGAACATATCATTTCTCTACTTAAATTTATATATATATATATATATATATATATATATCTACAGGTCAAAATTAGGAATTAACCCAGTTTCCCAAACAATATAATTAGTAGGCATTGTTACAAAATTATATTTTTTACAAATATCTCGAGCTTAAAAGAGTCAATTTTGGGCCTAAAAATCGAGTCTTTGAGGGTCGATTTTCATGGTCTGACCACGTCTGATGTGGCATTTTTTCCACCTGACGTCCACTTGGCGTCCACCTGAAAATTGAGTCTCTAAGACTCGATTTATAAGCCAAAAAGAATTTAATCCCTTCACACCAAAAAGCAACACACATCACTTTTTCTTTATTCCTAGAGCAGCACACAGAGGACCTCTTCGTTCTTCATCCCCTCAGCCCAGCCACGTCTACCAAGCCAAGAACGTCCTCCAACCCACGACAACCACAGCTCAAACCGGCAACGACGACGGTGAAATCCACTGTCGATCCGTAGCCTAAGAACTCCAACGCCGCTTCCCTCATCACTGTCGATCTCCTTCATCGGACAATGGACCAACTAAACGATGGTCAAGAAGGAGTACGAGTCAAGCACGAACAACGGTGGTCTCCACACAGTAGATCCACACCTTTTCTTCCTTGATCTGTCGGTTTGGGTGTTGGGATTTTTTTTATTTTTTATTTTTCCTTTTGTTTGGTTATTCTCAGTTTCTTATGTGGATGAGAGACTTGGGTGTTGTTGGATTTTAGGTCGTGGTGGTGGTGGCTGCTGTGCTATGTGTGAGTTTTTTTTTTTTTTTTTTTTTTTTTTTTTTTTTTTCTCTCTCTCTTTCTCTTTCTTCTCTGATGAGAAGGTAGGTGGTGGAGTCCATTCTATTTGGGTTTGGGTGTTGTTGGATTTGGTGGTGGTCGTGTTGTTGGATTTTAGGTTGTGGTGGTGGCTGCTGTGTTGTGGGTGAGGTTTTTTTATTTTTTAATCTCTCTCTTTCTTCTCTGATGAGAAGGTGTGTAAAGGGTGTGCTTGAAACTTTGTAAAGAGTTGGGTTATAAATCAAGTCTCTGAGACTCGATTTTCAAGTGAACACCATGTGAAAAAAATGCCACATTATACCTGATCAAACACTAAAATTGAGTCTCAAAAACTCGATTTATAAATCCTAAATCGACTCTTTTAAACTCGAAATGTTAGTAAAACATATAGTTTAAAAACAGTGCCTACTAACTAAATAGTTGAGAAATCATGGTTAAATTCCAATTTTGGCCTATATCTACACACACAAACAAGCAAAAAGATTAAAAAAAAAATGTTAACAAAATTTCAAAATTCAAAATTTAAAACCCACCTACCCCCACTCACCTTATCAATCCATTTTCTCACGTCCTTCTTTAGACTTCTTTCTTTTCTTTTGTTTTTTTCCTTTCTTTCTTTCTTTTTCTCTCTTATCTCCACTCCTCCATCTTTCTTCTTTTCTCTCTTTTTTTTTTTTTTTTTCCTTCTTTCACTACACACTTGGAGTTATTCTTTTCTCTTCCTCTCCATTTTGATTTTTTTTCTCCTATTTTATTTGTGGTGGTGTTAATGTTAGTGGGTTTTAGACTTGAAGATGGTGTTGCAACTTGTCAATTTTGTTTAAATTTGTAAATGGTGCTACTGTTATGGGATTTGTAATTGAAGAAAGAGTGCTATTGTGTTTGATGCCATTGGTTGTATAGTTGCAAGTAAGTATTTTTTTTTAAAAAAAATTTAATGATTGTTTTGGTCTATTCCTTGTTTGCTGTCAACTTTTCTTCGTGGATCTCTGAGATTTTTTTTATTATTTTTGGTGAATTCTTTGGCTTTTTATTATCGATAGGTGTAGAGATCTCAAGTGTGATAATATCTTTGTTAATAGAACCAAGAAAGTAGTGAAAAATTAAAAAATCTATTTGATGATTTCTTTTTGCAGGTGGGTCTATGGCGGCTAAATGTGGGGTGGAGTTGCTATTTTTTTTTTTTTTTTTGGATGCGAGCATGTTGTTTTTGATTTTGAATTTTTTTAAGGTGGGTTTGTGTTTTATTTTGAATTTAATGGGCTAGGTGTTTGTATTTTGTTTTTTTTTTTTGTATGTTCTTTGTTTTTATCTTTTAATTTAATTACAATTTTAATTTAGTTAAAAAAATATTTGATTACCAAAAATTAATTTTTGGTAATCAAAATTTTTTTTGTTGGTGGTTTTTGGTAATCAAAATTTTTTTTGTTGGTGGTTTTCGGCTATAGTGGCATTTCCCAAACGCCACTATAGGCTCATTTGGGCTATAGCAACGTTTGCTATAGTGGCGTTTGCAAACGCCACTATTGTACCACCACTATAGACCAATTTTTTTATTTGAAAAAAGACTATAGACCCAGTTTTTTTTAGTGCTCTAATAAATTAGTGTTCTCTAGGTAACAAATAGAATACCATAAATCTTAATTTTTACTTTTTCAGTATGACTAACACATAAATTTCAAAATACACAGAAAATTTTTGGGACATTAAAATTTAGTGAGACATTTTAGATATTGACAATGAAATATTCTGGGAATCATAAGATTTTGATATAATTTAACTAAGAGAGTAACAACAGGGACTATATGCTTGTGTACAAAATATAAATTAGGAAATTATTCAACTTTAAAGTTGGGGGATGAAACTACTCTAAACTTAAAGGGGGAAATGATTCAGGGTAACATCTCCTGTAGATAAAAAAAAAAAAAAAAAAAAAAAAAAATCCAAAACATCCAAAAAATCCAAAAAATAAAATAAGCCAGTGAAACAATTTGGATTGAATAAACCAAAACCACTGTAGCTTTTGCTACTGTTGTTTTGCACATTGACGTTTTTTATATATAGATATAGTAAGGGTTGCACATGCAACTATGCAAGGCATGTGTTGCCCCTTAAGTGAAAGAATTTAAGATATAATTTTTTTTTAAATAGTATCAAATCATGTATTTAAATTTAAAATAGTTATTTAACATATGATTCTCTATTTTTTTAGTATTATAATTTCTTAGAACCTATTTACTAAAAATAGTATCTACTCACAAAAAAAATTATACTAAGAATGATAACAAATGTCATCATCTCCCAACAATAAACAACTAAGTTTTGATAAAACATTGTCACAATATTTAAATTTTCACAATAAATGATGACATATGCTACAATTGAAACTCTTTATTAAATTAAAAACTTACAACTATTTGCAATAAATATTTTGTTATACATACTTCCTTCTTTATCATTTTATTTTATAAGCCTAACTACGATACTTAGCTAACTTAATTTTTAATGAACACCTTTTTAAGAAATAAAAATAATTAAAGACATATGTCATTGAAGTTTTTATTAGATAAAATTATTAATCTAGAAGATTTAAACCTCTAATAAATTAGTGTTCTCTAGGTAACAAATAGAATACCATAAATCACAATTTTTACCTTTTAAGTATAACTAACACATAAATCTCAAAATACACAAAGAAAATTTTTGGGACATTAAAATTTAGTGAGGCATTTTAGATATTGAAAATGAAATATTATAGGAATCATAAGATTTTGTTATGATTTAACTAAAAGAGTAACAATAGAGACTATATGCTTGTGTACAAAATATAAATTAGGAAATTATTCAACTTTAAAGTTGGGGGATGAAACTACTCTAAACATAAAGAGGGAAAGTACTTTTTTCTATAATTTTTTTTTTTTGTTGGTAAAACTAAGTGTTTTTTAATTTAAACAATGTATTAAAAAAACCCAAGAAAATTGTCTGTAAAACTATGAATTTTGGCTCAACAAATTGGCTAAAAAAAAAAGTCATGAACACAATAAATGTCACGATATTTTCTCAATATCTTTATTTTAGTTATGGTGGGCCCTGGTAGGATATTTTCTAATTTTATTTTATAGTAATGCTACATCCACAATATTTTCACAATAAATCTTAAATGGTAAATTGTTATTAATTTTTAATTGGGACAATCATTTTAAACTATGCATTAAAAAAACAACACAACAAAAACTAACAAAAGAAAATTATGCATGAAACAATGAATTTTAGCCCAACAAATTTGACTAGACCAAAAAAGAAGTCTAGGAACATAACAAAATGTCACAATATTTTCACAATACTTTTATTTTCAACCATGGTAAATTCGGTTATATATATATATATATATATATATATTATAAAAATGCTATTTCTATAATATTTACATAACAAATTCTAAATGGCAAATTATTACTAATTTTAAAATGGACCTACAACTTATATCACTTTTTTATCCATCAATAGTTGCTTACTGCCTATGATTTGTTGTGAAATTAATGTGAAAATGTTGTAGACTTAGCAATTTTTTATTTGATCTATAAGAAATTGAGTTCTCAACAATTGTAAAAATACCGTGATAACAACAAGTGTTACAACATTTTCACAAAACATTTATTTTCAGTTATGGTTGATCATAGTCTCATATTTTATTAGTTTATTTCGACAAATAAAAAATTGACACCTCAATAATTGTGTATTATGAAATTTGTTGTGTTAGTATAACAATATATATACCAGCTCATATAAATATTAAAAAAAAAAAAAAAAAAGAGCACAAACCAATGACTAGAAAATAGAGAGAGAGAAAAAAAAAGACTAATGAAGTGATGAGCAGTATATATTGAATAAATAAAAACGTAACGTAGCTACTATAATGGCTTTTACACATTCACTAATTCACCTAACGAGTATTACAACATTTTCACAAAATATTTATTTTCAGCTGTGGTTGGTCATAGTTTTATATTTTATTATTTTATTCCGACTTATAAGAAATTGGCACCTTAATAATTATGAAAATATTGTGAAATTTTTTGTGTCAGTATAACAATACCTTTACTTCTAGATGTGGTTAGTTCTAGTATGATATTTTATTTTGACCTATAAAGAATTAACATTTCAATAATTGTGAAAATATTGTGACAATTTATTATATTAACTAACAACTATATATATATATATATATATATATTTATATATATACTAGCGTCTGAACACATGCGCGTGAGGCTCTTCTATTTTTTTTTTTTTTTTTGGTAAAAACTAATAATTTGCATCTTTTATAATTTAGAAATATATTTTTTTATTTTTCAAATAAATAAAAATAATAAATTTTAGAGACAAGCAGTTATTGTAATTTCTTTTTTGAACATGAAGAAAAAAAATCCTAAATTTTAGAAGTTATTTTTTTAAATTAAAAATGAAATTTGTTATTTGACATTTATGACCCTATTTTTAAATGCAGTTACCTTTTATTAATTATAGTATTTTTGAATCACATAAAAATCCAATTGAAAGAGAAAAATCTTCTTATATATAGTATAGATATATATATATATATATATATATATATATATATATATATATAAAGAGTTGACTGGTCAGTATTACCCCAAAAAAAAAAGGCCAGTGAATAGTGCAAATTGAACAAACCTAAAAAAAAAAAAAAAAATGCAGCTACTACTATAGTTTTACGCATTCATACTTTTGTTATTAAAGTGTCATGAAAAATGTTGTGAATGTACCACTTCTTTTTTCACAATTCCTTTATTTTTAGTTATGGTTGGTTCTTATATGATATTTTATTTTGACCTATAAGAAATTAATACCTTAACAACTGTGAAAATATTGTGACAATTTATTGTGTTAACTAATAACTCTATTTAAAAATTATAAAAGAAAAGGGAAAAAAAAAAAAAAAAAAGGAATGGACTGCTGCACAATATTACCCAAAGGAGAAAAAAAAGTAAGAGGCAGCAAAATAGTGTAACAGATTGAATAAACCAAGTTACTGAAGTTACCGCATTCGCGCTTTTTATATATAGTATCAAATCATGTATTCTTTTTTCGAGAAAGTTTCAACTTATGGTGTCCGATCCTAATGATAGCTCTTTATCATCAGACCAAGACACCAATCAATTTTTGGTGTAGGCGGGGATTGAATCCCAGATCTCTTATACAACCATTAGAGACTTTATCAGTTAAGCTAACTGAAACCTACAGTATCAAATCATGTATTTAAATTTAGAATATTTATTTAACATATTTATTAAGGATAGTATTTACTCACAAAAAAATTCTACTAAGAATGATAATAAATGTTGTCATATTCCAACAATAAACAACTAAGTTTTGATAAAAAATTGTCACAATATTTAAATTTTCACAATAAATAGTGACATGCTACAATTGAAATTGTTCATCAAACTAAATACCTATAACCATTTGTAATGAATATTTTGTTATTCATACTTCATTCTTTGTCATTTTATTTTATAAGCCTAACTACGATGCTTATCTTACTTAATTTCTAATGAATACCTTTTTAAGAAATAAAAAAAAATAACAAAAGACATATGTCATTGAAGATTTTAGTAGATAAAATTATAAAAATTGTGGGTTTTAGTTAGCTTAACTGGTAAAGCCTTCGATAATTGAATAAGAGATCTATGATTTAATTCCCGCCTATACCAAATATCGATTGATGTCTTGGTCTAATGATAAAGTGCTACATAAAACTTAAAATACACAAAGAAAATTTTTGGGACATTAAAATTTAGTGACACATTTTAGATATTGGACAATGAAATATTCTAGGAATCATAAGGTTTTGTTAGAATTTAACTAAGAGAGTAACAATAAGAACTATATACTTGAGTACAACATATAAATGAATAAATTATTCAACTTTAAAGTTGGGGGATGAAACTACCCAAACATAAAGGGGAAAAATACTTTTTTCTATAATTTTTTTTGTTGTTGGTAAAATTATGTGTTTTTTAGTTTAAACAATGTGTTAAAAAAATCTAAGAAAACTGTCTATAAATCTATGAATTTTGGCTCAACAAATTGTCTAAACAAAAAAAAAAAAAAGTTAAGAACACTGTAAGTGTCACGATATTTTCTTAATACCTTTATTTTAGCTATGGTGGGCCTTGGAATGATATTTTATAATTTTATTTTAGAGTAATGTTACATTTACAACATTTTCACAACAAATTCTATATAGTAAATTATTATTGGTTTTGATTTTTAATTGGGACAACCACTTTAAACTATGCATTAAAAAAAAAAAACAGCAGAAGAAAATTGTGCATGAAATAGTGAATTTTTGCTCACCAAATTTGACTAAACCAAAAAAGAAGTTTAAGAACACAACAAAATGTCACAATATTTTCACAATACCTTTATTTTCGGTCGTGGTAAGTTTCAATTTGATATATTATTATTTATTTTATAGAAATGTTATTTCCATAACAAATTTTAGATAGCAAATTGTTATTGATTTTAAAATGAACCCACGACTGATATCATTGTTTTATCCATCAATAGTAGCTTACTACATATGATTTGTTGTAAAATTAATATGAAAATGTTGTGGACTTAGCAATTTTTAATTTGATCTATAAAAAACTGAGATCTCAACAATTGTGAAAATATTGTGATAACAAGTGTTACAACATTTTCACAAACATTTATTTTCAGTTGTGATCGATTATAGTCTCATATTTTATTATTTTATTTCGACTTATAGAAAATTGACACCTCCATAATTGTGTATTGTGAAATTTGTTATGTCAGTATAACAATATATATGCCAGCTCATATAAATATTTAAAAAAAAAAAAGAGCACAAACTGATGATTGCAAAAAAGAAGAAGAAGAAGAAGAAGAAAGAAAAGGCTAATGAAGTGATGAATAGTACATATT
This sequence comes from Castanopsis chinensis, assembly GCA_032878915.1. Classification (NCBI taxonomy): domain Eukaryota; kingdom Viridiplantae; phylum Streptophyta; class Magnoliopsida; order Fagales; family Fagaceae; genus Castanopsis; species Castanopsis chinensis. Next base: position 16,960,041 of record JAVQMG010000121.1, read on the forward strand.
GAATAAATCAAAAAGTATTGTAGCTACTATAATAGCTTTTACACATTGGCGCAACAAGTGTTACAATATTTTCACAAAATATTTATTTTTAGTTGTGGTTGGTCATAGTCTTATATTTTATTATTTTATTTTGAAATATAAGAAATTAACACCTCAATAATTATGAAAATTTTGTGAAATTTATTGTGTCAGTATAACAATACTATTATTTTTAGTTGTGATTTTTTCCAGTATGATATTTTATTTTGACCTATAAGGAATTAATATCTCAATAATTATCAAATATTGTGATAATTTATTATGTTAACTAACAACTATATATAAAAAATGAAAATAAAAATAAAGAAAGAGTTGGCCGAGTGATATTGCCAAAAAAAAAAAGGCCAGTGAATAGTGCAAATTGAACCGACCAAAAAAACTGTAGCTAACTTTACACATCCACGCTTTTGTTTTGAAAGTGTTTGTGAAAATCCAAAATACTGTAGTCTTTTTTACTGTTGCGCACTTTCGCTTGAAATTGAATAGAAGCCATTCACGTGGTAATTAGACAAAGAATTGTAGAAACATAATTTGTGGGGCCTACCAAGCAAAAGCAATCATCCTCCAAGGCCGCTTCCACCATTGGTTAAGTAAATTTATTTGGAGTAGAAGGTTTGTTCACATGACCAAGGATACTTTGACCAATTATACTTGTCAGCTCTTTTAAATGTGACATTAAATCCTGTTTACAGGAATTTATACAACCCAGATGGCATAAATTCATTGCCTCACAAATTGAGAAGCAATGATATTTTATACTCCCACGGTTGATAGGTCTTATAAACCATGGGAGAGGAGAATCAGAGTCGTGTTTGTGTCATATAAAGTAGCACAATTATTGTCACAAGTTGTCTATGTGGCGAGTTATAAGTGGAAGAAAAGTGACTTCACATAAACCCACTATTATCTCTTTACCACTCACAACTCACTACGTAGGTGAGTTGTGGCAATGGTTGTGCCACTTTATGTGGCACAAGCATTATTTGGAAAATCATCCTCCTTAGTGACCTCATGATTATCGAAAGGAAGAGCATCCAAGTGGGTTGCGTTGTGTGTGTTGTTATAGACTTGTGTGCTTATTAGTTAGGGTAAATTCCACAAAACACCCTTGAGGTTTGTGATAATATCCAACTAAGTCCAAAACATTTTAAAACCTACTAATTTCATCCAAAAATAATAATTTTGTCCCTGAAGACATTTTATTCCCTAAGCCCGTTAACTCACCTCTCATCCCTTTCTCTAACTCACTAACTACACCGTCTCTCTCTCTCTCTCTCTCTCTCTCTCTCTCTTCTGTTTCTCAGTAAACAAACAACAACAAAAATGCTTGAATAAAACCAACAATCAAAACTCACTTTCTTTGAATGAGGAGGAAAACACAACAAATTTAAACCCAAACCACAGAACATGCAATCAAGAATCAAGAACTGTGACAAAATATCAGCCTCTCAACTCAAAATCCTAATCTAAAACCGAAACCCAATCAATCAAAACATCCTCTTAAGAAAACCCCCAAATTCATAGGCCTTAGCAGGAAATTTTTTTTGCTCTTCCCTGTGGCTTTGTGATCATCCACCACCAACGACCCCCACAGAAAACCCACCACTGCCAATCGAAACCTAACCATCCTTGATACACACCACGACACCGCCACAAATACCACGAGAGTGAAAACCCAAATCCTTCAATGTTGATCCACACCAAAACCCATGAATCACCACTTACCCACACCACGGCGCCCTCGCAAAGACCACGAGAGATAGAGAAGGGAAAGACTCCAACACCGATCCACACCAAAATCCACATGTCGTATAGGGCCCTCTGGCTTATAAATGAAGAGTGGGTTTGGGGTTTTAAGGGAATGAGAATCAGATAGGGAAGTGAGTGATTTTCAATGAGTGGGTTTGGGGTTTGGGGTTTTGTGGTGGTGTTGGCTGAGGTTCACCGTGGAGGAGTACGAAGGCTCTACGCTGTCTAGATCAGTGAGATCAAAGAAGGAAGAGAGTGATTTTTAGTGAGGAGAGTTGATGTTTAAGGAGGCTTAGACTTAGGCTGATCGAAGATAGAGTCATGGAGGCTTGGCCATGGTCTGTTTTTGGTTTCTGGAGAAAGCTCTAGATCGGAAAGACAGAGAGAAGGGAGAGCTTGGCGTGGGTGAGATGAAGAAAAGAAAAAAAAAATGTTTAATAAAATGATGCACATAAGGTGTTAGTGACCTTTAGGGACAAAATAGTATTTACGGACCTAATTGGTCAATTTTGGAATGTCTTAGACCTAGTTGGTATTAATCCAAATTTCAGGGTTGGTTTGTGGAATTTATCCTACTAGTTATTATATAGTCCTTTAAGGTGGTTGATTTTCCTTTGAGGGTTCCATGCTCCTTGGTGACCTCATGTTGTAATAACTAATTAAGTAAGGGTCCCATGCTCCTTGGTGACCTCATGCTGTAGCTAGTTATTACAGTATGAGTTCACCAAAGAGCATGGGACCCTCAAAGGAAAATCATCCGCCTTAAAGGACTATATGTGCTTAATTAGTTATTACAACATGAGGTCACCAAGGAGCATATGACTTTTATAGGAAAATCATCCACCTCAAAAGATTATGGGGGTGTTTGGGAGAGTAATTTAAGTTATGTTGTTTTGGTGTTTTTGATATACGCGTAAATAAAAAAGTGTGTTAAAATGTATATAAGGTTATTTAAAATGTATGTAAATGTGTTATAACTTGTTCAACAAATAGGTCCTATATAATAACTAATAACTTAATTAGTAATTACAACATGAGGTCACCAAGGAGCATGGGACCCCCAAAGGAAAATCATCCACCTCAAAGGACTTTATAATAACTAATAAGCACACAAGCCTACAACAACACGCACACAAGCCTACAACAACACAACCCAAAACAGCTCCCTCCTGACTCCTTTTGAGCTACCTAAGCTAGCATAACATGGCTCTTCTCCCTTTCACTCTATCGTCCTCTTTGTCTTCTCCCCCGAACGGGTAACAATACCTGAATATATCTTTTATTAACATTTCTTTTCAAATTTTGTTTTTGTTGCTTCTAGTATTGATATAATTAATTAGTTTCCTCTTGTTACTGCAGGGAAGAAATGCCGTTGCTTTTGGTCGCTAAACTTGCTGCTCAAGTACTGAGCTTGATCATCCTCATCATCGCTCTTATACTTGCACTACGCAAATTTACAACTAACAACACTGGTAGTAGTACCCAAACGCTGCCTGGCGGCGACAGCTCTACCATCAGCAGCGGCCAAGACAATATCCAACTTGTAGCTCTGAACGTCTCCCCTGCCTGAGATGAGACTGCAATATACTATATTACCATGTAGGGTTCATCGCTACAGCTTGTTTTGGAGAAAATCACCTTCATGATTTAAGTTGGTTAGTTAATTAGTTTGAATTACGTGAACGAGGTTTGCAGTTTGCTGCTTGTTCTGTATTATTTTCATATTTTGTTCATTTCCTTTTCTTTCTTTCTTTCTTTTGTTTTGGATTAATTCTGTTATGCTTCGTAATTATATATTAAATAATGAAAAGGTGATTTTACTCCAAATGTTCCTGGTTGTGTATATTTCTCATTATATTTATACAAGTCATGCACTGGGTTTACTCCAAAACTGCTTCTTTTGGTTTTTTGGTGCAGAAAAACGCGTTGAGGTTTATGATACTGAATTCCTTCTTCATTCATTTTTTATTAATTAGATTTTTTTTCCTTTAAAGAAAAGTGTGGATTTGGGCTTTTTCTTTCTGTTGACCGTTTGGGAAGTTTTCATGCCGGAAATTGATTTGGGCCTCCAAATCCTTAACTTCCATTTTGGGCTCTTGAAAAATCAAAATAAAGATATGGATTTGGATGGATCTATATGAAAGCCCCAAATCAACATGGAAAGGAGAGTCTAAATCAAACAAACAAACAAAAAAACATGGAAAGGAGAGGTCACTTTTTTTAATTTTCGTTTTTAGCATGGTTCTCAGTTGTTTTTAGCATGGTTCTCAGTTTTGGGCTGCGGCCAAATGCCCTCGAGCTCTCCAGGGATCTTTCTCGTCTGATTTGGAGTGCTGGATTACAGCAAATGCTAGAAGCCCTCTTAAGGCTGAAGGCAGAGATTATCCTTGGTGCACCTTCTTTAATTTTGGGATTTGGAATTTATGGATTCAGCGCAATCGAAGGGTATTTAGGCAGCAAGTTGTGCATCCAAGCCTTCTTAGTACAGTCGAGATGCAGGTTAGGGAGTACTTCTATTGTGTGAAGGGTGGCGGTGAGAATAGGTGCAGTACCCCTATGGAGGTTAGATGGATGAAACCTGCTGAAGGATGGCTCAAATTGAACACTGATGGGGCTATGGGGGGTGACAGAGGTGCAGCAGGGTGTGGAGGTTTGTAAAGAGATAGCCAAGGTCTATGGGTCACGGGTTTTGCTAAACAAATTTATGCTTTTTCAAGTTTAGCTGCTGAGTTGCTTGCTCTTAGAGAAGGGCTAGCACTCTGTGTTGAATTGCAGGTTCATGCTGTTGAAGTGGAGCTGGATGCTTCAGCAGCTATCTCTTTATTGTCGAGCAATAGTATTACTAATGGGGACCTTGCGGCTCTTGTTGATGATTGCAGGGTGCTCCTGTTACAGCTGCCTCAGACTAGGATGATCCACTGCTACAGAGAGGCAAATTGTTGTGCTGATGCCTTAGCTAAATTGGGAATTAGTTTATCTTCTGTTTGTAATCGTTTTGCTTCCCCTCCCCCTGTTGTAAACCCCTTTTTGTTAGCTGATTCGCTGGGGATAGCTAGGACCAGGATGGTTCCTTTTGATTCTTGTAGCAGCACTATTTAATTAATGTTACTTCCCGGATTACCAAAAATAAAAAAAAGATTATGATTTATGCATATCCAATTGCTCTTTCGGATAATTATTAGATAGAAACAAAAAAATTGCTCTTTGGGATTTTTTTTTTTGATAAGCTCTTTGGGATGATGGGTTGTCTTTTGGTTATGTTTGTCTTGTCCATTTGGCATCTACTCTTTTCTTTGATTACTCTTTGGGATGATGGAGTACTGTTATTATATGCATAAACTATTTTATAACATTTTTACAAATAGTTGATGTAACAAATTTTTACTGTTTTTTATTTGAGCCTACTACTAACATCATATTTTTATTTATCAATAACCAACCACTACATCAACAATTTATGACTTTAGATTTTTCTTAGTTATGCCGTAAGAGTGAATCGTTACCAAATGCCAGATTTGGGTGGTGGACATAAAATAAAATACAATACAAGTTCATAAAAGTTGGGAAGTGATGGATTTATTGCGTGGCCTACAAACAGAAAATCCAGTTCCAAAATTTTGGGTTGAACTGAACAAAAGAAGATTCATAAGCCCAAAAAATTATCATGTCTTATAATTATTTTTTGACCTAACTAGTATGTATGTTTTTGATTAGGTGTGGAGGGTATAGAGGGTAGGATTTGGATTGAGAGTCTTGTCCCAATTATTGTTGAGCCTGACATGAATTTAGGCTAGATTGGGTCTTAATCAGGGATTGTAAAAACTGGCCCAAGGGGGCAATTTTTAACATTGTTCGATTTTCAAAATTATGTGAAATTATGAAAGACAACTTTAACTGATTGAAAGCCATGCATTGAACGATTTTGGCCATGAAATGATGAATTATAGTATAATTTGACCGAGAAATAATATGAACATAAATTGAATAGAAGCCAAACTACAAGTAGTAATTAGATAAGGAATAGTAGAACGTAGAAACATGACTTCTAAAACCCAATAAAGATCGATAGAGTATGAAGGCAAGGTAGATAATAAGAAAGCAATGACCAACAAAAAGAATATTAGAGAAGAACCCTGAACCTATCACATAAACAATCAGGAACAAAATGAATCACATAGACTCATGAATAGACACATATAGATAAAAATCGTGGCGGAGCTAGAAATTTATATTTGGGGGGCTATATATAAATTTTTTTTGTATGTGTATGAAATGTAAAATAGTAATGTACAATACTTCGTAACTGAATATGTATAAACAAAAGTATATTTAATTGTATTAAACAATTATTCAAATGTCAATATATAAAAAAATATAATAAACAACAACTAAATACATGTGTATATATTGTTTATAATATATTGATTATTATAATAATAAATAATATATTATAAGGAATTTAAAAAGGAAAGCAATGAAAAGAAAAATAAATAAAAAATTAAAACAAAGAAAATACAAATACCAGGAAAGTGTTAAAAACTTATGGGTCAGCCGGTCTTAGGGGCATAAATAGACCACTGCACACTGCACAAGCACAAGCACAAGCACAAGCACGGAAGCTTCACAAACTGAGTCATAAATTGAGGGGCAGGCAATGAGTCACACAATGACAATGACAAAGGGAGAAAATTGAGTCACTATTTATTGTCTAAATTTGAACAGCTTTGATTGAATGTGAATTTAAGAGTGTTCAACAATCTTAAGACACTCGGTATTTTTTATGACAAACCTGAAAAAAATAAAAACATTGAACAACATCAGGAAGCTGAATAGACAATTATAGATTACAAAACTTTTTTGTCTCATGGTCCAAACAATATGAAATTGGTGTCATTGAAAATTAAATTTTAATAACTTTCTAACAGTATTAAGATCACCTACAATGGAGATTAAGAAGACCACCATTTGATAATAATAAGTGATTATACTGAGAGGAAAAAAAAAACGTTTAGAATATGCGTCAACAAATGAAGAAAAATAAATCTTAATAACCATTAAAACATGCCAAATGTCAACCACAATTTAATTTTATTTATAAGTTAAGTCGAGTGGGTCAAGTGAAATTTCATTAATTTTCTACCCACTTTAACCCATTTGATCAATCAACCCATGGCCTTTCCGGTCTGGTCCAACAAATAGACCATTTTCTTAAAGTTACATTGAAGTTTTGAATTTACATTGATGGTCACTCTTTAATAACCAAATCAAAATCAGTAAATCTAAGGTTACCGTAATTTTTACAAAATATTTCACAATAATTAAGATGAAAAATTGTGAATAATCGATGATAAAGTAGTGTCAATAATAAGATAAAAAAAAAATCCATCAACTCAAATAAGAATTATTGTAACATTCTAGCATTATTGAATCAAACAATTCATGTGATACAAAAAGTAGGGTCAAAATAACTAAATAATAATACGGGTAAAATATACGAAATTATTAGGTTTATCGAAGGACGGCTAAAGTGGTTATTTTTAATCATTCTAATTAATAATATAATATTATTTATACAAATATGACATCACCTGGTGATTTTTTTTCTTGATTAAGAAACTGAATCACATATATGCATATATAATATTATTTTATTAATTGAAAGAACTACTTCAACTGTCCTCGCAATGATCCTAGTAATTTCGCAAAATAATGTTAAAACTTTTAATTTGGACCAAAGCCATCTAAGTTCAAGGTATTTCAAAACGGATATACTTGATCATAACAATTACTCATTTTTCTCCGCTCGATAATTTTGGGATAACTAGTTTTCTTGGGAAGGACAACAATATTTATCCAAAAAGAAAAAAAAAAAACAGATAAAATGAAGGAGCCACACGTGTGTTGACAGGTGGCTAACTATAGAAGCTCTGTACACGCCTAAAATACAACCTATCTAGTATAAAGTATAATACTACAAGTACAAAACCAGAAAGACACAGTTGAACCGAAATCAAAATGGATAACAACAAGAAGAAGGAAGAAGAAGGAGAAGGATCAGGATGCACCGAACCCGGATCCGATTGGGCAGATTTGACCCGCGAGTGCCTCACCAATATACTCTCCCGGCTAACCCTGGAGCAGCGATGGCTTGGACCCATGCTCGTCTGCAAGTCGTGGCTCCAAGCCTGTACGGACTCTTCTCTCCACTCCAGCTTCGATGTCGAGCCCCACTTCGGCACCACCACCGACTCGCCTCGATGGTGGACCCCAGATTTCGAGAGGAAGATCAATTCCATGCTTCGATCCGTCGTCGTTTGGAGTGATCACTCTCTCACTTCCATTCGCACCCGTCACTGCTCCGATCTCGCTCTCTCTTTCGCCGCTGAAAGGTCCCTTTTTTTAATAAAACTTTTAATATTAAGACTTTTTTTTTAATTGGGTTTTTGTATGTATTGTTGGATCAGTTGTTTGAAGGATAGAACTCAGATTAATCCTAATTTGTTTCTTTCCAAGTTTCAGTATTTTATTTAAAAAAACAAACAAACAAACAAACAAAAAAAAGCTTTTCCATGAACAGTTTATTTATAGGTCAATGATTGAATGATCAACGTTTGTTTCAAAAACATCTCTACTTTTGAAATTCTTCAGAAAGGGCCCTACCGTCCGTCATATGATGCATGGAAAATGTTGATGTAGAAAACGGAAATCAAGAAAGTGAGGTTACTTTGATGATGTTGGAGCCCATGAAGTGGCATGAATTCCGTTTGTCACATCAGTTTTTTCCATCAGGTGATAAGGGGTTTTTTCCTAAAATGTTGAGATTTATAGGGGACTGAAGCAAAACATTCTAAAGTATAAGGATAATTTTGAAACAATGATTGAAGGTTGAAAACTAAGGTTCTGTCTGGTAACATTATTCCAGCAACTTTGTTTATATTTTTTGAAAATATGTGTGGGCAAAAAAATACGTAAAAATGCGTGAAATATTGTTTAAAAACTGAAAATATGCTTTTAAACTCCTATACCAAACGGCCCCAAATATGCAATTTTACCTATTTTTTGGTTAGATTGTTTCTGTTTTAATATTGTGATTAGTCTGTTGATGATCCATGGCTAATCTCATTCTCTTGGGACTAAAGCTTTGGTGTTGTTCATTATGATCAAAGTGGATTTGATGTTGCCATGTTGGTCATGTATTTGCATTTTCAGGTGCCCAAACCTTGAGGTCCTGTCAATCAAGAGCTGTCAGAATGTTACTGATGCATCTATGGTTAAGATAGCATTTCGGTGCACCAAGCTTAGGGAACTAGATATCAGCTACTGCTACGAGATATCTCATGAGTCGTTGGTGTTAATTGGAAGGAATTGCCCAAACCTTAAAGTTCTGAAGCGAAATCTAATGAATTGGTTGGATCCTTCCCAACATGTTGGAGTTGTCCCTAATGAGTATCTAAATGCTTGTCCACAAGATGGGGACTCCGAAGCTGCTGCTATTGGAAAATATATGCCTTATTTGGAGCACCTTGAAATTCAGTTCTCCAAGTTGTCTGCTAAGGGCCTTACTTTGATATGCGAAGGCTGTGTGAACCTCAAGTACTTGGATTTGTCTGGTTGTGTAAGCTTGACTGGTCGGGATATTGCCAATGCATCATCGAATCTGAAGGTTCTGGAGATTAAGAAGCCAAATTTCTATATTCCAAGGTCAGTCTATCACGCAGATAGGTATGGCCATTGGAGATTGTATGATGAGAGGTTTCAAACAGATGTTTTCCGGATTTGATCTGGCTAGCTGGATAATAAAATCGTTGGTAATTTGATCATATTTGGGAAAACATCTTTTGTACTCTGGTCTAAGGAGCTCTTGACAAGGGTTCAGTGGCCAAGTTGCCTTATATGTTTAATAAATCCATGTACGGTGCCACATGTAGTTTGATTTCTATTATGTTTGTTTTCTTGTGTGATTTGCAATGGTTTCTTTTTTTAATCAAGAATCATCCTTTGATGTACACTTGTATGGTGATTTGGATTTACCAAATGTATACCTATTTAAAATTTCTGTAGGCTATTTCTTCTACATCTAATTTTTTTTATTGTGAATCAATCAAGAAACTGAAGTCCACTTTATTCTGCCCGTTTTACTTTCGTTGCTGATCACCCCGTAGTGTAGGGATGAGTCTTCTACATCTAACATTGATACAACATCAAGGACTTCGATCTTTTGTCATCATTTATGGAGTTTTGATTTATCACACGCAATTAGGCATGGCAGAATCAAATTGTGGAAGTTGTATAGGTAGCTTGTGCTATGTCTGCCGTACACGCGGAAGCCAAGGAAACAAGTGATGCAACTGAAGTTAACCTCTAGAAGCAGCCGAAGATAAGGCAGCTGAAGATGTATGCCTCTAGTGTTTGGTATTTGAATTAAGTGATAGTTTCGTATTTGGATTAAGATGTTTTTAGGTTGATGTTATCTTTAGAACTCCCTGGACATGGATTCGTTCTATTATCATAGTGAAAAGGTTATTTGTAATCTCTTTATTATTATTATTATTATTATTATTATTATTATTATTATTATTATTATTATTGTTATTTTTTGGTAATAAGGAAATTTCATTCAACTAAAAAGAGGCAAGAAAATATAATTTCCAAACTTCATTTCCTTTCTATTTGTTCTTGGAGGGTTGTCGCCTCGAATAGGACTAGTTAAAACCTTAGCAAAAACTGGATCATAGCAGCTTGTACCTTTGGAGTTGAGTCTAAGATTGTTATTTAAAGTTCTTAATATTTAGTGAGCACAACTTTTTGTATTGAAAATTTCTTCAATATCTACGAATTAATTTGGAAACAGGGAATTTCATGTTTTGAGCCTGTTTCGGTTTAAGGTTTTCTTTTTTTTTTTGGATAGGCAAATAATGGGGGAAGAGGAAGTAGGTTCGAACCACAAATCTTCGCACCACATTAATATTCCTGTGAGTTTAAATTCTTGAGTCTTGACTATTGAATTCTTGAGAAATTACATCTTAGTATTCAGTAGCCTTTTGAGATACAATAGGCATGGCTTTATGTGGTGGCCTTGTACCAATGCCAACCACACAAATCCATGTGCACGAAGGAGGCATATCATGGGCTGGGCTGAGCAATAACTTTGAGATGTGTTGTGGGCAACAGCAGGCTATGCTACCCCTTTGTGGTGCATTTCTATTCAGCTTGGCGGTGGTTGTGCTTGTGTTGGACACATGGTCATGACGGCATGACCTAACAGATTGCAGGCTAATGTGTGTGCTTTGGTAGCATGTTCAAGGATGTGCCATGGTAGCTCACATGGGCTTAGCTATGGGTAGGCTGATGTGTAGTGGGTGTGCTGCTTGTGTGCAAAGCAGGTTGGGTTCCAATGCAATCGGAATGTTTGGTTAATGTGAGAAAAACACGGTTAAGTTGTGGCTTGCTTGACAAAGCATGATTGGACTGTATTAAGAAATAATTATGGTACGTTTGGTATACTGTAATAACTTCTGTAATGGAATAGTTATTCATGTGTAATAGCAATTCAGTCATTTGGTTTCATCTTTATTACATGGATTAGTTATTACATTAGAATAACTATTCTTTAAATTGAAGAATAGTTATTTCTCTTTTAAATGGATTTAATAGTTATTTCTTAGTACATATAATAGGTTTTAAAATTAATATATTTCCAAAAATATAAAATTTCCTTGTACATCATCATTTACAAGCTTTCCATATGTAACAACCAAACTTATGAATAGTACGTAATAGTTATTCCATTACAAATTACAAATTTTTATTCTCAATAATAAAAATTACTATTCCTAATATAATCTACATTCAGTGTACCAAATTTACCCTTAGTGTTTTCTCATTTGTTGCTATTTTGTTAAAATGAAATCGATGTTCGTTTGTTAAAACATTTTTAGGTTTAAGCATCGAAGCTATCTTATGAAGCTAGCATAAGATGTAGAATTTTCCTTTCAGAATAGGGTGGGTTTAGAGATTATTGACAACAAGCTCTTTATCTACTCATCTCACATGTGTGCAGATATGTGATTAGGAGCCTGTAATAATTAAAGAGAGACAAGGATGAAAGAAATATAGTTTGTAACTGTTTGTTATTTTCTTGACTTGTAAGTTAAAGAGATAACAGAAAAAGGTTGGTGATCTAGCAAGATTCAAAAACTTTAGTCCTTAAATTGATCTAAATATGCTTTCCCCAAGCTTAAACCTTAAATTGATGTCTTACATATTCACCAAGACAGTCAAAGGAAGAAAACAGAAATGACCAATCCCAACACAACATGCCTAAGTGCCACCGAAAACAGGGAAGAGGATTTTAGTAAAAGGGAGTTTGCCGCACTCCGGTTGTTTCGTGAATTACGAGGGCGAAGGTTAGAGGTACCCCCATAAACTGCTTTTGCCTTCCGTGAAATCCTTAAATGATGACCTCCTTGCTTTGCCTCATATTTTCTTTGATCAGCTTCTCTGCTTTGTATGTCATATAAATCTGCATACAAATGAAATATAATAAGACATGGATTGAGATCCTTTAAAAATCTTATAATAACTCCGCCCTGGATATTTTTTATAATCCTAACCATTCATGATCAAATGAATGATTCAGACATATAAAGACAGCCATAAATGCTTGCTTACGCTTAAGCTGTTTTTCGGGCTTGCAAGACGAGTTATCTGCAGTGCATGCTGAAGAAGAAAGAACTTTGAGGGATACAATGAGGAAGAGCCATATTAGTAACTCTCTCTTCATGCTTTTAATTTTTTTTTTTTCCCCGAGCTACTCTTGGATGGTGATGAGAGTAGAGAGATGAGGAAAGGGATTTTATAATGGAGTTTTTTTCAAGGTTTGTGTGGTGATTAAAGCTGGTAATAGTAAGATAAAATTGTGCCAAAACACATGGGAATCCATTTGCCAAATTAAAGCCAATGTTCAGTGATCAACAAGTGAGTATTCTTTTGATTCTATCTTTTCACCGCTGTTCTCCCTGTCGGCCGGTGGACGCCACTTCTTTTTGAAAATGGTAGCAGGAAACAGACAAAAGAGAGAATAAAGAGGCTGATATTCCAAGGATTGTTATATATGTGTATTTTTTCCTGAAAGAAGATTAAGTAGATCTGTAGATGCTATGCCATATCTTTTCTTTCCACCTTGAGAGTGTGTAAGCCTTCTGTATTATGACAAATACGATGCATATATTAAAGGCAAAAATTCAAAATTGACTCTCTAGCTTTCAGTTTTTGTTATTTAAGTCCTTTAAGTCGCAATTTTTGTCAATTCAGTATTCTGTTAGATATCAGTTAGGTGTATCCGTTAAGTAAGCCAAAACGACATTGTTTTGGCTTTTTTCTTTTTTAATTTGTAATTAAAGAAAAAAAAACTTTTATTAAAAAAAAACTTGTAAGGGGAACAATGTCGTTCCCCTTCCCCTGACAACATGTAAGGGAAGCTATGTAGCCATGTCACTGAGGCCAAACGAGAAAACCGAGGTCCGCCGTAACTAATACAAGATGGCGGTGGTAGCCGATGAGGGTCATCGGCGACTCGAAAGCGCGAGGAGAGCTTGCAGAAGAAGCGTCGCAAAGGCCTTCAAGCCACTCACCAGCAATCCTTTTCTTCCTCTCTCCACGCCTTCACCACCACCACCGTAAAAAAGAAAATAACTTCTTCTACTTCTGAGTTCTACTGCTACGCTCATCCAATTCAATGTTGTTGATGATGATCCGTGCTTTTCTAGGGTTTCACTGTTTGATCTTTTAAGCTTTTTTTAGGGATTTTGGGTTTCTAGGTTTTGATTAAAAATGCTGCGTTTTTTGTTTTGATTGTTGTGGTACAGTTGGAGAGTCTTCCTTTGAAGGTTTCTAGGGTTTGGTCTACTGATAACAACTTGCAATTGAAGGCCAATACTTTCGGATGCTGCTTTCTATTGTTATTTTTAATTCATGTATTCTCATTGATATGTTTTATGTAAAATAATGAATGTGATTGATAATATATGTATATTGGTGAAATTTTGGAATTACAGAAAGAAACCCTCCAATTGAGGAAGTAATTCAATCTGGGGTTGTCCCAAGGTTTGTCGAGTTCCTAGTCAGGGAGGATTGTTTATATGTTGGAGTCTTTGATTTCAAGGGAAGGGAATAACAGTTTTTTTTTTTTGGTCATTTTGGCTCACTTAATGGAGACACCTAACTGATGTTTAACGGAATACTGAGTTGACAAAAATTGAAACTTAGAGGACTGAAATAACAAAACTAAAAGTTAAAGGACTAAAATAACAAAAGCTGAAAGTTAAAGGCCAGTTTTGGATTTTTGCCTATATTAAATGTACGAGGTAAATTTTTCTTTGAACTAAGATTGTTTGGTTGCTTTGATTTTTTTTTTTTTTTTAATCAATTAAGCATCCATTTGTTTTAACTTTAAATGTTCTCCTATTAGAAGCTTTAAAAAAAAAATAGAAAAAAAAAGAAGAGGATTTCAACCTATAGGGTCCGCTTCTGATGATAGAATTATCATCAAACCAAGACATCAATCGATTTTTGGTATAGGTAGGGATTGAACCCCAAATCTCTTATTCAACCATTAGAGACTTTATCAATTGAGCTAACTGGAATTCACTCCTCGTACAAAACCTAAATAGCTTACTAGTTTGAAAACTAAATACCATGGATTTTTCGTTTATTTTTAATTTAATAATAGTTGATATTTTTCTTTTTTTTTGATAAGCAGCGATATTTAATTGAACTTAAACTGGAAAAACAAGGGATGGGCAATCAACCTTACAAGCTGCCTGTAGAGCAGACGGAAGATTGCCATTATTACAACAAAAAGGAGAGGAAGAACTTAAAGTTAACTTAGCAGCAACATGAGCTGCAGAATTACAACTTCTATTGATCCAACAAAAAGAGCAATCAGCAAACGACACAACTAAACTACGAACATTTTCAATCAGTGCTGAGATCGACCAATCAAACGACATGAGCTTGCCCGCCATTGAGTCAAAGCAAATCTTTGAGTCCCCCTCAAACATCACATGATTCCAGCTTTTCAGACATAGCAAGTTGGGCAGCCCACTGGATAGCAGCAGCTTCTGCAATGAGAGGAGAACCAAAATGACTTAGCTTTGTCCATGCCTTAAGCACCTCACCTTGATGATTTCGAGCAACAACAGCCAAGGCTGCTTGAGAGGGCGTGAAAGCAGCATCAGTGTTGATCTTGATCATATTAGAAGGGGGAGGAACCCACTTCTTGAGGTTGAGAGGAGGTGGAGCTGGGCTAGCTGAAGGGAACAAAGAGAGATAGGAATGATGCCTATTAAAAATAGCCTTCACAGAGCTACTGATATCAGCTAGCCCGCCATTTTGTAAGACATGATTACGTGTGCACCAAATTTCCTCTAGTATGAATGCCATGATTAAGGATATGGACCATTTGTCTACCTCTGGACACAGTGTTTCTGGGGGCTCAAGCATAATTTTGATAATGTCCTGATTTGTGTTAATCTGCACTTTGTCTGCTCTAAAACCCCAACAGCATGTGAACCACAAAGCTCTAGCAACTGGGCACACGAAGAAAACATGGGATAAAGTATCAGGCTCTGCACCACAAAGAATACACTTACAATCGGATATTTCCATCCTCTTAGAAAGGTTCTCTCTGGTGGGTAGGACATCCACAGCAATCCTCCAAAGGAACATTTTGATTCTCTCCGAGGCATTAAACTTCCAGATCTTCTTCCACTGTGACTGGTGGATAGGAGACAGCTCATCCCTTTGAGTGGTAGCACGATAGGCTGATGTAATGGTGAACCTACCCTTTGAATCGAGTGCCCAAATGAGTTTGTCCGGACAGGTTCGGGCTGGGAGGAAAATTGACAGAATGGCTCTTGCTGATTCCGGCTCAAAGATCTCGTTAACCAAGGATGTATTCCAACAGCGAAGCTCATTATTAATTAGCTGGGATACTAACATAGGAATTTGGGAATAGGCCTCCTCTCTTGGTTTGGGTGAGAAACCATTAATCCAAGGGACCCAAGGATCCTTCCAAACACTGACTGAGGCCCCGTCCCCAACAAGATAGCAAGCTCCCTTTAGAATGATTTTTTTGGCCTTATCTATGGCTTTCCAAGTATGAGATGCTGATTTGGGGGGCTCCGTGTGAAGCCAGTCATGCTTGACTTTGTATTTGGCCTTTAGCAAGTTCATGCATAAACTATCTCTATTAGAAACAATCATCCATGCAAGTTTTGCTAGTAACGCGTTGTTGAAATGTTTGGCCCTTCTAAATCCAAGGCCGCCTTTGCCTTTGGGCTGGCAAAGTTTGTCCCAAGATCTCCATGCTAGGAATCTTCCTTCCGGTTCACTAGGCTTCCACCAGAATCTTCGGGTTAACGTGTCCATCTTGTCACAGATAGTATTAGGAACACTAAAAGCGGACATAGTGTAATTAGGCAAGGCTTGGGCAACTGATTTGATAAGAGTGCTTCTGCCAGCCCAGGAAAGACATCTGCTTCTCCATCCCATAAGCTTGTTCTCAAGCTTCTCTTGAAGAAATTTGAAGTCTCTAGAAGGAGCTTTTGAGAGGAAGAGTGGTGGGCCAAGGTAGATTGCATCTTTTTTTAGCCCCTTCATTTGTAGTAGTCCTTTAATCATTCTGCAATTCTGGGCAGGGGTGTTCTTTGAAAAGAAAACACCAGATTTGTTGTTGTTGATCTTTTGACCCGACCACTTACAGTACTTCTCAACACACCTGATGATATTAGTAGCCTCTTTCTTACTTGCTTTTGAAAACAGGATTATGTCATCCGCATACTTCACATGAGAGATGGAAGGACCTCTGATACTGGACTTGATCCCACTGATATTTTTTTGAGCCAAATCATGATCAAGAATTCTGGACAGCACCTCTTGGCCTAAGATGAACAGATAGGGAGATAATGGGTCTCCCTGTCTCAACCCACGACTAGGCTTAAAATGATCTGTTTTCCCACCATTCACTAATATCTCGAATGATACTGATGAAACGCATGCAAGAATCCAGTTTATGAAGACCTCACAAAAACCGAATTTGGATAGGACAGTTTGTAGGAAATTCCAATTGACACGATCATAGGCTTTTTGGAGATCCAGCTTTATGGTCATCAAACCGGCTTTTACCTTTTTGGTTTTGAAGCTATGGAGCATTTCTTGGACAATTACTTGATTTTCGGCAATCCATCTATTTGGTAAAAATGCAGACTGGCATGGAGATATGAGCTTTTGTAAGAGAGGTCTCATTTTGGCAACTAGCAGCTTTGAGATGACCTTGTAAACCACGTTACATAAGCTGATCGGCCTGAAATGATTGACAGATGACGGATTAGTGGTTTTTGAAATAAGCACGATAAGGGAACTATTTACCTCTCTTGGCATGCTACCAAGGGTAAAGAAGGACGTTACTGCACTGATGACATCGTTCCCCACGATCGGCCAATACTCTTTATAGAACAGGACAGGAAAACCGTCTAGACCCAGAGCTTTTAGATCATGCATGTGAAACAGAGTGCTTCGAATTTTCTCAAAGGTAGGGATGCTACTAAGAATGATATTATCCTCCTCTGAGATACAAGGGCTTATCAGGTCTTCTAAATGAGGAGGAAAGAAGACTTCTTCTTCCCTAAACTGATCCTTAAAGTGCTCTAAGAACGCCTGACGAATCTGGTTCGAACCAGCGATCCACCTTCCATCCTCAACTTTTAGAGCATCAACATTGTTGTGCCTGCGTCTAATGATGGTAGATAGGTGAAAAAATTTAGTGTTTTTGTCACCTTCTTTTAAGCACAATTCCCTTGATTTTTGACGCCACAATATTTCACATCTGAGAAGCCATTCGGAAAGTTCAGCTTGAAGGGCTGATTCAGTCCTGCCGTTAAGCATTGAGGGAGTAGACAGTTGAATCTCTTTAATATTTTGCAACAGGGCATTAATTCTATTCTGACATATACCGAAGACTTTTCTATTCCAATCACGCAGGACATCTCTTGTTGCTGCTTGTTTTTTACATAGCTTCACAAATTCTGACCCCCTAACAATTGTGTTCCAAGCTTTCTCAACCACTTCAACACATCTCTCATCCCTTATCCAAGCTGCTTCGAATCTAAAAGGTCTATGCGCAAAAGTCTCTTCAGGATTAGTATCCAACAAAATTGGGGCATGGTCAGATTTGATAGCACCCAAATGAGAGACACTAGCCTTAGGAAAAGCCAATCTCCAAGATATGCTAGATACATCTCTATCCAGCCTTCTTTTAATTGCTGCACAGCCCCATTTTCCTCTAGCCCAGGTAAATTTACTTCCGGAGAATCCTAGATCAATTGCACCAAATTCCGAGAATAGCTCCTTTAGAAAGTTGGGCGCCGATGACTCTCCTCCATTACTGCCAAATTTTTCCTCTTCGCTAATAACATAATTGAAATCACCCAGACAAACCCAAAGTCCTTGAAACGAGTTTAGAAGGGCAAATAGGCTTTCCCAAGCTTTCCTTTTCTTTGCCGGGTAAGCTGGGCCATAGAAACCTACTAACATCCAATCCTTAATAGCATCGGCGATTTTAACCGCAATGAGATTGTTGTTATGTTCAACTCTTTGAACTGAGACACTTGCTTTCCACATAACACATAAGCCTTCAGCAGAGCCTTTAGCATCAACTACAACTAAATCATCAAACCCAATCGAGTTTTTAACAGCATCCATACGACTTTTTTTGCCTTTTGTTTCACTTAGAAAAATAATATCGGGCTTTGCCCCTTTTATTTGAGCCTTTAAGGCTTGAACTGTCGAGGTGTTGCAGATGCCCTGACAGTTCCAACCTAGGGTCCTCATGGAGAGGTTGGGGGCTTGATAAGGCCCGCCTCCTCGGCCATCGAAACAGAAAAAGAACAAGACTCCACTTTAGGTGTGACAGAGATTGGAGCATGTTGAATAGAAACATTACGAGCACGGGCTTTTAAGGACTCACCTCGGACCTTGGTAGTGTAGATTGTATTGGGCTTATCCCTTTCAGCAAGGATGAAATGCTCTAGCCGAGAGTGTGGGATCAAGGTAGCTATTTACGGATCAAAATACACCACTTCTGACTCATTGGAAGATTTCCTCAACCTTTTGACAAAAAGGGCCATTTCATGATCAGTGATTTTCCTTTTAAGCTGTTTGGGATCTTGGAGGAATTAGGTGGTGGTGGGGGATAAAGGACGGCTGCTTGGATTAGAAGTGTATAGGTGTGGTGGGGATGATAAGTTAATGGAAGTACCGGGATGGGTTGAAGTTGTGTGGGATTGGGGTTCTATACGAGCAATGACTGGGCTGTCAGGAGACTTAGGGTCATTAAAAGGGCTGATGTTGTTAAAAGATGTTGATGGGCTTTGGGTGTAGTGGGCTGGGCTAGCTGTAGGGGGTGGGATAAGGTTTAAGTGCTCGGATGTTTGCTGTTGAGGGGTTGTGGGTCCAGCCTTAGACACGTTGCAACCAAGGGACAAAACATCAGCTAAGGCGTTGCCTGTGTCATTTGGCTGCTTCAATACAGCCAAAAACTTTTCATGAGCACTACTCTCTGATTCTGCAGTAGTGGGAGGGGTGCTTGAGATCCCAACAGAATTATCAATCGGCTGTAATTTTGTCGGGTTCTAATCAGTGGGAGCGTCTATCCTGACAACTGGCGTTTGGGCTACCAATGGGCTAGGACTTGGGGCGGCGAGGGCATCCGTAGGAGCGTCTTCGTTCTCAGCCCTTAGCCAAGGTCCTGAAGCTTTGAAATAATGGCCAAAGGGGTTGCGAAGTAGTGCAACCTTCCCTGTACAGCTGATGTCGTCGTGGCCAATGATACCGCAATTATAGCAAAAAGTGGCAAGCTTTTCATATTTGAGACTGATCCACAGGTCACTTAGATTGGAGCGTGGTAGGAAGATTCCTGGAAGCAGAGGGTTGGATAGATCCACCTCTACTTTAATACGCGTGAACTTTTTCCAAACCCCTCCACCGATTCCTACTACATCAACCTCTAAGACGGAACCAGCTAAGGAACCAATCTTCTTTAGATTAACTACGGAGTTCCACAATAATGGAAGACCGTGTACTTGAACCCAAAAGGTGGATGTGGAGAAATCAACTTCATGCCAATCTAATTCCGGGTTCCATTGCTTCAGAATAAGGTGTCCGCCTCGGATAGACCAAGGCCGCCTTTGGAACGCTTTGTGGCGGTCAACTTCATGTTGAAATCTGAACAGGAACATGTCACTTGCTAGACGACTGACCTCAAGAGGGTAAACTAGTCTCCAAGCTTTAAGGACCATGTCTCTGATAATACTTACTCCTATTGGCCGGGGGGAGATAAGTTTTCCTAGCAGATTGAGGCATAAGGATGGTGGGTCTTGGTTTGGAGGGAGCTCTAGTCGGACACATTTATCAGTCCGGGCAGCAAGGTCTGCAACTTCCATCACGCTCTGGTGGGGAAGGAAGACTATTGAAAGCAAAGGGAGTAAAGGGTCATCGTTGAAAGGAGGGTAAAGGAAATGGGAAGCAGGGGAAGAAATGGTAGGTGACAGGGAAATCGTATGGGGGAGATTGGGACAAAATGAGCTATGAGAAAGACGAGATGTAATAGGCTGTGAGGGAGACTAGCTCAGGGGAAATAGTGATGGGGAAAGGTGCTACAGAGAGCACAGGGAAAGGTGCTATAGAGAGCAGATGATATTTTTCTTATTTTTGCCTTGTGAATTGAAAATTAAATGACAACTCTATTATAAATCTCTGCTAAGAGATGCAAATAATCATGGTACTCAATTCTCATAACTGATGGCGCCATCAATGGTAGTTAACATGATGAAATTTTTGTTGTCATAATATATATATTGAAAACCATAAAATATTGGCAAATCTACACTGTTGGTCTCATAAGTTTACCTTATGAGAGCAACCGCATTAGTGATTACAAAAGTTTGCAAAATACAAAAAAAAAACTTAATTTTGCACATTTTAACCAAAAACACACCCACATTAGTCCTTGCAAAAGTGTACATTATACACAACTGCTACAGTAACCGTGCATATATGTGTGGTTACTGTAGTTTTTCTATACATTATTCTAATATTTTTTCTCTCCCCTCTCATTCTTTCTTTCCTTGACTCTCTCTCTCTTCAACCCATAATCTCTACAACTAATAACTCCCACTACCAACCACACAAACTTAGTACCACCACCCACATCACCGCAACTCAATGCCGCCAACCACCACCACTGCAACACAAACACACCACCACCATTGCAACATGGACACACCACAAAATCAACCAAAGATCAAACAAACAAACTCGCACACAGTCACACCACAAAATCAATCAAAAATCAAACACAGTCACACACAAACACACCAATAGAGACAAAGAGAGCATTTTTGTGACCTTGTGGCTATGGATCAACTAGAATGATGCTTGTGGATCATGGATTGATGCTTGTGTATCATTGATTGATGATCATGGATCGGTGGATCATGGATTGGTGATTGGAGAGGCGATTTCATCACCGTCGCCATCGCCATCGCCATCGCCATTGCTGCATATGGATTGGTGATGTGGATCTGTGTTGGCGGTGTAGATAGGTGCTTGTGGGTCGACGGAGATCGATGGTGCTTGTGGGTTTTGATGCTTTTGGTGCTACTTGTGATGGAGAGTTGATCTGACAATGAGAGAAAGAAGAAGAAAGAAGAGGAAGAAAAAGAAAGAAGAAATGGCAGAGAGATAAGGAAAAAGAAAGAAGAGGAAGAATAAGAAAAAAGAAATGGCAGAGTAGAATAGGATAAAATAATATTAAAAGAAGAATATAAAAATATTATTTATATAAATATAGTGTATAATAGATAGACTAATGTAAGTGTTTTATAAAAGCGATGGTGTAAAATAGAAAAAGTAGACTTTTTTGTAAAATAAACAGAATCTTTTAGAAGAACTAATGCGGTTGCTTTGAGTGCAATTAGTCTCTCAAGTTTTAAAAATGAGCAGTATTAGTCATTTTGTTAAATGTCATTAGCGGTGTTGCTTACGTAGCTAATAGAATAGTAACCTGATATATTTTTTAATGATGAATTTTTTTTTTAATGAAAAATTACAAGTATTTTACATGATAGAAGCAAACTGACCCAGTTTCAAATCAAATCTAAAATTACTTTGTGTAAAGTTGTGATTTACAATTATATTTTATGTTGGCTTTATTCCATGACAAAAACTGTTGTAATTGCATTAATTTTGTTCTTTGTATTTTGTGGGATTTTATTGTATTGAGTTTAGTATTAAGTTGGTGAAGAATCGAGCATGAATTGAAGAATCAGTGCAATTTCGCAATTAGCTCGCAAGAAGTTCGTTAGAAGATTAACCCGCAAAAAGGCCACATGAGAAGCACATGCTGGAAGCTGAAGAGTCATGCCAGGTTGTTAATTTCGCGACTGTCTCGTGAGTAGGGCCAACTCGTGAGGTGCCCGCAAAACTCTCTAAATAGTGGATTTTAAGTGTGGCTTTCTTACCCTTCACTCATACTATATATACCCTCATTACCCACAAAAGCAGGAGAGGCTATTCAGAGAGAAAAACAGTAAAGTTTTCTACAACACAACAAACCCATTTTTTAGAGAGAGAGCTATTCATCCTTAGTGGGAAATTATTGTAGCCTCTTCTCATTCCCTCTCCCATTGTCACACCTTGAGAGGAGATTTGTACCCAAACACAACTCACATCTATTCAGAGTGTAGAGAGTGTTTTAGAGCTTAGAAAGTTTTGGAGATTTGCCAAAAGAAGCTAGTGAGACTTGGTGAATGCATTCGGGAGTATTGCAGAATCCGAAAAGTTAGAGAAAATGTTATTCCGAAAAGTCCATTGGTATCAAGAGCTTGGAGGACTCAAGTACATTGGGTAAACTAGGCTTAGAGAGTCTTTTGTTATTCATATACTCCCAACTTTATTCTCTAGTGGATCGATTTCGACTTGGAGAGTCGCAAAGAGGTTTTTCGCTGAGTTCTTCAGTTTCCTCTTCGATAACACGTCTTGGTGTTATCTTGTATTTGCATCTCTCTTTTCGTACTCTTGTGCTCTACATTTATTACTTATTGTTCATGTTTATGCACTAGAGTATTTTTGGTATTTGTGCTTCATTTATTCTTGTTTCGTATTTAGATAAGTTAGAGTAAAAGTTATCTAGCCGTAGTTTTAATTGGGGGTCTAAACAAGCTCTTTTGTTTTCGCACAAATCCGAACTTTCACTCTGAAACTCATTATCTGAATCTGAAATGCACAAAGGAGAGAAGGGGAGAGAGTGATTGAAAGGACCCTAGTTGTAGAGGCTGCAATGCTGCCTTCATCTGCAAGCGACGGTGGCCTCCTCCCTCCAAGCAACGTGTCCTTTTCAGCCATTAGCATGTCATTGAGCTTGCATAGCCACTGATACCTCGTTGTTTCTCCCCCTCTCTTCAGAAAGCAATAGACAAGTCACAGTTTGAACAAATAAATGTTTTTGGGTGATCTATACATAGGAGTGTTTCTATTTCTCAATAATTTCGAATGGATATTTGTAACTGAATTCATAAGATTATATTTGGTTTTGTATTTTTTTTTTAAATGCGTTTGCTTTCTGGAAATAAGTGTGCTAACTAAATTCATATATTTTTAATTTTTCTTTAGTTTAAATATGCTTGGCCTGGCATGAAATATTACATGAATTATTCAGGAGAGGAAAGAATCTTAGACATAAAGGCATTAATTCTCTCCATTTGTGATATACTTCTAAATACATTTAAAACATGTGGACAGATTTTCGCTGCAATTTCATAATGTTCGGAATTCTGTGTAAATCGAGTCCTAACCATTGGGGTATCTCCTTTTCATAACTAAGATGCTCATTAGTAATAGTATCTTGGCGTTCACATAAAAAAAATATATATCTTGGCATGATGTAAAAGAATGTAATCACCAAGAAGCAAGAAAGGACTCCATAAATTTATTTCAAAACCAATCATATTTATCTAAAAAGAATAATCAACTAGCAACTAGTATCACTCTATCACTCTATTACTACTCCGGATAATTTGTTATATAACCACCGCCATTTTTGAATTCATGGAGACAAAATAGAATTACGAGTTTACAATAAAAGTTATATGAACAAAGGCTCACACCTTGAGCAAAAATAAAAAATGAAACAAGGAACGCTTTGATGCAATCAAATTTTAAAAAATAAAAACAATCTCATGCAATTAAGAGCTTTGAGATTTTTGAAGACGAAATAAAATACACCATTACGTTGTACTACATCATAAAGAAACGAAGGAAAAGAGAGATGCAAAGAAAAGAAGCAACATGGAAGGAAGATATTCGATTTGGAGTTGCTGAAGATGCTTTGCCACGAGCACGTCTTCCAAGTCCCCCCTTCTTTTTAATGTGAACTTCAAGTCCAAGCTTCCCATTGTATATTGAATTATCTGCCACTGCATTCTCCTGCTGTTGCAGATGTCCATGTTGGCCGACAAGAACTCTACTCAGTGGATTCAGAACGCTCTCATGAGTTGAACCAGGAAGAGATTGAGACATTAATAAGAGGAGAGCTATGGCTGTGAAATAAGGCAATATCCATCTCATCTCAGCCATGTTTGCATAGCAATTAAGCTTTCTAGATTTGGTGGACAGGGAATGCATAAACGTTCTAAGTTCTAACTCCAATGAGGACAAGGCCTTTAATGCGATGAAAACAAGATACTAGAAGGTGGGGTTGGCAACGGTTGCGGTTGACATGACCCACCTCCACACTAAAGAGATAAGTGTGAAAGATCCAAGATTTTTCTAGACGGATACGTTCAAAAGTGCAATCTTTCGTTCTCCAAACTTCTCTCTTATAAATAAATTTCATGCTCTGTTATTATAACCATTGAGTTATATAGGGAAAAAGTGCGTAAGGAGATTTGAATTTACTTTTTTCCTGAGAAAAACCAAACACTGCCCTTTTAGGTACTTTTTTTTTTTTTTTAATTTATTTGTTACAACAATTGAGAAATGGAAGATTCAAATCGTGATTCTCATAAAATATATTAGGTTAACACTATTGAGTTATAAAATTCTTAGCTATTGATAAAAGTGAGTTAAAGTATACTTCTCAAAATTAAAATTTTAAAAGGTTGTAACTAAACAAAACAAGCCAAAAACCAAATATTAAAACTCAACTATCTGACTCTAAGTGACATTTAGCAAGATATATATAACCCCTTTGGCAAGAATATACATCGTAGACACAAAACGGATTTTTTAAATTTTATTTTGGTAGTAAAGGATAAGTTTGGTTAAGATAAAAGAGAAACCCAAAGTGTGAAGGGTATTAAACCCTCGAATGTCCCACAAAAGTTTTTAACATTTTATTCGAATATTACCAAAATATATAAAAGTATTTCCATAAGTTGAAGGCAGATTATTCTCACCATTATGCAATGTAAATTTCCCACATTGAATATTTATGCCAAATATGCGAATATTTCCCCCTTTAACTATTATGTGCAATTAAACATGTGAATATTTCCCCCTTCCCCTATATATATATATGTGTGTGTATGTGTTTCTCAAAAAAAAGATACTCAGTATTGTTGAGTTGTCCCACATCGGTAAGGTGTGATACTGAGAAAAGGTTTATCACTTGTTCCGTGACACTAACTGCCGCATGCAATTTTGGTGTTGGCGTGTGAGTGTATTCTCTTATCTCATCCCCCTTCCCCTATATATATGTGTGTGTGTGTGTGTATGTGTTTCTCAAAAAAAAGATACTCAGTATTGTTGAGTTGTCCCACATCGGTAAGGTGTGATACTGAGAAAGGGTTTATCACTTGCTCCGCGACACTAACTGCCGCATGCAGTTTTGGTGTTGGCGTGTGAGTGTATTCCCTTATCTCATCCCCCTTCCCCTATATATATATGTGTGTGTGTGTATGTGTTTCTCAAAAAAAAAAAAAAAACTATTATGTGCAATTAAACAACACCAGTACTTTAAAAAAATAAAAATAAAAATCCATTGATGAGATAACCCAAAGTGCACAGTGACAGTGAAAAAAGTTGCTTGGCTATGGACATAACTTCTTTAATTTGTCAAGAGTCTTATATCTCAACTAGTCGGCATTTTTTTGTGTTTCCAACAAAAACATCCAAGTTTCAAATCTCCTACGCAAGTTGCAAATTATCAAACTTCTTCTAAACCTTTTTAAGATGACAAGTTATGATAGGCAAACAATATTTTCACAAAGACCTATCATTAACATCACTTTATTTTCACCACTCACAATCTACCGCTCCAAGTAGTGGAAGAAGTCCCTAAACTTATTCGTTCATTTATTAAACCTATTAGACTTCTTTTTTTGATAGGTTATTAAACCTGTAAGACTTTAACAAGTTTGAATTATATTATATCTAAAATAAAGACTTTTGTCACTTGAAAGATATCTAGGACATTGCAGCCTTTTACAAGAATAAATACATGAGCGTTTATTCTTGACCATGATCAACATGCCCATTTTGGCAAGAAAAGACGAGATTGAGAAGATTACAACTCTACTGTAGAGAAAATGACAAAAGTCAAGCCGCCGGGTAAGATTTCAACAAGAAATTATTTTAAATTAGCTCATGCTTGCAAGTAATACACCTTTACCGACAGGCAACATCTCCATTTCTGAGATGGGACCTGTACCCCACCTCATGTGCACAATTTTTAAAATGTCTTCTATGCATATCTAGCTTAAAATGACACATGCGAATCTTGTTAGTAAACAACTAGATAATCAGTTTCCTTATTCATAGTAAGGACAATACATATGCGTTCATGCATGCATTCATGAGAGAGAGAGAGAGAGAGAGAGAGAGAGAGAGAGAGAATGATCTACCTTAGTTTTATCTCGTCATATTAGCCAATCCAACACTTAAAGTTCAATTAAATCACTAAATCATTGTATTTTCCACATAATGACAATAGCGATAGAGTCGATATACAAGTTTTTTTTTTTAAATGTAGGAATGGGCTTACATTTTTTTTTTTTTAAGTAATATGCTGTAGTCATTGGAACATTTTATCAAGAATTTCTGGTTTGAGCTTCTGGAGTGATGAAGACTGGCTCACTTGTTTAGACAATTCACCAGTGACTCGGTCAATGTAAAGCACATAAAGCCCATTTCTGCTTTCCAAAAGTTCTAATGCTTTTCGTGCTTGGAGAACCGATGCCACCCACTCCTCAAACAGCACTGCAATATCAATGTGCTACATCATTTAGCAGTTGTGTAGGCTTCCGACATTGCTTTGATTAAATTACGGAGAAAATCAAGGACTAAGTTTCTTGAGTTGCAAGATGTCAATGAAGTATTAGTATGACTGTAAAGCCTTTTTATTTAATTATTGAAATAAGGTACCATGCTGTTTAGACTTATAAGTCAAGCCTGGAAAATCTAATAAGTCTTAAAATGGAATCTAGAAGTTGTAGAATAGATGCACCAAGTTCATAAACATAAGCAATACATACTCTGGTCAAAACCTTCATCCCTTGACCACATTAATAAGTAGTCCGATATCAGAAACTCAATAAGCTGGATCCTGTCATCCGCGAATTAGTCAAAGCCAAAAATTATCAAATTCTGTGAGCATATCTAAAACCCTTGCCTCCAAAGAAAAAATAGTGTAATATAAACTAAATTTGTGTTGTGCTGACAGATCATTTCCCCCTGGATTGGATACGTATTGTGCTTTTTAGCAAAGAAGAGCAAGTCTTTTAATTAAAAGGCCAGTTGGCAATAAGAGGACTTTCCGAGCCTTGGAAAGAAGTAGTTGACCAGAAGGAAAACCTACTCTATTTCTTATGCATTTCAAAGTTATAAGAGGCAATATTTCCATTCAAAAAGTGGGATAACAGATGCTCAAAACATGACTATTCAATTGAGAAATGACTATCTAATGAAAAATACTATCGCTAAGATAAAATCAATGAGCTTGAGTCTCCAATAGATAATATTAATTTCAAAAACGATCAGGAAGATTCATCATAACAGGCTAACAGTAAACGAGTTTTTGCAGAATACTTACAGTGTAAACATACATTCATGCATGTTGGGAAAAGCCTCATCAAATGGATCTAAGAAAAGCAAACTTTCAGCTAATACAGAAATTCTTTGAGAAACTGAAAGTATTGTCCGTTGTCCAATGTAGGCTTCACTTCCAAGTTTACGGATCAGGTGTTGAACATAGAATTGAGCATCAGAGTCAGTGTGTAGAGACTCTGTAACAGAATATCGAAACCAATTTTTTTTTTTTTTAAAACTATAATTATAATAATTAAGAGAAAGCAACAAATAATAAGATAATAGCAATATCATCAAGGAAAAGAATAAAGAACATGTAACAATGTCATATTTCTAAACGTTCTAAGAATTATAGAATTAACAAAACATTAAGAGCAAGACCAAACAAAATAACTATTTACCATCTAATTTCAAGGGGGAACACATCCTTCTAACCAAACGCATTATTAAGCTGCTCACAATTCCTTCAATGAGTTCCATGTTCTTTCCAGTAGATAATAGATTCTTCAATGAAGCTATAAGAAGCAGATAAAAAATATGATTTTAGAGAGTAAGAATGAAGAACATATTGCAACATTATATAAGTGAAGAGAAACTCAAATTAAACAGATAATAAGAAACTTATCAGTAAGTCATTACAATTTGAGCTTTAACGGGAAGCAGTAGATAATGAAAAGAGGAAAATAACTGTATGCTGTTGCCGTTTTTGCAATTCATACAATGATTGTTACGGTTTCTCATTTAAATTAGCCAGATGTTACCTTCTTAAGTCCCTTGAAAAAGTATAACTAATCTATTACTTTATTTCCATTCAACTACAGGTCATATTTTCTATTAAAATATAGGACATCACATCACATCACTTCTCACAGTTACGACAGATGTTCTCTGTGTCCCTAGTCCCTAGTCCCTAGTCCCTACCCTTTCTGGCCACTTGTGATCCAGCTCTTTTTCCAGCCACTTCTTTCAATGTATCAATGAATCCAAGCAAGACATTAGGAGACTCAAAACATTCTAATTAAGGATGTTAGAGAGAGTCAAAACTCAAAAGCAATATAGGATTGTGCATTTATTTCTTTGGAAATGTAAGACCTATTACAGCAGATAACAAAAAACTATTTCATGGCTCTGTTAATCCAGGCAATGTTCTCTATTTACTGGGCAGTCTTTCAACAACTCTTCAAGCATTGTTCAACCAATCAACATTCAACATACTAAGATCGCAAGACAAATAATTAAAAGACGTTAACTTTAATGTTTTGACAGATACTCTCAAGCAACAGATGTTCTGGTAGCATTAATGTAATGTACAAGTTAAAGCCACTAGTTACTAACAAGCCAAAAAAGATTAAAGTACCATCAGCCTGCAATTACAAATCCCTCCCTTAAGTAATCCATCCATAAAAGTCCTTACACCGTAAGATGCCAACAATAAAGTACATAAAACATTCTGGACAACTGATAAAGGTTGTACCCATTGCACAACCGGTACTAGATTACATTGTTCTACTTAAAATTTCTTCATTTTAATAACAAAATTAATGCCCATAACTTACTATCGATCTCAACCCATATTCACCTACATTAATAATGAAGCTCACATCTGTCGCACC
Source organism: Castanopsis chinensis (assembly GCA_032878915.1). NCBI lineage: Eukaryota > Viridiplantae > Streptophyta > Magnoliopsida > Fagales > Fagaceae > Castanopsis > Castanopsis chinensis. The sequence goes on from JAVQMG010000121.1 coordinate 16,989,584, forward strand.
AAGCAACCATATGATCAATTTTATTAACCTTTTTTTTCATATGTGCAAAGATGTTGGACGTAGCATATAGTATAATCTTTCATAATGCCAAACACAGCATATACATCTCCATTGACCAAGAACTCTAAGGCAAGAACAACCATAACTAAATGATGATCACAAGAGGCTCCAATCTGGGTGCCACTTAAACCATATGGACACAATCAAATGATTACAAATTACAGTAGAGTTACTTACAAATGCTAAAATTCATATTTTCATGCATAATGAATTACAATAAACTAAAAGAAGCACAGATTTCTTGAAAAAATGATTAACAGAATGACAACCGGTACCTAAAATAAAGTCCACAGCTTGATGTGCCCAGTTAGTAAAACTAGACTCCTCCACCTACAAAATATAATTAAAAACAAAACAAAAAATTATTAATTAATTACATTCACTGATTAAAAGAATGCACTTAGAAAGAGTGAGTGAAATAATCTGACATTAGAAACGGTATCGCAAAGCTCTACAAGAAAATCAACTGAGGCCGTGAGCTGCTCAGTTTCATCGTCAGCGTTCAAATCTGCAGTTGTAACCAGAAAAATACATTCAAAAACTAAATTAAAAAAAGGAATACAATGTGCTTGTGAATTTTTACTCTTAAAAGTTCAAATAAAATAACAATTAACCAAAAGTTACAAAATTCATATATACTCGCATTTCTAAAAGTGAATATATATCAAATCACTATCAATTCGAAAAGGCGTATAAACAATTTGAATTCGCCGAAAACACAAAGCGAACCTGAAAATTGGCGTCGCTGAATTGATCCATTTGTTCGTCTTCTCCTTTCCTTGGAGCGAACTACACAAGCAAATATTCAAACATTAATCGAACACGGATTGGAAATAATACAATCACTATGATGATGATGATGATGATGAGAAAAACCTTGTCTGAAAAATCTCCGGCGAAGAACGTCGTTGAATCTGCGATCAGAGCCATCTTCGACTTCGAGTCGCTTAGGGCTCAATTTCCCCGAATTATCAAAGAAATAGCACTTGCACGAAGCACTTTTTGGGAACAGATCGCACTGCGATGCATCTGAAACTAACACAACTTTAACACACACATACACACAAAAAACCTAAAAATTCAATTTCAAAGAGAGAGAGAAATGAATGTTTGAACCTTCAGCTTCCTTGAGATCTTCTCTGAGTCTAAGAATCTCTTGCTTTCGCTCCTTGGCCTAAAACTTCATCGAAAAAAAAAAAAAAAAAACTCGATCACACAAAAAGGATTAGAAATTTTTTGTAGCAAAGAGAGAGGTGAGAAAGTAAGAGCGGGACCTTTCGCTTCCACCGGAGAGCGACGGAGTCAGAGAGATTTGACGGCGGAGGAGGCTGGTTTTGATGGAGCTTGGATCGGAGAAGAGAGAGCGCTAAGGCAAACTTCAGCGACTCGTCTTTTGGATCTGTGTTCGTTTTCGATGCTTGTGCTTCTTCGCTCCCTGACATTTCTCGTGTAAAAAGCGCGGGAGTTTTTGAAAAGTAACAAATAATTTATATATTTATATATATATATATATATATATTGTATATATAAGTATTTACAAGAATAGGTTGTAATAATGATAGTTGAGTTTTGAGAATATAATTTTATAAAGTAAAAATTCAAGTTCTTGAATTTTCTAATTGAAAATTTGAATTTTTTGAAATTTTTTAAAATTTTCGGTAGTATTTTTTGGTGACTATTCACAAAGGTTGAAAATGTTTTAATTTTTGTTAACTGTTTTATAAAAAAATTACTAACTCTTCATATGTGCCTTTTCATGAATAGAAGATTATATTTATTTGAAAAATAATTAACTCTCCATACATGCCTTTTCATGAATAGAGGCTTATGTTCACTAGAACAATAACTAACTCTCCATATGTGCATTTCCATGAAACATAACCTTATGGATATAAATAGAGACTTATGTTCACTTAAAAAATAACACAAGAAACACAAGAATCCTGTGATCATTCTTTAAAATTGCTATCTGTAGAATCCAACATTTTAATTATATCTTGAGGACAAATTTGCGATAACCCTTTAGTAACAAAAGAGAGGGAGGCAAATATTGTCTAATGAAAACGATATAGTGCCTCCAAGTTATCTATTTTCTGTTTGTCTTTTGTGTTAACCTTGTTCTTCCATTATTACTTTGTATAATATCCCAATATATATATATATATATATATATATATATGTATGTATGTATATATATATATATATATATTATAAGAAAAAACAATTTAAAATTTTGTGGATATGAAAAAAATATGTTTTTTCTTTAATTTTTATTGTTTTCATATTTTATTATATTGACTTATACTATATATTTAGGCATGTAAAAAATTGATTGTTATTTAAATTATTTAAAATTTGATAAAACTTTTAAAATGTTTCATAATATTAGATTATTAGTATACTATAATCGTGCAACCTCTTAATTATTTATAATAATTATTTTTAAAAAAAACTTGATAAAAATATTTAAGGAACAACAATTGTGATTAATATAAATTAAAAGATAATTTACAGTTTTCAAACTGAATGAAAAGAAATACTTACGTAATTATTTTTGTTAGTTATGAGAAAATAATATATATATATATATATATATAAAATAGTTAAATAGGTTATTCTTTGGTTTTTATTGTTTACATTTAACAGAACAAATGGTTTCTAGGTTTATGTTTTATCATTATAATCATCTCGACTATTTTACGTTAGAATTGATGATTTCGTGGTTCATTTTTCATCCAGCATATTGTTCCTCTCATTTTCTTTCCGCCAGGTTGTACAGGAACAAAATTTTTAGAGTTATTCCATCCCAAAAAAAAAAATAGAGTTACTGTTTTTCATGGTCACACTTTCAACTCAAGTAGAAAATAAATAGTACCTATCAAAAAAAGACATGCAATTGTTTCTCACATCAGAAAGTTACTACTGTACCTAAAAAGCCTAATTCAAGCTAATTAATAAGCAAGTAAACATGATTTGTTAATCATCATACCATGTTCAATGCATTTTTCCCAAGCTTTATGTCGTCCAAGTTGATTGTCCAATGCACAAACGTTTTGATGTTGTGCTTAACCCCAGCTGGCCTGGTGCACCTTTGATAGGAGTTTCTGTGTCTTTCAAAAACATAGTGGTTACCCCAAACAGCAACACATCCACCAAAGTGTTCCAAATCAACCTTCGTTGAACACTTGAACCTGCTCGATCGTTTCGTTTCTGGAACACTAGGTAATGCTTCTGGTTCAAGGTTTTTCGTGTACAGGCTAAGAGAAGAGAAATTAGAGATACACCATCACCCATTGAATGGTGGATCCTAGGTCCTAATGTTGAGAAGGTGGAGTACTTCCCATAATGGTTTTGAAAGTTCCATAGGTATTGTAGTAAGACCTCATAACTTTACACGTCATATATATATATATATATAATTTATATTCTATTATTTATTTTAATTCTCCATTAGAATCTTGTTACCTCATATGTTATTGGTTCTCACGGGCCCACAATTAATCTTAACTTTTTTATATTTAATATTAATAATTTTTCACCTAAGCTTTCATGTAGAGAAATATTATACTATGATTTAATTCTAAACATATACCCTTTAATTGAATTTTGTGCCACCCTCAAAAATAAATAAACGATTGTAATAAAAAATTAAAAAAAAAAAAATCAACCTCAAAAAATACACTTTTGAGCTTTTTATACTTAAAGCATTTGTGTTAGCTCTGACATTATGAGAAAAATGATTTTATGATGATATATATCATTCATTGAATCAGTAGCTATACATATAAATAGAAGTAAAAGACCCAACTTTATTTTGTAACTAACTTAACAGATTGATGCATGTGTGAACAGGACCTAACAAACATAACAAACTCTTACACGTGTTTGACTACTAACTAACTATATTAACATACAAAACCAAGGTTTTAAAAATCGGTACGGTGAAAGAACTGAAAAATGAACTAATTACCAGTTTTCTGGTCGGACCGGGGTTCGACTGATGGTCGAACCGATGATGTCATAAATAATTTAATTATTATTTATTTAAATTATATAAATAACTAATAATTTTTTAATATACTAAAACTAACAAACCAATAGTAATAAATATGTTTCCTTGAAAAAAATACAATATATAACATCTTTTTAAATAATTTAATATAATAACATTACAAAACAATCATCTTTAACATAATAAACTTAAATATTATGTTTTTAGGTTCCTGTCCAAAACGACGTAGTTTTAGGTTGGGAAAAAGTCAAAAAACGGTGTAGTTTTTAGCTAAGTTGCATCAATACGAACACGAGTAAGGATATGACAAGAGTATGGATATGGAAGTACGACAATTTTTGAAAAATAAAAGGACGATACGGTGGAGGTACGAAAATGAAATCATTTATTAAATTTTATATTTAGACATATTTTTAGATATAAATTATGTCAAATTATGCTTAAGCCCATTTGACTATCTAATAAATTGTATATGCCAAATCCCATTTGAATATTCAACTATTTAAGAAAATTTTTAAAATAAAAAATAAACAAAAGCTAGAGGAGTGGCCGGATAAAGAATTAAAAAAATGATTAAATAAAGTACAAACTACAAAGCCCAATAAAATTTTAAAAAGAGTGGTTGACAGTTGACACTTGATAGCATGTGTTAGTCAAATTTTAAAAATAAATAATAAACAAAAGCTAGAAGAGTGCACAGACAACCCATTTAAAAATTGATTAAACCCAATGAATTTAAAAATGAGTGGTTGATAGCATGTATTTAGTGGTTGACAGAATGCAAGTTGTCAATCATCTTTAAAGACACCAGAACACTCTAAACTGGAGTTCAAAGGAGAAAACTGCAGAAACAACAAATCAAAAAAACGCAAAGAAAGGGAAAATGCAAAAACAGCAGTCAGCAAAAATGCAGAGAGACAACGTAAGCGAGACGGAAAAGAAGAGTAAGAACAAATAGTGGTGCGATCTCAATATTTAAGGTTGAAGCTTCATCAATGACTGAGCCTGTAAGTACCAAAAAGGGAAAAAAAATGGCGTGTTGGTGGAACAGGAACCTAGTTTTTAAGTTTTCAACCCAACCGGTCATAACCAATTGAACCACGCCGGTTTCTGGTTTTCCGGTTGAATTGACCAATTTTTACTATTTACCGATTTTAAAGCTATTTTCGGTTTTATACCATAATCAGACCGGATTAAAGGCTGGTTGAACCGTTCGGACCGGCCGGTCCGGTCTGATTTTTAAACTACACATCGTTTCTGTATATACATCAGTTAAGCTATACTGCCGTTTAGGTAGACTTGTACATCTCTTCAATTTCTTCAACTCTATAACACAAGATATGATCCCTTGATGACTATCTAGTGCTTCAATCTGTGTTTCATCTGCTCCTACACAAGCTAGTACCTAATGTGATTGTCTGGTTTGATTTGGTGCTTGACTGGGCAGCTCTGATGCACTAGTTGTTGCACTATGTGGCAAGCTGAGCTACTCTGGTGTAGTAGCTGATGCTGCACCATCTGGTGCACTAGCTGCTGCACTATGTGACAAGCTGAGCTGCAATGGTGTGGCAGCTAACGTTGTACCATCTTGTCTTTGATACTCCCCCTCAAGATGGACTGAGGAAGAGTAAATATTAAGCAGTATCATCTTGGATACCGATTCAAAGAATTGTTTATAACCCAAAGCTTTAGTTAACAAGTCTTCCAATTGAAAATGTGTTCTCACATGATTCAATTTAATTACTTTAGCTAACACCTTGTCCCTTACAATGTGACAATCAATCTCTATGTGATTGGTCCTTTCATGAAATACTAGAGGCGTAAATGCACTTTTAGTCCCTACATTTTGCACTTTTTCCATTTTGGTCTCTACATTTTATTTTTACCACTTTTAGTCCCTAAACCAATTAACACGGAACATTGATGTCCTTGAAGCACTATTCCGTTAGTCAACTAACGGGGAAACTGACGTGAGCATTAAAATATTATTAAAAAAAATTATTTACATTTTTTAAATGCCAAAATTAAAAAAAATTAATTAATTACTCAAACCCCACCTAATCAAAGAACAGAAACCCAGCAAAAGAATAGAAACTCATACTCTCTCTCCTAATTCTCTCTCTCTACTCTCTCACTCACCGCTCGCCCTTTCGTCTTCATTCTCTCTCAAGACGATCTCAAAGATGCCACTTCATCCTCCGGCGACGACTCGCCCCCCGAATCCCACCACTCCCCATGACTCATCCAAGTGGGACAAGTTCGACTCCGAGTCCCACTCACCTCACAAGTCCGAGGACGAGCTCGACCCTGGCTCCTGACGCCCAATCTTCGAACCAAACTCCTCCTCCTCCGCCTCGGCCCCACTCGATCTAGTCCCCGCCTTGGAGTCTAATTCGCTTTACTTCTCAGGAGTCTCGAATATGGGATCGGCAGCAAGTTTGGGTGACGCGTGAACGGAGTGGCCGAGGAGGCAAAAACAGTGGGGTTTAACGGCATCGTTTTGGTGGAGTTAGGGTTGGTGGTGTGACATGATTTAGTTGGATTTGAGGAGGCAGAAATGATGCCGTTGGATCTATTCCAGACCCAAAAACCATAGAATTTTTTTTTTTTGAGTTTTTTGCTACTTGTTGCTATGTTTGGTTGCTAGGAGATGGGTTTGTTTGGTTGGGTTTGACTTGCTCTTAATCGATGGTGGTGGTGGGTTTGATTGTGAGAACATAAAGTTTGCTGGGTATTGTTACTCTTGTTCTGGGTTTGATTGTGAGAAGGTGAAGTTTGATTTTGGGTTTGCTCTTGTTCTCTTTGACATGCACTGTTGGTTTCTTTGATTTGTTTCTTGTTTTTCTGGGTTTGATAGAGATTAGATTTGGTTGCTGGATTTTTTTTTTTTTTTTAAAACGATTTGGTTGCTGGATTTAGATTCGGGGTTTGTCATATATTAGTTTGGGTACTAGGTTTATTTCTCGGATTTGGGAAGATCTTGTGAAAAAATTGAGTAATTAAATTTTTTTTTTATTTTGGCATTTAAAAAATGTAAATAAGTTTTTTAATAATATTTTAATGCTCACGTCAATTTCCCCGTTAGTTGGCTAACGGAATAGTGCTTCAAGGACATAAATGTCCCGCGTTAATTGGTTTAGGGACTAAAAGTGGTAAAAATAAAATATAGGGATCAATATGGAAAAAGTGCAAAATGTAGGGACTAAAAGTGCATTTACGCCAATACTAGATTGGACCCTATGTGCAAAGCTAATTGACTATCGCAAAGCAGCAATTACTCTCTATCATGCCTAATCTGCAAGTCTTTTAGCAAATAAAGAATCCTTACAATTTCACATGTTGCCACAGCCATGGCCATGTATTCTGCTTCAGTTGAAGACCTCAAAACAGTAACTTGCTTCTTTGATTTCCAAGAGATCAATGAATCTCCAATAAAAATGCAATACCCTATGACAGACCTCTTTATATCTGGACAAGATGCCCAGTCTACATCACTAAACCCTTTGACATGGAGTTCTGATTTTGCAGAAAAGAAGACTCCTTTCCCTGGTTCATTCTTGAGATAATGCAAGACCTTAAGAGCAGCTGCATAACGAGGCTTTCTTGGCTTTGCCATAAATTGGCTTAGCTTATGTACTACAAATGTGATATCAAGCCCGGTGATGGTCAAGCACAATAGTCTCCCTACCAACCTTCTAAATTGACTTGGATCATTCAGCAACTCATCTTAATGCTTGCTAAGTTTCAGTGTATGATCCATAGGAACTTTAGATGGTTTGCATCCTAGTAAACCAACATCCTCCAAAATCTATAGAGCATATTTCCTTTGACAAAAGGAAATGTCCTTTTTTGTTCTACCTACCTCCAAGCCAAGAAAGTACCTCAAGTCCCCTAAATATTCCAACTTAAACTTCTAGTCTAATAGGACCTTAAACTCCTCAACCCCTTTTTTTATCATTGCTTGCAATTAGGACATCATCAACATAAACTAGCAACATAATGAAAAACTCACCTTGTTGTCTAGTGAATAAGGAGTAATCTGCCTTAGACTGAACAAAGCCAAAATCAATTAAAGTAGTTGAAAACTTGGAAAACCACATTCTAGATGTCTGTTTAAGACCATAAAGTGATTTGTTGAGCTTGCAAACCACTGGAAACTGCTCCCCCTTGTTGCAAACCACCTTAGATTGCTCCCCCTTACTGTGAAAGCCTAGTGGGAGAGACATATAAACTTCCTCATGCAAATCTCCATGGAGAAATGCATTGTTGACATCAAGATGACTAAGATACCAGCCTTTCACAGCAGCAATAGCAAGCATAGTTTTAATAGACATCATCTTTGCAACAGGAGAGAATGTATCAATATAATCCAGCCCCTCATTTTGGGTGAAACCCTTAGCAACCAATTCGGCCTTATACCTTTCAATTGAACCATCTGATTTGTACTTCACTCTATACATCCACTTACAACCTATGGGCTTCTTACCAGGTGGCAATGAAGTAAGTGTCCAAGTGTTGTTAGCTTGCAAAGCTTTAATCTCAACATCCATGGCTTCCTGCCATTGGGGTTACCAATTGCTTAATGATAGAAAGTAGGTTTTGTAATTGAAGAAATGGCACAACAAAAAGACTCGTATGGAGAAGAAAGTTTATTATAAGACAGATAAGTATGAAGAGGATGAGAGGTACCTAAAGTGGGAATGGAGGAAATTGGAATGGGAGCTGACGTGACTTGGTTACAGTGATAAGCCTCAAGTTAGGAAGGCGGCTTGGTAGGCCTTGTAGACCTTCTAAGAGCAGCAGGAGATTGAGCAGATGCATCAGGAAAGTCCTGAATGTCCTCATCAAAATCATGATGAATTTGGACAATGGTGTCATCAGAAAGAGGCAGAGAAGGGGGAGGAGAATGAGAGAAAGGAAAATCAAGAAAAGTAGAGGAAGGAGTAAAAGGAAAAATAGGTAAAGGAATGAGATCAGCACACTTAGGATTTGCACTCAAGGCAAAAAGGAAAAATTGATTCATAGAACACTACATCCCTAGACTGAAAAACACTATGAGAATCAAAGATCAAAAAGTTAATAACCTTTGACATTAAAAGGATAGCCTAGAAAAATACACTTTCTAGCTCTAGGAGCGAACTCGTGTTTAGAGGAGTGGGATTTGTGGCATAACACAAGCATCCAAAAATTCTGAGATGGGAATAGGAAGGAGATTTGTGAAAAAGAAGTTCAAAAGGTGTCTTATGATCAAGAAGTGGAAAGGGAATCCTATTGATCAAATAGACTGCAGCGAGAACACAATCTCCCCAAAAAGATAAAAGAGCATTGAATTGTATCTGCAATGCCCTAGTAGTAGCAAGTATATGTTGATGCTTTCTCTCCACAAATGAATTTTGTTGTGGAGTGTAAGCACAACTCAATTGATGAAAAATTCAATTGGAGCTATAAAATTCAGGAATGCTAAACTCTAAGGCATTATTAGATCTAATGGACTTAATTTTGGTTCCAAATTGAGTGACAATCATGTTATAGAAAGAGGTCTAACCTCAGATTTAGCTTTTAAAAAAAAAAACCCAAGTTGCTCTAGAAGCATCATCAACAATATTAAGAAAATACTTGTGACCATCAGATGTTAAAACAGGAAAAAGGACCCCAAACATCCATATGAACAAGATCAAAAGGATGAGAACATTTATTATTATTGAAAGGAATTCTGTTTTGCCAATGGACAGACAATACAAGGCTTATTACAACAATTCTTAAGAAAAGGTAAAACATGGCTCAAAGACTGAACCTTTACATCAAAGGGGTGCCCAAGTCTTGAATGCCGAAGTGAAAACAAATTGTTGGAAAGAGAGGAAGAACAAGCAACAATGAAAATCTTGAAATACTGCTTGGAACGAAAATCGGAAAGAGAAGCGGTTGCTTGAGATAGGCTTGAATCTTACAACAAGTATAAACCATCATGCATTTGGCCCATTCCAATCGTGCTCCAACAGGTAAGGTCTTGTATAAAACAGAATTTTGACTAAAAAATAAAAAATAAAAAACAAGGCATATAGGTTGAGATTTAGTTAAGGCACTGACTGACTAAAGATTGAAAGCGAAAGAGGGTACACAAAGGACATTGGTAAGAGTGATGTGAGAGGAGAGCTGTATGGTTCCAATGTGTGTAACAATAGCTACTTCCCCATTAGGCAATTCAACCATAGTATGTGAGATTTCAATATAAAAAGTTAACAACTATATGGGACATACTATATGGTCCTTGGCACCAATATCAATAACCCATGTATGAAGATCATAAGCTCTTCTAATAACTATTTTGGCATAAAATACTGAGTGCTTGAAGTTAATAGAAGTACCTGCAACAACATTAGATGGACAAGCTATAGTATTAGCCACATGGAGTTTGTGACCTTTAGTGGATTGTTGAGTAGAGCAAGAACAATCAAGGTCAAAAGCTGTTGGTATTGATCATGAGTGAAAACTGGAGCTTGAGATGTAGGCATAGATGAGGCAAAATCAGTGACTCCAGTAGAAGCATTGCCTTGAATCAATTCAAGATTGGATGAAACTTGATGAGCAGTTGCATTCTTGTTATTCTTGAACTCGAAACCTGGTAGGGAACCATGCAGCTTATAACATTTGTCCACAGTATGGCCTAAGTTTCCACAATGAGTACATAAAAGTCTTTCCTTGCCTTTAAAGTTGTTTCCTGAATTCTTGGTAGCCAAGACAGTGGTTTCAACTCTAACAACATTATGCACAGACCTTTGCATCTCTTCTTGAATGAACAAAGAGTGAACCTTATTGACAAAAGGCAATGGATCCGGCCATTAGCAATATTTGTGTTCTCACTTGAGAAAATGAATCATTCACTCTCATGAGAAACTTCATTGTGGTCTCTTTAACTTGATGGCTCTTCAACCTCTGATTAATGCTACACACACACATTGTCCACAAGTGCATTAGGGAAAAGGACTAAGGTTTTGAAGTTGATCCCACAAGACTTTGAGCTAAGTGAATTAATCAGTGAGTGACTGCTCTCCTTGATGAATCTCAGAAATTTGGTTCTGAATATTGAAGACCTTAGAGCCATTTCCTTGGCTAGATATGTCCTTGAGATCAGTCCAAATCTCAAGTGCAGTATCTCTATATATGATACTGGCTTGGAGTTTTGGTGAGATAGAATTGATGATCCAAGTGTCAACCATGTTGTCAGCACGAATCCATGCTTAAGCAGCTGTTGGTGAATTCACCAATGGAGAAGAAATGGTTAAAGAACCATCTATGAAACCAAGCTTGTTCTTAGCAATCAATGATTTTCTCACTAATATTGCCCAAGCAGGATAATTCCCTCCCCCAAAAAATGGTTGAGAAGTGAGAACAGCTCCTGGATTCTCTCTAGGATGCAAAAATAGAGGGTCATTAGGATTATATGAATCTTACGAAGAAGATAAAGATATAGTGGTGGAAGCATTAGCTGTTATTGTGTCTGCCATTAAAGGAAATGAAAAACAAACTTGAAGAAAGCAATAATGGTGGATGAGAAAAGCTTGAAGAAGATAACAATGGTAGATGAGAAATTGAGAAATTCTCAAATTTGATCTGATGAACCCTAGAAATAGAAACGTCTAGTAGTTTGCTCTGATACCATATGAGAAAAATGACTTTATGACAATATCATTCATTGAATCAGTAGCTATACATACATATATAGATATATATATATACAAGTAAAAGACCCAAATTTGTTTTGTAACTTAATAGATTGATGCACATGTGAACTGGACCTAACAAACATAACAAACTCTTACAGATGCCTAACTATTAATTAACTATATTAACATACAAAACTACACATCATTTCTGTACATACATCAGCTAAGCTACAATGCCGTTAAGGTGGACTTATACATCTCTTCAATTTCTTCAACTCTGTAACGCAAGATATGATCCTTTGATGACTATCTAATGCTTCAATCTGTGTTTCATCTGCTCCTGCATTAGCTAGTACCCGATGTGATTGTCTGGTTTGATCTGGTGCTTCTTTGGGCAGCTCTGATGTAGTAGCTATTGCATTATATGGCAAGCTGAGCTGCTCTGGTGTAGCAACTGATGTTGCACTAGCTGCTGCACTATGTGGCAAGCTGAGCTGCACTGGTGTGGCAGCTGATGTTGTACCATCTTATCTTCTCTTTAATTTCTTTTTAGCTTTTGCGTATAATAATATGTGCATTTGTGTAACTTTAATTTTGAATTCTCATCTTCTGTGTATAATAACATATGCATTTATCTAACTTTTGGATTCTTAGATGGCACGAGTGCCTTGCCGCGTGTATGTTGAGCTCGGACCCTCGAGGTGATCAGCAATGATGATTGCCCTTACAAAATCTTTCCACTGCAACATGTCAGCTTGTTGACAAAAATAGTAAACTTCCATGGGTATCTTCATTTAAGAAGCACACACAATGTGTTGTGCAACTTATTATTAGTTTTCTCTAATATTTCAATAAGTTTACCAAGAATCTTGTAGCTTAATTGGTTAGCATCTCAATTTCTAACAGAGACATTCATGATTTGGATCCCCTAACTATCAATGTACAAAAAAAGATTTTGAATAAATTTTCTTGTAAAAAATTATAATCTTTAGTTATTTATAGACAAAATAGAAATCACACTATATATATGTGTGTGTGTGTGTGTGTGTGTGTGTGTGTTCACAAATTGAAAATTGCATGATATATTGGTTAATATAGATAAACATGTTTCATACCTACTAAAAAAAATTGCATATGTCCTTCAAATTTTTTTTTTTTTTTACATTCTTGATTGTGTGCTACTAATTTTTTCCCCTTTCGGCTAGACATTGCTTCAATTGTTGCATAATATAGTGTTTCAATTGTTTCTCATGTAAGATTTATTTTAGTAAATTCTAATTTTTTATGGTATAAAAATAATCACATAAATTCATTTGATATAAATAATTAATGCAAAACTATCGTTATTTAATATATGCATTTACTCTATTGGCTAATTTAATGAACTAATATTTAGATATAAATGCAGACATTGTTGATTTAGAACCCTAAATAAAGAAAACTTGAAGGAATGGGTCACATGACACAACCCTATACTCTCTAACATGAAGACTCTGCACACACACACACACGGATATATATATATATATATATATATATATTGATGATGCTGAAAATCGAACAGTAAGCTATACAGTCCTCACGTGCTCTTAGACAAAACCTGCACAACAAAGAAGATGAAAACCTTTTAAAGAGAGTACCGGTGTAGTACCGGCCAAATACCCTCCAAAGGTCAAGGTAGAGAATTCTCACAACTCTAAAGTGTCAAAACTGGGTAAATTATGCGTACCTTGTTTCTTGAGGGTTTGGGGTTTTTATAGTAGTGTAGAACCGACATCTATTTCTTGGGTCAGAGGACTTTCCCTTATGGGGAAGATCCTAATAAATTTACGTATTTTGCGGGATTCTTCCCATATAGGGATCCCATTAATCGTAGGGTGCATGATATTTCTATTTGGGATTCCTTGGAGTTTACTCAAGCCATGGAAGTGCCAAATGGCTTTAATGTCCGTCAATCTGGTGCCCGTGTGCCTAGAATCCATCCACCATAGAATCATCCATCCACTATGGAATCGTCCGCTACGGGGTACCATCCGTCGTGAACTCTCCGTCTGGTGCCTTAATCCATCATCCTGTTTATATGTTTTGAAATCCCATTATTCTAGTACCGTCGCCTATGGCAGGCTTGTTTGAACGGGTCTGTCTCCTAATGTTTACCCTCTTCATATATATATATATATATAAAATCAGGCATTCCTTGGTTGACAAGATACAATTTGAGAAACTAGAGTTCAATTTTAAATTCAATCCTATTGAGCACTAACTCGGTACTCTGCCAATTGAAGAATGCCAAGCCGGGTACTTCAGATTCTGTGATTTTTTGGACAACCTGAATGAGAGGCCACCTCCACTTCGGGGCCCCCTTCTTCTACCACGCCGCCCTCCACCAGATCTTCCTCTGTGGCAACGCTGACTATTGTTGCCATTCTTGCTGCTCATGAGACCATTTATCCGATGGTATGCTTTGCCCTCTTGAAGGTATGTCACTCCTTTTGTAACAAGGCAATTAGGTATTCTTTCCAATGATTAGTTCTTATGTTCTCTCTGTATTGCATTGCATGGCTCGCTCTCTGCAATTTCTCTCAATTTAGGTGCTAATATTCCCAATTTAGGTGCTTTAAAAGAGTGAAACATAAACACACATACACACAAAATCATAATAAAATCGAAAGTGTCTAGAAGGAAATTAATGACCATTATTGGAACAAATATGAGGCATTTCATGGAATTGCTCCATAAGATTAAGCCATCCTCTCAGAACATGTGAGACATACAGAGCTGCAAATATCACATGTTGTAAGAGAATAGTTTTACGGAACCTCTCTATAAGATAACTTCTTAAAGATGGGACCAAAGTAGCTGGTTGCCCCCCACAGAACTGAGTCCATGGGCCACATGTTGAACCCCACAGGAACTCTTGGACTGTATTGCAAAGACTGACTCATTTATTGCATTAGGCGTGAAATGTAACTTCTGATATGATGTTGGTTTTTTCTGCCAATAATAAGGCGGTTTTTTAAACCCATGTTTTCCCAATAAAAAGAATAAGACAATTGAGTTACAACTCAAGAGACGTGTAGTAGTTTCTCTTTTCTAATTAATCTTCCATTCTGCAATCTTCAAATTATTAGTTTAGGTCATGTTATTAGTTTTTGTTTTCAAGTTATTGTGGTACAAAATTAAAAATTAAGAAAATTATAGGGTTAGTCAAAATAAAGAAAAAACTAAAGCTTAGTTGTTGTTGGTGGTGGTGTTACTGTTTAGTGAGCAAATTATAGGGATTAATTCATTATGAGTATAAAGTCTTTGGAGTGTGAAAAAATGGTTGGTAGCTTGTCTCTTGATGGATCATAGCAGTTGGTGTTTTATAATCTCAAAAACTCAAAAAATAAAATAAAATAAAATAAATAAAGTGGCAACTTATTTATAGTAGGTAAAAAAGTGATATTAGTGGTGAATTCAAATGAGAACCGATAAAACTAGCAAACTCACATTATGTGAAAAATATTGTGAAAATTTATGTGCAGAGCATTACTCTTACAAGAATTTTGTGTCCAAGCTAGGCTACTGTATTATCCTGGCTGAATTATTGACAGGTGAATTAATTAGCAATTTGCAGAAAATTGAGTGCATCCATTTGCTACTCTCACCATCACCAATGCGAGTGCCCCTGTTAGTAGTGCCTAGCTAAGTAATGCTCCTGAAATCCAAGTTGGGGTGCTTTTATTACAACCCCAGAATTGTATGCTTTCAGCTCCAATGAATTATCTTCGGGCTGCATTGTATTCAGTTTTAAACTAAGAGTACTTTTATTGTCTTGCATTGCATTTAAAAGCATGCAACTTAGAAGTATTTTGCATGTTGCACTTTCTAATCATTTTCTTCTCTGGGCAAATTTCAACTGCAGATGGAGAGAGAGATCATTGACGTTCAGAAAATTGTGAACTTTGGACCTCATCCAACATTGTGATGGGGATATATCAACTTTAGAACTTTCCCTAATTAGTGGAATGGAATATGGATACATGGAAACCGATAGATTCTTTTGAAAAAAGTTGATGTCCTTTTTCTTTTCTTTCATATATATATATTACGAGTTACAAGATGATAGAGCAACCACAACATAATTATGTCCCTTTTGGTAAATTACACACAACACAAACATTTTATACCAATTTTATTCAAATGCTCAGTTAATAGAAACAACACATTTTCATGGTTTTACCAAATACTTAAGTGCGTTTTAAAAATGCAAAATGTTTTAAAAACGCTGTTTTTTAAAAACTCACATTTTAAAACAACTTATCCAAATATACCCTATATTTAGATATGTAAAAAATCGTTTGTTATTTAAATTATTTAAAATTTGATAAAAACTTTTAAAGGTTTCATAATATGTATACTATAATCGTGCAACCTCTTAATTATTTATAATAATTATAAAAAAAAAAAGACCTAAAATATTTAAGGAATAACAATTGCGATTAATATAAGCTGAAAGATAATTTGCAGTTTTCAAACTGAATGAAAAGAAATACTTACGTAATTTATATAAAATAGGTTATTCTTTGGTTTTTATTTTTTATATTTAACAGAATAAATGGTTTCCTGGTTTATGGTTTACCACTATAATCATCTCGACTTTTTACGTTAGAACTGATGATTTCGTGATTCATTTTTCATCCACCATGTTGTTCCTCTCATTTTCTTTCCAGGTTGTACAGAAACAAAATTTTTAGAGTTATTCCACCAAAATAAAAATAAAAAAGTTACTGTTTTTCATTATCACACTTTAACTCAAGTAGATAACAAATACCTATCAAAAAAATAAAAAAGGTAGACAACAAACAGATTGTTTTTTTTTTTTTTATCGTTGAGAAAAGACAAATTGATTTAAAACAAAATTGTTTAGAATGATACTCGCCGCAAAAAAGCATAGCTCCTGCCTCGTGTTCAGTATTTGGTATTTGTTTCAATCAATATTACTCTTTTTTTTAAGTAAAAATTTCAACCAATATAACCTAACATTGTTAGTATTTGTCTTTTATTTCAACCAATATTACTTTTTTTTTAAGAAGAAAATACAATCAATATTACATGACAAAAAATGTTGTGCTCAGCTAAGAGTCTTTCAACTCAATTAGCACATCTTGGTTCTTTTTTTCTTTTTTCTTTTTTTTTTAAATGTCATGCTCAATATCAAGCTCCTAAGGTGAACTGCAAAGTTCATGCTTGGAACAAATTGACTTGATTTCCTAGGAAGGATGTGCAATTACAAGGCTGTTTGATAGCATTCTATCAAGATGACAGATATGGTGTAATAGCTTACCAGTAACAAACCACCAACGCTTCAACCCTTTAGAGAGAAGATAAAGGCTGCAGCATCCAATGGCATTTTCCTATAAGATTTTAAGCTAACGTTATTTTAAATTTCAGCATTTATACAAATTCCCAGTTTTTTTTTTTTTTTTTTTTTTTTTTTTTTTTTTTGGGATCTCACTAGCCAGGACAAGTTGACAAAGCCTAAAAAAACGAATCAGTCCAGCAGCAGATCACTATTCTAACAACACGACATTGTCAGTTATTGATGCATAATAAAAGTAGCGTCATTTCAATTACAATTGAAAGCAATGTTATTCTAATTACAAGAGACCATATTGTGAAAACCTGAAAACCTGGCCACACCAAGAACCCACATCAATATTCTAACAACACGACATTGTCAGTTATTGATGCATAATAAAAGTAGTGTCATTTCATTTACAATGTTATTCTAATTACAAGAGACCATATTGTGAAAACCTGGCCACATTAAGAACCCACAAATCGCATAGGCACCTAGCTCATTAAACAGAAAACAAAACAAAATAAAAAAAAAATGCTAACAGAGTTACAGAACCCAGAAGAAGTGAAAAAAGACCGAATATGCACGTAATAAAAAACAAAACAAAAAAAGGATTGGTTTCATCCAAATTAGTGGAAGGTGTAAAAAAAAAAAAAACATAACATTTATGAACTAGCAAGTTTAACAATAAACTAAATTTCCCAGTCAAGACAATAAAAAATGATTGAAAAACTAATCAAATACAAAACAACTGGATCCCTTAATGGATCTCTCTTCTCGAGCTTTGTGCCACATGATTAGCAAAACTCAAGAACAAAATCCATGGCATTTATGGTTTGATCATTTCCTCAATAACACACCGCTATGACCTCGGAAAAATATACAACTCAAATAAAAATTACCTGTTTTTTTGCAGTTCCACCTTATCACATACTGTAGTACAAATTGCTCTTTTCTCAAAAGGGGGTAATTATGGGAAGGGGCATTCTGAAGCAAAAGAAAGCAGGTACATCTTGTTAGGGAATGTGATGTACTCATGCAGAGAACCGGCAAGCCTCGACATCAGCTGCTTGTGAATCCAACACACCTTGTCCAGATGTACTGGATTTAATAACCAGGAGTGCAGCATCAAATATCGCTCTCTGGAACCGGTCATCTTCCACCTTCTTGAGGGCCTCTTTCACCACCTTAAAATCCAATCCCCCCGCCAAAACTAGATTCCCAATTATTTCTCCAAAATTATTTGGTGCTTTGGGTACATCTATGCCAACATCATCCAACATTGAGGCATAAAGCAAACATCCAGTCCCTATATCTCTGGCCGTAATAACCTTCTTAGCAAATAAATACTCCAAAAGCTTCGCAACTGGTTCAGCACAAGGTGGACTTTTCTCTAGTCCAAGGGAAATCGCTTCCTTGACAAACTCAGGGTAGTAGGCTGGAGACTTTAGCTCCTCCACACACTGTAGCGCTTCATCCAAGAGGCGGATGGCAAAATACTCTTCCAGAAGAGAGACTGTTTTTCTCCGAAGATCATCTAGATTCAATGTTGCAGCCGAAGCCTGTGGCTTCTCAACACGTGGAAGTGTAGATACAACAGGAATAGGTTTAGCAGATACAGGGACTTGGGGTGTAGGCTCTGCACCCAAAACATAGTTGGAAGGGCGAGCAGGTGGGGCTGCACTGCCCTGCAATAGGGCACTAGTCTGCTCTGCTCCCAAACCATAATTGGAAGGGCGAGCAGGTGGGGCTGCACTGCCCTGCAATAGGGCACTAGTCTTCCCACTTATAAAGCCACCACTACCCTGAGGTAAGAGCCTTGAGTTCAGCGATGCAGACTTTCCAACTAATGGTGATTGGCCACGTCCAGCAGGCTGCAGACCTGATCCATCACCCCTTGACATTGAACGATTGCGATATACCTCCCAATTTTCATTATCAAATCCAGGCATTCCAGGCATCTTCCTTGTTCCTGGCATTCCAGGCATCAAACCACCAGAGCCAGGACGGGCCATAGGGAAACCCCCTGGGCTGGTATTACCTTGAGCACCAGAAATAATACCACGACTATTTCTCATGCTTGCCGTAGCACCTGGACGCAACCCAAGATTTTTCTCTGCTTCTGAGTGTATTTCAGTGATGGTTTTGGCTTTTACCTGCAAAAACAAGATAGTGAAGAGATGATTAGAAATTCCAAGCCAACACCACAGTTATCTCACTTAAAAATATCTTTCAAAAACAAAGATGACATTCAATCCCTACCTCTTCACGCCTAGGAACCCAGTTGTTTGATCTCAAATCAAGAATGTCACGAACCATGAACCTCAATCGAGGGGCCAATTGAGGGTTAGTGCTCAGTTCCTTCAATCGACTAAAGTACATATCATTTATACGCCGTGATTTTTGGTTCTCTTCAAGCTGCTTACCAATAGTGTTAAAGAACTGGCATATAGCTTCTACATTTTCCTCCGCAGGACAAAGCTTGCTATCAGGTGGCCCTAGAAGCTCCTGTTTCATGTATACAAGCAACATAAGAAATTTTGTAGCCCAAAAAAAAAAATACTAACATAAGCAAATTAAATAACAATCAAGATATTCTAAAGCATAGATGAAAAGGCAATACTACAGTATATATGAACAGTGTATGGCCCCAGCCACAGAGAGAGGGAGTTCAAATGGAACCTGAACAATGTGATGAACAATCTTTTCAGGTACCATCTTCTGCTTCAGGAGCTCTCCAATTAAACGGATGTTTCCAAGAGTTCGAAGCTTAATCATTCTTTCTTTGTCCCGCCGCTCCATCTCTTGCTCAGGTGAGGTCATCTGCCTCATTTCCTGTCTCAGTTGGTCAGCACCTTCAAAAGCCTCCTGGCAGATATTCAAGAGGACTCGCTTGAAAGTAATTTCTTTACCATCAGGTTCGTCAGATGGGAAAGGTGGGAGCTTTTCATTAAGATCAGAACACAGAAGAGCATACATGGGACAAAATGTGGGTTCCAGCACAGCCTTATCAAATATCAGCGAAATAACCCCCTGTATTGCAAGTAAAAAGTCAGTTTAATTGAATACACATTAAACTAAACACACAATAGTTAACTGAGGCAAACAGATATGTAAATTATCACATCTAAAAAGGAGTAACCTTTAAGATATCAGCTGATGTAATGCCAGAGTCAATTAGTTGACCCTTAAGCAGATCAAACTTCTCAGGGGTAAGCTTGTTCAGAATTCTGCATAAGAACAGAAAATAGAATTCTGTCAACTTTTAAAAGTGACCATGTTTCTAGGGGACAGCTAGATAGCAAAAATGGGCAAAGAGATTATGACACCAAGCAAGTCACTAGCAAAGAGGAACCATGCAGATTTTAAAATATCAAACTAAAGATCTTCATAATACAGTACCCCTTTACAGTCTTCAAAACACGATCTTTTTCAGAGAGAGCTCCCCTTCTAACTGACCATGGCACCTCAGCCTTGACTAGAGCAGGAGCAGGACCTCCCTGATGATAAAAACACAACAAAATAACTAAACTACCTGATAGAAGCATAGCCAAGAGAGAGCCATGCATACATAAAGGCAACATTGTACAAAAAAGGGAAAACTAAAACCCGGAAAGACTTAATAATAATCCGAAGTTTTAAACTCACCTAACATATTATTCAATTAATATACACAATACAAGCATACTCTCAACAGCTCATTGAGATTTTAAGAACGACCAACAGAAAGTAAACACTTCTTGACACTGCCTGGAAAGGCCACTAAAATCAGAGAGTTCATGCCATTACATGAATGCACCGCACCAACGAAAACTAAGGCCCAAGTAAATGGCCAAAAGTGGACAATGTGAAAAATTCACATAAAAATTTACATACATGGAAAAGCCAAAATCTAGCAATCAGCATATTAAGTTTCTAGCATGTCAGTAATCATTATACAACCCAATGAGCTCAACTTGCACCTCCTCCCCTTGTGAGGGCAATGTGGAAGGTGAGATCTTGTGTTCTAGAACAACAGAATGCACAAGTAGATATCGAGTTCAATCGCTAATATTCTATTTTGATGCTCACATCAATAGCATTTCAAAATAACCAAACATAAACAACCACTCTTACATAAATATTGAGAAACATATAGAATCATAATAATATTATTCATTAATAAACTAATTACCCCTTGGTTAGAAGAGATCTGGGCCCTTGCAAATTGCGAGTTGAGTTGGTCTTGGCGGTTAAATTGATTGTCCTCCTGCTGTCTGGAGTCAAATCGACCACCAACTTCCTTACTCTCTCCAGAGTTAGGAAACTGTGCAGATCGGCCACGCCAGTCACGATTATCTGGCTCAGAATAACGAGCCTGAGGCTGAAGTGGTGGCTGGAGGAAGGAATTTAAAATTTAAAAATAAATTTAAAAAAAAGTTATTCATATTATGGCCGTTAACAGGTGACCATATGAAAACTTCAAAGCTAAATAGGAGATGAATAAAATAATCTCTACTATTAAAACGTGATCACTAAAAAACGTCTGACACAATCAATGCTATCTGGAAAAATTAAATTTTTAGCCTTCCATCAAATCTATCAGTCAGTCATCCCAGTAAATAAAAGAGGGATGAGGTAAGCATTCAAAGTTGGCAAGAAAATTACATTGCTTTCTGCACGACTCCAATTTTGATCTTCCCCATTAATTTCTACATCAATTTCTCGTTTGATTTTTAGAATGTCATCGGGGACTTCAACAGCCTGCAAAATAAATATTTTTAAAAAAAGTACAACAATCAGACATTCAGTATATATATCAAGTGTGAAGACCAAATCCTGCTTCCAATAAGGACATGAAGATCCAACTCTTTACTAATATGATTTATATATACAACAGAATATGTGACAAATTAAAAACTCATATAGTTGTGTGTGTACACACAATCATACTAATTAACTGAAATCATAAATACAGAACATGGGAGGCAGGAGGAAAATAATGCACAGAAAGAGAGGAAGCAAATGAGGAAAAGAAACATATTTTGTGCAACACCATCAAACATAGTACAAGAAATTTTTAATATAAGTAAAGGCATTTGCAGTATTGTTCCCAAAACAGCTTAATATGATACGTTTTCCTCTGACACTGTAACCAGACACAATAACACAGCCAATCATCAAAGCCTAGAATTAAATGATTACCTCTCTAAGCTGTAACAGCTGGTCACGGGTGTACCGCACACGCTCACGACCCTCAAACCGCGAGTCTCCAGTCTATGACAACAAAACAACCAAAGAGTCAAGAAGCTTCAACAGCATTTTAGCTCAGTACTCACATACAAACATAAATAAACTATAAAACTACAAGGAACGAAAAATGGGATACATGCGTAAATAGCTGAGTCAAACTATAATCCAATTTAATAACACTAACTCTAATGCATATACGTCACTGCTACAAGCTTTCGAAATGTCTTGCTAATATACCAAATATAACATTCATGAAACTACTAAGGCCAAACTTATATCTAATGACATATGACAATAAAAAATAAAAGCTTAGAAGAATCTTGTTTAGCATTTTGATGATTCCACACATGAATATATGTGTGTGTGTGTGTGTGTGTGTGTGTGTGTGTGTGTGTATTAATTAAAGATGTCAATATTCCTACTAAAATTTCACTATAAAACTAAACTGCTCCACTCATAATGGTCCCAATCACATCTTCAATGAATCTAACGTGTAGAACAAACAGAGAAAAATCTGGTTTCACAGGCTACACCACTTAAGAAAGAGACAACTACAAACCAACATGGATTAATGACTAGTTCAACAAGTCTAATATAAACTAGTGTGCACCGCTGAAGTTGCACCTGATTCTCTTATGCTACAATGAACTTGCCCTTTCATCAAAATCCCACATATATAAGGCTCCGTGTTTGTAGGTCCTTTATGGGCAATATGAAACTCGCTACATGCCCACCTAAAGCCTACATATTACTGTCTGTCCATATTTACAGCAGGTACACATACTAAGTGGCCCACCAAGAATTAGGACATTTACCTCAACAACTTCAATACATTAAACCCTCTAATGAACTCATCAACATCAAAATTCATTTAAAGAAAATCTTCCCCTTAACTAATAACCCTTAGTAAACAGCCCTCAGGTCTGCCCGTCCAGAGCTTTCAAAGTGCCTTTTTCTCACTTTTGAATGCAAAACTATATCCATATTGGGATCTTAAAAGCCAAAAAAAAGAGACTTCCAAAACGCTAACCAAACAGTGCCTAAAAGCAGCCGCATTATATTCCCCAAATCACACACACAAAGGCAGGCATAAATAAATCTAAGGAAGGTACCACCACCTACCAACCCAATAAAGTTTCAGAATTGAACATAACCAACTGACCCTTTCAACCACAAAACAAATATAACAACATCCAAGATCAAAACATTTAAAAAGAGATCCAAAAAACAAAACCCACATCGCATATAAAGTCACAAACACCAAAAATCAAATCTTTACACAAAACCCAATTCAAAACAACCAAAACCAATAACTTTTCACAACTAGAATCAAAACCCATGTTTTATATTATGAATAGAATTGAATCAAAAAAACCCAGATCCAAAAAACAAAGATTTGGGATTAAAGGTACAACCTTGATAGAGAAAGCAGAAGGACCACCACCATGAGGACGAAGGAGTGGGAGATCGGAGGTGAAAGAACCAAAAGTAGGGGCAGAATTGGCAGAAGAAGTATCAAAGCGAGGACCAAGGAGTCTGCTACCGCGACCACCACCAGGTCTCAAGCTCAGCACCGTCTGATCACCTTGCTGCATACCTCGGATCTTTTGCTAATGAAAAGTATAGCAAAGAACAAACAATCTAAGCCGTTCGATTCAGAACTAAAAACTTGCAGAGGTAAAAAGAGATTCAGCTCTGTTATATGCAGAATATGAAAGAGGCTTTTATTTTTGTTTTGTTTGAGAGAGATAATATATATATATATATAGATAGAGAGATAGAGAGAGAGGTTTTGGGTGTTCTCTCTCTTCCGCAGGAGAGCAAAGAAGAGAAGAGAATGAGAAA
Source organism: Castanopsis chinensis (assembly GCA_032878915.1). Taxonomy (NCBI): domain Eukaryota; kingdom Viridiplantae; phylum Streptophyta; class Magnoliopsida; order Fagales; family Fagaceae; genus Castanopsis; species Castanopsis chinensis. The sequence goes on from JAVQMG010000121.1 coordinate 17,013,741, forward strand.
ACGAGAGGCCGGTATGGTGAGGAAAATAAACCCTTTTAGGGGTGTGTGTGTGTGTGTGTGTGTGTGTGTGTGTGTGTGTGTGTGAGAGAGAGTTTTTTGAGTGTGTTGCTGTGTTTTTGTTTTTTTTTTTTTTTAATTACTATTTTTTTTTTCTTTTTCGTTTTGGTTTTGGTTTTGGTTTTGGTTTTGGTTTTAGTTTTTATTTTTAATTTTTGTATTTTGACTTTTAAGGTAATCGTTGTGGGAGTCGGTGGAATTACATCAGTGTCCTTGTTTGTTTAGGATACAGCTTTTTGGGTTGACAAATACACCCTTTTGTTTTTCCTAAATTAGATATTCCCTTATTAAAAAAAAATTTCATCCTCTTTTAAACTTTGTAATTTTATTACCAAGTATGCAAAATAAAAGTTTTTTCTTATACACTCAAGTAAAAATTTTTTTTTTATTCATAAGAGACATGTAATTGGATCCTCGTGCACCAAAAATAATGAACTCATTAATGTTTTGGCATGATGATATCATAGAATTTTTATTTAAAAAAAATGATATCATAGAATCTAAAAAAGAAAAGTACAATGCTAAAGTGCTTGAAAACCATTAAAATTGTTTAGTAACCAATTGCTAAAGAGCTCTTAGATGAAAAGAATAGCAAAAATTGTATTTTTATGCTTGAAACCAATTAATTCAAGTAATAGCAACTTTTTATTTAATTATTACTGGTTAAAATAATAATAATAATCATCATTGTTTTATTTCTCTCTCCAAAATGGGCAGTTATTAGGTGTCATTTTGAAAAATAAATATAGGCATCAATGTCATTTCATTGTTTTTATTAAAAACTGAAATTATGCCCTAACGAGATTTAAGGTTAAATCTCAAATTTTTATTTTTATTTTTTATCTTTTTGACAAAAAGATTGTAACTTTATTATGAATCAAAGCTAACTTAATCATGGTAGGATTTTTCTCTATTCAATTTACATAACCATCAACACTCCTGGTACGTTGAGCCAAGAGATGAGCAAGACAATTGTCTTAACGTTTACATGCAACACTTGTACTTTCCTAAATCCCCCAAGTTTGAGGCAAATCACTTCAATGATGTTGGCAATTGACACAAGTGGATCACTTGAACCATTCACAACCTCTAAAACAAATCTTGAAATCACATTCCAAAATAACTTCGCAGATTCTGACATCCCATGCAAAATGAAATCCCTCCTCCCAGGCCTTGACTTTAATCTCTAGAGGACATAATGGGATTAGAAGCTTCTTGCTCAACACCACCTCTACTTTGCCAGCATTATCATGAATCAACACTCCAACACCAGTCGCTTGAAGATTAGCAAAAGTTGCTCCATCCGTGTTAAGCTTGTACCAAGATGCATTGGGAGGAACTCAGTGAAATTCATCCTTAGGCTAGATTTGAGTCAATTTGAAATTAGCTGTGTGAAAATTCGACCAGCAAGAGCCTAGCTTTCTACACAATTGTTGAAGCTTGTTGCCATGCCTTGCCCACTCTAACCTCATTTTGATTAAACCACATACACCACGCCACCATAGCCACTAGTTTCAGCAATTCATCACCCAAGCAAAGGCCAAACTTTAGCCGCCATAGGAAATCAACAAAACTTGGAAAGACCAACCCATGTGAAGCAAAGGGAATACCAATAAGGCGCCAAACCTCATGTGCCTTCACACAATCTCAGAATATATGCTCACTACTCTCTACTTCCCCCCAACACGATTCACAAATTGGATCCTCAAGGAGTTTCCTACAACAGAGATTGACCTTTGTTGGTAAATACGATAGTCGATATTTACCGATTATATTCTTTAAAAAAAAAAAACTATGCTTTATATAAGTAACTCTAGGTTAGATAATAGGGAGCATCCTCCAACCAATACAATGTGTCCCAATACCTCTACGACAAAATTATTACACCTACTTGGACAATATTGAAAAGGCAATCACTAAATATTATAGCTAGAACAATGATGTCATCTAGCAAAGCTCGAAATTTAAAGTGTAGTCTTGAAATTCTTTTTAACTTAAAAAATATCTCAATACTCTTTAATGAAATTGTCAAATGTGTTGCAATTTTTGCTAAAAAGGCACTAAGGGCCTTAATGTACTGCCAAACTAGCCCTAGATTTCTATAAATAGATTAAATAAAAAACTAGCCCTAGGTTGATAAGTGTCTTATGAAATTATAACATTTTTTCCATGACCTTGATATAGGCTAAGGGTCTAGAAGTGCCACATTGTTAACAACATTTGTCCAACAAATTTTTCTATTTCAATTTTAAAGATAATGTTTTAGAAAACTTGTCCAATAAAAGGTTTTTTTTTTTATTTTTTTTATTTTTAGTATGGAACGCTTTATGGTTTAATTTTGATGAGGATAAATCATGACGTATCACCTTGGCAAGGTGTAAGCCCGAGTATGCTAAATGCCAACTTGGCATAATGATGTGGCAAGTGGGCAAGAGGTATTAAAGGCTCCAAGCATTGAGCTCCTGTAACTCAAGAGTCACTAGGTCACCCTATCCTCAATATGAAAATAAATTCATGCTCACATGCTCACCCCAAGCTCCTTTAACCCAGGAACCACTAAGAGCCTTGATATGGGATAACCTCATTGATATCAAGAATGAGATCGACTCTTAGCCTTATAAGGGAAACTATTTCCAAGAAAAATACGAGAATGTAAACCTAAATGATTCTCTATATTTTTGCTTCTTCTTTTTCATGCATATGCAAACTAGATTGCATCATCAATCAACTGTATCATCATAGTTTATATCTTTATTCACTTTTATCTTTAAAAAAAAAAAATATATATAAAAGTATGATTTTATATTTCTCTTTTAAAAAAGGAAAATAAAAAACAATATTTTATTCATGATGTTTAAAGTTTGATTTTGCGAGCCTCATAGGTAAATTAATTGCCGCTTTTTAATGTTTCCAACGAAAATATCAAATGTTTAATTCCTCGTCCCCCAATTATCAAATTTCCACCAAAAAAAAAAAAAGTGCAATTCTAAAAAAGAGAAGGAAATATTAGACAAGCAAAGGGCAAATTCCCACCAACTCTGCCCTTCTGGATTTGGTAGGCTGTTACTGTGCCCAAGAATCATACAAGGACAAGAGTGGTATTTCAAAGACAAGAAAAAAATCTTTCCTAAATTACTTTATATCAGTTTCCATAAACTGCTTGTTCCTTATTAAAAAACAGCAACGTTTCCGAACAAAACAAACACGAGCCATTCCTACTGCTTTTTGCCCTATTAAGTTGGCTGTACACATTCACCGGTTGCCGGCTCTGGGTCCCACCCTGTCTCTGTGACGGTGTGCGCTCAAGTCTCAAAGTGCTTATCAGCTGGCCGAATCTAAACTCGACAGCAACTCCCTTAGCCCACACGTGCCAGTCGATGACTGTCATCAGTTTCACCTCCAAGTTCACTTTCAATTCTGGTAGAGTCCACTTCTTTCTCGGCATGGTGTGGTACAGTACAGGTTCGATTACAATGGTCGTGCCACGTATACACTCACGTCACCCTTTTGGCTTTTGCTATATGTGGGGCTCTCTATCTACCTTGTATTAGGTGTGTTTTCTTGTAGATTTTGGGTTCACCTATTCAAGTGCCCATTTTTTTTTTCTCATACTTGTAAGTCAGAACTCAGAAAATAAAATTATGACAAAATCATTCTCTGCCTTTTTTTTTTTTTAGTTTTTATCCTCATCAGAAAAGTTTGATTCTTTCTATTCTTTCTAGGATATGAGTTTATTATTTTTTTCCTTTTTTCATTTCATTGTATTGGAGGTGTTATTTACAATAAGCAGATTCCAATTTTACTGTTGTTTTTTGCGTCAGCAAAAGAAAAGATACTAACTTTTTTGTTTTATTTAGTTACATGCATTAACATGATGTCATGCATGGTAAACAAAATATGCATATTTTTATAATTTAAAAAAACCCATATTTATCATATGAAATAAAATTATTCTAACAATTAAGCATTTTCTATAGATAGAATTAAACTTTCTTCTTATTATTCTTGTAACAAAATAGTTCAATTTGAGTAAGTTCCAATTAATTCAATTAGTAAAATCTCTGATAGTGTCTATACCAAAAAATTGACTAGTATTTTAGTTTGATAATAAATAACTATCATCAGAAACGGACGTCATAAGTTGAAATTCTTTAAGAAAAATAATTCAATTTCACTAATTGCAATAATTTATCAAATTTGAAATTCGTAGTTCCATATTTTACTAATTATATTAAACATCAACATCAACATTTTCATATTTTTTTATTTTTAACATCTCTTAACGAGGGTTGAATTGACAAAAAAAAATCAACTTTAAGGAATAATTTAAGAATAAAAATTAAAGAACTAAGTTGAATTTTAGCCTAGACTTTATCATTTTAGTTTAAAATTCTATTACGATTTAGAATCTAGGGTGTGTACCAATGTATTAATTTATAATTACGTACTCACCTAAATAATGGGCAATACATCAATGACTATACATGATACACGAGAATGTTATTATAGAATTTAATTCTAAACTGGTATTCAAGACGCAATGCCTACATTTTGTATCTAAGTATTTCATATTTTGAATAAGATAAAAGGTGCCTTTTTTTATATTTTATGAATAGAAATTTTTTCATTAACAACATAGAACCCACGAATAGATGGGAAATACAAAAAGCTCTTAAGCAACCTCTTCCCCTACCACAACACAAAAAAGAGAGGGACTTAGAATAGGAAGCTAGTCAACGACAAAATTTTCAAGAGGATAGTATATCCTAGGTTGATCTCTTGAGGCCATTGTCTCATCAACATGTGAGTCCCACAATTTCTCAACAAAAAAAAAAACATGTGAGTCTCACACATATATATGGAGCCCACATGTCAGTGACACGATGGACTCAAAATAAGACCAGCACATACGAGATTTTCTCATTTTCAAGGGGTCTACAAGATCATATGCCCCTCTAATATTATATTAATTGTACTATATATATATATATATAATAGTACGCTGTTTAATCAAATGAAATAAAATAATTGTAACAATACTTGAAAATATACCTTTATTAATTATCAAAAAATGCAAAGGGAAAGGGAAAAACCTACTATTATTATTATTATTATTATTTTTGGTATAGCATTTTTTTTTTTTTTTTTTTTTTGGTAAGGAGGAAAATAACATTAAACTAGCAATAAAACAGAGAGTCAAGGCAACACCTTTCAGTATACAATCCTTGGCAATCAACCATAATAATAGAAACTGGGTCCACAGGCGGACTGGTGTACAAGACAAAATCAAGACTTCGCAGTCTACCTATATTAGCTAAACGATCTGCACTCGAGTTTGCTTCGCAATAGATGCGTCTAAACACAAGCCGGGGAATTTGGGACCCTAGCTGCCTACAATCATCAAAGAGGGGAGAAATCACAGAGTTATTACAATCCAGGTTGTTCAGAGCATCAACTAGTGCTTTTGCATCAAGTTCAACAATGACACCTGACAAATTCAACTGGTTGCATAGTACGAGTCCATCCCTGAGAACCCAGGCTTTTGCTATGAAACTGTTGGCTTTGCCCACTTTCCTGGTGAATCCCGCCACCCAATTTCCTTGTTCATCTTTGATCCGCCCACCCCCTCCAGCATTTCCCAGTAAATCATCAAAGGACCAATCGGTGTTAAGTTTCAGCCAACTCGAGGCTGGTTTTTCCCACCTGATCTGTCTTGTGATCATGCGACGATTACCTTTTGGGTGATTATTACAAAGAAAGAATTCAGTGGCTTGCATTTTGATTAGCTTGGTAAGGCACAACTTGGGGCTTTTATGATTAAATACCACTTGGTTGTGTTGTTTCCATATCAGCCATAAGGCAAATGGAAAAACAATATTTCATGGTACTCCATCAGTATTATGGGAAGCCTTGGCCTTGGCATTTGACGCGAGCCAATCTCTGATGCCTTGGGAGTAAAAAGAATGATTCCCCCTTTGCTGCCCCAGGTGCTGCCATATAGGCTTGACAAATTTGCAATCACGAAAAGCATGGCTAATTGTTTCAGTTTTAGTGTGACATAAAGGGCATTCTATTGAGGTTTGTAGACCTCTCTCTGCCAAACAACCTCTCACCCCCACACTATTGTGCATGCATTTCCAAATAAACATTTGGACCTTGGAAAGGGTACATGTTTTCCATATCCATAAACCCGGAAAGGAAGCTGATTCTGAAGGCTACGTAGCAAGTCTATAAGCACCCTTTGAGCTGAAACCACCTTTGAAGGACCCTTTCCAAGCCAGCTTATCAACACTTCTAACTGCAATAGGGAATGGGACAGCTTGGATGCTCTCCTTGGTATCTATGGGTAATTCAAAAGGAATGGTTGACCATAACCAGCCATGGGGGGAGATGACATCTTTAACTTGGAGATTTGACGATTCTAGAGGAATTGGGCCATGGAGAATGGACGTTAGGGGACCTAAATAAGGCCAGCTATCCCTCCAAAAATCAAACTGACTCTCATGCCCTGGAATCCATTTCATGCCCTCTTTAAACACATGTTCTCCTTTCTTTAAGCTCCTCCAAATAGGAGATCTTGGCAGCTTGGTTTCATCTTTGGACTTTATACACTGTCTAGTCCCATATTTCAGCTTGAGTACCTTAGCCCAAAAAGCATTACTCTCCGAATGAAGCCTTCAATTAAGCTTAGCTAGGAGAGCCGTGTTCCTAGCCTTTGATGTTTGGAGACCCAAACCTCCCAAGTCCTTCGGGGTAGTGACTTTTCCCAATTAACCCAGTGCATTTTCCTTGAGTTATCAGTAGACCCCCAAAGAAAACTCCTATTAACCCTATCTATGCCCTTAAGGATCTTTTCGGGTAACTGAACATTCTGCATAACATAGGTGGGAATGGTAGACGAAGAAGCTTGTATGAGAACCATTCTGCCCGCCATGGAGAGTAAACTTGCTTTCCAGCCAGCGAGCTTCTTTTTGACTTTATCCAAAACAAAGTTAAAGTCCTGCTCTCGATTTCCCGAATGCTAAGGGCCGGCTGAAGCTATAGGCGACTTAGGTTGCCGCCTCAGGCCCCCACTTGCAAGAGGGGCCCCCGGTAATAATAATATATCATATAATATTAGTTTTTCATCTGAAAAAAAGAAAAAAGAAAAAAGGAGTTTGCTGTTGCCTGTTGGGTGTCTGGGTTTTTTCTCTTCCTTAGTTCCTTTGCCTCTTCGTCTTCTTCATGGCTTGTTGTTGCTTGTTGGGTGTCTGGGTTTTTTTTTTTTTTTTTAGAAGAGGAGTTTGCTGCTGGCTGCCTGCTTGCTGCTGGGGTTTTTTCTTCTTTTTGGGTTTTGGCTGAGCTTGAGTTCAGCTACTGCAACTGTTTACTTTTTTTGTTTTGGTTTGTTCTCTTAAATTTGGATTTGTCTAGAAGGTTATAGAATCAAATGGTCATTGGTCAATCCATCAATGGGCCCACCGCCCACTTAAAAAGTTGGGATAATTACAATAAACCCACCTGTGGTTAGGCCCATTTTCACATTGTCTACCCGCGGTTCAATCATTTACATTTTGTTCACCTGAGGTACCTTCCGTTAGGGATCTGTTACCCACCTCTCCCTTTGCCGTTAGAAAAACACATTTTTATGAAAAAATAAACATAACAAGGATAAAAAAGTTAGGTTTTTTTATTACTTAAGAACTTATTTGAGAACAAAACACAAGAATAGCACACAGATCAAAGGCTCAATGAAATCACTTTTAATTTATATCAATATCAACAATCTCATAACATCTCAAAATTGTGAACCAATTTTTATAAGAAGACCAACAATCTCAAAACAACCAGCAACTTTATTAGCAAAAGAGAGTGAGATAGAGATAAGCAATCAACAACCAAAGAATGAGGTAATGAGAAATCCAGCTATGGGTTTGGATTGTGGCAGATCAGTTATGGGTTCGGTGGCGTGGTGGCGACCCTAGGTATTGCTTGTGCCTCTCCTAATTCTCAGTCCTTTTCTGCACAACCAAACACCACCAATTAAGGAAAGGAAAGGAGCCTTCTAACTTCAAACCCACCCCCAATTCCAACTCCAAACCCAATCTGAATCCCCACCACAGTAGCAAACCCACCACCACCCCCAATTCCGACTTCAAACTCACTCTAAATCCCAGCCATAGTAGCAAAACACCTGAATAAGCAACTTGACAAAACCAAATCCGACGACCCCACAACTCGGCGAATCTGATGGCTTTCCTTGCAGCTCTTCAACCCATATCATGATCGTGATCAGCACTAAGAAAGCTAGAAAATCAAGCCAAAAGAACGCCCATCTCATCTGGATGATCCACCGGCTGTTTCATCTTCTACTGAGGAAGAAGAAGAAACTTTCTCTGATGATGATGAAGGCGAACAAGAAGAAGAAGGAAGGGGAGAACAAAGTTCATCTGAAGAAGAAGCTAAAATCCACTCCACCAGTGAAACCCCATCCTTCATCATCCAGACCCATGGAACCCGAATCTACTCCGGTAAAAGCCACACAAGCCAGGTCCACGAGATCCTCTACCATCAAGAACAAGAAGCGTCCAAACAGTGAAACAAAAATGACATTGTTGAAGTCGAAGCGGGTCAAGAAGAAAGATCCAGATCGGGAACCAAAATCCCAAGGCGGTGGTGGGGAAGAGAAGAAGTTTTTCCAAAGGTTGTGGAGCAACGAAAATGAAATAGAATTACTGAAAGGGATGTTGGAATATAGAGTCTCCACGTGGAAGTTACAAAGGCCCAACTGGTGGATAAGATGAAACGCAATATTCCTATGTTTTGTTCTCAAAGAAATTTTTAAGGAATAAAAAATCCTAGCTTTTTGATCTTTGTTATGTTTGTTTTTTCTTAAAAATGTGTTTTCCTAACGGCAAAGAGAGAGGTGGGTAACAGATCCCTAACGGAAGGTACCTCAGGTGGGCAAAGTATAAATGATTGAACCACGGGTAGGCAATGTAAAAACGGGCCTAACCATAGGTGGGTTTACTGTAATTATCCCTAAAGAGTTAAACGTGTAAGACTTCTTCTAAAAGTCTTACATGTTTAGTTTTTTTTTTTTTTTAAGAAATCAGATCAGATTTAGTGGGTGGAGCCATGAAGGGGCTGGTCTTGGTCTTAGTCTTAGTGATCAAGTTGAGTCCTTGCTAAAAAAAAAAGTTTACTGTTACAAAAAAAAAAAATATTGATAACAAAATTATAAATTTAGAATAATTTACTTTGTATTAATATTAATTTTAATTTTTTGTGCAGGTTTAAAGTGTAAAGTGATCATATTAAGTAAAGCTACAATTGTGCTTTTGATATACCAGGTTTTATTGTTTTATACATTAAATTTACATTATTCTAGTTAAATTGTACTTTTTTTTATTATAAATTGTGTTTCATTTAGTCATAAATAGTTTTTAATTACAAATGTCTACTAGAAAATATCTATCTGGATATGAAAAACTAAAAAAAAAAAAAAAAAGACAAAGAGAAGAACTAATTGAATCTCAAAAAGGAGCTATGGATGATTCAAAAAAAAAAAAAAAAAGGAGCTATAGACACATTTATTACTAGTAAAAAACAAACTCGTAAGTGGATTAGCCATATTACCAATTGAAAAAGAAATGTTAGTGGAGCTTGAATGTAAAAATTTAATTAGTAATTTTGCCTCTCAAAAAGCAAGAAAAATAAATTTTAATTGAAAAAAAATATGAATTTATAATTAAATATAATAAAAGGCCCTGTTTACAGTTTTCGCCTAGGGCCCCCAAATTTGTTGAGCTGGCCCTGCGAATGCTTAAGAGAAAAGCCAAGATACTTACCCAAACTAGGAGTCGATCTAAAACCAAGAATGTCAGCTAAATTCTCCCTTAGATCAGGATCAACATTGCATGAGAAGTATACCCGAGATTTTGCTTCACTCACGGATTGCCCAGATTTCTTACAAAAAACTTCAAGGACCTTCTTTATGGCTTGGCAATTAACTTGGTTAGCCTTGGCAAAGATGATAAGATCATCCGCAAAGAAGATGTGAGAGAAAGCAGGGCCACTTCTAGAGGCTTTAACCGGGGACCACAACTTGGCTGCACACTTTTCCTCAATAAGATATCCCAAAAACTGCATGCAGAGGATAAAATTGTACAGGGAGAGAGGGTCTCCTTGCTTAATACCTCTAGAAGGGCAAAAAGACTACAAGCAGTCCCCATTAAAGAAAAGAGAAGTGGAAACAGACGATACACAACTCATGATGAGGTCAATAATGTTTTTCGGAAAGTTGAACTGAAAAAGCATCTCTCTAATAAAGGCCCCTTCAATCTTATCGTAAGCTTTTTCAAGGTCAATTTTGATGGCCATATAGCCCTTTCCACCTTTGGCTCTCCCCGTAGAGTGGATGAGCTCTTAAGCTATAATGATATTATCCGAACTCTTTCTTCTCGGAATGAAAGCAGCTTGGTAGGGAGGGATAATGCTATCCAAGTGAGGTCTGATCCGAGCAACAATCACCTTGGTAATAATCTTGTAGCCCGTGTTGCAAAGGTTTATAAGCTATGTGCATTCTTCCTCTGGGTTATTGTCATGATTTTTAACTGTACTAGTCAATACCTAAATTTTTCAATATTTATTTTTGTTCATATGGAACACACTAGTCATTGATATATATATATATATATATATATATATATATATGTTTGGCATGATATCTACTGGTCATAATCTTGAATTGCAACGATGCCCAAAAAAAGAAAAGAAAACTTAAATTGCAACGATGCAAGCTCTAAATACTTACTTAAAAAAAAAAAGTTGACACTATGGGTCAATTTGTGATACTATGATCCAAATGTACTATCCTTCACAGTATTGTTCATAGGACGAAGTTTTCCTCAAAATTAGTATGGAGAACCGTCTTTCAACCTAGTATGTGACAATTCAGAAAACTACCAATGAATGTTATTTACATAAATCACACGATTATTTAAAAATGTCATGTGACTAAAAGTATATGTGAATGATCATTTTAATTTCTATTTAAACTCTTGTTTTTTTTAATATAAATTAACTAAAATACGTTTATGTAGTAAAGCAATTTGTTGTTTTAGTGTTGAATATGGTTGTAAATGAATCAAGTTGTTTATAAACAGCTTGAGCTCAACTCAAGAAAATGTTTTTTCATGCTCATTTGTTTAGCAAGCAAGTCAATATTAAACCCAAGTTTAAGCTCGACTATTAAATTAGTCAAGTTTAAACATAATAATATGTTTGTAAATAATCATGAATATATGCTTATTATATTTGGTTAAATTGATATGAAAAAAACATATTTAATTTATTTTTATATGTATACTTGTTTGAATTATACTTACATGGACTTAAAATTGGATTGTAAAAGTTTGTAAATGGGTTTCATATGATATCAAGTTATTATTTGTAGTTTATTGGTAATATAAACAATTCATTCATAGTAGAAATTCATAGATTTGTGAAAAGGTAAAAAAATGTAGTTAAAGTTTTACTATATATAAGAAAATAATAAGTTAATCAAGTAATTCGTAAACAAGCTCGAACTTGTTCGACAAAAAAATTAACCAAACTTGAATATTTAATTTATTTGGTGATGAGTTCAAGCTTAACTAATATTCAAAATAAAATCAAACACTTAGCTCAACTTGGCTCATTGATAACCCTAGTGTTAAAAACCATAGGAAATATGTTGGGCCTCCTAATTTTCTTCTCTCTCCTACATTCTTCTTTCTTATTACTCTCTTTTTTTAGTTGAGAGTGGAGGAATTTAAACCTTAGATGTTTATATTGGAAACACTGAGAGTTTTCCTTTTTTTGCTAAACAGGAAACACTAAGAGTTGCTAACTAATTGAGCTCTCTCTCTCTCTCTTCATTGGCCAAACCCCTAAATAAAACGTTAAAACCCCAGTACCCCACAACCAAAACCAACTATCATCTACCAACGCCAAACCCCTAAATAAAACATTAAAACCCCAGTACCTCACAACCAAAACCAATTATCATCTACCAACCAAAATAATAGCCACTGATTAATCACAAAAATTCATTTGTAACCACATATATATAGCCTATGATCATTACTCATATCTAAGCATATGAAACAGGTGAACATCTCAAATCCAAAGCAAATTCAAGAAGATTACCAAAAGATTTAACTAAGAAATCTAGGAATAACTAAGGCTACTGAGCGAATAACATTTTAACTCTACCAATGTGGGTTGAATGTGTTGGTGGCTCTCCATAATAATTAGGTTTGTTTTTTGCTAGTAGTACATGTATCGTTTGCGGCACCGATGACTAATTTGTGGGTAGTAATATAGGCTAGTTTAGACTCACGTCAACTTAGGTTTGAGAGTTCTTGCTTCATTGTTGTTAATTCATAAGATTTTGACCTGGAATCCTTAGGATTTCTCTTCATATTTGAGTTTTGTGGTGTATTTTGAGATGGGTATTCAGGAATTTTTGAGAATTTCTCTCATTGGTTTTGGGGTTTAAATTGATCTGAGCTTGTAACCCCAGATCCATGCATGAGATATATTTACAAATAAACATAACTAAATACATATTAAAGTTGGCTTTGTTTGGTTTGAAGTGGGGTTCAATTTGAAATTGTGTGGGTTCTTGCTAGTTTGAGGTTTGTGGTTTTTCTTTTTCTTTTAATTTTTTTAGTTGTGGCTAATGAAAAATGCTACGTGCACAACATTTATAATACTTTCACAACAAATATTAAGTGGTAGGTTGTTACGTGTTGTTACGTGTTGTTACGGGTTGGGCAAGAAAATCATTTTAGTGGTGGATTCAAATTAAAAAACTGTAATAGCTTTTTAACTAGGTAGGGTTTGTTGTAAAAGTATTATGAAAATGTAGTAGACATATTACTTCTCTAACTAATTGTTGGTTGATAGATATGGATCTTAGGAGAGAGAGAGAGAGAGAGAGAGAGAGAGAGAGAGAGAGAGCTATCTGAATGACTAACAAAATACCAACTCTCACCCAGCCTCTTTTGGCTAAATGCAGGGACACTCTCTAAGCCTTTTTTAGGAGGTCCATCTCAAGGAATCTTACAAGTCTGTTCACAACCTTACCAAAATCTAACAAGCCTCACAGTCTGAACCTAGGGGTGGCAATTTGTGTTCGTGTGTCGGTTCACGTCTTGTCAACTCATGAGTATCCGATTGTGTGTCAACACTAACTGGACATGTTTATTAAACGAGTTAAGATTCTTCAATCCTAACACAACTTATTTATTAAACGGGTCAATCGTATCGAACTGTTTATCAAATTTTATCAAAATGAAAAAAAAAATATGAAAAAACAAGAAAATAAATATTTTTAATATAAAATTTAGAACTAACGAGTAACTGCATCACAAATAATCATTCAAAACTAATACATATCTCAACATCACAAATAATCAATCACAATATGTTAAAAAAAATAAATCACAACAACTAATAAGTTTATATACTTAGAGTTTGAAAGGTATATTGGTAAAATGTCATTTAATTAAACTGGTCAAGCGAGTCAAACAAGTTCCATATGTTAAACACTAACTCAACCCATTTATTAAACGGGTTAGTCGTGTCAACCTGAATATGACTCGAACCCATTAAATCTCAACTCATAACCCGCTAATTTCATGTCATTTCGTGTCATGTTCGCAGATCGTGTCTAGTTTTGCCACTCCTAATCTCATGTAACACCTCCTTTTGTTGTTATGGAGGTTTTCATTTCAGGAAATTGATGATTAATATGATCCATAATCCATATTTAACCAAAAAACAAAAACAGATAAAAACAAATACCAACTAACGGGACCCTACCCTCACCAATAAATATATTTAAAAAATGAATATTTATTAAATTTGATTTAAAAATATTTCTTCGTAAAATGCATCACGTGCAAGTGTATATGATAGCATTTTTCATCCAATACGCCAACAGAATGATAACGGATTGACTAACGTGTACAATTTCAACTAAAAGGACATGGTCAGTTTGATTTAAAACCATAGTTATATTCAATTTTTTTTTAAAAAATCTCAATTAGGTAACTGAGCACAAGGTTAATTTTAATAAAAATATTTCATACTTGACATAATGCTAGAGATACAAACTTTTTTACAAAAAAAAATTATAAACTATTGATGTAATGAGTGGTTATTGGTAAATGAAAAAAATAATATTAATAGTGAATCTAGATGAAAAATAATAAATAGTTGAACACGTCAATAGTTTGTAAAAATATTGTAAAATAACTTATCACTACAGCATAACTAGGAATAACTTCAGTAAATGCAATGCTTCCTTTCAGAGGTCTAATGTTATGAATTATGTCACTGTCAAATACAATAATTCATCAATCAAACATGTGCCTTACATTACCTAAACTAATAAGCAAGAAGTCAATAAGATGAAAGCAACTGAGAAACAGTGGTGGTCAATTAAACTATCACAAAATGAAGTTTTTTTTTTTTTTTTTTGGGAGAAAGTTTCAATTTGTACCTTTGCTCCTGATAATACCTTTTTATCATTAAATCATGACATTAATCAATTTTTTGTGTAAACGAAAATTGAATCTCGGATATCTTATTCAATTATCAGAAATTTTATCAATTAAATTAATTGGTATCTATAAAATAAATTAGCATTACAACATCAATATTTCTGGAATCAAATGCATGGCTTGTCTTTGGATAGGCGGTTGAAAGATAAATGTGAAAGATAAAGAAGTATAGTATGGAAAGTTGTGGAGCTTTAGGGTTTGTTTGGTTGAAGGAGTGAAAAAGTGAGAGGATGGAAAATTGTGAGAGGATAGAAAAGTGAGAGGATGGAAAATATTTAGTTTTCCCTCTTGTGTGTCCGGTTGGAGGGGTAGAAAAGTGTGAGGGTATAAATTGACATTATACCCTTGTTACATAATATGTAAAAAAATAGATTTATTTGTACTCATTACATAATACAAAATTTATCACATTATATATATAAATCTATATTATTATTTTTATTATTATAATGTAAAAATTAGATTAGGTCACATTGAAAAAAAAAAACTTTGAGGTAATGTTGAAAAAAAAAGAAAGAAAGAATGTAACGTTGAAAAAAAAAACCAACAACAACGTTCAGTAACGTTGAAATGGAAAAAAAAAACATTCAGTAACATTTGGAAAAAAAAAAAAAAAACCTTTAGCATCAGGTGGGATGGGGGCTTTTTAGTAAATGCCCCCATCCCAATGTTTTCTCCTCCTACATTTTGCTCCCAATTTAGGAGGAAAAATTTTGTGGGCCTGGGAGGAAAATTTTCCTTCCGGTTTTCCATCATTCATTTCTTTTCTCTCCAAACGAACAGTGGAAAATGTCTATTTTCCTCCCTTAGTTTTCCATCCTTCCTATTTTCTCTCTAAACGAACGGAGCCTTAGGGTATGTTTGGTTGGGATGAAAATAGGGAGGATGGAAAATGAAGAGAGAAAAATAGAGTGAAAAATGGCATCTTCCACTGGTTGGTTCAGGAGAGAAAACGAGAGAGACGAAAAATAAGAAGGAAAATTTTCTCTCTAGACCCACCTTTTTTTATCCTCCCAATTTAGGAGGAAAATGGGAAGAAAAAAATACTGAATGATATATTTTACACAAATACCCTCACTTTATTCATCTCACCTACCCCTCACTTTATTCATCTCACTTGACCTGATTACTTTTGCTGACCACATTTTTGCTGCCCACGTTTTGGTTGCCCAGTTAAATTATTAGTGCAAGATTTGATTTATACAAGTTTTAGTGCAAGTTGAGTTGCCCATTAAATAATTAGTGCAAGTTTTGATTTATATAAATTAGTGCAAGTTGATTTGCCCAGTTGCCCATTTAAATAATTAGTGCAAATTTTGATTTATAAGTTTTGCCTAGTTGAATTACTTAGGTTATTTGTTGCCCACGTTATAGGAATATCCTAGTTACAAAATCTTTTGCCTAATTGAATTTATATGTACAATATTTTAATTTTTACATTATAATAATAAAATTATAATAAAAATTTATATATATGATGTGGTAAATTTTATATTTTTTAATAAGTATAAATAAATATGTTTTTTTTTACATATTATGTAATAAGGGAATAATAGTCAATTTATATAAACTATATTTTATATCCTCCTACTTTTCTTTTTAACCAAACAAAAGAGTTTTCCACCCTTTTACTTTCCATTCCTCCAACCAAACACACATGAGGGAAAACTAAATCTTTCTATCCTCCCACTTTTCCATCCTCCCACTAATTTTCTATCATTCCACTATTCCACTCCTCAAACCAAACAGATCCTTACTTTACTGCTTATGGTGAGATAACTTAAAAAGATTTTTGGAAAAAGCTTTACACATGACATATGGCATTGCCTTAACATAGACTAATTATGCTTTAATATATTATAATAGTAGAATATTAGATTGGATGCCTTTCAAAGACAGGATTTCTTTTTTTGGGGGGTAAACTCAGAGATAGGATTCTTACTACATAGAAAGTAATTTAATAATCTGTGGGTTTTTATTAAATACTTAAAAATATGAAAAATTATGGAATACTTCAAGAATATAGTAATAATTAATAACCAAACAATACTGCTAAAGATTTTATGATCAAAAGTTTAAATAAATTTATAATAATGCTTTTATTTTATTTAATAAATTACCATAATTTTTAGTTTTCATTTAAAAAAAAAATTTATGGTCATTTAACTTGAAATTTTTGTTGACTATTTTATTGTTTAATTTTGTTAATATTAATTTTTAAAAATTTCATTTAATTGTAGTTAATGAAAATCAAACTCACAACAGGCTGCTCAAAACAATAAAGCAAGTTGAAGAAAATTATATTTTAAACACAATATGGCGGTTTAATTGTAGTTAATGAAAATCAAACTCACAATAGGCCCTTTTTGTTATCATTTAAATAATAATTAACTTTTTCTCAAAAAAATATTATTTAACTAGTATTTAATATCAAAACTTTTTTATAACAAAAATCTACTCCTTTTATTTTGTAATATGCTTTTTTTTGGGAAAAATGCTAAAGTTATAACAAATTTTACTAAAAAAAACTTTCAAACAATATAGAAATTAATGCAATTAGTGACACTTCAAAAAAATAATAAACAAGTATTTGAATGAATGATGTTAGAGATATTATAAATTTTACAACATGAAACTTACAAAGATGTATCATTAATCACAAAAAATAATTAAAAAATATTTTTAATAGGTTATTGATGTTTACATATCATATTAATTGTTATATCAATTTGAAAAGTTTTCAAGTAAAATTAATAATATTTGTAGCATTTTCCTATCTGAATTATTTTTTGCGATTAGTGACACATATATTTGTAAGGAAAATGCTAGAGATTCAAATTCTTTTACAAAAACTTTTACAAATTGATGATGTGGTAACTGATTATAGATAAATAAAAAAGTGATGTTATCGGTGGGCTCAGAAGAGAACTAATAAGAAGTTGGCCACAACAACAGTTTGTAAAAATGTTATAAAATAATTTGTAACTATAGCATTACTTTATTTGTAAGAGCCATGTAT
This sequence comes from Castanopsis chinensis, assembly GCA_032878915.1. Lineage (NCBI taxonomy): Eukaryota > Viridiplantae > Streptophyta > Magnoliopsida > Fagales > Fagaceae > Castanopsis > Castanopsis chinensis. The sequence continues at coordinate 17,031,411 of JAVQMG010000121.1, forward strand.
TTAAAATTGTATTATCTCTAGCATTACTCAATTCTTTGGGACTTCCTAAAAGTAGAGGAAAATTATAAAACTTTTTTTTTTTTTCTATATCTTCAAATGTTTTTTTTTAATAATAAATATATCAATTTTTGCCCCAAATTTGGGGCCTTCCTCTAGTAAGAGGCTTAGGTGGTGGCGTAAGTGGCCTAGGCCTATGACCGGCCTTGCTTCTCACCTCTCTATGTCTTTAAGTGGTGGTGGCCTAAGTGGCCTAGGCCTATGGTCATATAAAAATTCAAAATCAAATTATTAAAATATTGCAAGAAAATATTGCATTGATTAGAAATATATTTAGCACAAGTAGCTTGAACTTCTCAGTGCAATTCCTCAAGCAAGATAGTTGGGAAAAAAGAAAAAAAGAAAAAAGAAAAGTAGAACAAAATTACCATGGGGCATAATGGATTTGATCACTTGCAATTCCCAAACGTTAATAGCAAGCACTCCGGGGTCAATGCCGTAATTAATAGCTTCACACATTCATAGATACACTCATGAAATTTTTGTGTTGTTTTGAGTCATGCACTGAGTACCAAGCGGAGAAAGCACGAAATCTAAGCTAGACATGTACCAAGCGGAGAAAGCACGAAATTGAAGCTAGATGTCATCCAATTCCAACCGCATTAATGTAGACAATTATTTAGAAAAAGTCTAGGAATTGTTAATATGAAAAAGCTAATGGATATCATTTTAGAGTATTAGTTAACAATCTATTTAAATAATGTTTTTATAGAAAAAGAAAAAATAATTAATATTTTGGTGTCAAATTTTTTTTAAAATGAAATTGTTAACAATTGTCCTAAGGGCACTCTTTAACATAACTCTTGTTAATAAATCATCATAAGAAAGTTTTTATATATATATTTTTTTATATAAGATAGAAATTTTACTCTAACCTAATTTAAGTGTATGTGTGTGAAACTCCTTCTTAAAGACTTGAATCTTGGCCCTTGTCCCCAACATTCCACAAGCACTTTATACTTATGGATTGACCATCACACTAAGGGTGTGTTTGTTTTGACAGAAAAATACTTTTGAAAATTGTTTTCCGTGAAATAGAGTGTTTGGTTGGTTTGGAAAATTTGGTCAAATTGAAAATGTTTTTAGTTTGACCGAAAATTAGGCTTCAAGGGGCGGAAAATCTTTTCAGTTGGTATTTTCACTTGAAACCGAAAAAAAGCATGCTCTCCTCACACTTCAAACAGAAAACCCCATTCTCTCACACGCACTCCTCACACCCAACTCCGATCCACCACCAACGCAGCAGCTCCCAACTGCAGCAGCTTCGATCCACCACCAACGCAGCAGCTCCGATCATCGTCCACAGCAATTCCGATCCACCCACACCACACACCTCACCTCACCTCACGCATCAGCTCCGACCCACCTCACCACCCACCCACCTCACACACCTCACCTCCCACCCACCTTACACACCTCACCTCACCTCACTTTCACTTCCCTTCTGATCCGATCTATATATATATATATATTTATATTTATTTATTTACTTCTAAATTTATTTATTTATAAATGTATTTATTTATTAATTTACTTTTTTTAATTATCCATTTTTTATTTAATTATTGATTGAAGAAATTAAAATTTTATTGGTGTTAGAATTATAAAGTGTGAAGTGTAAAATTAAAACTTTTGTTGGTGTAATAGAATGCAATGTTGGTGTTGATGTAATAAATATTGATTGCCATGGTAGCTTTAGGATGCAATGTTGTGTGTTGGCTGCCATTATTGATTGTGATGATAAATAGAATGCAATCTTCCGTAAAATGTTTAAACAAACCAAACACCGGAATTGATTTTCTGTAAAACGAATTCCGAGACAGCCAAACAACCTGAATACATTTTTCTTTACGGGAAAATAATTTCCCCTGAAATGATTTTTCGCTCGGAAAAGGATTTCCGTCGAGCCAAACACAGCCTAAGAGTGCGCGGTGGGAACAAAGTTTTGACATTACTTTCATGGAATATATAAAAAATTATCTATAAAATTAATTACTTTATTATTTTTCCATAAAATGTTTCTAAACATAGTTTTTAAACCATGGTTAACATTTCCCATTTAGAAAATAAAAATTTGATTTGTTAGTAAAAGAGAAAATGGGATACAGAAAAATGTTTCGAAAAGATGGAGAAGAAGAGACGCAAATATTAGAAAAGCAATTATGAAAAGAAAAATACATAACCAACAAATTAAAATTTTAACAATGTTGAATGAAACATACCTCTTTGAAAAGAAAATTTGTGATAAAATAAGAAAAGAGTTGTGGAAACCAAAGCAACTGTAGACATAAACTGAAAAGAGACTCGAGAAAGAGATAAAGAAAAAGAGATTAAAAAAATTATGAGATTAGTAAAAAATTATGAAAACAAAAATACAAAAATTAATAAATTTATAATTTCAAAAATGTCAAAGGAAACAAACATTTCTGAAATTGGAGATAATAATGAAGTGAGCAAAAAATTGAGGAAATTAAAGAGCCTATGCAAAGAAACTGAAAAAAAGAAGTGTGAGATATATATATATATATATATATATATATAAAAGTAGAGATAATGTGTACTTATACAGTGAGAGTATGATAAAGAAGAAAATATTTGAAAAAAAGAATCGAAGTGAGATTTGGAAGCGGTGAAAGTGGGATGTGGGAACAGTTTGAAACCATAGACGGAAATAGACCTTGGAGTTAAGGGGGTGGCTCTACTGTTGCTTAGTCACTTAAGGGCTTTTTTGTGTGTAATTAATGTGTGCATTTGCTATTGGGTAACGACATAATTATTTTATTTAAATTATTTTAAAGGGTCGGATTATTTATTTTGGTAGAATTGGTTGATTGAGTTTTATTTATTTTTAGCAATACTATTAGTCATTTTTGTTGTTGGACTAATTTTTTTGAGCTTGTATATTTTGTTTTAGATTTAAGATGTAGTGAATTTTTTTTTATGGTCTTAAAAGGAGGAAAATGTTAGAGTTATACTTTTTTTTACAAATTGTTAATGTGGTGAGTGGTTACTGGTAAATAAAAAGTTGTGTAAATAGTGGGTTAAATGCGAACCAATAATAATTTGCTACCTCAATAGTTTGTAGAAAAGTTTGTGGCCATATATTATTATTCTTAAAAGAATCAACGATAATGTTAAGAGGGGCAAAGTGTAATTTTATAGACTAAAATTGCTAAAACCATTCAGTTTGAATTTGTGAAGTGGGAGAGTAGAAGCTAATCTAAAATTAAGGATTTTAAAGCTAAAAATTTGAGTCCTAATTTAAAGGTGAAAAAATTTATGAGCAGAGAGATAGCTGCACTTTAATTGGATACTAATTAGGATGGCACGTGCAAGGCAAGTACTACTTCTTGAGTGAGAAAATTAAGATAAAATTTCAATTTGAAGAAGTATGAAACTATATACATAAAAAATGTATGTCATACAATGCTAATCTCATTCATATAAGAATTTTTATCACAGACAAAGTTATAGTAGCTATTTAACATATGAATATCTATTTTACTATAATAGTTTGTTAGTATTTATTTGCTAAAGGCAATATCCCCTCGCTAAAAACTTTTAAGAATGTTTACAAATATTATCATTTTCCAACAATAACCAACTGATTTTTGCTAAGACATGTCACAATATTTAAATTTTTGTAATGAATGACGCCATATGCTACAATTGAACCCCTTCATCAAATACCTTCAACTATACATAGTGAAAATTTTGTCGTTCATACTTTCTTCTTTATCATTTTACATGAGTCTAGCAGCAATGTTTAGTTTACTCAGTTTTTTATGACACCCATTTTAGGTAAGAAAGGAAAAAAAAAAAAAGATAACAAAACACATGTGTCATCGAATTTTTCATTAGATAAATTATGAGTTTCAAATATTTAAACGTAGAAAATCAATGATCTCTGGGTAATAAATAAAACATCTTATACCACTATCTAAAACTCAAAGTATGTGAATACAATTTTGGGATGTTAAAGTTTAGTGGGGGTATTTTAGATATTACACAATAGAATATTTTAAGAGTCAAAAGTTTTCATTAGGGTTTAACTAAGAGAATAACAATATGACATATTTGCAATTTTCTAAAATATTAAGAGAAAAATTGTTTAATTTTAAAATTTAAGGAGGAATTATGAACTATTCTAAACATAAAGGATGAAAAGTGTTTTTATCCTAAGGTTTTTTTTTTTTTTTTTTTTTTTTGTGTGTGTAAAACTATTTGTTTTTACTTCCGATGATGCTCAAAGATAACAATACAACAAAAAATACAAAGAGTCAACCTAAGAAAACTGTATATGAAACAGTGAATTTTGGCTCAATAGAATGGAACAACATTCAAAAAAATAACATTATAATTTTTTTATATTTTATTTTGTCTTGTAAAAAATTGACACTTCAGTAATTATGAATATATTATGATGACAAGAAGATATCTTAATATTTTTCATAAGAAAAATATTATGCCTAAAATATTTTCACAACAAATCATAAATAATTGGTTGTTATGAGTTGTTATTAGTAAGTAAAAAAATAATTTCATTGGTAAGTTTAAATTAGAACCAATAACAATTTACCACTACCTATGATTTGTTATGAAAGTGTTGTGAAAAATGTTGTGGATGTAATACTTCTTTTTCATAATACCTTTATTTTCAGTCGTGTTAGTACTAGTATGATATTTTATTTTGATTTATAAGGAATTAACACCTTAATAATTGTGAAAATATTGTGAAAATTTGTTATGTTAGCTAACAGCTCTATATAAAAGATATAAAAGAGTTGACTGGGCGATATTATCGAAAAAGCTAGAAGGCTAGTGAACAGTGCAAATTGAACAAACCAAAAAAAAAAAAGTGTAGTTACTACTATAACTTTACACACTCACACTTTTATTATGAAAGTGTTGTGAAAAATATTGTAGATGTAACACTTAATTTTTCACAATATTTTTATTTTTAGTTGTGATTGGTTATAGCATGATGTGTTATTTTGAAATTAATGGCCGACAATTGTAAAAATATTGTGATAATTTATTGTGTTAATTAAATAATTACCCGAAGGAAAAAAAAAAAGCTGCAAAACAGTTCAAAATGTTAAACAAACCAAATTACTGTAGCTTTTTATTGTAGTTTCAGTGCATTCGCGCTTTTTATACATAGAGATGTGTTTAAGACACGAGTAATCGACTAAGAGTAAATGAGAAGTTTGAACTCAAAATGATGATAATAATAATAAGAATAATAATAATAATAACAACAACAACGTGAGAAAAAACTAGTGTTTAGTGAATTTGAAATGTAAACTACTATCACCGTGCACCCTTGGTTCACGGTGCGGGAGCAAGGGTCGGGGTTAAAGCCTTCAGGAGGGAGCTCTACACACATATATACTTAGATTAGGTTAAAGTAAAAATTCTATTTTGTATTAAAAAGAGAAAGAAATGTAAACTACTATTTTCCTTATTTATTTTTTTTAAATTTAAGAATAGAAAATATATGAGTTATTAATAAGTTTTTAAGGTATCCTGGTATCTATGAGATCTTGTGTTAGCATTTTGGGGCTACCCTCGAGGGATTCTTCCTTGTAATAACCTGATGTGTATGGAATAGAGGCTGCATATGTTCGGGGGAATAGTTAGATAATCGAAAAGATTTGAATGCCCTTATTTATCAATATATATACGCACACATATTAACAACTTAGCATTCTTTCCAAAGCCTAAACTATTTAGTGACAAAAAATAAAGTTTGGGATTCCTTTTTACTGTATTATGGTGTTTGATTGCCAAAGTCCTCAATTCTTTTTCTTTAAATTTTTTTTATAAGAATAATTCTTTATTCTTGATTCGCTTTCCACATGTGTTTCGCATCCAACGAAAACTTCTAATGCAAAAACATAGGTCTTAACGTAGTGTAAAATTGTCATACTTTAATGTAATAACAATTATTGAAAATTTTGTTTTGTTTTAAGTATTGATTTTTTCATAGAAAAAAATTTGATAATAAAAATCAAGTAGCTTTGGTGTTTATAAAGAAAAAGTTGATAAGAACAAATAAATTATTGAAAATAATAATAATAATAATAATAATAATAATTTTTATTTATTTATAGGAAAGTGCCTGAATGGGTTCATATTTTTAGGGGGGAGTTGATCTAGAAATGTGTGTTTTGAAATTTGGTATTTGACGTTGTTGCCCCCATTTTTAAGTGTACTCAATTTGTTAATTGATAAGGGCATTTTCAAACCACATAAAAGTCTAGTCCAAGAAAAAGAGAATTTAATGGGGAATCCTATGGAGTTATATATTGACCATATCCCTAAAACATTTGTACGTAGTAGAAATCATTGATTACTTGATGTGGTATATTTGACTTTTAGAAAAAGTCTAGATTAAAGAGGGGAATCATGTGGTTTTATTTACCCAATTCCTAAAATATTTGTAGGAGAAGTCATTGGTTACTAGATGAAGTAGTTTTGACCTTCAGAAAAGTTTAGATCAAAGAAGGGAATCCTGTTTATATATAGTATAGATTTGTATTAGACTTTGTTAACCATATTTTTAAGTGTACTCACTGTGTTTATTAATAAGGGTATTTTTAAACCCCAAGTTCAATTCAAGAAAGAGAATTTTATGGGAAATCCTGTGACGTTATTGACCATATTCTTAAAACATTTATAGGAGAAGTCATTGGATATTGGATGAGGTATTTTTGACCTTTAGAATAGTTTAAATCAAAGAGAGGAATCTTGTTATATATCATATAGATAGATTAAACTTTATAGTTTAGGAGGTTACAGATCAAACCTTACAATTTTGTTGTTCCTAAAAAAAAAAAAAAAAGAGTAATGCTACATGCATAAACTATTTTACAATATTTTTACAAATTGTTGTTGTGGCCAACTTCTTACTGGTTTTCATTTAGCTTCACCACCAATATTGCTTTTACATTTACCAGTAACACTTGTCATATCAGCAGTTTGTAAATCTTTCTGTCAAAAAAGTTTGTATATCTAGCACTTTCCAAAAAATAAAAAATTGAAGGCTTATAATTTTGTAAGTTATACATTAGTTTATAATTTTATAAGTTACACATTAGCCTATAAACTTTTAAATCCAGTTCAACTCAAATCTTGATCCTAATAGAGAAGACAAGATTTGAATTGAATTGGATTTAAAATGACACGATTTAATTTGTATCTTATATCCGGGCAATTGTTTTTGGCTCTTTTTTTTTTTTTTTTTGCATTCACTTTCATATTTTAAAATGTGAAAATTTTTCCATCAATTGTGATTAATAATGTAAAATATTAATGTAAAACAGTGAATATGAAAAAGTGTGGGAAAATTTTCCCAATTTGTTTTGTCATGTCATGTGAGAGAAGTAGAGAAAATTTAGGATTATATCTTTTATCATGACGATAATGTGATATATTATGAGTGGTAGAGAAAAAAATATAATAAATTATTAGTGATGAAGAAAAAATGTTGAATTTATATAAAAGTGACGAACAATCTTTCACTATTTATAACAAAAAAAGTTGTGGTTCTAGAATTAGGAATGTGCAACCAACCCATCAATCCGCCAAAACCGACCCTAACCAACCCAACCCAACCCAACCCGTTGGGTTGTGTTTGGGTCATAACAATCACAACCCGCCTAATCTTACCCAACTCACCTATATATTTAAATTTTAAATTGTATATATTTAATATAAATTTACAAATATATTTTATAATTAATAATTTTTATTTAATTTTCCCCCTATTTGGCTCTTCCTACTCCTACTTCACTCCTATTTATTTATAACTGAGTTAGGATAATAATTCATGTATATTTTGTTTATAAACTCAGTTGAATATATTTTGTTTATAACTAAATTGAAATACTAGTTTATGTATATTTTATTTATTAATCCAAGTAGCAGGTGAGATATATTTTTTTTCTAATCAATTTAATAATAATAGTAATTAAAAAAAAGTTAAATCCATGAGTTTAACTTGACCCAACCTGATCCATATGGGTTGGGCTGAACCCTGTGATAGGTTGGGTTGAATTTTTTATAACCTGCTAGACTGAGTTGGGCAAAAAAATCTCCTCAACCTGACCTTGCCCAACCTATGCACGCCCTGTCTAGAACATGTACAGACAGAGGGAGGGGGTATGAAGGGAACTACGATAAACGTGAGAGATGGTAAGAAAGTATGAACTCGAGATAGGTATGTAGGTGTAAGCCAAAAGAAGAACCACGTGTAATCAAACCGCTTACCAAGCTCCCACCTCTTCACTCACACGACTCACTATTCTCCCCACGAAACTAACCTCGTATTCCCAAAATGCCCTCCACTACGCACCCCAACTGACCCTGAACTCACCCCTACCAAACACGATGGCACACAAGTAAAATTGCACCAAATTCGGCCCCACTTTTATAAATTAACCTTCCCCCTCGCTCTGGAATTTTCAAAATCCAAAATTCTCCAGAATACTCCACACTCCACTCTCACATTCCTCTATTTCTCTCTCACCTTTTCCTTCTAGTTTTCACTCGAAATCTCTCAATTTACTTCAATTTCTCACCTTTTCGTTCTAGTTTTCACTCGAACTCTCTCACATTTTCCTTTTAGTTTCCACCTCCCACTCGAACTTTCTCTCAAACTCTATAAATTCATTCTCACCTCCTGCTCCAAACCTATCACAGAGTCTCATACATAAAGCAAACTAACCAATTCACAAACACTTACCAAACCCCAAAAAAAAAAGCAAAAGAACCCAACTTTTTTTTTTTTTTTTCTTTCTTTCTCTGTATCTGAATTCTGAGTCTTTAACATGGCAGAAACTAGCGGCAAAGCTATTGGGATCGACTTGGGCACGACCTACAGCTGCGTAGGCGTGTGGCAAAACGACCGCGTTGAGATCATCGCAAACGACCAAGGCAACCGAACCACCCCATCCTATGTGGCCTTCACTGACACAGAGAGGCTCATAGGCGATGCGGCCAAGAACCAAGTCGCTATGAACCCACAAAACACTGTGTTCGATGCTAAGCGCCTCATTGGTCGTCGATTCTCTGACCCTACGGTTCAGAGCGACATGAAGCTCTGGCCTTTTAAGGTTATTCCTGGTCCCGGCGACAAGCCAATGATTGTTGTTAGGTACAAAGGCGAAGAGAAACAATTCGCGGCTGAAGAAATATCGTCAATGGTGTTGACGAAGATGAGGGAGATAGCTGAGGCTTTTCTGGGTCAGCCCATTAAGAATGCTGTGATTACTGTTCCGGCTTATTTCAATGACTCGCAGAGACAGGCTACTAAGGATGCTGGAGCTATTGCGGCTCTCAATGTTATGAGAATTATCAATGAGCCCACTGCGGCTGCTATTGCTTACGGGCTCGACAAGAAGGCCTCGAGGAAAGGTGAGCAGAATGTGCTGATTTTCGATCTTGGTGGTGGTACTTTCGATGTGTCTTTGTTGACAATCGAGGAGGGTATTTTCGAAGTTAAGGCCACCGCGGGTGATACTCATCTTGGTGGTGAAGATTTTGATAATCGATTGGTGAATCACTTTGTGGCTGAGTTTAAGAGGAAGCATAAGAAGGATATTGGTGGCAATGCAAGGGCTTTGAGAAGGTTGAGGACTGCGTGTGAGAGAGCGAAGAGGACTCTGTCTTCGACTACTCAGACAACAATCGAGATTGATTCCTTGTATGAAGGAATTGATTTTTATGCGACGATTACAAGGGCGAGGTTCGAGGAATTGAACATGGATTTGTTCAGGAAGTGCATGGAGCCAGTGGAGAAGTGCTTGCGTGATGCGAAGATTGACAAAAGTCGGGTTGATGAAGTGGTTTTAGTAGGTGGGTCAACGAGGATTCCAAAAGTTCAGTCTCTTTTGCAAGACTTTTTCAATGGGAAAGAGCTTTGCAAGAGTATTAACCCTGATGAAGCTGTGGCTTACGGTGCTGCGGTTCAAGCTGCGATTTTGAGTGGCGAAGGGAACCAGAAAGTGCAGGACTTGTTGTTGCTCGATGTCACGCCTCTTAGTCTTGGGCTCGAGACTGCTGGGGGTGTTATGACTGTGCTAATTCCGAGAAACACTACGATTCCAACGAAGAAAGAGCAAATTTTCTCGACCTATTCGGACAATCAACCTGGGGTTTTGATCCAAGTTTTTGAAGGAGAAAGAACTCGAACTAAGGACAACAATCTTCTCGGGAAATTCGAGCTTACTGGTATTCCTCCAGCGCCAAGAGGGGTTCCTCAAATCAATGTTTGTTTCGACATAGACGCGAATGGGATATTGAATGTGTCAGCAGAGGATAAGACAGCCGGGGTGAAGAACAAGATTACCATTACTAACGACAAGGGAAGGTTGAGCAAGGAAGAGATTGAGAAAATGGTGAAAGAAGCAGAGAAGTACAAGTCAGAGGATGAGGAAGTGAAGAAGAAAGTGGAGGCAAAGAATGCTCTGGAGAACTATGCATATAACATGAGGAATACTGTGAGGGACGAGAAGATTGCAGGGAAATTGGACCCAGCTGACAAGGAGAAGATTGAGAAGGCAGTGAGTGATGCTATAGATTGGTTGGAGAAAAACCAGTTGGCTGAGATTGATGAGCTTGAGGACAAGACGAAGGAGTTGGAGGGACTGTGTGGCCCTATTATTGCTAAGATGTATCAAGGTGGTGGGGCTGGAGATATGCCTATGGGGGGTGACATGCCTGGTGGTGGTGCTGGTGGCTATGGTGGTGGGTCCACAAGGTCCACTGGAAATTCTGGACCTGGGCCTAAGATTGAAGAGGTGGATTGAGGAGGTTGCTGAAGTTAGGAGTATTGGTTTACTTTGTATTGGTTACCTTTGTTTGGGTCAAGTGTGTAGGCTTTTGAAGTTGTGATTAGTTAATATGTTTTTCCTACTTTTTGTTTATTAATATGAATATGCAGAGCATGTAACTAGAGGTTTTCATGTTATAAATAAAAATAATTTTCAGTTTTCAATTTTGGTATCAGAATTTTGTGATGAATGATTTATATATTGTCCCTGTGAATCCTTTCCATTATTATGCGATTATCTTCTGACTTGGGTTCCTAAATAAAATCGCTGGAGTTTCATCTTGAGGGCCCATTAGCTTACCAATAACAATACCAATACCAATGGCACCATAAAAATGTGTGTTACACTATTATATGACTATAGTCTAATACTCTTAATACAAAACAAAGACACTAAACACTGACTGTTAGCATTCCTGAACCTAACCTGTTTGTAGAAAGTTTTTATATATATATATATATATATTCTTTTTCACCAAAAAAATAAAAGGTCAACACACACTCGATAGCTTTTGATGTCCCAAATCTTTTGGATAACCTCGGTTAGAATTTTAATTTCTTTGATTGGATATCAATGACATGACTTTCATGCTTGAGGTGACCTGAAAATAACATGGGAACATCTTTAATTGCTTCACGCAAACAATTGAGAAAGATGATGCTTTCTTTAGAAAACTAGCAAATGTTGGTACATTCGGTCAACATTCTACTCAACTACTGCGATTTTATACTGTTTAGCTAAGCTTTCGATTAACTTTTCATCCAAAGGTTCAGCCAGCCCAAAAGCCCATTCTAGCCTGTAAACAACCAATCGGGCCCAATTAGGCCCGGCCCATCAGAGCCCATATATGGCCCACCACCCACAAAAAAATTGTGGATAAGAAATAAGAACAACTCCATTTTGAATTCAGTACCACTCGCAATGGCTGGGATCACCAGCAGCAGCAGCAGCAGCTTTTGCTTTAAACCTTTCCTAACCAAAACGACACCGTTTTCCACACTCGAATCCAAGCTCTTCGGGCTCCGCTTTTCAAACCCTAATTCCGTAAACTCGAACTCAGTCTCTCTCTCCCCGAGTGTCTCGGCGATCACCGCTCGATACGGAGGCGGGTCCCGCCCCTCCGGTCCCGGAGGTTCGAGGCGGTTTCAGAAGAGCGACTCCGATGACGAACAAGCCCTAAACATCTCCTCCATTAGGTAACTGCTAATTCTCACATTTACATTCGTATTGATTTTTGTGAAAGTTTAATTCAAGTGCTTGGTTTTGACAATAGGTCAGCTACGGTGAGGTTAATTGATGCGAAGCAGAATATGGTGAGTAGCTTTTTGTTGTTTTTGTGCATATATTAGTGTTCGTGTTTGGTGGCTGAGAAAATGGTGGGAAAGAAAATTTGATCTTTTATGAGTTGTTAAGTGCAATGTAATGATATAGTGCTTGGTTGAGCAGTAGTTGGGAGATTGAGTTTGTTGTATTTTTATTTGTAGGTAGGAGTGGTTTCCACAAATGAGGCTATTCAAATGGCGGAGAGTGCTGAGCTTGATCTGGTATGCACTTTTTTTAGTCACATTTTTTTTGTTTTTGGAAGTAGTAATTTACTAATTTTAGTAGCTCACAACTGTGCTCAAGAATTTATGGGGAATGCATAATCACAAATTCAAATAGACCTGGTGGGATTAATGCCCAAATTTGAATTTTAGGCCAAAGTACAATGTTGGTCCTGTCTCCTAATATTTAGCCCATGCACGATTTTAGTCTCTGGAGTTTAAAGTGATCGCTTTTAGTTACTAAAAAAAATTTAAAGTGATCGCTTTAGTTTCTAACAGTCTTAAAGTGATTGATTTTAGTATCTACGCTTTTAGTCCCTAATGTGTCTAATAAAGTGATACTGTGTGGCGTTTCTTAATTTGTCCATGTCATTTCCTAAATTTTATTTTGTAAATTATTTAAAATTTAAAAGAAGTGGTAAAAATGTAGTGAATTTTACCAACTTTGTGGAATGGAAACTTTTAAGTTGGTCTAGGAATTATGAACTGTGTATTCTTGTATTCCTGATGAAATTTAGAGTCCAGTGTCATCCTCAAGTTTATAATTTTCTCAAGCAACTCATGCCTGCTTATGTGTGTTCAATGTACTGAACATGGCAGTTGAGGAATATGGTTTCAAGTTATGTTCAATGTGTAGCTATCTCTATAAATGAATAAAGGTTTTCTTTTTGAGCCTCTTGATGACACTTGGATAATTCTATTAATTTATTCATAAACTTGTTCCTACTCACTTATTTTGCAGGTTATATTATCCCCAGATGCAGATCCTCCTGTTGTCAAAATAATGGATTACAAGTATGATATTTTTCCCCCATAAGAAGAATTACATTTTCATCTCTTTCCTCATTTATTTTTTACTATTAGTAAATAAAAACTTAATTATGCTGTTATATATCTGCTACAAAGAATTTTCAGGCTACGCTTGTATTAAATTGGAACAATTAAGATTAAGTGGCTGTAAGTTATGCGTGTTTATGATTGGCATGTCTATGGTTTAGAAAGTAATTGGCCAATGTGTACAGCGTCAAGCAGTAAACGGAAAATTGGAAGTTTGCTATCTATGTGATGGATCCCTCAAAAAACCCAAGGGAGCCTCCATTAGTGTAGATATTGAAACATTTCCCTCAGTTGTGCTCTTATCTGTTGAAATATAATATTCCAAAGGACACATATGCTATGTTGCCTATGGGTTACCCAAAATAAGCACTTCCCTATGTAGTCTCTTAATATTATTTAGGTTGTTGAGTTTAGAATGCAAATACATTCACATGCAAATACATTCACATATGAAAGGCTTATATGTTTGTTTAGTTTGTGGGACATTTTTTCTTCTCTATCAAGCATAATCAATGCTCTTTTTGCCCTTTCCCCTTCAAAATATAACTCTTTTAGGTGGTGTCTCTGGCTCTGCCCCATTCTTATGGGGCAGGCAGTGCCATTTGAGATTTGGGAATTGCAAGGCAAAAAAAAAAAAAAAAACATCAATACAAGAATGGTACAAAGTTAAAAATGGAAGAGTATTGTCACTGTGCTTGATGGCATGTCTTGGTTATCACCCATGAAAAAAAATGACTGTTCAAATCAATGTTCTATATGTTTCTTAATTCGACTTTTTCCTTTGTTTTTTTATTTATTTTTAAAAACTGTTTACCTTAAGTGTTATTTGACCTTAATGTCTCATAATATGTATCTTCTCTCCCTTTTCAGTAAATATAGATATGAACAGCAAAAGAAGAAAAGAGAACAGCAGAAGAAAAGTGCTGGTGAATGTCTTCCCTAATTAGCGTTTGCTGATTTTCTCTGATTTACGTTTCTCAGATTTCAGAAAAGTTATTGACCAACGTGTGCTCTTAAATGTTAGCCAATCGCATGGATTTGAAGGAGCTCAAAATGGGGTAACATACTTGGTCAAAATTCATTTACAATTCCTCAATTATATGGTTCTTTGATTTCTTTTTTGGTAGTTACTCACTAAGGTCTAACTTTTGTCTATCATATTATTGTTTTGTATAGACTGTTCTGTTTCATGTAAAATTTTAAAAGCATATTTCAGCGTGATTTTCTGGTTCTTTAATTTTTATTGGAGAATGAAAACATAGTGTTTGAATAATGTCATGCAGCCTGGATTGGGCTTGATTATTTTTGGCAGTAGAAATATCTTTAATTTGAAGTGGTTAGGTAGCAACTTGCTCACAACACTTGCTATATTCCACTATAAATTTGACTGAATTGGACATATCACTTTGGGGTAGAGTTTTAGTTCCCTCCCTTACAACTTTGGGGTAGAGTTTTGGTTCTCTCCCTTATAACTGTCCAATTGAAGGTGGACTTCTAATGTGCGGGACATTATAGGATTGGACCTTCTAATTGCGTATAGCCTTTTTTACGCTTTCTTAATTGCTTATTGCTTCTCTCTCTCTCTCTCTCTCTCTCCTGTGCGTGGACTGGCTTACAAAATGTTAAGGGCTTAAAAATGAAATTACAAGACGTTGAACACTTGATTTGGAACCTTATTGTGTGGTTGGTTGGGTTTTGGCTATATGTTGTAGTGTTGACAATGTTAGTGAT
This sequence comes from Castanopsis chinensis, assembly GCA_032878915.1. Classification (NCBI taxonomy): domain Eukaryota; kingdom Viridiplantae; phylum Streptophyta; class Magnoliopsida; order Fagales; family Fagaceae; genus Castanopsis; species Castanopsis chinensis. Next base: position 17,046,418 of record JAVQMG010000121.1, read on the forward strand.
GAATTCATTGATGGAGGTATTGAGTTTGAGGGGTGTGTGCACTCTTTTGTACTTATATGTTTCAAATTCTATCATTTAATTCAAGGACTTGATCCAAAAGCTGAAGCTTTTGTGCTAGTAAGTATGTGTGTTGTAATTTTTTATTTTTTATTTTTGGGGTAAATGATCTTATTGATTCTCTTTGCAGTTACAATATTGATCAGCATGACTATTCTGTGCGTTTGAAAGCTGCTAGGAAGTTTTTGAATGATGGTGACAAGGTTGTTGAGATTTTCTTATGGTTACATCTTGTGGCTACTTAAATTAAGAGAGTTTATTGTGACCATTTTGAGATCTCAAATCATGCAGGTTAAGATTATAGTGAACCTCAAAGGTCGTGAAAATGATTTCAGGAATATCGCAATTGAGCTTATTAGACGTTTTCAGAATGATGTTGGGGAGGTACTCTTGATATGGGTTTATATTCTGTTCCCCCCCACCCCCCTTCGGCACTCTTTTAAGTAGGCTTGTATTCTGCCATGAACAAGCATGTTGTGTACACCATGGTTGTTACTTGAGATCAAAGTCAAATGTTTACCATGTTTAGTTTGAAGATAGTTAGTGTCAATCCCTGAAATATAGGCAAGAGGTCTACCCATTTTGGCTGCCTAATTCATGTGGAAACCAAGGCAAGGTTTCTTTTGACTACAGTGCCTTTTGGCTGTGAACTTCTAAATTGACTAAATTGCTGATAAAATTAAGTTCTCATCAATTAAAAGTTTTTGGTTTTGTAGACGGTGTGATGGAGTTCAACTCAAAAAACTTATCATAAAAGAAGTTATAAAAAAAAAAAAAAAAATCTGAAATAGAATCAATGAGGTCAATTAATATGTAATACTTAACAGTTGGTGATCAGTCAGTTTTTTTGGTTTTGTTTTGTTTTTTTTTTCATTTCTTCATGCTGAAGCAATTTTGCCCTTTATGCAATATGGTTCTGCTCCTGATTCTTGACTTATTGTAGATTGGCATTAGCTTAGATCATGAGCAAGACTTAGACATAGTACTTAAGTATTGTTCCTTAGGTTCCTTTCTTAAGATTCTGCCATGTGACTTTTTTCCCATGGATGGAAGTGTATTTTTTAAGTTAAATAGCAACACGACAGAATCTTAAAAGGGAAACTTAAGGAACAGTACCTAAGGTACTGTGCATAAGTTTTGTCCTTAGATCATATATTGGAATGTTTGGGCATCCCATGGAAGTCAAATCATTCCATTAGTTCCCCCTCCCCTTTTGCTTAAAATATAAGAATTCCCATCTTTATAATTGAACCATTGCAAAAGCTGATGTGGTGTGGTTGTCGCAAAACATTCGAAGACTTTGTAATTATTCTTTTCAATGAAATCTTAAAATGCGATTTTTTAATAAAAATGCTTACCCACCAGGTATTATACAAATTTTAGTTGGAAGTGAACTCACTAAAGTGTTTGCAGGAAACCCTTGATGCACTTATTTTCAAATGTGTCAAACTGAATAGTCTTGTTCAGTTTCCAAAGAATGTTCAAATGGTGAAGTGATGGTTAATTAGGGTTTGCTTGGTCTGATTGGTTGGGTACTTTGTCTTGGGATATTCTCTGAAATTAAAATTTGACTATAGAAAGGTTCCAGCTAGCCTGTTTGTAAAATCCCTGTGACATTGTGCTGGAGACCTAGTATTAATGCTAGCTTACATTAGGGTTGGGGGAATTTATGGGTAGCAATAGGTTTTCACCTTTGGACCAATTAAAAATATATTCAACTAATTTTGCGAAAAGGAATGTATTAAAGAATTCAATCAATGGCCGTGAGCAGTCTTATTTGGTTTGGACATTTGTGGTTCACTTCTCTTTTGTGATTCTCTTCTAGGTTCAGACATCTTTAATCCACTTTATTTATCTATTTTCCTGTTCACAGTCTATGTATTTAAATTTTTGTTATAGCTGTAAACTTGTAATTTCTTTATTCTGTGTCTTCAACCTTTCTTTAACCCCCTCTTGACATGCAGCTTGCAACTGAGGAGGCCAAAAACTTCCGTGACCGGAACATATTTATAATTTTGGTTCCAAATAAGGCTCTTCAACAAAAAGCTCAAGAACCACCAAAGAAAAAAGATAAGACAGTTGTAAATGAAGTCTCAGCTAGTAGTGTCTGAGTGCGCTTGAAATTTTCATGTTGGTTTTGAAGCTAGAACAGTTACAGGGTGTCTTCATTTTTATTCTTCAGCTAGGTTTGGGAACTTGGAAGTCATGTATAGCATTTAGTGTAACATATGCATGAGAATATGTTTACTAGATTTTTAATGATATTAGAAGTTACCTTTTCGATTATAATAAATGTAGAGTTTTGGAAGGGAACTAATTTTTAATGATACTTTTTAATTTTTAATATTTGGATGTCTGGCTATGTGAGGTTAATGACTAATTTTGACTCAAAGTTTTAATGGAGGCTAGTTATCAACCTATTATTTTCATGTCTGTACCAGCATTTTGTCTATTCACACGGACAACTAATCTAAAGTAGTCTTTTTTTGTGACGAGTCTTTCAAAGTCAAGAGTAGGCCAAGTACACAAGAAGTTGTACATCACCCACTGGATATGAACTGTAGAGAATGATCCAAGGGTCTAAGTCTAACCACAAATTAAGTAAGAAAGTTAAGGCAGAATTTGGACACAAGTAAAATACCTGAAAATTTCCTATTATGGCACTCCTCTCGATTTTAAGATATAAACAATCTGCAGTGATGTTATATTTTGATGATCATTGTGGCCATGAGTTTGGCTTGAATGGTATTTTTCTCCTCCAGAAGTGCTAGTGTAGATTGTTGAGGAGTGAATCGGACACACGTCTTCTAATGTTATCCTCTACTACAAAGTATAAAGTCCATCAATGTGTTACATCGTGTTAATAGTATTTTGGTCTCGTATTCTTCTGTCACTACTTATTGCTTTTATAGTTCTTTGAAGGTTATAGGTTTTTCATATCAACGAGTGGCTATAGTTTTGGTTATGATCTTATTGGGTATTGAGTTGCACCTCTTCCCTGCTTCCCTCTCTGGTCCTTCCCTATTTTTTTGTTTTGTTTTCTCTCTGGGGAAGATGGAAGAAGTGAGGGAATTTATTAACGGATATAGTCTACTCTATGTTCTTCTTTAGATGCCTTGTTTCACTCTGATAGTATTACTGCATATAAGATGCTTTGAACAGTTATCAGTTCTGCACTTGGCTACCCAGTGTTTATTGTGGGCACTAGTGGAACTATCTCATATCCCAAGCCATATGGTAGCATCAATTCACCATCAACTTGTTTTGACATGAATGGTATAATATCAGACCTGACGTGTGTTAAATGGATGATCATTCTTTTGAGTAAACGCAGTTATGCAGCAATCACTCCCCATTCCCTACAGTGCCTATGGGCTATGGCATCCTCATTTGATTGGACTGAATAAGCTTCTTTACCTTATTTCAGGAAAGACATATTTTTCAACAGGTATATGCCCTTGAAATTCGTCCATTCCAACTCCATGGAAAATGCGAGGCCAACTCTGTTTGCATGTGCATGTCCTAGGCTCTAAGCTTTAAGGTTATATATGAAGTAATGCACGTATATATGTACAAGTAGGAGAGGCTAGTCTTTCTAAGATAGAGAGACTTTAACTCGCATACCTAACGATGTGACTTGTCTTCATTTCTAAGTTCTTACATCCAGAGTATGGTAGTATCTCACATTCTTCTCGTGTATACACAGTAGCTAAGCTCATGAAAGTTTTGAAAGCAAGGAACCTATACTATTTTTTTAAGTATTTTCGCTGGCAGAGGGTAAACTGTCAACTATTAAAACATTAGGCGCCCGATTCTTCTTATTCTTTGCACTCCATTCCAATGGGTCCTATGCTAGGTGGAACAAACATTGGAATTGTAATTCCTGGAAAACGTTTTAGTTTCCAAATATTTATATCCAATTACGTTATCCCAAATCAATTGAAATTTGCTTGACAGTTTAAGGTGTCACAATTAAGGTAAGAAACGACCATTGAAAACCCAATGATTCTTCTCGTCAACCATCCTATAGTGTACCATCCCAAAAATAAAAACTGAATAAATTTGTACGAGAATGCAATATTTAAATGATTGCAAAAAAAATCTGTCACCTGTAGAGTGTAGAGCATAAGATACAATGATATATCATAAGGTGTGGGATGTGACCTCAGCAGAATTAACCTCGGTCCAAGGAAGAGTAATTGCTGTTTGAGCGATTGAAATTGTGGTTACACACTGTTTTCAATTGATGTGAAACCAACAAAAATCTCGTTATCTTGAAAACAACTAGAGATAAAATTTGAAAGAAATTTAATAATTTGTCCCTTGAACCTGAAGAATTACTGTAAAAGATAATTAAACTAATCAGCTTGTGGTAACTCAGATTCATATTTGTTTGCAGTTACAATTAATTACTGTGTGTGTGATGATAATTAAATATATAGTTGGGAGGGAGAATTTGAATATGAGACATCTTGGTGGGAAATATATAATAGAAAGTATTAGTTGGGCTATATGTTTCCTCGCATTGGAACTGGCTTGAGTCTAGTGTTCTTGTGTATTGAATCCATTGAGATTTGGATACGTATCAAATAATTGTCACGTGTTCACATCTTAACGAATCGAGTATACACAAATATTGAACCCAACATTGTATATAGGCATTTGATGTTGATATTCAAAATACAATAGTGTAGGATTTCTTGGAATGTTTTCTTCAAAAATTTGGAAAAACAAATTTTTCATTATGTTTCTTTGGAGGTCTATTTGGGCCAAGCAACTTGAGACAATTTTGCCCCCTCTTTTTTTTTTTTTTAATAAATTTTTTAACCTTCTTTCTTAGGTATACTCAGCAGAGATATAGTTTTTATTTTTGACTACAAAATACTTTATCATTGAATTGTTGACATCCTAATTAATTATATTATTTGTACAACAAATTTAGCATTCATAACAAAAATTGCAATTTTGGCCATCCAAATTCTCCTATTTTCAATTTTTTTTTTTAAATTTTCTGTTGGATCTCTGATGACATTGAGTTACGACAAGGGCGGAGACGCCACTATTTCTATTTTTTTGATAATATATATTATACTGTTATTTTAAATAATTAAAGTCGTTACACTACTCATACACCCTCGTTCAATGGAGTTATCCGGCTTTTTCTTTACGTTTCCTTAATTGTATCATAACCTACTCGATTAAATTTCAATCATGTGGTATTGTATTAATTAATAGGTTATATGATTGAATTTAATTATCTTTGAAAAATAACATTATTTATTTTTATTTTTATATTGATCAATACAATTATATAATTGAATTCAATTAAAAACCTAAAATACAACACTTACGCAAGTGTACCTAAAATTTGTTCACATGGACTAGTTTTTGGTCATAAGCAAAAATAGTAGTTATTTTTAAACTTTAAAGGAAGAGATGAAAGTAATTTAGGAGAGAACAAAAATTAGAGAGATGATTAAAAAAATTATTTTTGCTTTGGATTATGAAAGTATTATATTAATAAGTAATAACAATATTCTAAAGTTCAGTTATTTATTTGAAAAGATAATTGTTGATTAAGGATTGTTTTAGAAGTATTTGATAATAGAGTTGATTATTCGAAAACTATCCGAAAATACTCTTAATTAATGAAACATTAAAAAAAAATTTAACAGTAAAAAAAAATTAAGTTTTTCTTTAATATAAACAAAATGAACAACTAAGTGGTCGTTGGAGAAAAAAAAAAAAAAGGAAAAAAAAAAGAAGAAAAGCCTGGAGGGAAGGCTTGGATGGTAGTTGAAAAATAGAGGAAGCTTAACTTCAAGGCAATGGAGACCCTGCAACCAACAACACATTAGGTGAGAAGGAACTACCTTCTTCATTCATAATATAGAAAGGAGTACCCTCACCATCTCACCCTCACCTCTCTCTCATTCTCACTTTTCTCACAGTACTGCACACCCCATCATGGAAGCCAGTGCCGGTCTAGTCGCCGGGTCTCACAACCGCAATGAACTTGTTGTCATTCGTGGCCATGAAGAGGTACACCATGATACAAGAATAACCAAACAAGAAACTAAAACCAAGTTAGAGTTTGTGTATTTGAATTTATGTATGTATGCTTGTGTTGGGCTAATATATATGTCTGTATCTTTGGTTTTGGTGCAGCACAAGCCTTTGAGGAACTTGGATGGCCAGTTCTGTGAGATTTGTGGCGACCAAGTGGGACTAACGGTGGATGGAGATTTGTTTGTGGCCTGTAATGAGTGTGGTTTTCCTGTTTGCCGACCTTGCTATGAGTATGAGAGAAGAGAAGGAAGCCAACTTTGCCCTCAGTGCAAAACCAGATACAAGCGTCTCAAAGGTAATCAATAGAACACAAAAAACATGCATATCTTTGAAGGGATAGATTAGGAGTTACACCTAGTATAACCCTTTATGATATTACATCATTTTATAACTTTTTATTAGGATATAGTTTTGAAAACTCTATTGTTAATTTACACATTTTCTTTGTTTTTGATTCATAAACTCATAATTTACAATGAATGGCAAAGAAGTACACTGATTTTCTTTGGTAAATATTGTGAAGGGAGCCCAAGGGTGGAGGGAGATGACGATGAAGAGGATGTGGATGATATTGAGCATGAATTCAACATGGATGATGAGAGGAACAAATATAAATATCAGGCAGAAGCGATGCTTCATGGTAAGATGAGCTATGGAAGAGGCCCAGAAGACGAAGAGAACTCCCAATTCCCACCAGTTATCTCTGGTAGATCTCGACCGGTAAGGGAGTTGAAAAAGCTCATGTTTATAGTTAAACTACTTCATATATATGAATTTTAGATTGTTGCTAGCCCTTTAGCATTCAAACAGTTCCTCATGTAAAACAATATATTTGCATGTGTGCATGCAGGTGAGTGGTGAATTTCCAATATCATCTCATGCTCATGGAGACCAGATGCTATCTTCTTCATTGCATAAAAGGGTGCATCCCTATCCAGTTTCCGAACCAGGTTTGTATAATTATACATAATTTTAAATGAAAATATATTTTTAATAATCAATATGAATTATGAAACTATCCATTTCAAATGAAGAGATAATTTTTCATGCAACTCTCTCTATTTAGTATATATTTACAAAATATAGTATAAAGATTTATATATGTACTTTCTTTTGGCAAAACCAATTGGTTTGACTTGCACCACAGTTTTCTATTCAAGTTTCTGAAGTCTAGGCTTCAGAAAACTTTATACTAATAATTATCCTCCATTTCAGTTTGAGTTTTACTTTTTTTTGATGAACCAGTTTCTGAGTTTTACTATCTATAAACAGCAAATATTTTCAATTTTTTGATGCCAATTCATGTAACACAATTGATGAAATATGGTTCCTTACGATACCTATCGTGCTTGCAATTGCACAACGCAGGAAGTGCAAGGTGGGATGAAAAGAAAGAAGAAGGTTGGAAGGAGAGGATGGATGACTGGAAATTGCAGCAAGGCAACCTGGGGCTTGAACAGGATGACCAAGACGCTGACATGGCCATGTGTGTAGTAAAATCTTTCAACTTCATTTAGGACTTAATTAATTGCTCGTACAATTCAATGCCAAAGTTTGAAAGATCATTTTTCACTATGGCGTATCCCAACTTATCATTTAATAATATGTTGATCTGTTAATCAAGGGTCTATAGCCAACTACAAAATTTGGGATTAAGACTCTATAGTTGTTGTTAATCTATGCAGGTTAGATGAAGCTAGGCAACCACTTTCGAGAAAAGTACCAATTGCATCTAGCAAAATCAATCCTTATCGGATGGTGATTATTGCTCGGCTTGTTATTTTGTGCTTCTTCCTCCGATATAGAGTCATGAACCCAGTGCATGATGCGTTTGGGCTCTGGTTAACATCTGTTACATGTGAAATTTGGTTTGCAATTTCATGGATCCTTGATCAGTTCCCTAAATGGTTCCCAATTGATCGTGAGACCTACCTTGATCGACTTTCACTCAGGTACACCAATATACTTGCAACATGAGCACCGTTTTTCACATTTAAGTGTTGTGTTAGGAAATAGTAGAATTAGAAACAAGGAATTTGTAGTTAAACAAGTTTTGAGTATTCTCTAGAGACAAAAAATTTCACTACTGTCAAGGCAACAAGTTGTTGCGTCTGTGCATTTCTCATATCAGTGTCCAAGTATTCTATAAACTGGTAAACCCTGTTATTGAAGAAAGAGTTGGTGATAGCTTCTATGGGATTTATTAAAAAGGGTTGAGAGCAGAAAAAGATAAAAAACGCAAACGATTGTGGAATTTGACAAAGAACTATTGAAGTGTTGGAACAATTGTTAAATACTTAAATGATTAAATTCACTATTCTTCTTAGTCTTTGATTTTTGATAATAGGATAAGTAATAATTTACTATAATATCAAAACATGTACTCAAAGTTGAAAATCGTACCTAACAAAAGCATATCGTTCTTTTGGGCTTAGGAATTAAATTTTACAACTTCCAAGAGCTTCAAGAAAAAAATTCGGCAGCCAAATGTCTCTGAGAATTTTTATTCCAAGATTCAATGATGACAATATACATTTGTAATGCAGGTATGAGCGGGAGGGCGAACCGAATCAGCTGGCTCCAGTAGATGTCTTTGTCAGTACTGTGGATCCCATGAAGGAACCTCCTCTTGTTACAGCAAATACAATTCTTTCGATCTTGGCCATGGACTACCCAGTTGATAAGATCTCATGCTACATTTCTGATGATGGTGCTTCCATGCTCACATTTGAAGCATTGTCTGAAACTGCAGAGTTTGCAAGGAAATGGGTACCATTCTGTAAGAAATTTGCCATAGAGCCTCGAGCCCCTGAGATGTACTTTAGTGAGAAGATTGATTATCTCAAGGACAAAGTCCAACCTACTTTTGTTAAGGAACGCCGAGCTATGAAGGTTTGTACTAAAACCATTAATGCCATTCATTCTGCAGTACTTAAAAAATATGTTTAATAAACATGTTTTATCAATGTTTTTGGTTTTTGACAGAGAGAATATGAAGAATTCAAAGTTAGAGTAAATGCACTTGTGGCCAAAGCCTTGAAGGTTCCTCCAGAAGGGTGGATTATGCAAGATGGGACGCCATGGCCAGGAAACAATACTAAGGATCACCCTGGTATGATTCAGGTCTTCCTTGGTCACAGTGGAGGCCATGATACTGAAGGAAATGAGCTTCCTCGTCTTGTCTATGTTTCCCGTGAGAAAAGACCTGGTTTTCAACATCACAAGAAAGCTGGTGCCATGAATGCCCTGGTAAAGATTTCCAAGCACTTACTGCCTTCTATTTAATCAAAACGTCACCTTTATAAACTTCATATTTTTATCATACCTTCTGTTAATACTTTTGAGAATTTTCAGGTTCGTGTCTCTGCAGTGCTTACCAATGCTCCTTTCATGCTGAACTTGGATTGTGATCACTACATTAACAACAGCAAAGCTGCGCGGGAGGCCATGTGTTTCTTGATGGACCCCCAGGTAGGAAAGAAGGTTTGCTATGTCCAATTCCCTCAAAGATTCGATGGCATTGATAGGAATGATCGTTACGCCAACAGAAACACGGTCTTCTTTGATGTAAGTCCCTGAAAAAAGCTCACGGTTAAAATGATATCTATTTCTTAAATAAGAGAAAAAGTATAATGTTCCTTCTCCTTTGCTAATGCAGATTAACATGAAAGGTCTAGATGGACTTCAAGGTCCTGTATATGTCGGTACAGGATGTGTTTTCAGAAGGCAAGCTTTATATGGCTATAACCCTCCAAAAGGTCCTAAGCGCCCAAAGATGGTAAGCTGTGACTGCTGCCCATGTTTTGGACGCCGCAAGAAGCAAAAACTTGCGAAGCTTGGAGCAACTGAAGAGGGTGTAAACCTACAAGGTTTTAGTGATCTTTACCTTGTTAATTATACTTATAACATGAATTCTGTCCTTTAGTACATATACACACCTTTTATTCAACTAACTTCTAATCATATTCAAGCAGGAATGGATGATGACAAGGAGCTAATGATGTCCCAGATGAATTTTGAAAAGAAGTTTGGGCAGTCCGCAATCTTTGTGACTTCAACCTTGATGGAACAGGGTGGTGTGCCTCCTTCCTCAAGTCCAGCTGCCCTGCTCAAAGAAGCCATTCATGTTATTAGTTGTGGATATGAAGACAAAACTGAATGGGGTCTTGAGGTATAATGTCAGCAACTCTATTCTTTGTGCCTAAAGATATAATCAGATTTTCCCAAATATCTCAAGTATCATTTCTTGATTCACAATGGAATGCAACCCATCTTTTGAACTATTCCTGAAAAGAATTTCATTACCTAATCATACTAACATTTGCTTCCCTCAGAATATGTGATAACATGAACTTTTTATTTTCTTATATGAAATCAATGATTATACATTCACACTGCATTTTACAAATGACCTTCCAATATGGAAATTTTCAACTGAAAATTTGTCACCTTTTCATGTGCAGCTTGGTTGGATCTATGGATCTATCACAGAGGATATCCTCACAGGTTTCAAAATGCATTGCCGTGGTTGGAGGTCCATATACTGTATGCCACGTAGACCTGCATTTAAGGGTACAGCTCCCATCAACCTGTCAGATAGGCTTAACCAGGTGCTTCGGTGGGCCCTTGGTTCCATTGAGATCTTTTTCAGTCGCCACTGTCCTTGTTGGTATGGCTACAACGAAAAGAAGCTCAAGTGGCTAGAGAGATTTGCCTATGCCAACACAACTATCTATCCCTTCACCTCGTTACCTCTCCTCGCCTATTGTACCCTTCCTGCCATCTGCTTGCTCACCGACAAATTCATCATGCCACCGGTAATAATATAATCAATAACCTTTATATGGAAATATAGGAGATGATTAATTAAAACATATTTGACATGACGATAAGGAAATCATTCTATTTAATGGCATTTAAAGTCACAGAACATTACATGAATAATGAATTGCAATAATCTCTTATAAGAGTTGAGTTCCATACACCCTAAGCATGCAATACATACAAAGAAACTGATTCATTCCTAACTAGATGGAAAATTTTGAAGCATGGAAAATCTGAGTTCATGCATTACCCAGAATGCCTTCCAACTGTTTTAGTTTGTCTACTAATAGAAATATTCTCAATTTCATCATGATCCAGATAAGCACTTTTGCAAGTCTCTACTTCATTGCCCTGTTCATTTCGATCTATGCCACGGGTATTCTTGAGCTCAGATGGAGTGGAGTTAGCATTGAAGAATGGTGGAGAAATGAGCAATTCTGGGTCATTGGTGGTATATCAGCACATCTCTTTGCTGTTGTGCAAGGTCTCCTAAAGGTTTTGGCTGGAATTGACACCAACTTCACAGTCACATCCAAGTCAGCAGACGATGAAGACTTTGGAGAGTTATACGCCTTTAAATGGACAACCCTTTTAATCCCTCCAACCACAGTCTTGATCATCAACCTTGTTGGAGTTGTTGCTGGGATCTCAGATGCCATAAACAATGGATACCAATCATGGGGACCTCTATTTGGGAAGCTCTTCTTTGCCTTCTGGGTGATTGTCCATCTCTACCCATTCCTTAAAGGTCTGATGGGGAGGCAGAACCGGACACCAACAATCGTTGTCATATGGTCAATCCTTTTGGCTTCTATCTTCTCCTTGCTTTGGGTCCGAATTGATCCATTTGTGTTAAAAACCAAGGGACCTGACACTAAGAATTGTGGAATTAATTGCTAGAGTATGTGTTTTCCCTCTTGTCCTCTTTGCTCTCCGCATCTATGGAAGATACATATACATTCTTGTTATCATGAGGTGTAAGAACCAACAAAGGGGAAGTGCACAAGAATGAATAAAGAAAGAGTGAAATTTTGTGTGTAGCAAATGCAATGTAAACAGTTTTGTAATTGAATTGAAACAAATGTTGCTTATGATTCTTTTGATCTACCTGCTGAAACATTTGCACATCAATTTACAGTTTATGCACCTGAAACTTATCTCATGAAACCAAACACAAGTACATAAACAGGAAAATTATAATAGTTACAGTCAATAAGGCTAAGAGAAAGACCAAAAAAAAGAAAACAAAAGAAAGAGCAGATAATTATGGCGAAGAGTAGAAAAAAGGATAGAAAGAGTACCATGCTAAAACCTTCCCAGCTCATTTTCAAAGCAAAAGTTTTTAGAAATTCATCATGTCAAATTGAGTGAAGTTTAAAGTGACATGTACCTCCTATAATTTGCTTTCTTTGCTTCCCAAAGAACAAACTGTTCCCTCTTCATTGCCCTCAGATGCAATGCTAACCTCCTTCACTATTATCAACAAAAATGTCCAAAAAGGATATCATCATCTGCCCAATGATTTCTGATGACTCTAGTTCTAAATCTATTTATTAAAAAAAAAAAAAAAAACTATCTGGTTAGAAAGGAAAAGGATGATAGAAGATTTACTAGGTTACCATCTAAGGGAAAAGTGAAGAAGATTGAGGGCAACAGACAATGTTCCCATGTCCTTGAGAAAATACAACATGCAAATCTAAAGAATACTTTGCACAATGGTTTGACATGTGTTTTACTATCGAATCTGGCCAATGCCATTGTGCAAGATATTTAGAGGATTCAATCTATTTCAATTTGAAAGGTTAAAAAGGAGAATGTAGCTTAAGATTCATATTGAACAGTCAGAAGAATCCAAATATAAGGATTAAAAAAAAAAAAAAAAAAGCCAAAAAGACCTTGCCGAGTATGTCAAAATTTGAAAGATAATTGAACATAAAGAGAAGATGAGAAAGGAAAAATTAAAGAGATTAACAAGTTTCGGTCACTGAGACCTACATCCACAACATCAAAAGCCAAAGGGGTGCATCTTTCATTCACTTGATTGATAATACATTACAATGGAACCTCATATTTCTAACGAGATTTATAGAATTTGAAAAATAAGTCAACTATCAATTAATTACTTTGATTGAGTGCTCCAATCCTGTGATTTACTACAAGCAATCAATTCCTTGATTTCTTCTTCGAGATGTGAAAAGTGAATGATACTTTCTAACAGAGTATAATTAAGTCAAAGAGTTGGCCTGAGTAACATTGGATTTCATTATGTTTTGCTGTAAGACAATCACACAGACTTATAACTTATATGCTTTTGAGTATCCTAGTTAACAAATGGGTGTGAAATGCCATGCGTGATGCAGCTTAGTACGGTGGGTCCAGTTTCATTTTTGAAAGAGTATGAAACTCTTCCACACACACACACGCACACACACGAAAGATTATGAAACTGGACAGTTAGATGCTTGTTCCACACCTACATACCTTGGCCGGTGTAGAAAACAAAAAATTCACCAATAGTCTCCACAAGAACAGACACCATCCTTAAAATGATGAAATCTACTAGCATCTCTAACCACAATAACTCTCTCTGTAATCTTGGATATAAATTTAGTTGCATTATGGCAATCTAAACAGACCCTGAGATTCTTAATGATTCGGATTTCAGTTCCAGGTTCAGTAGCAATGAGGCCAAAACAAATGGCCAACTTCTCACTGTGAACCTTTACCATTAGCTCCTTCTCTTCCTCCTCTACGTCATGCAAAGCGGTGACAGTCTCTGATTGAAATCCAGCCTCCCTCATTTTTCCAGTCAACTTCTCTAGCATTTTGTAGATTGCTGTTGCTTGAGGATGGGACCAGTCACCAGATGTAAAGACATGTGGCGTCTCACCAACCTCAATTAGAGTGCACCCAGGAGTCTTTGACAGCTTTCTTTTCTTGACAACTTGTCGTACTGAAGCAGCCTTAAGAAAATTCCTATCAGCTGAGTAAATATTTGAGAGTAAGACATGGTATCCAACATTTTCTGGGTCCAGTTCAAATAGCCTTTCAGAAGCCACACGGGCCAGGTTTGTGTCTTTGTGAATCATGCAAGCACCAAGTAATGTACCCCATACGGCAGGACCTGCCTCACCTGGCATTTTCTCTATAAATTTCAAGGCTTCATTTAGTTTTCCTGCTCGGCCTAGGATGTCAACCATGCAGGCATAATGCTCAGGTAATGGCTGAAACCCATAATCATGGACCATAGAATGGAAAATTTCATTTCCTTTCCTCACCAAACCAGCATGACTACAAGCATACAAGACAGAAAGAAAAGTAATGTTGGATGGCGGAAGCCCAGAATGCAACATCTCATTAAAAAGCTTTAGTGCTTCATTCCCATGTCCATGGAGGCCATAAGCCGAAATCATGGCATTCCAAGTGACTACATTTTTATCTGTCATCAAGTCAAATAATTGCCGAGCCTCCACAATACTCCCACACTTTGCATACATGTCAATTAGAGCAGTTGAGACATATATGTTAGACTCAAGATTCTCACTCTTAATCAAGCCATGAACCCATTTTCCAAGACTTAAAGCCCCAAGCTGAGCACAAGCCGAAAGAATACTTGTAATTGTGACAGGATTTGGACGGACTTCAAAAATCATTTCTCGGAAAATAGAAATTGCCATCTCTGTAAGTCCATTTTGAGTATAACCAGATATCATAGCATTCCAAGATGCCAAACTTTTCTCTGGAGCTTCATCAAAAAGCAGCCGTGCTGATTCAATTTCATTTAGTCTACTATAAACTGTAGTTAATGCAGTTGAAACAGAAGCATGTGAAAATCCACCACATTTCACACAGAAACCATGAATACAGTAAGTGAGCTGCAGATGCCCGAATGGCGAAAAGACAGGAATCAACCCTACCAATGTGCTTGAATTGGCTTTCTGCCCAGAAGCAAGCAGTTCACCAAATAGCCTCACCGAAGACTCGGTCTCACCATTGCAAGTATACCCAGAAATCATTGCATTACAAGCTATCAAATCCGGCTGATCAATCTGCCTAAATAACCATCTTGCCGTGTCAATCTCCCCACATTTTGAATACAACGAAACCAAACCTGTTGTCACATACTCATCACAATCATATCCCAGTTTCAAAGCCAAGCACTGAATCTCCATTCCCACTCCCAAATCCTGCAACTCTGCTGCAGCTGGAAGCACAGTTGCCAAAGTTGTAGAATCAAACTTCACCCCACCTTTAACCATATCCTGAAAGACCTCTATAGAATCACCAAAACAACAGTTCCTCACCAACCCAGAAACCATGGTATTCCACAAAACCGTGTCTCTCTCAGGCATTAAATCAAACACCTTCCTCGCCATCTCAATACGTGAAAACTTGAAGTACAAATCGACCACCGCAGACCCAACAAATAAACTGAATCCAAACCCATCAACAACCGCATTAGCGTGCAACAAAAGACCAAACTTTTCCGACTCAAAACCCGAGGCTGCCGATATAGCAAATGCGTAAGTAAAGTTATCAGGCTTAAGATTAGTCCTTGTTCTCAAATGAGTGTAGAGTGAAACAGCAGAGGAAGGTGAGTGATTGGTGGAGAACCCTTTGATGAGGACATTGAAGAGGAAAAGGTCAGGTTTTTGGGTAGAGAGGAAGAGTAGACGTGCATGGTGAATGGCTTTGAAGTCAGATAGTTTGTGAGTGAGTTTTGTGAGGGTGGAGAGGTCGTGGTGAAGGCCATGGAGGATGATTTGGGCGTGGGTTTGGTGGAGTTGGGAGAGAGTTGTGGCCTTGTTCAAGAGGTCTAGGAAGAAGTTGCGGCCTCGTGGTGTGTAACAAGCTGTGCCTATGTTTGTACAAATCATTATCTACTTGTGGGCTCTGCTAAGTGTTTGATAGTTTTTGAGTTGTGATTGTTTTGGTCCTTTTTTTGTTTCTTCACATATTAATGGAAGTGTGTCATACAAAATTGGGCGGGAAACTCACCCAATCTCTTGTTTTTGTTTGTTCTTTTTCTTTTCTTCAAAGAAAGAAACTTATATTTATTAAACCCAGAATAAGATTACAATAAACGTGAGGTTCCAAGGCATTATTCATTTCACCTGCTCTTTTAGTATGTCTTGTTTTTTTTTTTTGGGTGATGTTATACATTTTTTTTTTTGAAAGGTGATGTTATACATGATGCATATGAGACACACAGCTGAAATTATGTCTTGAAAACTCAATTTCAGACTTTAATTATAATCGTGAAATCTATTTCACAAATGGAATGTGTACGACAGTCTATAATTCAGCGTATACATCAATAATTAGTAATTTGGTTATGATAAAGTGGCAAAGAAAAAAAGTATTAAATAAATCCATTTATTTATACCAGAGGCTAATTTTGCTGTCCAAAATATTGCAAGATGGACCGTTTTGTGTAATGGTGTGGGAACGAGTCCCTTCTAAAGATAACTGGAAAATAAAGAAATAGGGCATGATCATCTAAAGATGTCTAGAAAGTAGAAGAAAGAGGCCATGATTTATTTCTGACTTCAATATAATATGGCTTGGCTAGGAATTAGGATAGTGATATTCTCATATGAGGAAATTTTTATTTTATATTACACAGTCATACACCATCCCACTTAAGTAGGGGTAAATCTTATAAATGTGAGATCCACCTTTAAGTGAGTTGGGTGATATATATATATATATATATATATATCCCCTTATGATAGTTCAAATCTCTTCTCCCTATTTGTAATAATTGAATTTTATATATATAATTTCCTCATTTTTCATGGGGAGATCCTAAGAATTACCACTTCTTAGCTTAAAAAGATTAGGCAATTAGCAAGGGTGAATTTGAAATTTCCAGTTGTAGCCCATGGAGGTCTGGGATGATACTTGAGCTCTGCTTATGAAAATCATACAAGGTTAGGACTGATTCAACTATTATCTACTTCATTATTCTTAAGAGATACCTGGAAAACCCCCAATTACAAAAGCTTAAGAACCAGAAACCACATTTCTTTTTTATTCCATCATGATACCCGTTTTGCAGTTCATGAATACTGAGATAGTGAGATATGCAACTATCTGTCGATAATGTTGTACATGGTGGTAGAAAACACTAATCTATATCTGAAATATGTAAACCGGTATAAATGAATACACAAGAAAATATGTGCTTCTACAACAAATTCTTTTCTACTTTTCCCCCTTATAACTTCTAACAGTGAATTTCTCTCTTTTGCTTCCTTTGCATTCTCTTTCATTTTCGATACAAAAATTACAAGTGGAAGGATGGAACCAATAGCTCCTTTGTCGAGGAAAGAAGAAAAATAAAAGTGATAAAACAAGATAAAATTCTCACCAAAGATTAATATAAGAGAAAAAAAAAAAAAAAAACCTAAAAAATCAATTTACATTCACAATAAACCGAGCAGACAAAATTTGTATCTGCTGAAGTGACAATGCGGTGAGTTGTGTTAGCTTAGCAGCTGGTCAGCGTCATGGAGGTGTCCTGATAGCCAAGATTGGCTATTCACCCTTCTCCAAAGCTTGTTTCCTTTGTATGAGATGTGTCCTAAGGCTGTGTTCCTCTACCTGATTAAATCTAAAAGTATTCAGAAATTGTCCAATACAAGCATTATTGAGAAACGAGTACATGTAAACAGTAATATTTCAAGCTACAAATTATATTACTATCCAGAGGGCATGCAGAAAGATATTTTCAGAGAGTTACGCCAAGAAATCAAAGGAGACTATCTATGCCAGTCAACTTAAAATAATACACTCAAACTTGTTCACGTTTATGAGACTTCAACTGAGACATGACAAAATTTTACTGGGCACATCATAAGGCGACGATATGAGTCTTACCTTATCAGCTACCATAATACATAACAGATTCGCAGGAATTTCTTACACCATTTTTTTTATTGGTAATTACACAGGCATCCAATAAGTCTGGAACCCACAACCTTAACCTCCATCCATTTTTATCGAAGGAAATGCAATTTGAGCCAAAGCTCTGCTGGGATAAAACTCTCTTCTATGCCCGTGCTTGCCTGTTGTTAGTCTCGTTTCCTTTATTTATTAAAAACAAAAATTGAATAGGGAGAGGAATTTGCCCAGGGGGTTTACATATCAATCAAGTAAATGACTTTTTTTTTTTATAAATAGAAAAAAAGTTGCATGTTACTTAGAACACGAATTCATTACATCCAGATTACTTTCAAATGTGTGCACAGTCCAGCACCAAGATGCAATTAGTTGACAATTTGACATACAATCCTTGGCCTAGGTTAAGGTGGTACAGAGATCAGGTGGAATTGATTTTGGTCTTCGGATTAGAATTTTGTTCTTCTTTGAAGTGGAGGAAAAGACTGTACATCCCTCCCCTGCCCCTGACCACCCCAAAGATGTAAATTTTTTTTTGACTTTCACAGGTGAAAGCAACCAAAAGCAAAAAGGGAGGTAAAATGAAATGAGGGATTAATGAGAACAAAACTCCACCCACTTGCCAGTAGGAAAAATACGTCATATGCAAGATATCATTCCCATAATCCCCAAAGAAATTAAAAGTCTGGTTTTTAAATAATTTTTTTAATGTAAAACTGACTCAGGTGTGACTTCAAAATGAGATATTACAATACCACATATTTATTTATTTATTTTATTGAAATTTTAATGTGATATGAGGTCTCAAATATATATATTTTTTGATAATTCAATATGAGGTTTCAATTTTAAACAACCTTGACGCACAAAATTACTAATGCAACTAAACAGTAGTTGCAATGATTTCCTACTTACATTTGGTTCACTAACAAGATACCATGTCCTTAAAGAAGAAAGCTTGCATTTTTGTTAGTAAATTCAAGTTCTGCAATCGTGTATTACTGTCTCACCTGCATAGCCGTTGTGGAAGCCAAGAGTGCTTCACATTCGTCAAGCATGGCTTTCTCCTGTGCTGCTACGACTGCAAGTTCGGAAACCAGACTATTCATACCCTCCACCTAAGGCACAAGAATATACAAGTAGTGTTCAGCATCAAGAATTAAGCAATAGATGAGCAAATGGTTATCAGCAAACATGTCTTAATGTTATAGACTTATAGTCAGGACTTTGTGTGAACACTGGAGCATCATAAGCCTTGCCAATTAGATTTGGCTCAAGTGGTCAAAGGATGGGGTGCTGTTGGCATTAGTCTCATGTTTAAATCTTACTTAAAAAGGGAGGGAAAAAAAGAATCTGGAATAGCACAGTCCCAAAACACAGACTGGTAGTAAAAAAGCTTAAATGGAAGTAGATAAATGTGCTTTCATAGTGACAATTTACAAAAAAAAAACTTGATAGTGCTGAATTATGGAGTGAGAACTGCACGTCCCACACCATATAGGACAAACAAGTACTTGATTGAAAATATATTGAGTGATGAATACAAGCAGAGAAAAGCTAAATTTATATCATGCTTTACAATGTATGTGAAATAAAGCCTCATCAAGACAAATCTCACCCCTGAGAGCAAAGAGCATATAGAGGATCCCATAGCCTGCATCACATCAACAGCCGAGCAAATAGCAGCCTTTAAAGATTCAATATCTGCCTGCAAAAGTAAAAATTCAAGAATGAGGCAAAAAATTCTCTTTCCAGAAATCAAATCCAATGACCATTTACAACCTAACATACCCGCGCTCCTGCAGTTACCGGAAGACGGATAGTGCTTGCCTCTAAATCTTCTACAGCCCCAGATAAAGACTCAATATGATCTCTTTCAAGTAAAGCCCAATCATCATAATAGACCATCTGAATCAATCATTGTACACATAAGCGCATATAAAGGGCATCACTTAATAACTGAAACTAACAAAATAGTAAGCAAAAAACTGCATTCAGACATATATAGGATATGAACATAAAGCCACAAGTTCAAAGAACTAAAAAGCTTCCAAACTAAGAAATGTATGCCTGGAAATCATGTATGTTTTACATGAAAAACTTTCTTACGACAGTGGTGAGATATCTGTACCTGGGTTAAACACAACTAAGATACAGTACCGAAATAATTGTGTCGGTGATGCAGGAAGCACAAGAAACATTTTAATTTAATTTAGTTTTATTTCTTTTTGAACAAAAAATTTATTTTTATTTTAGGTCCTAGTATTTAATTGGGTTACTTATTATTTTTTAAATATTTATAGTATAGGGTATTTTTGTTAGTATTCCTATATAAGCTAAGTGTTGTACTCCAAAAAGAGGGACAAGATTTTGATGAATAAAAATTACAATTGGTTTTATGATCTAATGCTGATACCAGCCAACCTGAGGTGCCAACTCCAAATGGGTTTTTCATCAATTGATGCTAATTCCAAGCAAGTCTAGGTGCTGACTCATAGGTTCTATCTTTTATTTTCCTGTTGTTTAATTCTTGTTGTAAAGTTCTGGTTTATCCTATGTCAGTTGGGATTTGGCACCATCCCAACTTCCTCCGCTTCTTGAACATCTGGGTTGCTGTACAAGTTCAGTGTTTCTGGATAAGAAAGACTGGCTTGAGACTCTCTAAATCTTTCACATTTGCAAGGAAAAACCTAGTTTCATCAAAGGCATCCCACATGCATTGTGTATTGACTAGATGATAATTTAAGAAGAATTTTTAGGAAAAAGATTTTTTGTTAACCATAAAGAAAAACATATTTCTCCAAGAATGCACAATGCACTTTAAAAATGTCATATTCAAAGCTGTATTTTGACACAGATGTAAGTTTCCAACACAATTTGGTATTCCATATCAACCCAGAGAAAACATTCCATATCCTAATTGTTACTACTAAACTCTTTTATTTATTCAAGAACTCTCATAGGCATAGTCCTAATTCAAGGACTGATAAATTAAAAGAAACATTTACTTCCATATACTTAATAAGAATAGATCCTAACTCCTCATTACTATTGGGCCTGTTCTGATACCAGCATAGAATAAAATCTTTTTGGGCGGCATAAAATAGATTTGATACATTAAACACAGTATCATTATGGTATCTGGTTTAGTCTTACATCCTGAATTCTTTATGAGAGAAATTAGCATCATTTGGTGAAAAAGGTTCTTTTAGAATCAATTTCAAACCATCTACTAGAGGTTGTAACAATCCGAACAATCCCACTACTTAGGGCCCTTTCAAGGTTGCCCAAAAGCCATTACTTTACGTTCAGCTAGCACTAAAAAGGCTACTCACTAGTAGAGGTGGTAGAATTATTCCAGTTAATTCAGCTGTCCTTATAGAATCTTTATTAAAAAAAAAGGGTTTGAAAAACTAGTGTCCTTTGACAAATAGCCACTCATCCACTTACACTTGATGCGACTGAAATGTCCTGAATGTAGTAAGGCCTTCAAGCATAATAGCAAGGTAGATTGTAAGCAGCATCCCTTAACAAACTGCCACTAATCCAATCTTAATCTTCCTAAGTGTTTTAAATGTAGTAAGGCTTTCCACACGATGGTGGTAGATAACAGTGTCCCTAGGAAAACTGCCACTTAGTCCAGTCTTAATCTTCCTGAATGTCTTGAATGTGGTAAGTGTTTCCATGGTCATTGATATGTCACAATAGCCTGGGCCTAAAGCTGATTTGGAATCAGACCCCAAGCAGATCAGGTGTTTAATCTTGTATGTTCAAACAAGTGGCAAGCAAGATTTAATCCAACCCAATCAGAATTAGATAGAACTCGGAAAAAAATTGACTGTGTGGTCAGCAGAAGGTTAAGCCTTCTTTTCTTCTGATGGAACCAAATTTCGGTCTAGCTGCAATTCCATAAGATCTGTACTAAAAGGATGAATCTTAGGACTTTTTATTTGCTTTTTATATGATATGATATGAGTCTTGACACATGAATTCATTTAGATAGTCTATTGGATAATTAGGATCTGACTCTCCTTTTTCACCATGATCATGACGTCTGCGTAGCATCTTAATATATCCAATCTCAAAAAGATGGCTGGAACTTGGGCTTGAGCTCAGGTCTCCTTATATAAAGGAAAGCAGGCTATGCCACTGAGAAACAAGGCTCTAGGCAACATTAGTTTTAACTTTGAACTAAAACGTATAAAATACTTACCAAAAAACAAATTGAAAACAAAATAATAAAATTGTACAGAGCAAGAGGCAGTGAGGCATTACTTGATTATTCAAAATTGAGTTCAGCTTAAGCTCTAGATTCAGCTGTTGAAGATTGATCCTCTTACTGATTACTGAATCCCACAGATCCAGTGTAGCATTCCAAACGTTAAATAAAGTTCTCTGCACCAGCAAAAAGATTTTAGATAAAATTTAAAATACAATGTAAAAGAGAATTTCTAGTCTAACACTAGCATCACTGCTTAACAAGTGAAGACAAGTATGGTAATACACACTGAATATTTAAACCACAGAACACGAAATATTAACTTCACTTCCTGATAAGTAGAACATATTTGATAAAACAACCAAAAAGCATTTTAGTCTTCCTTACAAGACTCATCCACTAAACTTATAACAATAATTCAGTTTGTCTTTTATTTTCCAAACTTCAATACCACTACCGTGCACAACATACAACCATACTCAAGAAAATTAATGGTTATGGACTGCAAGTCAATGACTAGACAATCTAAAGTAAATGGGCATGTGCATTTGCGATTATGCACAAGTGCACCTGTGTTAAATTAGCTTCACTGAACATAAATATGATACTATAAAACTGGATAAGAAATTAATATAGGAATAAAACATATGGCAAAATTATAATGCCAACATTATCAAAAAGTTTTCTAATTCCACTGAGATCAAAGTTGTACCTCTGCTGTTACTTTCTGAATGTAAAGTACAGCCTCTGCCCGGGCATTTGCAAAGCGCCATTGCAAAAATCTATTGTATAGCAGCCGCAGATGATGAGCATCTTCTATGTAGCTTGCACCCTTTTTTCCTTTCTTAACATCTGCAATGAAACTAAGTACAGAAGTTGTACTGTTGGATTGAGCGGAGGACTGGGATGGCCTAACCCGAGATGGACTAACCCCTCGAGGAGGAGGAGTTGAAGGTCTCATCCGAGAAGGACTGACACCTCTACTAGCAGCGGATGACAATGCTGAGGTCTTACTAGGTGATGATAGACGTGACCCAGGGGAAGGTAAAGACAGAGATCTAGATGGAGGTATTATTAACGGTGTTCTGCTTGTAGAAACAGACTTGCGAGTACCAATTACCTGTACCGGATTATCGTCAATTGAATTAGCCACGTTTCCTACTCTAGCACTTACATCAAGTGGTAATTGCCTTTCAGCATCACTAGAAGACTTCTGTAATGGTTTACCCATTGCATCAGATACAGGCATTCTCCTCAAGGAAGGAGCTGGACTACTAAAAGCCCTGACCATCCTGTCACTGAGATCAATACTTTTAGTCAATGCATTCCCAGCCGGTCTACTTGGCCATCGATGCTGATCTATCAGTCGGGTATTTAAACCATCAACTGGTCTAGAGTTCTCTGACTGATCAGGTGCATTCTTTCCTTTAAGAGGACTCCTCTTCCTCTCCGGTGTAGGCTTTCGTGGAAGGGTAGGTGTTTCAACTTGCTTATGTGCCACATTTGATGATGGCCGCAAAGTGCGGTCTGAAGGAGCATTAGGAACCGGTTTTTCCTTCTTACTGATAGGAATTGATATGGAATCAGATTGAAATGAAACACTCAAACTACGCATTGTGGAAGGCCATAAACTCTCAAGAGATCGACCATTTCCTATCTTTCTGGATGACAATTGAATATCTACAGCTGAATCATGGACTGGTGTGGACGGCCTTGATGTAGATGGTGGGGAAGGGGGTGTTGAGGGCCGCTTCCTCTCTACAGATTGGGATCTCTTTGGTACCAATTTGGGGGTTGTAGGGGATGCAGACAATGATCTTGTGAGGTTTGGAGAAGGGCAACGCCGGGGAGTCGCTGCCGGAGAAGGTGACTTGTACCTAGAACTAACTTCCCTTGTCCGAGGACGGCGGCTGGTGACTGCATTATTCTTTTCAGCCGGAACCAACGGTGGTCTTGGGGTCTCCGCTGACTTATGCTTCCGCAATACTTGCTCTGATTCATATACATCCATCCAAACTATCCAAATTAGACCACATTGACACAATTTTTCACATAACTAAACCACATTTGACAGCCTTGGTGCATTCATGTACCCCTGAATAACAGCAACTGCTCAAAAAGAAGATCCTTTTCTCTGTAATTAATCTGCCACAAATGCACAACCAAAAGTAAGCCAGACACTAAAGCAAAGAATAACAACCCATTCAAAAGATAAAGAAGCTTGAAAAGAATACATCTTTACAGCGACCCAGATCTGACTGAGAATCAATACTAATAGACGCAATTGGGTCTTGTTTTTTCATCAATATAAGCCCAAATCTAAGCAGATCAGGGCATGACAAAGCGGTTAGAAAGTAAGAAACAACATCAGGCACATATGGGGGGTCACAGAAATTTGCGAACAGTGCCACAACGTGAACTAAACGGTTATCATTAGCAATGGGGGAGGGGTCCCCCTCGGAAATTGAGGAGACTAGGAGAGTGGGACTGGGGTGGTGGAGGAAGGTGTAGGATAAGAGAAGAGTGTTGCGCAGGGTAAGGAAGTGGGTGAATGTACTGTGTATTTGTGTGTGTGAAAGACTCAAAATTTATTATAGTTTTTACCTTTTGTCTCTCTCACGAGAGTGCCATGGTCGGCTGGGCTGGAAATTGGGGTTTTTTCACTCGCAAACAACACAGCACAACACAACCCCACCCTACTGGCCTATTCCTTTGCTCTCTCACAACCCATGCTCCTTTTCATGAAAATGAATTCAAGGAAAATGATTTCCACCCAAAAAAAAAAAAAATTTAACAAAAAACTTTTGAAAAGAAACATCAAACACAACAACAATCTGGGAATCTACTGTAACTCTTATAGATGAATTATTAAACAATTACTTTACTATAAAACTGTTAATGGGTCCTTGGAAAAAAAAAACTACCTTTTTTCACGAGTAATAAAATAATGAAAGAAAAATCCGTGAATAATGTATTTTGTTTGTATATGAAATGAATATTAAAGTCTCTTTGATTAATAGTACAAATTGAAGAACATGCAGGTGATAATATTCTCTTAGGTAAATGGAGGCCCACGTGGGATGGGAGATCATTGTCTAATCCCCATGAAAATTTATTAATTTACTTACATTAGAAACAATAAATAAAGACACAGAATTGCATTGCAAATTAAGGAAAAAAAAAAAAAAAACCCACTAAAGACTAACAACATTAAAAAAATATACTATTACTAAGAGACATCATTAAAAACAAAAGTTAGCATTTTGACCATATGAGATAAATTAGGAACAGAAATCGATGAAACCCAAGTAAAAGGTTTTTTCAGCAGCAGTGTCTGTTTTTGTTGACAGACTCTTTTGTCTCTGCTATTGAAGACATGCTCATTGAATCTCTTTGATGAGTTTCAGATGTATATTCCTAAAATAGGCAAACAGAATTAATATAATATATTTATTTTAATAAATCGAATCAAAAATATTTCAAATTTATCAATGAAAATAGCAGTTTTTCTTAATTTAATACAAAACAAATTCCAAAAAAAAAAAACAAAAAAAAAAAATTGAAATTTTGAAACAACACCGACAAATTCAAATCTTTGATTTTAGGATCATTGATCATAGTTCAAATTCTCAATCAAAAGAAGAAACAAAATTATTCAAATTCCAAAAAAAAAGAGAGAAAACTATTACTCATCTTTTAACAAATTTTCTTCCAATCAGAAAAAGAAAAAAAGAACCTCGGAAACTGAAACTTGGAAACGCTTTTACTCATCCAAAAATAGAAACAAAAACCTTAAAAACCCTAAAAAAAAATAAAAATTTCAATCTAATTTAAATTACCGAGAATTACTTCGATCTCTTGGCAATTTCGGATCGAAACGACGCGCTGAGAAATCAAAGGGATCACCGGCGGCGGCGGCGGTGGGAGAGTCAAATTTTTCCGGCGGAGAAATATGTATTTGTAAATTTGTTTGGTAAGCAGAGAGAGAGAGAGAGAGAGAGAGAGAGAGAGAGGGAAGGGTTTTTAGGCAATGGAATTTAGGAAGAGAAATATATATAAATATAAATAAGTAAAAGCAGTTAATAAGAAATAAATATTATTAAAAAAAAAAAAAAAACGGTTTGATTCAGTTGGGACTTTGGGAGGGAAGTGAGTCAAAAGGGACCATGCCTGTTATTTTCGCGCCACCTACTTTTGCCAACGCAAACTTATGCACTCATTTTAATTAAAAACAAAATACAAAATACAAAAACAAAAAAAGCACTCATTATTATTTACTATTTATATTCCATTAAAAAAAAAAACCTGACATTTTCCAGGCATCCATTTTGAAAAATGTTAATGCCACAAAATAGTTTACAACTCTTATCACAACTCGCCACGTAAAGTTATTCATTTAGCATTAGCTTTTCTCATTCATTTTTGTGAATTATTTAGTGACACTAGCATTTCTTATCCATTTTTTCGTGTAGATTTTTTTCTTCACATTTACATTCATGTTTTAAATAAGGATGTTATGATTTTTCCTCTTTTATATTGTATACATGATAAATCAAGCCATGGATTAATATTGTGTAAAGTGAGAGTAAAATAATATTTTCTTTATTTTTTTTTACTCTTTTTGATTCCAACTTCTTACTAGTGTTACAATTTTTATTTATTTATTTATTATTATTATTATTGTTATTATTATTATTATTAACTAGTCAAGGTTTTTTGTTGTTGTTGTTGTTATTGATGCTGATACTTTGATAGTTATAGTAGGGAATAGTGGATTCGAACCTTGAAGGTCTTTATTAAAAATATAATGAGTTGCCAATTAAGTTATAAGTCTCTTATCAACTAATTAAGGTTTAATTCTTGGAAAATATTGTATGTTTGTCTAGTATGTAGACGGTATTGGATGACTTTTCACTTTCCACTCTTGAATCTTCCTAAATTCTCATAAAAAAGGCTCTTTAATCTTCATAGCAAGGTAATATTTGAGATTTAATGACAAAGTGTTGTGAATCTCCACAGTACAACAATAACTATCATGACTCATTACTTCTCAAAGCAAGGCACACATTCGAGACACAATCTATTCGTAATGTCATTTGTCAAGCTTTAGTTTAGGATTTAAAGTAAGGCGTTAATTAAATTCAAGAAAGTGGTTTAATTAATCGTAGTTAACTAGTTGTTACTCTTTTATTTATATTGTATATTGTTAGTAATTTGCATCGATTTATAAATTGTTTATTTCCTTAGTTATCTTGTAGTTAGCTGTCTGCCATTGATTTAGTAGTTACTCTTTTCCTTTTTTTAATCTACGATCCAATCAAACGTAACTCAAATATAGGTGAGGTTTCTACTTGTTTATGTTTTAAGGTTTGGGGTTTGGACTAATAATTAATTTTGGATGTAGATTGTAGAAAAAAGTGACGTCTACACTACTACTAATAAATAATACACGGGATCAAATTGCCTGATTGGATCTTGTAAGACCGTTGTAGGTTTAGATCATACGTTATTATGTTACTAAGATGGGGATTGATTTGCAGTTTGATCTCGATCTTGTCTTCTTTGTTCAAAAAGACCAAAAGAAAGTGAAATGAATAGGTTAACCTTACCTAAATCATAGATTTACAAATAGCCAAAAAGAAAAGAAAAACTCATTCCAAATACAACTCAATTCTAAAATCTTCTTTGGCACTTCCAATTCCAGAATTATCTTTATTAAATTTTGTTAATCTTGGTTTTCTTGGTCTTTGGCATGTAATTAAGCAAAAAAAAAAGGTATAATTTTAGATTATTGCCGGCAAGGAGACAACAGCTTATATGTCATTAATAAGCAGTTCATTTTCAGGTGATAGTTAATAATTAAGGAGGTGAGAGTAAACTTAGTTGATAGTACATGAATTGAGTGGAAGTCAAGATTAAAATTTGGAAACCTTAAGTTGGATTAGATGTCATTATTTTATGAACTTATCACCACCACCATTATTTATGATTTCTAATATAATTATAATTATGATGATGGTGGTGTTTTATTATAAAGGGTCCTCAAAACTATGACAATTTGGTGGGAGTTCAATCAAGCTACAATTAAGACTAATTACTTTAGAATTCTGAAGGATCATATGTATAGGTAGGATGTGCAGTTGCATTAATTGACATGTGAGGAATTCGTACGTGGAAATAGTTAGCCCATGAAGTTTAAGTTTAACTGTTTAAGTGTCTCAATAAGTGTTTATTTATGTAGCTAATCCATATGGTATGAAAGGGACAAACGAATCTTCTACAAGAATTAGCTTAATCCAAAAAGCTACCTACCCTTAAGTCCATGACCCTATTTCTTTGCTTAAAAATTTATTAGGTTAAATTGGCCCTGGCCATGCCAAAAGTTCCTAACCTTACTTTTGCCAATAAATTACCCCCCCCCCCTCCCCCACATCTTATACCCATCTTAAAATTGTGTTTTGTTCTTTTTTTACTTTTTTTTTTTTTAATTATATATTTTTTATGTAGTTCAACTAGCACAGTGTGTTTGTTGTGTCTTCAATTGAAACATTTAGGATATGTTTGACTGGATGTGGAATAGGGAGAATGCAAAATAAATGAGAGAAAATAAGAGTGGGGTTTAAACCTCTTTCCCCTCATTGTTACTGTCAAATTTCATTTAAGGTTGTTGAAAAAAAAAAAGTCAAGAGCATTGTAGCTCAATTAGCATAGTGTGTTTGTGTTTTTAATTGAAACACCAATATGGTGTATGGCATAGTTGCTTGTAAATTTTATTATGATAAAAGCAATCATTTTTGCTTATAACAAGTAGTGGAATGTTCATTAAAATAAAGAGAGAGTAGTGGAATGGAGATTTGAACCCACAAGAGATGGGAATTTAAATGCCACTTAGTTACAAGGCACCAAAGAGAATGGACAATTGCACCGAATCATAATAAGTCTCTTGGATTGTATACAACAATATCAAATCAATGTATTTACTTTTTATTATATTTAATTAAAGTTTTAGCTTTAGAAAACATGTAGATATTGATTTGATTCTTATATAACATTTTTGAAAATGAATCCATGTCTTTGCTCATGGTGGCATGAATCCTGTGAAGGTGGTGATCACATACAATAATATTGTTTGAGATAGATATGTTAGAATTATCTTTGTAGTGTCTTATTTTTAGACACATATCTACCCTTTCATGGAAGGCCACACCCTAGTAATAGTCACAACATTTTTCAAAGTTCGTAACCTTTCAATTCTTTGGAAGGTTGTATCTTTGTTTTCAAGGTTTGAAAGTTGGAACACCCTCCTCCTAATTAATGGGCGTACTATCCCCGATTTGTAGATTTTCATTGTCATTGGCGGTTGTAGGAAACCAATGGACACAACTCTTGGTCATGGATATAAGATTAGACCTAGTCTTTGTGGGCATACTCATTGGGTCGTTGGCCTAAACTCTAAAGTAAACTCTAACATTTGTAACAACTAGAGAAAATCTAAGCCTAACCACTAGGGTTTAAGGAATATCTTTCCACTCATCATTTGGTGATTCAAATGATCATCCT
Source organism: Castanopsis chinensis (assembly GCA_032878915.1). Classification (NCBI taxonomy): domain Eukaryota; kingdom Viridiplantae; phylum Streptophyta; class Magnoliopsida; order Fagales; family Fagaceae; genus Castanopsis; species Castanopsis chinensis. The sequence goes on from JAVQMG010000121.1 coordinate 17,076,050, forward strand.
TCACATGCATTTTTTTTTTTTTAAGATGATTCATTTAATTAATTTAAACAATCCACATCCAATAGCCGTATAATATAGTGATATTGTTTGCTTTCCTTTATGAGAAGGGTTAGAATATGAATTCCCCAACATCCCTTATTGTTGCAACTATCAAAATATAAATAAAATGAGTCATATGATTATTAAATAATTAATGTAACTATATGTACATCTAAATATTTCTATGAATTGCCAATGCAACCGGGTTAAAAAAATTATATTGCTAAACAATTCTTTTTTTTTAAGATAAATAGATAGTGAGAGAAGGGGAATTAGACTTTGAATCATATACACATGAAACACAAAAAATGAAAGAAAAAAAAAATGTAATTATAGATATAGCATTCTTGAAATTGACCCGGTTGTATTGCCAATTCAATCCAACTTGAAATTGACGGATTTTATTTGATCCGTTATGAGATAGGGGGATCCGGGTAGGTATTTCCCCAAACCGAAGTTACTCGAATTGGGAACAAGTAATATTCGAGCCCAACCTATATAATAAACTAAAACAAAAAAACAAAAAAAAAGGAAAAAATTGAAATCTCAAACCTCTCTCTCACCTGCCATATTGTCGATTTGTGGGAAGGAAAATTCCTAATAAAAAAAAAAAAAAATTCTTTTGAGGTAAATTCGAACACTCAAGTTGTTTATGCCATAGTCGATTTGTTAGAAGGAAAATACTCACCGAAGCTATGGTCGATTTGTTGTCCACCGAAGCTTGCCATAACCGTCCACCAAACCTTCTCAAGCTTTCCATCACCATCATCTCTGCTTCTCAGCTACACTATCAATCCAGCATAGCCATCCATGATAGTGCCAATTTGCAGGCACTATGGCTATGGTGGTTTAACAGTGCAAAAGGTAATATTATGGCCTTGGTTTTGTCATTCTTGAATCTTGACCCATTGAACGAAACCCAGTAAATTTTGCATTTACCATCTGTCAACATCATCAGGTGAAATTCTCTTATCTCTTGCTGCAAGCAATTCCTTTTGTCTCTTTTACACTCTGAAAGACTTTAACCATGTAGTCTTTCAATCATTTCAACGAAGTATAGCTATAATTATTGGAAAAGAAAATCAAAAAAACAAATCATATAATACAAGGTAAAGAAAGGAGTTGGGGTATGTTATGAGTGAAGATCATTGCCTTGATCCCACACCCAAAAAAAAAAAATGTAAACAGACCAATTGCCCTTGTTGCGTTCACTATTAGTACTACTTTCGACAACCATTGACATGGAGTATTATCTATATAATATATTATAATGAAATTTCAATAAATCATCCAAATTAGATTTTAGACTAAATTACACTTTTAAATCTTAATATAAATCTTAACCCGTTTGATTGATATGATAGGAAAGTTGGAGAATATTAGGATAGAAAAATTAGAGGACCAAGAAGATATTAGTTTCATGTCATATGGGCTCAAAAGAAGGAATGAAAAAGTGTAATGATAGAAAAAGTACAAATTTCTTTTATTTAATTAAGAGGAAGAGTGAAAAGAAAGAAATTGTAATTTGTATCAATTTCTTGTTTTGCACTTATCATATTATTTATTACACTATGTAAATCTTGCAATTCAATTCAATAACAGTATATTAATTTAAGGCTAAAATGCAAAACTCACCCTCTATGTTTTTTTAAAATTCTTTCAGTTTTTTAACTTTGTTTTTGTTCATTTTAGCCTTTTAAGTTTTACATTTATTTAATTAAGGCATTTTTGTCAACTTTTGTTAAAAATTTTTGAAAAAAAAAAATCTAAAAAATATTTTTCAATCATTAATTGAAAAAATAGGAAAATTAACCACAACATATAACAAAAGTTGATGAGAAGTTATTAATTGAATATAAACTTGAAAGTTAAAAAATTGAAATGAACGAAAATAAAGTTAAAGGACTTAAATGAATTATAGTGAAATATGAAGAATAGGTTTTACATTTTAGCCTTAATTTAATTAAATAGAATTGTGGATATGATTTGAAGTTGACTGTAATAAAATCATAATTAATTATAATTTAATTTAATTAATTAATTTGATAAAAAAAATCTAGCGAGCAGTGTAATTGTCTAAATATTTAAACCAAATTAAAGCAAACCCAACTCCATACGGTGTGCTTGCAAAGGTTCCTACTTCATATTCAAATATGACCATTTTTCCATAAAATAAATTAAAAAACACATGAACAGAACACATTTAAAAAGGAAAAAAAAAGAACAAAGAAAAAACAGAAAAAAACAGATTTTGGACTTGACTGAGAGTTCTTGTTGGATATAGCCATATATGTAGGTGACCCAATAATTATTGACCACATCATGGAAGTCAATAGAATTACGAGTGTGAACAATATGAAGTTTACCAAAGTGAAGTGTAGTAAAGTACAAAAATTGTATTTATCCAATTATTACAGGCTCAACATTGTGTCCAACTAGCTAGATACGTAGCTAGTGATATTGGAACATTTTGAACCAATCATAGAGAGAAAAGTCAAGGTTGGACGTTTTTCTGGATTTGACAATAGAATTTTCTCACTGGTTTGCGTACTCAAGGTTTTTTGGGTTGGCCAAAGACAAGTAATAGTACATACGAGCTAGTAATATTTAGAGTATTAAAGAAGGGTTGCCCCTGTAGTGATGTTTAAATTGTCAAATCGCTGCTGGTTAATTAAGACTCCGTTTTGTGGAAATCTGTGCAGACATGCATGCAAGCATACCCAGCAAGCATTAACTTCTAGTTCATTTTATATATATATATATATATATATATACTTACACGTATAAAATGTTACCAGGAGCCAAGAGTTCTGGTTCAGTAGTGATCTTCATCCGGATATAATACTGACCACTGGATAGATGTTGTTTGGGGGAGAAGACAAAAAGTCAAAGATTTCTTGCATGGCTGACAAGTGTCGCAATAAGGCTATAGTATATGAAAATATGTGTAATGTTATTTAAACACCAAAAACTGTTGTTTAAACTCACCAACCAAACAACCATGTAGACTTTCAATCAAATGATGATTTAATTATAACATATTTTATAATTTCTAGGATAACTACGCCGCATAAATTCTTCAAATGATAAGGATTAAACAAACTATGTTCATTGTTATTTAGGTCAACTTTGATATGTTAACTTATCTACTTTATTTAATATTTTTCAATTAACCTCAAATTATTAAAACTAGAAAAACTTAACATTTTGAATTTATTAAATTTATTATGGTTGAATTTCAAGTGGATAAAGGATAATTTTATAAGTTTTTTTTTGGTAGAAAATTTTATAAGTTACATATTAACAAGTCAAATTCAGCCCAAGCCAAAAGTTGATAAAATATAATTTTCTCAGAAGATACAGTTGAATTTCAAGTGAATAAAGCATAATTTTGCAAATTACATATTAAATTATTAATACAAGTCATATTCAACCCAAGTCACAAGTTGATAAAATATAATATCAAAAAAAAAAAAATGATAAAATATAATTCTCTCAAATTAATGGTTGAGCTGGTGAGACTACCTCCATTCTGATTATAAAAGTGAATATTTGTTATTAGGTTAAGCTTTTTGAGTAAACTTTTGGTTATTATAGTAATCAAAAGAGGCAATACAATAGGCTCTTATTAATCTTTGTACAACTAGAAAACTTTTCTCAACAAATACAGTTGAATTTCAAGTGATAAAGTATAATAATGTAAATTACATATTAACAAGTCATATTCAACCCAAGTCACAAGTTGATAAAATATAATTCTCTCAATTCAATGGTTGAGCTGGTGTGACTACCTCCATTCTGATTATAAAAGTGAATATTTGTTATTAGGTTAAGCTTTTTGAGTAAACTTTTGGTTCTTATAGTATCAAAAGAGGCAATACAATAGGCTCTTATTAATCTTTGTACAACTAGTAAACTTTTCTCAACAAATACAGTTGAATTTCAAGTGATAAAAGTATAATATTGTAAATTACATATTAACAAATCATATTCAACCAAAGTCACAAGTTGATAAAATATAATTCTCTCAATTCAATGGTTGGGCTGGTGTGACTACCTCCTTTCTGATTATAAAAGTGGACATTTGTTATTAGGATAAACTTTTTGAGTAAACTTTTGGTTATTATAGTAATCAAAAGAGGCAATTCAATAAGCTCTTTATTAATCTTTGTACAACTAGTAATTCAAAAGGAGAAGCGAGGTTTGAGGTTTGAAAATGAAAAGAAAGTTTTGAGTAGTTGTCATGAGCCACCACTTTAGCCGAAAGGTGTACGTACCATTTTTGTTTTACAGCTACTGTGTGCACATTCTCAGTGAACTTTGGGTCCACAAAAAATGATTATAAACTAAAGTTTCTAATCCTATGATGAACAGTAAGTAGGCCAGTATTCTGTGATTTCAATCTCACAAAGTTAATTGGTTCAAACCCAGCCCATACACACTTGAGGATCTTTGGTTCTAGAACTTGTCAGTTGGCATTAAGCAGGGTCCCAATGTCTAAGCAAAGTTTTTTTGTCCTTTTTATTTTACAACAAACACAAGAATTCAAAGTCAGGTTTTCTTGATGGAAAATCCCGGACAAGTTGTTGAACTAAATTTTTTTTGGTAAGATTCGAATTTTTTGTTTTAAGAGTGATATAAAAATATTGTGAATATAGCATTTTTTTAAAAAAATAAAATAAGAGTTTAGGAAACTTTTTTAATTTATTATATTCATTTTTTTTTTAGAGTTTTAAAATATGACGTTTGTTCCTGGTAATATCTTTATATCATCAGACCAAAACACTCCAGATCTCTTATTTAACTATCATAAATTTTACCAATAGAGTTAGTTAGAACCCACAATATATTCCTTAAGGAGCTCAACGTGCAAAATTTTTTTTTTTTGGGTTTCTCTTTCTAAATTGGGGTCTTGCGCTATTTTAGGAGCCCAATGTAATTACTAATTAGCATCTATTAAGGATTTAGGAGTCATCCAAAAGTGAAATTATGATCCAAAAATAATTTAGACCTTTTTTTATTTTTTGGAAAACACAATAATTTAGTCATTTAGACTATGTCATTGCACAAAAATTTCATGGGATAAGTATAATATAATATGGCGTTTGGTACGAGATAATGTTTTGAGATTCTCAGGAATGTTTAAAGATTCCCATGTTTGATTGCAAATCATGCTAAGAAATCAAATGTCAGGGGAATTTGGATTTCCCCTTTAAACCCCTCTCAGTAGGAATGTAGATTTCTTTTAAAATATGTAGGAATCCAGATTCCCAAATTTAAAGAAAATTGTATTTCTAATAAATTAACAATTTTAACCCTTTTTCATTATCATTTAAGCAATTAAGATAAAATATAAAACAAATTATTATGGATTAAACTCTTTTAAAATTATTATTAAGAATAAAAGCATTTGAGAATTTAAATAGTTATTTTTGTATTATATCTGTCATTTTGAAATGTTAGACTATAATTTTAATGAATTTTTCATAATTAATAGCTTATATTTGGTTTTTCATTATTTATTTAGAGGAAGATTTTTTTTTTTTAAGGATTTGGTAGTTCACATTCAAATCTAAGGATAGAATGGAAAAAATAAATAAGTCATTTAAAATTCTTAGGAATAAACCAAACATTATCATCTCACATTCTTAGGAATCTTAAGAGATTTCCAATGAAACCAAATATAGGAATAACTACATTCTTAAGAATATGATTTCTAGGAATCACATTCTTAAGAATCTAGATACCAAGAGTAATGTGGATTCCCCCATACCAAACGCCACATAGTTCTTTATTACTCGATTGTTTGAAATTGTAGTCCTTTATTTTATTTTATACTTGTTTCTAGATATATTTTTCAAACAACATTTCTATATATATATATATATATATATATATAATAGGTGAAGTAAAGAGAAACTCTAATTGCAATTCTAAATTAGAATTCTATCTATATTGTGCCATGTGTCAATGTAATTATAAAATTGAAGTCTAATTTTCCTCTATCTGTTGTAATTCCGATGTGCTTTTTTTTTTTTCTTCCACACCCGTGTATATTCAGGTTCACTTCCCTTTTCCACACCCACGTATTTTCAAGTTCACCTCCATTTTCCACACTCATGTATTTTTAAGTTCACCTCTCTTTTTCACATCGATTTAGGCACCTTAATATACAGCTCCTCTCTCCTTCAATCAATGCTATGGAATTTCAAAAGAATCTCTTGGTATTAATGATGCAAGTATTTGGGTATTTCTGTATCTTATATAAGAAGAGGTTCTTCAAATATTCCGATTATATTTGTTTTTACAATTTTCATGGTCCTGATTTATGCTCTGCAAAACAAATTCTAACCATTCCTAAGGTTTGATTACTGCTTTCTTTCATCTGCCTATACTGTCGTTCTTTTTTGTGTAAATTTTTTATTGTTTAATTATATAATTTTGTGGATTTCCTATGAATGATGTTGCATGTTTATTTTCTTTCATCTACCTATACTTTATTTCCTTTTTGTCAATAATTTTTATTGTTTAATTATAAAATTGTTTTGTTTTTCTATTATTAATATTGCATGTTTCTTTTCTTTTTGATAACACGTAATCAACACAAGTTTCTACCTAATTTTGAAAGGAAGTTGTAATCCCATTATTTTTCAAACATTAAAGATTATTTGTGTAGTTTTCTCAACTCACTATAAGTTTTCTTTTAAGGAATTAGTACTTATCCTATTTGTTTGTTTTTACGTTTTATATTCTTAATTTTAGTGATTTTTAATTGATTAAAAAAAATTTTATGAGATTCACATTATTCTATTATTATGAGATGAACGTTATAAGATTCACATTTAATTGATTAAAATATTTTGCTAAAAATGGTTTGTGATAAAGCAACTTAATCATAGCTATATGTACCGTGTATGAATCAACCTTGAATATATGTCTATGAAGTATTATTTTATTAGAATTTTGTATGATAAAAATATTTGTTAAAAAATTACATAATGCTAAGTTTTATTAAACATGAATAAACTAAGTCTTTTAAACATGACTAAACTCATGATTAATAAATAAATAAATAAACAAAACCAATAGTATCACTTAAATAATAAAATGCAATATATTTATTTCTATTGTTTTATTAAATTATATCTATTCCCGTGTGATAGTATGAGTTACATACTTATTTTCATAAAACTGAAAAACAAACTGTACAATAGTTCGATAAATATAAATGTCTTCCACGTGATATGCACATGTTGCATGAAACACAGAATTTAGTTCCCCAATTGACCATGAAATGGACAAGAGATATTCTGTCTCAAAATCCAAGAATAAATTTGTTATGTTGCCTCCTCCATAAAGCTCTAACGGTAAGTTTCATTTTACTGCAAACCATTGGGAGATTCAGTCATAGCTTTAAGAAATTAGGGAAGTAATTTGTAATTTAAATGAATGCTGTGTCACAATGAGGACCAGAGAAAGGTACTATAACGGTAATTCTTTTTAGAATTTTTGTGCTCTTGCTGTAAAGCTGGCATGAACATCAGCTAGTCAATTTTTTTTTTTTTTTTTTGTATGGACTAGAACTTTTGTCTTCTTGATTTGTAACTATACAGGAACCCGAATTGGCTAATTTCCAATCAGTATGCTCTTTGTCTGTGCCCCCACAACCATTTTTCCCTTCAACATGAAAAAAGTACAGAACCAATCAAACAAGTTAGTCTCTCCCTTGGTGTAAAACCTGTAATGTCATAATTTTTTGTTGTGATTTACATAAACGAATAACATTTTTCACAATTACTAATACTCTGATATAACTTATTATGATTGAAGTAATATCATTTTCACTTTAATCCATCGCTCATATCACTTTCTTATGCACCATATTCACAGCGAATTATGTCAATATTTGTAAATAAAAAAAAAATGTAAAAAAAGGTTGTGTGCTTAGACTTGTTAAAGGGACAATATCTCAAGGGAAAGGACATGTTTACATATTTTGACCAAAATAATTGTCAAGTTTAAAGGAGTTGTTTGATGAATTTCTCTTGATTGCTGCCACATGCGATGATTCCGACGTATGGTATATCATGTAGCTCTCACCACAAACATTGTGGCCCTTTGTCCCATCTCATTATCACTATGTTCTCAATTTTTCTTTCCATTCTCTTACGAAAGGAACTTTAAGATGCAATGGATATGGTAGAGCTCATTCATGGATATATAAATTATTGAGGATAAGGCTAGGAAAACTCCACTGGAATTGCTGTAAAAGTCTAAAAGCTAATGCGTAAAACTTTTTCCCAGATTTCAATATGAAATCGTTCTATGTTTGATGTATAAAAAATGTTTTACCACATTGTAATTAGCTAAAAAAAATTCAAAAGAATTCAAGTTAGCACGGTTATCCTAAAGCAACCAAAGTATAGTTATCCTTGCCTTGTAATAATAACAAATTATTTGCTTTTGAAATTGAACTTTACGTGCTAATAAATGGTATGATCAGCTTGGAATTATGTATAAACATTTGAAAAAGATGTCATGCCACTAATAGATTTTGATACTTATCAGAGGAAATCTTCTGCGTTAATTAAATATTTAAACTATTCTTGGCCAGATGATGGGCACTCATGTGCTGGAAGGTGAAAAGCAACACAATCATGGTGATCAAATCCCATGAATATGCCATACCCTGTGCATGCCCCATTGCTGCTCCAACAAGTTCTTTTAATTAGTTTTTTCAGGATTTCTCAAAAAACAAAAAATCTCCAATGGGTCCCAACTAGTCAGCTATATCTAGGCTCTCAACACATGTCAAGTTGTGTAAGTTTGCAAATTTCATGTGGGTATTATTAATTCTGTGGAATAGTTTATTGAGACAAGAAATATTTGGTACAGAATGGTTCAGAATGATGTTTTTGCCCCTGTATGATTCTCACCGATTGTAGTTTTGTTTGTTCTGTAGGATTATTGTACTAGTTGACATTGGATATTTGGAAATCCTCATTAAGAAATGAACAAATCAAGTTTGGGAGAAGCGCAAGGCTCTAAGTCTCAAAATCGTTTACTAAACATATTTTGCTGTCATATGGCCAGGGGATAATGTCATAATGATATTACTCAATTCTTTTTATGTAAATAACTTGGGTTCAAATCTTTCCTCCACTCATTGTAAGCGAGAGAGAGAGAGAGAGAGAGAGAGAGAGAGAGAAACACAAAAAACAGCTATCTTGCTGCACTAACACCCTTCAAAAAAGTATGCATTAAAGCCTCTGATAGTTGGGGAATTCGTATAATTTCCTTGTAGAGATACTTCTGCCGTTCATTTTGTCTTTCTTTTGTCCCGTGTTAGTTATGTTGCAAGGGAAACATCCAAGAAAACGAGAAGTAGATATAAATTATAGACTGCCTACTGTTGCTAGGCAAGTATACCTTAAAAAAGAAGTGATGCTACCAAGTATTGGACAAAAATAAAAATACTTTATCCTAAACTTAGGGTTCTTTTCATACTTAACCAATTGCAATTTAGTACAATTTTTAACAATAACAAAGTTTAAAAAGGGGAAGCAAACATATGGTATCCTTATTTGGAGTATAAAATCCATATACAAAATTTAAAAGCTAAAATGATGCATTTATTGTTACTACACTTCTATTGAGCCACTTCAGTGAGACATTTCGGTCTATTTCAGTATACTTTCATATACTTCAATCCATTCGATCCTTTAGTCCACTTTGGTCCACTCCAATCCACTTCGGTTATGCTTTAGAAGGAGAGGACTGTGTAGAGAGATTCATTAACAATTATGTCACAATTTCAATATAATATTGGTAAGTTCTTAATAAAATTACATTTTTCTTATATTATTAAAGTCTTGTATTCTTTTTTCTAATTGATGAGTAATAAAAGCCATCCTCATCTATTGCACTCGTCCGAGAGACATACGGTTTGTCCAAACCTGACAATTATACCAACTTATCTACCATAGACAAGAACTAGCAGTCCATTCCACAAGACTTGCCCGAAGTGCATTCGTCCACAATGAACTCTACCAAAATATGCCACAATGACAGTCACTCTACAATCACGCAGGACAAGTTATCCTTGGTATCACAAATGGAGATTGTTTCTCCAACCCCCCCACGACTTTTGAACATGGAAACAATCTCTGCAATCATGCATCCTATAAGGAATGTGGCAAAAATCAAGGGAATGTGGTCCACTCAAGACCCCTATCTAAACACCAGACTTTCTCTCATTTCAAAGTACGTGTGGAAAATCCCAACTCTTGCACATTTAGAGTTCTTGAAGGTCTTCTATGAGATTCTAACTTAATCATTAGAGGCTCTTTGGCTAGCACGACAATAGTGGACTCCGAGAATGTTTTCTTCCTTACAGGTATTCTAGAGCTTCTTAGTTTGGGCAATCAATTCACTGATTTCTTATATCATCACTAATATAAGTGATGAATTTACTTATATATGTTTCCTCTTTAGCCCATTAAAGACGTATAAAAGATAAACTGTTTGTATGAAGTACTAAAAACAAATTCTGAGCACAAATTATATTATCTAGAAAATATCTAGCCTTATATAATAATTGAATCTATGTTTCCCTAAAAAAACTTACAAAATTTAAAAACTTTCAAATAACATATATAGATAGCTTAATTTAGAAAATTTAATATATTGCATTGACTATACTTTGTTTGAAAATAATAAACATCATTTTAAGAAGGGTTTAGGATTAACACTAATAAATCTTACTCTCCTATACTATTTTTATTTTCATTTAACAGAAAAAATAAATTGTTAGATTTTTTTTCGCATTGCGCTGGTCTGCAATCAGTGAAATACTAAAAGTGGGACAAAATATTTTTGTTCGCACAGACAATAATATCATAAGAGCACCACCCTTCAATTTTCATTAGGTGCATAACATCCAAACTCCCACTCAAAACGTGGGCCTTTATCAATCCTAGTGTTTTACACCCTCATAATTGCTGATGAAGGCAACACAATCATGTTCAAGGTTAATCCATGGAATGGCATAGAATCATACCTGAGGCAATTATTTTTTTGAGAGACATCAAAGTCTGATTACAGATTAATAGTGCTTCTTGGGGAATGAATGGAAAAGGTATTTGACAAGTTTACTCACATTGACAGGAAAAACAAGAATGTGTTTTCTTCTATTTATTCATTTATTATCTTCCCCGAGAGTAGGGGTGGCAAAATCAACCCAAATCCATTTGCCCACCCAAACCCACCCACTTAAATGAGACCCAAACCCACCCAGTTAGTAATTGGGTTAAATGGGTATTAACCCAATCAAACCCAATTAACATTAATGTTTATTGGGTTTTAATTGGGTACCCAATTAGACCCAATTATGATCCAAGTATGATTTCTACAAATCACCCAACTCTAAAGTCGAAAATACCCCAAAACCACTAAAATTACCAAAATACCCCCTCAACCTAAAAAATGAACAAAATAACTCCAAAACCTAAAAATGACCAAAATACCCCTAAAACCAACAAAATGACCAAAATACTCCCCGAAACCCCAAAAATGACCAAAATACCCCTCAAAACCCAAAAAATGACCAAAATACCCCAAAAAACTTAAAAATTACCAAAATACCCCCAAAACATAAAAAATGACTAAAATACCCCTGAAACAAAAAAATGACCAAAATACCCCCAAAACCCCCCCAAAACCCAAAAAATTACCAAAATTACCAAAATACCCCCAAAACCTAAAAATTGACAAAAATACCTCCAAAACCTAAAAATGACCAAAATACCCCCAAAACCCAAAAAATGACCAAAATAACCCCGAAACCCAAAAAATGACCAAAATATCCTTGAAACCTAAAAATGGCCAAAGTACTTCCAAAACCCAAAAAATAACCAAAGTACTCCCGAAACCCAAAAAATGACCAAAATACCCCTAAAACCCAAAAAATGACCAAAATACCCCTGAAACCTAAAAATGACCAAAATACCCTCAAAATATGTTAATTATAACATATTTTGGTCATTTTTAGGTTTCGAGGGGTATTTTGGTCATTTTTTGGGTTTTGGAGGTATATTGTTAATTTTTAAGTTTCAGGGATACTTTGGTCATTATTTTGGGTTTTGAGGGTATTTTGGTCATTTTTGAAGATTTTAGAATACTTTGGTCATTTGCACTTTAGGAGCATTTTGGTAATTTTGATAAATGGGTAATTGGGTGGGTTGGGGTTTACCCATAATAATTGGGTTGGGTTGAATTTGGGTTAGAAGCAATTAGTTAAATGGGTTTTAATGGATAGATGAGTTTTATATACCCAACCCAATTTTGCCCACCCCAAACCCACCCAAACCCACCCATTTGACACTCCTACCCGAGAGAGAATTTTTCTCCGATGGAGGCCTGGAAATTAGCAGTCAATGTAATAAAAACCAGTCTTATATGCCATATGTAGTTGAATAGTATGGTTGAAATAGAAGATGAATATGGTTGATGAGAACGAGTGTCAATGCTACGGCTTTACAGTTCCACTTAATGGGAGAAAAAATATTTATTAAAAAAAAAAAAAAAAAAACTCCTTGATCTGCAAAACTTTACATTTCTTCTTCTTCTTCTTCCACCCTTCTTCACTTTTGCTAAATGCAAACCTCTACCTTCATAGCATCTAATAAATGTTGCCATACGATCAAAATGTCCACTTGATTAAATGCTACTGCCTAATTTACAAGTAATCAATATTTTGATATAAGTTGTAAACTGCTACAAAATTCTTTCACAAGTCCAGCTTGCTTGAGACGTCTTTGCTATGCAACTTCCATGTGGTTAGAGAACAACTATTGTGTCAGATTAGCAATCAACATGACTCTTCTAACATGTTCTTCCACAACTGACCCTAGGATCCTCTTCAGTAGTACACTCCAAGCAAATTACTAAACTCAACTGTTTCAAGATCACCGGAGCAATGGACATAGTGATGTCTAATGGACGCCAAAAGACATGATTCCTGGATTTTTTTCATCTCAAGTCCAACTGTTAGGTTCAAATTGAAACAGTTACTCTTCCAAGCTGTAAAATAATTTATCAGATGCATTAGCATAAGAGGTAATATTGCTAACGATACAAAAATGAATTCTTCCATGACTTTCAATGAAGAAGATAATGGAAGTATACTTACAGGTTAACAATATAGGAAGTAGAAGTTGAAACCCCAACCACTAACTATATTGGCTATTTGGGATCAATATGTAGATTACCTACCTTTTCTCTTGTGGCTCGCATCAGTTACAGAAGAAACAACCAAATTGGCTTCTAGTACTTCACAACTCCAGCACTCTGAGCCTTGCCCAAAGAAGATTCTATGCAACTGTCTAACAAATTAAAATTTCTTGCCACCGCAAAACCTGCAAACATGCCATCAACTGCTGCACTTACAATCCCACCAGCATACCCTGCCCCTTCACCAACTGGATATAATCCTTTCAACGATGTGCTCTCATAGGTGTCAGTGTTGCGGGGAATCTGGATGGGAGAGCTGGTCCTGGTCTGGGAGCCATAATATAAAAGTGGCAAAAAATGTAAGTGCAGAAGAGAAAAATGTGCCAACACCCTTGAGCAAGAAAACATTTGCTAAGGAATCCCAATGGTACAAAAAGGGAAAATATAGTATTATGAAACTAAATGGACTTACCTCCACTCCATGAAGAAGGGCCTCACTGGTGATGAATCCTGGCAACTGAAAGTTCCAAATTGTGAATTTAAAAAAAAAAAATATTTAGTTATAGTTCCACTAGTCAACCATAAAGGAAAAGGCAAGTGAAGAATACTAAGTGAAAGAAAATAAAGATTAAACCTCTTTGTCAAATGTTGAGATCGAGTGTTGCAAAGCCTCTGTTATAGGAATTGGGAATAGCTCATGGAGATTTGCTGCCTTCACTCCTAACCGATAACTTGATGGTGGCACAGATGTTACTGAAAAAAGAAGTAAAAAAAAGCTTAGATAAAGGCTTGAAAGTATAAAACAATTTGGATTAATGAAAGTACAAATCTACCTGATAACCTGTTTTCCATAAAATCAGTAACCGTCTGGACAGGCACCACAAAATTTCCCCCACCCATTATAGCTGCTTTGCGCTCAAATTCCATCTGAATGATGAGACATAGTAAAATGACAATTGAGCTAACGTGTGGTGGTATAGAGTTATTTTCTGAAGTTTATGTAAAATTATGCATGTTCTAACAAAAAAGATAATTCACTTGAGCATGGTGTAATTTAATGCATCTATGGAAAAACTACCCACAAAAATGGTTAGGCATGGATTGAAAAGATGTACTGTTAATCCAAAAGTTTGCTATTCCTATAAAATTTGGTGGGGGAAAAGAGAGTTATATTAGTGGTGCAGATATCACATACCGGTCACCAATCACAAGGTTGTATGATATAAAGCCTGTCATATCCCATTGAGCCTGAGTTCGATTAATTTATTAGACCCTGATTTGAATTTTTTTTGCATTTAATGTGATTGATTAATAGCATAATCATTTCCTGTAATTGATTAGGGATTGTTTTCTTTCCTTTTATAAAGTCATCCTAGAAGCCCTATTAGAAACAGGCCCCAATAATGTTGATGTCATATTGAATTTGATATATGAAAAATTGAGTGATATTTTCTCTAACTTGATGGTGATTCCAAGCAGCCTTACGTAGTGAAGCCCAGGGTTGTCATCCCCCCACAACCTCCCCCCCCCCCCCCCCCCCCTCTTCTTTTGTTTTTCTTACTCTTGCAACCCTGTGCTGCACCAACTAGAACTGACCAAAGAAAAGAAATATAAATAGGAAAGTAAAACACTAAAGTCAGGACTAAAAAGATGCCTGAAATTCAACCCCTGCAAGAGGTCCACGGCAACCTAGTGTTTCAAAATCCTTTGTAGAGACGGTCGCAACAAGTGCAGCATTTGCCCACTTAGATGCACGTTGAGAGAAGGACATGCCGTTGACACAGAGTTCTGATGGATTTGTGCTTGTGAGAACAACCTGCAGATATACATGAACTCATTTAGTGTAATTTATTACAGACACAATTACTACCACAATGATGACACTTTGCCTCTCCCTAAATCAACTTGCCTATAACTTAACCAAAGTAAAATTTTCTTCCTATGCAAGAGCAGTTGTAGAGCAGTTCTGAACTGCAGCTCACCTTACCAAATGCTTGAAAATCCCCTACGGGTACTACAAATAATTCAACTGACAGCAATGAAAATTAAAAAAAAAAAAAAAAAAAAAAAAAACATTTTCTCATTTAAGCCATTGAGGCAAATGGCCCACCAAAACTGAAGGCAACCATTAGGTGACTACATATCTTTGAGACTATGCATCAAAAGTGCATCAAGAAGCAGAAGCATTGCAAAAGGAATTAAAAGGAAGAACATACCTGCCCACCAGGACACATGCAGAACGAATAGCAATTGCGACCTGTTGCTCCTGAATTGGAGGATGGGCCCCCATCCTCTCTGTTAACATAATTGACCACCTTGTAATCTGCCACAGGTACTTTTCCACGTCCCTTATAAACCTCAGTGGCCAATGCAGAATACTACACATTTGTACAAATGAGTTTGTTTACATTTTTGCTCACAATAAAAATCAGATAGCCAAAAAAACAATTTATATGACATAATCAAGCAGTAGAAATCAACAAGTTAGGACTTGGACAAGCCCTTGAAGAAAAATTTAGTGATTATAAATCAAAGACAGGTTGAACCAACCTAGTCTACCAGCTATTAATGAAGAAAAGAAAGATTAAAAGGAAATAACTTAGCCTACCAATACCAAGATATCCAAGAATTAGATCATATGATTCATATATGCTAAAGTATGTTTTTAATGCTTCGGGTATTTTTTTTTTCTTTTTTAAAATTATTTAGAATAAAAAATTCTCTCTTTTGAAATTCTTTGAAGAAAGATTTGCACTAGAATTCGACTCTTTACCCTGTCCCATATATAACAAATACTTTTCAGTGTAATCACTCTGTGTACAACTCTACCCAATTTAAGTTCTGAGCTTCCTCAATTGTTTCTTTCAAATTACTGCTTCGATTTAATTTTTCTATAATTTGACTCTTCAGCCCATTTAGATGCCTATTTGCACTGAGGATCTCTGATGATGCTACAGAAGAGAGAGAGAGAGAAGCAGAAGAAGAAGAAGAAGACATTGGTGCAAGAGATCCATGGGATCGCGATTTCTAAAGGTGGAAATGAATAACTGTAATCCCAGAGTGGTGATGTCCCTATTATGGAAGATTACAGCAACTAATCTTCAATGCATATGCTAGAAGTTCCTTATTTATTTTATTTTCAATTAGTAAGTTACACAAACCCAATGGGTTTTAAGCCCAAGACCTTATCCTCCACTGTGCTCTTACAAAGGGAGGAGGCGTCATTTAAACTGGAGCTAATTGGCTAGTAGTTCATGGTTTGTTAAAATAGGAAAAAGCATGAAATCGTCTGTGGACTCGTGCTATTCTTCAATTCAATTGTATGAAAATAAACCCTCATCCTAAAGCCATGAAATTTTTACTGGTCGGTTAGCGCAAGTCAATAAGTTCAGGAACAAAAGTGCACTATTGTAGCAGATAAGCAGAATATATTAACTAAGTGACTTCTTATTTGAGAATGAGTTGAACCAGTAGTTGATCAATTTTCGGAAAAGAATAGGAGAATACAACCAACCTGTATTCTATTTATTAGCTCTTGAGGATGCTCAATCCGCAAACCAACCTGTACAGCCATGTTAGATGCAATAAAATTATGAAAATATCACAAGCTCAAGAATCAAACACAATAAAATATTATTTTGAAAATTAAATGGATGCCAAATTCAAACAATTATGAATTCAAATTTCAAAATACAAAATTTTAAAACAAAGGGAATGTAGCGTCTTCATTCTCAATTTAGCATCATGTTTCCAACACTGTGTGGTCAGCAACATAGTTGTCATACAATCTTATGCTACAAGAGCCATATCATGTTCACATCTATTAATGCTTCACCTGCACCAATTAAGAGAACAGGAAGGCTGATATGGCATATGTACGTGAAGACTTTGAGATCCTAAATATAGCACACCTACTCACTACTCATTTACAACAATCTTTACAAAATCATCCCATGCTTCACAATGGTACATATAATTCACCAAACTAGTACAATCTACAAAACCCATATATTCAGTTTTTATTTTATTTTATAATATTCAATAAATATTGTTGTCATGGTAATTAAATAAAACCATGGGAAGCACCATTGCACAGCCATGGTACCAACTAGGTTTAAAACAGGCCATGCTGAATATTGATATGTTAGTAGTATGCAGCTGGATTTCACAATACCCAACCCAGGCCTCAAATGTAGTGGACTACGACAGACCTCTTGGTGCGGACACCACATGATAGCACCTTTGTGGAGATTATCTTTATCATTTATGTTATCTTTATTTGGGTTTATCTTTAGTACTGGATTAGTATTTGAGATTGTTAGGATTATCGTATTAGTATTTGAGATTGTTTAGGAGTTTATCTTTATTATTATGATTCCTGGAAGCTGTATATAAAGCTCCAGATGGTTCCTTTTGTATTTTACAGATTATTATTATTATTATTGAGATTATTTGTAAAGATTGCATTGATTTGTTTGGTGGTGATTCCAAACACCTTAGGTGGGAAGCCTAGGGTTTTACGGTAGGATTGATCTAGGTGGGAAGCCTAGGTTGTCCTGCATTAACTTGGTATCAGAGCCAGTTCAGCGCTTCTTGGTTCGCTGGCGAGGACAGCCTGATTTTGACTGTACATGGATCACCAGAGAGGAGTTGCAGCAACTTGATCCCGCTCTTTTGGAGGCTTACTTGGATACACTTGCTACCACCTCATCTCTACCTCTTGTCATCCGCACATATGAGCGTCGACGGAGGCGCCATGCTGACCCAGTGAGCTTGTGGCTCGATGGAGCTTATTCTGATGTCACTTGATCCTTATGAGCTTTACTCGACGAGGTCGAGTTTCTCCCACCCCAGGGGAGTTGGTGTGGACACCACATGATAGCACCTCTGTGGAGATTATCATTTATGTTATCTTTATTTAAGTTTATCTTTAGTACTGGATTAGTATTTGAGATTGTTAGGATTATCGTATTAGTATTTGAGATTGTTTAGGAGTTTATCTTTATCATTATGATTCCTAGAAGCTGTATATAAAGCTCCAGATGGTTCCTTTTGTATTTTACAGACTATTATTATTATTTGTAGAGATTGCATTGATTTGTTTGGTGATGATTCCAAACACCTTAGGTGGGAAGCCTAGGGTTTTACGGTAGGATTGATCTAGGTAGGAAGCCTAGGTTGTCCTGCATCAACTTGATATCAGAGCCAGTTCAGCGCTTCTTGGTTCGCTGGCAAGGATGGTCTGATTCCGACTATACATGGATCACCAGAGAGGAGTTGCAGCAACTTGATCCCGCTCTTTTGGAGGCTTACTTGGATACACTTGCTACCAACTCATCTCTACCTCCTGTCATCCGCACATATGAGCGTCGACGGAGGCGCCATGCTGACCCAGTGAGCTTGTGGCTCGATGGAGCTTATTCTGATGTCACTTGATCCTTATGAGCTTTACTCGATGGGGTCGAGTTTCTCCCACCCCAGGGGAGTTGGTGGGGACACCACATGATAGCACCTCTGTGGAGATTATCTTTATCATTTATGTTATCTTTATTTGGGTTTATTTTTAGTACTGGATTAGTATTTGAGATTGTTAGGATTATCGTATTAGTATTTGAGATTGTTTAGGAGTTTATCTTTATCATTGTGATTCCTGGAAGCTGTATATAAAGCTCCAGATGATTCCTTTTGTATTTTACAGACTATTATTATTATTATTGAGATTATTTGTAGAGATTGCATTGATTTGTTTGGTGGTGATTTCAAACACCTTAGGTGGGAAGCCTAGGGTTTTACAGTAGGATTGATCTAGGTGGGAAGCCTAGGTTGTCCTGCATTACCTCTGTTCTACTTATATATACATACATATATATATATATATAATATAATGAGTAAAAATCCAGCCTCAAGGCTATATGTAGAACTTGCAATTATTATTATACAAGCATTTTTAATCTAAAATAATATAATGATCGAATTTATACTTGCAAAAAACAGCGAGCATTAATTTACAGCTGGCACTGAATTTGAACAGCCTAGATAACTATCCTCAACCTGCGCCTATGGGGTTGGGGTTGAGAACAGGTCCTTCAAATCATCAGGACAACACAACTTAACCTGTTCATCCCACAATGAACCAACCACAGCCGCACTATCATGTGAACCGCATCTAAAATGGTATGGCCATAATATGTATTCATTGGCCCCCACCACCACCATCACTCACAATATTTCCAACCATTCATCTATTGTTACACCATCATGACCAACTTCGTACTGTCAATTCATACATCCTAATAATCCAATTAAGACTATGAGTGTCATGAGCATATATTTTCTGTGCCTCTAACAGATATTGTATGTATTTAAGTGTGTTATCCCTACATATCCCGGTACTGCCACCCCTCAATAAATGCCAGTTGCAGTGCCAACCAACACCTTATCTATAGCTGCCAAAACTAATTTGGACACACATCAGATGAACATGCAGGATTGAGATTGCTACAAGAACATAATTATTCATAACATATCCAGAGAAGTGAGCTATATAAGGAAGACTCTTTTGGCTAACAAGATACTCATCCAAAGACATCACATCATGATCAAAACAGCATCCATTAATTTCTTTTCCTCTCCTAGGAAGTTGTATCACTCTAAAAAGAATTAATAAAAGAAGTTCCAGGAACAATTTCGCACAACCAACAATCAGAAGTTGAAATGTAAACAAAGTGGGAACGCATGTGAAATGTACAGAAGCAAACACTTACAAATGGGCAAACATGCATGACCCATGTGTAAATATTGAAATTACCATGTAATTATCCAGAAGCAGAAACTTACAGCAAAATCTTTTGGGATCAAGACCATATTATGAGAAAGAAGCATCTGGTATATATCACGTGCAGAATGCCCAACAGCCAGAACAACCCCATCATATCCCAACTTCTGGCTATTGAACTGTAATTTGTCTCTCAAATCAGAGACTCTAACCCCTACAACATGTCCATCCTCTACAAGCAGATCATCTACCCTTGTCCCAAACTTGATAGTGACCTATGCACATTAACAAAAAGATATAGTAAAATCTGATAATACGTGCTATTAATCCTGATTGGCAAAAATTTTCGTTTCTGATATGAAGAAGTTAGATATGTTACTCACACCCAGCCCTTGCAGATGTTGCCGAAAGTTGCGAAGCAATGGAATCAACCTATCCGTTCCCAAGTGAGGCTTGCCATCTATCAAGATATTTTTTGGAGCTCCAAAGTGAACTAAAGTTTTCATAACCTGAGACAAGAGAACTGAGTCAACTCATAGAAAAAACCATGAAAAACCTGCAGTTTCCTAGTGGCAGAACAAACTTTCAAAAGTGGAGATTAAAGATTGGTCCTCTAATATACTTGTCAATGTATTGATATTGTTAATTTTGAGACAATGATATATCAACTAAGAATATGAAGACCAAAAAATTAAAGAAATATTTATATCCACTTGTCCTAATATGTCAACCAAGGAAATGAAGACATCTACTTAACCAAATTGAACAACTATCTCGTTGGTATGACAACCAAAACCATTCTTTTTGGGGCAATATCACCTAACAATTTCGAACTCCAAGTCTCTCTTTCTTATTATTTTTCTAGTAGGTTCACCTGCATTTGTTTTTGGATAACGTGCGGAACCTTTCTAAAGAAAAGCCCTTTGAACTTGCCTCTAGCCAGTAAAACCTATGAGCAAGTCCATATTTGGCTGAGTTTTATTTTTTCTTAGTTAAAATTACTCAAAGATTTGATCACGTGA
This sequence comes from Castanopsis chinensis, assembly GCA_032878915.1. NCBI lineage: Eukaryota > Viridiplantae > Streptophyta > Magnoliopsida > Fagales > Fagaceae > Castanopsis > Castanopsis chinensis. The sequence goes on from JAVQMG010000121.1 coordinate 17,097,116, forward strand.
TTTGGAAAATTGGCATACGAGGTTCAAGGGTTAATTGCTTATGCAATGATTCTACATCGAAAATGGCCTTTTGTCATGTCCTGGAAGAAGAAAAGAGTTCGAAAAATTGATGTTACTCATTTTTTTTTATTAAAAAAAAAAAAAAAAAAAGAAATCCAACAATTGAAGTAAGTGTTTCAACAGAGCCTTAATCTGAGTTCATCTCTAAATTTATATGTTATGCTCAATCTTACTAAGCATAGTCACTGAATAAACCATGTTGGCAGCTGAAGTTTAGATTCTTATAAAAAAATAGGAAACATTTATTAATTGTCCACTTGCATGTCTTACTGAAAAAAATTCCAAAATGTTTATATCAATTCACAGATGAAAACATCTTCACAAATTGCAATTAGCAGGAGTGGTAGCTATGGCTCCAGCACAAAGTCAGAACAGGAAAATGATTATGTAGTACAAAGTTAAATCTAATTACAAGAAGGAAAATAAAAATCACAAGGATGTAGTTCTAACCGCCTGAACACTGCCACTATTTCTTCCAATTCTAGTTACTAGCTTTCCATCACTCCAGGTACCTGCACCACCCTGCCATGCATAAGTCCTTATATAAATGATTCAAAGTAAACAAATAATGAAAAATCATCAGCATGAAAGTTGGAATGACCAAGGAAAAAGAATAAGAATAATGAAACAAATACAAAAATGATCCATGTGAATGTATTTACAGTAACAAATTGCTAGTCTTGCACATGAATATAAAATTCAGATAACACAAGATATACCCCTTTGTAGAATTACAGTAACACACTATAAATTGTAGCCCAACATAAAATAAAAACTATGAAAAGTCAAGCTAACTACATCATATATCATAAACTTTGACCCTAGCTTCAGTACAAGTTCAGACTCCACAAAACCCAGGCTGCAAAGTTGGTTTCGAAAGATGAACAGCCCAGATACCTTCTTTTCAAATTATATGAGTAGCATCACTAAGGGCTAAATTTTAGTAACAAATGAAATTATGAAAATCAGGAGCAGATGACCTTATCTCTAGGTGACTAAAAAGAATACTATCATCACTTCTCACAAATTGATAAACAGAGGCTATTCACAAGCCATGTCCACTAAAGCAATGACTAGGGAATACATTAAAATTTTAGACCATAAAACAATCCCTCTTAAAGTGAGTTGTTTTTTTTAACATGTAGGGGGTCCCACTTTGGGGTTTTTGAGTATTTCAATAAAGTACCACTTGCCCCAAAAGCTGAAGCAATTAGGAAATTGTGAATTTAATCATTATTCTCATACTCTCCCCTTACATATAAGCCCATACTCCCCCATAATAAGTGGAGACCAACATGTGGGATTTTTAACTATTCAAGGAAAGCACAAGATAGAATTAGAGATGCTATACAACCTTAAGAAAAGCACTAAGTGAATCGAGATATAACCTCCCCAAAGCAAAAATTGCTTTCCAATTGTAGAATACGGCGAACTACCAAAGCACCAATGTCACGCCCCCTTTGTTCAACAGCTTGACCTCTTTCTATTAAGGTAACATCAGCACCAAGTTCTGCAAGAACAAGAGAAGCAAACAGGCCAGATGGTCCACTACCAACGACTGCTATTTTTGTCTTTTTGATTGTTGGGCACTTGTATGATTGTTCTGACCCAGAATAAATGTTATGTCCATTTTCTCTTGTCACTATATCTTTGGGGTTCTTTTTGGAATCATGTATTATACTAATCAAATCACCAGAAGCTCTTTCATTAGGCATATGTTCTATGAGCCCAAGTTTAGGCTCCAACCGAGAAATGAAATCCCAGGTACGAGGCTCGAGACTCAGGAGTTTACTGACATCCATGTCCACAGTATATACAAATTTTGGTTCCTTCAACATCTAGAAAACATCAGTAAAGTCGATTAATTTGATACGCACGTAATTGCAAGTCTGAATTATTTATCAATGTCCTCCTTTATAAATAGTGATGAATAACATATAACAAAGGAAACAAAATTAATAGGATACAAAGAAGGATAAATGACAAAAGATATCAAATCACCTAGTGCGTAAGAAAACTGCAGGCTTTGGCTGAATAAGTATAAATGTAAGTACACATCATATAGTAGTCATGCGAACTTAAAAACCCCATAAAAATTTCAGGACATGATTCCAGCGAAGCGGCATTAAAACACTACCAAAAGGCTGCAATAAGTACATGCATAATTTAAAAAAAAAAAAAAAAAAGTGGCGGAGGTTAAAGTAATAAAAACATATTTCAGAACAAACAATATCTGTTAGATATTAGGTGAGGCATTAGGTTAGTAGTGAACTTCATTTTTTATTTTTTATTGTGTTGGTGGAACATGATTATAACAATAGATTACTATAAAGTTTTAGCAAACCATTTTCTGTAATGGATTCTTTGTTGCAGGTGGTGTATCTAAATTATTGACAGGTCATTTGATATTATCTAAGAAGCCAAATCACTTAAATGATGTTTTTCACTCCTCTAATTAGAATATATTTATGAGCTTACCCCAAAATCATCTTGTTAGAATAAGTGATCAAAGGTTATTATAGTACCTGTCTTCAATGTTTTCATTGACTAAATCTCAAGTCATACTGTCATATATATATGCATTCATGCAATGAAAAACAGAAATCCTTAACTAATTGTTTCAAGTTTCATGGCAGCAATATAAGGAAAATTTTATTGTCCTGTATAGTAACCTGCCCAAAGATTTATTATATGTTGCGCCTTCACATATTTACATCTAGAGTGATGACTGCAGGGAACAAAAGACTAAGGGATATCCATGAATCATCCCAAATGAATATAGTCTACATGGTTAAATCTATTAGTTTGAGCAATGACATAGAATCATCAAGGTCTGCTCAATAAACTTTGAATATATATATATATGAGTCCTGTTAGCGGGTGCTCGGGCAATTGTTAACAAACCATTTTATGAAAATTTTGACACCACTATCATGGGAAATATAAAAAGCCGTCAAAAAAATTAATTGCTCTTTTTCTTTTTCCATAAAAAAGTCTCTAAAAATAATTTCCTAAACCAATGCTCTTAGGACATCTATTAATTTTTCCCTATATATGCAAAGTCTGTTGAACCATGTCCATGCAACTAGTTTTCTACTAAACTTATTGTTCTTTCAATATATTCATTAAATTAAATAAGGATACTAGAATACAAAGAATAAGGCAAAAACCTTTTGAAGTTAACAACAGTAATTTTAATCCAACTTCTTTCTTTAATTGTACATATAATTCTCTCGTTGAACAGACCTTCCTTGCATCAAAAGATTTCCGAACAACGGAGAAAGCATCCTGTGGCAGCATAGAAGCAACCTGGCACAATTAAGAAAAGAATGCTGATGAAATGCCTCACCATAAAAAGTTCTACCATCCATTACTCAAATAAAAAAATGTATATTGGAAAGACTAGTTACTGAGAAAATGTGGGAACTATAACGATATGCAAAACTTAGATTTCCAAATTTTCATCATTTGAAATCCAAGAAAACTAGAATTTCCTCCCACCTTAATGTATAATCATGAAACTCCCATAACTTCCTTTCCTCTTTCTTTGTTCACTCATCAGCTCATCTCAAAAACTATAAAAGGGTGTGCCTAATGCACAAAACTTGCACTTTTACGGGTTTTAGGAGAGGTGATTGATAGGCAGACTTACCCTGAACTTCCTTTTTTGGACATACTGATTCCGGGTCACAAAAAAGAAATAAAGAAAAAGAAAAAGAAAACTGCAATACCTTTTTTATATTAATAAGTTATACACACTTGGTGTGTCTTGCACCCACAACCTCACTGTCTACCTTGCTCTTGCAAGGTGAGGAGATGCCATTTGACCTAGAGCCTATTGACTAGAAAAATATAATACTTACATATGAGAAACACAATCAACTATAACACACATTTGGGCAACGCTAATTTCAAAGATTATCAATTAATCCTTTTTGGCAGCCAATAAAATTAACCACAAGCAAAAAGGTCAAAATTATATATAATGAGTACAGCTCAAAATTTTCCTTTCTTCTTTCTTTCATATTATAAATTTTCTCAACAACCAAACAGAAATTATATTTGCTTATAGAACCGGTCCTAATAATTATCGTAATTGAGGTCAGTCTTTCATTTTCTATAATCCAACACAACAAAATCCCCAATTCTCAAAAATCTTTCCTTTCCTCAACTTTCTCAGCATTCAAACAGACCAATTAGCAAACAAGTGGCAGAAAACATTAATTAATCCCGTTTGGCTTCCGAGAATATGACCCACAAGCAAAAAGGTCAGAATTATATACTAATATTATGAGCCTAAAAAGCAGAGTATAGGTCAAAATATTCCTTTTTTTTTTTCATAGCTTTAACTTTCTCCACAACCAATCGGAAAATTACATATTACTTTTCAAAACCGGACCTAATAATTATCATAATTGAGGACAGCCTTTCATTTCCCATACTCCAACCCACCAAAAGCCCCCAATTGTCAAACTTTTTTATTTTCCTGTCTTCTTTCTTCCATATCACAAACTTTCTCGACAACCAAACAGAAAACTATATATTACTCATAGAACCGGCCCTAATAATTCTTATAATTGAGGTCACTCATTTATTTCCCATACTCCACCAACCCACCAAAACCCCCCAATTCTCAAACATTGTTTTTTTTTTATTATTTTCCTACACTTTCTCAGCATCCAAACAGAAAAATTACCGGGAATTCGAGAACTTTGGCAATCTCTTGGAGCAAACCCGGGGATAAGCCGAGAAAGTCCTTGCCGGGGTCACTGTGAACCGGAACTCCGAGCTTGGAGAGCCTCCAAACGCCTTCGAATTTGTTGTCGACCGGAGTTAGGGTTAGGGTTTGCTTTTGCTTTTGTTTCAGCTTCTTCTTCTCCGATGGGTAGCGTTGCTTACCGGTTCTCTTGGCGCAGAGGATTCGGGGTGTTTGGGAACGGGGATAAGGGAGCCTTGGGATTGGATAGGGGAGTCCACGGTTAAGGTTTGGAGGGTGGTGGAGAGTTTGGAGATGGAGAGGAACGACGTTGGAAGGAAGAAGAGACATTGAAGAATTGGAGTGAATGAGAGTGATGAGTGAGAGCAGTTCGTTCTACTCTGGATTTGGGATAAGGTAAACTCTGTAGTCTATACGCATAAAAAATGAATAAAACGAGAGAAAGAAACGTCATGTCGTCATGTAAACATTACGATCGCACAATTGCAATGGTAAAAAAAGTTTAAAAAAGTCAAAAAAATAAAAAAATTAAGAGAAACCCTTCAAGTTTTTCTCGTACCGTTAAATTTTGTGTTTCTTGTATTCTTAATATGCAAATCAAAATTCATTCAATTCGGATATTAGTTACCGTTAAATCAATAAATTTATTTTTTATACACAATTTTAGATTATAAAAATTTGAAATTTTAACATTTATTTAATGAGATAGCAATTAATTTTTTATTTTCTTGATATTTTGTAAGTATGAAGGATATAATAAGAACATGCAATCGAACGATTAGATTTTCAAAATTCATACTCAATATAAAAATATAAAAAGAGTTTGAAAGGTAGAAACTTTGTTCAAAAACTAGGGGGATATTCAAAAATCATGATGACATGATTTTTTTAACTTTTTATATTTTAAGGGTAATGACATGTTGATATATAAAATTTACAACTAAAATACAAATCTCACCCTATGTGTTTCATTAGAATTCATTTATATTTTTTAAGTTTCTTTTTTTGAGAAACCAGACTGTTTTTTAAGTTTCAAGTTTATTCCATTACGTTATCTGCATCAAATTTTGTTAGATATTGCTATTAATTGTCCAATTTTTTTTTTCCAAATGTTTTAAATTAAAAAAGAAATTCCAATTAATGATTGACAAAATTTGACAGAATGACATTAATTGACTAAACTTGAAATTTAGAGAACTGAAATAAATTTTGGTAAAACTTAGAGGATAAATTTTGTATTTTAGCCAAAATTTAATTATTTAAATATTCAGATATAAAATAGGGTAAAATACAAATTACACCTAGGTTAGTGATTACCATTTTGGTCCCTTAAGTTTTCTTTTTGCTATTTGTCTTTAAAATTTGTGTTTTTGTCAATGTTAGTTCTTCTGTCTAGAAACTCGGTTAATTATTATAAAAAAAATTCACATTATTTTAAACAAATCATATAATTATTAAATACATCATGTGATTAATAATATATATGGATACTTGGTTTAATCAATATGTATCGTGCATTACGTAATTTTATTTAATGAAGTTTACAGCTTCCTATCCAATATATATATATATATATATATATATGTATGTATGCAGTTGGTTAGAGGAATTATCATAGAATTCCTTTGAATCCTTCTTTAGCATCTTTAATAGAAACATAAACTTACAGAGTTATTTTTATTTAACAAATAGAATTGCATGTAAGGATATATGTCAATTGAGTTTGAATTTGATTCAAAGTTTAGACAAAAACACGCCATGAAAAAGCTTGAAAATGTTGTTTAGACCCCTAAGTCTGCTTACTACCAATTTTATTAATTTTGCAATTAATATGTTTGGATAATTAATTAACCTATTTCAAGAGCAATATAGATAAAGTAAATAAGCAACATTCACAAGACAACTCACACATATCAAGACAAAGATTTGTGCATTAAGTGACCCAATCAGGAAGAACACTAATGCCAAGGCCAGACTTATCAAATCCATTATGGAAATTATTACGATATAGACTCACTTACAAGATGTCCCGTACATAACTAAGAAGAGACACTAATTACACTATACTCGAGCTCCTTGCTAACGCGTGCAACTTCTAACTCCAACCTTGGGTCTTCACATCTATTTGATGGCGCAAGTTGATATGTCGACCACCAATCTAATCTCTTAGTTATTTCAAGGTTTCTTGAAGATTTAACTTTATCTCTATGGTTTCAAATCAGCACTTCAACACACAGTAGGTTATCTTTATGTTTGGGTGGTGAAATTCCTCTCAAGAATATAGCAATAAAAGAAATGGCTCTTTGTGGCTTTGGCAAGGTTTTCTCAAGAAATTCTTTTGCCGACTTTCTCCACTCAATATTAGGGTTAAGTTTCGATCTTAAATGGTGTAGGGTTGGAGGGATTAAATGTTACAAAAGGCAAGTGAAAGCCTAAAAGTATATTTGTTTGAAGGGATTTTAGGAAGGATGGAAAATTTGAGAGAGAAAAGTGGACAAAGACGCCGACGCCGGTGCGCCACGCGAGCCCTCCTCAGCTGTCGCCCGTCGCCGCCGCTGGTTGCTTGAGGCTTGATTTTATTGTTACTTAACTTAACTAATCTGTGAAGAGCCTGTGGAGTGTTTGTGAATCTGTGATTACTGATAATGAAATTTTAGTACAAGCTTCAGACAAAAAAAAATAAATAAATAAAGTAAAGTTTTTGATAGTAGCAGTGGGTGTTTGGTTGAGAGGGAGAGAGGAAAAAAAATGTGGTGAGGCCTAAGTGTTTTCTCTTCAGGCTCACCAAAATATTTTCTCCTCAAAATGGGTAGAAAATTGAGGAGAAGAGTCTGGTTTGCTTGATTGACGAAAATGTCGCTCAATTGCCTTTTTTTTTTTTTTTTTTAATTTTTATTTAAGCTTTTGTTTTCCCGAGCAACATTGGCTCTTCCTTTCTTTTATTTTCTTTTACTTTTCTATACATTGTCTCTTCCTTTTTTTTCCTTTTTTCTTTTGATTTCCTGGGGTCGTGGGCATGACAATGCTTTGTTTTTTGTTTTTTCCATTTCTCAACTTTTCCACTTCTAACTAAACAAAAAAGAAGGAAATTAAAATATTTTTTAACCTCCCACATTTTCATCTCTGACCATTTTCTATTCTCTCACTTTTTTACCCATCTAACCAAATGGACCCTAAGTCAGTGACTTTCAATAAATTAACCGAGCGTTGCACAAATGTTAGGCGTTGAATTTTTTAACCAATAGCTTTTCAAATATACTTGATTTCACTCTACCAATCTTGAGTTCTTTGGATTGAAACTCCAAATTTGCACAATGAACAAAACTTTTTTTTGAATTCAGCCTCACTTAAACTAAAGAATAACAAATGACAAATGAACTTGAATAACAATTACAAAGAAAATTTTGTCATGGAAGTTAACCAATGCTAAAAAATCCTAACAAATCTTACCATCATACAAGATGAAATATTTGGTAGATGATAATCTACAATCATTATGTGATCATTGTGATGTGTTCATCTCTTCCTTTCCTAGCTACATAAGATGTTCATGGCAATTATTGGCAAAGCACTGCTCTTCGTTCACCGTCACCTTCCCAGGGACGGAGTCAGGACTTGGAATTTGGGGAGGTGACTTTGCTGCTAGCTGCGTGTAGCACTTTGTCTTTTGGCTTTGCTGCTTAACTGCTAAGGGTTTTATTTATTTATTTATTTTTGTGTGTTTTTTTATGTATGCCTTGCTTCTAGGTAAACATAAAATTATTTCATTTAAAATTTTTTAAAGGATCAGGCTGTTTGTTTTGGATAAAATTAGTTGATTAAGCTTAATCGTTTTTAGCTTTACTATTGGTAATTTTGTTGTTGGACTAATTTTTTTGAGCTTGTATATTTTGTTTTAGATTTTATATCAAGTTTTTATTTATTTATTTTTTTTATGGCTTTTAAAAGGAGGAAAATGCAAAGGCTACAAACTTTTTTTGCAAATTACTAATGTGATGAATAGTTATTGGTAAGTTAAAAAATGATGTAAATGGTGTAATTAGATACGAATCAATAAGAATTTACTACCTTAGTAGTTTGTAAAAATATTGTAAAAAATTTTGACTATGACATTACTTGTAAAAAAATAAAAAATGTTGTAGAAAATTTTGTAACTATGACATTACTTGTAAAAGAATCAATAATATTATTAAGGGGGACAAAATGTAATTTTATATAACAAAATTGCTAAAATTAATACTAATATTAAAAAAAAAAAAAAAAGATTGCCCCCTTGTCCAACTCTGCCTCCGTACCTGCACCTTCCTACCATTTCTGTCTTTCGGGGTAGGTGGGTCAATGGCTACTGGTTCAAAGTCATTCTTCAAATGAAAATATCGACTCCACAAGATAGTATTGTTTGCCGGCAGACCGCTCTCTCTCTCGATGTGAGTCTTTTGTTAGGGGAGAAGTACTACGTCAATATCCCTTTTCAAAAAATCTGGTACTACAAAAGGCCAATAGTTAACGTGAAAGTAATAAATAATCAATTACGTAATAGAATTTGTGAGTGTTTTTTTGGTTGTGGGAAAACTTAATACATTTCAAACTTCACCTGCCTCATTTTTTCTCGGAATTTCTTGTCAACTATTCCTTCCACGTAACGTTCCCTATTGATACTTTAAAAATCAATGCTTTGAACTGTTTGTTTTATGAACTGAAGTCAACCAAAACAGATAAACTCTCCCAAAAACGAATAGATTGAGTTACTTCTGGTGTTTCTAAAAGCAAAATTCCACCTTTACAGAGAAATTATAGAAAAACCTCTAGTTTATTTTTAGATGAATTTCTTTTTCAGTTTATTTGGTTTATATATAGAGTCTTACTCTTTTTACATACAATTATTTTTATTCCACATATTTTTAAACAAGAAAAAAAGAAAGAAAAAATCTAAATACACTTGGAGTAATCTTATTTTATCAGATAGTGTATCATTTCTGCACTTTGGACTAGTAAGTTAAATACCCTGTTTAGTAGTCGTACAAAATATCTTCTCTACACTATTTCTAAAAAATATCTTCTCTACACTTGGCTTGTCAATTATCTTTGTATTTGTGACATAATAAAAGAATCATGACAGAAATTTTTTTCTCCACTAAGATTTCACATATTAGTCTTTGACTTCAGTTTCCCAACTTAGATTTCATATAAATCCCAACTCTTTCAGCCAAGCACAATGCATGTTGATCTATTCTCAACAATTTTATGTCCATTTTTCTAATGAATATTCTATGTCCAACTTCAATGTCTTTCTCTTACTCAATCTTTGTTCTTCTTATCTTCTTACGTTTCTTTGTAAATCCTTCTCTTTCTGACCCAAGAATTACACATACTACTTGCATATGCAGCAACAGAACTGCCTCAATTCCTGAGCGCGAAAGCTTCATAGCAAACTTCGTGGCAACCATGCTTACAGCTACCCGTCTAGTTGCCACACAAAGATATGCAGCAGTGGTGAATGGGACAGGTAATACCGCAGTTTATACGTTTGGTGAGTGCATGAAAGATCTCTCTCAAACAGACTGCAATCTCTGCTTTGCACGGTGCAAGAATTTGGTCCAAATGTGCAGTCCATTTTGGAGAGGCAGTCGTGGTGGCAGGCTTTTCTTGGACGGGTGTTATGTTAGGTACGATGATTACTCTTTCTTCAATGAGACTTTGGACGTGCAAGACACAACCGTGTGTGAGACACAAGATTTTGTGGGGAACCATACTGTTTTTGCCGCTAATGTAAAAGAGTTGGTGAGGAATTTGAGTGTGGAAGCACCTAAGAATGAAAATTTCTTCGTGGGGTTCGTGAATAATGGAAATATTACAGTTTATGGGTTGGCTCAGTGTTGGGAATCAGTAAGTGGGAGTGCTTGTGAGAAGTGCTTAGCCAAGGCTGTCTCTAACATTGGTTCATGTAATCCAAAGGAAGAAGGGAGGGTCTTGAATGCTGGTTGTTACATGAGGTATTCCACTCAAAAGTTTTATTATAATTCGAGTGATCTGGTTGGAGGACATAATCATGGTGAGTTTTGTTTCTTTTTTCTTACTTCAATCGATTCTGTTTGGATTTGTTGTTTCTTTTTTTAGGTCATCAAAGCAATTAGTCTTACTTTTTTCTTATTAGGTTCATCAATGATTTGTGTTGGAACTGTGTTTGAACTCTAGAGTTGAGAGTTTGGTCTTCAATCTCTATCTAGAATTCTCCATGAACATAAACCAAATTGGTAACTGCATGAGCACTTTGTTATTAATATGATAGAAAACCCCTTCAAACGTAAGAAAAATTCTACTAATGACCCCACAATCAATTTTTATAATTATCCTGTCACAGAAATTAGAATTCTTTTTGCTTACTAATATACATTTAAAAAGTGCTTTAATTTCATTTCTCATTAATATTGTTTACAAAGTAATATGGTTAATCTTTGTTAGGAAACCTCTCTGCAATTACTTTGGCTGTGACGACTTCGGCTTTGGCTCTCGTGTTGATTATCACAACTGTTGTTTTTATTGCGAGGAAGAATGTATTGAGGAAGAGGAAAGGTACATATGTTTTATATTTTTAGATTTTGAACGACTATTTGTGATTCACTTTTAATCTTAATTGGTTGTTCGGTTAATCAGCCTTATGAAATGGAGCTTACTGGTTTACATTTCCCACTCCCTTTGCAACCATATTCACTCATTCAAAAGGAAAAAGATTGTCTTAATTATTGAGTTAATATATAGCCTATTTTTCTGGCATTTGTTTCAGGGAGAAAGCAATTAGGAGGTCTGTTGTCCAGCTTATACAAGTCCAAACTCAATTTTTCATATGAAAGTCTAGAAAAGGCGACAAATTACTTCCACAATTCCAATAAGCTAGGACAAGGAGGTTCTGGTTCAGTTTACAAAGTAACTTCAAGTTTCATTTTCTACCGTTTTTGAAGGAATAAGAATTTTGTACTTAAAATTAACTAGGTAGATTTCTGTGTGTTATTCAGGGAATTTTACCAGATGGAAAGGTTGTCGCTATTAAGAGGCTCTTCTTCAAAAATCCACAATGGGTGGATGATTTCTTTAATGAAGTCAATTTGATCAGTGGCATCAATCATAAAAATCTAGTGAAGCAGTTAGGATGCAGCATTACAGGTCCTGAAAGCCTTCTTGTTTATGAATATGTGCCAAATCAAAGCCTTCATGATCACTTTTCTGGTATTAATCTAATCTTAAACTCCTATTCATGTAAGAATATTGCTCTTTCTTATTCAGTTCATTTTCTTGCCCTCCTTTTGATTTGACTTTTGAGTCAGTTAAAGAGAATCTTCGGCTGCTAAGGTGGGATGTAAGGTTTAAGATCATATTGGGAACAGCTGAGGGCTTGGCTTATCTTCATGAGGAATCAAATTTGAGAATTATCCATAGGGACATAAAATTAAGCAATATTCTGCTTGATGGGGATTTCGAGCCAAAGATTGCAGATTTTGGACTTGCTAGATTATTTCCAGGAGACAAGACTCACATGAGCACTGAGATTGCTGGCACACTGTAAGTGCCTAGACCTATTTTCTTCCCATCTTGCACTTATTTCAGTTTTGGCATTGTGTAGGAATGTGTAAATTGGCATCACTAATTCACTATTACTAGGAGCATATGCCTTGTCGTCTACTTTAAATCTTTGTTATGCATTGGTATATACCATTCACCTTGGGAACAAAAAGAGTGTAGTACGCTTTCTTCTTTTCTGTCATAGATTGGCAATTTCCTCACTGCTATGCACTATTGAAGCTATTATCCCTAATTACATATCCATTTCTCAATGTACATCTTTAGAGGTTACCTGGCTCCAGAGTATATAGTTCATGGCAAGTTAACTGAGAAGGCAGATGTTTATAGTTTTGGAATTCTTGTCCTTGAAGTTGTATGTGGGAGGAGGAATAATTCATTCTCTCAAAATTCTCATTCTATCCTACAAATGGTAAATCTTTTTACCTGTCATACCACCAATTCATGTTTCAGAGAAATAATTTTCTTTTTTCAAGAATCAAGACTGAAATCATTAACAAAAATTTTGTATTTCTTTATAAGGTCTGGAATCTTTATGGAACGGGTAAGCTATGTGAAGCTGTTGATCCGGTCTTAGGTGCTAATTTTGAAGAAGTGGAGGCTTCCCGATTACTTCAAATAGGGCTGCTTTGTGCACAAGCATCGGCAGAGCTAAGGCCATCAATGTCAGTAGTCGTGAAAATGCTAACTGATAATCATGAAATTCCTCAACCAACGCCTCCACCGTTTATTAATTCTAGCATTGGAGAAAGTGGCTAATTTGTTTGACACAACATGATAGAAGATATTTGATAGAGCCTAGAAGAACATGTTACTTAAAAAACAACCTTACTTTATGCTCTTTCATAGGAACCCCATGTCACCAGGTGTGGCTGTTGCCAACTCCAAACCAACGGCTTTTCAGAACTTCATTCTGTTGTGTTTCCTTCTTGAATTAGAGCAGAGGATGCTTTGCTCTAAAGATGACATTATCCTAACCTTATATGGTTTAGGTGATTAGGTCCGTTGCTTCTGTTTGTAATAGTCCTTGGTGATCCTAGTGAATATCTTTCGATACAAAGTGATTTAAATGCTATAAATAATGTTTTAGAATTAGATTGTTGTCTTTTTCCTAGATATTTTAACAAGACCTATATATATTGTTTCACATTTTTTGTTCAACACTCCATACATACAATGTCCACAAGTTTACACTCTTTTTTTTCCGAGAATCATTGAATTCAGTATGACTATATTCAAAATTGGATCAGCAAAAAAAGAAAAAGAAAAAGGAAATAGAAGCAATTTAGAAGTTTTTTCTCCACAATCGAGGCTAGGGTTGATATCATAGGATTTCATATGCACTCTCTGCTTAACTATAAAGCTACAAAGAAGAGCCCACGAGCAAAATAGGTAGGAACTGCGGTGGTTTGGTTTGGTTGGGATGGAATGGATTGCTTTAGGTCTCTATATTTTGGGCTATAATTTTCGGGCTCTACAATAAATTCAACAAATAAACTTTTATTATCCTAAAAGCTAAGAATTGAGAATTGTTTAATTCCAAAGAAAATCAATCCATAAGAAAGGATTTTTTATTTTTTGTTTATTTTTTTTATACATCGATAGTTGAGGGTGGAAAATCTAAACTTTGAAAAATGCATACATTGAAAATATCAAGATGTGTAAACTAATTGAACTACAAAACTCTTAACAAGAAAAATTAAACAATGATATTTTTTAATTTGAAGTGTTATTTAAACCAAAAATTTAATCAAAATAAAACATAATTTGTGATTTTTTTTTAATTATTAAAATCCTAACTTTCTTTTACGGTTTTACCAAAATCCCTAACAAAACATTAATCGTTTCATATCAAAATCATAATCACAAAGAACGTGCAAATCAAGAACCAAAAACAATGATGAGAAAGGCAAAGGAGAAGGGTTTGTGTGATGTTATTGTTTGGAAAAATTATCTTATGAGGCGGTTTTGTAAAAATATCTTGCACAACACGAGTCCCACACATGTGAGTTACACAAATACCTTCTCAAGTGGGGGTGGTTGTGAAAGGAGGTGTGTTGGTTGGATGAGCTAGGATGTGCCACTGTGGAATGGGCTGCAAAAGGGAGTGTGTGCAGACAAACACTTCAAATCCACATTTTTATTCATTTATATTAAGTTTAATACATTACCCGTAATACAGTAGCCCAATATATTAACACAAATAGCATATTTACAACCCCTAATCAACACAAGGGAAAGAAAGAGAGGAGAAAGGTGGCAAGGTTGTCCCCTAGGCTCCTAGTCTGCCCAATTCTTAAGAATTTCTTTGGGCTTTAAATGTCTAGAGTGTTTGACATGATTTCAAGTAAAACACAATGTAATCTAATGAGAATTTGTCACAAAAACACAATTAATAAAAAGTTATCAAGGGATGCAAATTGACAAGATGTACACCAAATTTAATCGAGAAATGTTAGGGATACTAGGATACTATAAATTTGATAAAATGATGTGTTACTAATTATTTTTATAAAATAATTAATTCAAATGTTCATTTATTAGGAAGTCGAAGTCCACTATTAATAATAATCATTGTCACATGAGTCATAAATTTTTTGTAGAAAAATTTGTAGTAACTTTTGTATTTTCCAATATAAATTAGAGGAAAATGCAAAAGGTATAACATCAAAGGAATGGAACACAACACAAGATACAAAAGATATGGATGAAAGGGGTGAGAGCAACATGGGAGGTGTAAGAAGGGGTGAGAGCGACATGGGAGGTGTAAGAAGATAATGGGGGTGAGAGCAACATGGGAGGTGTAAAAGGATAATGGGACAACAAGATGAAAGGGGTGAGAGCGACATGGATGAAAGGGTTGAGAGCGATGCAAAAGGTACTAAAAATTTTGCGACATAACCTTTACAATGAATCATTGATGTGGCAATGAATATAATTGATGGACACCAACAATATAATAAATGAATGCCTTAATTATTATTATTATTATTTTGGTGATTGGTGATATATTGATTACAAGTTATAGAGTAAAGATTGTTATATCCCTACCACCGCATACCCTTAGTACAATGGTCACTCCACAAGTATAAATGCTTGTGGAGTGAGGGGGGCAAGAGCTAGGATTCAAATATCTAAGAGAGAGTTTCATACACATATACATTGACACCTAATTCAAATCTATCCATATCCATTAACACATCAAGAGTTTTGTAACTCGTTACACTATCAGCAACAAATATTTTTTTCCCTTAGGCACAAGCAAAAAATTTTGTCCCACAAGTTTTTCAAATGTACTTGATTTGGCTTGACCAATCTCTAGTTCTCTCAACCAAAATTCCTAGATTTGTACAATGAACAACTTTCTTTTGACTTCAACCTCACTTCCACCAAATAATTTTACAAATTAAAGCTTACACAAGATGAAATATTTGGAAAATGATGTTGGTTATTGTTGAGGGGAAAATTTTGATGTTCCCAAATAGAATATGGATAGCCAAGCCGAAACTTGACAATGGGCCCTTGAAATAGAGCCCAAAGACTTTCGGTTTTATGAAAGTCCGCCCAAGCAAGAGATAAAAGCTGCACCCTAACAAGAAAACAACAATAAAACCCAATAAACACGTTACTATTGTTAGTTTGTTATATTATTAGTTTTTTTTATAACGTCATAGTTCAAATCAGTTCTCTAGCAGTAAAGGTGAAATTATACTTAAAAGTCTAGAAGTTAATGATTAAATAAATTTATGAAGGTATTCAGTCCTGGGGGTCCTTGTGTGTCTCGGTTAGGGGAATTTATAGTACTTTCAGCCATTATTACATCAATGTGAGGGAAAAATTCAATTGTTACGAATACATTATATCCTTCATCATAATAATAATAAAAAAGGATTAAAGGCTCCATTGTTACAAATAAAAGAGGAAAAATACGATGGAATGAAGGGAGAAAAAGATCCTTAGCTCAGTGCAGCAAGCTTTAAACTAAGACTTTGGTGAATGTATACTAATAAAGCATGAATGAGGTAAATGTGGGCTATTTTGAGTGAGTGAGGTGGGATTAACACCAAGATCAAGGCTTTTTGTGAGTGGTCTATTTATGACTAGTTAAGAGACATTTTATGGGTTGTGTTTGTGTGAAAAGGGGAAGAGAACATCTGAGATTAGATGAGTGTGGGCTGAGGATGATGACTGGTGAGCTTGAGGGAAGCTAAACCAAGAGCAAAGTAGTAAACAAACCAAGAGTTTCAGAGAGGGTAGCTGTCCTCTGGTTAGTTATGGGACGTTTATGGAGTAGGAAGGTGTAAGCAAGGTGGTGAATGTTGGTGTTATGATGACTATAGGCTGAGAAAGGTTGTGAGTGAGCTCTAGAGAGCTTGGGGAAGCTTATAGGAAGCTTAATAGGGACTGAATTTCTGCAGAATGTAGTTAATGACATAAATCTTTAGAGAGGCCTCCCCCCTCCCCCCTGTGGGCTGAGGTGTGTATGTTTTTATAATGGAGCTTTAGGTAAACATTAATTAACAAGAGTCCAAAAAAATATAGGGTTAATCTGAGGTGGAAAACCAAGGTTAATCTTCCTAGAATTTTTGGTCAGAAGTAGATGGTTTACTTTAGGGGCTGCCTTGCTTCTTTGGGTAATGATGGGATTTTAGAGTGCTTTGCTTTTAATGCCATGGTTTCTAGGGTTGAGTTGAATCAATATGATTATGGAATCGTAACGCTGCAACTAAGATTTGGTCCCTAAGAAGTATGATTCAACACTCCAAGTCAGGTGTCAAATTCTTAGTTCACTTTAGGGGGTTCAGCTGAAGATTCATTTATGCCCTCCAAACCACATGTTCGCAATTTTTCCCCTTTAGGATTCATAGGCTTGGCACATGAATCACGTCTTGAACGTTTTTAACACTTGTAGCGTCAATTTGTTGAAGTTTGGATAATTTGGTTTTAGCTCCCCTTTCGTTGGAGGTGCAATCTTGAGGAAGATGATGGAGTCTCATCATCCTTTAGACTTCAGCTGATATGACAGCCCTTGGACACTATTCATGTCAAGTAAAGGGTGGTAGAAAACTGATGGGACAACCCCTAGTTCATCCTCAAAGGCTTGGTTTTCTTGTAGGGGCCTCTAGTTGTTTCTTTGGTTAGGGATGAACAAGGACTGGTTGCCCACTTTCAAGCCTCTTGCTGGGACCTTTTTGGGCTGGAACTTTGCTCCATTTTAGCACCTTTAGTTGGGCAACATGGCCCTTTCTTTGCTTGGGCTTATTCCCTACTCCATGAGATTCTTGAACCTACAAAATGGGCATTAAAGACATGCTTTGCCATGGGTTTTTTACTCCTCATGGGTTTTAGTTGTTAGTAGAAATAAAATGAATTCATGAGCTTTAATAAATATTTATGATACATTTTGGGTATTAATTCCTATGAGCTTTAAATAACAACTTGTTTAGTTTCTCATAATTTTTACTATGGATTACTTTGTAAATGCTATTTTCTTTGGGGCTTTTTAAATAATGACCTCCAATATTTTTCTTGAGAATAATATTTACCATGAGTTATAAATAAGTATGGTAACAACCACTATAATGGAATCATGTGATGTTCTCATGAGTTTCTTTATAGATAATCATAATGGACATATAGAATGAATAATTACCATGAGTTTTGGTAATAAATATTATAAATGTTGTGATGTAAGATAGATAGTGAACATGAGTTTATAACATGAAATAAATAAATGTCATGGGTCTAATAATAACTTTCCATTGGCTTTTATAAGATGATTGCCATGGGTTTTGAGAATAGATAATTCATAAATTCCATAAGCTTGTAATATTATAGTAATAAGTTTAAGAATCTAAAGTATTGCTCATTATTAGACTTTTAAGTAGAATAATTATGATATAGTATTTTGCCAAGTATTAATAACCTTTAGCTTTTGATAGAATAGTGTCAAGTAGTTACGTGGGCTTTTAATAGTGCCAATGAGAATTGGGCTTTGATATTACCATGAGTTTAAATCATGAGCTTTGATCATGGATTTGAATTCCATTGATAAAATTGTTTTGCCATGGAGTTGAATCATGGGCTTTTCGAATATTGCCTAACATAAGTATTTTTGGACTTTAAATAGAATATGATGTGCGTATTAGGTTCATAGGGCCGGTTTTGGGCTTAGCTAAATAATAATAATAAAATTGAATAAAATATGAGTTTTTGGCTTTTTGTAATAGTTTATATCAAGACCCAATTTAGATAATGAGATATGAAATATTTGTGATTAATGGAATAATGGAGCAAAAATATTTGAGAAAACTCAATAACTTGTTAGTGGTATAAATAGGTCGTATTCAAATAGAATTAGGTGTAAAAAAAAAAAGTACCCTAATAGTTATATTTCAACAATTTATTTTTGTGATAAAGTAAAAGCAACAATACACAGATCTAAGAATAAGAAAAAATAAATAAATGTAAAAGGCAAAAGCAATAAACAAATACTGAATATATATATATATAAAGAGAAATCTGAAAATAATAAAAAACTTACAGACCAAATGCATGAAGGATGAAATATTCAGATCAAGCCTTGTATTTGACACAATCACCTAGAAGTAGATTTCGCCTCTCACACAATCGCTGTGATGCTTTAAGACTCACGGATGTCTACCTCCCAAGATAAAATGATCTATAGCACGAAAATGAAGCACTCAAGATTATGTTCTACAAACTACTCAATGTCTCTTACTCTCTCTTTGACACAAAATGAAAATGCACAAAATATTCTCACTAAGAGAGTTTTCCTGAAAAGTAGTATTTTATAAATTAGGGACTATGTACAAATTATACATTACTGAGCAGGCACTCTGTTTCTGTAATAACTACTGTGTACAGACTAACTGACTTAAAAAATTAAAATAATAAATTATTATTATTTTGGACAAGTAGGCCCAATCCACATATGCCAAAACCCTAACCCAATGTCCAACTCATGATTATATAAACTCATATATTATCTTTTCCTTTTCCTTTTCCTATGTAGGACTCAGGATTTTTACCACTTTTAATAACATCTTCAAGTAATTATAGAAACATAAAATTCTTATTCACTTCATGCTATGTTTCCAACAATCCCCCACATGAATAGAAATTGATAAACACAATACAAATGATAATGCAGACACAGAGAGAGTAAAAGAAAAGTTACTGTATTAGAAGAAGTAGCTTGTGGTTTTGAACTTTCCTTTGTGAAAGACTATCGGATATACTAGCTAACCAGTGAACAAGTGTCTTGAACTGTTCAACCATTTGTGTAAACTAAGATAGTAGAATTCACACAGCTCCTTTTCGGATGTATTTTGTTCTTATAATTGTGTTCATTTCGGCCCTAAACATATCCTGGTAAATTTATGAAATGCTTTACAGAATTCAGCCTTAAAACTCTCATGGAAACGGCCCACTTCATACTCATATAGGTGATTCTTGTTAAGAGTATCCTGCTATACCCCACTCGGAATTCCAAGATATAAGAATCATTAAAAGCAAAGCTTACCTTGAACATCACTTACATGCATCACTATTTTATCATAGAAACGGACGGGAGATGTAATCTCCATATTGATAAAAACTAGTGTCTACGATTCGATTGTCCCTTTGAACCTAGATCTTAGGATCTCCAGTCAGCTAGGTTGGGTTGCCATCCAGGAAACTTTTAAGTAATAGGCTTTAATCCCATTCCCCTCAATGAGTAGTTTACTTGCTCTCTACTCAAACCTTTGGTTAACGGATCCGCTACATTCTCTTTCGACTTTATGAAGTCAATAGAAATAATTTCATTAAAGAGCAACTGTCTCACGGTGTTATGTCTTTGACGTATATGTCGAAACTTACCATTGTACATATAACTCTTTGCCTTACCAATAGCTGATTTCCTATCACAATTTATACAAATGGAAGGCACAGGTTTCATCCACATTGGCATATCCTCCCAGAAATGACGAAGTCACTTTGCTTCTTCTCTTGCTTTGTCCAATGTGATAAATTCTAATTCCATTATGGATCTAATAATGCATGTTTGTTTAGAAGACTTCCAAAATATTGTTGCACCACCAAGTGTAAAGACATATCCACTCGTGGATTTGGTATCTTTTGTGTTGGATATCCAATTATCATCACTATACCCTTCTAGTACACCAGGTGGTCTTCCCCTGGATTACTAGTGTATCTACTCAACATGCTGATAGCATATGCTATGTCCAGTCTAGTGCAATTCATTATGTACATAAGACTGCCTATTATTCTTGAATACTCCAATTGAGACGCCTTGCCCTTTATTCTTAGTTAGATGTAAATTTACATTTATAAATGTTCTCACTGGACTGTCATCGTATTTCTTGAATTTCTCAAGAACTTTTTTAACATAATGTGATTGAGATAATACAAGTCTATCAGATTTTCTAGAAATTTTCGTTCCTAGTATCACATCTGCAACACCTAAATCTCTCATGTCGAACTCACTAGTCAACATTCTCTTGGTAGCTTTAATGATATCATTATTGCTATCTATAATGAACATATCATCAACATAGAGACACATAATGACATAGCCATTTGCAGTATTTTTAATATACACACATTTGTCACACTCATTGATTCTAAACCCATTTGACATCATTGCATTGCCAAATTTCTCATGCCATTGCTTTGGAGCTTGCTTTAATCCATAAAGAGATTTAACAGGCCTGCACATTTTCTTTTCTTGACCAAGAACAATGAATCGTTCTGGTTGTTCCATATAAATCTCCTTATTTAATTCACCATTCAAGAATGCTGTTTGTATATTCATTTGATGTATCTCTAGGTTATGCAACGCTGCAATAGCTATCAACATCCGAATGGATGTTATTCCTGTAACAAGTGAATATGTGTCAAAATAATCCACACCTTCCTTTTGTTTGTAACCCTTTACAACAAGTCTTGCCTTATATTTGTCAATAGATCCATCAGTTTTTAATTTCCTCTTGATTATTCATTTATATCCTAGAGGTTTACAACCTGGTGGAAGATCCACTAGTTCCCATGTATGATTTTGAAGGATGGATTCAATCTCACTATTGATAGCTTCTTTCCAAAAAGGCACCTTAGGTGTAGAGACAGTTTCCTTGAAGTTTTGAGGTTCATCTTCTAACATATAAGTTAGAAAATCCAGACCAAACGATTTGACGTTTTAGCCCTCTTACTACGTCTAGGCTCAACCTCATTCCTCTCTTCCATCAACTCTTGATCATGAGAGGTACTATACGTAGACTCGAAGTTTCTCTTAAGAGAACTTGACACTTGTGTGGATTTTTAAGGAAATATTTCTTCAAAAAATGCTGCATTCCTTGATTCAATAATGGTATTTACATTCATGTCAGGAACGTCAGATTTAAAAATTAGAACCGATATGCACTGCTATTATGAGCATAACCAATGAAAACACAATCCACTGATTTGGATCCTATCTTTATCCTTTTAGAAATAGGGACAACCATCTTTGCCAAACACCCCCACACCTTTAAGAATTGGTAGAAATGCTTTTTACCTTTCCATAACTTATATGGCACATTTTTGGTTTTCTTTCTAGGCAATTTATTAAGAATATAATTGGCAGAAAGAATAACTTCTCACCACAAGTTCTGTGGTAAACCGGAACTTATCAACATTGCATTTATAATTTCTTTTAAGGTTCTATTTTTCCTTTCAACAACTCCATTTTGCTGAGGTGAATAAGGTGCAGTGGTTTGATGAACAATACCATGTTGTAAACAGAACTCACCAAACGGTGATTCATATTCCCCACCTCAATCACTCCTTAGAACATTAATCTTTTTGTTGAGTTGATTCTCAACCTCATTCTTATAATGCATGAATGCCTCAATTACCTCATACTTGCTCCTTAGCAAGTACACATGACAGTATCTAGTGCAATCATCTACAAAAGTGATGAAATATTTCTTACCACCTCTAGTTTGTACAGATTTCATGTCACATACATCACTATGTATTAAATCTAGAGGTTCAGTGCTTCTTTTAACTGATTTAAAAGATGCTCTAGCCATCTTAGCTTCCACACAAGTTTCACATTTATGATCAAAATCAATTTCAAATTTAGGCAATAAATTTAAATTGATTAGTCTATGTA
The DNA here is from genome assembly GCA_032878915.1 of Castanopsis chinensis. Classification (NCBI taxonomy): domain Eukaryota; kingdom Viridiplantae; phylum Streptophyta; class Magnoliopsida; order Fagales; family Fagaceae; genus Castanopsis; species Castanopsis chinensis. The sequence goes on from JAVQMG010000121.1 coordinate 17,119,645, forward strand.
AAGTATGATAATTAACATGACTCAATCTACCATGCCATACGTTAGATGACTCAAGCATGTAAACAGAAGATGCACCCTTATTATTATCAATAATAATCATTACATTCATCTTAAACAAGCCATTACTCAAATATCCTTTGCCCACATACAATCTACTCTTAAAAAGTGAAAATTTCTCAGACTCAAAAACCAACTTAAAACCATTTTTGCTCAACAATGAGGCAGATACAAGATTCTTTTGAATTTCTTGCACATACAGTACATCTTTCAAAGTAAGAATCTTGCCCGTAGTCATTTTGAGCACAACCTTTCCAATTCCTTTAATCTTAGAGGTTGAGGAATTTCCCGTGAAAATTTTTCTTCTATTACCCACAGGATTATATGAAGAAAACATTTTTTTTCTTTTCTGAACATACATGACGAGTAGCCCTAGTGTCCACCCACCATTTCTTGGTATTTCCTCCTACCAAGCTCACTTCAGAAATCACAGCAGAAAGGTTCATGTTGGTTTGAGCCACAACTGGATTCACAACAATTTTGTTTGACATCAGTGTTCAACAAATTTCAAACAAATTGAATCCTCAAAATCAGTCAAGTTCAAGAAATAAATATAAATATTTACTTCCAAATGTTACTGTGCAAAAAGGAAAAAACGATCCAACTATTATTATTATTATTATTATTATTATTATTTCTACTCCAAATTGCAAAAATAGAGCAGCACAGTAAACGCAAACTAAACAATAGAATCTCAAAACCCAGCTAAGCAATAAACCCAAAGAGACAATGTCACACCCCAAATATTTGTTTTTAATCAATTTTTCCAAAGGGAATAATATCTAAATTGGACTTTATTTTTTTTATCAATGTGATTAATTATTTTGTGGAGGACTTATGAATACTTAAGTGTTTTGTGGGGCTAGATGAAATATGGGAGGAACCTTAAGGGTTGAGTGGTAATTAAACTCAAGACATTTTTGGGGCACAATAGTAATTAAGCTTTTCAACTTAAGTCACCCCCCCCCTGTTCTTCCTCATTTTCACGTTAAAATCCCTCTCCTCTTGACCGGCTGCCTCTTCTCTCTATTTCTTTATGCTTCTATCTCACCCCCCCACCGAAACACACACAAACACACCCTAACTCCCATCTCCTTCATCATTTCCTTCCCCTCTCTAGTCGAAATCTCTCTATTAGGAAGGATTATGTCTCTATTGGTTTTCCTAGAAGCTAAAACTCCATGAGATTTTGAGGTGGATGAAACCCAAGGTAAAAATATGAATCTTCTCTCTATTTCTTCCATGAAATACTTTGGGTTTTGTTATTTTATGATGTTTATGGTATATACTTGATGGGTTTGGTGAATAATGGAAGATTAGAGGGTTAAGGTGTTTTGGGTAGCAATTGTTTTGTTTAAATCCGAAAATTTCAGTTCATTGGTAGGTTTTTGCCTTAATGGGATGATTTGGTTTTACTATGGGTATTTATCCTATTTTGTTTGTATTGCTCTTTGATGTTGTGGGTTTTGCTTTTGGGGAAAGATTTTGACATGAGATAGTTGATGGTATTGACTATGAAATTGTTTAATTGATATGTACATTATGCTTGTTGCATGCCAAGTGTTTGATAAATTGCCTATATGAGTCATGGGATTGAATTTCTTAAATTGTGTTGTGATGGTTGTCATTTTAGGTTATGGGTTATAATCCTAGTTGTTTATATGAGATTTGGGGTTTGATTCCTTATTTCTAATATGCTTTAAATCTGGTGGTTTTAATGTGAGTAAATTCTCAATTAATTTGGGCTAGTCTTACAACTATAGCAATTTTCTAAAGTTGTCATGACAGATTTGAGTTAGCCGCAATGCGTGATTTTTAATAAATCATAGAAAAATCTTTTTGAACTGAATTTTTGGTAGTACATACTAGACATATGAAGGCTTCTCCCTATTTAATTTCAAGCTTTTTGGATAAACTTTCATGGACCAAACGGTTTTTACAAAAGGGCTGACTTGCTGTGTAGTGAATCTGAAAGTACGATGAGTATGTTGAGATTTTGTAGAATTTACTTGAAACCTTTGTTGAGTGGGTTGGCTTGTAAATTCTTACATTTTCTTTGACATGTGTTTTACTTAGTCAGGTCTAATAATGGTTTGGTGTAATCATTTAGTGCTCTAAAGGGAAACCCATGAGATATGCTACCCCTATTATGAATTGATGTGTTTTATGTTATGTTATATGTGCACATTGCTTGTTGTGGAGAATTAAAATGCTTTGGTTTTATGCTATGGCACTATGGGTTTGATGCTTGTTTGGTTCCCGTTGGAATTGGGTACTTGTCTTAGGTTGGGCAAGCTAGGCTTTAGTGCATTTGATTTGTTTTAGGGGATCCTATTCGATTTTGGAGACAAATGTGATGATAAACTTTGTAATAGGTCTTGTTATTAATAGGCTTGTTCCTTATGTTTTTAAGTTTTGAGATTCTTGGTGATAGACCTAGTGACGGGATTGGTTGATTCCTTTTACTTTTGCAACTAAGAGGTAAGTGGAGTTTACTAATTTTGGAGATTTTCCCAAAACAGTATTAATCATTTAACTATTCTATATCCAAGAAATATGTTAATATTCTATATATATAAATTGATATTGTATAAACGTTTGATGTACACATGGGCTATTTGTTGTATGAAAAACTTGTGGGACAACCTAAATTTATTTAAAGTTGTATGGGTGAATACATCTTTATATTTTTGAGAATTATAAATGGATTATTTATGTGAGCATCTTGAATATGTTTTGAAAACCTATGGCAAGTCGTGATTAAAAGCTCAGTATTGTATTAGTCCTTAGCAAGGGACAATCACACTGCAGCTAGTCCTTAACAAGGGACGGTCCCAGAAAAGGGGACAGTGTACATTTAATAGTTCCTTAGCAAGGGAGTAGACTATTGAGGATCCAAAAAGGAAGCTCCTTAGCAAGGGAGTGCACCTTTAGGTTCCGAAGGAACCATCCTTAAGAAAGGGGATGAAAAGGAGGTTCCAGTCCCAAAAAGGGGACAGCACAACCCTGTCAACGGGGCGTAAACGTTGACCACGAGAAAAGCCTAGGAAATTATTTATATGATGGTATTGATATATGTGTTATGATGGCTCACAATATAAAGATATATTTTTTTTTTTTATATATGAAATATTTGATGATAAATATTGATGAGGTCCAAGTTATGAATTTGTTGTAAGAATTATTTTTTTGAAAGGTTGTTCTCACACCCTAATGTTAGTGAATTCCACTTATTGAGTTATCTCACTCCCCCTTTTTCCTCTTACAGATACATTAGAAGGATTATTGGAGTAGAGGTTTCTGGAAGTCAACAGTTACAAATCATTTTGTGGGATTGAAGATTTTATTTTTATTTTTATGGTATTAAACATTGTACTGGAGAAATATTTTGAGGATGTTTTAATTTTTGGTGGATTAGAGCTCTGACATTTGTGATGAAATTTTTAGGTTGCTGGATCCTTTTATTTAACATTTTTATGAATTTTTCAGATTAAATAGAATTTTATTGCCTATGATTTTGGGGTGTTATAGACAATATAAGCCTAATATTATATAATACATTATAAGCCAACTAAATTTCAACCCAACCAATGCATGAACAATTCGCACAGACCAGCAAATCCAAATATATAGACCAAAGCCAGTCAAACAAGGATTCGTATAAGACAAAAAGGCCCTTAAAATAATATAAAAAGGAAGAAGGAAAGATCAACTAACTATACAACAATCTCAATCAAGCACGTAACCAACGTTATCAAAAGATCAAAGTTCACAAGAAACACAAAATCAATTTTCTAAATTTCGTGCATTGTATCTACTGTTACCGATTTAGCATTTTTTCAACAAACTCAAATTCTTTTCACCGTTAAATCACAAAAATAAATTTTGAAATCCGCTTTAAGACTATTGGTTATATTTCAACAATTTATTTTTATGATAAAGCAAAAGGAACAATACACAGATCTAAGAATAAGCAAAAAAAACAAAGAGATGTAAAAGGCAAAAGCAATAAACAAATACTGAATATATATAAAGAGAAATTTGTAAATAATTAAAAACTCACAGACCAAATGTGTAAAGGATGAACAATTCAGATAAAATCTTGTGTTTGACACAATCTCCTTAAAGCAGATTTTGCCCTTCACACAATCACTGTGGTGTTTTGAGACTTATGGGCGTCTGCCTCTCAGGATAAAATGATTTACAACACGAAAACGAAGTACACAAGGTCATGTTCAGTGAACTACTCAATGTCTCTTGCTCTCTCTTTAACACAAAATGAAAATGCACAAAATATTCTCACTAGGAGAGTTTTCCTGAAAAGTAGTTTTTTTATGAATGAGAGACTACGTAAAAATTATATGTTACTGAACAGACACTCTATTTCAGTAAGAACTGTTGTGCACAGACTAACTGACTTAAAAAATTAAAATAATAAAATATTATTATTTAGACAAGTAGGCTCAGTTCATATATGTCAAAAGTCCAACTCAATGTCCAATTCATGACTATATGAACTTATATATTATCTCTTTTCTTTTCTATGTGGGACTCAAGATTTTTACCACTTTTAATAACATCTTCAAGTGAATATAGAAACATCAATTTCTTATTCACTCCATATTATTTTTCCAACAAATGATAATCTACCATTACCATGGTGTGTTAATACTCAATCTCTTTGTTTCCTACATAAATGGTATATTATGGGAATTATTAGCCAATCTTTCGTTCACTACAACTTTCTTACCCTACTTTCGTGGTTGGTGGGCCAAGGGCTAAAGCTTCCCTGTGGCGTATGTTAAGGATTACCGCATTTTCTTTTCCTCGTTCAAAATTGATATTCTTGAAATGGAAAATTAACTTCAAGGTTTTCTCGTCCCAAACATTCCCAAAATGGAAATATCAACTTCAGAAAAAAATTATTAAGGTACTTTTTTTTTTCTTGAAAGTAAAAAAGGGTGGCTCACGTGTGTTATCACAGCTGATCACACTCCACAGATACATCGCCTGTGAGTACCACTAGCACATAATAGTGCCCATGACTTGGTAGACCCCTCTCATTTACCTTTTCTCAATTTTCAGACTTCACCTGGGTCACTCTTTCTAAATTTATTATGAGTTTTTTTAATACTACAGAAAAACTCATAATTTTTGTTACAATTCTTGTACATGCTAGATTGAGATTGGTTATATGTCACTTTTCACATGTATTCATCAATTTTTTTACGTCAATCATACGAAGAGTTGTGGCAAAAATTAAACAATTTTTTTTTTTTTGGTGTTACTAGTTTTTTTTTTTTTTTTTTTGGGGTAAATTTATGGTTATTCCTTTCCACGTCTAACATTCCCATAAATACTTTGAAAAACAATGATTTGGAGATTGGACTCTTTGTTTTTTGTTTTTTGTTTTTTGTTTTTTTCTTTTTTGGAAGTCAACCATAAGTTCAAAACAGACAAACTGTCTCCCAAAAACGAAAAGATTGAGTTACTTCCGTATTTCGAAGGTTCTATCTCCTAAGAGCACCAGCATTGAATGGGCTAAACCCATTCTCTATGCCAAATATTAAAGTAGAATAGCATTGAGGCCCAAAAATGAGGTCCATTGAATGTTGGGTTATATCAGAATTGTAAAAAAAAATAAGATGGAGCTACAGTGCGATTCTAAACATAGAATCGCACTGTAGCTCAATGGTATAAAAAAATAATAATTTTTTATTCAGTTTATCTTCTCTCTCCGATCAAATTACGTTATCTCTCTCTTTCATTCTACCATCTCTTATTCCTGCTCTCTTCTTCAACGGCATGGGGGTGCCGGCGTGGAGGCTCGATCAGCTTTGGTGGTGACGGCGTGGAGGCTCGATCAGCTTTGGTGGTGCCGGTGTGGGTTTGTTCATGGGTTTCCGGCGTTTGGGTCAGATTTGGGTGGCGTTTGGGTCGGATTTGGGTTGGCGTTTGGCGTTTGGGTTGGCGTTTGGGGGAATTTGTCCGATCGATTTCCGGCGTTTGGGTCGGATTTGGGTGGCGTTTGGGTCGGATTTGGGTTGGCATTTGGGGGAATTGTTCCGATGGGTTGCTGGGTTTGATATTGGATTTTGATTGAATACTAGGGGAGCTGTGGTGGCTGTGGCGGAGATCGGTGGTTGGCGAGTCGGTGGAGCTGTGGTGGCTGTGGCGAGATCGGTGTTAATGTTTTTTTTTTTTTTTTTTTTTTTTTCTGGGTTTGCTGGTATATGTGATCGGCGTGATGGGTTTTTTTTTTTGTTCTTCCAGTTTCGCCGATCTGGGATCTGGGTTGATATGGATGAATGGTGATGGAGGAGGAGTCTGGAAGGTGAAAGTCGAAGTAACCGGATTCTAGAAGGAGGATACAGTTGGGAAAAAAAAAAAGTAAAAAATATATTTTATTAAAAAAATATATTATTTTAATGAGTAGAATGGAAATATAGAAGATTGGATGCTGGGTGAATTGAAAAATGGTATTGTATAATTGATAAAGAGGTTTTTTGATGGTAAAATAAGATAGAATTGAGAAAAATGGATGTGGATGCTCTAAGAGGACCCGCACATTTGACTACACACTTTGTAAATTCTCTTTGTATTTGTGATATAATAAGATATTATGACGTTTTTTTTTCCAACTATTTAGGGTTTATTTGGTCCCTATCTCAAACTCATATTTTTACATTTTAAAAAAATACTATACATATTTTCACACACTTTTTCATCTACACATATTTTAAAAAACTACAAAAATCTCATCGCAAATTATAAAAATTTCATTTCAAACTATTTTACCAAACCACCCCTTAGATTTCACATATCTTCGACTTCAGTTTGCCGACTTAAATTTATTAAAAATCCCAACTCTTTCAGCCAAGCACAATGAATGTTATATTCCCTTCAATTTTTATTTTATATTCATTTTTATAATGGATATCCATGTTCAAGTCCAATTCTACTCAATCCCAGTTAACTGCACTTAGCCCAATTAAAAATAATAATAATAATAATAAGAATTGAAACTCTCTCACTATCTTTCTCTCTCTTCTATATCTCTGTGAGTTTGTATACATATTACCGTGTGTGACTGTGTAAGTGAATAACTAAATATTAACCCTTGTTATTTAATATAAGATACACAAATTTTTAAGAATCAGTGTTTTTGGTGTAGGGAAAAATTGAATTTGAGATCTCTTATTCAACCAATATTAAAGACTTTACCAATTGAGCTAACTGGAACCCACCAATGTAGTTGAAACTTGAAAGTGAATGTTTTATATTATATAAAATAGTCTGTTATTTATCATACATTAATATATTTGTAGAACAAGGGCGGCCCAATAAACTTTGAGGCCTAAGGCGATATATTTAAATGAGGCATTTTTGTTATTAATTAAATAATATTTAACTAGTTTTCAATATCATAATTTTTATATAACAAAAATGCATTCTTTTTATCTTGTAATATGTTTTTTTTTTTTTTTTAAGAAATGCTAAAACTATAACAAATTTTACTAAAAAAAAAGGTACAAATATTATAGTAATGAATGTGATTAATGACACTTCAAGAAGATAATAAACAAGTATTTGAATGAATGATGTTAGGGATATTATAAATTTTACAACATGATACTTATAAAGATGTATCACTAAGTAATTTAAAAATGCATTTAATAAGTTGTTAACGTCTACAAATCATATTAATTGTCACATCAATTTGTATAAAGGTTTTAACTTTTAAAGTAAAATTTATAGCATTTATAGCATTTTCCTATCCAAATTATTTCTTGTAATTAGTAACACATATTTGTAAGCCCTATACATTTAAAATTGTAATATACTAATATCTCTAACATTACTCAATTCTTTGATACTTCTCAAAGTTAGAAGAAAAATATAAAACTAATTTTTTTTCCTATATCTCAAAAAAAATATTTAAAAAATATATACATATATATATGTCTCAATTTTTGCCCTAAAATTTGAGGGCTTTTCTCTAGTAGGGGCCCTAGGCAATTGCCTAAGTGGCCTAAGCCTAGGGCCAGCTCTATGTAGAAGTTACTGCTTAAACTTTATATGTTAAACACCCTAGAAACACTTGAATTTATTAACCTAAGCAAATAGATATTGCTTCTCTAGAACGTGGTCCTAAATTACAACTAACGATATTGGAATATTTCTTTAATTCATGGTATGAAATCGGTCAAGTGTCTCTCAAAATGAAGTTGTGTAACAAGATGAAAAATGAGTTTTTGAGTGATTGTTTAGTTGTGTATAAAGAAATAGCAATTATCAAACCAATTAGTTTAGCAGTAATTATAAATGACTTTGATACACACACTTTGTTTTTTTTTTTTTTTTTTTTTTTGAGAAACACACACACACACATATATACACACACACACACACAGGAGAAGGGGAGATAGGAGAATACACTCACACGTCAACACCAAAATTGCATGCGGCAGTTAAGTAGCGGAGTAAGTGATAAACCCCTTTTCAATACACACACTTTGTTGACTTAAAATTAATTTATAAAATAAAACATTTTTTTGAGTCATGACAGTTCACCTTAAAAAAAATTTCTGGCTCTGTTACTCTCTGTGAGTGTGACCCAGCTGAAGCTCCCGCTCACCCTTTTAAAGGTTTCTGGGTTGGCTCAGTGTTGGGAATCAGTAAGTGGGATTGCTTGTGAGGAGTGCTTGGTTCATGTACTCCAAAGGAAGAAGGGAGAGTCTTGAATGTAGTTGTTACATGCAAAAGTTTTTTTTTTTTTTTTTTACAAGATAGAATTTCTTAGATATGTGGTGAAGCTTCCTTCTGAAGACTTGAACTTCGACCCTTACCCTCCACACTCCACAAACACTAATACTTGTGGAGTGACCACCGCACCAAGGGTGCGCGGGCGGCACATGCAAAAGTTTTATTATAATTTTGAGTGATCCATTGGGAGGAGATAATCATGGTGATCAGTTTTAGTTTCCTTTTTTTTTAAGCTAATTAAAGCAATTATTCTTACGATTTCCTTTAAGTTCATCAATGAGTTGTGTTGGAATTGTGTTTGAACTCTAGAATGGAGAATTTGGCCTTCAATCTTCCTCTAAAAATTTTGAGAAGCACTTTATCTGGAATTCTCTATGAGCATATATCAAATTGGTAACTGCATAATCACTTTGTTGTTGTTGTAGTTTTTATTTTCATTATTATTATTATTATTTAATCAGAAGCACTTCATTATTAATATGATAGAAAACCCCTTCAAAGACAAATAATTCCACTAATGACCTCACAATCAATTTGTATATTTATCCAGTCAAACAAATTAGAATTCTTTTTGTGTGTATATATTTTTGTGGGGATTACAAAGTGCTTTTATTTCATTTCATTTTTTTTGGGTAAAATAATTTAATTTCTCATGAATATTGTTTACTGATTAATATGTTAATCTTTGTTAGGAAACCTCTCTGCTAGTCCTTACTTTGGCTGCAACAACTTTAGCTTTGGGTCTTGTGTTGATTATCACAACTGTTGTTTGTATTGTGAGGAAGAATGAGAATGTATTGAAGAAGAGGAAAGGTACCTATGTTTATATTTAGATTCAGAAGGATTACTTGAGATTCACTTTTAATCTTAAGTGGTAGTTCTGTTAATCAGCCAAATTCACTCATTCAAAAGGAAAAAGATTATGTCTGACTTATTGAGTTTATATATAGCTTATTTTTCTGGCATTTGTTTCAGAGAAGCAATTATTAGGAGGTCTGTTGTCCATCTTATAAAAATCCAAACCCTATGTTTTATTTGAAAGTCTGGAAAGAACCACAAATTACTTCCACAATTCCAAAAAGCTGGGAGAAGAACATTCTGGTTCAGTTCACAAAGTGACTTCAAGTTTTATTTTCTACATTATTTGAGGGAATAAGAATTTTGTATATGAAATCAACAAGGTACATTTCTTTATGTTAATCAGGGAATTTTACAAGATGGGAAGGTTGTTGCTGTTAAGAGGCTCTTCTTCAATAGTACAGAAAGGGCGGATGATTTCTTTAATGAAGTTAATTTGATCAGTGGCATCAATCATAAAAATCTAGTGAAGCTGTTGGGGCTGCTTCATTGCAGGCCCTGAAAGCCTTCTTGTTTATGAATATGTGCCAAATCAAGGCCTTCTTGATCACTTTTCTGGTATTGTAATATAATCTTGAACTCCTATTCACATAAGAATATTGACTTTTCCTATTCAGTTCATTTACTTGTGCACCTTTTGAGTCAGTTGAAGAGAATCTTCGGCTGCTAAGGTGGGATGTAAGGTATAAGATCATACTGGGTACAGCTGAGGGCTTGGCCTATCTTTATGAGGAATCAAATTTGAGAATTATCCACGAAGACATGAAATTAAGCAATATTCTACTTGATGGGGATTTCGAGCCGAAGATTGCAGATTTTGGACTTGCTAGATTATTTCCAGAAGATAAGAGACATGCAAACGCTATTACTTCTCGCTCAGTGCAAGTGCCTAGGGATATTAATATTATCTTCCCATTTTGCTCCTTTTTTTTTTTTTTTTTTTTTTCAGTTTTGGCATTCTGTAGGTACGTGCAACTTAGCATCACTTTTACATGGAGCAAATGTCCTGTCATCTACTGTTAATTTTTGTCATGCAAAGGTGAGTAACATCCACCTTTGGGGAAAAAATAGTAGCAATTTTGTGACTCTTCTTTTTTTTTTCCTGTCATAGATTGACAATTTTCCCTACTACTTTGCAATATACCTATTATCTCTAATTCATTCCCATTTCTAAATGTGCATCTTTATAGGTTACATGTCTCTAGAGTATGCATGTTTTGGTAGGGTAATTGAGAAGGAAAATGATTTCAGTTTTGGAATTATTGTCCTTCAAGTTGTATGTGGACAGAGGAATTGGTGTTTTCAAAATTCTCATCATATGCTAACAATGGTAAATCTTTTTACCTGACGTATCACCAATTCATGTTATAGAGAAATTATTTTCTTTTTTGAAGAGTCAAGACTGAAATCTTTAACAAAACCTCTTTTTCTTTTTTGGGTTCTTTATAAGGTTTGGAGTCTTTATAAGAAGGGTAGGCTATGTGAACCTGTTGATCCAGTCTTAGAAGCTAATTTTCAATAAGTGGGGGCTTCCTGATTACTTCAAATAGGGTTGGTTTATGCACAATCTTTAATGCTAAGGTCATTAATATCAGTAGTTGTGAAAATGCTAACTGATCAACATGAAATTCCTCAACCAACAGAGCCATGGTTTGTTAGTTCTTGCTTTGGAGAAGTAGTCAATTTGTTTGACACATGATTGATTGAGCCTAGATGAATTTTCCTTCAATGTCAACCTTTTTGCTCTTTCATTGGAATTCATGTCACCAGGCGTTGTTGTTGCCAAACTCCTAACTCATGGCTTTCCAGAATTTCATTCCGTTGTGTTTTGCTTCTTGAATTAGTGCAAAGGATGATTTGCTCAAAAGATGAAATTATCCTGACCTTATTTGTTTCAAGTGATTGAGTCAGCTGTCTGTAATAGTCCTTGGTGATGTTTCAGAAATAAATATATTGTTGTCACTTTCCTATATATGTTAACAATACCAATAACTTAAAGATGCTTTGAGAATCTTTTAATCTCAGTATGACTAAACTGAAAATTGGATCAATAAAAATAAGAAATAGTAGAAGCCATTTAGAAGGCGATTGAAAGTATATAATCACCACCACAACAAGTACAATATCTTAAGGGGGTTGGGGGCAAGGGCCAGGGCAGCTCCAAATTGAAGCCAGGTTGGTCACCCTGACCTGGAAAAAAAAATTATTACATATAAATTTTAAAAATTTTATGACTTTTTATCCTTAAAACAAATTTGTGAGTACCCTAAATTTTTTTAGGCCCAACATAATTAAACTTTGGACAAAGTTTGACAACAAACTTGATTGTAGACAAAAGCTATAATTCCACTTATAATTTTTTATTGGATGTGAATTTTGACAAATTCACCATTGGATTAATTATTTTTTCTTATGTCTTCCAAACTTGCAAAATTTTAAGAAGATTAAAAATCAATAGCTCATCAATTAAATGTTTAAATTTCGAGTTTTTTTACTCTAAAATTATAGATACAAAATTGGTTTATGAATCAAATAGTAAATAATATCCAATTGACATAGAACTTGATAATTGTTTTAACAACATAAAGAACTTGCAATTTAATTGTTAGAAATTCAAAATACGTAGTTATGTTGATTTGTTTAATGAAAGTTGTAGCCCAAGACTACAACTAAGTTTGTAGCCAAATTTTTTTCTTAAACTTTGGTTTCCCTTAACAATATATTAGGTCCTTAGAAAAAAAAAAAAAAAAAAAAAAACACAAAAAAAATTTTATTTAACTAAAATTTTTAAAAAAGATGTAGTTTGTGGCATTAATAATAAGAAAACATGTAGAAGAAAATTATAAAACTTTATGTATGTGTTTTTTTTTTTTTTTGGTCAATATATGATTTTTTTTTAATGTTAGATTTTGTATAATTTAAGTTTCATAATGACTACCCTAAAAAAAATTTACTAGAGCCGCCACTTAAGACTAGAGTTCAAGTCTCTAAAATAGAGTTTTACACACTTTCGTTTAGATTAGGCTTGAGCAAAGATTTCAAGTTTATAATTTAAGATTTGGTCAGCGAAATACTTTTTATTTTTTATTTTTTTTTGATGAGTAGTTAGGGAAGTAACTGAAAGTAAAGGATGAGTAGCAGTGTTGGGCTTTTTTAACTAAATGGGCTCTGTGGTTTGCTTGTGGAGCTCCTTGGTGGATGGATCCTCTGATGTCGGTTTCTCCACATTTGAGGCTAGGGTGTTTGTTTGTTTATTTATTTTTAATATTGGATTTGAGGTAGAATTTATTAGGCACCGACAGCCTTGCAGGTTCAACCCGAAGCCTATTAGTTCCATTCAACTCAAAGGAGTCAATTTTCGTACCAATATATAAATATAAATATATATATATATATATATATATATTGTTGATATAGTACAAATATTATATATTGGTTTGGTTGGTTCCAGTGTAAAAAATAAAAAATTTCAAAACCGTAATCCAAAATTTTGGAAAAGACCAAAACCAACCACTTTGGGGAAAAATAAGTCCCGAATTGCACAAGTATGTGTGATGCTTTATGATTCTAATTATAAATGTGACTTGCTAGATATATTATTTCCAGAACATAATTAGAATCATAAAGGGTTTAATCACAAATATCTTGTATTAGACCTGAGATTTTGACCCTAGAATAATTTCTCTAATAAGATTTGGGTTTTCTCTTCCAGAACTTGAACAATCATGGCTGAAAGTACGTTCCATTTATTCTTCTGGGTAACTTTTTTTTTCCATAAACCTTAGCATGGTCTTTAAAATTGCCATATATACTCGAGTAAGCCTTCATGGCTCATGCTCATTTTGCATTTCTCTTTTCACAAATAACTTGGCTCAAAATTTCAGACCTTCTCCTAGCCTGGGTTCTTATTGATCTTTGGTAAGATGTTAGACACCGAACACTTTAACATAGATATTAATTTCAAGTTGCGTATGTACACTCATTATTGGTCACGTAAGTTGACATATAAGTATGACGAATTTTTTGGGTGTAAAAAAAAATTCCATCAAATTTCGAATGTGTAAGTCCTCATTTTCACATGAGGGTGGAGTCCACGTACTTGCGCAATAGGTGTCCCTCGCATTACTGGTCGGTGAATGGCTATACAAGTTGTGTCATTGGTGCGTGGGACCAGTTTTTGCTCTAAATTCGTTTCGTCTTTTCCATTCAAAGCCACCAAAATAGGAAAACATCATAGCAACCTCGGTTAGACTTAGATCTGACATTTTCGACGTGTAACATGCTGACTAACATTTCTAATAGCTATTTGAAAAAAAAAAAAAAAAAAAGTAGTAATCAATAATTGGAGTTGAATGTCAACCACGCTAATAGCTCGAACTACTTGTGTGTTTTTAAAAGCAAATTTCCTCGTAGATTGATCTTTGCTTCTTCTTCTTTTTTTTTTTTATTTTTTTTTAATGTTGCGTGAAGAGAACTGATATCTCTTTGCATAGTTAATTTCTTTATACAATAAACCAATCAAGTATCAATTCAGATCACTTTCCATCAGTCAGAACACAGAGTTGGTCTGTTCTCAACGATTACATTTCCAACTCTTGCTCTTTTTTCGGTTTGATGTATCACTCAATCTTTGTTCTTCTTCTTTTCTTGTTATCTTTCTTTGTTCATGGTTCTCTTTCTGACCCAAGAGCCACAGAGGCTGCTCTTATATGCACAAACAAATCAGCAGCCTCGGCTGAGCGTCAAACTTTCATAGAAAACTTCTTGGCAACCATGGGCACTACGACCCCATTGGTTGCCACACAAAGATATGCAGCTGTCATGAATGGGACTGGTAATACCACAGTTTACACCTTTGTTGAGTGCATGAAAGATCTCTCTCAGACAGAATGTGATCTCTGCTTTGCACAGAGCAAGACCCGGATACAATACTGCTATCCATTTGTAAGAGCCATTCGTGGAGGCAGGCTTTTCATGGACGGGTGTTATCTCAGGTACGATGACTACTATTTCTTCAATGATACTTTGGATTCACAAGACACAACCGTGTGTGGGACACAAGATTTTGTTGGGAACCATAGTGTTTTTGGAGCTAATGTAAAAGAGTTGGTGAGGAATTTGAGTGTGGAAGCGCCTAAGAGTGATAATTTCTTTGTGGGGTTCGTGAATAATGGAAATATAACGATTTATGGATTGGCTCAGTGTTGGAAATTATTGAGTAGGACTGGTTGTGAGAGGTGCTTGGCCAATGCTTTCTATAACATCAGCTCATGTATTCCAAAGGAAGAAGGAAGAGTCTTGAATGCTGGGTGTTACATGAGGTATTCCACTCAAAAGTTCTATTATAATTTAAGTGATACAGTGGGAGGAAATAATATTCATCAAGGTGAGTTTTTTCTTTTTTGGTGAAGATTTATAATTTTTTTTCTTCTTCTTTACCTCATCAAAGCAATTAGTCCTTGACTACACCAATTATTTATTTTTAGGATTTCCTCCTTGCTTGACTTAGCCAAAGCCCATAGGTGAAAGTCGATTTGGAATTGGCCTTATATAATCTAAAACTTTTATGCCATCGAAAGGATGATTCATAAAGTTTTGTTTCTGGTTCTTTTGTTGTCATAGGTGGACTTCTTAAGAGCTTAGATTTTAGATTGTTTGGGCTTTGGGATTCATAAATAATTTACTAAATGGTATGACTACACAAAAAAGCTGTAGTGGATCCGTTTATAATATGATTGTTACACAGAAAACATAACTAAGAATTTGCATTTTCGTAAATGACAAATAAAACATTTTTTTTTTCGTGAGAATTTGACATTTACATATAAAGAGAGTGCTTGTATAAAAGTCCTTCACAATTTTCGTCTAATAAGTGCTTTAAAAATTCCTTTATATATATGTTTTATAATGATTATTATGTTTTTCTTGGTTAGGATACCAATTAGCTACTACTTTGGCTGCAACAAGTTCTGCTTTGGCACTTGTTTTGGTTGTAACAGCGGTTGTTTTTATTGTGAGGAAGAAAATATTGAAGAAGAGGAGAGGTACCTATGTTTTATATTTAGATTTTGAAATATTTTATGTGTCGTATTGAGTTAATAGTTAGCTTATTTTCTTGGCCTTTGTTTCAGAGAGAAAGCTAGTAGGTGATCTGCTGGCCACCTTAAACAAGTCCAAACTTAATTTTTCATATGAAATTCTAGAAAGGGCCACAAATTTCTTTCATAGTTCCAATAAGCTGGGACAAGGAGGTTCTGGTTCAGTTTACAAGGTAAATTCAGGTTTCATTATCTATATTTGTCATTTGAGGCACTGAGATTTTTGCACATTAAATTAAGTAGGTAGATTTCTTTGTTTCATATCAGGGAGTTTTACCGGATGGGAGAGTTGTTGCTGTTAAGAGGCTCTTCTTCAATAGTGTACAATGGGTGGATCATTTCTTTAATGAAGTCAATTTGATCAGTGACATCCATCACAAAAATCTAGTAAAACTATTGGGATGCAGCATTACAGGCCCTGAAAGCCTTCTTGTTTATGAATATGTGCCAAATCAAAGCCTTCATGATTACTTTTCTGGTTCCATACGAATCTTGAACTCTCGTTCACTTAAGAATATTGCTCTCTTATTCAGTTCATTTACTTGCGCCCGCTTCTGATTTGATTCAGTTAAGAAGAATCTTCAGCTGCTAAGGTGGGATGTGAGGTACAAAATCATATTGGGTACAGCTGAGGGCTTGGCCTACCTTCATGAGGAATCAAAATTGAGAATAATTCATAGGGACATAAAATTAAGCAATATTCTTCTCAATAAGGACTTCATGCCAAAGATTGCAGACTTTGGACTTGCTAGATTATTTCCAGAAGATAAGACTCACATCAGCACTGCAATTGCTGGTACATTGTAAGTGCCATGACCTTCTATATTATCTTCTTTTGTTCATAATGAGTTTATCGTTCTGTGATTAATGTCACCTCCACATGTAAAAAATTCCATGTTAGCAATATTTGAGCCTATTATCTCTGATTACATATTCATTTCCAAGATAAGAATTGTCCATATTTGTGTTCTTTAGGGGTTACATGGCTCCAGAATATGTTGTTCGTGGCAAGTTGACTGAGAAGGCAGATGTTTATAGTTTTGGAGTTCTTATCCTTGAAGTTGTATGTGGAAAGAGAAATAGTTCGTTTTCCGAAAATTCTTCTATCCTACAAATGGTAAATGTTTTTACCTGGCCTATTAGCCAATGTACGTTTAGTGACAAATAATTCTCTTCTTAAGTCTAAAATCTTGACAAAGCCTTTTTTTTCCCATTTTTTTTAAAGGTCTGGAATCTTTATGTAGCTGGTAGGCCATGTGAAGCAGTTGATCCAGAATTAGAGGCTAATTTTCAAGAAGAGGAAGCTTCTCGATTACTTCAAATAGGCTTACTTTGTGTACAAGCATCTGCAGAACTGAGGCCATCAATGCCAGTAGTTGTGAAAATGCTAACTCATAGTCAAGACATTCCTCTACCAACACAGCCACCGTTTCTTAATTCTAGCATTAGAGGAGCTAACCAAATTGTTCCACTTAGATCTTATAATTTTCAGCTCGAGTCGGACACCCAGACTTCAGGGAACAGCATGACAGAAAGCTTGATTGATCCTAGATGAACATTTATTTTATGCACTTTTTCATGGGAACCCATGTCACCAGGTGTTGCTGTTGCCAACTTGAAACTCCTTGCTTTCCAGTGTGTTCCTTCTTGAATTAGTACAGAGGAGATCCTTACTCAAAGAGGCAACATTATTCTAGGCTCCTATGGCTCAAGTGACTAGGTCAGGTAATAGTCCTTGTTGAGCCTAGTGAAGATCATAATTCATACTTCATAGGATACAAAGTTGTTGGGTTAAAATAACTTGATCCCGATTAATTATTCAATTATCCAAGTTGATTAATTAAGATTAATTGCATGCAAAATGTGAAAGCACTAACAAATCACCAAAAATAGTAAGTGCAGTGAAAAAAAAAAATAGACACCGTGATTTGTAGACAAATGAGGAAACCCTTGCAAAACAAAAATCTCACTAAGTGATTTTAAGGTCACTATTTCCAAAAATCCACTAATCAGCAATCAAGTGGTTACAAGTATAACGAATCTTTCCAACTACCCTGGCCTATCTCGAAATACCAACCAATAGTTGAATCTTTGCTCCAATATCTAATTGGACTTGATAATTGGAATTGATCTTGTAATAACCTTCTTTCCTTTGATGCGCAAACCTCTAATTTGTGATTAACCCTTTGCATGAATTCTAGTATGTGACTAACTCCAACAACTTGAACAAATGTTGTTAACTGTAAAATTCTTCACTTCATCAACAATGAAGATTAGGAAACACTTGGTTACAAAACCTTATGGCGTACAAACGCAGTAGCTTCACATAGAAAAAATAAGTCTCTTAGTCTTTGTATCCGTGTGTGACAGCTTTTAAAATAAGCTTTATATATATCTAAAATTGTGAGAAAAGAAACCCTGAACAAATACTCAAGACCGGACTGAATTTTAGATCTGAAAATTCTAAAATCATAATTTTCAATAGATCAAATTGTTGTCGAGCTATCTATCGAGTTTCACATTAAGTCTTGATGCAGGCATATGTCAAGCTATCTGTCAAAACTTAATGAATAGTTTTTCTTCACTTATTTCTTAAACCAATTTTCATGTCTTTAATACTTGACTTGAACTACATGTTTCTTGAAGTACTAAACCCATCTTAAATCTACCTAATTACAGGTAAAGTGAATTTTGTCAGAGGATTAGCTAATTACAATAATATATGACCCTAACAAAAGTGATCCAGGACTATGGCTTGTACCAGGTGCTAAAATACTGATATAGAATTAGATTGTTGCCTATTTTCTTGATATTCTAACAATATGGGTAGAGTTAAATGCCACATCCTAAATGAAAAGAGCTGCTTAATACTCTTTCACAATGCATGTACAAGAAAATCAGAAAATCTCACGCTATTGAAATATTAAGAAACCATAGAACTTCGTGGATATGACGCCTTGGATTCTAGTGTTTAATGCCATTCACAATTCCTCTTCCATGAGATCTGTTTCTCTCTTTTTTCCAATCTTCATCCTAACTTTTAATTCTTGTATTACTATGATGTTAGCTTTCATTATAACCAACGTAGGCTCCTAGAATAACCCATAATACTAGTGTTTCATTTTGGAATTACCACTACTTTTACTCGCACACCCAAATTAAAATCTACACATTGTTCTCTTCTTAGAATAACCCATTTTCATGTCCTTCAAACACATTCTTGTTAAATTCGACATTAAATTTTGGGCTCTACATTAAATTTTTGGGTCTCTATATTTTGGGCTATAATTTTTGGGCTCTACATTAAATTCGACAAATAAATTTTATTATTAAAAAAGCTAAGAATTGAGACTTGTTTGTTCCCGAAGAAAATTAATCAACAAGAAAGATTTTATTTTTTATTTTTTATACATCGATAGTTGAGTGTCGGGGATCTGAATCCTGGATAAATCCGTTGAAAATATCAGGATGTGCAAATCAGTTAAACTACAAAACTTTTAACAAGAAAAGCTAAAAAATGAAATTTCAACTTTGAAATGTTATTTTAACAAAAAATTTAGTCAAAATAAAACATGAGTTGTGATTTTTTTTTTTAAATTAACCTAACTTTCCTTCAAAGAACCTGCAAATTGAGAATCAAAAACAATGATGAGAAAGGCAAAGGAGATTGGTGTTGATTTTTATTTGTGTGATGTCACTATTTGGAAAAATTATCTTTTAAAATGGTATTATAAAAACATCTCTCTCACAGTATGCATGAGTTCCACATATGTGAGGTCCACAAATATCTTCTTAAGTGAGGGTGGCTGTGAAATGAGGTGTGTTGATTGGATGAACTAGGGTGCGCCATTGTGAGATGGGCTGTCAAAGGAAGTATATATGTGCAAAGGTATGTGTTCACAAACGCTTAATAAATCACTTTTTAAGTTTAATACATTACCCATAATACAGTAGCCCAGTATATTAGCACAGCATATTTACAACCCCTAATCAACATACGGGAAAGAAAGAGAGGAGGTGGCAGGGTTGTCCCCTAGGCACCTAGACTACCCAATTCTTAACAAGTTTTTTGGGTTCTGACTCTCTGGAGCGTTAGTCATGATTTCTTTTAGAAAACAGTGTGATTCAATGGGAATTTGACACAAAAACACAATTATCAAGGGATGCAACATTACCAAGAGGTACATCAAATTTATTTGAGTCATGTTAGGGATACCGGGATACTATAAATTTGACAACTTGAGGCATATAAAACGATGTGTTACTAATTATGTTTATAAAAAGTAATTAAAATGTTCATTTATCAAGTAGTTGAAGTCCACCGTTAATAATAATAAGTAAATTGTCTGTGCGATGCACGTATAATGTTGTAATACTTTATAGAATTTCTTTTAGAGATTATTGTACATATATTATAGCATATTTATTATAAAACCTTGTTAGTAATGAGTTCATCATAAAAGGCAATAATTATAAATTGCACACACGAATCCATTGTAAATATTTTGTTCAAGTAATGAGCAATAAAATAAACAACTTTGGAACTATATTGTATAATAAAAGTTGATAAAAGCATGTTAATTCATTCCATATTATTGATCTTTATTATTTGATGTAATAAAGAGCTTCACTGTGCAATCTTGTTTTTTTTTTTTTTTTTTTTTTTCAGTGCTTTGTGTAAATCTTGTTGAGGGGCATGTTATCATCATCTATTTCTTCATTTTCAACGTTTCAAGTTTGGTCAGTCTCTATTTGTTCAAATTTGAAATTTCATCAGTTTTTTCTTTTGTTGCATCATTTGTGTTAATCACTAATAAATTAGCATTGGAAGATTCCTAATCGGATCTTACAAAGTTTGGACTTATGAATTTGTTGTCACTAAGATTTTGTGTAAGTATATGCATTCATATTAAATTCCAGTGATGTGAAGGTTTTTTGTAAATGATTTTAAAAAAATTTTGTTACTGTATAAGGAATAGTGTAGCAAAAGAGTTAATATAGCATATTGGATTGTGTATTTTTTTTTTTTTTTCTTCCATACCTTTTTGTCATCTGAAAGTGCATCAAAAATCTTAGTAGCTGTATAATTTTCAAAACCATCCTATAAATTGAATTCATTCAAACGAAGTAGGAAAATGTGTTTTCTTCCTAAATTGTTTTTAGATCATGTGGGGTTCCTTCTCTAATATCAACATGCATATGAGGAATATATTTAATATATAAATATATATATATATATATTATGATTAAAAAACTTTACAATAATTTAACAATTTAAATAAGTTGTACCTCCGTCTATTTTTCAGCAAGATCTTTTGCAAATTTATTTAGGATTTTCTCAGCGTTTCGATCTATCACAAAAGTTGGTTTGTTAGTTGCATCAAAAACTTCAATTTGGATCATGTATATGAAGTAGTTTGCAATTGGATATAGTACTGTGGTGGTTCTTTTTGGACGGCACAAGGCCCAGGTAAAAACAAAGACTCTGAGCCCTCTTACTTGTTGTTTTAAGGGACTGAGTTTAGTTCAATGCAGCTAAATAGGCTGATTACGAACCAGATGGTGTACAGAGCAGGAATCCTACAACACATACATACTAGCAAACAAGGAATATATGCATTGAACAGCAAGAAACATTAAAAGGACAATGCGATAGAGAAAGACACAAAGTAAATGTTAGGGGTCCTTATGACACTATGAAATATTTCATTAATTTCTCAATTTTATAATACATCATGCTCACTAGGACGTATCACAAGGTCTAAATAAATTCAAAAATCACAGGCATAGATGGCTCTTCAGGCCTCTATGACTTACAAAGTTTGAATCCCTTTGAATCCAGGTGGGTACTCTTGTGGCTGTTTGAGGATACCGGGTGGTATTTCCCTTTCTTTTCTTACTTTCTTTGAATTCTAACAGGGTTTTCTCAATGATTCTACTCTAATTCCTTATTACTGAATGCCCCCCACTGTTAGCTACTTCCCTCTTTTATAGTATCATCCTAGGATTTCCAAAGTACCACTGATTCCCCTCATTTACTCCCCTGTGTACCAGAATCAATGTTGTGCACACAACATTGGTGGCTGGTCCCTTCCTTATTTCTCATAATTTTCTTCTTTTGGCATTTCTTCCTCAAAAGTCTCCTACTTCCTTCTTGTTCTGGTATGTCTTGAAGAGCTGATCTTGGGTTTTTCTCCTTTCAAGGCTTCTAGTTCCAACCATTTAGACTCAGCTTTTGGCTACCTTTCCCCTTGTCATTTTTCCTAAGCCAGCTGATTCCTTCCTGCCAGGTTGAAAGTTTCTCAGTCACTTCCCTTCATGATTCTTCTTTCTGGGTTCCCCGAGGTACCAACCCCTTGTTCATGAATTATTGATTCCCAAGCTTTTTGATGCCTTTCTGTGTCATTGGGTGGCTGACAGGGACATATCTATTCTCATTCCTTATTTTTCTTAGCATCCCCTTTGAACTGTCTTAATCCAACCCTGACTTTGTTAGCATGTCCCGAGGATCCCATGCTTTTGGTAGTCCCTAAGTATCCCGGCCCAGGTCATACCACTGAGCTCCCTGGCGATTTTCTGACCTTGGTGGGCTGGGCTTTCCTTTTTCCCTTCATTTCATGAATTTTAAAGCTTACTCGTACGTGGGCTTGGGTTCCTCCTTAAAACCTTAATGGATTTGGGCTTACCATCATTTTTCTTTATTGCAGGCTCAAGTATTTTTTTTTTCACAGAGTTCAATTCTTTGTGCCATTTTGGGCTTTGGTGCAACTTCATGACCTTTTAGACCTCAACAAGTACTTATAGTGAGATGAATATATTATAAATATTTAGAGAGAATGTAGTTAATGTGAGTGCCTTTAACCTTGAGATAGTGAGATTTGTTTTTATTTCACATTTTGCACACCAAAATTATCCTAATCGTGGTTTGACCTTCCGACCATAAAGCACGCACGAAATATAATACCAACTTGTCGTTGTATCAATGTTGTTTGTTGTAAAACCGCAGTAGTTCACATCTTGCAATGAACTTTGAAGTTAATATAATTTTTTTTTAAATGTAAATAGTATGATGTATTATTATTTTTTCTTGTAAATAATGAGTAAAATTTGAAATGATTTATAAAACTATTTCATAGGATCTCATTCAATGCATTTGATCTCTTCTATTGGCTTCATATTCTTTGAAGATAAATCCTCCTATGAAAATTGTTTTAGGTGTATTTTTTATCTTTCTTGTATAGAATCATGTTTTTTACCATTTCTATCATTGACTTTTTTTAAAGAAAATATTATGTAAATTGTATTTTGTGAGATAGTATATGCTATTTATTAGAATTTTTTGTTATTAATAGTTTTAAAAATATGCATCTGTCAATTATTTCATCAACCTCAAGAATCTCAAGATTTATATATATTTTTGTTGTACTAGTCGATGACAAAGAGAATTTTCCTACATAAATTGCATAGAACATCATTAGTAAACAAAAATGCAATGAATTGAAATTTAGAAAAAAAATGAAGACATGCTTTCATGAGCTTGAGATTTTCTAGAAGTATCATTTGCACATGGGAGAGGCAGAAGAGAGTTTGTAAGTGAGAAAGATTTTTGGCTTTGATCTACCTGGGTCATAATATGTAATGTAATAACTAGGCTTGGGATTTTCATAAGGTTTGGTTGGTTTTTAAAAAGTGTTACATTTTGTAGAAAATAACATTTGGTCTAATTGTTAAAAGTGGCCCACATTTTATTTAACAGTAAAAAGAAGTTACAATAATCTATTGGATAACAATAAATAGACTTAATAAGAAGAGGTTAGAAAAGCTAAATAAAATATTAGAGTACCACATGGCAGGAGCTCATGTACTCTAGCATAAGGTTTGTGCTTTTATGTATATATATTGATTATCATCACTTGAGTATGTAAATATTTTGTAGAAAAATTTCTAGTAACTTTTGTATTTTTCAATATAAGTTGGAGGAAAATGCAAAAGCTATTACAAATTTTGCAACATAAACGTTACAATGAATCAATGATGTGGCAATGAATATATTTGTTAGGATACCAACAATATATAAATGCATGTCATAATTATTATTATTTTTAATTGGTGATATTTCAACCTATAATAGTTATAGAGTATTTGTAATATCCTTATCATCACCATAATTTGAATCTATCTATATATCCACTGACACATCAAGACTTTTATAAGTCGTTACACTGTCAGCAAGAAATATTTTTTTCCCTTGGGCACAAGGTAAGTGAAAATTTTTGTCCAACAAGTTTTTCAAATGTACTTAATTTGGCTTGACCAATCTCCAGTTCTCTCAACCAAAATTCCTAGATTTGCATAATGAACAACTTTCTTTTGATTTCAACCTCACTTACACCAAATAATCACAAATTAAAGCGTATACAAGATGGAGTGTTTGGTAAATGATAATCTAAAACTAGTATGTGGTGTGTTAATTAATCTCTTTCTTTCCTACATAAATGGTATATAATGGCAATTATTAGCAACGCTTTCGTTCACTACAACTTTCTTACACTACTTTCGTGGTTGGTGGGTCAAGGGCTAAAGTTTACCTGTGGCGGCGTACGTTAGGGCTTACCGCGTTCTCTTTTCCTCTAGTTCAAAATCAATATTCCTGAAATGGAAAATATCAACTTCAGGGTTTTCTTTTCCTCGTTCAAAACATTCTTGAAATGGAAAATATATATAACTTCACGAAAACTCAAACTTTTAATTTCAAGCTTTGAAAAACAATGCTTTTGAGAAAGATTGATTTGCTTTCATGTTTCTAAAGTGTTCTTTGAGGACTTGACCACACACTTTCTACATCTAACAATGCTTTTTCCCCCACTATTTAGATTTCACATATTACTCTTCGGCTTCAGTTTGCCCACTTAAATTTCTTATAAATACCAACTCTTTTCAGCCAAACACAATGAATTAATGTTTACATTCCCTACCATTTTTATTTTTTATCCATTTTTCTAATGAATATCCATGTCCAATTCCAACCCCACTCAATCCCAGTTAAAAAATAATAATAATAATATAAGAAAAAGAACTGGTTGTGAGAATCAGTAAGTGGGTTTGCTTGTAACAAGTGTTTGGCCAAGGGGGTCTCTAATATTAGTTCATGTACTCCAAAGGAAGAAGGAAAGGGTCTTGAATGCGGGTTGTTACATGAAGTATTCCACTCAAAAGTTTTATTATAATTCGAGGGATCCAGTGGGAGGAGATAATCATGGTGAGTTTTTTTTTTTTGTTCATTAAAGCAATTAGTCTTACTATTTCCTTTAAGGAGAATTTGGCCTTCAATCTTCCTCTAAAAATTTCAAAGCTTTTTATCTAGATTTCTCTATGAACATATATCAAATTGTTAACTGCATAATCACTTTGTTGTTGTTGTTGTTGTTGTTGTTTTTATTTTTTTATTAACCAGAAGCACTTCATTATTAATATGGTAGAAAACCCCTTCAAACATAAATAATTCCACTACTGACCCCAGTGACAGAACTAAGTTAGGGCTGAGGGGGACCACGTCCCCCCACCCCCCAATTTTTTTTTTTTTTTTTTTTTTAATTTCTTAGTATATATATGCACAGAAATTTGAAAATTTTTCCAAAAAATATATTATTGGCCCTATCCTTTATCCAAATTTACAAATGGACCAACCCTTTACTTGTCCTAAGAATAACAAGAAAACCTTTAGACTTAACCAAAAATACCCACAAAACATATCACATTTCCAATCTAAACAAACCCAATTGTCCCAAAAATAACAAGAATAACCTTTAAACAAACCAAAATTATCAACAAATTATGCAACAATCCAATTCAAAAAAAAAAAAACAACCACAAATCTAAAATCACAAAACACAAATCCCCAATTTTTACCTACTTACCACTCAATGTTGGTCTTGACTCTAATTGCAGCATTAGTTACCCAATGGTGGTATGTTGGCTCTCTCTCTCTCTCTCTCTCTCTCTCTCTCTCTCTCTCCTGTACTTTTTTTTCTTTGTATAAAACTTTGAAACAGCTGAATAATTTGTACTTGGTGTTTAGCAAAAAAAAAATTGTGTTTGGTGGTGGACTGGTATAAATCAAGTCAAAGTGTCAATACAAAGTGACTATTGTGAGTGTGGCTATATATATATATATATATATATATATATATATATATATAGAGTTGGGTTCAAGTTACACCTGGTGTAACTCTAAGCAATGTTACACCACTCAATATTTTTTAATTGGATGAGAATATTAACAAATCCACCGTTAGATTACATTATCTTTGTATATTCTTCATGCTTGCAAAATTTCAAGGTGATCAAAAATTAATAGTCATGTCATCAATCAATTGTTAAAATTCAAATTTTTGTAGTTCAAAATAATGTATAAAAGATAAGTTTATGGATCAAATGGTAAACAATTTCCGATGGATATGAAAATTGGCATGCATGTTAAGAACATATAAAACATGTAATTTAACGGTTGGATTTTAAAAATATTAATTCAATAACAA
Source organism: Castanopsis chinensis (assembly GCA_032878915.1). Taxonomy (NCBI): domain Eukaryota; kingdom Viridiplantae; phylum Streptophyta; class Magnoliopsida; order Fagales; family Fagaceae; genus Castanopsis; species Castanopsis chinensis. Next base: position 17,145,962 of record JAVQMG010000121.1, read on the forward strand.
GTTATTGAGTGGTGTAACATTGCTTAGAGTTACACCAGGTGTAACTTGAACCCAACTCATATATATATATATATATATATATATATATATTATATTATATTTGTAGTTTTAAGGAAATATAAACTTGCTATAGTAGTGACATTAACCAATTTCGAGTGTCGTGTTAATAAAGTAGTGAAATTAAATATTTGTGTTAATAAATTAGCGCTAAGAAACTAGGCTAAGTGAGTGAAATATGTTTATTATTATTATTTATAATTGTGATATTAGGGAACTTAAGTGACGCTATGAATACAATAAATTTTAGTAAATAAATGTTACAAATTGATCTGTTATCGATCACAAAATAATAATTAAGATATTTATTTGCTTTTTGTTGGAGTAGAACCAATCACATTTATTACTGCATTAGTATATGTTTTTTCGATGAACTGCTACATAACTATAATTTATGAATACTATATACCTTTTCTTTTATCCTTTTTTTTTCCTATATATTCTATTTAATTTTTGACTAAATAAAATTATGAGATATGAAAATGATGAAATATCTAAAAATATTAAACAAATAATGGAATGCAATATCAAAATCATTAGGTTTTTATAAGATAAATTATCATGTCTTTATTCATTAAAAAAAAAAGTCGCATGTCCTTACAAATCAAGAACCTATTAGAATTGTAATCAAAACAACATATAATTCAAATAGGATCAAACCTTGTAATTAATTCATTTGGAGATTTTCATTGATTTTGTGATCAAAATTTAGTGCACAATAAATCCTAGGTGATTTTGTGATTTAAAGAACATCAAGTTCTATCTTTTTAGATGATATAGTTTTAAGGTATTATGAAATGATAATTTTCTATGCTCTCTTTTGTTAATATTAAATATATGCTAGCTTAGATTTTCATGGAAAAAAAAAATTTATACCTTGCCCCCCCTAGATTTAAACCCTTGTTCCATCCCTGACTGACCCCACAATCAATTTGTATAATTATCTAATCAAACAAATTAGAATTCTTTGTGTGTGTGTGTGTATATGTTTGTGGGTATTACAAAGTGCTTTAATTTCATTTCTTTTGTTTTTTTGGGTAAAATAATTTAATTTCTCATGAATATTGTTTACTGATCAATAGGTTAATCTTTGTTAGGAAATCTCTCTGCTAGTCCTTACTTTGGCTGCAACAACTTTAGCTTCAGGTCTTGTGTTGATTATCACAACTGTTGTTTGTATTGTTAGGAAGAATGTATTGAAGAAAAGGAAAGGTAACTATGCTTTACATTTAGATTCTGAAGGATTACTTGTGATTCCCTTTTAATCTTAAGTGGCTGTTCAGCTAATCAGCCAAATTCACTCATTCAAAAGGAAAAAGATTATATATGTCTGACTTATTGAGTTAATAAATAGCTTATTCTTCAGGCATTTGTTTCAGAGAAAAAGCAATTAGGAGTTCTGTTGTCCAACTTACACAAGTCCAAACTAAATTCTCCATATGAAAGTCTAGAATCGGCCACACATTACTTCCACAATTCCAAAAAGCTGGGAGAAGGGCATTATTGTTCAGTTTACAAAGTAACTTCAAGATTCAATTTCTTCATTATTTGAGGGAATAAAAATTTTGTATATGAAATCAACTAGGTACATTTCTTTGTGTTAATCAGGGAATTTTACCAGATGGGAAAGTTGTTGCTGTTAAGAGGCTCTTCTTCAAAAGTGAACAAACTGCAGATGATTTCTTTAATAAAGTCAAATTGATCAGTGGCCCCAATCATAAAAATCTAGTAAAGCTGTTGGGATGCAGCATTACAGGCCCTAAAAGCCTACTTGTTTATGAATATGTGCCAAACCAAAGCCTTCTTGATAACTTTTCTGGTATTGAAATAATCTTGTGCGCCTTTTGAGTCTGTTAAAATTAATCCTCAGCTGATGAGGTGCGATGTAAGATATAAGATCATATTGGGTACAGCTGAGGGCTTGGCCTATCTTCATGAGGAATCAAATTTGAGAATTATCCACGAAGATTTGAAATTACGCAATATTCTACTTGATGGTGATTTTGAGCCAAAGATTGCAGATTTTGGACTTCTTAGATTATTTCCAAGAGATGAGGTAGACACGAACAGTAGAACTATGTGCACAGGGTAAGTGCCTAGACCTATTATCTTCCCATTTTGCACCTTTTTCTGTTTTGGCACTATGTAAGAATGTGTAACTTAGCATCACTTTTACTAGGAGCAAATGTCTTGTCATCTACTTTTAATTTTGACAAAAATACAAAACTGACTCTCTAACTTTCACCTTTTTTCGTTTCAGTCCTCTAACTTTCAATTTTGTCAATTCAGTCCTATATCTTTCAATTTTTCTCAATTCAAGGCTCCGTTAGAAGCCTGTTAGTGCTGCTGTTAGTGCTGCCAAAACGACGCCGTTTTGGAGTTTTGTTTTTTTTTTTTTTTTTTTTCGGAATTAAAAGAAAAATCTGGAAAAAAAAAAAGAAAACATTAAGGGGAACGACGTCGTCGTTCCCCTTTACTGAATCAAATCAAAAGGGATTCAACCAATCCCTTATTCTTCGACACAGTGGGAGAGATTGAGAGAGAGCGACTCGCCGCGAGAGAGAGAGACGCCGCCGCGAGTCGCCGCGAGAGAGAGAGACCCGCCGCGAGTCGCCGCGAGAGAGAGAGCAACCTCGCCGGGACGTCGCCGCGAGAGAGAGAGACTCCACCGCGACCTCGCCGCCCTTGCTCGCCGCCCCTGCTCGCCTTGTGGACCTCGCCGCCCCTGTTTGCCGTGTAAACCACCACCACCTCGCTGCTCTGCCTTGACTGAACGGAGCTCCTCCTCGCCTGACCTCCGCATCTTTCCCAGCCACTTTGCAGGTAATGGGTCATCTGCATTGCACTCCCAACCAACACTTCTCTCATAAATACCTTCACCTAGCAAAGAATAAGCACAAGAATAGTTTTAGTGTGTTTTATTTTTGGGTATATGTAGTAACAGAACAATGAGATTCGTGCTATATAAAGCTGTGACTTTTTCTGTTTGTTTATTTTTGCATTTTGTTTGTTTATGATGGACTCTGTTGACTGATTGGTGAGATTATTTTATATAATAATTTTTTTTTGTCCGTTTGCTAAACATTTTCGCATGCAATTTTATTGTTTTGAAATAATTTGGTCCCACCTGGAAGAATTGTTTGCTGGGTGGGGAATCTAGATGTCGGCACTTTATTTTTCTGTTGGGCTAATAGTGTGTGTGGGGTCACTTAACACTGTGTTTGCTGTCTTTGTAAGCTAAAATACTTATGTTGTGTGTTGAATTTTTTCATTTTAAACTTTCAGAGGGAAGATGATTGGTCAGAATTTTACATTGGTTTTTCACTACAATGGAGTATTGCACCACTCGGTTAAAAAGAGGAAGTATATAGGTGGTAAGGTGAAAGTTTATGCTAACGTGGATTCAGATTGTTTTTCTGTACCGGAGGTTAAGAATTATTGTGCGGAGTTAGGGGTATTGGATTATGTCCAATTTTATTATCTTGTGCCTGGGTTGGATTTTGACAATGGCCTAAGATATTTGTCTACTGATGGTGATACTCATGAATTATTTAAGTGTCTTGACCCCATTGATCCTAAAATAGACATTTATGTAGAACATGCAACCCCTGTTCAGAAACAATTGTTAGTCAGGGATGCTAGTGTTGTTGATGCTGCAAATTTGGTTGGTTGTGTTGTTGGTGTGGAGGGTGTGAGTGTTGATGACATTGATGGTGAAGATGGGGATGGGGCTCTTGCTGATGATGAGTTTGAGGAGGGTGATAATGTAGTCGATGAAGAGAATGGTGTTAGGGGCAAGGATAGGAATGGTACCATGGGAGATGTGGATTATGAATGGTATGATTCTGACTATGATGACCCAGCCAATGATCATTTATATGAAATTACTGTAGATGACTACACAATTCAGCCCACCATAACCCATAACAATCAGCCTTCACAAGAACTCACTAATGCCATCCATCCATTGCCACACCCACCTAATTTTGCAAACCAATCATTATCCCACTTAGATCTAGTTCCAACTCTTTTTAATTGGCCGTTGGATGAAATTCCAAGTGAATCCGACTATGCATCATCAGACCAATTGCATACTCCTAACAATTCTGATGGTGAGCAAAAGAAAAAATTACCTGAATTCAGAAGTGAATTTTTAAAGGATCCTAAGTTTGTGTTGGGGATGTCATTTAGGGACAACAAGCAGTTCAAAGAGTTTGCACGAGCTTACAAATTGAAGCATGGATATGGCATCAAGTTGTCAAAGAATGAGAAGGCTAGGGTGAGGCGAGGAGGAGCTCCGTTCAGTCAAGGCAGAGCAGCGAGGTGGTGGTGGTTTACACGGCAAACAGGGGCGGCGAGGTCCACACGGCGAGCAGGGGCGGCGAGCAAGGGCGGCGAGGTCGCGGTGGGGTCTCTCTCTCTCGCGGCGACTCGCGGCGGGTCTCTCTCTCTCGCGGCGACTCGTGGCGGCGTCTCTCTCTCTCGCGGCGAGTCGCTCTCTCTCAATCTCTCCCACTGTGTCGAAGAATAAGGGATTGGTTGAATCCCTTTTGATTTGATTCAGTAAAGGGGAACGACGACGTTGTTCCCGGCGAAAATAGCAATTTAAGCATCAGATTGTAACTATATAGTTAGTTGTTAAGGTTTACAAACTATATTCCATACTAGCATCTCGAGTCTAAGAGTCTCGATTTTGGGCCTAAAAATCGAGTATTTGATGCTCGATTTTTATAGCGTGATCTATCTGATGTGGCATTTTCATCCAGGTGGAGTCTACTTGGAAATCGAGTCTTTAAGACTCGATTTACAAGCCAAAAAAATACAGAGAAGAAATACATCTCATCAGAGAAGAGAAAAAAAAACCCAGATCGCAGAAAGAAAGAGAGAAAAAAAAAAAAAAAAAACCCAGATCGCAGCTCGACCAGATCGCGCGGCCACCCAGGCGTGACCAGGTCGCGCGACCCTGGGTGCCAAGCGTGCGACCCAGGCACGCACACCTGGGTCGCGCGACCCAGGCGTCACGCACCTGGGTCGCGAGACCCAGGCGTCGCGCACCTGGGTCGCGCGACCCTGGGTGCCAGGCGTGCGACCCAGGCACGCACACCTGGGTCGCGCGACCCAGGCGTTGCGCACCTTGGTCGCGCGCCGCCTGGGTGTTGTTGCATATATATTTTTTTTGTTGTATTTCATTGCTGGGATTTTTTGAGTTTCTGGACTTAGTCATGCGTTTGAAATTTTTTTTCGTTTGTAAATCGAGTCTCTAAGACTCGATTTCCAAGTAGACTCCACCTGGATCAAAATGCCACGTCAGATAGATCACACTATAAAAATCGAGCATCAAATACTCGATTTTTTGGCCCAAAATCGAGACTCTTAGACTCGAGATGCTAGTATGGAATATAGTTTGTAAACCTTAACAACTAACTATATAGTTACAATCTGATGCTTAAATTGCTATTTTCGCCCGTCGTTCCCCTTAATTTTTTTTTTTTTTTTTTCTTTTAATTCCGAAAAAAAAAAAAAAAAAAAAAAAAAAAAAAAAAAAAACTCCAAAACGGCGTCGTTTTGGCAGCACTAACAGCAGCACTAACAGGCTTCTAACGGAGCCTTGAATTGAGAAAAATTGAAAGATATAGGACTGAATTGACAAAATTGAAAGTTAGAGGACTGAAACGAAAAAAGGTGAAAGTTAGAGGGTCAGTTTTGCATTTTTGCCTTTAATTTTTGTAATGCAATGGTAAATTAATACCATTCACCATATGAGAAAAAGTTGCAATTCTGTTACTCTTTCTTCTTTTCTGTCATAGATTATCAATTTTTCTCACTACTATGCAATATTGTACCTATCATCTCTAATTACATTTCCATTTCTAAATGTGCATCTTTAGATGTTATGTGGCTCCGGAGTATGGCATTTTTTGTATACCATCTGAGAATGCAGATGTTTACAGTTTTGAAATTATTGTTCTTCAAATTGTATGTAAAAAAAGGAATTGGACTTTCAAAAAGGTAAATCTTTTTATCCGAAGTATCACCAATTCATGTTTTAGAGATTTTTTTTTTTTTTTTTTTTCTCATGAATCATGACTGAAATCTTTAACATTTTTTTTTTTTTTTTGGGGCCCTTTATAAGGTTTGGAATCTTTATGAGAAGGGTAGGCTATGTGAAGCTGCTGATCCATTCTCGGAGGGTTATTTTCGGAATGTGGACCCTTCCCGATTACTTCAAATAGGGCTGCTTTGTGTACAAGTAGCTGCAGAGCTAAGACCATCAATGTCGGTAGTTGTGAAAAAGCTAATCAATAAAGATGAAATTCCTCAACAAACGCCTCCACCTTTTGTTAATTATTGAGCATTGGAGAAAGGGCCAATTTGTTTGACACAGCATGACAGAAGAAGTTTGATGGAGCCTAGATGAACATTTTGCTTCAAAGACAACCTTACTTTATGTTCTTTCATAGGAACCCAATGTCAACAGGTGTTGCTGTTGCCAACTCCAAAATCATGGCTTCCAGAATTTCTCTTTTGTGTTTCCTTCTTGAATTAGTGCAGAGGATGTTTTGCACAAAAGTTGGTTTCATCTTGACCTTATTTAGTTTTTGAAGTATGACTGTTTGCTTTAAGGTATGTGGAGAAGCAAGGTCGACAAATATTAAGCAAACTATTGTTACATCAAGATTTTTTTTATCTTAGATGATTTGGTTTGAAAATGATATTTGAAAAGCAAAATTATAATACAATAAAGGATCATATGTTGAAGGCATTAATGCAATTGCATTATTGTTAAAAAGATTTCACGATGGTTACATATTCTAGGATTTTATTGACTTGTAAATTTGGCTAAATCATTTCTCATATTTCACTTGTGCAATAGTTTCGTTATATCACCTAGATCTAACATCTAAGGTTACTGCTATTTTATTTTTTCTGTCCAACCATAACTTCAAGTTTTGGGAATAAGCGCAATTTCCCATTAAGCCATTACACTACACCATCCAACATCATCACAAAAATTTAAAATTTTAATCCAATGGAGTCAATACTATACCCAAGACCATTTTGATTTGATCATAGAAACAGAATATTTCAATACCGATTAATACTAGTGTACTATTTCAGAATTACCTCTACTTTTCGGTAAAAAAAAAAATTACCTCTACTTTTACACACGCAAATAAAAATCCAAACATAGTTCTCTTCTTCAAATAACCCATTTTCATGTCCTATAAACACATTCTTATTAATATCAATAATCATAATGTTATTATTATTTAATAACTTTGAAAATCAGAAAGGTGATTAAGTTTGTAAACAAGGCAGTTCCTAATTTTATGCACTATGCAGTGAAGTCTATACCATAAGGTAACATTTTTTTGTGAAGTACAGGGTCACCTTTTCATAAAAACTACCATTATGATTTCGGAACTTTAGTTAAATAATCCTTCAGTAATATTAAGCAAACTTCAACAGAATCATCTTTTCTAAACTCGGCATGCATTTCTTGAGATGGTGTACAACATTTTTTAATCGAGAAGTACAAGAATACTTATTGGACTCGAACCACTTGACAGTTCAAGATGCCATTGATTGATTAGAAAGTACAGTACAGAGTAAATTCTTGGCAAAGTTAGAGCCCTCCGGGTCTTTTTACCAATTGCCAGTGTCTGCATCCCGTGATTGGTAAAAATCATTTGGCCGCACAATGTCTACCTCCTCGAACTCATTATCATCTGGAAGCAACACAAGAAAGCCCATGATAAAGATATCTTTAAACAAGTACAGGAGTTAGATCACAGATGGAACTGAGGTGATCTCCAACAATTATGAACTAACTTTCCATAAACTACAGGCATGGATTCTACTTCCAGAGTGGCAAAGTATGATTCCAAGTTGATATTCATAGCTGCCACTTGACTATACAACATTTTCTTAAAATGCACCCATTAATTTTGTATATAGAGAAATATTTTCTTTCCTCTAAATAAACTCATTCATTTGTATGGAGAGGGAATCTTAACAAAAATGGACCTGGACTACAAAGAAATATCCACTAAACCACTACATCAGACAAGCTCTTCATAAATATCTTCAGTAGCATAACAACTTCCATTATTATCTGACACCCACGAATATTCTTAGAATGCAAGTCTTAAAATTTTAAAACTACTTTCTTCTTATATGATTAGATTTCATGAAGTTTAAAGAAAATTTGACTGCATATTCTACGTCCAATCTGGCCACTCAGTAACCATAAGACATAACAAGCAACATCTTACCAAAAAAGACAAAAGAAGCAAAAATGATGAGCAAACACATCAAGACCAGATGATCAGTTTGGATGGTTTGGTCTCTACTTAAGTTCTCCCAAAAATAGAATCTTGAAAACAAGTCTAATAGCCCGTCAATTGATACTTCAAGTTCACAAATATAAATATTATATTAATCAAGTTTAATTCTAAATCTGAAAATCAAAGTTTGCTAGGTTAACAAGCTGTTTAACTTATGGCAATTGGGCCTTTGCCTTTTAAAGCATGCAATGAAAACCAAATTGAAGATGAGTAACATCTTTACATCCTTTCATGGCCACAATGTTGCCTTAGCCCAAGATATATACGTACAATGGCACTCCCAATAGTGAGAACACGCAAAAGATAGAACTTGTATTTTTAGTACGCACATTTATCATGACACTATCACTCAAACAGATCATCTCACATTGTTATTCACTCAAGTTTCTTGGGTTTTCTTACTATTTTTTTTTTCTTTTTTAAATAACTTAATCCTATGATTACCCTCCTGGAAATATAGACAAGCAGATGTTAGTAACAGCCTTTTTCAGAATTTAAGGGTCCAAACAATTAACTTAGACTGATGTCCTATTAAAGCACTTCACTGTTCTAAGAGCCTGGACTGGAGCATTGCTTTTAATTCTATTTCCTGCTCCAATTTATTAGATATGTTTGAGCATTGTAATTTGATAGATTGATGTACTGCTACTCAAGCACACATCCGGTGTACATTGGTATTTTCCTTTTGATCAATAAATTTTCATTAGTTACCCAAAAAAAAAATTCACAACCAGCAAATCTAAGATGGTCCACATTGGCTAAAGATAGCCATAAGACCCATATTATATAAAGAAACACTACCCACCAGAGCCCCCAGAATTTGTCCCAATGTTACAGAACCTATGAAAAATTAAAACCTCATCTGACCTTAAGGAGACATAAACTTGTTCATGAGCTATGAGAGCCACCTAACTAACGGAATCACAATACTTTCCAACTGCTTATCCTCCAGCTTGAAAAAGTCAGTTTTTCTAAGATTAAAACTATTAACAGGTCAAAAATACATTAGAAAAACTGGACTGGTGGAAGCATCGTATATGAACAGATTCATGGTGGACATGTGCAAGAACAGGCCATGTTAGGGTACCAAAATAAAGCTAGAGTGTATCAGTTGACTTCTTACCTTTTCAAATGGCAAATGTTATACCATGGGCTCTAGCTCCCCTCATTACAATAGAGTAGTGAGGTCATGGTAGAAAGTGCTATTTGAGCTAGAGCTCATTGGAAAATATTAACATCTAACGTTTCAACTATTTAATGCTAAAAAGTAGCTTAGTATAGCACAAGGTGAAAATTATAGAAATTCAAACAAATGCAACTTAGCTGTTCAGACTCCTATCAGCAACATCAAAAATGCACAAGGGTACCCAGTGGTACATAGGTGATGCATAAAAATCAGAGAGGAAAGAATTAAGAAGACCACCTTTTCTCAAGGTCAGTGCCACAACTGAATCATTTTCAACCTGAAAAAGACGATGAATGTATTGAAAAAATTATAACATATTTAAAGCTCATATGATAAAAGATTTTAGAGCATTGCAGGTGCTTCTGAGTACTAATTTCTTAAACACAAATAAGTATAAAAAGTAAATTAAAATACACACACACACACACACACACACACACACACACACAGGATTATACCTTATGATCAGCCAATGTCTTTGAATCCTCTAAAACTTCCCCAGAACCAACTAGGATCAAACGCTGATTGTTAACTGGTTGATCGATGAGGACTTGCAATTTCTCCTTTATGTCTAGGACTGTTTCGGTAGGATCACACCGTATGAAGTAAGTTGTTTTACTACGCTTAACACGGATATACATAGCCTGTACAACAGTTACAGTATAAATCAGTGACTAAGTTGCGAGGACACGTAGGAGTATAACTTTTTATTCTTTTCAGCAGGAAAATGAAGAACACTAAACATAGCTAAAGTTGCTAGAAGAAATAGATATAGCAAAAACTGCAATTAAAGCATTATATACTTCATTAGATTTGTATTTTACATTGCCCGTAAAACATGACCTAAATGCCTTCAATGCTTTCACATTTAAAAACATCTTCTTGATATATACGGACAGTAATGCTTTGAATACAATCTAAATGTGACAATCCTTTTCTTGAACAATGAAATTCAATGAAACATAAAGGTTAGGCTAAAATGCAAAACTGACCCTCTAAGTTTCACCATTTGTCATTTCAGTCCTCTGAATTTTAGTTTTGTCATTTCAGTCCTCTAAGTTTCAAAATTTGTCAATTCAATCTTCTGTTACCATTTTGTCAAGTAATGCCGTTAACTAACCAAATCAACACTGTTTTATATTTTTATATTATTTAATTTCTTAATTTAATTTTACTGAAAAACGTTATTAGCCCAAACATTATTATGGTGGACAACTTTTTGATTAGGAAGAATAGGATGGTGGATTTGAACAATTTGGTTCTGGAGAGTAGGGACAAGGTTCTCAAGTCGTGTAGAAAGCTTTTGAGATCGTTTGGGTTTCTGTTCAAGGATCAATGGGCGCGTGTAATTCTAGGTAAAACAAGTTTACTTTTTGACTGTATTGTTTCGCTTCGAAACCGAATTTAATTTTGTTATCATCATCATATTTGACCTTCAAATTTCATGCTTAACCTTACTCTTCAACACTATTGTTCTCAAATGTAGATGGACAGCCAGGATTAGGCTGTGGATAGCAGGTTGAAGAGGAGGGATTGGGGTGACTTTGGGGTTAAGAAATGAAGAACTATATCGTTAACCCTCTCAATGTAGTCAAGGTAGGGTCCAGCCCCATTTTTTTTTTTAGTTTCGGTTGGTGTGTGGAACTGTGGGGAAAAGAAATGAAGAAAAATATTGGATTTTGATTATGTAGATGAAAAAATTTGCTCTGTTTTTTTCGGTTTTTTTTTTTTTTTTGTGTGTATTTGATATAATGACAATCTGGGTTTCTGAAAAGTTTTGGTCTTCTTGTTTTTCTGAATAGCAAATTTAAGATTTCTTCTTTTTTTTTGGGAATAAACGTTTTTCAATGAAATTAAATTAAAAAATTTGAAAAAAAAATCATTCAAAAGGGCAATACTTGACAGAAGGTAACGGAAGACTAAATTGACAAACTTTGAAACTTCGAGGACTGAAATGACAACACTAAAACTTAGATGACTGAAATGACAAACAGTGAAACTTAAGGGGTCAGTTTTGCATTTTAGCCAAAAGGTTATGATAAAACATCTTAACTTATTTTTGAGATGGTAAAATTGACATCAATGGTTTACATAAAAAGTATAAAGATTAGACATAATCCCTTTCTTACATAACAACGTAAGGAAAAAAATTATAACAAGTATGAAGAACTTAATTTCAATTTGTGATATAATGGGCACATAATGTAGTATCCTACTCATATATCAATGGTGTAGAGATTGAAACATAAGAAAATATATCGTTTTAGTTCCTGGAACCCGGACTATAATAGATCATTATGTTTGCAGTCCAATAAAGCAAGTCAATATGCTGCATTTTGTAACTACTCAAGTAAAAGCTGTAGAATATCTTGACTTCCTCTAGTTAGGTAGAAAACAGGTCTCCTACTTCTAGTATAAAGCCAAAATTAATTTCAAGATGGCCATTTCTTCTTTTCATTGGTAAGTTATACACGCACCTTGTGGATCTTGAACCCTTTGTACTTCCCATCAATATTCCTTTTAAAAGAAACCATTAATTTTGCCTCGCAAGAATAAATGAGCTTGAACTTGAATACAAGCTAGCTTAGTAATGAAGGCCTAACAACAAGAATGCATGCAGCATAATAATGTAGAAGAGGAAACCTAATATTTTTGCTCCATGATCCATTAAAATATGTCTACCCTTCAATATAAGTCAGGGTCCACTATGTAGCTTCTTAATATTCAAACTTGATGGCATACACCAAATTTTGTTTGCCCATCATTCCACCCCTGTAATATTAAGTGTTCTATTTTCCACTTATTAGATGCCTAAAATTACCTAAAATCTAGCAGTTAATCCTCTAGAATAACTTCAATTTTCATACCAATCACTTTTGTATAGCAATTACTTCCTTACTGGACCTTCGGTATGAAAATCTCCATCAATGTTGCCTGTCTTAGGGTAGTTAGTCTCGTGCTTGCTCTTCTAACCATTTTTTCCTCCAAATAATTTAGGTGAATGGTATGCTACGTTCCATATCATCATCCATAGATGTAGAATTTGTAAGAACAAGTAAAGCTTCTAAAACCATTAACTACTCATACATCATTGACTGATTAAATCCCGTTTATTTGTAAAAACATAATAACAACTGCACTCAGGAATAGTTTCATCTAAGCACAAACTTTGTTTAAGTACGTAGGATTTGTACACAAAACTCACACCACAATTTCGTATCAAAATTCATTCATCTACACCCCTAGCGTAACAAGTCTCAGTAAGTAACCAATATCACAACCGCAACAAGCATTTTCACTTTCTTCTAACACTCCAATTTCCAACAACATATATAGCAATAACTAACCCTCATCATTCATATATATATATATATATATATATATATATATATAATAAAGTAGGGAACCTTTCTAAAGAAGACCCATTTGGACTCGCCTTTAGCAAGTAAAACCTATGGGCAACTGACCCCGACTGTCATAACCAGTTGTCGGGCAATCCATGGGCGTTCACCACTTACGGGCTAAACAGTTTGTGCTCATGCCATCCTTTTGACTCTATACAAGCTTATATATATTACAAAGAACAATGTTTATCTCGCCTCTAGCAAGTAAAAACCTACGGGCAACTGATCCCGCCTGTCATAACCAGTTGTCAGGCAATCGAGGGCATTCACCGCTAACAGGCTAACAGTTTATGCTCATGCCATCCTTTTGACCCTATACAAGCTTATATATATTACAAAGAACAATTTTTATCTCAGCCTATGAACCCACATTTACAAAATTTTCCCTTTTTTTGGTTGTTTGAGTAAGCAAGCCTAAAATGTACCATATGTACTAAAGATCAAACATTTAATCCATATAGAGTGCACATACCATATTTGACCGTGCACCAAAGATGATCGAAGTACAACGTTAGAGACCTGGCCTGTTCAATACCCATAGAGTGAGTAAAACTAAACAAGTTCATATAGAAAGATCGAATTTTGGGTTTGGGTTTTTTTTTTTTTGTTCTTTAATTTCATGCTCAGTAAAGCGTAGATTGTGAATCAAAGTAGAAAATAAGAATTGAGAGTTTAGGTTAAGAAGAAAAATTCCAAACCTGATAATTGGTGAAATTCTTTTCCTGGGGAATTCAGGTTTGTAAATCTACGTGCTCTTCCGATTTCCAGAGAGAGAGAGAGAGAGAGAGAGAGAGAGATGGAAATCTGTCTGATTAAGCTCTCTAATTCCTCGAAGAAAAGTAGTGTTTGGATGAAAGGAAAAGACTTTCACACACTACCTAGTAACCACAAGTTTTTAGTTAAAGCTCTCACCGTATATTGAAATGAGAAAGAAAACCTATAAACTTAGAATTTTTAAGAGTCATGTAAAGCAAGTGACTTTTTTTCTTTTTCTTTTTTCAATTAATTCTTTTTTAATTTAATTTTTATGTTTTTTTTTATAAAAAAAACTAATGAAAGGTGCATAAGAAATTATAACTAAATTTTCATTTGTCATTTTCTCAACAAAAAGTAAAATGTTTACCCAATTTCATATATTTGTTTTTTTAAAATAAAATTTAGCTACAAAATTAGTTGTAGCTTAAGATTATAATTTTACTCAATATCTTTTTATTAAAGATAAATTTTAACAGATCTGTCGTTAGATTACATCTTCTTCTTATACCTTCTATGCCTGCAAAATTTTTAAAAAGTTAAATATTAATAGCTATGTCATCAATAAATTGTTTAAATTGTAAGTTTTTTATAATTTAAAATTATATATAAAATATAAACTTATAGATCATATAGTAAATAATATCCAATTAACACAAAATTTGACATATGTATTATGAGCGTAAAAAACATACAATTCAACTGTTAGATTTTCAAAATATGTAATAATGTTTATTTTATTAAGTAAGATTGTAGTCTAGTTACACTCTGTCTTTTTTTAAATACAATAAATTGTAAGAAATTGAGGTTGATAAGATGGATAGAGCAACCACATCAGCTCATGCAAAATCCTGCAAAATACAAAAAGTAGTCAATTTTACACATTTTGAGCAAAAAAACACTTATATCAGTAGGTGTAAAATTGTGCATAAATGCACAAATTATATAATTAACCGTGTATATATGCACAATTACTGTAACTCATGCATTTAATATTTTAGTATTTTTGTTAAAAATATATAATATTCTCAAAAGAAAAAATAGTAGATTAATCTCACATTGAAAAATGAGTGTGAGTTAAAGAAGTTTAAAGTCTGTATTATGTATTCAAGAGTTAAAATGTTTTAGATATACACCACTGTAAATTTTTTTAAATCTTTTCTCCTTTTCCAGTTTAATTAAATTATTTATTAATTTTTTAAATTGTATTGCATAAATGAAGGATGTTCCACTACCAATTTATCATTCACTTCAAGTCCACATGACTAACTTAGTTTTAATAATATTGGATATCTTATTTCTCAAATAAAAAAAAAATATTAACGAAGTTTAATGATGTGCAAACATTACTTATTGAGAAAGAATTAAAAGAAAATTGTTTTAGCCTCACTTTTCCTCTTCTTCATCTTTTTTTTAATAGTTTTTATTTTTTGTAACCAATGGCAGAGCACGCTTGAGGAGGGGGAAAAGTTTTGCGGGAAAAATTATAACATGTGTAATTTTTGAAGTTTTTGACAATTTGGCCATTAAAAATTTTGACTTACCTACTCCTAAAATATTAGGAACCAGTCTAACGAGTCATTATCAATTGTCCCTTGTATCATTGCTCTTTTATTTATAATAATAATAATAATAATAATAATAATAATAATAGGGCGGAAATTTGAATATTTTCCTAAAAACATATATTTGTATTTGTTAAAATTGACTTCCATTCTTCAATCAAGATAATTTTGAAATGGGTTCGAGTTAGCTTAATTGGTAAACCTTTTTATTATAATGGATTTAAGCTTCCCTACAACAAAATCAATTAATGCCTTAACATTTGTTTTAGGAAAAATTAATGCCTTGACATAAATAATAATAATAATAATAATAATAACTAGTCTCATCATATGGGCTTTGCGCATGCACTGAGGTTTTTTTTTTTTTTTTTTTTTTATCTAGTGTCATAATTTTCCATTAATCTTAATTTTTAAATTAAGATACCAAAAAAAAAAAAAAAGCCTTAAAGCTGTCATTTAACGATGTCATCTCAAAATTTTTATTTTTATTTTTTTCATTCTTGTTGTTACTTGTAGTCTAGTTACACTTTGTCCTTTTTTAAATACAATAAATTGTAAGAAATTGAGGTTGATAAGATGGATAGAGCAACCGCATTAGCTCATGCAAAATCTTGCAAAATACAAAAAGTAGTCAATTTTACACATTTTGAGCAAAAAAACACCCATATCAGTAGGTGTAAAATTGTGCATAAATGCACAAGTGCAATTAACCGTGTATATATGCATGGTTACTGTAACTCGTACATTTAATATTTTAGTATTTTTTGGTAGTGTTGGGTCTATGAGAGAGAAGGGTAGTGAGTGAAGAAATAATAACAAATTGTAAAAAAAAATGAATATTTTATTAAATAAATGTGTAGAATAAATAGACTGATGTAGGTGTTTTGTAAAAATGAGTGTATAAAATAGAAAATGTAATTTTTTTGTGCAAAATAGACCAGAAGTTTGTAATGACTAATGCGATTGCTCTAAAATATAATAATGGTATATTACATTGACCATCCTTATGTTATATGCTCTATTTTTTTTTTCTTACCAATTTTTACTTAACTAAATATTTTTGTTAAAAATATTTAGTATTCTCAAAAGAAAAAATAATAGGCTAATCCCACATTAGAAAACGAGTGTGAGTTAAAGAGGTTTAAAGTCTGTATTATGTATTCAAGAGTTAGACTCTTTTAGATATGTACCACTGTAAGTTTTTTTAAAATCTTCTCTCATTTTTCAGTTTAATTAAATTATTTATTAATTTTTCAGATTGTATTGCATAAATGAAGAATGTTCCACTACCAATTTATGATTCACTTCAAGTAGACATGACTAACTTGGTTTTAATAATATTGGATATCTTATTTCTCAAAAAGAAAAATATTAACGAAGTTTAATGATGTGACAACTGCAAACATTACTTATTGAGAAAGAATTAAAAGAAAATTGTTTTAGCCTTACTTTTCCTCTTCTTCATCTTTTTTTTAATTTTTTTTTATTTTTTTGTAACCAATGGCAGAGCACGCTTGAGGAGGGGGAAAAGTTTTGCGGGAAAAATTGTAATATGGGTAATTTTTGAAGTTTTTGACAATTTGGCCATTAAAAAATTTGACTTACCTACTCGTAAAATATTAGGAACCAGTCTAACGAGTCATTATCAATTTTCCCTTGTATCATTGCTCTTTTATTTATAATAATAATAATAATAATAATAAAAGGGTGGAAATTTGAATATTTTCCTAAAAAAATATATGTATTTGTTAAAATTGACTTCCATTTTTCAATCAAGAGAATTTTGAAATGAGTTCGAAGTAGCTTAATTGGTAAACCTTTTTATTATAATGGATTTAAGCTTCCCTACAACAAAATCAATTAATGCCTTAACATTTGTTTCAGGAAAAATTAATGCCTTGACATAAATAATAATAATAATGATAATAACTAGTCTCATCATATGGGCTTTGCGCATGCACTGAGGTTTTTTTTTTTTTTTTTTAATTTTTTTTATAGTGTCATAATTTTCCATTAATCTTAATTTTTAAATTAAGATACAAAAAAAAAAGCCTTAAAGCTGTCATTTAACGATGTCATCTCAAAATTTTTATTTTTATTTTTTTCATTCTTGTTGTTACTTCTTAGTGCAAAATGAGCAAGATGTTTGAAACTCTTGGCCCTCTTGGCCAAGAATGGTCTTTCAGCAAAATCATGGATTCGCCAAAAACTAATATACAAATTAAAAAAGGCCAAAAAAAAAAGAAAGAAAAGAGAAAGTAACGAAAAAATATACCTACCAAAAATCATCGTGAACCAACCACGAAACCCTTATCTTCTTTGTGGGAGGTCACCACTATGCAGTGAGCAAGCAGAATTCTTTTCAAAATTGAATTTGAATTATTTGAATTAAAACGTGGGGTGTTTAAATTTGCATGTGGTGTTTTCAATGCACAACCTAAATTTAAGGAATATAGATAAGAAATTTTAGTGATAGTTTTATAGTAGAAGTGTGGGCAGGGGGTGGGGGGGAGGGGGGACGAAGATCCAAAACAGTTGATAAAACAGGTAAGGACATTTCTGAAGAGGTGTACCTCGGGAAATATTGGTGGGATCTCCTCAGAAAGTACTCACCTAACTCATTTAGAGGTTGAACTTCTACAGTTGACGAGGGCACCAAGGACTGCTACCTAACCTCAAAAAGTTAAGAGTCAAAGTTGAAGGGAACATGGCGTAACCTGACGGAGGAAAAGGGCAACTTGGCATTGAACAAGAAAGAGAAGAAAAATGAAGGACAAAGCAGTTATCCCCTCCGCATTAAATGCACTGCAACCACTTAGCTGGTTGCATTAATGGGAAAATGACCATGAATAGTACCCATACAGCTCACAACTTGGTGTAAAACCTTCTAGTAAGGTCTTGATGAGACAAGTATCAAGAAAGCCTGATCCTAACCCTCCAAATGTAAAGTTTAGATGCATTTTGGCTAACTATATCAAGCCAAGAAGCACCTAGATTGGGAGAGTTTTTTTTTTTTGGGAAAAAGAGAAAGAGAGAAGATCCAATTGTAACCTCTTCCTCGGACTAAACCTGAGGACGAATACTTAGTCATTCTAAGGCTCTTTCTAATTGAATACATTCCCACTACACTAAAGACTGATCTAACTATCATTAATTATCATAAAATGGATATTTAAAGGTCCATTGCATCCCACTTCTAATAATTAATTATGTGAGTAGAAAGTAACATGTTAACATTTGTGTACTCTGTTAGCTATGCTTTTTGCCTCCGTAGAGTTTTTTTTTTTTTTTTTTTAATTCAAAATAAAGAAAAGGAGATTTGAGAAGGCAAAACAAAAACAAAAATGTGAGATTAGGGATTAAGAAAACTAAAAATTCAGGAAAAAAAATAAATACAACAACATGAGATTAGGAATTAAGGAAACTGGAAATTTTATAAAAAAACAGAAAATTTAAAAAAAGAAACCATGAATCTTGATAAAGTTTGAAAAAAAAAAAAAAAGGTTGGAAGTGGTCTTGAAGGAAATATACAAAATGAACCGAGAAGTTTTTATTTTTATTATTATTTTTTTGAATAAGTTTGTTTTGAAGATAAGAATTAGTAGGAAAGTATTTTATTTTGTAATAATTTTAAGTGGAATTGAAAATATATTTTTACTGAATTGTCTTTAAATTTTGTCATTCTAAACATAGAGTTTAAGAGTATTTTAATCACATTAGAATTCAGTCTAAAAAGTGGAATCTTGCTATAGATAATCAGTGAGTTTGTGTATTATTTACAAGACCTACAAGTATTTTATTTAAAAAAAATATTAAAAATAAATCTTACAATACTATTTACATATTTAAAAATTATTTTATTACAGTATTTTTAATTTTAAGCAAAATAAATAGTATAAAAAAGGTCTAATAAATTCTGTTTATAAAAAAGAAAAAAAAATTATCTAGAATCTAATAGGACCCACACTTGGAATGGGTATTTAAGTTTTGAAAAGACATCCCAGCTAAGCTAACTGCTGCGACCTACCCGAGAAAAAAAAATGCATATCCTTTTTATTGTGGAGTGTGGACAAGTATTGTATTGTCTCGCCATTTTGGATCTCCACTTTCAACTTCAATCAAGTACTGTACTTAGTTATTGGCCTCTCTTCATTCTCAAAAAAAAAAGAAAGAAGAAGTTATTAGCCTCTCCTCTTCATCACTCCAGCAACCTTAATTAGTAAAACAAACATGGGAAACACATCATCAATGCTCACTCAGTACGACATCGAAGAAGTTCAGGAACACTGCAACCACACCTGTACCACCTGCTAACTACCTCTCCTAGTTTTTATTTTTCATCTTAATGCACTTATTGATTGATTTGGGTTTTATTGTTGTTGTTGTTAGTTTCGCAGCAGGAGATAGTGTCACTGTACCAGAGGTTTTGCCAACTCGATCGCAATGGCGGTGGTTTCATCTCTGCTGAGGAGTTCTTGTCCGTACCTGAATTCGCTGTCAACCCTCTCTCTCAGGTCCTAATCTCTCTCTCTCTCTGTGTATAAATTTATGTAATCTATGTCTATAAACATGTATATGGATAAAAGTTAATGGTGTGGCATCTGATTTCAAACACCCACATGAGATTAAGGTACTCTAGAGTTCCTAGCTTCATTCCATGGTAGAGTTCTTCAAATCATAAACCTTCATTCTACATAATCAAACATTAATTAGCTAGATTGCGATGACTATTTATGTTATTGATGACATGGAGTTGCTCTAAATATTTTTGAGGATATTAATCCAAAAGGAGTTATATGTTTGTATCATGTGTGTATGTATGTATGGTCAAAGGTTGTGATTAATGCACCAGTAAAAAAAAGGTGAGTTTATTCAAGTTAAGGGAACGGAAAAATGTAGAGGAAGACAAAAAAAAAAAAAAAAAACAATAGAAGTACTAAAAATGAAAATGTCAATTAAGGAAGTGACGGAGTGTATGACTTCAAATAAAATGGAATGGCGAAAAAGAACACGTGGCTGAACCTGATTAGTTTATTGAGGATCGGAATCCATAGCTGACCTCAAAATATTTGGACTAAGGCCTCTTGTTGCGTCTGTATGTAGGTGTTTATATGACCATGTGCATTTGTGTGTGTTGGAGGTACATATTTGTACATGTTTGTTGTGTGCTGTTTGGTTACTCAGATAGTGTGCTTCATTATTCATTTTCCAGAGATTGTTGAGGATGTTGGATGGATTGAACTTCAAGGAATTTGTAGCATTCTTGTCTGCATTTAGTCCTCGTGCCACCTTGCAGCAGAAAGTTGAATGTAATGACTCCTTTTTGTCATAGTTTTGTGAAGTCATATTTCTAGAAGTTGTGTTTGACTATTTTCTCCTTTTGAATTTCCATTTGGTGTCTCCTTTTGTTTCCTAGTTATTTTTAAGGTGTATGATTCGGATGGCAATGGGAAAGTCACATTCAGTGACATGTTGGAAGTTTTGCGGGATTTGTCAGGACAATTTATATCTGAACAACAGAGGGAGGTTAGTTCTTGTTAGAAAATCCTTGAAGAATGTATCATCTATTTAATTTCCTTCCATCAAAGGTGTGGGGCTATACAATTTATAAAAGAAAAAAGCTTACTTCTTTTAATGGCTTAGGTCTCCAATAGTGATAGGGTTTAATAGTTTTCTTTTTGGCAAATCTTGGGCTTAAAAGTTTTATTATCTCTGTAAAGTGAATTGTGGTGGATTACTGATCACCTGAGGTTATTAACATGCTAAATACAAACTTAGTTAGTTTGATTATATCCAGTGGTCTTTTGAAATGTGGATCTAGAACTGGAAGTATAGTGGTATTTGAAATTTTAAACTTCTAATGTCTTACAATGATCTCCAATTGCATGGTAAGTGATATGGTTATTGCAAATTGTCCACAATATGATCATGAAAGCAAGAAAGGAACATTAAAGGACAGGGAAAAGATGTAAGAAACTATTCTTGAAAGTTGATTCAATTGTATATATATTATGTTCTTTGAAGTACTAAGCATTTGTCTAATTTAATACTATTTAAAAATTCTACTGTATATATACTACTTAAAAATGCTAATGCACTTTGACAGATGACTTTATACTATTTTGATCTTTGTATAAGATGGGTGATGATGCTAGAAATACACTATATTTGACTAAAAATTATGCCTTTTTTGTAAACCAATAGGGTTTGCAATTTAGGTTTTAGTTTCTTATGGAAATTCTTGATCTCATTCAAATTGGTCATATTGTATACATGTTGCTGATCTGGAACAACATCTCTGATCATGAATTATAAAATGCTTGGAGATCATATTAGTTACTGCCAATATAGGTTTTACTTGAACTTAAAAAAGTGTGATAATTAGATCAGCTGGTGACATATCCTTTCTGCACATGTGGATTTTTTGGTGCCTGATACAGCAAGTTCTGACCCATGTCCTTGAGGAAGCAGGCTACACAAAGAATTCTTTGTTGGGTTTGTCTGACTTCATGAAGGTACTATGTAGTTTTATTTTAAATAAATTCCTTTCTATGCGAACTTTCGTCAGAAGTTTGTTCCAATTTCTTTGCATAATTTGTTTAAAAAGTTTAGCTTAGTACTTCTTTCCTGCATATCTAATTTAATTCAATCAAAGTAGGGGCATATGTTGAAATATTCACCTGTGAGTGTTGTGGTTGTAGTCAATTCCCACATCAAATAGTAGTGACAAAAGTGAGTGGCTAGGATAACATTTTTGGCCCAAACCTAATGGCTTAAGCTTTTAGGATTAAGGTGGTGATCCAACATATTGTATCAAGCCCTCGCAAAGCGATTCTCTGAAGCTGTTAATTTCAACTCTCAGAAAGCAAGAACCCAAAAACATGCACACAGTCTTTAGGTGGAGTTATTGAAGAGTCTATTGGGGATGTCAAATGGGGAGTTTCACAATATTGATTTCACATGGATTTAGTATGTACAGATTTTAGCGGTTTGCAATTTTACTTGAATTATATAAGACTTAACTTCAATTTGTTCTCTGGAAACTTCCAACTAAGCATGACATGATTTTTTTCCCTCCCTTTCCAGGGGGAAGGGGGGAGGAGAAAAATTTTGGTGTTAGGAATTCCATTACTATTTTATATCTATCGTGATCACCATGATTACAGAATATTAGTATACAACTCAGATTTGGTTAATATGATTTACAGGTACCATAAGAGTCTGATATGTTATCCTTTTCCCATTATTTTGCATTTTCTAGTTTGAATGATCTAGTCAGTAGGGTACATGGTAAATGTACATTCCTGAGCCTATTAAATATTATATACTTGTTCTAAAATTCCTTTTATGATATGTGAATGTTGTCAAATAATTTAGCCTCGCTGCATTCACATATTTTTCTTTTGCTCAGCTATATCTATTAAAAGATCATCTTAGATATTCCTTCCCATTGCAACCATCAGGTTTCTCTAAATAGTGAGTCCCATTTCTTATGAATTTCTGGCTGATTTCTTTAGGCATTTTTCATTATTTTGACCAAGTAGGTGTGTTAGGTTTGACTGATTATCATTTTATGTTGTTCTTTTTTATAGCTTGCTTATGTTAACCATCTTTTCCTTACAAGTTGGTGTTTCAATGATTCATCATTTTCTATTATACTTTTTATAGCTTGCTTCATATAGGGAACCTTGCTCAAATGTCTCGCATGATTGAGTGTGCACAGGATTGGTGTTTGAGGGGAATTGAACCACAACCCCTTTTGTATTTAGATATTAATTTGTTTACATTTATGCAATTTTTCTTTTAAAAGAAACTTTATCCTTTGTTGCAGATTCTTGGCAATACTGGTTTGAAGATGGAGGTCGAAGTTCCAGTGGATTAAAGTGAGGGTAGTGATAATTTCTCATTTGATTGTGTTCCATTATAGTGCTTGTAGTGCACCATTCTGCTAATGGATCCATGGGCAAGGCAATGGTTGCAAATGTACCTAATTAATAAACTTGGAAGATCTTAAAGATATGGTAAACAGTGCATTACTTTCCAATTTTCAACTTGGGAGGACAGTTTAGACCTCGTTGGTTGATTTTACAGCGAATTAAATCAACTTGTTAAGTTAAACGATTATGTAATCAATTCAATTTTCTGTTTAATTACCACAGTAAAGCAGGTTACCAAATAATCAAACCCCATCACTAATTGCTACCTCCACCAGAACTTACAGTTTTGATTCGACAAATTGCTCAAAGCCTTTTAGACTCTTCTAATGTGAATTCTTTCAAAAACCATGTTTGTGACTTCAAGAACCTCTTGAAGATTTTAATTCTGCAGCAAAGCCTGAAATGTATCTGTGGCTTCGCCTTGATTTGCACAACGGTAGTGGTAACATTGTAGAAAACCTTCTTTGTATACTACTGTACTCACAAATTGGATATGCGGAGGTTAGGATTTTCTCTAACATGTTCTTTACTTACGGTTACAATAGCCCGTATCATATTTACCACCAAAAAAAAAAAAAAAAACCATATCATCAGCCAACTAAACATGTCAAGAAAAAAGTTGATATTTTGATTTTCAATCGACTGAGAGTCGGTCATGATCACAAGCTTCTTTCTTTTAAGCTGCTTCTTGGGCATGATCTTATACTTGATATTTGTAACTATAATTTACAACACAAAACAAAATAAATTGTCTTGTGCTTGATATTTGTCACTACAAGTTACAGCACAAAACAAGATAAATTGCCATGGATTTTCCAACACTCAACCCAACAATATCTCCTTGGCAATTTCATGACATGAAGAGAAAAAAATTGCCATTCATTTAACTAACTTAATGTACTTAGAGTACATCACATGACGTGAAGAGAAAAAATGGGAACATAATGTTTTTTTGCCATTCATTTATCACAATCACAACATGCGGCACCCTTTTTTTATAATATAAGATATGGTTTGAACATGAACTTATATTATGAAATTTTATTGTGAATTTTTTGATGATAATAACTGAATAACTCATCTCATATGATATACCAGAATTTTATAGTTTCATATGGAATGATTTTTTTTTGTTTTTAAATAAGTTGACTATTGATTTTAGTTAATAGAGACTTGTTCAAGGTGTGATTTGAAACAATTTGAAAATTCATGGTTTCGGTTATTAAACTTTTTAAAATTTAAGGTTTGATTTAAAAATCATCCAGTGGAATTATGTAATTTATTACTAGTTTTTTAAATAAAGGATAGCCACTTGGTGTGAAGTAAGGGTAGCCACATCGTGCAATTGCCACTTCTAGGATCGAACTTTTATTATATTGAATGTTATACTAGTTAGCAATCCAAGTTCAAGAAGTTTAACAAAATATTATTTTTTTTCTATTATATATATATTTTTTGAGAAAAACACACACACACACATATATATATATATAAGGGAAGGATGATGAGATAAGGGAATACACTCACACGTCATCACCAAAACTGCATGCGGCAGTTAGTGTCGCGGAGCAAGTGATAAGCTTCTTCCCAATATCACACCTTACCGATGTGGGATGACTTAATAACACTGAGTATCTATTATATTTTTTATTTAAATATAAAATTTGACAACTTTTTTTTATAGGTAGATAGTGACGGAGGAAATGTGGGATTGAAATTTGATAATTATGGTTGCTATTAATATGTATTTATTATAATTGTGTTTGTATATAAAATTATATATTATGGTATTTCAATATATATATATATATATATATATATATAGAGAGAGAGAGAGAGAGAGAGAGAGAGAGAGAGAGATAGATAGATAAACTCAAAGTACGTTAAAAAATTAGAATAATGAGATATAAAATTGTGAGGACCCCCGAGCTTATGTGACATAATATGAAGAGGTCAACCAAAATTTAAGTATCTTTGATTTTACATATATAATAGATTATATATAATCAAGTACACCAGGTGTAATTATTTGTTTATGTTATATTGCTCAATAACTTATTATTAGTTTGAGTACAAGTAAATTCAACAATTGAATTACGACTTCTTATTGTTCTTGATATGTGTTAAATGTTAGTTATTCTTCAATTCTTATATTTATCTTTTATTTATATTTTAAAGTAACAAAAAATTTGAAATTAACATTATATAGGTAAATAATTATTGATCTACGGTGATTTTAAAATTTTCACTATTCACATTAATATAAATTTAAATATATACCTATATAATTCTCAATACTCCAAGAATATAAAAATGAAAGGTATAATGGGAAAGGTAAGCAAACAATGAATTTGTCAAAATATACATCTAATAAATAATTATTGAATAATGTAATATTGCCAGAAGTAACAACAATTATAACTTAAACTAATAAGTTTAGAGACAACTTTTGTCACAATTTTTTTCCATAACTTATAAAAGTGGTCGATTGTAAAAAGTGGACAATTTACTTTTATAATTATTATAGAACTTTATCAGTAATGAGTTTATAAAAAGTAACAATTATACAATGTACACACATATCCATTATAATTATTCAATTGAAGTATTATAGTATAAAAGTTGATATTAAATTTGTCTTTCCCTTGCTCCTTAATTCTAAAACAAAATACACATCCTAAACATCCACCGTCAATCACATTATTTACAAAACCT
The DNA here is from genome assembly GCA_032878915.1 of Castanopsis chinensis. Taxonomy (NCBI): domain Eukaryota; kingdom Viridiplantae; phylum Streptophyta; class Magnoliopsida; order Fagales; family Fagaceae; genus Castanopsis; species Castanopsis chinensis. The sequence continues at coordinate 17,171,927 of JAVQMG010000121.1, forward strand.
ACAAATCCACAATGTTCGATTTTAACATCAAAATTGTAATTGCCATTATCACTTAATATAAAATGCAAGCCCCCTTCCTTGGTTTGTATGTATTTGACATGGGATGACATGAAGGGGTATGGGTAAGTATATACAAAAGCATAAAAGTGTAAGAGGTGAAAATAGTGGATTAAAATACAAAGAGTTTTGTGTGTGTGTGAAAGGTAAAAAATCTTGAAACATTGAACCAAATGATTCAAAGAATATTTATTTTTTAATTAGAAAATTCTTCAAACATTGAACCAAAAGATACAAATAATATTTACACTTTAATTAGAAAAATCTTAAAATATTGAACCAAAAGTCAATATTTAATTTGTTCTTATCTCTGATATGGCCAAGGAAGTCAATACCATACCAGAAGCTGTACATGTTTGGCCAACGATACGATATATTTTGGCTATCGGTTAATACCGGTGTACCGTTTCGATTTTATCGCTAATATATATATATATATATATATATATATATATACACGTGATTATTTATTTAGAATTATTTATAAATCTATATAAGAATCCTTAAATTTATAATAGCATATTTCTCTAAATTAATTGCTTTTTTTTTTTTTTAATATGATTATTTCTTGCTCAAATATCAACCCATTAATATAACCTAACATACTATATTGTAATAATAATTAAAAGATAAAAAGATGATATTAATTATTAAAAAAAAAAACATAAAATTGCTTATCAAATGTGAGTGGCAAATAGCATAAAAGTCCAAGCATATTTGAAATTTGAACTTATTAGAGTTCACGTGGGGTGTTAGAACTCACACAAAACAATTAAACAAGAGCCACACACACAACTAAAACAAAAGGCACAAAAAAACAATTAAACAAGAACCACACACACACACAACTAAAACAAAAGGCACAAGAAGAGAGGTTTAGTCTTGGTCAAAACTGAAGAAGAAGAAGAAGAAGCGGTTGGATAAAACAAAAGGAGGAGGGTTGGAGGAATGGTCGTCAACATGGGAAAACAACCGATGAGGATGGCATCGTGAGCTTTCTGCTGCTAACTTTTTCCATTTTCTTCAAGTTTTTAGTACTGCCCGATTTTCATTTTTTAGCTGAGATGTCTGATATTCAGCAGTACATCCGATATAGCCCGGTAAGAATTGGTATTTTAAGCGGTACAAATCATGGGTGTTTTTGTATCGGTTCACCTACCAATATGATAAATTCCGGCCATACCAGCCAATACGGTATGAAATTGACTCTCTTGGATATGGTATTTGAGAATATTTTAATTTTCTTTGCATAGAATATTTTATATATAATCAAGTACACTTGGTGTAATTATATGTTAATGTTATATTGCTCAATAACTTCTTATTAGGTTAGTATATTAAAATTCAACTATTGAATTACAAGTTCTTATTTTTCTTGATGTGTTAATCAAATGTTATTTATTTGTCAATTCATATATTTATCTTTTATTTATATTTTAAAGTAACAAAAAATTTGAAATTAACATTATATAGGTAAATAATCATCGATCTATGGTTATTTTGAAAATTTCATTATTCACACTAATATAAATTTAAATATATAACTACCTATATAATTCTAAATACTCCAAGAGTAAAAAAATGAAAGGTATAAAGAGAAATGTAAGAAAACAATGAATTTGTCTAAATATAAATCTAATAAAAAATTATTGAATAGTATAACATTATCAAAAGTAACAACAATCATAACTTGAACTAATAAGTTTACGAACAACTTTTGCTACAATTTTTTTTCCATAACTTATAAAAGTGGTCAAAATAGTAGACAATCACTTTTACATAGACTCGCCATATTTTTTTTTATTACTCATAATTAACCAATTTAGTAAATTGTGAAAATGTTATACCTTATTTCTAAATTAATGTAATTCTAACTTTTAATAATATATATATATATATATATATATAAATTAAACTAGGATCACAACAATAATTCACAGCACTCTCAATTTGCCTACCCTCAATTTCCCTACGACCTCACACATGGTTATTGAACTTAAACCTCAACTATTCTAGAATACAATAAAATTTTGAATTTTAAAAAATTTAATCTTTTTATTATTGAGATTATCTGATCAATAATAAATTTATACAATACAAATCAGCACCGTCAGACAGGCCTACAAATTCTTTTATTTTCTTTTTTTATTCTTGGTGAGAACTAAGAACAGAAAATTCAAGGTTGGATTCTCAACTCAAACATACTTAAAATAAAATAAAATAAAAGTAAAAAAACGTGAGACCAAAAATTTGGAGTTGACCAGACATAATGAGTAATATTTAGATCATATGGTCGGCAAGATGTGGACCCCACAGAGCCTTATTCTAGCCGTTGCATTCGCCACCAACGATCTTTTGAAACCCCATTGCGGGAAAAGAAGAATGTGGGTCCATAAGGCAATGATTAATGAAATTATTAAAAAAAAAAAAAAAGATTTAGAACTAAAAAACTTGGATTATAAGAATAAATAAGAAAGTGACACTTAGATATTTAGAACTTTATTTTTTTGCCACTGTACAATGACATCGTTTAGACTGTTTGACTAAGTGTGTTATTGCTTAGGCAGCACACTGCCTTGCCAGCGTCATCACTTTCTCTTCTTTATTTGGTAAGCAAGTTGTTGTTTCTTCCTCAATATAAATACTTTCTTTCTGTTCCAGATATTTTTCTTTTCGATCAAAACTTCTTCTATGTCTTAGTGATAATCACAATATAGAGACTTTGCTATAATATCACAAAATGTGATAATCACAATTTTTTTTTTTTGATTCATATGGCATTTGTATGAATTTGGGAAGTTGATGATTCAGATTTTAATTTACTATCTTTCCTTATAAGAATCGTCAAGAATTAAAGTTCGTAGCTTCCTGGAAACTACTGCATTGTTCTTAATTATAAGTTGGGTTTTCTTAGCTCTTCTGGGTTCTGACTTGTGCACTGAAATTTGGACTTCTTGAAGACATTTTGTAGTCCTTTATTTGTTATTGTTGTTTCTGAGAAAGAAAAGAGTCTCAAAAGGTTTTCTTTTTCAATTGGGTCTTGCTCTGAGGATCGAATTTGATCATTACCAGGTAAAAAATCACCTTCCTTTCTTGTTTACATGTTTTTGATGTTTGCATAGATGTCATAAATTAGCTTTATCTAAGTAATTTTGAAATAATTACCTGAGGTTCCCTTTTTCCAAATCAGAGATATTAAATTAGGTGCAGAAAGGGCCATTGATGTTATCAAAGGACAAGCTGCTTTCAAGAATCATGTTTTAAAACCAGGTCCATATAGATTCTGGTGTTTTTTCCCCTCAGGAAAATTTTTCTATTGAATTATATTCGATCAAGATAGTCTTTGGAAAAACTTTTGTGGAAACTCATAAATTTCTTTCCCCATCTCATTAATGCTGATGTAGAACCTTACACTGTTTGGTAGTTTGGAGCCTAAGCTCTGTTGTGTCACTGGCACTCATCATATTTACCTGCTTATCATGCTATAATCTTGAAGATTGAAACCCCTTTTTTTGTTATAATGTTAATTCTTAATATGTCACTGATGCTAATGGGGAATTACTACCCTTTTGTGCCCAGAATTAACTTCAATTACTTCTGAAAGGACCAAAACTAATCAACTGTAGAATGACTTCTGCAATGCCTGAAACGGATATTATAGCTTTAAAGGAAACTCTTCAATCTCAACAAAATCTTCTGCAAAAATTGTACAATGAGTTGGATGAGGAAAGAGAAGCCTCAGCTACATCAGCTAGTGAAGCTCTATCGATGATACTGCGTTTGCAAGGAGAGAAGGCTGTTGTGCAGATGGAAGCAAACCAATATAAGAGATTGGCAGAGGAAAAGATGGCTCATGCTGAGAATTCTCTTTATGTTTTTGAAGATCTAATCTATCAGAAAGAAATGGAAATTTCATCTCTTGAGTTTCAAGTTCAGGCTTACAGGTGCAGACTTCTTAGCATGGGTTGCAATGATTTGGGTGACTATGAATGTAAATTTCCGGAGAATCTAGTTTTGCAAAGAAGTGATTCATGTAAGGTGGAAATGGGTGCTAATAGCAATTTAAGAAGATTACACTCTCTGCCTCCAATTCAAGTAAAAGAATACTATCAGAAGAAAAGTAATTTGGAAAAAGAAAGATCTGTGATCCCCATGTCAGATTGGAGTCCAAAGATAGGGAAGCAAAACACTGACCAGGATGTTAAAGTTCAAAACTTGGATTTAGAGAAGAAATCAGAAAGTCCTATTGTTGGAACCTCTGATTCGTACTGGGAGCAGATCAAAAAGTTAGATGACCGAGTGAAAGATATATCAGGTGGTAAAGTTTCTGGTAGAGAAAATTCATTGAACTTGAAGGAAGAGTACAGTCCCCGTTCATTACTTCCACAAGTAAGCATTGACAAATTCCATGGCACAAATAAAGGAGAAATTTTTACTAATTTTGAGAAAATTAAACTTCACGAAAATATACAGGAAAGGGAAGCAATAAATAATTCTTCTTGCACCTCAAGTGTCCAGGATATTTTTGAAGTCCCACAAAGCACTGAGAATCATAATGCAAACAAACTTCAGAAGAAAGAACAAAGTAAGTTGGTTTTGGAAGGTGAGAACAGGCTGGGAAAGCCAGATTTGGTCTCTGAGGAAAGCTCTGGATTGCATATTACAGATGCAACAGACAAGATAAAGAAAATGTTGCTTTTTGCAAACCATGATAACAAAATATCTAAAGCAAGAGATGGATTAAGTGATGACTGCAATGTAGCTCTTGTTCAGCCAACAATAGGTGCTGTAGAGTCTCAAGCCAAGCTTCAACAATTGTGTCACAGAATTGAGCGGCTCGAGGGAGACAGAAACTATATCAGGCAAGAAATTACTGAGGAAGGGGAAGGGCAGTTGAAGTTGTTAAAGGAGATACAAGATCAACTTAATGTGATACAGACTGAGTTGGGAAGTTTGAGAACTAAACAATCCCCTCCACAAGATGACCAGTTGAGAAGTTCGAGAACTAAGAAATCCCCTCCACAAGATGACCAGCCTCTACATTTTCTTTCTGAGGTTTGGCTCTCGTTCTCCGTTTTTCATATATATATATATATTTTTTTTTTTTTTTCTTTTTGCTCATATAACAATTGCCAAGTGCCTGCTGAATTTCTGTTTTCTTCCTGCTTGTGTTCATCCTGAATTAAAAGTCTGATGATATGAGAAATTTTTATGGACAGGCATTGCTATATTTTTGGCTTTGAGAAATCAATTGGAACCTTGATATGTCACAGATCGTTGATTTCAGACATGCTTGGCACAAAGGAATCAGTAAGAGTATCTTTGATCTTTCATACAAGTGGCGTGAACCAAATTTTTTTTAGGTTTTTGGATTTAATTTGAATGACTTCCTTACAAAACGTAGATTTTAAAAGATTTTCATACAGTACATTGAAACATAAAGAAAGAAGAGTGGCTTTCAGAGGATTGTATAGGGCACATGCTTTCATGATTTTTTTTTTTTTCCTTTTGAGCTTGAGATATAGGTTGTAAGTAACACACATACCTTGATCTAATTTGAGAGTTGAGAGTGCTTTGTGTTCAAATAAAATACTGTATTTTTTGTATCATATTAATGAAAAAATGGTTGTATTCAGCTTTCTTAAGGGAATCTTTCTCAAATTTATGTTCAGTATCTGTATCTCCCTGTTCATGTAACTGGAAAGAAGATTCCATCCTGTCCTGGCTAGCTAGATCAACATACCCAATAGTCCAGCCTCAATGACATTCTTTAAACAGATCCAGCTTTTTTTGTCCTTCAACTTTTCCATGGCTCAAATAAAAGATCACCAGTCTTATGTATAGCCTACTGGGAGGACTCCAGTCTCTTTGTTCAAGCTCTGAATCTAACATTATGAATCAAGAAAGTGAGAATGGTTGCACATATAGAGACTTGCCCAAGGTCTAACTAAAAATCGACATCCGAAAAAAAAAAATAAAAAAATAAAACACAGGCTCTTTATTTATTTATTTATTTTGTGTGGAAAAATTAGAAAAAATGGTTGATCAATGAAACATAAATTGACACAAATAATTATGTATTTGTCCCTAGACATTAAATTAAGTATAATTGTGTATTTTTATCTGATTGGCACTTAATGTACAACAAAAATTGAAAAGGTTACATAATATTTCTGGCCAAAAATTTGAAAAAAGAAAAAGTAAAAAGAAAAAGAGAGCTTCCCTATATATATATATATATATATTTTAAATTTTAAAACAATGACTTCGAAATTTCCAAAACAAAATATTTCCTAAACAGACTCAAGGTCGGAATTCTGAACCGACTCTTTTTATTCTTCCCTGTTATAGTATATATATACCCCGCCAGTCCAGTGCAATACACCCGAGTCTCCACATTAGTATTTTTTGAATTTCTCTCTTTTCCAAAGTTCTAAAATCCCATTCTCTCTCTCTCTAAAAGTTATTTTCAAGAAGTGAATCTTTTGCATTCAAGAATGGCATTCTTGAGGGGTGATGAAGTTGAAGTTTGCAGCAAACAAGTTGGTTTTGTGGGTTCTTACTACGCAGCCACTGTGATCAACAACTATGGCAACAAGTGCTATGCAGTGCAGTACAAGAACTTGGTCACAGAAGACAGGTCTTACCCGCTCATTGAGATTGTCAGCGCAGACGAGGTCAGGCCCTTGCCACCTAAGGTTTCAGCAACTGGGTTTGCTTCACTTGATGTGGTTGATGCCTATGATAATGATGGCTGGCGGGTTGGCAAGGTTTCTGGGAGACAAGGCTTCGATTACTTTGTTTTCTTTGACACATATGGGGTTGAGATTCCTTATCCAACCTATCGGTTGAGGCCTCATTTTGAATGGGTCAATGGCAAGTGGGTTTCAAAGAAAAGGGTCCAAATGGTGCATTCTTTTGGTCTCTATTGAGTGTTGAGTACTACTGGGTTTTAATTTAGTTGAGTTTCTTGTATAAGCTTGAGATAATCTTGCTCAATTTTTGGGACTTTTTTTTTGGGGGGTCTTGTTAATCTGGTAGAATTTCTTTAGGTTAATGTAATTGCATGAGATATTCTTGCTATATTTTTTTTTTGGGTATTCTTGAATGTGAATGCTTTTTCCAGTCTAGTTCTTTTCAATCTTCTCATAAAAATATGTAATTCTTTTGCTTGAATGTCTATGGTCTCTCTTTTGAAATTTGTTTTACTCAATTTGTGCTTAAATCTTGTACTCTTTATCCACTTACATGTTATATTGAATTTCTGATAATGAACAAAATATGAAATTTCTCATTATTTTGGTATCTTGATTCCATTTCATTAAGGAAATTGAACGTTCTTGATCATATCACAAGCTTTATTTTTGGGAGGGGTAGCTTTCATCCCAAGCAACCCAAAAGCAACAAAGACCAAATAATTCAAATGTTACAAATTTTCTATTAAGCGGGTGTTAAATATGCTTAAGTATGCTTACCCAACTTTATTCATCTTCACTTTTATAAAAATTAAATTAAATTAAAAAAATTTTTTTTGGCATTCATCCATCTCAATGATTTTTTTTTTTCCAGATACATAAAATAGTATGTATGGCTCTTTTTTTTTTGAATTCTATCATGTGACGATAACATAAATCATCAATAGGATCAAGATTTATTTGGAAATTAACGTAATATTATCAAATCTTGGGGTCATCCTGATAAACAAGGCCGGCTCAAGGCCTAGGCAACTTAGGCCTAGGCCTAAGGCCCCACCACAAAAAATATTTACCCTTTCCAAAAAAGGCCCCTATCCTATTGTAAAAGGTTCAAATTTTTATAAAAAAATATAAATTTTTTCGAATGGTTGTGCATTTTTTATTATTAGTGATGTTAAGGATATCACAAATTTTACTATAGATTTACAAACTGACATGTTACCAATCACAAAAAAGTATTTTAAATATTCATTAATTACATTATTGAAGCTCATCAATTATTGTTATTGTCACATTATATTGTGAACATTTTGCAGCATCTTTAGCATTTTCCTTTTTTTATTTCTAACAAGGCTTTAAAAAAAATTGCAAATGTGTTAAATCATCAATGATAATTAATCTCTCCTAATAGTTTGAAACTTTAATATTTGTAAACTAATCTACTACAAAACCACACATCAATTAGTATCATAGATTATAAATTAGATTTCAAATGTAATTAACTATGTATCATCATATATCCAAGATAAATAATTGTTTTTTAAAATAATATGTTTCTTTCTTCTTGTTAAATTTATTTTTCAACTGTGATATTCAATTCTCTATATAAAATTAACCTTAGTTTTAGTTAGTATTATACCATTATTCATTAAATTATATGTATTTTATACATCAAATTAACTTCAATTTTGATTAATATTAAATATTTTTATTTAATTAATATTTATATATAAAAGGCCCCATATAAATCTTTCGCCTTAGGCCCCAAATTAGGTTGAGCTGGCCCTGATAAACATACAAGATTTAATTGTACATGGAGAAAAATTTACACAAAATTCTACTTTATTCTGCAAAGCATTAAAGCAGCAGCTAGCAATGATGAGAAAATGGTTATGATGATTCTCCCATATATCCAACTAAAATGTCACTTCCAAGCAGCATGGTAAATGGATATGATGATTCTCCCACAAAAAACACAAGACCTACAAAGATTTAACACCACAAACATGCAAGGTCTTAATAGAAATGATCAACAATTATATATCTAAAAAAAAAAAGTCCATAACCAATCATATTTGGACACAATCCACTACCATTGAAAAGGAAATCCACCACTTTACAAATATTCCATGATTCAATAAAAAACAAATTAATGTCTTACATATTAATACGACTCTAAAAAAAAACTAGTCTCACACTTCTCTCAAATTAAATGTTCAATCTATTGGCTAACTTCAGCTAGCTGAATTAAGTATATAACAAGTAAATATTAATTATTTTAGAAAGCAAATTTCATGGACTTGAATATATATATAATATATATATAAAACTATTTTTGGATAAATAGGAACAAGGTTTGAAGGACATAACAGTAATAATACTAATAAATCATTGGAGTTTCCTTAGAGGCTAAAACAATACATATGGTACACAACAACACATATTTTACAAGAAGGATAATAACAAATGGATCTTGGGTGCCTTTGGGTTCCCTCTCCTTAAAATGGATCTTGGATCAAATTCATTCAAAGCCCAAGGGAACCCAAAGTCTATGCAGTTACGTGGGAAGAGTTTACGTATTTTCAGATTGGGATCATCATACACAAAACCTCATCACCTTATAAGAATGACTCATGGCGCACATCTTCTTTACATCATGTAATGGACTAAAACACTATTTTGAGCGGAGTTTGTAGTGTGCATTTTTGTTAGAAGTCCATTTCCTCTCCTATGTGTGTGTGTGTGTGTGTTTTTTTTTTTTTAAAATACAACATTTTTTTTTTAATGTCGCATATTGAGACTAACCTCATTATAAATTTGACTCACGACCTACTACATTTTTCTGACTTTAAGAAATCTTCAACCTACCCCCTCTCCCAAATCTTGACCCATGTATTTCCTAGTAAAGGAACCAGGGGTTAAGGGCCTCCATCACTCTCATAACTTGACCTCTCCAATGACAGTTCGTATTTATATATAAAAAAAGGAGCCTTGAATAGACTTGCTCAATTAAAAATTAGTCTAATTACTTGGGCCATAAAATTGACAAAGCCAATATACATAATTTTGTGATTTTGTCTTTACTATTATTAGTCTAGACTTGCATTTTGATAATCTGTTTTTAAGTTGTCAATGAAAAATAAAAATAGTAAATAAGATTTATAAAAGTTAGTCCCAAACATTTTTTAAAACAATGTGATCATTTTTTAATGTTTTGATAGTTTTTTTTTCATTTTCTATAAAAGAAGTGTTAAAACTTTTTTAAAATGGATCGTTAAATATTATATAGATATATATTTTTTTGAAACTTTATGGCTTGTTTGGAAGTTTAGAGAGGGAGGAGAGTAGAGGGGAGTAGAGGGGAGGAGAGTAGTGGGAAGGAGAGTAGAAGGGAATGGCTATCCTCCACCTTGTTTGGATGTTTTTAAAATTAAGTAAGGGGGAGGGGAGTAATTAGTCTTTTCATTTGTAATTTTGTTAATATAATAAGGGCAAATTTGGTAATTCATTTGGTCAAGCATTTTTATTCTCCACTCTCCCTTCAAATCTCTCCAATTTGGGGGAATTAAAAATGAGGGGTTGGAGGGAGTTGAAACCCCTCCAAACCCCTCCAAACTCCTCCCCCTCCTCCCTTAAAAAACTCCCAAATAAGGTAATTGAACCACTCTCCCTCCCTCTACTCTACTCCCCCTCCTTTTTTTAACTCCCAAACAGGCCATTAGGGTGTGATATTGCGCAGCAAAAACAATGGTCATTTGCATATTTACATGTTTGTAAGTCAAGTTTGTGTGTAAGATGAAATAGAGACGGAGAGTAAAAGTTGCTTAAGGACGTAACTATCATGGATCACCAAGTCATCCTTTACTTGCCTCTTTTCCATGTCCATGCACAAGCAAGGAAATGTGACGCTTCTTTTAACCCGCAAGTGGGATGAGCATTGTGTAAATGTTATCATTTGCAATCAACCTTTAAAGCTCTTGTAATCTACCTGTGTCCATTCTATATCGTTTTATTTATTATTACTAGGTAATTTTGGATAAGGCTATATATATATAGCAACAACTGAGGACAGTGACTGAAGGTAATTGCACTTACCGATTATTTGTTTGTTGAAATGAAAGTATTGAAATTTATAATAAAAAATAAAATAAAATAAAATAAAAAAGTACTTTTTTTTTTTGGGTATGGAACAATAAGCTTAAAAAGAATTTAAAAAAAAAAAAAGACTTTTTTGGACCTTGTCAAACGCACACTATATATATATATATATATATATATATAAAAGCTATTTATCATCTTCTAAACCCAAAACATATATCTGAAATTGAGTAAAAATTAAGTAGAAAAACTATTCCAATTACGGCAGTGAGTCATCATTAAGGGCTTCAACTTGTAAATATTTATTGAAGTCATGATGATCAGCCAATATTTGAGCAGGCCCCTTGGTGGAAACAAAAAGGTCTGCTGATCAACTTAATTAATTCTCAGATATGACAATACCCCATCTTCTTAACTTCTACCCTATAATATATATGTTAATGGCTTTCCACCCAATTTAGGAGGATGATGAGCCAGCACTATGATATTGATCAAGCTGTAAAGAATTCTCATTTTGCACTATAATATATATTGAAGCTGTAAAGATCATACTCTACCATTTGCATTTTAGATTTATAATCTACCTTTTAAAAAGTTGTTCATGTAGACAAAGATATCTTGCAACAAACCTCAAATGATCTTCTGTACATATATAAGAAATTAAGAATCTTAATCAAGACATAAACATGACGAATAGAAAATTAAAAGGCCTTTTGTACTTTTCCCTTTTCTAAAATTTAAGACGATCAAGAGAAAGGTTTCATATTACTTGCAGCTGCATGTTCACATTATTCAAACATTGGTCACCAATTTTGGAATTCCAAATTAGAACGCAAAGCTGTCATTAGGGATAGAGCCATGCTAGGGACTAGGGGTGTCAATTCGGGTTAGCGTGTCAGGTTTGTGTCGTGTTGAGGTAGGGGTATTCGACTGAATGGCTCAACCTTAACCCGACTCATTTAATAATCGTGCCATGATCCTTCAACCCTAACCAGACCTGTTAATAAGGCGGGTTGACTTGACCCAACCCATTTGATACACTTAATAAACGAGTTGTGTTGGGTTGACACGAATATAACACAACCCATTTCAACTTACATAATATTAAATATAACATCCATCTAAAAATAATTTTTTTTTATCCCAAAAAGTAGTGCATACACTTCAAGTCTTTAACCCACATTCAAAATAATATAATTCAACAAAAATATAGCATTCATTTAGAAATAAATTCTTTACACTCCAAAAGAAGTGTATACACTTCAACCCAAATTCAAAATAACAAAGTATAACAAAAATAAAATAATATAGTTCAACAAAAATATAATATCCTTGGAACTCGCCAAATGCTAAGTATCAATATTAAAAGAGTTTGAGCAAACAGTAGACTAATCCTGACTATGACCACGATTATTGTGAGGGCGGAAGTATCAAAGCACGTCTTTGGGCCTTGGGCTTGATCCGAGAGCATTAACTTGTCCGAGAACGGTAGGATGACAATAAGGGCATCGAACTTAAAGGCCCATAAACCCACTGTCGGGGTAGAGGCTATTTAGAACGGTCCGAGGAGGGACGCATCCTCAGCCAACTAAGGCGAGGGTCATGAGGTACGCCATGATGTTTAGGAGAAACCTAGAAAGCTCAATGAGTAAAGATATACTCCAGAAGAATGCAAAAAATGAGTACGAGTGGGAAACATATCGCAGAAGGCTGCTACCACCGCATTAAAGACTTCGTACCTACCCCTTTGGCTGCATTAATGAAGAAGTGACATTTGAGATGATGGTGATCAGCCTTACAACTATTGGGGGAAGATTTCAAGAGAGTGGTGGATGGGAAATGAATCTGCATTGATGATCCAATGAACGGGAGAACAAAGGAGAGGAAGAATATAAATAGAGAGAGGAGGGACCAAAAAAAAGGGGGGAGAAAGAAAAAAACATTGTACACAGCATCATCAATTGTAAATTTTTCTTTAAAGAACACGAGAAGTTAATACAGAAAGTCCTCGACTTACGTCCTAGGAGAGCTTATGATACACTGGAGGCCCTTTGTTTGTGATTCGTGTATCTAGCCCAACATCTTTGCTTTCTAACGTCCAAAGTAACCTATGTTTCAAACACACACTTTACAAATTTCATTGTTTAGGCCATTTGAGCATGTCCCCTTTACGCGTTTGGGTCAAGGTTTGAATTGTGTCCCTACAATTATCATCCATAGATTCTTTGTTGATGTCCAAATTCATAACATCTTCCACAAACTTATCCAATTTCATTTGTGCAAGTTCTATGCCCAAAAAAGAAAAGAAAAGAAAAGAAAGTATTAGTAGTTCTAGGGTCTGTAAAATTTCAATTTCCAATTATATTCTTTGTAAATTTTTGTAATTACTCACTTTTCTTTTTAAATTTAAAATATATGTTGGATATAAAAGGTATTTGACAAATCTAAAATAAAATAAATATTTATTTGTTATACAAGTTAAACGGGTTGTGTTAAGTGGGTCATTTTGGGTTGACACAAATAAATTAGGATGTTAAACGTGTCTATTGCAGGTAACGCGGGTTGACCCACTTATGACATGTTTCTTATTGTGTCGTTTTCGGGTTGACCCATTTATGATCCAAACCCATTAAGGCCCAACCCTAACTCGAAAAAACCCTTGTCAGGTTCGTGTCGTGTTCGTGGGTTGGGTCGAATATTGACACCCCTAGGGACTGACCCCTGAGTTGCAAAATATTTAAAAAAAAAAATAAAAAGAAATATTAGGGCCTAATTGGAATTGGGCCAAGGAAAATAAAACTTGGCCGGCCTTCCTTGACTCCAAAATCTTGGCTCCCTTCTATAGATCACCCCAAACAATCACAATCCATAAATTATTAGCTCCCAAAATTGAAATCCTAGCTCCATTCCTGGTTGTTGTAATGAAAAGTACAAAGAATTAGTGTACAATATTAGATGTATGATAGTGGTACAAACAATCACAATCCACAAATTATTAGCCCCCAAATTTAAAATCCTAACTTCCTTCCTGGTTGTCATAGAATGAAAAGGACTAAGAACATAGCGTATAATATTAGATGTATGATAGTGGTATAAAGAAGTCATATATAATGGTTATATAATTGTGTCATATTGTCACAAGTTTGAATAACTCGGGCTACACTGATAATTTTCTAAGAGAGGTGGACTTAGGGAAGTGATTGCAACAAAGAGATGGCAAGTGAGTCCGCAGTAAGGTTGAGGGAAGAAGATGACGTACTACAGCGAGCACGAAGAAAGTCAAAGAGAGCTATTGGGATAGAGATTCTTCAATGCTACCTTCTCCGGATTATGGTGGGGATGGAGGGTCTTATAAAGAAAAGTTACTAGGGCTTAATCTCGGTGCATTTGAGCACACCTTTGCTTTTGAAAACAACATGGACACTGAGGTAGAGTCGGATGCCGATGAAGAGGACTTGTCTCCAGGAGAGGTGGTGGTTAGATTATCTGGAGCAAGGAAAGCCAAAATACGTGCTGCTTGGAACAATGCAATTATTGTTAAAGTATTTGGTAAAATGATAGGATACCACTATCTAGTCTCAAGTCTAACCAACCTTTGGAAGTCAGGGGGCAAGATGGTCTGCATCACTCTTGGTAATGATTTTTTCCTCATTAGGTTCTCTCTTAAGGAAGACTACTTGAGAGTGCTAAAGAATGGTCCGTGGTTTGTAGCTGGGCATTATCTTTCAATTAGACGATGGGAACCAAATTTTCAACTGTCGATAACAAATCTTTCAGCAATTGTGGTTTGGATTCGACTTCTGGAGTTACCCATAGAATACTATGAGGAATTAGTTCTTCGAGATATTGGTAGAGCCATAGGGCCTGTACATAGAGTTGACACCCATACAACATTGGAAGTTAGGGGGAGGTTTGCGAGGCTTTGTGTGCAAGTGAACCTTGATGAACCCATTGTGAAGGCTATCAGGGTAGGTGGGATTAGGCAGCCAGGCAATACGAGGAAATTAACTCCCTTTGTTTCTCTTGTGGAAGAGTGGGGCACAAAGCTGAGGGCTGTCTGTACAGAATTCAACGGCCAGTGCGAGTCCATGAAGATGCCGGTAAAGAGGATCAAACTTCACAGGAAAAGACAACAGAGCAGGTCGGACCTGATGATAGTCATTGCGGACCCTGGGTTCTTGTTACACGGAATAGAAAATCTGAAAAAAGGGGAATTAAAGAAGTCGAGCCTTTAGCCCAAAGTAGCAAGTCTAACTAAAACCCAACAGTACCTCGAGCCCACCAATGAGGTTTGGGTACTTGGGTTATGACACAAACACGAAATCCCATTCCCCATTTGCTGACCGAGTGCTTGAAGACGTGCATTCTGATTTTGATCACTCAACACTTAAGTCTGACCTAACCAAACCTAGAAGTTGTGTCAATAGAAACAAAACTGATGGTAGAAGTCAGAAATCTAGGCCAAGCCAGGCTGAGCAGACTGGTCAGAAAACATCACGCCTGAATCTTTCATCGGAATGGAAGAGAGTGAATACCAAGCCATTAGGAATTATGTCACCGTTGGTAAATGAGAAAGAAAAATCAGGTGGGTTTAGCTCAGATATGATATTTGTGGGATTCAAAGCTGGAGGGTCACAATAGGAGACGCACTCGTTGGAGGGTCTAGTACCTGAAGCTATAATTGATGAGCAGGAAGTGATGGAACCTCAGAGAGATGTTGAGATGGGTTATGTTATCTCAAATGACAAGGAAAAGGAGATGTAACCCCAGATACAGTATGATCATGAGCAGCGGCCTCTTTCAAAGATCTCCAATTGTAGTGAGTCATTTGAAGGGCAACCCATAGGCAGCAAGAAGGCAGATTTCTTGGAGATTCTGAAAGGGTTTTTGAAAAGAATTGACCCCTCTTTCTGACCTAAGAAACTGGGTAAGGAAGATGAAGAGGGAGGAATTCATGATTTGGAGGAACATAGTTAGTCGATGGAGGTTAATGGGAACATCCGGTTTGAGGTATTTGAAGTATCGAAGACATCCACGCAAAGTGTACAAGGAGTGCTATCCCTTCCCCCTTTTGTTAATTGATTGTTGTCTGTATCTTTCTTTATTATTATTATTATTAATGAATATGCTAATATGGAATTACCGAAGGGCCCTAGACCCCATTTTTTGTGATGTTGTTAATGATCTGATTCAAATGCACTCCCCTGCTATCATGGTCATTGGTGAGACAAAAGTTATTGGTGATAGAGCTAATTGGATCTCAGAAAGAATTAATCTTGATAGGGCTATTTTTGCAAGCTACATTAGTCTAACGGGAGGGTTGTGGATTCTCTGAGACTCCAACCAACTTGAAATTACAGAACTAGCTTCCACTAAGCAAGAAATCCACGTGATTGTCAAGTCCTCTTCAAAGCCTCCGTGGCTCCTTTCAGCAATTTATGCTAGCCCTCGATATGCCGAAAGATGATTGTTGTGGGAGAATTTGGAATATGTGGCAAGCTTTCACTTAATGCCATGGATTATAGCAGGTGACTTCAATGAAGTGCTTATGGGGGAGGACAAGTTTGGAGGGAATATAATTAACATTCATAGAGCCTTTCGGTTCCAAGATTGCTTAAACACTTGCAGAATGATTGATATTGGTTTCTCCAAGCCTCGATATACCTAGTTTAACCACCGTTTGCTTTCTCAGTTGGTCCAAGAGAGAATTGATAGGGTCTTTGTGAATGCTGATTGGTTTTCTTCCTTTCCTGAAGCTGCTGTGCACCATTTGGAGAAAACCTACTCAGATCACTGCTCAGTTAAATTATGCTTTGAGAAGTTTGGTGGGGTCCAATTTTCCAAGCCTTTTCGATTCCAACCTATGTGGCTCTCGCATCCATCCTTTCCGGATGTTGTCCGAGAGCCCTAGTCTCATCCTGCCTCCCTCCATCAAGCTGTGGCTAATTTTGCTTCCAAGACAAGTAGCTAGAATAAAAACCACTTTGGTAACCTGTTCCATCGGAAGAGAAGAATCCTGACTAGACTTAAAGGAATCCAAAAGTGCCTGTCTTTGCGACCCAACTTTTTCCTAATTGATCTTGAAGGTAAATTAAGATTGGAATATGCGGAGGTGACAAAACTCGAAGAGGAGTTCTGGGCTAAGAAAGCTCAAATCCTTTGGTTAGTTGAAGGAGATAGGAGTACCTCCTTCTACCACACTTCAGCTCTTGTGTGCTGAAAGCAGAACAACATTCTTAGTATGAAGGACAGAATGGATAATTGGCTGAATGGGGAAAGGGAGATCACAAATTTTATCAGACAAGGTTTTCTAGACCTCTTTACCTCGGGTCACACGTGTGCTCCCTTAGCTGCCTAAAACCCTCCTGCTTGGAATAATCACCTCAATGAAAAGGCTTTAATTACCTTAGACTCCCCTTTAACAGACAAAGAGATATTAGAGGGTCTTTGGGCTCTTAAACCTTTTAAAGCCCCTAGCCCAGACGGTCTTCATGTAGGTTTCTTTCACCGCTTCTGGCTGGTTGTTGGTGATTTTGTGAGGAAGGAGGTAAAAAGCATTTTTAATTCAGGGGTTATTCCGGATTATATGAATCAAACCCTCATCACACTTATTCCCAAGTGTAGGAGTCCTAAATTGCTCTTTAACTTCCGACCAATCAGTTTGTGCAACACTATTTATAAGATAGTATCTAAAATTGTAGTTGGCAGGATCCTGCCTTTTTTTTTCCTGATTTAATCTCTCAGCTCCAATCAGCTTTTATTCCTGGAAGAATGGGTTTAGATAATGCCATAATTGTCAAAGAGCTTATTCACACAATGTCAAAGAAGAAAGGCAGAATAGGGTACTTGGCAAGCAAACTCGACTAGGAAAAAGCCTACGATCGCCTTGAGTGGAGCTTCATAAGAGATACTTTGAAGCTATTCCAATTCCCCCACCATCTGATATCCCTTATTATGAGCTGTGTGTCTACGACTTCTATAGCCATCCTCTTTAACGGGGGGACCTTGGATGCTTTCCAACCATCGAGAGGAATCTGTCAGGGCGATCCTTTATCACCTTACTTATTTATCTTAATTGAGGGTAAGGGCCAAGAGAGTCTTTGGAATCTAGTGAAAACTTCACTAGGTGGGCCAGCCTTCTCGCATTTTTTTTTTTGCCGATGATTTAATGCTCTTCGCCAAAGCTGATCGAAAAAATTGTGTTGCCATCAAGGAGGTTTTGGATTCCTTTTGATATCTTTCCGGGCAAAAAACCAGTGGTGAGAAAACCCGTGTGTTTTCTCTCCTAATGTGGACCAGAGTATGAGGAATGACCTTTGTGATGTGCTGGGTTTCAGGTCCACCCCTTCTCTCGGGAAATACCCAATAAATCATAGAGGAATTTAACAAGACTTCAGCTTTATTTTGGAGTGTATTTAGAGCAAGTTAGCAGGTTGGAAGGCTAATCCTTTGTCTCTTGCAGGGAGAGTTATTCTTTCTCAATCAATAACCTCCACCATCCCCAATTATGTGATGCAAAGTGTTGTTCTGCCTTAAAAATTCATCAAGGAATAGATAGGTTGAATAGAAATTTCATTTGCAGTTCATTGGAAAACAGAAAGAAGATGCATCTCATTGGCTAGAAAAAAAATTGCAAAAGCAAAAGAAGAAGGCGGTCTAGGTATTCAAGTAGCCAAACCAAAAAACACTACTTTGTTAGCCAAGCTTAATTGGCGATTCCATGTGGAAAAGTCTTCCTTGTTGGTGAGAGTGTTGACAAATAAATACCGTAGACAAGAAAGTAATCTAAGGAATGCAACTGGTTATTCCTCTTGTTCCCCTCCCTGGGCTGGTCTCAAGAAAGGAGAGGGTACCTTTTCTATAGGTTCCAAATGGCTAGCGGGTAAGGATAACCTCCTGTCTCTTTGGTTTGACAAGTGGCTGGGCATTGGTACTTTGCGAAGTCTGATTTTCGAACCATTAAACAAAGGTGAGGAAAAGCTTATGTTAAAAGACATCTTTGGGTTTTTTGGGTGGAAGTGGGAGGATTTATCTTTTGTTCTCCCCACTCATATTCAGCTAGAAATCAAGGCCACCCCTTTTCCTTTGTCCAACCATGGTGGTGATCGGCTCTCATGGTTTTTATCCCCTAATGGTGAATTCAATCTCAAGGAGGCTTACTGGCTGGCTAACTAGGAAAGCAACTATGAAGCAAGCCATACCTTTGAAGGGGATTGGGTGTGGAAAGTGCAATATTTACCTAAGATCAAATGCTTTCTCTGGCAATGCTGCCACCATGGCATTCCGGTTCGGGCTATTCTATCCAAAAGAGGTATGGATATTCCTTTTCTTTGTCCCATGTTCAACAATGCTCCTGAAACAATCATTCACACTCTAAGGGATTGTCCCACGGCCCAAATGTTTTGGAATTCCTTAAATCCCCTGATCCAAAGGAATTTGTTTTATGGAGCTGGCCTAGTGAATTGGTTGAAGCTTAACTGCCAAAGCTCTAAGAACAGCACCATTTCGAGCATTGAAAATAATAAAAACGTTTGTATGTTGGGAGAGATGAATTGCACTCAATCCAAATCCATCATCCCTTATAACCAACCACCCACATAAAAGAAACCCTAGCTCTCTCTCTCTCTCTCTCTCTCTCTCTCTCTCTCTCTCTCTCTCTCTCTCTCTCTCTCTCTCTCTCTCTCTCTCTCTCTCTCTCTCTCTCTCTCTCTCTCTCTCAGTGTTTCCATCAATGTAGGTACTTTTATCACAAGGTTCCTACATACCAACAAGTCCTTGAAATGCCTAAGGATTGTGTTTATTGTTGAAAATTGTGGAAAGATGTGGTTAGACATTCTTCCACTACACACAGGTGGATCTAAAGGTTTTTGTCAAAATCAAAAGATAAGTACTCATATTTGTAGAGATATGATCATAGACACGTGTTTGCTCTTGTTATTTCACCAAGGTTAATAGTTTGGTAATTCACTTTTATAAAAAAAAAAAAAGCAATGATCCTCACACACCTGTTTCTATACATCATACGTTTTATATGTGGACGTTCATAAAAAAAAAATATGGACATCACACTTAAAATTATGGAGACTATGTGTTCAAAGTAAACATGAACAAATATGTAAATACTCAGTGTTGTTGAGTCATCCTACATTGGTGTTGGCGTGTAAATGTATTCTCTTATCTTATCTCATTTCCTCTATATATATATATATATATATATATAAAAGTATGTGAGTTTTTCAAAAAAAAAAAAAAGAATATGTAATATGTGGTGGGGGGGGGGGGGGGGTACAAATCTAAACTCCAACACAATCACACTCTTTTAGTTTCTTGCCTAATATCGATTGTCATTCAACTTAGATTCATTGAAACAAAAAAAGTACATATAGGGAAGCTTTTTCCTTCTATACGTGTCTGCCACAAATCGAAACCCCAACACAATCACACTCTTTTAGTTTCCTGCCTAATATAGATTGTGTCACACTCTTTTAGATTCTTGCCTAATATAGATTGTCGTTCAACTTAGATTCATTGAAACAAAAAAAGTACATAGGGAAGCTTTTTCCTTCTATACGTGTCTGCCATAAATCGAAACCCCAGCACAATCACACTCTCTTAGTTTCCTGCCTAATATAGATTGTGCTTAATATATATATATATATATATATAAATAAAGTGTCCAATTAGAAATAGCTTATTTAATTGAAATTGAAAACTTAAACTTTTTATTAAAAGTATTATAAATAAAATTAAAAAATAACTAAAATAGTACAATAAAGATTTATAAATAGTACAAAAAATAAACTAAATAATAAAAAAAACTGATTTTTTAAGCAACCGCAAATACACAAGTAGTAAGTGGACGTACAAATCAGCTTCCCTTGCGAACCCTTATTTGCTGGAGTATATATCATCGGTTAAACTATGCTTACGTCATTGAAGAAACATATATATATATATATATATATATATATTCTCGAATTTCTAGGAAGTTTCAATATCATCAGGTATCAAATTGCTTTACGTGGATTGCCCAGGAAAGATACGTAATGGAATTGAAGATGACACAGTCAGTAATGAGTATCCATTCATCAAAGTTGTTCAATGAAAGATTCGAAAAAGAGAGCACAAGATCTTGTGATCAGTGAGGATATTGGAATGTTACCGAATAGGATAATAGCAGAGATCAACCATTAAAGTTCTTCAGCTGTACAGGTCACGTAAGGATACAGAAAACTTGTCCGATTAGTAACTGTAAGAAAGATTAATTATTAAGCTTATACTAGTTTATCTTGATGACCTTTGGAATTTTGAACCACAAAATGGAATAAAATTTTGTCTCTCTCTCTCAGTGTTTTAGTTTATGTTCTACTAATTGTAGTATGCGGTGTATTTGATTTTTTTTTATTAAATTTAAAATTATGATTAATTGACCCAAAAAAAAAAAAAAAAAAATTTGGGCGTTTGATATAGCCAAAAGTTGAACACTTAGAATAGGATAAATGATTTTTATTCTACACTTAGGATAGGATATCCTCATTATCTTACGAAATCCTCCACTAGTCCCATACTCCCGCATGACAAAATTAGGTTAAAAGGTATTGATACTGATGTAATTGGGTTGGATACTTGGATATGAATTTGTCAAGAGCTACCAAATATTGAAGAACTAAAGATAGAAATTTCGCATAAGCAAAACACGTCTCACTCTAGTAAATCACTAAGGTGGAAATAATAACGAAGACAAAAACTTAGCTTTGTACTTCGCCTGACCAAATCACTGGACATATATAAATCATATTATACACAACTTTTAAGAACAAGAAAGGCTGCCATATACCAAAGCCAAAAATTTCAAATCTTGAAGCTTAATTTTTCCTAATCCTAAATATATTAAAATCATTTTTATACTTTCTTTAATTTCAAAAAGAAGAAAATACATTGTGTGCTCTTAACGTACCTTGAGCTTTTAACCCTTCTTGAAACTATGAAATTTAATTCCCATGATTTAATGTGCTATCGTTGCAAATTTTGAGGAGTTCTTTAGAGTGCTAGAAATTTTGGTTCAACCATGCGATGTTTATTCATGGGGAAGATAACTAAAGAAAGATTCCAAAAGTTCTGGAATTACTATGATAGAAAGGCAAATAAAATATTTGCAAAGGTTACGTATAGAGTCTATAACTACTATAAAAGTTTTGTGAGTATAGACTATTATAAATGTTTCTTTATGGTGGATTTTCTAATGAGATTGGATCCTAAAATGGTTTTTCCATTTAAGAGGTTATGCATTGATTTTCCACTTTGTTATCAAATCTTGATGTTGCATGTTTATTATTTAATTATTATTGCTTTTGTGATTTAGTAGTATAATTGTGGTTATTATAAATTTCTTGAGATATCTCAAGAAATTTATAATAAACTTGTGCAATAATGTCATTACTTTTGCTTCATAAGTTGTTGTGGTCCAAATTAATAAGAATTTTCTTTTTTCATGCGGCCAAAATGAGCTTTTGCCCTTTTCACGAAAAAAAATCAGCATGTTGCCCCATTTTTTAAACTAATTAAGGAAATTCCCCTCTTTTAAAAATCAATTTTCTCAAAATCGAGTTAAGCCCTATAGCGACGTTTTAAAGAACCTATAGTGACATTTTTAAAGACCTATAGTGGCTTTTTGTAACTCAGTCGAGTTACAAAACGCCGCTATAGGTTCTTAAAACGTTACTATAGGCTCCTTAAAACGACGCTATAGGGCTACATAAATTTTTTTTTTTTGAAACTCGATTTTGAGAAAATCGAGTTTTAAAAGAGAGA
The DNA here is from genome assembly GCA_032878915.1 of Castanopsis chinensis. Lineage (NCBI taxonomy): Eukaryota > Viridiplantae > Streptophyta > Magnoliopsida > Fagales > Fagaceae > Castanopsis > Castanopsis chinensis. The sequence continues at coordinate 17,194,588 of JAVQMG010000121.1, forward strand.
CATTTTCCTAATTAGTTTGGGAAAGGGGGCATTTGCCCATTTTCGCCTTTTTCATGCAGTACTAGAGCTTTTAGAACACAATTGGGTCTAAGTTGAATTTTTGAATAAGCACTAGAGCTTTTAGAACACATAGAGATATAAATATAATTTTTTTTTAATACAGAGAAGTCTAACCTGTGCATTGCCCTACAAACTGCAAAGTAAGGCAAAGAAGAGCGAGGTTGTAGTTTAGATATCCTAAACTAGACTTTGAATGATTAATTGAACTATAATTAAGGACAGAACTTAGGTATATAGGGAAAAAAGTTGCTTTTTTTATTATTATATCCTAATTTAATGACATACTTATGATATTATCTTAATATATATAATATTGTAAAATGTTATAAAAAAAAAGTTAATTAAGCATTTTAATATATTTAGTATTGTTTCTATTTTTTTTTTTTTGGTGTTTTTGAGAAAAATATATAACAAGTAATCAGAGATATGTTTCATTTATTACTTCAATCACTTACTTAGGAAAAAATAATTATAACAAAATGTATTTATTGTATTTTGATTTTTTTCACTTTATTTAAAATCTAATATACATACATATTATTAAGCATTTAGATTATAGAAAAATCTCAGTAAATAAAAAATTATAATAAAAAAATGAAAAATATTGATGTTTATTCCGATAATATTTAAATATGGAAAAAATGATTAATTTTATTGTCATATATAGCTATATATTAATTGATACACCTTAACAAAAGAAGCAATTATGTTGTCAACAAAATTAATGAAGTTAAGTCAAATTAAAGTATTTTTGTACAAATATATTCGGTGAAAATGTATAATACATGTTTAATAGTTTTTTTTTGGATTAATGTTTAATATATTTAATTATAAAAAACATGAATTTTTAGAATATTTTTGTTTTATCAAATATACGGTAGCTTTTTAAAAACATGCACACCTAAGTTTGTTTACTAATTTTGTTTTGGGGAAAATGACTCTAACATCATAATTTAGGGGTGTCAATGTTTGACTCAACCTGCGAACACGACACGAACCTAACACAGGTTTTTGCAGGTTAGGATTGGACCTTAGTGGATTCGGGTCATAAACGGGTCAACTCGAAAGCAACACGATAAGAAATATGTCATAAATGGGTCAACCTGCGTAACTCGCAATAGACACGTTCGACACGTTAATTTATTTGTGTCAAGCCAAAATGACCCATTTAACATAACCCGTTTAATTAGTATAACAAATAAATATTCATTTTATTTTAGATTTGTCAAATACCTTTAATATCTAACCTATATTTCAAATTTAAAAAGAAAAGTGAGTAATTACAAAAACTTACAAAGAATATAATTGAAAATTGAAACTTTACAAACTTTGAGGATATTATATTTTTGTTAAACTATGTTATTTTGAATTTAGGTTGAAGTGTATGCACTTCTTTTGGGGTGTAAAGAATTTGTTTCTAGATAGATATTATATTTTTATTGAACTATAATATTTTGAATGTGGGTTGAAAACTTGAAGTGTATGCACTACTTTTGGGATATAAAAAAAAAAATTCTAGATGGGTGTTATATTTAATATTATGCAAGTTGAAATAGGTTGTGTTATATTCGTGTCAACCTAACACGAGTCGTTTATTAAGAGTGTCAAGTAGGTTGGGTCAGGTCAACCCGCCTTATTAACAGTTTGGATTAGGGTTGAAGGATCATAATATGAATATTAAATGGTCAGGTTCGGGTTGTGTCATTTAGTCGAATACTCCTACCTTGATACGACACGAACCTGACACGCTAACTCGAATTGACACCCCTACATCATATCATCTTCTAAATGATTGATCGGTAACGCACCTTGATTTAGTCATTAATAATGTCTGACCTTCCTTAAAATACTAAGGTCTAATTTTTACTAATGGTGCTATATAAAAAAAAAAAAAAAAATGCAGTTGCAATACTATAATGATTAATTTTAGGGGTGGCAAAGTTGGACACGATCTGCGAATTTAACAAGATACGATATGAAATTAGCAGGTTATGAGTTGAGATTTAATGGGTTCATGTTATATTCGGATTGACACGACTGACCCGTTTAATAAATGAGTTAGGTTAATTTTGAACATATGAAAGCCATTTGACCTGTTTAATTAAATGACATTTTACTAATATACCCTTCAAACCCTAGATATATAAACTTATTAGTTGTTGTGATTTATTTTCTTTAACATGTTGTGATTGATTATTCGTGATATTGAGACATGTTTTAGTTTTGAGTGACTATTTGTGATGTAATTACTCATTAGTTCTAAATTTTATATTAAATATATTTATTTGTTTGTTTTTTCACAAATTTTTTCCTTTTCATTTTGATAATATCTAATAAATAAATTGACACAACTGACCCATTTAATAAATGAGTTGTATTATAGTTGAGAAATCTTGACCCGTTTAATAAACATGTCAGGTTAATGTTGACCTATATAATCGGATTCTCATGAGTTAACACGACATGAATTCAATACGTGAACACGAATTTCCATCCCTAATTAATTTTCCAAGAAATGCCCACATTAATTTAAAAAAAAAAAATTGTTTCCCTCAAACTTTTTTTCAGACAAATGATAATGACGGATTAGTAAAGTAGGGGCTTATATTTCCAATCAAATCACTAAGAGAGAACATGAGGACCTAAAATACTGGTGGATATTCAACCTTATATTTTTGGTGTTAATGGACCAAACCTTTCAAACTTGGTTGGATACCAGAGGATGTCTAGCATTACTTGAGTCATTTCCCATTAGATTTAAAAGCAATAAAGGTTTAGGATTCAGATCAGTGATACTTGTAAAGAAGAGAAAATAAGCCTGTGAAATTGTTACGACTGAAACTTAATTTCCTGCACTAGATGATGATGCCAACTGAACCCAGTTGCATCTCCCAATAGTAAAGTTCGTCAGGTAAATAAATTCATACAGTTTTAAGTGTCGGGTCAAAGACTAAGGTCCTTTGCTCAAGTTTTTATTTTATTTTATTTTATCATTATTACAATTTAATTTAATTACAATTTTTAAATTCTTATGGATGCAGCTAGCAGAGAAGATTTAATTGTCAGTCTACAAGGATTTTTATGGTTGCAGTGGTAATTATAACTTGAGAATATTTTTTAACATAGTACCAGAAGTACTAGGAAAAAAAAACATGTTTTCCTTGAAGGCCATGAAGAGATTCTTGTACTCCATAACCAAGGTTTCATTGATACCTCCCTCATCTGAAATTTTTATTTTTATGTCTTTGACTTCCATATGAAAAAATCACAACAGAAAAAAAAAAAAAAAAAAAAGGAAAAAAAAAAAAAGAGAAAAGGAAATAAATGGTGAAGTGGTGGAAGTGGTAGGTTATGGTCATAGGAGGTGAGAAATAGGGGAAGAAATATAGAGTAGCGGCTATGATTTATTCTAGGACTTAAGAATCTTTTCTTCCCAACTTTGTTATAGTGAAGAGGGCCATAAATATAACTTGCAGTAGATTGGTGGAAAGTGTTTTCTTCAGGAAAAAAAAAAAGCCTGGACAGCTCTTTTTATTTTTTATTTTTTTTTTATGAAAAAGCATTGACAACTTGATATATCATAATATTTATATACTTAGTCATGCAACACTAGTGCCTAAGTTTCATATCTTTATGTGTTTTCTTAAATTTAGAATTCACATTTCTTTTGTGTTTTTGTTGAATTCAATTTGTATGAGGATTTGCATTTTCATTTTATAATCCCTCCCATCTTATCGTTTGAGAAGGACAATTTGACCTACTGAAGCATACATCGTGGTGCAGCGGCTTCCTCGTGCTAGTATATATAAGGGATAAAAAGGATTAAGTGGATTGTATCATTATATAAAGTGAGAATATTGTGTTATTATCACCTTCCACTAGGTACTTTTCTAAGGCAATTCCAAATGAATGGTAGGCAAAAAGAGATCTGAGTGCAAATTTGGTCATGAAAAACCGATCTGGGTTGTTACAAACACATATCTAGCAAATTTTTAAGCGATAAATTGACTAATGGGACAAAAGGAATTTATGATTCATTATTCACAACCTTCCTTGATGATTGCACTAATCAATTAAAATATAAACAAATCAGAAAGGCCGTCGTTCGTTGGTTGGGATATTAATAATGCAAATTTGGAATGAAAGGAGCTTGTTGACCTGCAGTGAAAAGAGAAAAATCTCATTTGTACCTCATGTACATCTCCAATAGTCATACAAGAAGGAAAATTTCAACAGAAAAGGAATCAAAAGTAAAACAATATATAACATTTGTGGCTGAGGAACCAATGGTTATAAACTAAAGTAAAACAATATATAACATCTGTGGCTGAGGAACGAATGGTAAACCAAGTATTCATTAGAATTGTCTTTACAAATTAAATACTAATCAAACAAATGTAATTAGTACTAAACAAATCAAAATAAATCTGAAATTTCAGCTAACTTTCAATTTTCTTGTAACCATTTTCATAATCAAACATCATCAGTTTTAGGAGGCACTTCTTCAATTGGCAGTGATAAGGAAGTATTAGAGAGAAAATCCTTCAACCGTCCCATTTCATGGGCTACTTCCAGCATGGTTGGTCTAGTTGAAGGTGTGAACTGTGTGCACATAAGGCCAAGCTCAATCATTTCTAGAATCACATCTCTCCATATATTGGTGTATTCCTTTGGCATGACTGATGGGATGCACCTATCAAGAGCATGTTCAACTATGGGATCCAGCTTATGGGGGAAGTGACTCTTAACCCATTCATGCAAGCTTGAGCCTTCATCAATAAGAACTTCTGTAGGGCGTCTTCCCGTTACGATTTCCAATAAAAGAACCCCAAAACTATACACATCCCCCTTAGGTGAAGCACTTCTGCCCAATCCATATTCTGCATTTGGATAAATTGATGAAAGAGCAGAATTAGTATGATAGTAAAAAAAATTATTTATTATATTGTTGATGTGACACTAATCATAGTCGTTGTCATGTCAGTTTTTAAATTTTTTGTTAAGTAAAATAGTATTAGCATTAGAAGTTTCCATAATATATTTTATCCTAGTATGAAGCATCATTTTCCTTAGGAGACTTTCGGTGTAATGGAAAACCGGTACCAAGACATGCAATACGTTGTAATTATTGCTAGCATTTTGAACAAATAATCTTGTAGTATAGTGATTAGTGGTACTATGCTTAAACCAATAAGGTCCTAACTCATTAAATTATTATTCTTATCATTTTACTAGACTTTACAAAGAACTCTATTAATGATTTTTCTAAGAAACATGGGGCTATTTAGTGTTTAAGAAGGAAAACCATCTGACTAATTAATTTTAACAAATCATTTGGTGTGCAAAATGTTGAACATAATTTGTTTGCACAAACTAGCTAAGAAGTGTTGAACAGAATGATACAATAAAGATTTGTGAGTTGCTCAGCAAATAAGTGATAGTAACCATAATGAAACATAAACACTATGAAAAATTCTAACAAAGAAATCACATGAGGAAAATATAACCATATTTAATTCTAGGCTTCTAGCTTAGGCAGAAAAATACTTACCAGGAGCAATGTAGCCAACAGACCCGCACAATAAGCCATCTGTTGAGTTGATGGATATTGTTTCCTTCACATTAGCACTCTCATCACCCCCTTTAACCAGCCTTGCAATTCCAAAATCAGTTACCAAAGCTGTCAAGTCATCATCAAGAAGAATATTGCTCGGTTTTAGATCACAGTGTACAACTTTAACTGGAGAATGATGGTGCAAATAGGCCACTCCTTCAGCAACATCACTGCATATGTTCACTAGCTGTATCAAATCCAAACCACGTTTCAATCCATGGCTTGGGTAGAGATGCCTCTCCAAGCTTCCATTCGACATCAGTGGAAGAACAAGAGCCTTAAAGTCAGGCCTACTGCAAATTGTGATTATCCTTATTAAATTCCTGTGCCTTGTCCTCTTTAGGACTTGGCATTCTCTCTTAAAGCTCCATGGAGTTTCTATAGCTGATTTTGTATCCAAAACCTTTACAGCAATTCTTGTATTATCATGAAGAACTCCCTTATAGACGTGACCAAATTGGCCTGAACCAATTAGGCTTGAAGCACTGAACCCACCGGTGGCTTCAATGAGTTGACCATATGAGATTCTAGGGTGCTTGAGCTCTTTCCTTTCTTGTTCTTCCTCCTCTAAGTCCCCTCCATTGAAAATTTCCAATTGTGATTGGATTCTTGACCTTTGTACAAGACGGTACCCAAGTATGCATACAATGGGAATGGCAAGTAATGAGAGGAGAATTGACAAAATAAGCATAAGATGAGAATGTCTATTTGAGCACTTTGGCATGCCTTCAATTGAGCCACAAAGGCCATCATTTCCAAGGAAAGAGTCTATAGTGAGCAATGAAAATGCTCCCTCATTAGATACATTTCCAGAGAATTTGTTGAAAGAGAAGTTCACATGCTTGAGAGTATAGGACGCTTGCAAAGATTGTGGTATAGCACCGATCAATTGGTTCAAAGACACATCAAGTGCTTTTAGATAAGGCAATTGCCCTACTGAAAATGGAAGGGGGCCTTCTAAAAAATTACGCGAAAGGTTGAGACTCTCTAGTGCAATGCAACTTTTGAGTTGTGTTGGGATTGTGCTAGAGAGATTGTTATTGGATAAATCTATAGCTAGCACCATGTCCATTTTACTGAGCTCTAATGGCAAAGGCCCATATAAGTGATTGCTAGACAAATTCAAGTATAACTTCAAGCTTCTCAACCCTGCAACTTCACTAGGAATCACCCCAGAAATCTTATTGTGAGAGAGGTCTAGAATTTCTAAATTGACACATTGGCCTAAACTTGGTGGTATTGTTCCTGAGAGTTGGTTTTGATAAAGCATGAGTCTTCTTAATTGGGGAAGGTTTGCAAAGCTATTCGGAATTGAACCCGATAGCTTGTTTCTCGATAAATCTAGAAGACCTAGATGGGGAATGTTGCCAAGAGCTGGCGGAATCTCACCAGAGAGTGAATTATTTGACAAGTAAACCCTCTCTAGCTTTCCCATTCGACATAGTTCAGGTGGGATTGAACCATTCAATAAGTTACTAGACAAGTTTAAGAGGGTAAGATTCACAAGCTTTGAAATGTGAGGAGGAATAAAGCCATAGATAAGATTCTCATCAAGATGAAGTTGCACAAGATTGGTAGAAAGATCACCAATAATGGGAGGAATTTTCCCACCAAGGTTATTTCCCGCCAATTCGAGTTCTAGAAGGTCAGAACAATTTCCTAAGGAAGCAAAGAAAGGTTCAAGGTTGTTGTTATCATCATGGCTAACAAAGCTATTATAGGACAAATAGAGTATTTGTAACCTTGGCATTTCAAGTACAATCTCTGATGGTAGCTCCCCAGTTAACATATTAGACTCCAAGTCCAGCCATTGAAGTTGTGTGGAATTTGAAAGGGCTCGTGGTACATGTCCCACAAGCCTATTCGACCAAAGCAAAAGAAACCGCAACTCTTTAAGCCCACATTCATTCTTAAAGGGAATTTCTCCACTTAAAGAATTGTTAGAAAGGTCAATATACCTCAGGGATAAAGACCCATTACAGAACAGAGATTCCGGGATTTCACCTTGAAGCTTGTTACTTCCCAAATCAAGATATACCATATTTTGAAGAAATCCCAAGTGGTATGGAATTTTCCCCTCAAGAAAGTTCCATGACAAGCTGAGTTGTCTGAGCCGAGAGAGAGAGCCTAACTCTTTAGGAATAGGACCTTTAAAGAAATTCCTTGATAAATCAAGAACAGTCAAGGAAGAAAGATTGGCTAGAGATGGAGAAATAGTGCCACTAAGCCATGTTGCATTGAGAATAAGCTCTGTGACACTGTCGCTGTCATTGTTGCAGCTCACTCTTGCCCAGCTGCAAACATGAACACCCGAAGAGTTCCAATTCTGAAGGACATGTCCAGGGTCTGAAACAATCCCTGACATGAAAGAAAGCAATGCTGCTTTGTCATTCATAAGCTGAGAATTTTGTGCACCAAGGACACCATACAAAACAACAACCAAACATAGGAAATTGCACATGGAAAATTTACAAAATCCCATTGTAGAATTGAAGAGAAAGAGAGTGGATGACACACAAGAAATGCAAAAACATATACGTGGGCTTAATAAGAAGATAAAAACTAAGCCTTTGAGAGAGATGGATGTGTTCAATGCAAAGTAGGAATTGTACTATGTAATGCTAAAAAAAATTTGAACTCTTTTTATTTTGTGCCTAACTGCCGTTGAATGAAGGAACGTACGTTTGGCGCCTGTGAAAATTGACTTTGAAAGTCACCAATAGGTGTACAACACGTGTGGTATAGTGACATGACACGTAAGCAACGTTAAGATTTGGGGAGCAATGGTGGCGTACATGTCTGCACAGCTATACCGACCTAATTAAATATCAGACTTATAAAATAGTTTACTATTTGGTTGTGTTTTGTTGAAACATGTGTGGTTTGGTTTTTTTACTTGTGAGAGTTTGGGCTATATTTAGTGGATGGTGTGCTGTTAAGAAAGATAATGTAGCATAATAGGCACGCTTAGGGGACGGTGATGTAGCAACTGGGAGGGTATTGGTTTTGGCAAACTTGTCGGCTAAGATAGTGATGTGTTTTTTTAGCACTATGTTGATATCAATGTCAGTTCAGAAGTTGATACATAACCTCATTTGGGTATCATGTATTGCACTCACTCTCTCTCTCACAAATATATATAGATATATAGCACACCATGCAACTAATAATCTAATGAAAGAGATTGATGCTGTAGTAAATTTAGCAGTAGAAAACAAACTGTAAAGAGAAAAGACAAAAGAAAAACTAAACATAAAGAAAAAGTTCCTATGAATGTTAATATTGTATGTAATTACATTGTTGCATACTAGTTGATATCAAGAATTTTCCATGATCCCTATGAAAAAGGGCAAGAGGATTGAGATTGGGTTGGAATCAATGTGTTGAGCTCGATGTCACAACTAAGAGCCAAACTTTGATCAATGTTTTGGTTTTCACAAAGTATCAAACTCGATCATAGATGTTTACGATCTTTGATCAATATTTGTAGTAAAACTTGTAGTATCATTTGCATCACTCTTATTTGCATTAATCAATCAAGAGATTTTCCATTACTCCTTAAGGTTACTTGTTATATCATACACAAATACACTTCTTGCATTGTTTATTCTTTCCACATTTTGTTGGAAAATTTAGACCATGTTTGTTAAAGTTTAACCAATTTTATAGCAATGAATTTATTAAACAGATTTTTTTATTGCTCGTTTAGTTTTGGTTAAACACATTGAAGCTTCTCACAGCAACATATCTATGTTGAATAATATAGCAGTTTCAACTTGATCACCAACCTTCATATATATCTTATTTGGTTTGATGGTGAATGAGAACTCAGCCACAAAGCCTTAGGCGTACAAAAACACAAGTTTAATTGGTGGTGAGCAGATCTTCATTCTTCACTACGCCAGTGTAGAGAGGGAAAATTCCCGGCCTATCACAAGCTGACACGTCATGCCACCAAGTCCGCCAGGTATGGCTAATTACAAAGTATCATATACTGCTACTAAAAATTTGCTAAATTTCATTAAGACAGGAATGGGAAAAAACATGCAAAATGCTAATCACATGGAGGCGCGTGTAAGCGATGATGCAAGCGAATCCGACTGTGTAAGCGATGATGCAAGCGAATCCGACTGTGTAAGCGATGATGCAAGCGAATCCGACTGTGTAAGCGATGACTCAAGCAAGCCGGCTGTGTAAGCGATGACACAAGCGGACCAATCAAGCTGTGACATGTGTCACCAATCAGGCTTCGCCACATGTCACTCACCTACCTCCAAACTCCTATAAATAGAAGCCTTCCTAAGGCATTTGGAGACACCAAGCTATCTAGAGCACAAGCTGCATCAAAGAAGCATTCAGAAGTATTGAAACTCTGCTGGAATCAAGCCTCAAAGCCTCCAAGAACTTCAAGAACTTCAACCTTCGAATACGACGAACATTCGAAGCAAAATCATCAAAATCACTCTCCTAGATCTTAGAGGTCACTGAAATTAAGCTCCAAAGCCTTCAGAAACCTCGACAAATCACAAATCAACAAAGCTTTACGGATTCAAGCCTCTAAAGCCCCGAAAAGCTTCCACCATAAACCTTTGAAGACGAAGAACGCACGAAGAACACGAAGAACATACGAAGAACACGAAGAACGCGAAGAACAAAGGATTTCTAACAAGCTCATAGCCAGAAATTCATTGTGATTCTATTTCAAAGATCTTCGATCCATCCTTCAGCCAAATTGAAGGATACTTTGTGTTCAAATTAAAACCACATCACACATCTTTTAAGGAGATCGAATCAGAGGATCAAATCCTTGTAATTACAGAGAATTGTACCACACACTTTCATCAATACAAATTCGTATTTGAGAAACTATTTTACTTTGTTTGATTTATTTCGAACCAAGAAATTTAGTCGTCTACAAATTCTGGCACGCCCAGTGGGACATCTCTGCCTCTCATCTCTTTCTCCTCCAAAAGAAAAGAAATTCGATTTGCTACCAGTTTCAATGGCCTCTAACAAGAATGCCCGAAAATCAGTGGTTGATGCTTCCATTGCCAATGATTATGTTGGCCCAATCACTCGCAGTCGATCCAAGGCTCTTGACCTACTTCAACCCCAACCAACCAAAGAAAGCAGACTTCATAATGTCATCTCTTTAGACTTTCTTGCAAATAGGAAGGCTGCTGCTAAGGATGCATTTCATTTAGAGATTGATAATGAATCATCCCCAACAAGGACCTTTTCTATCAACTCTTCACCCGTGATGAGAAATTTAAGGAATGAAGTGTCTTTGATTCATCCCGTTCCATCATTGAGCCCATCACGTCTAGAGGTTATGCCAGTGATGATGACTAACACCTCTACCATGGAAGAAAAGATGGCTGAAATGGAACAAAGGGTTATCCTTCTCACAAAAGCACTAGATGATAAGGATGTCAAAATTGCAACCCTAATGAACAAGTTGGAGGAACAAGATTTGGGTGAATCAAGTCTTGGCCCTGAGTACCCGCCTGGCTTCACCTTGAAAGGAGAAAACACTAGGGTTGACAAGGAAAAGGGAATTGAAGGAACTTCTCAACATGGAAATTCCACCTCAATAGCCTCGTTATCTGTCCAACAACTGCAAGACATGATAACGAATACCATTCGAGCACAATATGGGGGTTCTTCCACTAATTCTCTCGTATATTCAAAGCCCTATACAAAGCGCATTGACAACTTGAGAATGCCCAATGGGTATCAACCCCCCAAGTTCTTGCAATTTGATGGCAAAGGAAATCCTAAGCAACACATTGCTCACTTTGTAGAAACTTGCGAGAACGCTGGGACTCAAGGAGACTTCCTTGTAAAGCAGTTTGTTCGTTCACTCAAGGGGAATGCCTTTGATTGGTATACGGACTTAGAACCCGAGTCAATCGATAGTTGGGAACAACTTGAAAGAGGGTTTCTTGACCGATTCTATAGCACGCGTCGCACGGTAAGCATGATGGAGCTTACCAATACCAAGCAGTGGAAAGATGAGCCCGTTGTTGACTATATCAATCGGTGGCGTTCTTTGAGTTTGGATTGCAAGGATAGACTTTCTGAAATTTCTGCTATAGAGATGTGCATCCAAGGCATGCATTGGGGACTTCTTTACATCCTACAAGGGATAAAACCCCGAACATTTGAGGAGTTAGCAACTCGTGCACATGACATGGAGTTGAGCATTGCTAGCCACGGAAATACGAAGCATCCGGTGCCTGAGGAAAAGAAAGAAAGAAGGGAAGTAAGGAAGAATGATAGGAATACAAGGAGTAACGTCAAAGACTCAATGAACATCAACTCTGTCCCAGTAAAAATTTCAACCGGAAAGACAAAGGCTAATGAAAAGAGGCCTGAAGGAAGTCAACGACGTGAGACACGTCGCTCATCACTCAAGGAATGGGAACAAAAGACGTATCCTTTTCCAGACGCTGATATGCCCGAAATGCTAGAACAACTCCTTAAGCTTAAATTAATTGAATTGCCGGAATGCAAACGACCGGAAGAGATAGGGAAGGTTGATGACCCGAACTATTGTAAGTATCATCGCATCATAAGTCATCCAATCCAGAAATGCTTTGTTCTCAAAGAACTCATCATGAAATTAGCTAAGGAAAGGAAAATCGACTTGGATTTCGATGATGTGGCTGAGTCAAACCTTGTGACGTTCGCTTACGAGTCATGTAGTTGCATGTCTCCAACTAGTAAGCTGGGGGCAAATACCACACTCATCCAGTTTGGTTCTATGGAGCCGGTTCAAGTTCAGCTTCCACAAGAAGCATTTGACTTTAGCTCAAATGATGATAAAAGATCAACAATGGATGAAGAGGAAGGTTGGACGATGGTTACTCGTAAGAGATGGAAGAAAAGACGAGATTTTCCTCTTCATTTGGTCATCCAAGAGCCCAAAAGAGCACGAAGCCTAATTCAACTTCGATCAAGAAGAAGGAATGATAAAGGGAGAAAAAGGCTAGGCACAAAAGTGAATGACGATTCGGCACAAACCAAAAACCTTCGAAATCGCATCACGTTAGAAGAATTCTTCCCCAAAGGATTCTTTCAAAATGACTCGGCAGAGGCCGTTCACACAGGATCTTGCTATGAAATTCATGATGAAGAAAAGGATATCAATCATGGTGGGTCAGATGAGACTTTGGAAAAACTCCAATCTCAAGATGATAAAGTTGAACCCTTACAATCCCCTACCTCGCCAAAAGAGGTGATCACCCAAGCTCTTGAAAAACTGGAGATGAGTGGTCCTTATGCCAGCGTGCTTCAACAAACCCAAGAATGTTGTGCATGCTCCCCAGACATGACTTTCACTGATGAGGATCTGTTGCTAGGCTCTAAGCCCCACAATCGTCCGCTTTATGTCTCTGGTTATGCACGCGAACAAAAGATAGATCGTATCCTCATTGATGGAGGTTCAGCTGTTAACATACTACCAAAAATGACGATGAGGCGACTTGGTCTTACTATGGAGGAATTATCACATAGTCGTTTGGTCATTCAAGGCTTTAACCAAGGAGGACAACGCGCGATCGGTATGATACGCCTGGAACTAATCATTGGAGAATTGAAAAGCAATGTGTTGTTCCATGTTATTGATGCCAAGACAACCTACAACGTGTTGTTGGGACGTCCATGGATCCACGAAAACGGAGTAGTGCCGTCAACGTTTCATCAATGTTTCAAGTACATTCAAGGTGGAGTGAAAAAGGTCAATGCCGACTTAAAACCTTTTACTGAGACTGAAGCTCACTTTGCGGACGCGAAGTTCTACATAGAGGATGACATTCCTAATGAAGTTCTTCCAGTTGAGATCCCGCCCACAGAGAGCAAGCCAAATGAAAAGAAGCATGTCAGATTCATCAGTGGAAAGGATACGTCGTCCCCAAAAGAAGGTCTAGAATGTGGAAATAATCATTCTAGTGGATCTACCAGTAATTCAGTGGGAGCAAAGATCTCAGTACCTTCTGACAGTCCTCCATTTCTTCGTTATGTACCATTGTCACGCCGCAAGAAAGGACAGTCACCGTTCACGGAATGCCCTCAATCGGTAGTAAACGAGGGAAGGCCTCCTACAAAGCTCACAATGGAGGATGTAGCCATATTAAAGGAAAATCATGCTATGCCTTTAACTTCATTCACGAATCCTTCGCCTTCGAAGCCATTAAATGGATTCGTAAGGTCTTCGCAAAGTTTAACGAAACATGATGTTCTGCCAAGTGAAAGGACGAAAGGATGGTTCGACCCAAAGGCATATACGCTTTTAACCAAAGCAGGTTACGATTCTTCAAAACAAGGCGACCTAGGGAAACTGATTCCAGAAGTCATCGGAGAGAAGGTGCATGGCCTCAGCAAAACACAAAGGAGAATGCGACTCGAAGGGCATGAAATTCCTGTCCCAAAGACCGGATTAGGTTATACTCCAGAACAACCGGCTCAGATATGGATCAAAAGAAAAAGCAATGCTTCAAGTTCTCAATACATAACAGTGGAAGACGGCAAAAGTTCGAATCAAAGAAAAGATCACTTTGCTTCGCATGTCTCGGTGTTTGATCGCATCAATGCCCCATCGTCACGAATCACAGTGTTTGACAGGTTAAATACAACTTGCTTAACACAAAATCATGGCACTCTTACTCGTAGATCAGTCTTTGATCGGTTGGGGGCAATGAAAGGGCTTGTCAATGGCCATTCTCAAAATTCCATAAACTTTGAGGTTCAAGGAGAAGAGAAAGCTAATGACGGGATCCGCAGTAGCATTCCTTCACGCATGAAACGTAGCTCTACCCTAGACATCAACACCGATGGATCTCTTAAAGTCAAAAGGCGAACGGTTGTACACACAAGACAATCAGTTGTCTGCAATGAGCAAATTCAAGAAGTATCATCCTCATTTCATATTACAGTGGAAGAAGATACACTCTCAGATGTTGAAGCAACCGATGAAGAGGTCGACGAAGCTCCTCCAGCTTTGGAAGACGGAGGACAGGCTACAGTTGATGAACTTAAAGAAATCAATTTAGGAACTGCTGAGGAGCCCCGACCAACTTTTATCAGCGCACTCCTTACCCCTAAAGAAGAAGAAGGATACTTCAAGCTCCTAGTGGAATATAAAGATGTGTTTGCTTGGACTTACAAAGAAATGCCAGGACTCGATCCAAGTATTGCTCTACACCATTTGGCAATAAAGAAAGGTGTACGACCAGTCAAACAATCCCAAAGACGCTTTCGGCCGGAACTTATCCCTCAAATAGAAACCGAGGTCAATAAGTTGATTGAGGCGGGTTTCATTCGTGAAGTACAATACCCAGAATGGATCGCTAACATCGTCCCTGTCAAAAAGAAGAATGGACAAATTCGGGTGTGCGTTGACTTCCGTGATTTAAACAATGCGTGTCCCAAGGATGATTTTCCATTGCCCATCACTGAGGTTATGGTTGATGCCACTACCGGTCATGAAGCTTTATCTTTCATGGATGGCTCTTCGGGTTACAATCAAATTCGAATGAATCCCAAGGATGAAGAGCTTACAGCTTTTCGTACTCCTAAAGGCATTTACTGCTACAAAGTAATGCCTTTTGGACTAAAGAACGCGGGTGCGACTTATCAACGGGCCATGCAAAAGATCTTTGATAATGTACTTCATAAATATGTGGAGTGTTATGTCGATGATCTAGTGGTTAAAACAAAAAGGAGGGAAGACCATTTGGCAGACCTACGATCCGTGTTCAGCCGCTTGAGGAAGTATCAACTTAAAATGAACCCCCTCAAATGCGCTTTTGGCGTAACATCGGGGAAGTTCCTTGGTTTCATTGTAAGACATCGCGGTATTGAAATTGACCAGTCCAAAATTGAAGCAATCCAAAAAATGCCGGAGCCCAAGAATTTGCGAGAGCTTAGAGGCTTGCAGGGAAGACTTGCCTACATACGGCGATTTATCTCAAACTTGGCCGGTCGATGTCAACCTTTCAATAGGCTGATGAAGAAGAATGTACACTTCGAATGGGATGAGGCTTGTAGCAACGCTTTTACAAGCATCAAAAGATACTTGCTTAATCCTCCGGTTTTAGGTGCTCCTATCCCCGGAAAGCCTTTAGTGTTGTACATCGCAGCACAAGAAAAGTCCTTAGGTGCTCTTATGGCGCAAGAAAATAAGGAAGGGAAGGAAAGAGCCCTTTATTATTTGAGCCGAACTCTCAACGGGGCTGAATTAAATTATTCTCCTATTGAAAAGACATGTCTTGCTCTTTTCTTTGCCATAGACAAATTGAAGCACTACATGCAAGCATACACTGTCCATTTGATAGCAAGGGCAGACCCGATCAAGTATGTCCTCTCCAGGCCAGTGGTTTCAGGTCGTATAGCTCGATGGGCAGTCTTGCTACAACAATATGGCCTTGCATATGTTCCGCAAAAAGCCGTCAAAGGACAAGCATTGGCAGATTTCTTAGCTGATCACCCAGTTCCTTCTGATTGGGAGTTCTCCGATGATTTCCCGGATGAAGATGTATTTTATATTGAAGTAATGCCACCGTGGACGATGTTCTTTGATGGGGCCGCACGTCGAGAAGGAGCGGGGGCAGGTGTAGTGTTTGTTTCTCCACAACGACAAATACTTCTATACTCGTTCTCATTAAGCGAACTTTGCTCCAACAACGTGGCCGAATATCAAGCATTAATTATTGGCTTACAAATGGCCATTGAGATGGGCATATCGCAACTTGAGATCTTTGGGGATTCCAAATTAATTATCAACCAAATCTTGGAGCAATATGATGTCAAGAAAGAAGACCTTGTCCCCTATTGCAAATATGCGAAGAAGTTGCTAGCAAATTTTGAGGCAATTACATTGGAGCATATACCAAGGAAGGAGAATAGACAGGCTGATGCTTTAGCTAATTTGGCTACCGCCTTAGCATTATCCCAAGAAGAGACCGCCAAAGTCGCTATTTCTCAAAGATGGGTAGTACCTCTTGCAATTGAAGAAGAAGAAGAAGAAGAACAAGCCAACGCCATTTCTGTATGCCTTGTTGAAAAAGAAGATTGGCGACAAGCGATCATTGAGTACCTTCAACATGGAAGACTCCCGGATGATATACGCCACAAGACCGAAATTCGGCGAAGGGCTGCTCGGTTCATTTACTATAAAGAAACTCTCTTCCGCCGTTCGTTTGATGGTTTGTTCCTCCGTTGCTTAGGAGAAGAAGAAGCTAAACAAGCCTTGGAGGAGGCTCATTCCGGAATATGCGGTGCACACCAATCCGGTCCTAAGTTACACTATAGAATTAAGCGAATGGGCTACTATTGGCCTACAATGGTGCAAGATTCTATGGAGTATGCTAAAAAGTGCGAAGCTTGTCAATATCATGCAAACTTCATCCATCAGCCACCAGAACCTCTACACCCAACTGTAGCTTCTTGGCCTTTTGATGCATGGGGGCTTGACGCAATAGGACCATTGCCAAAGTCATCCGGTGGCCATTTGTACATCTTAGCTGCAACTGATTACTTCTCAAAATGGGCGGAAGCTGTGCCCCTTAGGGAAGTGAAGAAAGAAACAGTGGTCAACTTCATTCGAACTCACTTGATCTATCGGTATGGTGTCCCTCGGTATATCATAACTGATAATGGCAAACCATTCTACAATAAGTTAATGACGGAGCTATGTGAGAAGTTTGCATTTAAACAATACAACTCCTCCATGTACAATGCCCCGGCGAATGGATTAGCTGAAGCCTTTAACAAAACGCTCGGCAATTTGTTGAAGAAGGTGGTATCCAAGACTAAGCGAGATTGGCATGAAAGAATCGGAGAAGCATTATGGGCATATCGAACAACATTTCGAACGCCTACTCAAGCAACACCTTATTCTCTTGTCTATGGAGTGGAAGCCATCCTTCCCCTTGAATGCCAAATCCCATCATTACGGATAGCCATTCAAGAAGGGTTGACCAAGGAAGAAAATGCCAAGCTTAGGTTGCAAGAATTGGAGGCACTTGATGGAAAAAGGCTCGAGGCTCAACAACGCCTTGAGTGCTATCAAGCTCGTCTTTCGAGTGCATTCAACAAAAGGGTTAAGCCACGATCATTCCAAGTCGGTGACTTAGTACTCGCCGTTCGAAGACCTATCATCACAACTCATCGTACGGGCAATAAGTTCACTTCAAAATGGGATGGACCTTATGTTGTGCAAGAAGTCTACACCAATGGAGCTTACAAGTTGATTGATCAAGAGGGTGTAAGGATCGGCCCCATCAATGGGAAGTTCCTTAAACGCTTCTATGCTTGAAAATCAAGGCTTGCTCCTCGGTAAGAGTTTAAACTGCCCACTGCAACGCTACAAGGGTACATGATGTCTTCCATTGCCTTTGAAAGCGTACAAATAAAGAGAAATAAATCCCATTCTATGTCACCAATTGTGAGTGTGGCGTAGTGGTTGGATGCCCGTGTCGCCCTTGAGAGGTCTCGGGTTCGATTAGTGGTGAACCCACTATTGCGCAATTGGTACCCATGGAATGCCGTGGGGCGTGGGGCGAGGATTACACACGTGAGCCCTCCTTCTTTTTGTAACTAAAAAAAAAAAAAAAAATCATCAAAAAAAAAAATCATCAAAAAAAAAAAAATTCATCAAAAAAAAAAAAAAAAAATTCATCAAAAAAAAAAAAATCATCAAAAAAAAAAAAAAAATCATCAAAAAAAAAAAAAAAATCATCGAAAGAAAATCAAAAAAAAAAAAATCAATTGAACTACGTAATGACTTGATCCCTCTTCGGGGTACGTAGGCAGCTTAGTACTTTTTACTAAGTTCAGTCACATGAAAAGAATAAGGTTTGCCAGTCTAGCTTGAAGAGTTGTCCGACGATCGTCAATATGCTTTTAAGGTCCCTTTGGTTGGCAAGGTATTGCTTAAAGACAATCGATAGCTCAATGGGATGATCAAAGATTGTTGTGCTTAAAGATGAAGACTACATAAAGTCTGCATGGCATTCTCCATCTTCTATGGAAATTCTCCAACATTTATGAAGCATGTTTTGCATCATCTCTCCTCTATGGGCATATTCTGACATCTGTGAAGTCTTGGCGACATTCTTCTCGCATCTTCAAGGTTTTGTTGATACCTCTTTGAATCTTCAAAGTCTTGATGAGAGCTTCTTGAAACTTCAAGATTTTGTTGGCATTTCCTTACATCTTCAAAGTCTTGATACGGACTTCGTTGCATCTTCAACATTTTGTTGGTATCTCTGAAGTCTTGATGTCTGGCAACGGTGCTAAGCGCCCTCAATGTCTGAACTATATTGCCTTTGGAAATTATTGTTGTTGTAGCTTTATTATAAATGTCAATATTGGTGCAACTTCAATGCGAGTGCGGTGCGAATGAAGTGTTGACGTAGCTTCAAGGCAAGGATGAATGTTGGCACGGCTTCAATGTGAATGAAGTGTTGACATGGCTTCACGGCAAAGATAGATATCGACGCGGCTTTAGTGCAGATGAAGTGTTGACATAGTTTCACAGCAAAGATGAATGTTGGCACGGCTTCGGTGCGAATGAAGTGTTGACATGACTTCGTGGCAAAGATGAATGTTGGCACAACTTCAATGTGAATGAAATGTTGTTGTGGCTTCATGATAAAGATGAATGTTGGCACAGCTTCAGTGCGAATGAAGTGTTGACATGGCTTCATGGTGAAAATGAATATTGGCACAGCTTTGGCGCAAATTAAGTGTTGACACGGCTTTATGGCAAAAATGAATGTTGACGTGGCTTCAATACAGATGAATTGTTGACATGGCTTCAGAGCAAAGATGAATGTTGGCACGGCTTCAATGTGAATGAAGTGTTGACATGACTTTGTGGCAAAGATGAATGTTGGCACGGCTTCGGTGCGAATGAAGTGTTGACATGGCTTCATGGTGAAAATGAATATTGGCACAGCTTTGGCGCAAATTAAGTGTTGACACGGCTTTATGGCAAAAATGAAGTGTTGACGTAGCTTCATGGCAAAGATGAATGTTGGCACGGCTTCAATGTGAATGAAGTGTTGACATGGCTTCACGGCAGAGATAGATGTTGACGTGGCTTTAGTGCAAATGAAGTGTTGACATAGCTTCACAGCAAAGATGAATGTTGGCACGGCTTCGGTGCGAATGAAGTGTTGATATGACTTCGTGGCAAAGATGAATGTTGGCACGACTTCAATGAGAATGAAGTGTTGTCGTGGCTTCATGATAAAGATGAATGTTGGCGCGGCTTCGATGAAAATGAAGTGTTGTCGTTGCTTCATGACAAAAATTGATGTTGGCACGGCTTCGGTGCGAATGAAGTGTTGTCATGGCTTCATGGCAGCAATAAATATCGGTATGACTTCAATGCAAGTAAAATGTCGAGGCAACTTTGTGGCAAGAAAAGAGTACTAGTGCGTCTTCATTACAAAGGCAAAATGTGATGCAACTTCATGGCAAATGCAAGTGCAAATATTGCTTCAGTAGACAAATTAATGGTAATGCTTCATAACAGTTGCAAGTGTCTACGCCGCTCCATGAAAAGGATAAGTGGTAACACGATCTCGATAAAAAAAAATGGATGCCACTTCGTTGTAAAAGCAAGTGTTAAAATGGCTTCAGTACGAGAAAAAATCTTGATGTGATTTCATGAAGCTATCTTGCAAAGATTGTTGATGTAACCACGTTGCAAAGATACTTGATATGGCTGCATTGCAAATACAAATATTGGTGCGACTTAATTGCCAATACTAGAGCCAATGCGACTTCAAAGACGAGTACTGACGAAATCCTTAAGGAAACGTAGTTGCAATGACGAATATCACTAAAAGATTATTGATGCAAAAAAAAAAAAAAAAAAAAAAAAATAATAATAATAATAATGTAACAATATGAAGGCATACATCACTGCAAGAACGTTGCCATCAATAAAGTACCAAGCCACCAAATGAATGCAAATACTTCTATGAGAACGTCAACGTGAAGATCAAAGAAACTGTGCTGCAAAACAAAACAAGCAACAAGAAAATTTGTTATAAAAAAAAAAAAAAAAAAAAAAAAAAAAAAAAAAAAAAAAAAAAAAAACTTGAAAGCAAGAGAAGAAGGCTGAAGGTTGAGCATGTGATAAAGGCCATATCATGCCTTTATATAGGAAAATTTGGAGAAAACAGACAAGAAAAGTGTGAAAACAAATGAAGCTTAAATTCAAATTTTACACACCCTCAAAGTCAAGGAAGACTGCACCAAATGAAATAGTATTCAGCTATGGAGATAGAGAATGATAGCTCGCTGCCTACCTTGCAAGTCTGAATTCTGGCACCATCCTGTCAGAGCAGCCACCGTCCTGTCAGAATGACCACCGCCAAAATAGACCAACAAAGACCCACGATTTTCCCATTCAAATTCGTGAAAATCCAGACATTGTTTTACAAAACTAAGACCACAGAAATCTTCTACAGCCTTCGATCTACAAAACCCAGGAAAACGAGCTCCAGATATTGACCCACGCGCCACCACGCGCCACCAAAAAGCTTCGGAGAATCGCGACATACACTTGCACAGCCACGCAAATCCAATTATTATTTCACAAAAATAACGATACCATTCGATCCGGCGGCCCCAAATCTACAAGACCTGAAATTTTCAAGCCCAAAAAATTCTCCACGCGCCGCCAGAAGTTCAGCACATCACAGCGTCAATTTCACGCGCTTCCACGCGCCTCCTTTAGCAGTCACGCGTTCTCACGCGCCGGTCAGGTCATCCACGCGCCCTCACGCGCCTTTCACGGGCATCACGCGCCAGCTAGTTCACGCGCCACACGCGCTAATCACGTGCTGCTCACGTGCGTCACGCTCGCTCATGCTTTCACGCGCCGCACGCGCGCGCACCCAGCCTATGACGTCATCAATGACGTCACCCGGACCGGTTTGACCCGGACCGACCGGTTTGACCCGCCTGAAAAAAAAAAAAAAAAAAAAAAAAAAAAAACTTTAACCAAGTTGGATCTTTGACTTTGACCAAAAAGTCAAAATTTTCAAAAATGACCTATCCCACTCAATTTTTCGAGTACATTCCAATTTTGAGTTCTGTTTCTTCATTCGGGGCTCGAAAATTATGCAAACAGTCCAATTGTCAAAAAGGTGATTATTGCACAAATCCAGACCAAAAGTCAAAAATTTCAAAACGGACCTGTCCCACTCAATTTTTCAAGTACATTCCAAATCCGTTTCTTCATTTGGAACTCAAAAATTTCATAACGGTCAAATATCTAAAAATGTTGACTTTTGCACAAATCTTGACCAAAAGTCAAAATTTTCAAGAATGACCTGTCTTGCCCAATTTTTCGTGTACGTTCCAATTTTGGAGTCTATTTATTCATTTGAGAATCCAAAATTGCTCAAGTTGTGTGATTCCACAGCTGTTGGCTTTGATGTGAACTTTGACAAAGAAAAAATCAAGATGCTTGAACAAAGCTTGTCCTACTCAGATTTTCACAAGAATACCGTTTCTAAAATTAGCTGGACTTTGAAACCACCAATCTGAATCACTTCTCCAAGGGTTATCCTCCAGACTTCATCAAGACTCCTCTTTCAAAGAACAAATGAACTCTCACGAGTATGTCTCAAACTTGAAATTGCATTGGGTTACTACTCCAGTCTACCATTTCTGTTCGGTATCTACTGTTCCCATTCGGTGCCTACCAGTCTCCAACCGACCGTTCCCATTCGGTGCCTACCAGTCTCCAACCGACCGTTCCCATTCGGTGCCTACCGGTCTAATCCACCATTCTCACCAAAAATTTTGGTCCGTCGGTCTCAACTACCTAACTACCATTCTTCATCTCTCCGCTATAAATAGAAGGGTCGGATTTATCAAAGGCTCATCGAGAAAAACACATCGAGTCATGAAATGAAGATTTGCTTCTTTCAAATTTCCAGTCCCTCATCCTCACGACCATTTCTCATTATGGCCTCGTCACTCTCGATGCCTAGCAACCAAAATGGCGTCATAATCAGTTTGAAACCAACCCTTTCATGGTTTAATAGAAACCCTTCTCACAACATCATCATTGTTTTAGAGTCCAAACAAATTTTGTTTCCTCACTTAACGACCACATTTGTTCATAAAGTTACTCATAACAGGGTCTGCATTTTGGTTCCATGTTTCCTTGGACTAGGCTGGCCAAGAAATCTAAGTCCAGCAGAAGCACCTGTTCCCAAGATCAGGGCCCTTATAGCTTCTCTTCAACTGTTTGCTCTCCCATCCGAAGCAACGGTTCGGAGCAAACACCAACTTGGCCGGTTTCTAAAACCAAGATCGCAAGTTAGTTCCACCTTTCATTTTGTTGTGCTTTCCCAACAAACCGCATCAAGTGAAGGTGATAAAGGGTGTTGGGGTATCCTACAAATTGTCTCCCATCCAACACTTGCGATCACCTCCAAGGTACCAGCTCATCAGAAATCAGCCTTTGTTGCTGGTAAATGGTCGCCAAAGCCTTATTCCATGTTTCCACCAACATATGGCCCAAAGGTCTTCGTTGCTGGTACCTCAAAATACACTTTCTGGAATTACTCCAACTTAAAACAAGCTTGAAGAATTTCAGAAGATATACTTCTGAAATTACTTCAACTTAACGTCCGTCAGCATGGTCCAGTTACACAGGCGCATTCAATGACTTGCTGCCGGACCCCATGCAACATACAGTCAGTCCCGGATCCCAAGGTGTACTTCCCAGAAACATCTACACCAAAGGAATCCCAACATACAGGGCCAGCACCATGGTGTCTGTGCCTCACCCATCCACTTTGCTTTGTCTCCATCTTCCGCATCACCACCACCACCAAACCCAAAATCCGTTCTGAAACTACCTCAACTTAACCTGAGTGATGCGATAACACACGCACATTCAATCACTTTCCCACATGATCTCTTCATGGTTCAAAGAATATCCTTCGGATATAACTTCACCAGAAGATTTTAAAAAATGGGAGGCCAACCCCACAGTTCTGTATGTTGCACCCAGCCAACCTCCTCACTTCTTCTCCATCTTCAACACCTTGTGATCACCGCCAACGATCCAAAATACTCCTTTGAAATTATTTCAACTTAATCTCTGCCAATATGGTTCAATCTTGCAAGTACGTCCAACTTCTTGCAAATAATTTACAGCTTCACCAACCCCCTTTAAGTATCATGAAACACTCTTTTGAAATTACTTCGACTTAATCTCTGCTGAGAAGGCTTAGTTAGGCAAGCACATTCAAATACTTGCAGACCCCTTCTCGGTCTCATCAAAACCTTTCATGTGAGTGGGCTTACTCATCTGAAATAAAGCTCCACCAACCACTACATTTGCATCCCGCTAAAAGCTCCACCACCTCCAACCGTGACATTTAAAGAGTCAAGAACCAAATTCATTCTTTTCGAGACTCATTCACTCCCCACACTCAGAAGCTGTGTGCGCGAACAAGTTCGAGGGGGCATTTGTAGAGAGGGAAAATTCCCGGCCTATCACAAGCTGACACGTCATGCCACCAAGTCCGCCAGGTATGGCTAATTACAAAGTATCATATACTGCTACTAAAAATTTGCTAAATTTCATTAAGACAGGAATGGGAAAAAACATGCAAAATGCTAATCACATGGAGGCGCGTGTAAGCGATGATGCAAGCGAATCCGACTATGTAAGCAATGATCCAAGCGAATCCGACTGTGTAAGCGATGATGCAAGCGAATCCGACTGTGTAAGCGATGACTCAAGCAATCCGGCTGTGTAAGCGATGACACAAGCGGACCAATCAAGCTGTGACATGTGTCACCAATCAGGCTTCGCCACATGTCACGCACCTACCTCCAAACTCCTATAAATAGAAGCCTTCCTAAGGCATTTAGACACACCAAGCTATCTAGAGCACAAGCTGCATCAAAGAAGCATTCAGAAGTATTGAAACTCTGCTGGAATCAAGCCTCAAAGCCTCCAAGAACTTCAAGAACTTCAACCTTCGAATACGACGAACATTCGAAGCAAAATCATCAAAATCACTCTCCTAGATCTTAGAGGTCACTGAAATTAAGCTCCAAAGCCTTCAGAAACCTCGACAAATCACAAATCAACAAAGCTTTACGGATTCAAGCCTCTAAAGCCCCGAAAAGCTTCCACCATAAACCTTTGAAGACGAAGAACGCACGAAGAACACGAAGAACATACGAAGAACACGAAGAACGCGAAGAACAAAGGATTTCTAACAAGCTCATAGCCAGAAATTCATTGTGATTCTATTTCAAAGATCTTCGATCCATCCTTCAGCCAAATTGAAGGATACTTTGTGTTCAAATTAAAACCACATCACACATCTTTTAAGGAGATCGAATCAGAGGATCAAATCCTTGTAATTACAGAGAATTGTACCACACACTTTCATCAATACAAATTCGTATTTGAGAAACTATTTTACTTTGTTTGATTTATTTCGAACCAAGAAATTTAGTCGTCTACAGCCAGCTCCATTAGCACATGGATGAAGCCCCTCACTTGACATTTTTAGTATCAACTAATTCATTCAAGCGAATAAAATCTATTATTTGGAGAAGTATAGAGATAATTTAATTAAAATTTGTTTAATATTTGGTTGTTTTAGTCAAATGATAAGTTTTCATTGGTCCAATCAAGTTGTAAAAATTTAGCACCTCTTAAAAAATATATTGGCGTAAACAAATCAGAGAATTCAAAGTTACATTATAAGAGCAGTTCATTGTTTCATTTTATTTTCTACTTTAAAATTGGAATAAATGGTGATGAAATCTTAAAAAATACAGAAGGCCAAAAAGTCCTAGGACTGAACTCTGCAGCTGACATCCTAACAATCATATTAGTCACTTGCCTGCATGAAGCTTTGCCTGAAACTATGGGTGGAAGTCTTTTGAGAAATCAGTGTGTAAATGGCAGTGCCCAAACTTTTTCTACTTTTTCCATTGCACAGTGCACAGTGCACTTGACTTGGGCTTTTTGGTCCCTTTTGTGTTCCAACTTCCAAGCCCATCAGAAGGTCCTTGAATGAGCCCATTTTCAGTGCAAAATGATCACCTTACCCTCCAATCAAGTTCTCCTAATTATCCAATGTGTTGGACTTGGATCCTTCCTCCTGTGTGTATGGGTTTGGTCAATACAGTAGAATCTCTAATGTATGTACTTTTTATCCATATTTTGGGCTTGGTCTTATGGTGGAATGGTCTGGTGGGCCGTGGGCATATTGGATGGTGTATATAATCAAAACATGGAGATTGGAAGAAATATATGAGGGTGTGGGTGTTTGTTTGTATTATATCTCTATGTTCATGTGTGTATATGAATAATGAATTTATGTATATCTTCTTCTTTTTTTTAAGTGGTTGATAAGAATGTATTTTTTTTTTTTTTAATAAGAATGTATTTTCTTATCTCATCCATTTTTTCCTATATATATATATATATAAAAGAATGTTATCTCTATACTTTATAAAACAGCTTAATGATACAAAATCTTAAAATACATGAAGCAGTTTCACGATTAAATTGATGTAGCCAACTGGCCAAGAATATATTGCTTGATTTAAGGAAAAGCTTAAGGGTGCCATTATATGCAGAGGGCCTCCAATAAATTTGCATAGATCAATGACAATATTCAATGACAAAGATATCTTGCAACATAAATTATCTTCTGTATATAAAAAAAATTAATAATCTTAATGTAGGCATAAACATGAGGAACAAAAAATTAATCGGACTTTTGTCTTATTTTTTCCCTTTCTAAAACTCAAGATCAAGAGAGAGAGGTTTCATATTACTTGCAACAGCATGTTCACATTATTCAAACACCGGTAAATTTATTACTCAATTTGATTTTGAAATCCAAGCAAGATGCAGCCCAACCACCCTCAACGTCTAAATGAAGCCTTTGTAAGTCCTCCCATGTCCGCCTTCACTTACATATAATGATAACATCTGTTCATTTCTCCAACTAGACTACGGGGACACGTGCCATCTCTTCTTGAAACTAAATAGTTATGAAAGAGCATTCATCCTTTCATTTTCTTTTAACCCTTAGCTTTTCATGTCAAGGTATTAGTTCATTGAATTAGAGTAAATTTATATAGTATTTATTATCTACAGTTGTGCATTAATTATTTATATTAAATGATTTTTATGACTATTTTTATGAATTCTATTTAAGAAATTCATCATGAATAGTTGCTTTGTAAAACAATTGACGCAAAAGTCATAAAAAATTAAATATTTGTGAATTCACTAAAATTAATCTTAACTATTTAAATTTTCTTAATCCTTTTAGTGAGATGTAATATATATATATATATATATATATATATATATATATATATATACACGTGTGTGTGTGTGTGTGCGCGCGCGCGCGTGTGTGTGTGTGGAACTTACATTGTATATATAGTATTTATTCTATGTAATTAGATAGATTACTAATAGAATAAATATGTTTATTTTGTTATATTAATTATTTTAAGTATAAAGAAAGTTTAATATTATTTTTCTAAGATTTGTATGAGAAACAATTGAATTTTTTATAAGTGAAAAATAATTGATTTGATATATGGTATTCTTGCTAAAATTTAGTTGTTTTTGCAACAATTGAAACTATAGGAATATTGGGCCTAGTGGTGTGCGCTGGGCCGTGGGCCTCGTCTGAGGATGCCTAATAGTTCAAAGACAAATAAGAGTCATCGCGAAAATCCACGTTAGTGCATAAAGAAAGGAGTCTGGTCATGAAGGTTCAAGAATGAAATTCAAGGACAAACGACACATCGGCTAATCAAAGTAGAGGTCAGAAAGTGTGGTCTGCCATCAAGAGCAACACTCCGGAAGCTTCTATTGATAAGAATAAACATCAAGAAAGCAAAGGACAAAGGGAAGCTAAAAAATATTTAAGAGAAAGTTGCTACCACCGCATTGAATGCTCTGTAGCTAACGCTCTGGCCGCATTAATGTGAAAGTGATACCTGAACAATAATATTCAATCTTACAACCACTCCCAAGGATTTCAGTAAGGTGCTGATGGGATAAGGATCAAAGCCAACCACTTGACCGACACGTGGATGGTGGAGATGGAGACAAAGGAGGGGAATATAAGGAAGAGAGACACCATTATGGAAGATCATTTGAGAATTGAGAGAAATACTATAGCAACAAGAACTGGACTTGTAACCAAATTCGAAAGAAATATACATGAGAACTAGTCTCCTTAGACTATGCCGAGGACGATTTCCTTTAAAAAAAAAAACCAATTTATTCTTGTTTTCTTGTCATCTGAGCTCACTATAATTATTATCTGACTCATTAAAGCCTAGTTTTCTAGCTCACTCTCTACAAATTCACTGTATTGGATTTTTTGGGTCTAGATCCTTTTACCTTTTGGGTTTAGGAATCGAATTGTGTCCTTACAGAAACAATGTCCAAAAATAGGGAAAAAAAATTAGTAATACACAATCAAGAATGTAAAAATAATAATAATAATAATAATTGAAGGATATTTGCATTTTTTTTAGTAGGCATGAAACATGATAGCCACTATATCATGCAATTTTCAATTTGTAAACACATATAGTATGATCAAATCATTACACTAGTCTTCTTTTTCATTTTGTCTATAAAATTATTAAATATTACAATCTTATACATATGATGGGGGATTTGAATGATGTCTCTACTGGAAAAGTGCCAACTAGTTAAGTTACAAAATTCTTGGCAAAAATTATTAAAATATTGGAGAAAACTAATAATAAGTTGTATTCAATTTTCAATTTATAAAACACACACACATACATATATATATATATATATATATATATATAGTATGATCAAATCACTGCACTACTCTTAATGTCTTCCTTTTTTATTTATAAAAATGAGAATTTGTGTTTAGGGTTGTAGGTGCCACGATATACCTTTTTTTCTTGCCAATTTTGTTCTTCCTGCTACTGATGCCTGATGTTCATCTTGGGTTTCACAAAGTTGAAATTTGCTACTCATTGTAACCTCGGCAATCCCATGGACTCTTCTTGATAGGCTAGGAAAATTTTAGCTAAAGTTTGTTTCAGGTAATCAGCCATACCTTCAAAGTAATTGCTGGATGAATTTGCTTCGCACTCCCTCCACTTTGCCCATAATCTCATGCCATCGATGGCTAGGTAAAGTAGAGTGGTTTTTCTATTGCTAATCAATTGTGGCGTTTCTTGTAACCTTATGAAAGTGATCAGTGTTGTTCTTTCTTCATAGTTTTCACATAGGATTGTATAAAAAAGAGTATCTCAATGAAATGGCAACTAAATTTATGCATAATGTGTAAAAAGCAAAATCAACAGCACAAAAAGAAAGCGCAAACCTAATCTCATAAAATTGGTTGTATAGATTCTTGCGATGCTTAACAATACCATTGTCATCTTGGTAGATAGTTACAAAGCAAGGTTTTGTAACTTGGACCATTCATTGAACTGCAAAAGGAAGAGGTTCAAGATTTTTGAGGTCGAACCGAGCTTAAACTAAGGTCGAACCGTGATGATGTCATAATTAATTTAATAATTAATTAAAGCCTAAATATAGATATTAAATTTACAAAACTAACAAAATTGACTAATATATCTATATATGTGAAGAAAATTTACTGATTTTCAAGCATATATTTAATAATTAAATAAGAAAGTTAATACAATAAAATAATACCATGTAAACATTAAAATTTATGTTTAATTTTTGAAGTAAAGTTGAATATCTTTGAAGGGTTTTAATTATAATTTTTTTTTATTCCTTGTAAGAGATGGATAATTTAATTAAGTAAAATAAAATTGTGTTAAGTTGTTTTTATTAAAAAAAAAAAATTGCTAAGGGGTTGGACCGCACGGTTCTTGACACCGGTTCGTGCGGTCCAACCCCGGTTTTAGGGGTTCACGGAATTAACTAAAAATATGATTTTTTATGCTTAAAAAACCAGTTTTCATCTTAGTTCACGGTTTTTACGGTCCAACCTCCCAGTTCAGTCCGGTCCGATTCTGAAAACAGTGTTACAAAGCAAGAAATTGCTCCACAATTTTCATTGAAAAGCTTTTGGAAAGTAAAAGAAATGCGTATAAATCAAAATGATTATGTACAAAGAAATAAAGACATCTACGAATGAGTACCTTGATTTTGAAATCCAAGGACGATGGTGACCATCATGTATGCCCCAGAATTTGTGTCTCAACACCAAATGCTTGCAGTATGATTAGATTCAAGCCACTCTATAAGCATCTTTCCCTTATGATTCAAGCCTCTCTTGCTTCTTCTCCTTGTCTTCCTTCTCTCTTTCTTCTCAGCTGACATTTTGAGCTCCATCACTTCATTTTAAACAGAATTGGCTATCTGCGGCTCAGTTTCATTAACAAATTCACCACATTTGAGACACATTGGATCCAAATTCTTATCATTTGGCTGATTTTGAAGAATTGGAGAAATGGGTTCAGTTTTTTCTTCTTTGGAAGACTCATTATTGACACGTTCTTGTGTGGCAATTCCGTCACTTGCTAATCTAAAGACTCGTTCTTTGATGAAAAAATGTTGGTCAATAACCATATAAAGCCTAAGCTCTCAATGACCCATGAACCATCCATGAGAAACAATAACAAAGCCTAACAAAACCATCAAACATGATTAAAACAAGAGTAGAGTATAATAATGAGGTGTTTAATACTGTTATTTGAACAACAGTTTTCAGTGTTTAAACAATATTATACGTATTTCTATACACTTTTTTCACCTATATGTATTTTCACAAAATAACAACAATATTACTAGAAATCTCTTATCAAACTTATCAAATGAAAGAACGAATTTCGTGATTTGATACAAGATTTTTTTGGACATTGACATTATTGTCATTCATTGGTTGTTATTTTTTAATGACTAACTTATCCCTTTTTATTTGACATTTAGGGTCCATTTAGTTAGAGGAGTGGAAAAGTGGGAGGATAGAAAATAGTGGGAGAATGGAAAAATGGGAGGATAGAAAATATTTTATTTTCTCTCCTTTTTGTTTGGTTGAGAGTGGAAAAGTAGAAGGATGGAAAAAAAAAATGAGTTTGCATAAATTTACTCATATACCCTTGTTGAAGAATGATAATTAAAACAAAAAAGTGACAAATAATCACAAAAAAAAAGCAATCATCCAATTTTATTAAAAAAATAAAAATAATATCCCAAAAAAAGAAGAGTCAATGTTACTACCAAAAAAAAAAAAAAAAAAAAGGCAACAACCCAGAATAAATAAAAAAAAGGCCAACGATACTGAAAATCAAAAGAAACAAAAAGAATTGAAAAAAAAAAGGCCAACGTACTGCCCAGTGGAAAAGAAGAAAAAAAAAAAAGAGGCAACTTGAAGAATGTGTACATGGGTATTTTTGCTAATTATGAAAAAATTTATCCTTACTTAGTATTCTCTTTATTTTGGGGAGAAAACTTTTTGGTACGCCTAGAGAGAAAACACCTGAGCTCTACCATTTATTTTCTATCCTCCCCACCCAACTAAACACACTTAAAAAAGTTTTCCTTCTTATTTTATTTCCAAAGTTTTCTATCTTCTCTATTTCACCTCCAAACAAACACACCCTTAAGAATGATACATGAGGATAGTTTGGTCCTTTTGGGAAAATCTAGTGTGCGGTTTCACCGAAAGTGCAATAATTTTTTTTTGTGTCTAATGCATTTGTTAGTTACAATATACTTACAATTATTTATTATTTCACTAATCGAGATGTAGCACCAGGAACAGACCTAAGGGGGCCCGGCCCCTTGGCCCAAAGAAAAAACAATTTTTGGCTCGCTGGCCCAAAGAAAAAATAATTGTTTTTATTGGTTCTATTTTTTAGAGTCCAAATTTGGTAAGAATAAGGTGTAAAATCTATATTTTATACCATCTAATAAGTGATTGTCATATCAATATTTTACTTAAAATTTAATATATCCTATCACACATAATAATATCTCAATAAACTCCCAATTTGGATGGATTTATATATGGGTATTAGAATTAATTTGATGTGATTGTGCTTATTCTTAAAGATGTAATAAGATAATGTGACATGTTAGGATTGGAAGGGTAAAATATGGATTTTACACCACATACTTACAAAATTTAATCTCTATTTTTTATTCCTAAAGTTGTGCCTCCCTCTTCCTTGGCCCAAAGAAGAAACAATTTTGGGCTCCCTGGCCCAAAGAAAAAAATATTAATCCCTAGAGTTGCGTCTTCTTCTTCCAAAAACTTAAATCTTATCTCTTTTAATTAGCCTAGTCCAACTAGCAACTACTCAACTCAAGAACTTAACAAAAAAAAAAACTTCAAAATAAAAAATTCCCAATTAGCCCAGTATTAAAGTACTAGCATTAAGTTTTCTAAATGCTAAATATTTGTATTTAGAACACTAAATATAAAAACACTACAGATATTTTAAATGCAAGTAACAAAAGTAATTTTTGATTCCGATAAAAAGAAGAAGTAATTTTTTATTCAGAACCTAAACTACACTATCCAAAAGATTAAATTGACACCTTATATAGAGGAGTTGCAATCCATGAGTATTGGGTCACTTTATATATATATATATATATATATGTATGTATGTATATGTAGATGTATATATGTATATATCCCACCTGAACCAGTTGCATATCTCCCATAACTTAATACCAGTTGTAATTTAGTGCCGACATGTAATGGTCAAAGACTACATTTCGATTGCTCAATTTTTTTTTTTTCATCATTATTACATTTATTTTTAATTTCTTATGGATGCAACAAGAACAGCTAGCAGATATACTTGGCAATAAACCTCAAGTATTTTTATGCATGGTGGCAGTGGTAATTATTACAACTAGAGAATTATTATTATTATTTATTTATTATTATTATTTTTTAACGTAGTACCGCCATGAAAGCGATTCTCTTACTCCCTAATCAAGGTTTCATGCATATACGGATACCTTTCTTATCGGTTGTTTTAAAAAAAAAGTAAAAAATAAAAAATCACTTCTATATATATATATATATATATATATATTCTAAAAATCAAGAAAAATTGAAGGAAAAAGATGGAGAGGTGGTAGGTTAGAAATGGAGAAGAACTAGAGAGTAGATCGGGCATTGGTGAAAAGTGATTCTTCAATCAAGCAAGAATTGACAACTCTCTTTTTCTTTTCTTTTTTTTCTTTTTGTGTGTTGAAAAACCGAAAAAGCATTGACAATTTGATATAACATAATATTTGTATACCTAGTCATGAAACACAATTGCCTAAGTTTTCTATCTTTATGTTTGTTTAAATATAAACATTGACATTACTTTTGTGTGTTATTCAAATCAATTTAATTGCTGCGCATTTGCATATTTCATTTTTATAACCCCTCTATCTTATCGTTTGGGAAGGACAATTTGACCTACTTCAGCATACATCGTGGTGTAGCTGCCTCCGAGTGCTACATAAGGGATAAAAATAATCTCAAGTGGATTGTATCATCATATAAAGTGAGAACATTGTGTTATTATCACCTTCCACTAGGTATTTATTTAGTAATTCCATATGAATTGGTATGCAAAAGGAGAACTGAGTGCAAATGTAATGAAAATGGTTCTGGGGTTGTTACAAACACATCTTGCAATTCTTTAAGACATAAATTGACTAGTAGAACAAAAGAGATTTGTGATTCATGATTCACAGCCCTCCTTCCTAATTGCACTAATTAATTAAAAATTTATCTGCTGAGAGAAATAACACCTCAATGTAATATAATTCGATCCAAACTCACAAGTTTAACTTAAGTGATATTCTTATATATTATATTAACTCCAAAGTGTTTTCTCCCCAATATTAAAAAATGGAAAATCCATCTTTATATGGTTGGGATATTAATGATGCAACCTTGAGATGAAAAGACTTTGTTGATCTGTAGGGAAAATTTCAGTCGAAAGAGAATCCAAGTAAAACAATATATATATTTATATATATATATATATATATATATATATATATATATAAAACATGTGTGATTGAGGAACCAATATTTGAAAATTGAAATGGTCCCTTTACATAAATTAATTTAACAAATATAATTAATTAATTAATATATAGTGTAAGGACACCATTTTTGTACCTAAGCTCAAAGTAAGAAAGGGAGCAGACCCAAAGAGCCCAATACAATGAATTTGTAGAGAGTGGATTAGAAAACTAGGTTCTAGTAGGCTTAAAAAATGATTATAATGAGTAGAAAATGATAATAGAATAAAGATGAACTGATGTTATCTAAAGAAAATCGTCCTCCGACACAATCTGAGGTGGTTAATTCTTATATTTGATTCTTTTGGGACTGATTACATGTATTGTTCTTAATTTTACAGTCTTTTTCTCTTCCTTTTCTCTGATCCTCAATCCTCTGGATTTTTTCTCTATTTTATACTATCTTCCCCCTATCTCTATCCTCCATGTGTAGATCAGATTGCTGGTGTTGATCCTTGTCCCATTAGCACCTTTTTGAAGTCTTTGAGAGTAGCTGTAAGGCTGAAAAACCACTGTTCAGGTATCACTTCCTCATTAATGTAGTCAGAGAGTTAACTATAGAGTATTCAATATGGTGGTAGTAGCTTTCTTTTAGATATTTCATAACTTTCTTTTGCCTTGCATTCTCACTATACATATCATTATCAACAGAATCTCCTAAAACGTTGCTTCTGGGTGGTAGACCGGACCTTTTGACTTCTACTTTGTTCAGCCAAGGAGACATTTCTTCTCGAATCTCTCCTTAGACCATTGTAACTTGACCTCTTTCTTTATTTATCAACGCTGACCTCCTTAACAATGTTTACCTCGTCCTCGGAAAATTAGGCGTCCTCGGATCAGGTTCCCGACCTAATATAACATCATTGGGCCTATTATCCCTACATATAGCACTCACAAATCAAAATAAATCCGATATTTCAGTTAAAGCTTTAATTTTCTTGTAACCATTTTATAATCATGTGAGATTTGGGAAGTAATAGCACACAAAAGTTTTTCTATTTGATTTAAGATTCATGTATTCTAAAGAGAATAAGATGTGTACCTCTCTTAGCAACATAAGTATGTTGTCTTCCAAGGTATTTACATTTCTCTCTTTTTTCCCATTAGGGTTTTCCATACGGTTGTAATTCCACTTATTAGTTCTCATGACCAACCATTAATGTGACATGCATGTCTTATTTATAAGACTCTAGTAAAGCCAAAGGAGAGATTTGACGTGTGACCCTTAGGGATCCTAATCTTCAACCGTATGATGGATTAATGCCTTTAGAAGACTATTGACTTAACTTGAAACTCTTTCAAATATCATTCCTTAATTTTCTCAATTGTATTGGGAGGGTATTTTGGATTTCAACAAATTGCAATAATGTCCATGAAAACATTGCAATTGACTCCTAAACATTAGAGAATTACAATTTATATATTTGTCTTGCCACCACCCTATATTCCCCAAAAGATACTAGGATTGGATTAATATCCTTGGCAATTCCCTAACTTATGTAACCCTTGATTTCTTGATTTCAAAATTTTGTTACACTCCAAAATAATTTTTTAATACTCTTTAAAAATATTATATATATATATATATGAAAACTAAAAAATGTCACTGTAAGAGGCAAAATTTTAAGCCAATTATAAAATGCCACATCAAAGTTTAATGGCAAATTCTAAATTAATATCATTAAATTAATTAAATTAGATGATGACATGTGTCATCCAAATTGACATTACATTGGCATATCAAAACTTGCTACATGTCATTTGGCCCACAAGATAAATATAAGTTTCCTATTCAAAATTTATGGATAATTATCTTTATTAAAATAAATAAAATAAAGATAAATTTTATATTCAAAATTGATAGATAATTACCTTTATTAAAATAAATTAAATAGAGATAATTATTTATCTTTGTCAATTATTATCTTTATCAATATATGATATAGATAAATAGAGATAATTATCTCTAAGAAGAATTTGGGCCAATTAAAAATCTACTACATACTTTCAAGCATATCAATTCAAAGTGGAGCTTATCCTTTGACATCACTATAAATAGAGGACATCCCCTCTCATTTCCAAAAAAAAAGGAAGTTTTCAAGAGGCCCAAGCTCTGGAGAAATTCCGTCCCAAGAATCTTTGAAGAACTTGAAACATCTTTGAAGAACTTGAAGAACATTCGAAGGGTTTGAAGAACTTGAAGGACAACAAATCCCTAACAAGCTCAAAGTTAGAGATTTGTTGTAAAAACCGTTCAATCCATCTTCCAACCAAAGTCAAGAAGATCTCTTGTTCGAGTTCTTTGAAGTTCTATTAGAAGTAAGCTAAAAAGTCTCCATAAACTTCAACAAACCCAAATCTTTGAAGCTCAACGGATTAAGCCTCTAAAGCCCTGGAGAACTTCAACCTAAGAGCCTTCACATTCAAAGACTTAAAGAACAATAAATATCTAATAAGCTCAAAGGTAGAGATTTGTTGTGAAGACCATTCAATCCATCTTTCAACTAAAGGCAAGTAGATTCCTTGTTCAAGTTAAGTTCAATGAAGATAGAATCAGAGGGTATTCTTTTGTAAAAGAATTGAAATAGAGATTGTACTCATTATTCATCAATACAAATTTATATTTGCAAACCATATTTCTTTTCAATTGTTTGATTTTCTGCAATTGAGAAATTTTGTGTTTACAGTCACCAACCAATTTTGTCTTGTGTGCAACTCCAATATGCAAATCAATTGAATATACTTTATCCTTTATTGATGGATTCATTGTTGAGCTACGTACATATTTTACTCATTACACACACACACAAATATATATATATATATATATATATATATATATATAGAACACCCAACATGTTTATATATAACCTTTAAAAGAGCATTACCAATTAACATCGTCAAAGTTATGTGTGTAATAAATAAGAATATGCAAACTTCTCATGTTTGAGGATAGTGGGATAATTGTGATAGAACAATGTTTTAGCAATGATCACTTTATAAGATGTTCTTGATTGGATGTAGTTTAGTGTATGTACTTATTGTCCACTATGCTTATGGTCGCTACCTCAATAATGGAGTAAATCATCCTATCATACAACAACGCAACAAGTGTAGGCTCTAAGTGCCAATATTTAGTTAATATCCACAATGTGGATATTTGATAGTCTATGAAAAATCATCACTCTTTGCCTTTGGTTCTTTAATTACCATCAACATGTTTTTGTCTACAAAGCTGAAATCATATTCCTCGTTTAAAAAATGAAATATACAGATAATTTATTATCAAATAAAATTGGTTTTTGAGGGCACATAATTCTAACAAATCAAACACCATCAATGTTAGGAGGCTTTTCTTTAATTTGCAGTGAGGAAGGATTAGAGATATAATCCTTCAATCGTCCCATTTTGTTGGCTACATCCAGCATGCTTGGTCTAGTTGAAGGAGTGAACTCTGTGCACATAAGACCAAACTCAAACATTTCTAGAATTACATCTCTCCATATTTTGTTGTAATGTTTTGGAATGGCTGATGGTGTGCACCTACCGAAAGCATGTTCAACTATGGGATCCATCTTGTAGGGGAAGTGACTCTTAACCCATTCATGCAAGCTTGAGCCTTCATTAATAAGAACTTCAGTAGGGCGCCTTCCCATTACGATTTCCAATAAAAGGACCCCAAAACTATACACATCTCCCTTAGGTGAAGCACTTCTGCCCAATCCATATTCTGTATTTGGATATATTGATTAAAGAGCACAATCAATATGACAGTAAAAAAAATTAATTATTATGTTGTAAATGTGACACCAATCATAATCGCTGTCATATTAGCTTGTAAATAACTTTTTTAGTAAAATAGTAATAGCATTAGCAGTTTCCTTAATTTATTTTATCCTAGTATGATGCATCATTTCCATAGGAGACTTTAGGTGCAATGGATAATGGGTACCAAGACATGCAATGCGTTATAATTATTGCTAGCATTGTGAACAAATAATCTTGTAGTATAGTGAATATTATGCTTTAACCAATAAGGTCCTAACTCATTAAATTACGTAGTAATTATTGCTAGCATTGTGAACAAATAATCTTGTAGTATAGTGAATACTATGCTTAAACCAATAAGGACCTAACTCATTAAATTATTATTCTTATCATTTTACTCGACTATTCAAAGAACTCTGTTGATGATTTTTTTGAGAAGTATGGGGCTATTCAATGTTTAAGAAGGAAAACCAGCTGATAAGCTGGTTATTTTCCTTCTTTGGTGTGCAGAATGTCAAAATAAAAGAAATAATAAAGGAGTAAAGCTACAGACACAAACTATTTTACAATATTTTTACAAAATACTGATGTGACCAACCTCTTATTGGTTTTCATCAAGGCCCACCATTATTATCATATTTTCATTTATCAATAATCATTCACCACATCAGCAATTTGTAAAATTTGCTGTAAAATAATTTGTATCTCTAACATTGTTCATAATAAAGATTTGTGACTTGCTCATGCCCTTTTATAGAGCAAATATGTTAGGGTAACCAAATTGATACATAAACACTATAAAGAATTCTAACTACAAAATTAACACAAAATCACATGAGGAAAATATAATTATATTTAATTCTAGCTTTGGCATAAAAATACTTACCAGGAGCTATGTAGCCAACAGACCCGCATAATAGGCCATTTGTTGAGTAGATGGACATTGTTTCCTTCACATTAGCACTCTCATCACCCCCTTTAACCAGCCTTGCAATTCCAAAATCAGTTACCAAAGCTGTCAAGTCATCATCAAGAAGAATGTTACTCGGTTTTAGATCACAGTGTACAACTTTAACTGGAGAATGATGGTGCAAATAGGCCACTCCTTCAGCAACATCACTGCATATACTCACTAGCTGTATCAAATCCAGACCACATTTCAATCCATGGCTTGGGTAGAGATGCCTCTCCAAGCTTCCATTTGACATCAGTGGAAGAACAAGAGCCTTGAAGTCTGGCCTACTGCAAATTGTGATGATCCTTATTAAATTCCTATGCCTTGTCCTCTTTAGGACTTGGCATTCTCTCTTAAAGCTCCATGGACTTTCTCTAGCTGTCTTTGTATCCAAAACCTTTACAGCAATGCTTGTATTATCACGAAGAACTCCCTTATAAACATGACCAAATAGGCCTGAACCAATTAGGCTTGAAGCACTAAACCCGCCGGTGGCTTCTTTGAGTTGCCCATATGAGATTCTAGGGTGCTTGAGGTCCAAGTCCCCTCCATTGAAAATTTCTAATTGTGATTGTATTCTTGACCTTTGTACAAGAAAGTACCCAGATATGAACAAAATGAGGACAGAAAATAATGAGAGAAGAACTGACAAAATAAGCTTAAGATGAGAATGTCTATTCGAGCACTTTGGCATGCCTTCTATTGAGCCACAAAGGCCATCATTTCCAAGGAAAGAGTCTATGGTAAGCAATGAAAACGCTCCCTTGTTAGATACATTTCCAGAGAATTTGTTGAAAGAGAAGTTCATGTGCTTGAGAGTAGAGGACATCTGCAAAGATTGCGGTATCTCTCCAATCAATTGGTTCAAAGACACATCAAG
This sequence comes from Castanopsis chinensis, assembly GCA_032878915.1. Taxonomy (NCBI): domain Eukaryota; kingdom Viridiplantae; phylum Streptophyta; class Magnoliopsida; order Fagales; family Fagaceae; genus Castanopsis; species Castanopsis chinensis. The sequence continues at coordinate 17,233,982 of JAVQMG010000121.1, forward strand.
TGCTTGAAGATAAGGCAATTGCCCTACTGAAAATGGAAGGGGGCCTTCTAAAAAATTATGTGAAAGGTTGAGACTCTCCAGTGCAATGCAGCTTTTGAGTTGTGTTGGAATTATGCCAACAAGATTGTTATAGGATAAATCTATAGCTAGCACCATGTCCATTTTACTAAGCCCTAATGGCAAAGGCCCATATAAGTGATTGCTAGACAAATTCAAGTATAACTTCAAGCTCCTCCACCCTGCAACTTCACTGGGAATCACCCCTGAAATCTTATTGTAAGAGAGGTCTAGAATTTCTAAATTTACACATTGGCCTAAACTTGGTGGTATTATTCCTGTGAACTGGTTTTGATAAAGAATGAGCCTTCTTAACTGGGGAAGGTTTGCAAGACTATCCGGAATTGGACCCGAAAGCTTATTTCTCGATAAGTCTAGAAGTCCTAGATGGGGAACATAGCCAAGAGCAGGTGGGATCTCACCAGAGAGTGAATTATTAGACAAGTAAACTCTCTCTAGCCGTCCCATTCGACATAGTTCAAATGGGATTGAACCATTCAATAAGTTACTCGACAAGTTTAAGAGGGTAAGATTCACAAGGTTTGAAAGGTGAGGTGGAATAAATCCATGGATAAGATTCTCACTAAGAGTAAGCTTTCCAAGATTGGTAGAAAGATTACCAATAATGGGAGGTATTTCCCCACCAAGCATATTTCCCGCCAATTTGAGTTCTTGGAGGTCAGAACAATTTACTAAGGAAGCAAGGAAAGGTTCTAGGTTGTTGTTACCATCATGGCTAACAAAGTCATTATAGGACAAAAAGAGTACTTGTAACATTGGCATTTCACGTACAATCTCTGACGGTAACTCCCCAGTTAACATATTAGACGCCACGTCCAGCCATTTAAGTCGTGTGGAATTTGAAAGGGCTCGTGGTAAATGTCCCACAAGCCTATTAGACCAAAGCAAAAGAGTCCCCAAATCTTTAAGCCCGCATTCATTCTTAAAGGGAATTTCTCCACTTAAAGAATTGTTAGAAAGATCTATGTACTGCAAGGATAAAGACCCATTACAGAAAAGTGATTCTGGGATTTCACCTTGAAGCTTGTTACTTCCCAAATCAAGATATACCATTTTGTGAAGAAATCCCAAGTGGTAGGGAATTTTCCCTTCAAGAAAGTTCCATGACAAGCTGATTATTGTGAGCTCAGTGAGAGAGCCTAACTCTTTTGGAATAGTACCTTCAAAGAAGTTCATTGACAAATCAAGAACAGTCAAGGAAGAAAGATTGGCTAGAGACGGGGAAATAGTGCCACTTAGCCATGTTGCATTGAGAATAAGCTCTGTGACACTGTCACTTGCATTGTTGCACGCCACTCTTGCCCAGTTGCAAACGTGAACATCAGAAGAGTTCCAATTCTGAAGGACGTTTCCAGGGTCTGAAACAATCTCTGACATGAAAGAAAGCAAAGCTGCTTTGTCATTCATAAGCTGAGAATTTTGTTCACCACAGACACCAAACAAAACAATGACCAAACAAAGGAAATTGTACATGGAAAATTTACAAAAATCCATTGTGGTATTGATATATAAGGAGAGAGAGAGATGTATGTGTGTCCAATGTTAAGAAGGAATTGTAATGCTACAAAAAATTTGAATCCTTTGGGAACTCTAATATTTTGTGCCTAACTACCGTCGAAGGAGGAGATGTATTTATAGCCACAAAACAAGTTTGGAACTATGGCATGACACATAAGCAACGTTAAGATTCGTGTAGCAAATGCAATGGTGGTGTACATGTAAGCACGTACCCATTAACAATTATCACACATGACACACCCATTGTTGGGCACATTCCCTAGTTTTGAAATTTTTTAATAACAATTTAGATTGAAATCATATTTAAAAAAACACGATTTTGAAGGAGTGTGTATGAAGTTGTTAGATTTGTAGAGCCTAGTTTGTATTTGATTCGGATTATGACACAATTCGATATAAAGTGTTGCCGTTTTTTAATGGATGATTTTCTAAGACTTAGTCGGCCCAAGCCTAAATAATTTTGGCTAGTTTTTAGCTCATTATGAATCCTCTGTGTGAGATATAAATACCGTTGTTTCAAATTAAAGTTTTGTGTATTTTTTCAGAAAGAAAAAATGTATTGCTACATATTGTATTTTGCTTTGAAAATGATGAAATCACTGCATGGACATAGACAAATTACCGAACCAAGTAATTTCTCGTTTCATACGATTGCCTTGTGTGTGTATTATTTTTCTATATGTTTTTGCCTCTCATATATTAAGAATTTCGTTTATATTCTCAAAAGGAGTATGTACAATTGAGTGTCTCTAAATTTAACCAATCATTAAGACAATATTGTGCTTTGTGAAACATGTGGGTTCCTTTTTTTATTTTTTATTTTATTGAAGCATAGAAGAACATGGGTTTCTTTATGAGTGGTGAGTTTGGACTAATTTAGTGGATGATGTGCTGTTTAGGAAGATAATGTAGCATAATAGGCACGCTTAGGGATGTTGATTTGGCATTAATTGGGGGTATTGGTTTTGGCACATTTGTCGTCTGAGAGTGATGTGTTTTAGCACTACGTTGATGTCAGTTCAGAAGTTGATCCATCCCTCGTTTCATTTGGGTATCATGCATTGCACTCACAAAGATGTAGCACACCATGCAACTAACCTACTGAAAGAGATTGATGTGGTGGTAAAATTAGAAGTACAAAACTAACTGTAAGGACAAAAGACAAAAAGGAAAACTAATTAAACACAAAGTGAAGTTACTCTTGAGGTTATAGGTTTTTTTTTTTCCCCTGAATGTTAATATTCTCTAAGTGATTACATTGTTGCATGCTAGTTGATAACAATAATCCTCCATGGCCCCTGATTGCATGGATGGTGCGTGTGCATATATATATATATATATATATATATATATATATATATATAATTTTGGAGGTGGATTTAAGAATAGGAGAAGATCACAAGAAAAGGGATGGGTGGTGGCTCGATCTTTCTTGCAAAGAAAGAGTAAGCCCTCTTCATGAGATCGATTCTCGGCTAAGGACATTCTGATGATTAAATTGATGCTCTAGTTTAGGTATTCTAAACAATGAACAAGACATCTCTCAAGGTTTTTTCACATATCTCTTACCTAGGGTTGAAACACCTTTTTTTATGTGATAAATTTATCTATTTTCTACCTAAAAACATTACCTGAAGCCAAGCTTTTTAGAGGATATGTTTGCCTTTTCAACATATGAATATTACAGTAAATCCCCTCCTGCCTTTCTATTCGATACAACATGTGTACAACAAATCACATGGGAACAATTGCTCCCCCTCTTCTTCCCCACACACAAAAAATAAACATTAAAAAAGGTACAAAGAGAACTCTTGATTTTGCATCCCTAAGATGACCTCTTAAAATTAGCTCCTACAGCAAAGAAACATTTGCTGCAAATATTTCATCTGCATCTATCTTCCCCTCAAAAAATCAGAGAATGTAATGGTATAAATTTTCATTGTGGAAAATTTCAGCCAACAGCCTTTAATCCAAAACCAGCCTGTTATGCTATGATTTTAATCACTATATCAGGACATGAGTCCCAGCAGTACTTGCAGGAAGCAGCATGGATCCAATTTGGAGAAGAATAGAGCTAATTTAATTAAATTTTGTTTGATATTTGGTTGTTTTAGTCAAGTTATACGTTTTAATTTGTCCAATCAAGTTGTAACAATTTTGCTCCTCTTACTTTAAAATATTGGTGTAAAGAAATCAGAAATTTCAAGAGAACATTTTAAGAGAAATCCATAATTTAATTTTATATTATATTTTTAAATTGGAATAGATGGCGATGAAATTTAAAAAAATCCAAAAGGCCTAGGACTAGAACTCCGCAACTTGACATTCTAATAACAATTATATTATGTTTCAGTTGTTTTGAAGTAAGATATTTTCATACATAAAATCTTATACTTATAAAAAAATTTTAATAAAAATTTTCTAAGTGTTTAATATAGCAAATAAATTTTTTTAAGCAAACCTTCAAAATTAATAGCTCAACCACTGAAGCTGTTCAAAGCTTTGCCTTAAACTACGGTGGGAAGTCTTTTGAGAAATCACTTTATATATTGGCAGTGCCCAAACTTTTTGTTTTAATTTACCATTGGACGGTGCAAGACCACTTGACATGGGTTCCCATAAAAAAAAAAGGACATGGGTTTATTGTTCCCTTTTGCCTAGGGTCGGCCCTGAGTGCACAAAGTCCAATCCGCATATATGATATATTTAATTAGATATATATGTTTGCCGTTTGAAGGATTGTGGTATTTTATTTTAATGTTTAAACGTTAAACGTTAAACCCGTGAACTTGCGAAGTCTTCTAAATCAACATGTATCCTATTTCAATAAGAATTTTGATGACAACGTGAGGTTCGAGAAATAATAGTCATCGCGTCAGGTTTTCTTATTACAATTGGATTAGTGTGGTTTTGCAAAGAGAGCCGAAACACAGCCAAGCCAAGGAGAGAGAGAAATTATAAACTGTGACGGGAAGATCTCAGGTAAATTATATAATATTACTATATTTGATGTGAATTTTTAAAAATTTAAATCTATGATGTTAATTTAATGATAATTGCTACAAGACACACATCAATTGACTGTGGATAGAAACAGCCAACGACAACAACAATATTTATAGAAACTTGGGGTGATAATATTTTGGAGGTTTTTGGAGGATTGATTTTCTTAATTCACACACTGAAACAAGACTAGATTGAAAGTTTGAAACCCAATTTCAAGCCAACATTTTTTAAAAGCCAGCTGTAGCTAGAGTTTATAGTTGTTTTAAGCTTATTAGTCAATTGTTATATACTTATATGTAAAAATGTCTTTCTTTTTTCTAATTAAAAATAAATACGATCAAACAGATGGTATAGAAATCTTAAAATAGATACAGCCATACAGGTTAATATTCACAAAAACGATCTTTATATGCATGACATTGAACATGCTAGAACAGCTAGATTTCATAGGTGATTTTTTTTTTTTTCTCAAGAAAAGAAAAATATTTTTTTATGAGCGAGCGGTGTCTATCAATTTTTCTATTACTTTTGTTCTTCACACATACATGAACACGTTTAATGGTATCATAAGTTTGTAAATTTGTATCATAAATATGGTACGCATTTGCATCTCGAGATTTTGGAATTATTTTTATGACTAATATTTGGCAAAGCAGGAGCAACCATCAATTATAATAGAGCACAAAAGAAGAAATTTGAGCAATAACATGAATGATGGAGTTGGTGCCATGGATCGAATCTGAGAATTACCCGAAGTCATCATCCATCATATTTTGTCTTTCCTTTCTACAAAAGCTGTTGCAAAAACCAGTCTACTTTCCAAGAGATGGAAAAGTTTTACGGTTTCATATCCTGTTCTAGATTTTGACGAGAACTACTTTCAACGCTTAGAAAAAAATGAGATGCACCAACCATATCACACTTGGAGGACAGATTACATGCCATTTAGGCCAAAATATCCAGAATTTTCCACCAGAGGAGATTTCATGCATTTTGTGAATAAGTCCTTACTAAAATTTTGTGAGCAGAAGATTTGCATAGACACTTTCAAGCTTCAGGTGAGCTTTACAATATGGAAAAGGCTCTTGTGGACAAATGGATAGAATTGGCGGTAGAGAATTGTGTCAAAGTGTTTAAAGTCAGTGTCAGAATGAAAAACGAAAAGAGGTACATTTTGCCACATATAGATTTCTCTGCCAACACAATAACAGTATTGAAACTATCAGGTTGTAATTTGGAGCATCCCGTTAATTTGAAGAATGCTATAAATTTCTACTCTTTAAAGGATCTGTCTTTGCGACGTGTTTATGTAGTCGAAGAGATGCTTCATAATCTGATTTCTCGCTGCCCTTCAATTGAGAATCTCAGTCTTATTTATTGTTTGGGGTTGAAAAAATTTCAAGCCCTTAAACCCCTGAAATATTTTTGCATTTTCCCGACACACGATGTGTGAAAATAAATAATTATTTTATATTGTAATATAATGTATAATTTCTTCTCAAAATTTTTTTTGAAGATAATTTGTTCTTTCTAAAACCAAAAAAATTTCTATTCAGTCCAATTAGGTTTACTTAGGTCCAATTTGGTCAACTCAGTCAATTTCAGTCTCCTTTCATTCCATTTTAGACTAATTGGGTCTTAACTTAATTCTTTTTGTAAGTTTTCTTTTCAAGTTTGGCTCAAAAAAAAAATTTCTTCATTGTTTGGTTGAAAAGTATGAAATTTATTATATTTTTGGGCTAAAATCTTTAGTTTTGAGTTATAAATAAATAAATAAACTAAAATAGACATTAGAAAAATGAACCTGAAAATGCAATAAAAATGATAAATATTCAAAAGTTTAATTTGGTCCATATTGGTTGTATTTGGTCCATTCTTTCTTCTTTGGTTCAATTTAGTCCTACTCGGTCCATTCAGCTCTATTTAGTCCACTCTGTTCACTAAAGTTTCATTCGGTCCAATTTGGCCCATTCAATCTTAGTCTGTCTATTTCAGTCTAATTTGGTCCATTCAGTTCATATTAGCTCTATTCGGTCCACATTAGTCCTATTTTGTCACTTTTCTTCTACTTTGGATCACTCAGTCCACATTGGCTCTATTCAGTCCACATTGGTCCTATTTGGTCAATGATACCCACTTTGATCCACTTCAGTCTTATTCGGGTAATTTAGTCTACTTTGGTCTGATTCCGTCCATGTTGTTGACTTTGGTTTGATTCGGTCCATTATGTTTACTTTCGTTCTATTCAGTCCACATTACTCTTATTCGCTCCACTTCAGTCCAGTATGTCCACCTTTGTTTTAATCGGTCCAATTTAGTCCTTTTCGGTCCATTCTGTTTATTTTAGTCATATTCAGTTCAGTCGTCCTAATTTGGTCCTATTTAGTCCATCCTGTCTGCTAAAGTTTTATTCGGTCCAATTCGTCCCATGTCGTCTTATGCAAGTATTTCGGTCTAATTCAGTCTATTTAGTCCACATTGCCTCTATTCGATGCACATTAGTCCTATTTTGCCTACATTGGTCTACTTCAGTCCACTCAGTCTACATTGGCTTTATTCGGTCCACATTGGTCCTATTCAGTTCATTTTGTCCACTTTGATCCATTTCAATCTAATTCCAGCCATTCGGTTTACTTTAGTCTGATCGGTCCATTTTGTCTACTTTGGTTCACTTCAGTCCTGTTCAGTCCACATTACTTCTATTCAGTTTACTTTGGTCTAGTATGTCTACTTTGGTCCAATTTGGTCCCGTTCGGTCCATTCTATCCACTTTGGTTCTATTCATTCTAATCTGGTCTTATTTGGTCCACCTTGTTCCTATTGTTGATGTAACACAAATTATATTTACTGTCACATTAAATTGCTTTATTTTGTTAATAAAATTAGTAGTTCTATAACATTTTTTTTTTTTTTTTTTTGCAATGACTTTTAGGCTCTCAAATTTGTCAATTGGCCCATTTCATTGCAATGATATCTTGCATGGGCCTGAATGTTGGAATAGCCCTCCAATAAATGATAGACAAACAAAATTATAAATTTATAATAGTTCATGAATTCGACACTTTTATTTGTAACCTATAAATATCATGGTACTCACCTTAGTCCCTGTGGTTTATCAGATCTTAAACTACAAAATTCACGGTAGCTATAATTGTTGATTCTTTGTAAACTTTCTTTTAGTGCCTTTGCAGAACTACATATTATCCAAGGATTTGTTGTAACAATAAACGCTTATTTGGTGTTTGATTGGGTTGGATCATTGGATGTCAGTGCCTCATCTTATCATTGTCTTTGATATATTGAAACAAAGATGCATATCTAACATCGGTTTGAATAGGATTATTTGTTGCATTTTTTATTTGTCAAATTGGGTTTGAATTTAGGTCCAATGTTTCAATGTATTGGATTCAACACAATTTAGAACAATTTTAATTTATTGAATTCAAATAAAATATTATATGTTGCTGAATTTAAATGTTGAAAAAAATAGGATGAGGAGTGTATACATATATATATATATATAGAGAGAGAGAGAGAGAGAGAGAGAGAGAGAGAGAGAGAGAGAGAGAGAGAGAGAGAACCTTTTGTGTGTGAAAAAAATAGAAAATTATGCATGGAATGAGAGAGGGAATGACAAATTTATAGTATGAGGATAAAAATAAGAAGAGATAAAATAAAGGAAGATAAAGGGATAGAAAAATAATGATATTAAGTTTGAGAGTAGTAGGGATATGAAAAGTTAAAATGAAATGAGAAAGGTTAACGAAAATTAACGTAGACAGTAATGAGGCTATGAAAAGTTAAAATGGAATTGAAAATTTAATAATAAATAAGAACAGTTAAAAATAAGATAAATATGTTATTTTGATTATAATATAATAGAGTTTTTAATTCACTTTAAATGATAAAGATCATATAAAAAATTAGAAAAAAATGATAATGACATGACTATTGATGTGACTTAACTGGAGTGTAACAACAATAAATGTTATGCTTCAGCTTTTAGATATAACTAGTCGCTAACCCGTGCTATGCACGGGAACCTACTTATTTGTGAGGTAAACTAAAATATTTTATAAAATCTTAAATTGATTAAGAAACTACACCAATGCATGATTTTTTCTTGTATGACTTCAATTTGTGTTACAATTTGATGAAGAAGCCATTGCTTAAACGTGCAATGCCTTACAAAAAATTTGTTTGTTAGATAGTTTCAGATACTGCAAAAAAATAATTCAAAAATTCAGATATTAAAACTTTTGAAAGACCAAAAAATATTAAAGAATTAGATGATTCACTACTTCGAAATTATTGAAACAAAACAAAATATGTATGAATAAATAATGGAGAGATATAAGAGAAAGATGGATTACATTCAAAAGAATAATCCATGACTATAACTATTGAAAGGATTCAAAAGATTCAGAGCACACACACACACACACACACACACACAACAGAGAAATATAATGTGTTACCATTAAAATAATAATTCAGATGTTAAAACTTTTAAAAGACTAAAAAATATTAAAGAATCATAAGATTTACTTCCTATACATTTTTTAAACAAAAAAAAATGTATATGATTACACAATAGAGAAATATAAAAGAAACATTGATTACCTTCTGTAGTGCCAACGGGCCCAAGGAATGTATTGGGCCGGCCAAAGAGCTCTCGAGGGATAGAAAGCCCAAACTAACAGCATGGATGGTCTGAGGACATGAGAAGGCCCGCCTGTGAAGTAACGTGACATAAGAAGGATGCCATGCATGAACAGAACATCCCGAGGCATGATGTCTGAGGATGACAATGTCCTCGGCCACACGCTGCCGAGGACGAGAAGAGTGATCTGGCAGTTCAAGGGCATCAATACTGAAGACCTTGGGCACAAAGGCTGGGAAAACAAGGATAGGAGATGAAAAAGGAGCGATAGAAAATATCAAGGATAAAATTGCTACCACCGCATTGAAGACTCCATACCTACCTCTCTGGGCGCATTAATGGGGAAGTGACGCCTGAGTATAGGAGTCCAACCCTGCACTTACCACCAAGGACTTTAGTAGGAAGGGATGATGGGAAAAATATCTAAAAAGAGTATCTGACCCACACGTAGAAGGGGGGAGGAGAAAAAGGCAGACCTATAAAAGGCAAAGGAAGGAGAAAGAGAAGGAGGAGTAAGAAAAAACACACACACACACAATAGAGAAATTGTAAGGAAATCAGTAAAGATTGTCCTCGGCATCAATATATAAAGAAGGTTTTCATCCATGTACGAAGAGGATGCATGTGTTCAGTGATTTAATTTACCTTTCATGTTATCTAACATTTATAAACCTAGATTAGAAGCCCACTCTCTATAAATTCATTGTTTTGGACCCTTTGGGCTGACTCCGAAGGTGAAATTTAGGACCAACACGAATTGTGCCCATACACTTTCAAAAGAATATTACATGGTATAGTCATTGAAATTTGTTAAACATGTTCAAATATTGCAAAAACTAACACAAATTTAGATGTTAAAACTTCCAAAATGCTAGAAAAGATATATAATTAAAGCATAAGCTATTGAAACAATTCAAAAGAGAAATGTAACAAAAGAAAAGTACACAAACCCATAAAACAATAAGTTTTAAATTTTAACGGGTCTAAATTCTAAACTTTAAACGATGAAAAACCATAAAATAATTTTTTTTAAAAACAAAGTAGAGGAGAAGAAAATAAAGAAGAAGAGCTCATACCTATACTCTACTTAAAAAAAATATTGGAGTATGCAATGCTTTTATAGTGTTCATGATTAACCTTGCGAATTTGGAGATAAATGATCAAGTTTTGAGTTTGAATTTAAGTTTGACTTTCTCTCTTATGTATTTGTGTATAAAAGAATACACAAATTTGAATGATTCAAGGAAAATATGTAGATTACAAAGAAAGTATCAAAATATTCACACAAAACCCAAACTCGAAAGAGCTCTCTCACCACAAGGAGAAACCTCAATTTTCCCGAAGTAAATTGCCTTAGCTTGAACTCTATTACATTACAAAACCAATGTCGAGGCACAAAACAGGTGTGTGTGTGTGTATCCATGGAGCATAATTATGGAATCCAAGTAGGACTTTTTTGATAAGCATCAAATTAGGACTTGGATTGCTTATGTCAGCAAAAGTATTTTATATGGATTTCTAATATATATATATATAACCGAAGCCGTGTGATACACCGTACAGTTAACAAATGTTAAATATTTTCACTTTATTCAATGTTACAATGAGTTTAAAAAAAAAAAATCAGAGGATCCAGAGTTAGAAATTAATGAAACAAAACAAATATATATATATATATATATATATATATATATAACCATACAATAGAAATATATAAAGAAAGATGGGCTACCCTAAAAAAATTTTACTTGGCTATACTCTATAGTTGTTGAAATTTGCCAAATAGTTTTAGATATTGCAAAAAATAATCCAAAAATTTAAAAGTTTAAACTTTTGAAAGGCCAAAAAATTTAAAGATTCAGAAGATTTTAAGCTTAGAAATTATTGAAACCAAAAAAAATAACAAATATATATATATATATATATAGACACACAATAGATAAGTATAAGAGAAAGATGAGTTACTTTCAGAAGAATAGTCCTTATAGCTTTGAAAAAATTACATTCACAAATCACAATATAAGGAAAGACATGACATATTTTCAAAATTAAAAAAAAAAAAAAAAAAAAACATAAATGAGCCACATCTACATATGCATATTTTCTTGTTTCCACCAAACTTGAGAATATGTAATAAAATTTTTGCAAGGAAAATATGTATCATAAATTGTCAAATACGTATTATTTCAGGCCAAATACTTTTAGGATTTGGTGCATAAATAAAAGCCATATGCTAACCTCCATAACCATCATAGACACCAAAGAAAGGCGGAACTGTCCAAATTTAGATAAGCTGCATGCTACAAAAGAAAAGAAAACAAGGTAAAAGGGTCATTGATATTATGAGTCCACTCAATAGACCCATTGAAAAGGCGATTCAAAGAAGTCATTGAAAAATACAAAACAGATTTTGGCAGGCAATGTTTATGAAATAGAAGCAAAACAAACAAAATATAAAAAATTTCAAACTCAAGCACTTAACAATTGATCACAGTTATTTAGAAATTAGAACGCCCAAAGTCCTTTTCACATAATCACAAAAATCAATATCTCTGTGAAGAGAGGCGAACCCCATCACCATGAATATGAAAAACACTGATTAAAAAGAGAAAATTACAGAGACATTGAAACTTGGTGATTGAAAAAAGAAAATTTCATGGAGAAAAGGCCATGTTGAGTTGAAGGAGTTTTTCCCCTCAATTTGATGTTTGCTTTCTACGTTGCCTTAGTCCTTACGTTTAGGTTTAGGTTTAGGTTTAGGTTTAGGTTTAGGTTTTAAGAGATTTATATATTACTACTTAGTGGCTGAATTTCCCATGCATCAGTTTTTATGTTTTTTTTTTTTTTTAAAAAAATTTGTTTTTATATTATATTTAAATATTGTGCTAACGGGAAAAATTATGGAAGTTTCAGAGGTTTCGGTTTTATATATATATATATATATATATATATATAGATAATAATATATATAGATATATAGATGACTTCTTAAATGTGGTTCCATAAATTCTAAGGTTTAAGGAGAGCTCATCGAGTAGCTTCTTATATATTACATCCAAGACATTGAATGTGCTAGAAATGAAAAAGAAAAGATGTTTAAAAAGTCAAGAAAATAGATCAAAGTTTCTGTTTAATTCTTCATTTGCATGCTAGGCGCCCAAGTTATTGAATCTTTATAAAGTTTTTATAAAATCTGTCTACTACATTGAATATTTTCTATTAGTTTCATGTTATATACGTAAATACGTTAGATTTTTTTTTTTTAGTATACTTTCTTTTAATTTGAAGTTATATGCCTACAGAAACCATTGTGGTCTATTTAGATTGAGGAGGAAAGAAGAGGAATAGAGTAGAGTAGATAAGAATTGGCCCAAAATTAACCTATTTTTAGAAAAATCTACTCTACTCCCCTCCAATCCCCCTCCCTCCTCTCTCAATTCAAATAGACCCTTAAAGAATCCTTAAAAAGAAAAGATAAATAAAGGCGTAAATGCACTTTTAGTCCCTACATTTTGGCTTTTTTCCATTTTGGTCCTTACATTTTCATTTTACCACTTTTAGTCCCTAAACCAATTAACGTGTGACATTTAAGTCTTTACTGTCACCCAACTAACTGAAAAAGCTGACGTGGAAAATAGAGTTTACTGTTGGGCTGATATGGCCAATAAAGTAATATTTAAAAATGCCACGTCAGCATAAAATAATAATTAAAAAAGATAGGTTAGCATCCACTAATCTTTTGATTTTTTAAAAAAAATTAATTTATCAATTATAACAAAATGAAAAATGAAAAAAAAAAAAAAACCAAATTAGAATCTAGAATACACTAACCCCACAAACCCAGACACAACACAATGCAAAATGAAAGTCTCATGAACCATATCTCTCCGATCAAACGCCCAATCTGAATTCCTCTCATTTCCGATGGCCAACTTGTCGGTGGCCATCTTCTCGTCAACCGTTACTATCGGAAACCGGAACTCTACCACCCGATGCAGTGGAGGCACATCAATCTCAGCCGCAACAAAGTCGCATGCGCCCCATTTATTACAGAATACAAGCAGAAGCACAAAATATTAAAAAATTTCACTCAAGCACTTAACAATTGATCACAGATATTTAGAAATTAGAACACCCAAAGTCCTTTTCAACCAGTCCGGTCGCTCTCATCTGCGACAATTCCAAGATCGTCCAGCTCTACTCCGAGTCCGTGCTCCGAAAGCTCCAGCTCTTTAACTCCACCGGTGTTTCTCACTCCTACGTCGTTTGGAAGAACCTTGGTGGTCGCTTGATTTGTTTGTCGTGGAGTGACGATCATACTTTGGTCTGTATCATTCAAGTCAGCATCGTTTCTCGCTACAACATTCACGCAGAGCTGATCGAGTCTAATCTCTCGATTCTAGGGCAGGATTACTTCGATGAGAATGTGGTTGAGTGCGTGTTTTGGGGAAATGGCATCGTTTGCGTTATCGAAACTTGTAAGGTTTTCGCGATGTCGAATTTCAAGACAAGGACGGTGGTGAGGCTGGTTCATGAGGTTTGGTTTAGATTTGGGTGTGTGATTCTTATATTTAAATATGGGTTGTGTTCATTGTGTTCTTGTTGAAGATGAGCCCAGATCTAAATTTATGCATTGAATTTTAATTCTGTTGTTTTCTTTTTTAATTTGTTGAATTTGATTGATTAATTTTTAAAAAAAATTAGATGCATATATGCCTAATTTTGGGTTCTAATTTTTTTTTTTTCATTTTGTTTAAATTGATAAATTAATTTTAAAAAATCAAAAGATTAGTGGATGTTGATGTGTCTTTTTTAATTATTATTTTATGCTGATGTGAAATTTTTAAATATTATTTTATTGGCCATGTCAGCCCAACAGTAAACTTTGTTTGCCACGTCAGCTTTTTTCAGTTAGTTGAGAGACGGTAAGGACTTAAATGTCACGCTTTAATTGGTTTAGAGACTAAAAGGAGTAAAATGAAAATGTAAGGACCAAAATGAAAAAAAAAAAAAAAGCCAAAATATAGAGAGCAAAAGTGCATTTTTGCCATAAATAAATAAAAATAGGAACTAAAAAGTAAAATTCCTTTAAAAATGTGCATAGAGCGTACAGAGGGCTACACACAAATACTTTCACAATAGCAGCTCCAGTTGGTTTAGAATGCAGGCTATGCAGCTCGCACATTTTGTTTACTTCTCTTTTTTTATTTTTGTACGTGCACCGGAAAAATACTAGCAACAGCTGCTGGACAGTCACAACTCACAATAGTGCAAAACAATACTGAGAAAGCACATTTCCTTAGTCTCATGTACATATGACACATTAGCACTAATATAATGGGTCTTATAGTAAACGTGTAAGAGAACCTCAAAAGAAAGTGAAAAGGAAATTTTTACAAAACATGGATCAATACAAGAGACAGCTCCATAAAAGAGAATTCACTTCAAGTGTACGCAGGGCTGAGCATGGACCCGGCCCAATTGGCCACCCGACCCGATCCAACCCAACCCAAAAGGTCTTGGGTGGGTCTGATGGATGCCCGGGTCAGGATCGGCCAAAGACTCGGGTTTATTTTGGGTTAGGGTCAACCCGACCTGATCTATTAATATTTTTTTTTTTAATTTTGGTTGAATTCATTTTGGTATTTCAACTTATGAATATAAAACTCATAAAATTCTTAAATGAACAATTAAAAAGAGAACAATTTATCCACTTTCTCCTATATATATATATATATATATATGTGTGTGTGTGTGTGTGTGTGTGTTTTTCAAAAAAAAAAAAAAAAATGAAAAGAAGAAGAAGAAGACAACAATTTACTATATTCGTTTTGCTGTCATGCTTACCTCAGTTACTTGTGCTAGCTTTTGTAAGCTTTCTAAGCCGTGTTGAAAGCTTTTCATACTCTTACTATTTCTTTTAAGGTTGTATTACTGTGGTTTTTACTCAATAATAATCTTCTATCTTTTCTCTCCAAAAAAAAAAAAAAAAAAAAAAAAAGGAGAGAACAATTTAAAATAGAAATAAGTGAAATTTAAAAAGCTATTAATTATTTTATAATAGAAATTAGAAACCAACGCCATAAATTTGGTTGAAAATGCATTAAAAAGAAAATTTCCTTTATTACAAATAGGAAATGAAACTAAATAAATTTGTTTAAATGGAAATAAATTAATGTATTTAAGGATATATGATATTTGTTTCAATGTATAAAGTATTGTAATAAGTCAAAGAAGGGTAAAAAAGGCAAGAGCAAGTTAATAAGTAATATTTCTTATTTATGGACATATGTATTTAAGAAAAAAAATGATGATGCTATATTCTGAATATGATGTTCTAAAATAATTATTCCTAATATATTTTTTCTTCTTAACTTAGAATGTTTCATAAATTATTTGCCAATCATAACCATCTTTTGAAGTTTTCCTAATGCAAACCTTTTGAAAATTTAAGTTACCTTTTGAGTCTTGTCTTCTTCAATTAAAATTTGATTCCAAATTTGAATCCTATTTTAAATTTGGTCATTCATGACAGATTAGGAATTGGCTAAGCTAAGCTACTAACTTTTAAGTCAAACTTATATTAATTAATTAATGAGAAAATCAAGTAGTCTAAATGTATTCTAAAATTTTAAAATTATCCCTAATAGGGATGTAATTATATATGCTAATTTCCTTTTTTTGCTTTTACCAAAATTGAAGCTTTAATTAGATCAATCGCTTTTTCGGATTGAGAGATACTACGTTCATAACATTTTTATAATATTTTCATAACAAATCACAAGTGGTTAGTTGTTATTGGTTCAAATTTAAATATAACACTAAGATGACTTTTTGGCCCCAACAATAACAACCAGTAATAATCTGCCACTTATGATTTGTTGTAAAAATGTTGTGTTTCTCTTTCGGATTAGTAGGTTGCTAGGTTATAATTTTATAAACTTGTTTAGTAAATTAATTAGGAATAAATATTTTGTTGGGTTGGGTCGGGTTCTTCTCTGGAAGACCTGATTTTATCTGGTCGGGTTACAGGTGGCCATGAACCCAACCCGATCTTAGTCCTATTTTGGTTTGCTCGGTTTATTCGGCTCTCTAGTCCTTTACTTAGCCACCTAAACCAAACTTTCGAATTTCAAAGGAAGAAGACTTGTATTCGACCAACTAGGCTATTTGGATCCACTCGTTGGGCTTCAGTTTGGTCAGATTTGGTTGGTTTGGTTAGGTCCCTAGTCTGCCGGGCAACCGTAAATGCTCCATACACAAATGACTTAACAACATTTTTATAAACTGCTAATGTGGCTTTAGTGTTTTCCAAATAATTATTGGTAACTAACAACATGATATTAGGAGTGGGATCGGACTAGAACTAGTAAAAATTTGTCACATCAATAGTAATAACAAATAATTATAACAATTAAAAAAAAAAAAAAACCTAACAGAAACATTATTAAAACTAGGGTGTAGCCTCATGCATATACATGAATATAATTAAAAACAATCACAATTAGGCTCTTTGGTTTGTGCACCCAATAATTCATTTGTCACATGACTCACATCAATAGTAATAACAAATAATTATAACAATAAAATAAAAAACTAACAGAAACATTATTAAAACTAGGGTGTAGCCCTATGCATATACATGAATACAATTAAAAACAACCACAATTAGGCTCTTTGGTTTGTGCATTCAATAATTCATTTTCCACAAAAATTAAAAACTAAGATGGATACATGGCAGAAAATTGGATTCCAATTGAAATACAATTTATAATTTAATTGGATTTGAACTGTTCAATTTTTATTCTCAATAATTAATTTAGTACAAAATTAAGAATCTAATTAAAATCTGATTGGATTTTCTCGAATTAACATATATAGATACATTAGCCTCTGAGCATGCACATAACTCTTCTATTTTTTGTGTAAAGGTTAGTGGTGTTCATTCATCATAATTCGAAATTGCTATATTTTTCAATTACAAAAATATATAGGGATGTGATGATATTTATGCCAAAAAATTATTTCTCACACAAATTCATAAATCTTATCATACCCTTAGGTATTTTTGTAATTGAAAAATGTAGCAACTTTGAACTATGATGAATGAGCACTATTAACCTTTACACTAAAGATATAAAAACCTTTAAGCATGCGTGTAAGCACATGGTCAAAAACTAGTTCTTTAAAAGACAAAAAAATTGTTATGTAGACACAAATTTAATTATTTTTTTACATTGGCATTTTATGAAATCATTGATGGATTACACATGAAAAAAAATTAAATCAAAATTTTAATACTGTATTTTTTTTTTTCAATCCTCCAGTCGTGTACGGGTCAGCTCCAAACCCGATCCGACCTTCTAAATTTTATTTGCTTCCGTCCGTGTATGTCTCTTTCCACATATTTTTCTCGTCCACTCCTCTTTTTATTTTTTCCTTTTTTTTTTCATCCACTCATTCCAAAGCAGCCCTGCGTTTTGGAATTTCGCCTCAGATGTTCCAATACCGAAACGAGCTTTTTGGTGGACTGCGATTTCAAAAGGTGCGATTTTGGAAATCTTACCAAACCCCCCAAAAAATGCGCTTTGGGATTTCAAACTCGCACTTTGCGATTTGGAAATCTTACCTGCGTTTTGAAATCGCAAAGTGCTTCTTTCCCGTTTTGACATTGACGACGCACTCCAACAAGAACAGGTTATTTATTCTATTTGGGTAGTAGACTAGTTCATTCGATTTTTCTATTTGCTTTTTATGAATGAATGTTTCAGTTAACGTTAACGTTATTCTATTCTATTGCACTAGATTGATTTTCAATTTCACCTTGCCAAAAATCTAATCTCTAATGCTAGTTACATATCATCTATTTCAGCATCGGTTTCTGAAAAACGATTTATGTACCAATTTTGCAGAATCAGTTGCTATTTATGTGCTATGAGAATTATTAATCTTCAAATTGCAACCTTTAGTATGAAATACACTTCAATTGGTCTTTTTCAGTTTCTCCAAAAAAAAAAAAAAAAAAAAAAAACAATTAAACAAGACAAAAGTTGTTCTTTTCTTCAGCCAACGCTGTAAATGCACAACAACAAGAAGAGGACCAGATTGTTCCTATACAATGACAACCACAACCACAACCATAACACGAAGAAGACAACGAAGCCGACTCTTCTTCCCAAAACGACGACGCACTCCAACAGGTTCTTCCTTAACTTTTTCTGTTGGATCTCGATTCTGCTTTCGGACACCTTTTATGATTTGATTCAATTAAGGATCTTTGTAAATGTTTTAACGGACCATCTCAAATATCAAGGTTGTGTAAATTTAACGGGATATGTTACTTTACTTTAACCATACCATAGGAGCTTTATATAGCATTATTAAGTAAATAAATAACCCTATTTAGAACAATTGCAAAGTTTGTAGTTTTATTCAGGTACTCATCTTTTATATATATATATATATATATATATATATATATTGTTTTGGTTTTGGTCTGAGTTCTCTGTGGAGAGTTGAGGTGGGTTTGCTTTGTATTGTTGTGCTCTGTGGTTGCAGTAGGGAGTCTTAGGGCAAGATTTTGGAGTCTCATGGAAAACACGGTTTGCTGTTTATGCATAGTATGGGACCTATAGATCTTGGATTTAATGGCTCACAGTTCACATGGTCAAACAAAAGGGATGGTCTAGCAAATGTAAAAGAAAGACTTGATAAGGCGATGTGTAGTAATGAGTGGCAATGTCTTTTCCCAAAATCAGTGGTCAAGAACTTTCACGCAAAGGTTGCATTACTTTTTAGTAACTCTATTGTTGCTAGGAAATCGTCAAAAAGCTTGTTCACATTGCTTTATTGCGTTGTAGTTTGAGAAATACTTGTTGTATCCATTATAAACTCAGCTCTCAGTTGTAACAAGCACTCGTATCTTGACTTCTAAATTATGTACGGATTGTAAGCTGCTAGTCTTCAATTTTAAAACTGTTGGATTATAGATTTTCCCTAGTTAATTAACCAATTACCCAAGTTGATCAACTTGGGTAATTGGTTAATTAGATTAAATTACGTGCATTTACTTGATTGCTAAATATGTTCATGATTTACACTACTAATTACATGTGCTGGAATGGTAAGCAAAAGAACATATATGCATTTTTTTTTTTTTGGGGGTGGGGTTATTTAGTAGAAGTAAATTTAAGAAAAATCAAGACAACCACAATGACAAAGTTTTTGATCCTCAGTAAGACTAATTATCAAGATCAAGACACTCTAGAAGCTTAGTTTAAGATTCAATCTATGAATTGAGAGGTAGAAAGAGGTCTTTTTTTGGGTGCTCTATAAAGTCATGAGAGAGTATTATGATTATCTTTATTCCTATTCAAAATTGGAGAATCTATTGCTTAGGAAGAGTACACAGTGAAAACCCATGTTCCTAGCTTTCAGAGCTGCCTCCACCAGAGCTTCTTGGGCTGCCCATAAGCTGAGTTTGCTGCACTACTAGCTACACCATAGAAAATTGGATCTATAGACTGCCTGTTGGTATCCGAATATTTGGTGAATGTGTCCTGGTACCTGCAAGAGAGATTTTGAGCAGTTAATATCACTTCCATGGGGTTAGGGAGTTTGCCTTCATGGACCACCAGATTTCTGTGATTCCAGATAGTCCATAAGGTAGTAAAGATGGCTTGAAGATATCCCATTGATTCAGCCTCCAATTTTTTTGTCTAACCAATAAGTTCCCAATCCATTGCGCTACACTGTGATATTAACTAGATCAGTAGTACGAACAACTATGAGAGATCCATGCCAACAAGCTCTTAGGGCAAAAAAAAAAGGTGGAGAATCTTTAATGACTACTCATCTCGTAGGGCCCTTTAACAGCTGTCTTCAGTTATTGCAACCCAAGGCTGCTTTGTTTCCTTCCCCACTTTCTCTGTAGTTCTTGCACATTGTGTCTCTCCTACTTCCCTCAATTATAGCTCTGTGTTTGTGTGTGTGGAATAGTCTTCTTGTACTTATAAGTTATCAATAAGTCTAAAGACACAAAAATTTTCGCAATTTTATTCATAGTCACTGAGGTGGATACATGTGAAAAATATGTTGCTTCGATCACGCTTTCCAAGTCAGCACTCAGTACTAGTAGTAAAAAAATATTGTGAAAATTTGTGTCCCAAGCATTACTCATAAGTTACTAGCATTCTATATTTCTTTACATAAACACGTGTTTTTTTGACTTCACTGCCTATTGCAAACAACATCAAAGGTATAACAAGGAAAGGCAAAGTCCAAGGACTGCTTGTAAGAAAATTGGTGCTGATAGGGACCAACTAGGCAGCCAGCTTATATATTAGCATACATTGGTTACAGACATTCACTCACCGTTTCTTGTGTTTGTGTATTCACATTAGAATGATCGACAAGGATGAATCAATTAGAGCAGATTAAATATTGAGAGAAATCAAGAATGTGGCACTCCAAATAAGTGACTCTGATGATATGCAGCAAGAGTGAATACCCATCACACATGATGGGTTGGCAATGCTTGCCATACACTCAAAAGTAGCAATAAGTGAAGGGTAGTGATGTGATTTCATTCCCAACATGCATACGAACATGTCTGTAACAGTTGAGATAATTGGAAATACTGAAAAGAATTTCTCATTATTCATGTGAAGGCTCCTTCTATGACTACAAAGTTACTCAGTCATACCTTTAAAGGCACTGTTGGATGAATTTGCATTCGACTTCTTCAACTTTGCCCACATTCTCACTGCCACATAAGATATTTTGATCTTTTTCCTTCAAAAAGAATCTATTTGTAGCTGCCCCATCCTAAAAAATATATATATATATATATATATGTATATTATTAGATTACAGAAATATATATATATATATATATATATATATATATATATAACATACACATACATGTACAAAAATAAATCTTACCATGGTATTAGCAATCAGTGGAAAGTCAAATTCCAAAGGGCCATCAACTGGGGCCATGCCATTTATGGCTAAGTAGAGTAAAGTAGTTTCCCTGTTGCTAATCAATGCTGGTGGGCTTAATTGGCTCATAAAAGTAATCAGGGCCGTTCGTTCTTCACAATTTTTGCACTGAATTATATATAAAAAAAAGAGGATTTTAATGAAATGACAATTATGCATGATATGTAAAAAGCAAAATCACACCGTGAAAGGAAAAGACAATTCTAACCTCATAAAATTGACAATATCGTTTCTTGCCATATTTCACAGTGTGTTTATCATCACAGCAGATGGTTACAAAGCACGAATTTTCTCCACAATTCTCACAGAGAAGCTTTGGGAAAGGAAATGAAATGCGTTTAAATCAATGTACGAAGAAATAAAGACACGAAACTTTTGGAAAGTAGAACAAATGCATATAAATCAATGTACAAAGAAATAAAGATACCGAAAAATACGTACAAATCAAATCAAGATTCAAGATGACTATATACATAGAAATAAAGATTAAAGAATAGTACCTTGATTTTGAAATCTAACGACGATGCTGACCATCCGCCCTCCACGTCTGGACGAAGGTTTGTAAGCCCTTGCATGTTCACCTTCGCCCGCATAGCATAGACAGGCCCTCTTCCTTGTGATCGTAGCATGGTTCTTGTCACTCGTTCTTTCTTCTTTCGGCGAATTCCTTCTTTCTTTCTTTTCCAAATTCTCTCTGTTCTTTTTTTCCGCAAATTTTCACTACTGTCACTTCAGGTTATGCATAAGATGGATAACAAATTATTGTTATTATTACAATAAACATGTTATCTCACAAAACTTTTGTAACAAATGTTAAGTGGTAGGTTGTTATGAATGGGCAAAAAAGTAATTTAAGCTGTGAGTTCAAAAATTTGAATCCACAACTTAAATTACTTTTTTGCCTACTCGTAACAACTTATCACTTAAGATTTGTTATGAAAATGTTACGAACATAACACTCATCTTATTATTGAGAAATACTTGAAAAGAAAAAACAATAAGAGACAATAAAACACCATATTAGTTTTGGAGTGTAAATGTGGCAATAAATAACTCTTTTATTTTTCCAACTAATGTTTTTCAAATGAGTTTTAGTTAGCTCAACTGGTAAAATCTTTGATGGTTGTATAAGAGATTTTCAATTCAATTCCCGCGTACACATAAAATTGATTAGTGTCTTAGTCTAATGATAAAAAAAAAAAAAAAAAAAACTATTATTAAGAACAGACATCATAGGTTAAAACTCTCTCTCTCAAAAAAAATTTCGGTTCAATCCCCGCTTACATAAAAAACTAATTAGTGTCTTAGTCTAATGATAAAAAAATTATCATCAGGAACGAATGTCATCGGTTAAAACTCTTTCTCTCAAAAAAAAAAAAACTAATGCTTTCCAAAAATGCCTCCTTTCAAACCAAAGTCACCATAAGACAATTGGAACCTATAATCCCTAATTCCAAGGGATAGGACTGAAAAAGAGAGTAAAGTTTCAGCTAAAAGCAACCTTTAAAGCCAAAGTCACCGTAAAACAATAGGAACCTATAACAAGTACTATGAGTAAAATTATGTAAATGATACATAATTTTACAAGGAGACTATGTATACTCCAGAGTATAATAAGATACCTAAAGAAATTTAGATACTCTCGTTTATAATAATAATAATAATAATAATAATAATAATAATAATAAATAACTAGATTGTAACCCATGTATATGCATGGATATACTTTTTTTTAAAGTAATATGCATAAATACATTTAAAGATATACAATAAGATGAATAATATAATTCCTATATATATAATTTATATACTATTGATAGTCATTTTTATATTTTGTTAACTCTTTAAAATTTTTTTTAAAGATATTATTAGATATAAAATGTAAATTGTTCATTTTTTAAAAATTATTATAAAACACTTTTTTTTTATGATTCAATTATTCTAAACTCTTTGTTTTTTTACTTAATAACCCAGTTAGATGAATATTTAAGATGTTGTCTCCACATTTGATTCTAAAATTGAGAAATAACACTCTTTAAGAATAAATAATTTAAAATACATTGCGCAAAATTGAAATTCTAATTTGTGTTTCTCTCAATTTCACTTATTATTATTATTATTATTATTATTATTATTATTATTATAGCTATATAGATTACAGCATCGAATTTATTTATTTATTTTTTAGAGAATGACCAGCAACTAAACGTTGGTTGAATGTATATGGGGGGTTTTTGCATGAGGTGCACAAAGTCCAGTCCACATATATTAATCAGATATGTTTGAAGGATTGTGGTATTTTAAAGTTTAAACCACGTTAACTTTGGAAAGTCTCCTAAATCAACATGTAATCTAGCAAAATCCTATCCGATTTCAATAAGAATTTTGACAACGTGAGGTTCAATTTCTTATTATAGTTGAATTAGGAGATACTGAGGCGGCAAAGGTTATATATATATATATATATATATAACACAGTTTGGTGTGGTTTTGCAAAGAGAGCCGAAACACAGCCAAGCCAAGGAGGGAGAGAACTGCACTTGTGAAAAAGAAATAAAGAAGTTTTTTATTTTTTTTTTTTGTAGCTGTGACGTGAAGATCTCAGGTCAGCTTTGGGTGATAATAATTTGGAGGTTTTTGGAGGATTGATTAAATTTTTTTGATTGGTTTTCTTAATTCACACACTGACACAGCACTAGATTAAACCCAATTTCAAGCCAACATTTTTTAAAAGCCCTAGAGGTTACAGTTTTTTATTTTATTTTATTTATAGGAGCTAGAGTTTATAGTTGTTTTAAGCTTGTTACCTTTTTGTCGATTGTTATATACTTATATCTGATATTGTCTTTCGTTTTTCTAATTAAAAATAAAGACAATCAAACAGATAGTATAGAAATCTTAAAAAAAAATACAGCCATACAGGTTAATATTCACAACAGCGATCTTTATATGCATTTTGAATTGCATATTAATTGGTACAATGGATGACATGGAACATGCTAGAACAGCTAGATTTAATAGGTGCTTCTTTTCTTCTTCTTCTTCTTTTTTTAATTATTCTCAAGGAAAAAAAAAAAGGAAAGTTCTTATGAGTGAGTAATGTCCTTCAATTTTTCTATTACTTTTGTTCATACATACATGAACACGTTTAATGGTATCATAAATTTGTAAATTTGTTAACTTTTCATATCATAGATATGGTACGCACTTGCATCTTGAGATTTTGGAATTATTTTAATGACTAATATTTGGCAAATTAAGCAGGAGCAGCCATTGATCATAATGGAGCACAGAAGAAGAAATTTGTTCAATTACATGAATGACGGAGTGGGTGCCATGGATCGAATCTCAGCATTGCCTGAAGTCGTCATCCATCATATCTTGTCTTTCCTTTCCACAAAAGCTGTTGCAAAAACCAATCTACTTTCCAAGAGATGGAAAAGTTTTACCTTATCATTCCCTGTTCTAGATTTTGACGAGGACTACTTTCAAGATATACCAAAAAATGAGATGCACCTACCGTATCACAATTGGAGGATAGATTATATGCCATTTAGGCCAAAATATCCAGAATTTTCCACCAGAGAAGATTTGATGCATTTTGTGAATAAATCCTTACTAAAATTCTATGAGCAGAAGATTTGCATAGACACTTTCAAGCTTCAGATGAGCTTTACTAATACGGAAAAGGCTCTTGTGGACAAATGGATAGAATTGGCGGTAGAGAATTGTGTCAAAGTGCTTGAAGTCAGTGTCAGAATGAAAAATAGAATGAGGTATATTTTGCCACAAATAGACTTTTCTGCCAACACCGTAACAGTATTGAAATTAACAGGGTGTAATTTGGAGCATCCCATTAATTTGAAGAATACTATAAATTTCTATTCTTTGAAAGAACTGTCTTTGCGACGCGTTTATGTAGTCGAAGAGATGCTTCAAAATCTGATTTCTTGCTGCCCTTCAATTGAGCATCTCACTCTTATTTGTTGCTTGGGGTTGAAAAAATTTCAAGCCCTTAAACCCCTGAAATATTTTTGCATTTACCCGGGAGTTGGACTTAAGTCGGTTTACGTTGAAGGATCAAGCTTTAGATATCTTCATTATGAGCATCCTACTGGGCGGTTGGGTGAGATCAAGGTGAATGCTTGTCAAAATCTTAGAGAGTTGTACTTAGTGAGTGCAAGTATCACTGATCAGTGGCTTTATGATCTTAATTCAAAAATGCCCCATCTTCACTCTTTGACTCTACATACTTGTGATATGTTGGAAAAGGTTCATATTTCAAGCCATTCGCTCAAGAGTTTTACATTGGTTGATTGTAACAAGCTACGGGAGGCAGAGATTGATACCCCCAATTTACAGGATTTCATAGTTGTTATTGGTGTTAAGAAATCTTTTCCTAACTTATCTTTTAAGAGTGTTCCACTTCAAACAACAGCTGAATTTTATCTTCACGGTGGGCTCAACACTGATTGGTTCCTTGAATTGAGGGAATTCCTTGAAAAACCGATCCAGATCAAGACCCTAACTCTGAATGGGCAGGTACGTCTAGATGAGCTAGAGTTTAATGTCCTTTTGTTATTTTGGTGGCTTACAATTTACAAATCTAAATGTTTTTGCATCTTGTCTTGGTAATGAAGGCTACATGCAACTTGGAAGAATTCATTCCAACTACACCCTATGACCTTGAGCTTCTGAAGCTATGTGTATCGTCATCACCACCCACAAGTTATTCAGATTTTGTCAATGGTTTGCTTTTGACTTGTCATCCTAAGACTTTGTTAGTCACCTCAAGTTCTGACTCGAATAAAGACTTCGCAAAGGTACATGTTCTTCTTCTTTTCTTCTCTTCCTTTTTATTTATTTATTTATTTTATTTTTATTTTATATATCAGTCCATAGACATGGTTGAGGTTTATCAAGTTGTGCTTCAAAGAACAGTTTATTCACATTGTTTTTCTAATTACTTCTCTGAAATTAATTAGGTTTAAATAGCTTAGATGCACACGAAATGGTTCACAGTCCATATGCTGAATTCTACTTTGATGATGGTTACATCGTTTGCTAACATCTTAGCTTTGCATTCCAAATGGTACACCATCTTTGGTTACGTTTGGGATATAAATGGGGATGTGTTTTAACTTTTTGCACAAATTCTGAAATTTTATTTTTTACTATTAAGTATTAACTACTTTAACGCTTAGTCACTTATACTTTATATATGTGTATCTATATATATATTAGTGTGTAACCTCGTACATATGTACGGGTATAATTAAAAATAATCATAATTATATAGTTCAATATATACAATTTTTTTTAATGAAATGTTCAAATTATAAATGGTATTAACTTACCCATTTTTTAAACCATATATTTATAAAATATTTAATGGTTTCTCATTATTTATATATGATTTACAATTTAATTACATTTAAACTCTTTAGTTTTTGTATCCAATAATTCACTTGCCTCAAAAATTAAAAAAATTAGAGATACATGTGACACAAATTTGGACTCTAATTGAAATCCGACTTAGAATATAATTTAATTTAGAATTTTCGATTTTTACATGACACATAGCACAAAATTAAAAATCCTATTGAAATCTAATTGAATTTTCTCTGAGTTTTGGTTTTTATTTATTTTGAACTATACTTGAATTATATTAACTACTCTCTACTTGAATTACAGTTCTTATGTGGTAGATTATTGCATAGAGAAGATTCAAATTGTTGCTGCTCTACTGGGATCCAATGCTGGTTGCACGGCTTAAAAAAGGTCATAATTGAGAAATTTGGAGGAAATGGAGTTGAGTTGCCTCTTGACCAGGATACCTTATTTGATGAATTGGATAAAGAGAAGGAAATTCATTTTAAATTATTATGGTAACCATAATAACAATAACATAGTGAGATAGTGATGTTAGACATGAATTTGGATAAAGTGATGCATAGTTAAGTTTTTGGTATTATTCATGAGGTTGTATTGTTTTTAATATTATGTATGACTTCTGAAATGAGATTTCATCAATTCTAAGCTTTAAAGAAAGCTCACTGAGTAGCTTTTCATACATCATAATCAAATACATTGAAAGTGCTATTAAAAAAAAAAAAAAGATATTTAAAAAGTCAAGGAAATAGATAATAAAAAAAATAAAAATAAAATTTAAAAACGGTGGAAGGTTGTCACTACGGTCTACTAGGTTTGGCCTTGATTTGATTATTTTCTTTCCCCCTGTTAGCCGATTAAGGAAACTAGCATATAACTCATGCAAATGCATAGATATATTTTAAAATTAAACACAATTTTTATTATAAAAATATAAATAATTAATCAAATTATTAAAAAAATAGCATGTAACATATGTATACACATGGATACATTAAAAATTAAACACAATTTATCATAAAAATATAAATAATTAGTTAATTTTTTAAGTAAACATAATTAGTCACATATTAAAATTCTTTCCTAAATTTAATAATACTTATGATAACTTTTTTCCTAATTTTTAATAAGATATAACGTGTAGTGAAATTTGTTGTGTGGTGATTTTTATTGAGTATATGTGATTGGTTTTTTTATTTTTGGAATTTTATAATTCATTAAAATTAGAGTCTTAGTATTTTGCACTCATTAACTCACTTGACACAAAGATTAAAAAACTTAAGTTGATAATTACAGTATGGTCCCTCATAAATGTACCACTACCACACATGTGTAGTAGTGGTACACTCATGGTTGCTCCAGAAGCTTATAAACCATGAGTGGGGCGCATCTTTAGGCGATGTGGGACTCATATGCCGCTTTCCAAAGCTCTTGAGCTCCCACCCCTTTAGAACAAAACCTTGCGGGCCTGGCTCCCCAAAGAGGACAAACGGCTTGCAAGGGCGATACAAAAATCCCCCCTACAATTATTATTATTGTTATTATTATTATTATTATTATTATATACTACAAAGCATTATCTCCCTAATATTAACAAATAGAAAATAAATCTTTAGCTAGTTTTGATGCAATATTGAGATGAAAAGAGCCTGTTGATCTATAGGGAATAGAGAAAAGTCTCCTTTGGATATCATGTACATGTCCAATAGGAATACTAGCTAGGGAAAATTTCAGGAAATCAAAGTAAAACAATAATATTCTGTTAATATCCAAAACTTAGACAATTTGATGGTCTATGAGAAATTATCAACATCTTATGTCTACAAAGTTGACATCACAGTTCAACATTTAAATAATGAAAAATAAAGATAATTATAATATATGAAACGAAATCTATTATCATATAAAAATTTATAAAATTGGTTTTTGAGGGCACATAATTCTAACAAATCAAACACCATCAATGTTAGGAGGCTCTTCTTTAATTAGTAGTGAGGAAGGATTAGAGAGATACTCCTTCAACCGTCCCATTTCATGGGCTACATCCAACATGGTTGGTCTAGTTGAAGGTGTGAACTGTGTGCACATAAGGCCAAGCTCAATCATTTCTAGAATCACATCTCTCCATATTTTGGTGTGTTCCTTTGGCATGACTGATGGGGTGCACCTATCAAGAGCATCTTCAACTATGGGATCCAGCTTATGGGGGAAGCGACTTTTAACCCATTCATGCAAGCTTGAGCCTTCATCAATAAGAACTTCTGTAGGATGTCTTCCCATTATGATTTCCAATAAAAGGACCCCAAAACTATACACATCACCCTTAGGTGAAGCACTTCTGCCCAATCCATATTCTACATTTGGATAAATTGAAGAGAGAGCATAATCAGTATGGTGGTAAAAAAAAAAAAAAAAAATTATTATACTGTTAATATGACCCCAATCATAATCATTATCATGTCAATTTGTAAATAACTTTTTTTTAGTAAAACAGTAATAGCATTAGTAGTTTCCTTAATTTATTTTATCCTAGTATGATGCATCGTTTTCTTAGGAGACTTCCGGTGTAATGGAAAATGGGTACCAAGACATGCAGTACGTTGTAATTATTGCTAGCATTGAGAACAAATAATCTTGTAGTATGGTGAATGCTATTCTTAAACCAATAAAGTCCTAACTCATTAAATTACTTTGTAATTATTGCTAGCATTGTGATAAAATAATCTGAGTATAGTGAATACTATGCTTAATCCAATAAGGTCCAAACTCATTGAATTATTATTCTTATCATTTTACTTGACTTTACAGAGAACTCTATTGATGATTTTTCTGAGAAATATGGGGCTATTCAATGTCAAAGAAGAAAAACCAGCTGACTAATTGATTTTGACAAATCATTTGGTGCACAGAATGTTGAACATAATTTTTTTGCACAAACCAGCCAAGAAGTGTTAAACTGAATGATATAATAAAGATTTGTGACTTACTCATACCCTTTTATACATAAAATATGTAAGGGTAATCATATCTATATCTACATATTACTAAAAACTGAAGTGTAGCGTATAATGATATTGTGTTCACGTTGAGCCACGTCCACGTCAGCGTCCACGTCCTTATTTTTTTCTTTTTGTTTTCTTATAATTATTTTAATATTTTTTTTATTTCATATTTATACTTCTCCAGCCTTTATCCCTCTCATACTTTTTCATCTTCCCACTACTTCTCTAACATTTCTCCTTCTCTCAGCTTCTCATTTTTCCTCTACTCTCTACTATATTAATATCATTTTTCATCTTTGCCTTTATCTTCCTTTATTTTTGTTTCTTCTTATTCACACCCTTTTATTATAAATTTGTCACTATCTATTTCATTCTATGCATAGTTTTCCCTTACAAAAAAAAAAAAAAAGTTTTCTCTCTCTCTCTCTCTCTCTCTCTCTCTCTCTCTCTCTCTCTCTCTCTCAATTTTTGGGTGGATATTTATTTTTTTTCTTGCATCTTTGCTTTAGGTTGATAATTTTTTATATTCTTTAATCTACTTTAGGTTAATGCGACTCAGTTTTGTTTTTTTTAATTGTTGTGTTTTTTTTCTCTCTCTTTGATTGTTAAATGTTATCCTATTGCGTTATAAATGATTAAAATAAAAATATCTATTTCATTCTATGCATAGTTTTCCCTTACAAAAAAAAAAGTTATCTCTCTCTCTCTCTCTCTCTCTCTCTCTCTCTCTCTCTCTCACACACACACACACACACTCAATTTTTGGGTGGATTTTTTTTTTCTTGCATCTTCGCTTTAGGTTGATAATTTTTTATATTCTTTAATCTACTTTAGGTTAATGCGATTCAGTTTTTTTTTTTTTTTTTTAATTGTTGTGTTTTTTTCCTCTCTCTTTGATTGTTAAATGTTATCCTATTGCATTATAAAGGATTAAATATAAAAATGTAATATTATCTTACTACATAGCATGATTTGGATAATTTAATTTGATAGTTATTATAATTTGATAGCATGATTTTTATAGTGCTCAATTTAAATGTTAAACCATGAGACTTTAATCATTTTTTGTTTATTTTTTAATCCTTTGTGGTCGACAATACTCTTAATAATTGTATTAGAAGTACTCTATAATGCCATTTATTTAGAGAAAAGCAAAGGTTGGCTGAACAATAATTATTGGATGAGAGACAAATTTTATCTTTCGCAATTTTACTTTAATTATTATTATTATTATTATTATTATTATTATTATTATTATTATTATTATTATTATTATTATTATAACAATGCATATATAAAAATTTAATTCTTAAATTTTGCTAATAATTGTTTATTTGAAAATATGTTTCGGATGACCGAAATTACAATTTCTACAAAGAAAATAACCTTAGTAGATTATAAATAACAAATTGTTTTCCAAATTGGTCCAATTAATCATAGTTAAGTTTTATTAATTTTCTTAATTACTTTTTTCTGTGTTTTGGATTGTAGGTAGAAAAAATAAGTTTGAGAAAGTTTGTTTAAAACTAAAAGAATAATTTCCAAATTTTATATTCTTTTTAATGATTCACAAAATGTTATAAATAAATTTTATTAAAAAATAAATATTTTCGTTAACTTGCCTTTTGAATTTCTGAGAAAAATTGTATTTTTTTCATTCTAGTATGAGATAAATTATTGAATTTATAATTTATGATTGTTCGTATATTACATTTATGATTATTCTTATAATAAATAAAAATATAATTACAAAATATATTACTCTTTATTAAATTAGTTTAAATTGTATAAAAAAAATTAAATAAAACTACGATAAAGATAATTATCATGCGCAACGCACAAATTTGCGATTAGTTGTTACATAAACACTATGAAGAATTCTAACTACAAAACTAATACATAATCACATGAGGAAAATATAATTATATTTAATTCTAGGCATCTAGCTTTGGCAGGAAAATACTTACCAGGAGCTATGTAGCCAACACACCCGCATAATAAACCATTTGTTGAGTAGATGGATATTGTTTCCTTCACATTAGCACTCTCATCACCTCCTTTAACCAGCCTTGCAATTCCAAAATCAGTTACCAAAGCTGTCAAGTCATCATCAAGAAGAATATTGCTCAGTTTTAGATCACGGTGTACAACTTTAACTGGAGAATGACGGTGCAAGTAGGCCACTCCTTCAGCAACATCACTGCATATGCTCACTGGCTGTATCAAATCCAGCCCACGTTTTAATCCATGGCTTGGGTAGAGATGACTCTTCAAGCTTCCGTTTGACATCAGTGGAAGAACAAGAGCCTTAAAGTCTGGCCTACTGCAAATTGTGATTATCCTTATTAAATTCCTGTGCCTTGTCCTCTTTAGGACTTGGCATTCTCTCTTAAAGCTCCATGGACTTTCTCTAGCTGTTTTTGTATCTAGAACCTTTACAGCAATTCTTGTATTATCACGAAGAACTCCCTTATAGACATGACCAAATAGGCCTGAACCTATTAGGCTTGAAGCACTAAACCCGCCAGTGGCTTCATTGAGTTGCCCATATGAGATTCTAGGGTGCTTGAGGTCTAAGTCCCCTCCACTGAATATTTCCAATTGTGATTGGATTCTTGACCTTTGTACAGGGCAGTACCCAAATATGCACAAAATGAGAATTGAAAATAATGAGAGAAGAACCGACAAAATAAGCATAAGATGAGAATGTCTATTCGAGCACTTTGGAATGCCTTCTATTGAGCCACAAAGGCCATCATTTCCAAAGAAAGAGTCTATGGTGAGCAATGAAAACGCTCCCTGGTTAGATACTTTTCCAGAAATTTTGTTGAGAGAGAAGTTCACATGCTTGAGAGTAGAAGACATCTGCAGAGATTGTGGTATCTCCAATCAATTGGTTCGAAGACACATCAAGTTCTCGAAGATAAGGCAATTGCCCTACTAAAAATGGAAGGGGGCCTTCTAAAAGATTATGCGAAAGATTGAGACTTTCTAGTGCAATGTAGCTTTTGAGTTGTGTTGGGATTGTGCCAATGAGATTGTTATAGGATAAATCTATAGCTAGCACCATGTCCATTTTACTAAGCTCTAATGGTAAAGGCATATAAGCGATTGCTAGACAAATTCAAGGATAACTTCAAGCTCCTCAACCCTACAACTTCACTAGGAATCACCCCAGAAATCTTATTGTGAGGGAGGTCTAAAATTTCTAAATTGACACATTGGCCTAAACTTGGTGGTATTGTTCCTGAGAGCTGGTTTTGATATAACAGAAGTCTTCTGAACTGAGAAAGGTTTGCAAAGCTATCCGAAATTGAAACCGATAGCTTGTTTCTCGATAAATCTAGAAGACCTAGATGGAGAATGTTGCCCAGAGCTGGCAGAATCTCACCCGAGAGTGAATTATTAGACAAGTAAATCCTCTCTAGCTTTCCCATTTGACATAGTTCAGGTGGGATTGAACCATTCAATAAGTTACTTGAAAAGTTTAAGAGGAATAAATCCATAGATAAGATTCTCACTTAGAATAAACTTTACAAGATTGGTAGAAAGATCACCAATAATGGGAGGTAGTTCCCCACCAAGGTTATTTCCCGCCAATTTGAGTTCTATGAGGTCAAAACAATTTACAAAGGAAGCAAAGAAAGGTTCTAGGTTGTTGTTACCACCATGGCTAATAAAACTATTGTAGAACAAATAGAGTATTTGTAACTTTGGCATTTCACGTACAATCTCTGATGGTAACTCCCCAGTTAACATATAGACTCCACGTCCAGCCATTTAAGTCATGTGGAATTTGAAAGGGCTCGGGGTATATGTCCCACAAGCCTATTAGACCAAAGCAAAAGAATCCCCAAATCTTAAGCCCACATTCATTCTTAAAGGGAATTTCTCCACTTAAAGAATTGATGGAAAGATCTATGTACTGCAAGGATAAAGACCCATTACAGAAAAGTGATTCTGGGATTTCACCTTGAAGCTTGTTACTTCCCAAATCAAGATATACCATTTTGTGAAGAAATCCCAAGTGGTAGGGAATTTTCCCTTCTAGAAAGTTCCATGATAAGCTGAGTTGTTTAAGCTGAGTGAGAGAGCCTAAATCTTTTGGAATAGGACCTTCAAAGAAGTTCATTGACAAATCAAGAACAGCCAAGGAAGAAAGATTGGCTAGTGATGGGGAAATAGTGCCACTTAGCCATGTTGCATTGAGAATAAACTCTATGACACTGTCACGTGCTAGTTTTCTACACTAAATTAACACATTTAGCACAAAATTTTTGATTAGATGGGACATACATACATATATATGTGTGTTTGTGTGTGTGTTCGACTTATAAACTTGAATTGTTTGTTTGCGGCTCACTCTTGCCCAGTTGTAAACGTGAACATCCGAAGAGTTCCAATTCTCAAGGACGTTTCCAAGGTCTGAAACAATCTCTGACATGAAAGAAAGCAATGCTACTTTGTCATTCATAAGCTGAGAATTTTGCTCGCCAAAGACACCAAACAAAACAACAATGACCAAATATAGGAAAGTGTACATGGAAAATTTACAAAAACCCATTGTGGTATTGGTTTATAAGGAGAGGGAAAGATGTATGTGTGTCCAATGTTAAAAAGGAATTTTATTGCTACAAAAAATATGAACCCTTTGGGAACTCTGCTTGTGCTTCACTACCATTGAAGGAGGAGATGTATTGATAGCCACAAAACAAGTTTGGAACTATGGCATGACACATAAGCAACGTAAGATTTGTGTAGCAAATGCAATGGTGGTGCACATGTAAGCACTTGCCCACGTACCCATTAAGAGTACAACAATTATCACACATGCACTACAAAAAACCAGGTCTATAGCTGCGTTTAAAAAACGCAGCCATAGACCATAAAAACGCAGCTATATCGTATAGCTGCGTTTTTCATAGCTGCGTTTTAAAACGCAGCCTATTCTGCGCGACAATAGCCCCTTGCGGAAGCTAAAGCTGCGTTTTTAAAAACGCAGCTATAGACCATCTTATAGCTGCGTTTTTTCTTTCTATTGCTGCGGTTTCACACTCCCCATATATCCGGCACCTATAGCTGCGTTTTGTGAAAAACGCAGCTATAGACCGGCTTTGAGCTGCGTTTGAAACGTAGCTATATGTTCAGACCTATGGCTGCGTTTCTAAAAACGCAGCCCAATATAGCAGCGTTTTTAACAAAAACGCAGCTATAGGTGCCGCATCTATGAGACTATAAAGCGCAGTTTTAGGGTAAAATACACGCAGCTATAGACGCCTATAACTGCGTTTATAAAACGCAATTACAAACTGCTTATAGCTGCATTTATAGAAACGCAGCTATAGATCTCCTATAGCTGCGTTTTGTGAAACGCAGCTATAGACCCCGAAATTTCCTGAAGCTGCGTTTCTTAAAACGCAGCTATAGGTGTTTTTTTTTTTTTTCTCCTTCCTTCCTACA
Organism: Castanopsis chinensis; assembly: GCA_032878915.1. Classification (NCBI taxonomy): domain Eukaryota; kingdom Viridiplantae; phylum Streptophyta; class Magnoliopsida; order Fagales; family Fagaceae; genus Castanopsis; species Castanopsis chinensis. The sequence goes on from JAVQMG010000121.1 coordinate 17,269,106, forward strand.
CACATTAATAGTGCCCAGAATAATACAACCTGTAATATTACAACCTGTAACATTAATCCTGCCAACACTAAGATGCAACCAATTTTGAACCAAGAAAACAAGTTCTCAACGTTTACATAAACAAAACAATAGACACCAAACATTGTTCATTCCCACCAAACATAGTTCTCAACGTTGTTCATTCCCACCAAACGTTGTTCATTCCCACCAAACATTGTTCATTCCCACCAAACAATAGCCACCAAACATAGTTCTCAACGTTCATTACATAAACAAGTTCTCAACGTTCATTCCCACCACATTAGTTACATAAATATATAATTATATACATAAACCAAGTGTTGAAGCCAACAACCAATTTTTACAACACAAAATATTGTCAGCAAGCATCATGGTACTATGGCTCCAGTTTCCAACATTCATCATTCATACACTTGATCAGTCAGTCCCATGCCCGTAGCTACAGCCAATTACCTGTGACAATGAGAGCACCGAAAATAAGCTAACGTTTATTAACAAGGTCAACATCCCTTACATTTCTTAAGTCAAAATCATATATGAGCTAACATTGTCTTTTTGCTTGTATCCATTTCAATACTAGCATCTTAAAACGCAACTTAGAGTGAGTCTAAGATTCCACAAACTTTAAATTCCTATATACACATACGTAATAAAATGTATGATATGCAAGTGTCATAAATGTAACCAAAAGTGCGCCATGAATGCAAGTGTCGACTATACCGTATAATGTAAATAATGTAAATTGCATTAGTAGTGGCAAAGTCTGATATGCATTCTTCTTATAAGGCTCTTAGAACGTAGTTTTAATAGTACCGACATGATAGTTAATTGAAAGAGTATTGGGTTCATAGTTATCAGATTGCGTAGAAAATGACCTTCTAATGCAAGTTCATGAATCAAAACACACCCAGAAGCATTACTGCTTGTTGGTATTAGCATTGTTCTGACTTAGATTGATGGCTATGTTGTCAATTTTTTTCCCGGTTGCTTTTAATGCTTTAACCATATCTAGCTTGTCTCCTCTTATTTAATGCAATTTATTAAACTTAGGATATTCCTTGGTACCTAAGTGGACTTGCTGACCATGATTTGATTATTGTTATCCGGGGGTTGACATTTTGATTGAACAAATGACCTTGATACAAAAAGAAAAAAATAAAAGAAAAGACCATGATACAAAATGTTTACATGGTAATCAATGTCTCACACATAATTGGAAAAAAAAAAAAATAGCTAACGTTTAATAAACGTTAGCTTTTCAGAAAAAAAATGTATTGCAATATAATTTTATAATTTTATAATTTTAAGGGGGACATTAGGTAAAATTCATATATAATTTTATAAAAAAAATTGGGAGTGGGGGAGGGTTTTCAAAACTTCAGTGGGAGATGAGGGATGACCCACCCTTGGCCCTCTTCTCTCTGCCCATACCTAAGATTGTAGTACTTACATAGTTACACTACAACTAGGCCAGGCTAAGTTTGTTGTCCATGCTTGCTTTATATGTACAAGGGCCTATAATAAGCTTAAACCTATTGGATCATAATATTTATTAACTCCTTCCATGAAACTGAAGGTAGAAGTTTGAAGATGTGGCTAGAGTTTAGAATGTAAGCTTGAGAAGGAAACCATGACATGAGGACCAAATATTAGCACCTATAGCAAAGAGAGGGCAAGAACAAAAGAAAAGAAAAACATCTATATTTCAAATATAAACCATAAACATTTTTCCAGGGGCCGGGAATGTTTCTCTTTGCTGGCTTTGAATAATATATTGAAAATATAAAAATTTAGCTTTATCAAATTAAGAAGTGGTACTAAAAAAAAAGGAATAAAATAAACAAGAAAAGAGTCATTTGTTCTCTACAACTTGTTTGTCTCACTATCATCATTATTTCTCCATAACCGACACATACAGAGGCAGTGCAAAGAGTGTGTGTGTGTGTGTGTGTGTGTGTGTGTGTAAAACTCTTTTACTTAGTTGAGTAGAAAAATAAGAGGATAAAAAATGTAGTTTGTAAAAATTTGCTCTTATGTCCCTAGTACATAAAAAAATATATTTTTAATAGTTTATAGAAATTAATTAATTTTAATTATTACAAACTAACACAACTAATAAAACATCTAGCGAAAGAAAACTAATAATAATAATAATAAGTTTCAGTTTGATAAGAAAAAAAAAAGGGGAAGCAAAACATTAAAACAAAGTCAAGTTCAACGCTAGCCAAAAACAAAAAGAAGAAAAAGGAAGTAAAAAAAGGAAAAAAAAAAAAAAAAGGGCAACATTAAATAAGGGGAGAGTAGATGGGTAATTTTCAATCAAACCCACTTGCTCTCGACTTTTCTGTCTAGTTTTCTGCCCAAATTAAGAAGAAAAGTTTTTCCTCTTAAATGGTGGACCTAGGGAGAAAACTCCCACACTCCCATCTTCTCCCCACACCCCCCGGCCCCCAAGCAAATACTCCCACTCTCTCCTTTTCTCCCCCCCTCTATCATTTCACCCCAACCAAACATATCATTAGAGACGACGTGAGTAGAGATGATTTGTGCTAAGTATAATATAATGAGAAAGCGGGCACTCTATCATGAATGTGCTTTCTTCCTTGTCATGCATGCGCCCAAAAAAAATGTATGAGCTAGACATGTAACAGCAACACGCGCCTAAAAAGAAAAAAACTTCACCTTATTAGTGTGCAAGGCCCCCAATAAAGTTCAATAATTATTTTCTAAAAGGGATTTAGTAACAATTATAAATTATATTGAATGCATATCAAAAAAAAATATATTGAATATTCTCTCAAAAACAAAAACACACGGTTCATCAGTAGCTAATCTCCAATAAATCAATAATTAAAAGTTCATGGAAAATTAAAATTGACAAAAAGGTTCACAAATTTCAAATCTTCCAACCGTCACTAAACACTAGTGTCAAATTCTAATACTCTTTTCATATCCTCCACCTCAATGATAGCCCAAATGTGCTATTCCCAAAATCTGCTATATAAAAAAGAGGTTGAGCTTGACAGCCCAACAAGGCAACAAGTAATCAAAATCCGCAAAAGTTGGATCGAGCATAAATACAAGTAAAATAATTAAGTAAAAATGATTTACCAACATAAAACTTCCCTACCTTCAAATCCACCTCATTGTTTCACAAATTCAATCTTTATGTCTTCAAATTTCTTCCTTTACGTAACATCAAATTTCCTGTCAAAGATTTGTATTTAGATTGTGACAATTATATATATATATATATATATATATATGAATGATTGACTTGGAATTCTGTTTTTTAAGGCAGTAGTTGAAACTTGAAACTGCTCAGTTCTCATCATCACTCTAAATCTAATAAAAAGAAAACATAAATCACACCAATGGCAAGAATTAAGCATCTGACACCCAAGAATAAAAGTCAAATTAAAATATAAAGTAAAATAAATAACCTTAAAAAATAGAAGAAACTTCCTAAGTCTTATAGAGTAACCAGGCAGTGAGCAATTTTCAGTTCTCACAGATTTTCTTTTATTTATTATCGTTGTCAATTATATTTAATAGAAAAAGAAAAAAAAAAAAAGATTTTTCAGGGTTCTTATCTCAAAAATCTCAAGGAATATTTTTAAGTCTCCTACCCTAAAGGTATGTAAATTACTAACCCCAATGCCCCTTCAATTTTTTGTTTTTTTTGTTTTTAAACCCCAATGCCCCTAAAGGTATCACATAGTCCCATTCACTCTCCACCATACTGTGCCATGTTCATTGTAGAAAGTATACTGTTTGAATATTTGTTTGAAAAAATTTCCATCAATCATAAATCGGGCTATGTTCAACAAGAAGCATAGTAAGGTCACCAACTTAACCACCAAATTCAGTAAAAGGGTTTTCTACAACATATTGTTTCAAGTTTCAACAATAAGTCAAGGGACACTAAAAGCATAGTAAGTTTTGTAATAATTCAATACCTTGATGGATTGATTAACCCAAGAACCGCCTATTTATCACAACAAATTAACCCACAAACCACCTATGTAGCTTGGTAAGGTCCCTTTTACTCTCTTCCTTGCATGGAATCACTATATGCTGTGTACCACCTATGGAGCCAAGATCAAAGACTTCGATTGAATGAAACAAAGAGAAGTTAATTAGTATACGAATTGCAAACCATATAATCATATATACTTGTTTCTTTCCAAAAAAATAAAAAGTTCAAGAAGAAGACATAATTAAGCTTTTTTTAAGTTCGAGTCTATGTGCATGTATATCTTTTGAGGTTAAAGGTAGCCAAGTATAGTATACATGTTCACAAATCAACCTACAGTTACTTATATAGAAAGATTGATTCTCCTAGCTATATAATTAGCCCGAAATCAAGTTCAACTCAAAAGGACTGTTCAAATAAGCTAGGTTGTGAACCAATTAAGTTTGCCCATTTTTTTTCCTTGTTTTTGTAGGCAGAATAAACTAATTCACTTAGAATATCTTAATTGATTTGCATTTTCCTTTTGTTGAATATATATATATATATATATATATAAAGAGAGAGAGAGAGAGACAGGGAGAGAGAGAGAGAGAGAGAGATTTCCCACATTGTTCCAATTAAACATCACTTAATTATAGAGGTCACAATGTACATCGTTAAAAATAATAATTAAATAAAATCTTAACAGTAAAATAAAATCCGTGCTCTTAAAAAAGGAACAGATTACAAATAAAAATAAAAATAAAAATAAAAAACCCTCACATGTCACCTAGAATGGTCTGTGCCAATGGTTTGAATGTTAGTGGGGTACTTTTGTTTGAGTTGCGAGAGTTCCTGAGTACTTTGGTTTCAACCAAAGTACTGAAATGGAAAGTAATATTAGATAACCTTATATTAAAAAATAAAGAAATACATAAAAACTTAACAATAGAGAAATCAAATGAACAATAAGATGTTCAAGTTCAAAAAGAGAAACAATTAGACCTCAATTGCTGTCTGCATTGAAAAAAAAGCATTACCAAATATTATTTTCATACATTCTAAGTAAATAAATATAATGGTCTCACAAACTGGAAAAAAAAAAATAGTGCAAATCCAAATGATACAACTGGACAGAACCAATAATGTAAAACAAGGGTCTGGACAGAACCAATAATGTAAAACAGGGGTCAAAAAGAGAACAACAATGAAAACATCATGCTGCTACAACTTGTTACGATCACATTATTGAAGTGCAAAGTTCCATGATGCTGGACATTACCACCCACCCAAAACTATGCCTAATCTTTAACAAAAAACGAGAAAGACATGCAACTAAATACAAAAAAGACATGCAACTTACTACGTTCCTATCATTGCTTTTGTGATAATTAAAGTATATGTCTATTAATGAGAGCTGGTTTTGATATAACAGAAGCCAATTCTCAGCTGAGTAGCCATGATAATAACTAAACACAAAAAAGACATGCAACTTACTACGTTTTCAACAAAAATAACATTGAAACATTATTAAATTAAATTAAGAGCAAAGCAATGCTAATTGATTATTCTGGATTGGCTAAAAAATGGGTAAAGTACAGTTCCTTAGGTGAGCACATAGGGCACGCAAGTAATATTGGTTTAATGTTATTTTTGTGTTTTATTGGTCCAATAAATTAAGTGTTAACAGTAATAGAACAATTAAATGATTCCATGGCACAGGGGGAAAAAAAAAACTATTGGCTAACTTTGTTCCTATTCAAAAAATTTACCAAAAACAAAATAAATAAGTAACTTTCAGCTAATTGTGTGGAATCTAGAGCCCGTTTTCAATATACTAAAAGACAAGGAAAAGTTACAAACTTTTAGGAAGCTTCTGTAAACTTTCAACAGCAAAATCATAACCCAATTCTTATTTTTTAATAATAAAGGATTATCTATGAAAAGGAGTATGACACTAGCTCCACGAAAATCCCACCGTCTTTTTGTTTGATAGCTCTGACTAGATCTAATTCATTGCAATTAAAAAAAAAAAAAAAACACCACCAAGAATAGAAATCCAAAACGCCAACTGAGAAAATCCCAGAAGGGTTTCGCTGTACAAAAAAAACCAAAATTATGGAATTTCAGAGATCTAAATCGGATCCCAACAAACTCAAAGACCCAAAAGAGTAAAAAATGTAAAGATTATATTATAGAAGAAAGAAGTTGTCTTATAAAGTAAATGTAATACCTTTATGACCAGCTCTATATGGAACATGTAAGCCCTTTCTGTTTCTCACTTCAGAACAGGAAATATCTACGAAGTCTCACTGCACCCAAAAATCCAGCAATTCAAAAAATCCTAAGCAAGATGCAGAGAGTAACCCACATGTTTCGAAACCATATAAAAATCCTAAGCAATCAAACAAAATTTACAAGATTCAACTGAAACCCAACAAAAAATCTGCACTTCAACCAGGCCAAGTCAAGCAATCAAACCCAAGTCACAAACCCAACAATCCAACAAGTCAACGTTCCCCAAAAACCCAAGAAGAGAAAAGAAAAGGATTTTAGTACCAGGCAATTCTTCAGGGTCCCATTTGTACACAGGCTTCTCTTCAGGGTCCCATTAGCTGTCTTCGAGAGGTGAGAGTTGAGAGTGATGTGAGGGATTTGGGGATTTAGGGATTTTTACGGCTGTGTGGATTTGGAGTTGAGGGATTTTTTTTTTTTTCTATTCATACTTAAAACTGAGCTGCGTTTAATAAACGCAGCTCCAGATGTGTTTAAGGTGCGTTTTTAAAAACGCAGCTCAAGCATCTTTGAAGCTGCGTTTATTAAACGCACCTCCAGACACATAGAAGCTGCATTTATCTAAACGCAGCTCTATAAATGTTGAAACTGCGTTTATTAAATGCAGCTTCATATGTGTTTAAGCTGCGTTTTACAAAACGCAGCTCAAGCATCTTTGAAGCTGCGTTTTTTAAACGCAGCTCCAGACATATTGAAAAGAAAAAAAAAAAAATTTCACGGATGGGTCTAGAGCTGCGTCTCCACCTCTGAAAAACGCAGCTCCACCTCTGGTCTATAGTTGCGTTTAGTAAACGCGGCTATAGATCAGGGATGGAGTTGCGTTTCACAGAAACGCAGTTCAAATACAACCTTGTAGCTGCGTTTTATAAAAACGCAGCTCAAAAACGCGGCTACAAAACGCGTTTTTTGTAGTGATGACACACCCATTGTTGAACACATTCCATACCCACTCTTATGAAATTTTTTAATAACAATTTTGATTGAAAGCATGTTTTGAAAAAACACAATTTTAAAGGACTGTATTAAATTGTTCGAGTTGTGGAGCCTAATTTGTGTTTAATTTGAATTATAACCCAATCCAATATAAAGTGTTGCTATTTTTTAATGGGAGATTTTCTAAGGCTTAGTCGGCTCAAGCCTAAAAATTTTTGGCCAATCTTTAGCCCATTGTAAATCATCTATGTGGGATATAAATGCCATTGTTTCATATAAAAGTTTTGTGTATTTTTTTTTTTTTTTTTGAATGTTAATATTCTGTGAGTGATTACATAGTTGTATGCTAGTTAATAACAATTATCCTCCATGACCCCTTATTACATGCATGGTGCGCGTGCATAAATATAATTTTGGAGGTGGATTTAAGAATAGGAGAAGATCACAACAAAAGAGATGGTTGGTGGCTCAATCTTTCTTGCAAAGAAAGAGTAAGCCCTTTTCATGAGATTGATCATCAGCTAAGGACACTATGATGGTTAAATTGATGCTCTGGTTTAGGTATTCTAAACAATGAACAAGACATCTCTCAAGATTTTTTCACATATCTCTGCCCTAGGGGTGAAACACCTTCTTATATCTACTAAATTTATCTATTTCCTACCTAAAAACATCACCTGAAACCGAGCTTTTCAAAGTATATGTTTGCCTTTTCAACATATGAAAAAATCCCTTCCTGCCTTTCTATTTGAGACAACATGTGTACAACAAATTACATGGGAACAATTGTTCCCCCACTTCTTCCCCACACACAAAAATAAAAAAGGTACAAAGAAAGCTCTTGATTTTGCATCCCTAAAACTTATCACTTGACTAAAACAACCCCACACACACAAAAAAAAAATATAAAAAAAAAGGGTACAAAGAAAACTCTTGATTTTGCATCCCTAAGATGACCTCTTAAAATTAGCTCCTAGAGCAAAGAAACATTTGCTGCAAATATTTCATCTGCGTCTATCTTTCCCTCAAAAAATCAACCAATGTAGTAGTATAAATTTTCATTATAGAAAATTTCAGCCTACAGCCTCCTGAGCAAGCTGCATGCCATAGCCTTCAATCCAAAACCAGCCTGTTATGCTATGATTTTAATCACTATATTAGGACAAGAGTCCCAGCAGTACTTGCAGGAAACAGCATGGATCAATTTGGAGAAGAATAGAGATAATTTAATTAAATTTTGTTTGATGTTTGGTTGTTTTAGTCAAGTTATACGTTTTAATTTGTCCAATCAAGTTGTAATAATTTTGCACCTCTTACTTTAAAATATTGATGTAAAGAAATCAGAAATTTCAAGAGAAAATTTTAAGAGAAATCCATATTTTCATTTTACTTATATTTTTAAATTGGAATAGATGGTGATGAAATTTTACAAAATCCGAAAGGCCTAGGACTAGAACTCCACAACTTGACATTCTAATAACAATTATATTATGTTTAAGTTGTTTTGAAGTAAGATATTTTCATACATGAAATCTTTTACTTATAAAAAATTTTTAATAAAAATTTTAAAGTGTTTGATATAAAAAATAATTTTTTTTAGGGATAATTACAGTAAACCCACCTGTATTATGGCCCGTTTTCACTTTAGCTACCTATGGTTTAATCATTTACAGTTTGCCCACTTGAACCTCAATCTGTTACCCACCTCACTCTCAGACGTAGAAAAACACATTTTTATTCAAAATTAGAACAAAACACGGATCCCAAACTGTCAGTTCTTTTCCTTACGAGCTCTAGAAACACGAAAATCCCTAGAGAAACCCCATTCTGTGTCTGATATTGAAATAGCACTGCAAGTATAAACCTAGACGAGTAACGAGTTGTTCGAGAGACTAAAATCTTGGTAACAAATCAATCACTGTTTGGGTTTTTAATTTGGGCTTGTGGCTGTTTTATAGTTTTTTCAGTATTCGTCAATGGTCAATCTTATATGTAATGTAATGAGAATGTTGGTTATGTTTGTTGATGTAATGTTACCTGTTGTTTGGATTTGTGTTTGTTTACGAGCATTTTGTCTGTCGTGGTCGTGGTCATGGTCATTGTGTCTCATAGTGGACCGAATGAGAAATTTTAGTGTTTCTGTTGGTTTAAATTTTACTATTTGCATGTGCTATTTAGTAAAACAGAAACAAAAGCAAAGCAAAGCAAAAATGTGGTCCCTTTGATGTGTGTGTTGTATCCTAAAATCAAAATAGAAACATGCAAGTGCTCTTTTGTGTCTATTGTTTACAATTCTTTAATTGTTAATTGTGTACATGTCAAATGGTAATTTGTTATTGCAGATGGATGATGAGGAAGTGAAATTTGAGGTACATTATGGGGGTACTTTTGTGTGGAACCCTAGTTTAGAATACTTTGGAGGGAAAGTTGAAATAGTGCATAGGGATCTTGATAGGCTTAGCTATTTTGAAATACAAGGTATATGTGAGGACTTGGGGATAGATGAACCGTATAGGGTTCATTATTTAGGTCCTAGGGGCAACTTGGAGCAAGATTTAAGGCTCATACAAGATGATCAAGATGTAGTGCCCGTGTGCAAGCTTAGAGACACCATCATACTATATGTGGAGAGTGGTCATGCTCCACTTGCAGTTGAAGTTCCTGATGTTGCTAGGGTTAGTGTAGGAGCTACTGTAGGGGGTTGATGTAGGGGGTGCAGGGGGTGGTGTAGGAGCTGCTACAGGACATGGTGATGGTAGTGTAGGGATAGAGGAAGAGTTTGATCAGTTGAATGAAGGTCTGGAAGGAGAAGACTTTACTGATGACATTTTTGGTGAGTCTTCTCCACCTCACACAATGCCATTTGAGCCTAACACTGGTCCAACCATTGATACACCACAACCAACCACTGGTACACCTCATCCAAACACTAATACACCTCAGCCAAACACAGATGCACCTGACCCAAGCAATGTTCCTCCTCCAAACTTAGATTTAGATGAAGAGTGGGTTGAACCAGCTTTAGAGGATGATATTACAAGTTTGGATGGTTCTGATTATGAGTAGAGGCCTAGCAATTTGGAGTTCAATGAGAGGACTAATATGGAAAATATTAGGTTGGTAAAGGGAATGAAGTTCCCAAACTCTAAGGTGTTTAGGAAGGCTTTGAGGGAATATGTGATTTAGCATCACATTGATATCAAGTGGAAGTTGAATGAGAAGAAGAAGATTTCTGTACATTGTAAGAACAATTGTGGATGGAGGTGTTATGCCTTAATGGTGACTGGAGAGTGCACATTTGAGATCAAGACACTTTATCTTGAGTGTACTTGCCCCATTACATTTCAAAATGGGCAAGTTATATCAGCTTATGTGGCAAACAAGTATTTGGAAGATTTTGGTAAGAATCCTAATTGGGAGATCTCAAGTGTTAAGCACCACGTGATGCAGTAGATTTTAGTTGATTTGAGTATTAGTCAGGTGTATAGATCAAGGAAGACAGCTAAGGGACTGATTACTGGGAATGAAGAGGCTCAGTATGGCTTACTTAGAGATTATACAAAAATAATAAGAAGGACAGATGTAGGAAGTAAGGTAATTCTGCAAACAAAGATGGAAAATGAGAATGCAGCACCCAAGTTTAAAAGGATGTACATTAGGTACAATACTCAATAGGTTGGCTTTCTAGGTGGTTGTAAACCCTTTGTTGGGCTGGATAGATGCCACTTGAAAGGGACGTTTGGTGGGCAATTATTGTCTACCACTGCCAAGGATGGAAATGACAATATATTCCCAGTGGCAATGGCTGTGGTTGAGCAAGAGAACAAGGACAGCTAGATCTAGTTCTTAGAGTAGTTTGCAGATGACATTAGCAGGCCAGAGGAGCTCAATCTAGTATTCATCAGTGACAGGCAGAAGGTATTATCATTACATGCTTACCTTTTTACATGCTTACTTGCTGACATTAAATGCTTACTTGATGGCAGGGCCTTCTACCTACAATAGAGACTCCATTCCCAACTGTGGAGTACAAGTATTGTGTGAAGCACATATACATCAACTTTAAGGTTAACCACAAGGACATGGAGTTGAAGAGTGTATTGTGGAGGTGTGATGGCACAACATTAGCCAGGGAATTTGAAAGGGGGATGGACCATCTTAAGAGTTTGGATGAAGAAGCTTGGAAGTACATGGTTGATATAGAGCCCACACAGTGGACCAGATCCCACTTTTCTTCAAGAGCTTTAACAGATTGTCTGGTAAACAGTCTGAGTGAGAGTTTTAACTCTATGATTGTAAAGGCTAGAGACAAGCTCATCTTATCAATGTTGGAGTGGATCATAGTTAGGCTTATAACCAGGCTGTATACAAAGAAGATTGGCATAGAAAAGTATGGTGGCAAGTTGTATCCAAGCATACAGGACAAGTTGGAGAAGTTAAAATATGAGTCTAAGAACTTTTGCGTAATGCCATCTAGGAGGTTTGTGTATAAGGTTGGCAATGAGAGGGAAAGGCATGTGGTGGACTTGGTAGGGAGGACATGTAGTTGTAGAGCATGGGACTTGACAGGAATCCCCTGCAAGCATGGAGTTACAGCCATTTTTGTGAATCGTGAGAAATCAAAAGACTACAAGACACCCACACTCCCATGCCTGGCCAATCTGAGTGGATGCCAACTGTCAAATGGCTAACCCAAGCCTGTTGCACCTATTATCTATAACCCACCAGGCAAGTGTCAAGATCAAACAAGCCAATGAGGTGTGGAAGGTGTCAGAAAGAAAAACACAATGCAAGGGGATGCAAGGCTAATGTCACTAGTGAGACACCATGGGAGAGGAGGTAGAGATTGTAAAAATCTGTAAGTTTTTACAAACTTTTTTTATTCAAATGCAAAATACCAATAACTGACATTGTAAAAAAATGCTCATATTTGGTTGTAAGGAAGTGGAAGGCCTTCTACACGCAGACAACGATCCCAGGCCCCATCTTTAACACAGACCCAATCCTCAGCTCAGTCTTACATTATGGCCTCATCCTCATCCGACTAGGCAGCAGGATCACAGCCACCAGCTCCATGGTCACAGAACCTAAGTCAGTGGTACTCTTCAGACTTTAGGTACACAATTAAAGGAGTTCCTTGGTTCTCTTCAAACCAGCTAGTAGCACACACCCCTACAAAAGCATGGGACAACAAAGCACCAACAAGACCACCTGCTACTAGAGGAGTTGCTTTGAGAGGAAGGGGTGATGCAGATAGGACTCAAAAATGTAAAATAAGAGCTCGAAAGACTAGCTGTGGTGGGAGAGGCAGGGGTAGTAAATGAAGACTAATTCAAGACACTTTTGTTGCTATGTATTAGCGTTATATAGTGTTAGGGTTTTATGTAGTTTGTAGACAATGGCAAGGCAAACACTGTTGGGATTTGTAGACAATGGCAAGACACTTTTAAATTGCCTTATTCAAACATTTTTGTACTTTTGTAAGTTGTGTAAACAATGGGCAAGTGCAATTGTTTTGGTTTTTGTACCAAATGCCTTATATTTACTAGTGGTTGATGAAAGACTATTCAATACCACCATAATTATGTATACAATTTTCTAACTTAATGACAGGTGTTCAAAATTATTATTCAGGTTATTGCAATTCCCCATATATAAGTTCCATATATGAGTTTGTTTATGTGTGCAACTGTATGTGTTGAATAGCAGCAGGTGTATATGTTGAATAGCAGGTGTATGTGTGCATTTGTTGTTTTTTCTTGCAAGTTGACAGATGGTTGTCATGCACTTTAAACACAATTATCTTCACACAATACACTTTATGCACAATCCTAGCACAGCTCACACCATCCAACAAAACACCAACACCGACAACTCATAGCTCACAAGTAGCCGATTCACTTTAAACAAAAATACCAACAGCATCTAACACAAATAACACTTTATCTTAAAAAGGCTTATATTATTAAGTGGCTTCAAGCCAATTGTATCTACCATCTTACATGGTTCTCATTCTAAAAAAAATCTTACATAGTTCTATTACAATACAGTTGAGGACCATCTTATATTACAACCCACAAGGCAAACTCAATCTCATCATTCTAACATTCTCACTTAAGTCAAAACATGAAAATAACATAACCAAAAAAAAAACCCATGACAGAATTAGTGCAATTCTACACTTTCTCTCTTGCTCTAAAACTCTCACTGCTATCTCCTTGGCTTGAACAAAAGAAGCTCGAAACTTTCTCTCCCTATCAGTGGCTTTTACTGCCCTGTCTTGAGCAATTTCTGCCATTTGGATAGCTTCTACTGCTGTTTGAGTAGCTGCTCTTTCCCTTTCATGTGCAAGTTGCAACTCACTCCGCAGTAAATCCAGCTTTTGTTGCATCAAATGCGCAGCTTCATTCCCACGCATACAAGTGGGATTATCAATCCATCTAAAGAAAGGGCACTTGGGACCAACTTGTTCATAAATTGAATTGAACACATCACATTCCAATATTACGTGAATCAACTAGATTAAGTCACAAGTATACTTACCTTATATCGGCTACAACCCAAAACCTTCTCCCAAAATTATCCACTGTCAAACTTGTTCTCAGCACACAAGTCTCATATGAACACAAATGCCCACTTGAACCTGAGTACTTTCCACTTGAAGAAGACATCGATTATCAATTTCCTGTGAATCAAAGCCACCATCAAAACTTGAAACCCCAACCCACATAAAGTAGAAATGCCGTATCTTGTGATAATTTTTCTTCGAATATTCAATGCCTCAAGACTATCCACAGACAAAACCTCACCCTCACCTGAAAGCACGATCAAAAAAATCAAAACCCCAGCTCAATACAAAGGATTTTCATGTTTCTAGGGCTCGTGAGGAAAAGAATTGATGATTCGTGTTTTTAATCCGTGTTATGTTCTAATTTTGAATAAAAATGTGTTTTTCTAACGTGAGGGTGAGGTGGGTAACAGATTGAAGTTCATGTGGGCAAATTGTAAATGATTAGATTACAGGTAGGCAAAGTGAAAACGAGTCATACCACAAGTGAGTTTACTGTAATTATCCCTTTTTTTTAAGCAAACCTTCAAAATTAATAGCTCAACCACTAAAAGCTTTGCCTTCAACTACAGTTGGAAGTCTTTTGAGAAATCACTGTTTATATTGGCGGTGCCCAAACTTTTTTTTTTTTTTTTTTTTTGATCAAAAAACTTTTGTTTTAATTTACCCTTGGACGGTGCACAGACCACTTAACATGGGTTTATTGGTCCCGTTTGCCTAGGGCCGGCCCTGAGTGCACAAAGTCCAATCCACATATATGATATATTTAATTAGATACGTTTGCTGTTTGAAGGATTGTGGTATTTTATTTTAAAGTTTAAACGTTGAACGTTAAACCCGTGAACTTGCAAAGTCTCCTAAATCAACATGTACCCTATTTCAATAAGAATTTTGATGACAATGTGAGTAAGGGTCGTCAATGGGCCGGACCGGGTCGGGTCGGGCTGGCCCGGCTCATTTTTACTTGGCCCATGGGCACAATGAGCTGGACATAATGGGTTATTAACTAATTAACGGGCCAGGTCGGATTGGGCCAAAAGAGAAAACCTTAGCCCATGATCCTACCCATGAACAATACTCATTTTGTCTTTAGCGAGCTGGGCTATCGAATTGGGCCTAATTGGTTACCCATGGGTTTGTGTTAGCATGCTATTATATTATTTTTATAAGAAAATAATCAATTTTTTATAAAAGAATAATCAATCTATTTTTTTAAAGGAAATAATTAAAGAATTTAATACTTAATTACAAATTTTTTACAGTCAAATCTATTTAATTTTTTGTTTTGTCGATGGAAATCTATTTAGTTTTTTTTATTAAGGCTTTAAATAATTTTTTATTTTTATCTTTAATTAAAAAAAATGTCAAATGGTTAATGTAAATTTGCTAGACTACTAGAAAAATATATATTTAGTAAATTAAGTTTAGCACAATTACTTTGAGTATCTTAGTGGTTGAGGAAGTTCTCTTAAGGAATTCCTCTATAATATCTCAAGATCAATCCTTCATATACTTCTTATATATTTTTGTTATGAATTATGAGTTATCGAGTTGGGCTACTGGGCTAACCCGCCGGGTATTCATGGGTATAAAAACTAGCCCATGACCTAACCTACTGAGCTAGTGGACTACTCATGAGCCTTAATAACAACAGGCCGGACTGCGCATTAGTCCAGTGGATCGTCGGGTTTTTAAGTCAGGTTATGAGCCGTAGGTTATTTGATAACCCTTAAACATGAGGTCCAAGAAATAAATAGTCATCGCGTCAGGTTTTCTTATTACAATTGGATTAGGAGATGCTGAGGCGGCAAAGGTTATTATATATAATATATATAAAACACAGTTTCGTGTGGTTTTGCAAAGAGAGCCGAAACACAGCCAAGCCAAGGAGAGAAAGAACTGCGCTTGTGAAAAAGAAATATTTTTTTTTTTAAACTGTGACGGGAAGATCTCAGGTAAATTATATAATATTACTGTATTTGATGTGAATTTTTAAAAATTTATAAAAACTTGGGGTGATAATATTTTGGAGGTTTTTGGAGGATTGATTTTCTTAAGTCACACACTGAAACAAGACTAGATTGAAAGTTTGAAACCCAATTTCCGGCCAACATTTTTTAAAAGCCAGCTGTAGCTAGAGTTTATAGTTGTTTTAAGCTTATTAGTCAATTGTTATATACTTATATGTAAAAATGTCTTTCTTTTTTCTAATTAAAAATAAATACAATCAAACAGATGCTATAGAAATCTTAAAATAGATACAGCCATACAGGTTAATATTCACAAAAACGATCTTTATATGCATGATATTGAACATGCTAGAACAGCTAGATTTCATAGGTGATTTTTTTTTTTTTCTCAAGAAAAAATAAAAAAGGATTTTTTTTTTTTTTTTTTTTTATGAGTGAGCGATGTCTATCAATTTTTCTATTACTTTTGTTCTTCATACATACATGAACACGTTAAATGGTATCATAAATTTGTAAATTTGTATCATAAATATGGTACGCATTTGCATCTCGAGATTTTGGAATTATTTTTATGACTAATATTTGGCAAAGCAGGAGCAGCCATCAATTGTAATGGAGCACAAAAGAAGAAATTTGAGCAATGACATGAATGATGGAGTTGGTGCCATGGATCGAATCTCAGAATTGCCCGAAGTCATCATCTATCATATTTTGTCTTTCCTTTCTACAAAAGCTGTTGCAAAAGCCAGTCTACTTTCCAAGAGATGGAAAAGTTTTACGGTTTCATATCCTGTTCTAGATTTTAACGAGGACTACTTTCAACGCTTAGAAAAAAATGAGATGCACCAACCATATCACACTTGGAGGACAGATTACATGTCATTTAGGCCAAAATATCCAGATTTTTCCACCAGAGAAGATTTCATGCATTTTGTGAATAAGTCCTTACTAAAATTTTGTGAGCAGAAGATTTGCATAGACACTTTCAAGCTTCAGGTGAGCTTTACTAAGATGGAAAAGGCTCTTGTGGACAAATGGATAGAATTGGCGGTAGAGAATTGTGTCAAAGTGCTTGAAGTCAGTGTCAGAATGAAAAACGAAAAGAGGTACATTTTGCCACGAATAGACTTCTCTGCCAACACAATAACAGTATTGAAACTATCAGGTTGTAATTTGAAGCATCCCGGTAATTTGAAGAATGCTATAAATTTCTACTCTTTGAAAGAACTTTCTTTGCGACATGTTTATGTAGTCGAAAAGATGCTTCAAAATCTGATTTCTTGCTGCCCTTCAATTGAGAATCTCAGTCTTATTTATTGTTTGGGGTTGAAAAAATTTCAAGCCCTTAAACCCCTGAAATATTTTTGCATTTTCCCGACATACCTTTTTGAGTCGGTTTGCGTTGAAGGATCAAGCCTAAGATATCTTCGTTATGAGCATTCTGCTGGGTGGTTGGGTGAAATCAAGGTGAATGCTTGTCAAAATCTTAGAGTATTACACTTAAAAAGTGCAAGCATCACTGATCAGTGGCTTTATGATCTCAATACAAAATGCCCCCATCTTCACTCTTTGACTCTATTTTCTTGTGATCTGTTGGAAAAGGTTCATATTTCAAGCCATTCGCTCAAGAATTTTACATTGATTAAAGGTCTTAAGCTACGGGAATCAGAGATTGATGCCCCTAATTTACAGAATTTCATAGTTGATAATGGTTATAAGAGACCTTTTCCTAAATTGTCTTTTAAGAGCGCTCCATGTCAAACAACAGCTAAATTTGATTTACACAGCAGGATACAACTCAACACTGATTGGCTCCTTGAATTGAGGGAATTCCTTGAAAAACCAATCCGGATCAAGACTTTGTTCCTGCGTCTGTTTGGGAAGGTACGTCTAGATAAGTAAGCTAGCTAGAATTTTATTTACTTTTGTTATTTTGGTGGCTTAAAAATCTAAATGTTTTGGAGTCTTGTGTTGGTAATGAAGGTTACATGTAACTTGGATGAATTTATTCCAACTCCACCCTATGACCTCGAGATTTTGAAGCTGCAGTGTGTATCGTCACCGCGCTCCCGTTATTCAGATTATGTCGATGCTTTGCTTTTAACTTGTCATCCTAAAACTTTAGTCGCCTCATCTAATTCTAAAAAAGACTTCGAAAAGGTACTTTTGCCTATTACCTGGTATTGAATATAACACTTGGTTGTGAGAGTCACTTATACCATACATGTGTGTGTATGTGGCAAAGAGTTCTTAGAATTTATATTAACTACTCTCTACTTGAATTACAGTTCTTATGTGGTAGACTATTGTGTGGAGAAGATTCAAATTGTCGCTGCTCTACTAGGATCCAATGCTGGATGCACTGCTTAAAAAATGTCATAATTGAGAAATCCAGAAGGAATGGAGTTGAGATGTCTCTAGATCAGGATACCTTATTTGATGAATTGAATAAAGAAGAGGAAATTCAGTTTAAATTATTATGGTAACCATAATAACATAGTGAGATAGTGATGTTAGACATGAATTTGGATTAAGTGATATATAGTTAAATTTTTGGTATTATTCAAGAGGTTGTGTTGTTGTTTTTAATATTATTATATATGACTTCTTAAATGTGGTTCCATAAATTCTAAGGTTTAAGGAGAGCTCATCGAATAGCTTCTTATATATTACATCCAAGACATTGAACGTGCTAGAAATAAAAAAGAAAATTAGAGATGTTTAAAAAGTCAAGAAAGTGGATCAAAGTTTCTGTTTAAATTCTTCATCTGCATGCTAGGCGCCTAAGATATTGAATCTTTAAAAAGTTTTTATAAAATATGTCCACTACATTGAATATTTTCTATTAGTTTCCTGTTATTCACGTAAATATGTTAGATTTTTTTTAGTATACTTTCTTTTAATTTGAAGTTATATGCCTATAGAAATCATTGTGATCTATTTGGATTGAGGGAGAGAGAGAAATAGAGTAGAGTAAATAAGAATTGGCCCAAAATTAACTTATTTTTAGCAAATTTTACTCTACTCCTCTCTACTCTCCCTTAATTCAAACAGACTCTTAAGATTTTAAGAAAAGATAAATAAATAAAAATAGGAACTAAAAAGTAAAAATCCTTTAAAAATGCGCATAGAGTGTACAGAGAAGGGCAGAAGGCTACACACAAATGCAATCACAATAGCAGCTCCAGTTGGTTTAGCATGCAGGCTATGCAGCTCGCACATTTTGTTTACTTCTCTTTTTTTCCTTTTTCTTTTTTGTACGTGCGCCGGAAAAATACTAGCAACTGCTGGACACTCACAATAGTACAAAACAATATTGATTATTGAGAAAGCACATTTCCTTAGTCTCATGTACATATGACACATTAGCACTAATATAAAGGGTCTTATAGTAAACGTGTAAGAGAACCTCAAAAGAAAGTGAAAAAGGAAATTTTTACAAAACATGGATCAATACAAGAGACAGCTCCATAAAAGAGAATTTAAGTCATCACTTCATGGCTGAGCATGGACCCGACCCACCCGACCCGTTCCAACCCGACCCAAAAGGCCTTGGGCAGGTTTGATGGATGCCCGGGTCGGGATCAGGCCAAAGTCTTGGGTCTTGGGTCTGGTTCTGGTCAATCCGACCCGACCTATTAATATTAAATAAATAAAAATTTTGGTTGAATTCATTTTGGCATTTTCAACTTCTGAATATAAGCTCATAAAATTCTTATATGAACAATTAAAAAGAGAACTTATATCCTTTCCTCTCAAAAAAAGAAAAGAGAACTTATATCCTTTCTAAGCCTTGTTGAAAGCTTCTCATACTCTTACTATTTCTTTAACGTTGTATTACTATGATTTTTACTCAATAATAATATTCTATCTTTTCTCTACCAAAAAAAAAAGAGAGAACAATTTAAAATAGAAATAAGTGAAATTTAAAAAGCTATTACTTAATTTATAGTAGAAATTAGAAACCAAAGCCATAACTTTGATTGAAAATGCATTAAAAAGAAAATTTCCTTTATTACAAATAGGAAATGAAACTAAATAAAATTGTTTAAATGGAAAGAGATTAACGTATTTAAGGATATATGATATATGTTTCAATGTATAAAGTATTGTAATGAGTCAA
Source organism: Castanopsis chinensis (assembly GCA_032878915.1). Classification (NCBI taxonomy): domain Eukaryota; kingdom Viridiplantae; phylum Streptophyta; class Magnoliopsida; order Fagales; family Fagaceae; genus Castanopsis; species Castanopsis chinensis. Next base: position 17,288,971 of record JAVQMG010000121.1, read on the forward strand.
AGAAGGGTAAAAAAGGAAGGAGAAAGTTAAGGAGTAATATTTTTCATTTATATATGGACATATATATTTAAGAAAAAAAATTATGATGTTATATTCCGAATATGGTGTTCTAAAATAATTATTCCTAATATATTTTTTCTTCTTAACTTAGAATGTTTCATAAATTATTTGCCAATCATAACCATATTTTGAAAGTTTCCTAATGCAAACCTTTTGAAAATTTGAGTTACCTTTTGAGTCTTGTCTTCCTCAATTAAATCTTGATTCCAAATTTGAATCCTATTTTAAATTTGGCCATTCGTGATAAATTCGGAATTGGATAAACCAAGCTACTAACTTTTAAGTCAAAATTAAATTCATTAATTAATGAGAAAATCAAGTAATTTTAATGTATTCTAAATTTTCAAAATTATCCTAATAAGGATGTAATTATATATGCTAATTTCCTTTTTTTTGCTTTTAACAGAATTGAAGCTTTAATTAGTTCAATTGCTTTTTCGGATTAGTAGGTTGCCAAGTTCATAATTTTATAAACTTGTTTAGTAAATTAATTGGGAATAAATATTTTGTTGGGTTGGTTCGGGTTCTTATATGGCAAACCCAGTTTTATCAAGTCGGGTTATAGGTGGCCATGAATCCGACCCTCCCCGATCCGATCTTAGTCCTATTTCGGTCAGCTTGGTTTATTTGGGTCTCTAGTCCTTTAACCCGCCACTTGAACCTTGAATTGCAAAGGAAGAAGACTTGCATTCGACCGATTGGGAAATTTGGATTGGCCCGTTGGGCTTCAGTTTGGTTGGATTTGATTGGTTTGGTAAGGTCTCTAGCCCGCTAGACGGCCATAAATGCTACTTACATAAATTATTATACAACATTTTTACAAACTGTTGATGTGACTTTAGTATTTTTCAAATAATTTTTGGTAAGTAAGAATGTGATATTAGTAGTGGGACCAAACTAGAACTACTAAGAATTTGTCACATCAATAGTAATAACAAATACTTATAACACCAAAAAAAAAAAAAAAACTAACAAAAACATTATTAAAACTAGTGTGTAACCTCGTGCATATACATGAATACAATTAAAAACAATTACAATTAGGCTCTTTGGTTTATGCACCCAATAATTCACTTGCCACAAAAATTAAAAACTTAAATAGATACGTGGCAGAAAATTGGATTCCAATTGAAATCCAATTTATAATTTAATTGGATTTGGACTGTTCGATTTTTATTCTCAATAAATAATTTGATACAAAATTGGAAATCCAATTAAAATCTGATTGGATTTTCTCTAAGCTTTGACAATTAATATATATAGATTAATTAGCCTCTGAACATGCACATAACTCTTCTATTTTTTGTGTAAAGGTTAATAGTGTTCATTCATTATAATTCGAAGTTACTACATTTTTCCAATCACAAAAATATTTAGGGGTGTGATGATATTTATACCAAAAAATTATTTCACCCACAAATTCATAAATCTTATCACACCCTAGGTATTTTTGTAATTGGAAAATGTAGCAACTTCAAATTATGATGAATGAGCACTATTAATCTTTACACAAAAAATAAAAAAGCCTCTAAGCACATAAGCGTATACTCAAAGGCTAGTTTTTTTTTTAATTTTTATTATGTTGATGCAAATTTATTTATTTTTTTACATTGGTATTTTATGAAATATCAATAGATATAGCCCAATCATCAATGGATTACACATGAAAAAAATTAAATCAAAATTATAATTTGTTTAATTTGTGGATGATTAAAGCTAAGTTTAGTTGATGACTAGATGATACTTTTTTCTTTTTTCCAGAAAAGACTAGATGATACCTAATAGTAGGAAATGAATACATCCAACATTACACTTCAAAAATTAATATTTTTTTTCAATTCTCGAGTCAAGTACGGGTCAGCTCTAAACCCGATCTAACCTTTAAAATTTTATTTGGTGGTCTGCGATTTTCAAAAGGTATGATTTTTGGAAATCATACCAAATGCCCAAAATTGAAAAAAAAAAAAAAAAAAAGCTTTAGGATTTCAAAATCGCACTTTGCGATTTGGAAATCTTACCTGCATTTTGAAATTGCAAAGTGCTTTTTTCCCGTTTTGACATTGACGACGCACTCCAACAACAGGTTATTTAAAATTTATTTTATTTGCTTTTTATGAATGAATGTTTCAGTTAACTAACTATTCTATTCCGGCGAAAATGGGCAAATGCCCATTTTGCGCAAAAAAAAAAAAGGGCAAATGTCCCATTTTTTAAACTAATTAGAGAAATGCCTCTCTTTTGAAACTCGATTATCTCAAAATCGAGTTTCAAAAAAAAAAAATTCCAAAACCTTATAGTGACGTTTTAAGGAGCCTATAGCGACGTTTTAAGAACCTATAGCAGCATTTTGTAACTCGACCTCCATGAAATCGAGTTACATGCAAGTTTTTCTCTCTTTTTTTTACCTATAACTTGATTTCATGGAGGTCGAGTTACAAAATGTCACTGTAGTGTCCTTAAAACGTCACTATAGGCTTCTTAAAACGTTGTTATAGTTTTTAACTCGATTTTGAGAAAATCGAATTTCAAAAGAGAAGCATTTTCCTAATTAGTTTGTAAAAGGGGGCAACATGCTGATTTTTTTTTCATGAAAAGGGCAAAAGCCCATTTTGGTCATTCTATTCCACTAGATTGATTTCAATTTCACCTTGCCAAAAATCTAATCTTTAATGCTAAGAGTTATACATCATCTATTTCAACATCAGTTTCTAAAAAGTGATTTATGTACCAATTTTGCAGAATTAGTTGCTATTTATGTGCTATGAGAATTATTAATCTTCAAATTGCAACCTTTAGTATGAAATACACTTCAATTGGTCTTTTTCAGTTTCTTAAAAAAAAAAAAAAAAAAAAAAAAGGTAATTACACATAACCCACCTATGATTTGGGTAAAAATCACCTTGCCTACCCGTGGTTTGAAAATATCACTTAACTCACCTGTGGTATGTTTTCGTCAATCTCCGTAACCCACCTCAGTCCTAGTTGTTATAAAAACACCTCTTAACCCCAAAACACAACATAACGCGGATCAAAACACTCAAAACTCAAAACCTTTTTGAGAGAGACCTATGGTGAGATCAACGTGTTCTTCATGGTTTAGAGTGTCTAGAGGGGGAGAAAACACAAGTTTCACAACATTAAAGCTAGGGAAATAGTTTCGGTAAAGAAAATCAAGGTATTAGTGTCTGTTCTCAATTTTGGGTTTCAAATTTTGTTCAAGTGCTAACTTACTGTGTGAAACTCTAAATTTGGGCTTCCTAGGAATCGTGTTTTGTTAATATGTCTTCATCAAGTGGTAATTTCTCAGGTTAATATGGGCATATGTGCAATGAGCAGACTTGTGTTTTGAGAACAAGTTTGAGTCTGTACAATTTTGGGAAGAGGTTCTTAAGTTGTAGCCGTTATAATGTTGGTCCTAAGTGTCCTTTCTTTGTTTGGCTTGGTAGCCCAACCTGTCCTCGTGGGAATGAAACCGCACCTTTGGCTCTAAAGAGGATGTCTAGGCTTCAGAGTGCTCTTCAACTTGCCAATGAGAGGGAAAGAACAGCTCTGGAAATGGTAGAAGAAGCTAGGCAGATGGCAAAAAAGGCTCTTAAAAAGGAAGCCAAAGCCAAGGAGAGGGAGAGAAAGGCTCGAGCTGTCTGTGTAAAAGCTAAGGAAAAGGCCATGCTTGCTAAAAAGAAGCAGAGAATGTGGAAGTCTGCATGCATTTTGTCATGGATCTTTTTTGTTATTATTATGTTGTTATTTTGGGTTTTGGCTCAATTGAGTTCTCTGGAGTGAAGAGACCGAGGTTGTTACCCTGAAGTAGTTAATTGGTTAGTAGTGATAGTTATGGCAATGGTGTTAATGAATTTTCATTATAATAGCACTAGCCTACTAATGTAATGTTTTGATGTGTCAATGAACAAAGAATTGGTCAATTATTAAGTATTGTTTTATGCATACCATAACAATCATTCCACAATAACAACTTCCATACACTCTATATTGGAAAAATCCACTTGGACACAATCTATAGTAGTAATAAATAAACTTCCATATAATCCGGTTTGGACAAACAATGTTCCATATAGTTACTTGCACATACCATAACAACCATTTCACAATAATAACTTCCATACACTCTGTATTGGAAAAATCTACTTGGACATAATCTGTAGTAGCAATAATAAAACTTCCATATAATCTGGTTTGGACAAATAATGTTTCATACAAACTGTTTTGGACAAATAATGTTCCATACAAATTGAATGGAATAAATACCACAACTTCCATATAATACCACAAAATTTAATACCATAATAACAACCTGGAGTGTATTGTACCTTAACTTCTAGTAAATTACAAAAATGCACATTCCAAGGTCAACTACATATATATATATATATATATATATATATATATATATGATAATTACAAAAAAAAGGTAACTAGCTTGATTGTTTTTTACACACTAGCCGGCATGTTTCCACTAGCTTTAATGCTGGCATTGATAATTACAAAAAGTCCTCACACCACCAACATTGGTTTTATCCACTTGTTAAAAAATATCCCAATCTACAAAACACTAGCCGAAGCATGTTTCCACTTAGGTGTGTGAAACTCTGGCTGTCAAGAAGAGAACCATCCTGCTCTCATGTGAGATGGCCTAGCTTGATTTCCTGGCATGTGTACCCACTAGCTTCATTTCTTGCCTTTACTCTTTCCACCCACTGAATTCGTTTTTGGTGGCCTTTGTGTAGCAAGCTGTCCTCACACCACCAGTGCTCTTATTTGTAGGTGAAGGCTACAAAATAAAAAATAGATCCACTTGTTAAAAAATATCCCAATCTACACAACCATCTAGGAAAGAGGTAACTTAACTATGTTACCTGTGAAGAACTTGGTAGGGTATCCTAAGTCTCCTTAGGTGTGTGAAACTCTGGCTGTCAAGAAGAGAACCATCCTGCTCTCATGTGAGATGGCCTAGCTTGATTTCCTTGCTGTGAGGATGAAGACTGAGTGGCAGACCTCATGTTGTAAGTCTGGGTAAGCTGTTGGGATGGTGGCTAGGGTGCAGCCTGAGGTGCAAATCTAGATCTGGTACTAGGTGTAGGCACCGCTCCCCTTGCTTGCAACAAAACCCAGTTTCAGTACATTAATACATTTGTAAGTTTAAAAACAAGTTTTTTTTTTTTTTGCCATTTAAATCTCAATTACTTACAACTTTTTCTCTTTCAAACCTCTATCTCCTCTACCATGGTGTCTCCCCAGTGATGCTAGCCTTGCAGCCTTCCTTTTTGCATTTCCAACACCTTACATGTCTGTTCAGCCTACTTGCTTTGTAAGGGTTCTTAGGCTCATCAGGAGCCCTCTTTCTTTGTTTGGGTGGTCTGCCTAGTGGTTTGTATATGTGAGGTGCTAGAGGAGCAAGCTGTCCAGTCTCAGCCCATTCTGACTGGCTAGGCATGGGAGGAAGTACCTTCTTGTATATCTCCATGTATGTTTCTTTGTGGTAACATGGGTGGGTGTAGGCTTCTAGTGTTTCAATGTTTGTATAAATGGCTGTTATGGCACGTTTACATGGAATGCCATTTAAATCTCAATACCTACAACTGCATGTCTTTTTGACAAGATCAACTACATGCCTCTCATACTGATTGGCTACCTCATAAAAGTTGGGATAGCACTAAATGGCTTGCTTTCAATCTTTAATTTCTCCAACTTATCTTGCATGCTTGGACACAACTTTCCAGCATACTTTTCCATCCATTCCCTTTTTGTGTAAAGCCTAGTCATAAGTCTAACCCTAATTCACTCCAACATTGCCAAGATAGGCTTATCCCTAGACTTTAATATCATTGAGTTAAAAGATTCACTTAAAATTATTTACCAAACAATCTGTTAAGGCCCTAGGAGTGAAATGTGACCTTGTCCACTGTTCAAGTGCAATGTTTGCAAGATACTCATATGCCTTTTCATCCGAATCCTTTATGTACTACATGCATCTCTCAAACTCCCTTACTGTTGTGGTAGTAACACACCTCCACAGTGCATCCTTTAGCTCCAATTCCTTGTGATCTACTTTGAAATTGTTGTAGATCTATTTCACACAGTATCTATGCTCCATAGTAGGAAATAGTGTCTCTGTTGTAGGTATAAGCCCTTGCAAATAACCAAACAAACAAAACATGTTAGTTTAGCAAACGAAGTAAATCATTCAAGTATAACTGAACAAAACTTGCATACCTTTTGCCTATCAGAAATGAAGACCAACTTAACCTCCGCTGGTCTCCTTATATCATCAGCAAAAATTTCCAAAAACCATATCCAAGACTCCTTGTTTTCTTGTTCCACAATAGCCATGGCTACTGGAAAAATGCTGTCATTTGCATCCTTGGCAGTGGCAGATAAGATTTTCCCACTAAATTTGTGCTTTATGTGACAACCATCTAAACCTATAAATGACTTGCATCCACCTAAAAATCATATCTTCTGAGCATTGAACCTGATATACATCCTCTTAAATTTTGGCTAGGAAGTCTCATCAGCCATTTTTGTCTGCAATGTAACCCTACTCCCTTTGTCTACAGTGTTTATCATTTATGCATTGTCCCTAAGGACATCATATTGTAGTTGCTTATCTCCATTGATCAAATCCTTTGCCTTTCTCTTTGACCTATACACGGTTTACACTTAGGTCAACAGATAAATTTTGCATCACATGGTTATGTACACCACTCACCTCCCAATTTGAATTTTTGCTAAAATCCTCAATGAACCTCTTAGCAACATAAGCTGATGTTGCTTGGCTATTTTTAAAAGACTTGGGGCAAGTACAGTCATCAATCAAGGTCTTAATCTAAAATGTTAGCTCTCCACTTATTTGAGATGTACAACATCTCCACCCACACCCATTCTTACAGTGAACTGATATCTTGGTCCTCTCATTAAGCTTGAATTTGATGTCAATAGGTTTTTTAATTGCATACTCCCTCAAAGCATCTCTAAACACCTTTGCATTAAGAAACTTCATCTCTTTCTTTAGTACAACATTTCTCATGTCACTCTTAGCATTAAACTCTAGCTACTCATGTACTTGCTCATCTCAGACCTATCTATGCTGCCCATGTCATCCTCAAGAGTTGACTTAGCCCACTCAGGGTCTGCATGGGGTGCATTGCTTGATTCTGGGGTTGTGTTAGGAGCAGCACTTGATTTTGGAGCAAAACCTTGGAGAGCTGAGTTTGAAGCAACAAATATGTCATCACCAAAGTTATCCCCCAAGTCATCCCCCTCTCAGCCATCATATAGCCAATCATCATCATCAGCCTTCATATAGCCAATCATCATAATCAGCCTTCATATAGCCAATCATCATTATCATCTCCTTCAACATTCTGTTCTTCAACCCTTGCACCAACCTCAACATCTTGTTCTTCAACTCTTGCACCATCCTTAACATCCTCAACATCCTCAACATCTTCTTCTTCATCATCATTCTCATCATCTTCATCATAATCACTCTCCAAATCTATTTCATCCACCTCTCCTTCACTACCTACACCACCAATATCACCACCTACACCACCACCTACACCATTATCTGCCACTCTCCCTCCATCACCACCTACACCATCATCTGTCACTCCCCCTCCATCAGGATGCTCAACTGCTAATGACTCCACATCTATGTCAATATGGATTATGATTTTGTTAACTAGCCATACCCTATGAAGGGTAGTCATGTTCACCACATCTGCATTTATTTCTATGGCCCTTAAATCATCCTCTAGACCATCTTCAAGAAGTTAATACCTATATCTATTATGTTCTTTAGGAGCATCAACTAGATGGCATAACTCTTGAATTTCAAAGAAACTCAACTTGTTAGGGTCAATTTCTATCAATGTATGTACAGACCCACCCACATATTCAAGGGTTGGGTCCTCTACAAAACATCCCCCAACATGAATTTCAATATCAAATGTGAAGTCAACCATTTGCAATTAAAATAAGTAGTTTGTTTACACACTGACATGCAGAAAACGACAACAAGCCAAACACAGTGGTGTTTTGTTTTCATATAAAATTGATTTTGTTGTTTAAAGACAACACATGGACAAAGGACCACATAAAGCACTGTTGACACCTCATTTTGCAACCCGCATTTAACCTCACTTGGAGGGTAAAAGAGTAATTTCACCTTAGAAATATGCATCTTGATCCTGGTCATTAGATCCTTAATCTCATTTCACCAAAATGATCTTGATGTTGTAACAATCAAATCGATTGATTATAAGCCCTAATTGGACCATCAGATTGAAAGTTATCATCAAATCAAGTTATCATCAAATCAAGTTCTAATGGCTGAGATGCACTATCATAAATTGAGTCCGACCTTATGTGATTATGAACAATTGATTCTAATTGGTTATAATTATAATCAATTTGAGATTAATGATGTGTCGTAATTTGATTGATTAGGACTGCATTTTATGGTAAGGTTGCACACACCTAATTAATTAGATAGTTAAACATTAATTATTCAATGAGTAATTTGTGGAATTATCTTTTAATTAGAGTAAATTTGGAACCAATTAAGTCTGAAATGGGAGTCATTGGAGTCATTTAATGTTAATTGGGAGCTAATTTGGGACCTATTAAAGTTAATTGTGTTGAAACTATTTTTTAACAAATGACCTCTGCTCACCATCTCATCAATATCTCTCAAAATATTTTGAATCTGTGAATGAAGGTAATTTTCCCATAAACTAGACATCCGAGGCTTCAATTTGAGCATAAGAACGAAACAATTCTGATTAGAATTGAGTCAGCTGTGATTTTTCGAAATTGGCTCTACAGGCTATTACAGCAATTATGGGAAAACCGAATTTTGGCTTGCTCCTCGCTCCCACAAATCTCTACATTTAATACTTTAGATTTCCCCCAAGGGTAAAATGAGGTCTAGGTTCATGATTCTTTGTCAACCCTCATTAATGGCAATTCATTCATATTTCCTCCACCACTACTATATAAACCTCCCTTCTCCTTCATTCCCAAAAAAAAAAAAAAAAAAAAAAACCCTCTCTTCTCCTCTCTTGAGTTCTAGGAAGTTGAGTAGTCTTGTCATATCTTGGTCTTTTTGAGACTCAAGGTATTGAGTAAGATTCACTCTTCCTCTCCTAACTCTTCTTTTCCTCCACTCTTAGGACCTCTCTCAAGAGTCTCCTCATCCACCATATGAATCTTGCATGAAGGTATAATTCCTTCCCCTAACTTGTTTTTTATGTTTCCATGATGAGAATTTAAGATTAAAGCATAATAGTAATTATTTAAATTCCTTTGAATATGTTTAAATGTTCTTTTATGTTCTTCACATGTTCTTGGTTGTTCATCACATGTCCATACATAACATTAGTTTCAATCTTAAATCCATATCAAAAATATGAAAAACATGTTTGTTTAATAATTCTTTCAAATCCTTGAATCTAGGATATCACCATCCACACACATTCATTAGAATTTATTTTTCAAATCCAAATGCAATGCTTAATAAATTGAATTAAGGTTTATCACATGCACACACATTAAATTCATCATGTAAATTGATTGACATTATGAATGATATGATATGAATGTTGGCCACCATAGTCTAGAAGACCGGTTTTATCGAGCAAGGTGGGTGCCTAACACCTTCCCACCTTGTAACATAGCCTCCGAACTTAGATCAAGGATTAACAGATCAAATGCTTATCCATGTAATTTTCAATTTTTAGATTGTAACTAGGAAATAAAACCATGTACTTTATTTTAGATTGTATCTAGGACCAAAGTCATGTAATTTTCCTATGATCAACGTAAATTCAATTGAAAATTAATAAAATGAGGAATTTTTCAATTTTGGTTTTCTTATTTTTCCAATAATTAAATGAGTGGCGACTTCATTGTAAAACCCTTAATCTAAAGGGAAAAATATAACTAGTCGAACCTCCATTTTGAGAGGCAATAACAAGACTTTACCCATTCACGTGTGTTTGGCCCAACACACATAATAAAACAGGCCAGGGGCGTGGTCTCTCACAAGCACATGCAAAACCAGATTCCCAACAAATTCATAAGGACCACACTACCCATAGTTCACAAACAAGTGTAATCATTAACAAATAAACTTGATTCTTTCAGGTATACGAATTATATAAACAATCGTAGCAGTACATTAGCTACATCCTAAGCGATTCTACATATAAATAGCAAAATGCACATTTAACATACACCAATTTTGAGAAAATTTAACAAACCCTAACTACATGGGTGGGTCATGAAAAAAAAATGCCATCAAGAACCCAAATATAGGTCAACAGCAGTCACACATACCTTCCCTAGCTTCGATGCTGCGAAACTTGTGTTTTCTCCTCCTCCAGACACTCTAAACCAATCTCACCACAAGTTTCTCTCTCTAAAAGTTTTTGAGTTTTTGGTGTTTTAATCCGCGTTATGTTGTATTTTGGGGTTAAGAGGTGTTTTTATAACGGCTGGAACTGAGATGGGTTACGGAAATTGACGGAAACATACCACAGGTAGGTTAAGTGTACTTTTCAAACCACAGGTAGGTAATGTGATTTTTGCCCAAACCACAGGTGGGTTATATGTAATTACCTCAAAAAAAATTGTTCTTTTCTTCAGTCAAAAGCAAAAGCAAAAGCAAATTGATCTTTGTAACATCCAATGTATAAATTAGAGAGCATCTTCATGGGATAATATAGGGGGCTTTAGTTGTGATTATCTTAGTGTTGTATTTAGGAGTTTTATTCTTTCAGGCCAAAAAAAGTTAACTTGAAGTGATTTTATCTGTGTTCTAAACAATGAACAAGACAATAAAATAAACCTGAATATGTTCTATTTTGTTTTAAAGCAGAAAGCCTTAGAGCAAGCAAATGATGCGAAATTGGAAGGAAATAAATTGTATGAGCATGCTTTTCAAGTTGCACCAAATATGCCTTCCTCTTCAAAATTACGCTCCATATGCCATGTAAATTGTGCAATATGTTATACAAAACTGGTATGTTGTTCTTTCCAATGATACATCAATCAAAAAAATATTCAGTTTTTTAGAAACCCCAAATTAGAATTACATATTTTATGCAGTAAAACATAAAGTTGTATGCTCGTACAATGTTCATGTTATTAGTTATTTCTGTTTTTATTGTTGGACATATTAATGCTAGTAATAATTTATTTACTACTGCTAATATATGTTTTGACCTTGCTACTAAAGAAAACTCTTTAGGGTTTCTCATCATGGAAGACACTCGCATTTGTAGATCATTACACTTTACACCTTCTGTAGAGTTTTCTCAGGTTACTTTGTTTAGTGTTATTGTAGACTTGTTGGGGTTACGCTTAAGTTTGTGGACCAAGTTTTCCAAGAAAGAGAAAGAGGGGTAGGAGGGTTTGGAGAGGATTAATTGGATCTACGCCTAATTTTTACAATAAATAACTGTTTACCTTGAGACTTGGATTGCTACTCTCTCTGATATTTTGATTGATTGGCCATGTGAGGTCAACTTTGTGTGAATTGTTTTTAGAAATATGCTCAGTGTTGTTGTTAAATTGTGCTCAGGCTTGCTTAAAGCTGTAAGCCCCAATTTCTAAGCACTTTGCTTGGTCGAAGCAAAGCGCATATATTGAAGCGTGCCTTAGGCACTCTTTTTCTAGTTCTTTTTGAAGAAGCACAAAGCCCACCTTTTTTTCCCTTCTAAAGAGGATGAATTGTTAAAATTAAATGCTTGATCTTGAAGGAAATGACATAGATATGTTTTATTATACAAACACTATTTTAAGGTGGTGTATTACACAAGCAATATTCTGTTTACATATCAGAAGCTACAAACAAGGATAATTTACTGTTCTTAACTTCTTGTACTTTTCGGTCGTTGCCTTTTAAGTATATTTTGATAATTCTATTTAACTCTTTTGATCATTGCTTTCACAATTATGTATTTTTATAAAGCACAAGAGATATAATTATTTTCAAATTTACTAATACAAAAATTAAGAAATTGAAATAATTATATCTTATGTAGAATTGAACTTGCAAACTTCATATTAATAATCTTGCCTACACTGGATTTTAATCTTGATGAATTACAAAAGATTCAATTTTTTTTTTGTTGGCAAGGGAGGGGGGGGGGCAGCTTTGGTCTACTTGGTTTCTGGGGGACTCTTGTTCTGGCCTTTTCACTTATAGATGAGCATAGCTTGATTGGAACAAGTATCAGTATAGTGGGGTTGGGGTTGGGGTTGGTTTTTTCACTTATAGATGAGCTTCTTGGTTGGAACAAGAATTGGTCTGGTAAGGTTGAGTTTTTTTTATTTTGGGAAACAAATGGCAAGAAGACAGCTATTGGCTGTGAACTAAAAATATATGACAACAAAGTATAGACACAGGCAAAGTTACTCAAAAGGAAAAAGATACCTATACTATTAAGCCTATTTGAAGCATGACCATAAACTCTAAGATGTAGACTTGTATCTGTCGGGAAGCAAAAGAAGAATAACACAAATAGATAGACCTAGGAATCAACACCAAGCATATGGTAGGAACCAAGGAATCAACACCTAGGCTTGCTAAGAATTAGCACCAAATTTCATTTGTCTATGATTAATTGCTTCCTTATGTTGGGTTATTTAGATAGAGTCCCCAAATTATATCAAATATGGAAAGAAAATAAAGCCATAATAAGATTGCATCAAACATGGAAATAAAATCCAAATAGCAATCAAATCTATCTAATATCACCAATTGGTGTTAATTGGAATCAATCAAAATGAATCAGGTATTTCAAAAGCAATCAGCATTACTATGTTATTTGAACTTTGTAAATCATGTCACTGCTAATACTATATATGAATCTTGCCACCCAAAATGTATGACATTAATTTTCTGTAGATGTCATCAAGGATCAACATTCACCACCCGCATCAAGTTATCAAGATTGCTGATTAAGAAGAGTGTTTTACTACCCACTATGGATGACTTCCTGAAAGTCAGATCAAACACCTCATCATCAGTAAGCACTCTAGAGATGACAAGGTTATGTGGTTTGCTAATTTAGTGTCCATTTTTGTGAGGGAAGTGCTAAGACCCCAAAGCATCAGATTAATTATAATACTATGTTCTCTCCTTTTTGTGGAACATGTCATACCTTCAAATTTGCCTTATGTATTTGCAGTTGTGTTGATACCTCATTTTACAACCCGCATTTAACCTCACTTGGAAGGTAGAAGGGTAATTTTGCCTTGAAAATATGTATCTTGATTCTAGTCATTAGATCATTAATCTTATTTCATTAAAATGATCTTAATATTGTAACGATCAAATCAACTGCTCATAAGCCCTAATCGGACCACAAAATTGAAAGTTATCATCAAATCAAGTTTTAATGACTAAGATGTACTATCACAAATTGAGTCCAACTATATGTGATTATGAACAATTGATTTCAATTGGTCATAAGTATAATCAATTTGAGATCAATGGTGTGTCATAATTTGATTGGTTAGGACTATATTTTATGATAGGATTGCACACACCTAATTAACTAGATAGTTAAACATTAATTATTCAATGAGTAATTTGTGCAATAATCTTTTAATTAGGGTGAATTAGGAACTAATTAAGCCTGAAATGGGAGTGATTGGAGCCTATTAATGTTAATTGGAAACTAATTTGGGACCTATTAATGCTAATTATGCTGAAATTGTTTTCTAACAAATGACCTCTACTCACCATTTCATTGATATCTCTCAGAATATTTTGAATCTGTGAATGAGGTTAATTTTTCCAGAAACTAAATATCCGGGGTTTCAATTTGAGCATAAGAACAAGACAATTTCGATCAAAATTGAGTAAGATATGATTTTTTGAAATTGGCTCTACAGGCTGTTATAGTAGGTACGGGAAAACCGAATTTTGCTTGCTCCTCACTCCCACCAATCTTTACATTTAATGCCCCCGATTTCCCCAAAGGTTAAAATAAGGTCTAGGTTTATGATTCTTTGTCAACCCTTGTTAAATGATATTTCATTCATATTTTCTCCACCACTGCTATATATACTCATCATCTCCTTCATTCCAAGACACAAAAACCTCTCTTCCCCTCTCTCAAGTTCTAGTGAAATTGAGTGGTCTTATCATATCTTGGTCTTCTTGAAACTCAATGTATTGAGTGAGACTTACTCTCTCTCCTAACTCTTCTTTTATTCCACCCTCGGACCTCCCTCAAGAGTCTCTTCATCCACCATATGGATCTTGCATGAAGATATAATCCCTTTCGCTAATTGTTTTTTTGTGTTGTCATGATGAGAGTTTAAGATTAGAGCATGATAATAATCATTTATATTCCTTTGAATATATTTGAATGTTCTTATATGTTCTTCACATGTTCTTGGTTGTTCATCACATGTTCATACATAACACTATTTTCAATCTTAAATCCACATAAAAAACATGAAAAATATATCTGTTTAATAATTCTTTTAAATTCTTGAGTCTAGGATATCACCATCCACACACATTCACTAGAATTTATTTTCCAATCCAAATGAAATGCTTAATAAATTGAACTAGGGTTTATCACATGCACACACTTTAAATTCAACATGCAAATTGCTTGATAACCTATTGGATGATGTGATATGAATATTGACCACCATAGTCTAGAAGACCGATTTCATCGAGCAAGGTGAGTGCCTAACACCTTCCCACCTTGTAACATAGCCTCCAAACTTAGATCAAGGGTTGATAAGACCAATATTTATCCTTGTAATTTTCAATTTTTAGATTGTAACTAGGAAACAAAATTATGTACTTTATCTTAGATAGTATGTAGAACTAAAGCCATGTAATTTTCCTATGATCAATGTAAATTCAATTGAAAATTAATAAAATGAGGAATTTTTCAATTTTGGTTCTCTTATTTATCTTAATAATTAAATAAGTTGCGACTCCATTGTAAAACCCTTAATCTAAAAGGAAAAATATAACTAGTCGAATCTCCATTTTGAGAGGTAATAACACGACTTCACTCATTCATGTGGGTTTGGCCAACACATTCCATAAAAGGGCCGGGGGCGCTGTCTCTCACAAGTTGACGCTTCTCACGATGCCTAGTTCCTCTCCGCCGAAGAATACTTGTGTTTTTGTTTTTTCAAATTACATGAACATTTTCACAACAAATTATAGGTTATTATTGGTTCTAAATTAAACCTATCATTAAAATTACTTTTTTTGCCTACCAATACCAACTTACCACATATGATTTTTTGTGAAAATCTTGTAAAATTGTTATAAACATAGCATTTCTCTAATTAAATTAGTTTAAAAAATAAAGAAAAAAATTCCCAACTTAATTGTGGAAGTTAGGTTCTCATTCTCCTGAATTTAGTATTGTTTAATTGTTTTGGCAAGAACTACAACTATAAAAACACATTTTAGTTACAAACTTACAATTTCACTATACCATAACCAAAACAAATAAAAGAGATTAGTGTTTGGGAGTCTTGCTAAAGAAGAAAGAGAACAACGAGTACGAAGAGAGAACAATGTCTCTAGCACAAGATGGATGCTGTGTTTACCAAATGATTGTGAAGGCTAAAATGATCGGCATTATCAAGCTTTGTCCAAATCTTGATAATGGTTGGCGATCACCATTTCTTGATTTTCCCATTAAGGGACTTAACTTTCTTAATTAGTTTCTTAGTTAGGGTTTACTTATTCAACACTTAATTCACTTTTCTTTTTCTTTTTCCATTAAGCTCATGTGCGATTATTGTGGAGATGAATCACCATTCCTGCATGTAAGTCAAAATGACAGAGTTAGGCATGAAGACAGAGTCTACAACTTCTTATATGAGGTTACTATTGCCCTTTTCATTTGATAGGCTTCGTTATTTCTTTAGTAGTTGCTTTCCTTGGGTTTTTTTTTTCATTCCTTTCGTAATTGCTTTTCAATCCTTTTAATTTGAAGTGTGTTTTTTTTTTTACCAATAGTGTCCAGATTGCAAGTTAAGAACTACCCTAGGTACACTGATTAGATTGGATGGCAGACCCTTAACAAAAAATATCAACACGACTCTCATATATCTGGGCATTGATGGGATGTCACCCATCCATGGGCCTCTAGAATTTAATTGCGAATTCATTGCAAATAAAATAGTGGTAATCCATTCATTGCAAATAAACTTTTGTAAATAAATGAATGGATTACCACTATTTTATTTGCAATGAAGTCGCAATTAAATTCTAGAGGCCCATGGATGGGTGACATCCCTTCAATGCCCAGATATATGAGAGTTGTGTCGTATTTTTTGTCAAGGGTCTGCCATCCAATCCAATCAGTGTACCCAAGGCAGTTCTTAACTTGCAATCTAGATACTATTGGTAAAAAAAAGAATAAAAAATAAAAACCCAAGAAAAGCAACTACTAAAGAAATAACGAAGCCCATCAAATGAATAGGGCAATAGTTACCTCATACAAGAAGTTCTAGACTCTACCTTCATGCCTAACTTTGTCATTTTGACTTACATTCCGGAATGGTGATTCATCTCCACAATAATCACACATGAGCTTAATGGAAAATGAAAAAGAAAAGTGAATTAAGTGTTGAATAAGTAAACTCTAACTAAGAAACTAATTAAGAAAGTTAAGTACCTTAATGGGAAAATCAAGAAATGGTGATCGCCAACCATTATCAAGATTTGGACAAAGCTTAATAATGCCGGTCATTTTAGCCTTCGCAATCATTCGGTAAACACGACATCCATCTTGTGCCAAAGATATTGTTCTCTCTTCCTACTCATTGTTCTCTTTCTTCTTTAGCAAGATTCCCAAACACTAATCTCTTTTATTTGTTTTGGTTATGGTTTAGTGAAATTGCAAGTTTGTAACTAAAAGTGTTTTTATAGTTGTAGTTCCCGCCAAAACAATTAAACAATACTAAATTCAGGAGAATGAGGGCCTAACTTCCACAATTAAGTTGGGAATTTTTTTGCTTTATTTTTTAATTTTTTAAAACCAATTTAATTAGAGAAATGCTATGTTTACAACAATTTTACAAGATTTTCACAAAAAATCATATGTGGTTAGTTGTTATTGGTAGGCAAAAAAAGTAATTGTAATGATAGGTTTAATTTAGAACCTATAATTTGTTGTAAAAATGTTGTAGACATGACACTTCTCATTTAATTAATCACATTTTTTATATATAAAAATAAATAAAGAGAAATAAGTTAGAATATAACAATAATTGTATTGTATCTTTTTTATAAATGTATCCAATTAGTTCGTATATACTATGTAATCGAGACATAAGAGTAACTTCACGCAAACTACCTTTTCCATCCTCACACTTTTCTCTTCAAACAAACTCATAAGTTTTTTACCCCTTCACTTTTTTATTCCTCAACCAAACACAAATGAGGGAAACTAAAATCTACTCTATCCCCTCACTTTTTCATCCTCTATCCATTTTCTATTCAACCACTTTTTCATCCTCCAACCACACAGACCATAAGTGAAAGTGACAATGCTGGCTCTATGCTATAAGCAATTGATACAGTCGTTTAAGGCTCCAAGTAAAAAAAATGCCCCCCAAAAATTTAACCAATAGGATTATTTTTTCTATTGTAATAGTATTAATTAAACCCAAATATTAGCCCATAAATAAAACAATATTTTTTTATCAAATTAAAAGAAAAAAAAAAAAGAGAATTTCTACATTTCACAATATTTTTTACAACAAATCCTAAGTAGTAAGTTGTTATAGACTGTTATTGTTGGCAAAAAAAAATTTTAGTGGTAAGTTCAAATTAAAACCAGTAATAATTTAACACCTAAGATTTGTTATGAAAAATATTGTAAATATAGTACTTCTAAAAAAAAATACACAAAAAAATTCACAACATTTTTCATAATAGTTGAGTTGGCAAACTTTTACTAGTTGTCATCTAAATTTACTATTAACATCACTCTTTTACTTACCACCTATTAATCTGCCACATTAATAGGTGTTAAACATTTTGTCGAATTTTTTGTATCTAGACTTTTAAAAAAAAAATTCTACATGGTTCATCTTAATTAGTAATAATTTTACATTTAAAATATAATTATTAATTTTCACTTTAGGCCCCAAATGCTTCGGGCCGCCCCAATGCAAGAACGTCAGTTTCAATTTGGGGGTAGTAGGCTTATTTGGTTGATGCCCAAGAGCACCCTCTGGGCTGGCATCTGCTTACTCTACTTAAGTCATAGTTGTTTAATTGGAATTACCAGTCCAACCGTGATACATTTCTACAATACGAATTATATAAAGGTTAGGCTTCTCAAATATGATCAAAATCCCCAGGGTAAGGAGTTGGAAGGGATTGAGCTTGGGTTGAAATCAGGGTGTTGAATGTGTAGTCACAACAAAGATCCAAACTTTAATCATCATAGGCACACAGTGGGTTGGTGGATGTTGCTCCAAACTAATTGGGAGCTAAAATTAAAACATTTTGATTCAATCCTATTCATCAAGTGTGATAACTGATAACCATGAAAATTGCAAGCATGATTTAATTAAAGTTGAGAAAAATATTTATTTGGAAAGTATTTAAAACAAATGAGAACAGAAGAATTGTAGTCCATTAGAGAGAAATTTTAGGTACTAAGGAGTCAAGCTGTTTTTATGTCATAAACAAACATAAGAATGATGAAACTAAATCAGAGAAGGCTTGGGACTGTCTTTTTTTTAGAGATAATTACAACATGTTGCTAATCCTGTAGCTCGAACTCTTTTCCCCCTAGACCCTCAAGCATTTTGTGCATGAAGAGATGTCAATTCAACTACAAGACTTTTGGCGGCTTGGGACTGTCAAGTATCTATGATTGTAATTATCATTTATATGTGCTACTCTCCAGTCTCAACAGTTCATTTCACAAGAACTTTTGCTCTCTAGAAATCAACCAGTCAAAAGCTGCATACAAGGCTGAAACATGTGCTAAACATCCATAATTTTTCTTCTGCTATTTCGATATTCAGTATGAAAAAGGATTTCACAAAAAAGGGGGGAAAATACTTTCAAGTTTATTATCTAGCCCAGAGATGCACTTGAATTTGCCTTTTCAACATATGAATATTACGGTAAATCCCTTCCTGCCTTTCTATTTGATACAACATGTGTACAACAAATTACATAGGAACAATTGTTCCCCCCTTCTACCCCACACAAAAAATAAAAAATAAAAAGGGTACAAAAAAAACTCTTGATTTTGCATCCCTAAGATGACCTCTTAAAATTAGCTCCTACTGCAAAGAAACGTTTGCGGCAAATATTTCATCTGCGTCTATCTTCCCTCAAAAAATCAACCAATGTAGTAGTATAAATTTTCATTATAGAGAATTTCAGCCAACAGCCTCCTGATCAAGCGGCCTTCCATAGCCTTCAATCCAAAACCAGCATGTTCTGCTATGATTTTAATCACTATATCAGGACAAGAGTCCATGCAGTACTTGCAGGAAACAGCATGGATCAAATTTTTGTCCACTTCTCAGCCTCTACAGAGGCAACCACGTGCGGCTCTTTCCCACTCCAATTTCAAGTCCACTTTGGTGGATGAAATTTCTCAGAAAACTCTGATGACACTTTTTGCATCAAATGTAATAATGCTTCTACATAAGGATATGATTGTTGCTCTTGCATGAAGGATCAATTGAAAAAGTATAGAGATTCAAGAACCTTTCGTAAGTCAAAGTCACCTCTCTCTGGGAGGGGGAGAAACATCAGTTCTGGATATGATGTCTGGAAGCTCTCAAGCAACTGGAGACAGGAAGAATTAAAAGCTATAATAATGTCAAAAGAGAAAGATGGGATATTCATTCATTTTTCTCTTTTCTTCAGAAAAAAAAAGGGAGTCTGAGAAACTTAATTACATTCAATGATCCTGATGAATAAATCAAAACTGGAGATTGGAAGCAATATATGAGGGTGTGGGTGTCTCTCTAGTGTATTATGTATGTGCATATGTATGTATCAATTTATGCATCTCTACACCTTGATGCAGCCAACTGGCCAAGCAAATATTTGCCATCAAGCCTCATTATAAACGAAAATTCCATTCTATCTTTTAGGTATGCACTAATTATAAAAACACAGACTACTTCTTTTCCAAAAAGGAGAATGTTGAATGCCTTTAGCATCAAAGACCTTGCCACTGGCACCACACCAGTGTCCTTACAGTTACCTTTTTGCTGGTGTCCATTGTCCACAACAGCCATACAATCAACTTATTCATCACATACGAAAGTGACAAGCTTATTTCTCCACCAATAATGGGAGGTAGTTCCCCACCAAGGTTATTTCCCGCCAATTTGAGTTCTATGAGGTCAGAACAATTTACTAAGTAAAGAAAGGTTCTAGGTTGTTGTTACCACCATGGCTAACAAAGCTATTGTAGGACAAATAGAGTATTTGTAACTTTGGCATTTCACGTACAATCTCTGATGGTAACTCCCCAGTTAACATATTAGACTCCACGTCCAGCCATTTAAGTCATGTGGAATTTGAAAGGGCTCGCGGTATATGTCCCACAAGCCTATTAGACTAGAGCAAAAGAATCCCCAAATCTTTTAAGCCCACATTCATTCTTAAAGGGGATTTCTCCACTTAAAGAATTGATGGAAAGATCTATGTACTGCAAGGATAAAGACCCATTACAGAAAAGTGATTCTGGGATTTCACCTTGAAGCTTGTTACTTCCCAAATCAAGATATACCATTTTGTGAAGAAATCCCAAGTGGTAGGGAATTTTCCCTTCTAGAAAGTTCCATGATAAGCTGAGTTGTTTAAGCTGAGTGAAAGAGCCTAAATCTTTTGGAATAGGACCTTCAAAGAAGTTCATTGACAAATCAAGAACAGCCAAGGAAGAAAGATTGGCTAAAGATGGGGAAGTAGTGCCACTTAGCCATGTTGCATTGAGAATAAACTCTATGACACTGTCACGTGCATTGTTGCAGTTCACTCTTGCCCAGTTGCAAACGTGAACATCCGAAGAGTTCCAATTCCAAGTACGTTTCCAGGGTCTGAAACAATCTCTGACATGAAAGAAAGCAATGCTACTTTTTCATTCATAAGCTAAGAATTTTGCTCACCAAACAAAACAACAATAGCCAAATATAGGAAAGTGTACATGGAAAATTTACAAAAAACCATTGTGGTATTGATTTATAAGGAGAGGGAAAGATGTATGTGTGCCCAATGTTAAGAAGGAATTTTAATGCTACAAAAAATCTGAACCCTTTGGGAACTCTAATATTTTGTGTTTCACTGTCGTTGAAGGAGGAGATGTATTTATAGCCACAAATCAAGTTTGGAACTATGGCATAACACATAAGCAAGGTTAAGATTCGTGTAGCAAATGCAATGGCGGTGTACATGTAAGCAATTGCCCACGTAACCATTAGGAGTACAACAATTATCACACCCATTGTTGCACACATTCCCTACCCACTCTTATGAAATTTTTTAATAACAATTTTGATTGAAACCATGTTTTGAAAAAGACCATTTTAAAGGATTGTGTATTAAATTGTTAGAGTTGTGGAGCCTAGTTTGTGTTTGATTTGAATTATAACCCAATCCAATATAAAGTGTTGCTGTTTTTTAATGGGAGATTTTCTAAAACTTTGTCGGCTCAAGCCTAAAAATTTTTGGCCAATCTTTAGCCCATTGTAAATCCTCTGTGTGGGATATAAATGCCATTGTTTCATATTAAAGTTTTGTGAATTTTTTTTCTTTCCTGAATGTTAATATTTTGTGAGTGATTACATAGTTGTATGCTAGTTAATAACAATTATCCTCCATGACCCCTTATTGCATGCATGGTGAGTGTGCATAAATATAATTTTGAAGGTGGATTTAAGAATACGAGAAGATCACAAGAAAAGAGATGGTTGGTGGCTCAATCTTTCTTGCAAAGAAAGAGTAAGCCCTTTTCATGAGATTGATTATCAGCTAAGGACACTCTGATGGTTAAATTGATGCTCTGGTTTAGGTATTCCAAACAATGAACAAGACATTTCTCAAGATTTTTTCACATATCTCATGATTTTTTCACATATCTCTTCCCTAGGGATGAAACACCTTCTTATATCTACTAAATTTATCTATTTCCTACCTAAAAAAATCACCTGAAACCGAGCTTTTTAGAGTATATGTTTGCCTTTTCAACATATGAATAAATCCCTTCCTGCCTTTATATTTAATACAACATGTGTACAACAAATTACATGGGAACAATTGTTCCCCCACTTCTTCCCCACACACAAAAAATAAAAAAGGTACAAAGAAAACTATTGATTTTGCATCCCTAAAACTTATCACTTAACTAAAACAACCCCACACAAAAAAATAAATAAATAAAAAATAAATTACTTAATTAAATTTTTAAAAAAAAAAAAAAAAAGGTACAAAGAAAACTCTTGATTTTGCATCCCTAAGATGACCTCTTAAAATTAGCTCCTACAGCAAAGAAACATTTGCTGCAAATATTTCATCCGCGTCTATCTTTCCCTCAGAAAATCAACCAATGTAATAGTATAAATTTTCATTACGGAAAATTTCAGCCAACAACCTCCTGAGCAAGCTGCATGCCATAGCCTTCAATCCAAAACCAGCCGCTTATGCTATGATTTTAATCACTATATCAGGACAAGAGTCCCAACAGTACTTGCAGGAAACAGCATGGATCCAATTTGGAGAAGAATAGAGATAATTTAATTAAATTTTGTTTGATATTTGGTTGTTTTAGTCAAGTTATACGTTTTAATTTGTCCAATCAAGTTGTAACAATTTTGCACCTCTTACTTTAAAATATTGGTGTAAAGAAATCAGAAATTTCAAGAGAACATTTTAAGAGAAATCCATATTTTCATTTTATATTATATTTTTAAATTGGAATAGATGGTGATGAAATCTTACAAAATCCAAATGGCCTAGGACTAGAACTCCGCAGCTTGACATTCTAATAACAATTATATTATGTTTCAGTTGTTTTGAAGTAAGATATTTTCATACATGAAATCTTTTAATTATAAAAAAATTTTAATAAAAATTTTAAAGTGTTTGATATAGAAAATAATTTTTTTTTTAGGGATAATTACAGTAAACCCACCTGTGATATAGCCCGTTTTCACTTGCTTACCTATGGTTTAATTTTTTACACTTTGTCCACCTGAACTTCAATCTGTTACCCATCCGTTACCCACCTTACCCTCAGACGTTAGAAAAACACATTTTTATTCAAAATTAGAACATAACACGGATCAAAAACCCGAATCATCAGTTCTTTTCCTCAAGAGCCCTAGAAACACGAAAATCCCTAGAGAAACCCTATTTTGCGTCTGATATGGAAATAGCGTTGGAAGTATAGACCTAGACGAGCAACAGGTTGTTTGAGAGACTAAAATCCTGGTAAGAAATCAATCACTGTTTGGGTTTTTAATTTGGGCTTGTGGTTGTTTTTATAGTTTTTTGAGAAATCAGTCAATGGCCAATGTTACATGTAATATAATGAGAATATTGGTTGTGTTTGTTGATGTAATGTTACCTGTTGTTTGGATTTGTATTTGTTTATGGGCATTTTGTCTGTCGTGGTCATTGTGTCTCACAGTGGACCGAATGGGAAATTTTAGTGTTTTTGTTGGTTTAAATTTTAGTGTTTGCATATGCTATTTAGTAGAACAGAAACAGAAGCAAAGCAGAAATGTGGTCCCTTTTGATGTGTGTGTTGCATCCCAAAAGCAAAATAGAAACATGCAAGTGCTCTTTTGTGTCTATTGTTTACAATTTTTTAATTGTTAATTGTGTACGTGTCAAATGGTAATTTGTTATTGCAGATGGATAATGAGGAAGTGAAATTTGAGGTACATTATAGAGATACTTTTGTGTGGAACCCTAGTTTAGAATACTTTGGAGGGAAAGTTGAAATAGTGCATAGGGATCCTGATAGGCTTAGCTATTTTGAAATACAAGGTATATGTGAGGACTTGGAGATTGATGAACCATATATGGTTCATTATTTAGGTCTCGGGGGCAACTTGGAGCAAGACTTGAGACTCATACAAGATGATCAAGATGTGGTGCCCATGTGCAAGCTTAGAGACACCATCATACTGTATGTGGAGAGTGGTCATGCTCCACTTGCAGTTGAAGTTCCTGATGTTGCCAGGGTTGGTGTAGGAGCTGCTGCAGGGGTTGATGTAGACGGTGTAGGGGCTGCTGCAAGGGGTGTAAGGGGTGGTGTAGAAGCTGTTACAGGACATGGTAATGGTAGTGTGGGGGTAGAGGAGGAGTTTGATTGGTTGAATGAAGGTCTGGAAGGAGAAAACTTTGCTGATGATATTTTTGGTGAGTCTTCTCCACCTCAAACAGTGCCATCTAAGCCTAACACTGGTCCAACCATTGATACACCACAATCAACCACTGGTACACCTCATCCAAACACTAATACACCTCAGCCAAACACAGATGCACTTGGCCCAAGCAATGTTCCTCCTCCAAACATAGATTTAGATGAAGAGTGGGCTGAACCAGCTTTAGAGGATGATATTGTAAGTTTGGATGGTTCTAATGATGAGCAGAGGCCTGGCAATTTAGAGTTCAATGAAAGGACTGATATGAAAAATGTTAGGTTGGTAAAAGGGATGGAGTTCCCAAACTCCAAGATATTTAGGAAGGCTTTGAGGGAATATGTGATTCAGCATCACATTGATATCAAGTGGAAGTTGAATGAGAAGAAGAAGATTTCTGTACATTGTAAGAACAATCGTGGATGGAGGTGTTATGCCTCAATGGTAACTGGAAAGTGTACATTTGAGATTAGGACACTTTATCCTGAGTGTACTTGCCCCTTTACATTTCAAAATGGGCAAGTTACATCAGCCTATATGGCAAACAATTATTTGGAGGATTTTGGTAAGAATCCTAATTGGGAGGTCTTAGGTGTTAAGCACCATGTGATGTAGCAGATTTCAGTTGATTTGAGTATTAGTCAGGTGTATAGATCAAGGAAGGCAGCTAGGGGACTAATTACTGGAAATGAAGAGGCTCAGTATGGCCTACTTAGAGATTATGCAGAAATGATAAGGAGGACAAATGTAGGAAGCAAGGTGATTCTACAAACAGAGATGGAAAAAAAGAATGCAGAACCCAAGTTTAAACGGATGTACATTAGGTACAATCCTCAGAAGGTTGGTTTTTTAGGTGGTTGTAGACCCTTTGTTAGGCTAGATGGATGCCACTTGAAGGGGAGGTTTGGTGGGCAATTATTGTCTTCCACTGCCAAGTATGGAAATGACAATATATTCATAGTGATAATGGCTGTGGTTGAGCAAGAGAATAAGGATAGCTGGATCTGGTTCTTAGAGCAGGTTGCAGATGACGTTGGTAGGCTAGAGAAGCTCAATTTGGTATTCATCAGTGACAGGCAGAAGGTATTATCATTACATGCTTACCTTTTTATATGCTTACTTGCTGACATTGAATGCTTACTTGATTGCAAGGCCTTCTACTTGCAATGGAGATTGTATCCCCAATTGTGGAGCACAAGTATTATGTGAAGCACATATACAACAACTTTAAGGTTAACCACAATGGCATGGAGTTGAAGAGTATACTATGGAGGTGTGCTGGCACAACATCAGCCAGGGAATTTGAGAGGGGGATGGACCATATTAAGAGTTTGGATGAAGAAGCTTGGGAGTACCTGGCTGATATAGAGCCTGCATAGTGGACTAGATCCTACTTTTCTTCAAGAGCTTTAACAGATTGTCTGGTAAACAATCGGAGTGAGAGTTTTAACTCTATGATTGTGAAGGCAAGAGACAAGCTCATCTTATCAATGCTGGAGTGGATCAGATATAGGCTTATGACTAGGCTGTATACAAAGAAGATTAGCATAGAAAAGTATGGTGGCAAGTTGTGTCCAAGCATACAGGAAAAGTTGGAGAAGTTAAAATTAAAGTCTAAGAACTTCTTTGCGATGCCATCTGCAAGGTTTGTGTATGAGGTTGACAATGAGAGGGAAAGGCATGTGGTGGACTTGGTAGGAAGGACATGCAGTTGTAGAGCATGGGACTTAACAGGAATCCCCTGCAAGCATGGAGTTGCAGCCATTTTTGTGAATCATAAGAAACCAGAAGACTACACCTATCCATGCTACTACAAGGATGCTTTTATGGAGATATACAAAACACCCATACCTCCCATACCTGGCCAATCTGAGTGGATGTTAAGTGGCCAACCCAAGCCTATTGCACTTATTATCTATAAGCCGCCAGGCAGGCCACCTATGAAGAGGAAGAGAGATGTTGATAAGCCAAGGAACCCTTATAAGGTGTCTAGATCAAACAAGCCAGTGAGGTGTGAAAGGTGTCAAAAGGAATGGCACAATGCAAGGGGATGCAAGGCTAATGTCACTGGTAAGACACCATGGGAGAGGAGGAAGAGATTGCAGAAATTTCTAAGTTTTTACAAACTTTTTTTATTCAAATGCAAAATGCTAATAACTGACACTGTAAAAAAATGCTCATATTTAATTGCAAGGAAGTGGAAGGCCTTCTACACACGTACAAGGATCCCAGGCCCCATCTTCATCACAGACCCAATTCTCAGCTCAACCTTACACTATGGTCTCATCCTCATCCAACCAGGAAGTAGGGTTACAGCCACAACTACAAGCTCCACAGCCACAAGCTCCATGGTCACAGCCACCAGCTCTATGGTCACAGAACCTAAGTCAATGGTACTCTTCAGACTTCAGGTATACAGTTAGAGGAGCTCCTTGGTTCTCTTCAAGTCAGCCAGCAGCACACACCCCTGCAGAAACAAGACCACCTGCTACCAGAGGAGCTGCTTTGAGAGAAAGGGGTGATGCAACTAATGTAAAACAAGAGCTTGAAAGACCAGCTGTGGTGGGAAAAGCAGGGGCAGTAAATGAAGACTAATTCAAGACACTTTTGTTGTTATGTATTAGGGTTATGTAGTGTTAAGGTTTTATGTAGTTTGTAGACAATGGCAAGGCAGACACTGTTGGGATTTGTAGACAATGGCAAGACACTTTTAAATTGCCCTATTCAAACACTTTTGTACTTTTGTAAGTTTTGTAAACAATGGGCAGGTGTATGTGTTGAATAGCAGGTGTATGTGTGCATTTGTTGTCTTTTCTTACAAGTTGACAAATAGTTGCCATGCACTTTAAACACAATTATCTTCACACAATGCACTTTATGCACAATCCTGGCACAGCTCACACCATCCAACAAAACACCAACACCAACAGCTCACAGCTCACAAGTAGCCAATTCACTTTAAACAAAAATACCAACAGCATCTAACATAAATAACACTATATCTTAAAAATGCTTATATTATTAAGTGGCTTCAAGCCAACTGCATCTATCATCTTACATAGTTCTCATTCTCAAAAAAATCTTACATAGTTCTATTACAATACAATTGAGGACTAGCTTATATTACAACCCACCAGGCAGACTCAATCTCACCATTCCAACATTCTCACTTGAGTCAAAACATGAAAACAACATAACCAAAATTTATAATTAAAAAAAAAACATGACAAAATTAGTGCAATTATGCACTTTCTCTCTTGCTCTAAAGCTCTCGCTGCTATCTCCTTGGCTTAAACAGAGGAAGCTCGAAACTTTCTCTCCCTATCAGTGGTTTTTGCTGCCCTGTCTTATGCAATTTCTACCATTTGGGTAGCTTCTGCTACTGTTTGAGTAGCTGCTCTTTCTCTTTCATGTGCAAGTTGCAGCTCACTCCACAATAAATCCAGCTTTTTTTGCACCAAATGAGCAGCTTCATTCCCACGCATACAAGTGGGATTATCAATCCATCTAAAGAAAGGGCACTTGAGACCAACCTGTTCATAAATTAAATTGAACACATCACATTTCAATCTCATGAATCAACTAGATTAAGTAAAAAGTATACTTACCTAATATTGGCGACAACCCAAAAACCTTCTCTCAAAATTATCTACTGTCAGACTTGTTCTCAGCACACAAGTCTCATATGTACACAAATGTGCACTTAAGCTTGAGTAATTTCCATTTGAAGAAGACATCGATTATCAACTTCTTGTGAATCAAAGCTACCATCAAAACTTGAAACTCCAACCCACATAAAGCAGAAATGTCGTACCTGGTGATGATCTATCTTCAAATATTCAATGCCTCAAGACAACCCACAGACAGAATCTCACCCTCACATGAAAGCACGATCAGAAAAATCAAAACCCCAGCTCAATACAAGAGATTTTCGTGTTTCTAGGGCTCGTGAGGAAAAGAACTGATGGTTCGGGTTTTTAATCTCTGTTATGTTCTAATTTTGAATAAAAATGTGTTTTTCTAACGTTTGAGGGTGAGGTAGGTAACGTATTGAAATTCAGGTAGGCAAAGTGTAAATGATTAAACCACAAGTAGGCAAAGTGAAAATAGATCATACCACTTATGAATTTACTGTAATTATCCCCTTTTTTTAAGCAGGTCTTCAAAATTAATAGCTCAACCACTAAAGCTGTTTAAAGCTTTGCCTTAAACTACGGTTGGGAGTCTTTTGAGAAGTCACTGTTTATATTGGCGGTGCCCAAACTTTTTGTTTTAATTTGCCATTGGACGGTGCACAGACCACTTAATATGGGTTTATTGGTCCCTTTTGCCTAGGGCCGGCTCTGAGTGCACAAAGTCCAATCCACATATGATATATTTAATTAGATATGTTTGCCGTTTGAAGGATTGTGGTATTTTATTTTAAAGTTTAAACGTTAAACGTTAAACCCGTGAACTTGCGAAGTCTCCTAAATCAACATGTATCCTATTTCAATAAGAATTTTGATGACAACGTGAGGTTCAAGAAATAAATAGTCATCGCGTCAGGTTTTCTTATTACAATTGGATTAGGAGATACTGAGGCGGCAAAGGTTATTCTATATAATATATAAAACACAGTTTGGTGTGGTTTTGCAAAGAGAGCCGAAACACAGCCAGGCCAAGGAGAGAGAGAACTGCGCTTGTGAAAAAGAAATAATTTTTTTTTTTTAACTGTGACGGGAAGATCTAAGGTAAATTATATAATATTACTGTATTTGATGTGAATTTTTAAAAACAGTCAACGACAACAGCAATATTTATAGAAACTTTGGGTGATAATATTTTGGAGGTTTTTGGAGGATTGATTTTCTTAATTCACACACTGAAACAAGACTAGATTGAAACCTAATTTCAAGCCAACATTTTTTAAAAGCCAGCTTTAGCGAGAGTTTATAGTTGTTTTAAGCTTATTAGTCAATTGTTATGCACTTATATGTAAAAATGTCTTTCTTTTTTCTAATTAAAAATAAATACAATCAAACAGATAGTATAGAAATCTTAAAATAGATACAGCCATACAGGTTAATATTCACAACAACGATCTTTATATGCATGACATTGAACATGCTAGAACTGCTAGATTTCATAGATGATTTTTTTTTTTTCCTTAAAAAAAAAAAAAAAGATTTTTTATGAGCGAGCGGTGTCTATCAATTTTCTATTACTTTTGTTCTTCATACATACATGAACACGTTTAATGGTATCATAAGTTTGTAAATTTATATCATAAATATGGTACGCATTTGCATCTCGAGATTTTGGAATTATTTTTATGACTAATATTTGGCAAAGCAGGAGCAGCCATCAATTATAATGGAGCACAAAAGAAGAAATTTGGGCAATAACATGAATGATGGAGTTGGTGCCATGGATCGAATCTCAGAATTGCCCGAAGTCATCATCCATCATATTTTGTCTTTCCTTTCTACAAAAGCTGTTGCAAAAACCAGTCTACTTTCCAAGAGATGGAAAAGTTTTACGGTTTCATATCCTGTTCTAGATTTTGACGAGAACTACTTTCAACGCTTAGAAAAAAATGAGATGCACCAACCATATCACACTTGGAGGACAGATTACATGCCATTTAGGCCAAAATATCCAGAATTTTCCACCAGAGAAGATTTGATGCGTTTTGTGAATAAGTCCTTACTAAAATTTTGTGAGCAGAAGATTTGCATAGACACTTTCAAGCTTCAGGTGAGCTTCACTAATATGGAAAAGGCTCTTGTGGACAAATGGATAGAATTGGCGGTAGAGAATTGTGTCAAAGTGCTTGAAGTCAGTGTCAGAATGAAAAACGAAAAGAGGTACATTTTGCCACAAATAGACTTCTCTGCCAACACAATAACAGTATTGAAACTGTCAGGTTGTAATTTGGAGCATCCCGTTAATTTGAAGAATGCTATAAATTTCCACTCTTTAAAAGAACTGTCTTTGCGACGTGTTTATGTAGTCGAAGAGATGCTTCATAATCTGATTTCTCGCTGCCCTTCAATTGAGAATCTCAGTCTTATTTATTGTTTGGGGTTGAAAAAATTTCAAGCCCTTAAACCCCTGAAATATTTTTGCATTTTCCCGACATACCGACTTTTTGAGTCGGTTTACGTTGAAGGATCAAGCCTAAGATATCTTCGTTATGAGCATTCTACTGGGCGGTTGGGTGAGATCAAGGTGAATGCTTGTCAAAATCTTAGGGTATTATACTTAAAAAGTGCAAGCATCACTGATCAGTGGCTTTATGATCTCAATACAAAATTCCCCCATCTTCACTCTTTGACTCTATTTTATTGTGATCTGTTGGAAAAGGTTCATATTTCAAGCCATTCGCTCAGGGATTTTACATTGATTAGTGGTCGTAAGCTACGGGAGGCAGAGATTGATACCCCTAATTTACAGAATTTCAAAATTCAAAATGGTTTTAAGAGACCTTTTCCTAAATTGTCTTTTACGAGCGCTCCACGTCAAACAACAGCTAAATTTGATTTACACAGCGGGATGCAACTCAACACTGATTGGCTCCTTGAATTGAGAGAATTCCTTGAAAAACCAATCCGGATCAAAACTTTGGTCTTGAATCTGTTTGGGGAGGTACGTCTAGATAAGTAAGCTAGAATTTTATTTACTTTTGTTATTTTGGTGGCTTAAAAATCTAAATGTTTTTGCATCTTGTGTTGGTAATGAAGGTTAAATGTAACTTGGATGAATTTATTCCGACTCCACCCTATGACCTTGAGATTTTGAAGCTGCATTGTGTATCATCACCACCCTCTCGTTATTCAGATTATATCGATGCTTTGCTTTCAACTTGTCATCCTAAGGCTTTAGTTGCCACATCTAACTCCAACAAACACTTCGCAAAGGTATATATACTTCTTTCTTTCTTTCTTTTTTCTCCCCTCCCAAAATAAATCCTTTTTTAAAATGTCCATAGACATGCTTCATGTAAATTGAGTTGTGCTTCGAATAACAGTTTATTTACATTGTTTGTCTAATTTTACTTCTTTGAAATTAATTAGTTTTAAACAGCTTTGATGCACTTGAAATGGTTCACAATCCATATGTTGAATTTTACTTTTATGATGGTCACCTACATCATTTTGCTAACATCTTTGCTTTGCATTCCAAATGGCACACCATCTTTGGTTACATTTTGGATATAAATGGGGATGTGTTTGAACTTTTGCACTTCAAATAATTTCCAAATAGCTTTTGAAATGTCTGTTTTTTTTTTTTTTTTTGGGGGGGGGGGGGGGGGTGTTGTGTTAAAATTCTAAAATGTACTTTTGACAACTATACCATACATGTGTGTGTGTGGGGCAAAGAGTTTTTAGAATTTATATTAACTACTCTCTACTTGAATTACAGTTCTTATGTGGTAGACTATTGCAAAGAGAAGATTCAAAGTGTTGCTGCTCTACTAGGATCCAATGCTGGATGCACTGCTTAAAAGACGTCATAATTGAAAAATCCGTAAGGAATGGAGTTGAGATGTCTCTTGATCAGGATACCTTACTTGATGAATTGAATAAAGAAGAAATTCAGTTTAAATTATTATGGTAACCATAATAACATAGTGATGTTAGACATGAATTTGGATTAAGTAATGTATAATTAAATTTTTGGTATTATTCAAGAGGTTGTGTTGTTGTTTTTAATATTTTTTTTTATACTAGTCGCAAATCCACATGATGCGTGGGAATAAATAATTATTTTATATTGTAATATAATGTATAATTTCTTCTCTAAAATGTTTTTGAAGATAATTTGCTCTTCCTAAAACTTAAAAAAAATTTATTCAGTCCAATTAGGTTTACTTAGG
This sequence comes from Castanopsis chinensis, assembly GCA_032878915.1. Classification (NCBI taxonomy): domain Eukaryota; kingdom Viridiplantae; phylum Streptophyta; class Magnoliopsida; order Fagales; family Fagaceae; genus Castanopsis; species Castanopsis chinensis. The sequence continues at coordinate 17,321,324 of JAVQMG010000121.1, forward strand.
TCCAATTTGGTCCACTCGGTCAATTTTAGTCCCCTTTCAGTCCATTTTAGACTAATTGGGTCTTAACTTGATTCTTTTTGTAAGTTTTCTTTTCAAGTTTAGCTCAAAAAAAAAATTTCTTCATTGTTTGGTTGAAAAGTATGAAATTTATTATATTTTTGGGCTAAAATCTTTAGTTTTAAGTTATAAAAAAAAAAAAAAAAAATAGACATTAGAAAAATGAACCTGAAAATGCAATAAAAATTATAAATATTCAAAAGTTTAATTTGGTCCATATTGGTTCTATTTGGTCCATTCTTTCTTCTTTGATTCAATTTCGTCCTATTTAGTCAATTCAGTCCTATTTAGTCCACTCTGTTTACTAAAGTTCTATTCGGTCTAATTTGGCCCATTTAGTCTTATTCATATTAATCCGGTCTAATTAGGTCCATTCAGTCCGCATTAGTTATATTCAGTCCAGATTTGTCCTATTTTGTCACCTTTCGTCTACTTTGGTCTCCTCAGTCCACATTGGCTATTCGATCCACATTGGTCCTATCAGGTCCATTATGTCCACTTTGATCCACTTCAGACCCATTCGGGCCATTCATCCATTTTGATCTGATTCGGTCCACGTTTTCACTTTCGTTTGATTCGGTCCATTATGTCCACTTTCGTTCTATTTAGTCCACATGACTCCTATTCAGTCAACTTCGGTCCAGTATGTCTACCTCTGTCCCATTCGGTCCAATTTGGTCCTATTCGGTTCATTCTGTCTATTTTGGTCTTCTTCAGTCCATTTGCTCTTATTCGGTCCCATACTGTATTTTTTTTCAATCCTGGAGTCGAGTACAGGTCAGTTCCAAACCCGATCCGACCTTTAAAATTTTATTTGCTTCCGTCTGCGTATGTCTCTTTCCACATATTTTTCTCGTCCACTCCTCTTTTTATTTTTTCCTTTTCTTCACTCATCCACTCATTCCAACAAGGTTTTCAGATCCAGACCATTCATTGAACCATAAAAGAGAAGGTTTTAAGGTTTTTAAGATCGAACCGAGGTCGAACCGTGATGACGTCATAATTAATTTAATAATTATTTATATATAAATAAATATATTAAATTAGTATAAATAGAAAAATTAAATTAAATGACCCAATTAAATATAAAAATTATATCTTTCAAATATATTTTTTCATATAATAACTTTCACAGAACATATAATAAATATCATATTCTAAGCATGCATAGATATAATATTTCTTTATTTATTTATATGTTTTTTTTTTTTGAGGGGGATATTTATTTATATGTTGATTAGTTAAACTCGTCCTAATAATATTGTAATAATATAGGAATTAGAAGGGCACTTAGTAATTTTAAATTAAAATAATTATTTAATAATTATTATATACTTAATTGTATCTGTTGACTCATTATTTTTTCTCTACTATTCAAATTTTTTTTAAATAAACAGTAATACTTACTAAAACACCCATAAAAAGATATAACAAATAAAATATTATAAGTACTTTTAATTAATACTTACAATTAAAAATTAAATATAGTGAATATAAAATATTTCACAACTTTTTTATCATTATCACGTAAAAAAGTTTGAACGGTCAAAACTTAACAACTCATGGGCCATCTTGTTCACTGTGCGGTAATGTCCAGAGTGTACCAATCCTGCAGCATTAGAAAAATAAAATAAAATAAAGCATGCTCTCTCTATTTAATGAACAGTGTTTATTGTACCATTACTGAGAAAAATACAAAATGTGGCTAGCGGCACCTCATGGCTCAAAGATCAAACGGCTGAAAAATTTTGCACTTTAATTCAAAAATCAAAAGTTTTCTCTTTTCCAATGCAAGTCACGTGATGTTCTTTGGTAACATAAAAAAGAATTGAAAAGTCAAAACAAGCACACACAGAGAGAGGAGAAGCTGAGGAACTCAGACACCACAGCAGCGGAGACGGAAAGAAGAAAGAAGCAGAAGACGTAGCAGATGACGAAGATGAAGGTTGTGACTGGCGATCTGTGCTGGGTTGCTAGCTTGATGCTTCAGCTTTGCACAACTACTTTGTCATCTTCTTCTTCTCAGTTTGTTTTTTTTCCCTCACAATTCTTTTGGTTCCAGATCTGAAAAAATTCCAAAGTGCATGCCGGCCATATCTTTAACTTCAGCCGGTATTTTCTGAAAAAAAAGGACCCGTGAGAATCGTAAGTTCTCATTCCAAAGCGGGCAACCCTGCGTTTTGGAATTTCGCCTCAGATGTTCCAATACCGAAACGAGCTTTTTGGTGGTCTGCGATTTCAAAAGGTGCGATTTTGGAAATCTTACCAAACCCCCCAAAAAATGCGCTTTGGAGATCTTACCTGCGTTTTGAAATCGCAGAGTGCTTCTTTCCCGTTTTGACATTGACGACGCACTCCAACAACAACAGGTTATTTATTCTATTTGGGTAGTAGACTAGTTCATTCGATTTTTCTATTTGCTTTTTATGAATGAATGTTTCAGTTAACGTTAACGTTATTCTGTTCTATTCCACTAGATTGATTTTCAATTTCACCTTGCCAAAAAGCTAATCTTTAATGCTAAGTTACATATCATCTATTTCAGCATCGGTTTCTGAAAAACGATTTATGTACCAATTTTGCAGAATCAGTTGCTATTTTTGTGCCATGAGAATTATTAATCTTCAAATTGCAACCTTCAGTATGAAATACACTTCAATTGGTCTTTTTCAGTTTCTTTAAAAAAAAAAAAAATTGTTCTTTTCTTCAGTCAAGAGCAAAAGCAAATTGTTGGGTAAGGAAAGTAAACTCATGAAGCACAGGATCTTTGTAATATCCAATGTATAAATTAGAGAGCTTCTTCAAGGGATAATATAGGGGGCTTTATTTGTGATTATCTTAGTGTTGTATTTAGTATTATTCTTTCAGGCCAAAAAAAGTAAACTTGAAGTGATTATATCTGTATTCTAAACAATGAACAAGACAATAAAATAAACCTGAATATGTTCTATATATATTTTTTAAAGCAGAAAGCCTTACAGCAAGCAAATGATGCGAAATTGGAAGGAATTAAATTGTTTGGAGATGGGCAGTTTGAGGAGGCACTATCACAGTATGAGCTTGCTTTACAAGTTGCACCGGATATGCCTTCCTCTTCAGAATTACACTCCATATGCCATGCAAGTTGTGCAATATGTTATATGAAACTGGTATGTTCTTTCCAACGATACATCAACCAAAAAAATATTCAGTTTTTCAGAAACCCCAAATTAGAATTACATATTCTATGCAGTAAAACATAAAGTTGTATGCTTGTACAATGTTCATGTTATTAGTTATTTCTGTTTCCATTGTTGGACATATTAATGCTAGTAATAATTTCTTTACTATGGCTGATATATGTTCTGACCTTGCTACTAAAGAAAACTCTTTATGGCTTCTCATTGTGGAAGACACTCACATTTGTAGATCATTACACTTTACACCTTCTGTAGAGTTTTCTCAAGTTACTTTGTTTAGTGTTATTGTAGACTTGTTGAGGTTGTGCTTAAGTTTGTGAACCAAGTTTTCCAAGAAAGAGAAAAGAGGGGTAGGAAGGTTTGGAGAGGATTAATTGGATCTACGCCTAATTTTTACAATAAATAACTGTTTGCCTTGAGCCTTGGATTGCTACTCTCTCTGATATGTTGATTGATTGGCCTTGTGAGGTCGACTTTGTGTGAATTTTTTTTTAGAAATATGCTCAGTGTTGTTGTCAAATTGTGCTTAGGCTTGCTTAAAGCTGTAAGCCCCAACTTCTAAGCACTTTGCTTGGTCGAAGCAAAGCTCATATATTGAAGCGTGCCTTAGGCACTCTTTTTCTAGTTCTGTTTGAAGAAGCACAAAGCCCACCTTTTTTTTCCTTCTAAAGAGGATGAATTGTTAAAATTAAATGCTTGATCTTGAAGGAAATGACATAGACATGTTTTATTATACAAACACTATTTTAAGGTGGTGTATTACACAACAGCAGTTATCTCAACAGGGTATCCTTGTAAACCACCTTATTGTTCCTAGTGTAGTCATTTCTCATGTTTTGGACTTAGCTTATATTACTACCTCTTTTCCGGTTCATCATTGTAGGCTAAGCCCAGGCTATATTTATGCCACATGAACTTTGCTGTAATATTTTATTTTGGTTCAATGCATGTTTTTATCTGGTATCAAAAAAGGTGGTGTATTACACAAGCAATATTCTGTTTACATATCAGAAGCTATAAACAAGGATAATTTACTGTTCTTAACTTCTTGTACTTTTCGGTCTTTGCCTTCTAAATATAGATGAGCTTAGCTTGGTTAAAACAAGAATTGGTCTGGTGGGGTTGGGGTTGGGGTTGGTTTTTTCACTTATAGATGAGCTTAGCTTGGATAATACAAGAATTGGTCTGGTGGGGTTGGGGTTGGGGTTGGTTTTTTCACTTATAGATGAGCTTAGCTTGGATAATACAAGAATTGGTCTGGTGGGGTTGGGGTTGGGGTTGGTTTTTTCACTTATAGATGAGCTTAGCTTGGATAATACAAGAATTGGTTTGGTGGGGTTGAGTTTTTTATTTTGGGAAACAAATGGCAAGAAGACAGCTATTGGCTGTGAACTAAAAATATATGACAACTAAGTACAGACACAGGCAGAGATACTCAAAAGGAAAAAGATACCTATATTATTAAGCCTATTTGAAACATGACCATAAACTCTGAGATGAAGAATTGTATTTGTGAGGAAGCAAAAGAAGAATAACACAAATAGATAGACCTAGGAATCAACACCAAGCATATGGTAGGAAACAAGGAATCAGCACCTAGGCTTGCTAAGAATTAGCACCAAATTTCATTGGTCAATGATTAATTGCTTGCTTACATTGGGCCGTTTAGATAGAGTCCCCAAATTATATCAAATATGGAAAGAAAATAAAACCATAAGAGAAAACATTAGGTCCGGAGCTGGCGTAAAACCAGTGTTTTACGCCAGCCAATGAGACCACGACACGTCAGATATCACTTAAAGACTTCATAAACATGATGACCTCAGAAAAAAAAATCTTCACGCTCACAAGTTCCTCTGCTTTCTTCTCTTCACGCCATTCCTTTTCCTGTGCTTCCTTCACGCCCAACCTCCACCACCGCCACACAGATTGCTGGAGCAGACTCCAAACAAAGAACGAAGAAAGAAAACCACAGCTCTCAGACAAAAGCTCATCGCCGTAGCCCTCAGACAAAAGCTCCCTCTTCCATCTTTACTTGCCCAAACCTCCACCACCCCACACACCGGAGCTCACCGCCACAGATTTCGCCGGAGCTGTGATCGGAGCTTGGAAACAAACCGGAGCTGCCGTGAGCCACAATCCAAAGGTTTGTTTTTCATGATTTTCCCTTTTCCCCAATTTGGATTTCGAATTGGGTGTTCGGATTTTTTGTTTGCTATATCGGAAAGTTTCAAATTTTGAGCATTTCCTTTTTGATGAGAACGGAGGGTGAGTGTATGTTCATATCTTGTATTGTCCTAATGAAAGATGTCGTGTTGGGTTTTAATATGATCTGGGGTTTTTTGGTTTTTGAATTAGGGATGTTTGATTGATTTGATTAAGTTAGATTGACTGTTAGATAAATTGGCTTCAGATGTACAATGTGATGGGATTGAGTTTGGAAATGATAATTGAATACTGAATTGGAACTTGCTGTGAAGAAGTTGACAATTGTGTTGAAAGTTTCAAAATTTGTTTTACTTTTTCACAAGTGGGTTTTTGTTGGGTTGCTATAGTTGTATTATGCTTATAAGATTGATATTGCGTTTTTTCTTATTTCTTTTGTTGTGGTTTGAATTGAGAAAATTTTGGTTTTTGAAGCTTATGTTGGGTTGCTAGAGTTTTTTTTTTGTATTTATATGCATATGTGTATGTGGGTTTCACTTGGTGCAATATTGATATGTGTATCTTGGGTTGCTGGAGCTTTTGTATCTGTCATGGCAAAGGCATGCTCTCTCTATCTTTTCTTCACTTACCAATGAATGGAAATTATATTATTTTATAAATGGGAACTTTTATATGAATGCTGGCACCAAAATTCATAGCCTGTTAATGTACTTATATTTCATACTGTCCACCAAAAAATTTGTTCTGCAGATACAGAACATTGATAAAATTGAAGTATAATAGCTGATTTGATACCTAGGAGTGTAATATATCAATTTGGGTTTGTTGGTTTGAATTTAGGTTCAGTACAGTTGTGTTTGGGATTTTGGGTTTTGGAATTGAATTATGAGGGTTCATAAGAATAACTTTCCAGTATTTCAATGGTAACGTACTAGTGTCTACAATAATGAAAAATAAAGTGAAACAAACCATTGTTTAGAAAATCTTGTGAAAGCTCACACTTGGACCCAAAACTGCTTTGACTAAGTGTTAGAGTTTCTTTAGTTTGGGAATCAAAAGCAGGGTTGTCAATAAGAGCATTGACAAAAACCCACAAGTAATTCTTCACGTAATGGGCTTTGATGTTGGCATTCTTGTTACAAAAAGTTCTGGTTTACCATACAACTATGGATTGGCATTATAGTTGCCAATTTAGCTAGTTTGTTGATATGACTATTTACAAATTTTGGGACAAACAGAGAGTGATAGGTGCAGTCCTTGAGGCTAGGATGAGTCTAGTCTGTTAACAAAATTTTTTCCTGCCAGTTGGGAATGCATTCCCAATTGAAAACTTGTACTGCTCTCCTACTATCACTGAGAAACAAAAAGTGGGTGTAGCCCCAATTCCTAGCTTTAATAGCTGCCTCTAGCATAGCTTCTTGAATGGTAACTGGTACTGGTTTTGCTGTACAGCTTGAAACTCCCTGCATAATGGTATCTCCATTCATGCTTTTAGCTTCGTAGGCAATCCCTGCTCTATTGAGTCTCTTTTGTTTGACACCAACAATTTTGATGATGAGCTGCCAAGGACCTCTAATTTTTTGATCACATCTCTTCTGATCCGTGCTTCTATGGGATGTAACAGCATAGTTGCTAAAGGCTTCCTTGTACCTGCATATAAGAGATTGAACAGTTAGAATGACCTCTAGGGGGTTAGGAGTTTTCCCTTCATGGGTTACCCGATTTCTATGGTTCCAAATGAACCAGAGTGTAGTGAACACTGCATGTAGGTAGTGCATATTTTCTGATTCCAAGTCTTTGGTCCTTGCTCTATATGGTTGGGGTCCTTTCCATTGATTGTATTTTGTATTTTGTCCAACCCTCAAGGATACTAGCTTATGACTTGTGGATTTGATGTGCTTTATCATTTTTCATATCTCTCATTTTGGTTCATCCATGTAAACTGAAATGATTACTAGTTTTGCATATTCGTTGTGTTTATAACATCACGTTCCGTATGTAGAATTTGAAGTTAATTTTGTTCATAAATTTAAATTTCTAGTTTTTTCTTGGGGAATTTTACCTTTAAGCTTCTAGTTTTTATGAAATGATACAGTATATAGGAATTTGTTGGTTTGTTGCACCTCTCTTTAGGGCCTATTATAATTTTTGTTTTGTTACAGCCCACTGTCTAGTTTGGTTTTGTCTTTCTAATACTTATATTTTAATATGCACTTCCCAACAGGTACCAAACCAGAAGAAACCATGGTGGTAGAAGGGGTAACTTGACTCAGCTTGGTAAAGTGGGTGCCAGATTAGTAGTAAGAAAGATGGCCAACAAACGTCTTAATGCTCGTACAAAGATCAGGCTCCCTAGTTTGTTGTCATTGCTGATAAACTGGTAGATGCTTCTTTGGTTGGTTATGGAGCCAATATCATAGCTTATATGCATCCAAGTATGAGAGCCACTATAGTGGATTAGATATAAGGCCAATGTAAAAATCTCATATGCTTTTCTGGAGGCTAGCGAGGAGAAATTTGATCTTCTTATTATGTCAAATTTTAGTTTGTATGGTATAGGAGTATTAGTTGGATTGAATTATTTGAAAATTCATGACATGTTTGTGAATTTAAATAAGTATCCATGTAATTTTGATTCTATAAAAGAATTGTTAAAATGTCTTTTATATTGCTTATTTAACTGAAAGGTCTTTTAGTTATCTCATTTGAAAATTGTTTCAAGAAGCTTTTGGTTGAGTCCTTGCAGCATGGAAGTATGTGTTCTAACTACAATTTTCATTAATCGTCATATGTGATCGCTGTTCTAACCATTACATTTAATTTGGAAAAGCATTTATGTTAAAGATGGTAAGTGATTGGCAACATGGACGTAATTCAAGGAATATCAAATTCTTGGTATAGAGATAGCAGCCAACCTTAATCGTTACAATGTAACATGACTACAAAATTTAAAATTCAGGTTTTAGCTAATGGAAAACCTAAAAGGTGTGGGAGCAAAATCAAATTAGCAAGTCATAGTAAGGAGAACCAAAGTCTATTCAAGAGCACACATAAAATACCCATCTCAATTATAAGCACAATAAACAAAAGAAATTTAAAACCTTTCACACACATTTACACTTTAAAAGCACAATACACAAAAAAAATTTAAAACCATTCACACACATCCATAACAAAACAATACACAAAAGAAATTTAAAACCATTCACACACATTCATACTTTAAAAGGAGCTGAAAGACTAGTGGATCTCATTTACAATTAGAACTTCACACATTTTCCACCACGATAAACTTAAGTTCCCATAGCACATAGTACCATGAGAAGCAAACAAATTTAGACAAAACTAAACTCTTTTATCCTTTTTTTTTTTTTTTTTGATTGTCAACTTATGCATAATTTCATTAAATTGGGCAACTACCCAAACATCTTACATCAAATGCAATTTGATACTCAATAACAGGAGGGGTATCCTCCACCCATATAACACTTTCAGATATAGATTTGGCATTTCTTGCCATCAAATGTGCTGCTTGGTTATAGTTTCTTCGAACATGGATTGATTTCCACGCAGAGAAGCTTAAAGACCAATGTCGTGCACTTGCAATAATGTGTTGAATTGAGCTTGGAGGAGAGGTATGGCCTGTAAGGGCTGACATGACCATCTGAGCATCTCCCTCAATAATGATGTGTCTGAGACTGAGGTCCTTGGCCAGCATGACTCCTTCTTCCACAGCCTACGCTTCTACTTCCAAAGCACCCAAGGGCAGTTCCATCTTTTTGCTCATAGCTCCCATGATCTGGCCCTTATCATTCCTGATCACAACTCCAATGCCGCAGCTGTTGAGTTCCTTGAATACTACTCTGTCGACATTAACCTTGTACCAACCGAACGATGGGGGGTCTAGTAAGGTCTCTTGGAGTTGGGTTCCTGGCTCATAGTGGAGTTGAAGATACAGAATTCCTCAACAAGATTTTCTGCCTCCTTTGCTATTGCCTTTGTTTGTTTGCACCTATCTTCAAACTTGTCTGAGTTCCTATTTTTCCAAAGGCACCAAGCCGTGGTAGCAAAAATATCCCAACCCACCTCACTTTGAAAATCCCTCAACCTCCAAACCACATCAATAAAGTCACGCTGGGGGTTTAACGGAATAAGAAAGAATCTTATTTATGTTGAGCAGATGTTGATTCTCTGCAAGGATCAAACAATTAATAAGTTCCAAATAAACATAACATAATAGTGAATTAGAAATTTAGATTCATCATGCGTATCCTTTCCACCACCCTTGTCTTTTGGCAAAGAACTAACTAGCTAAAATGAATGAAATATTAATAAACCTATTACACAGAAGGCATATCTCAAAATTAGCCACAAATTCAAAACGCTCAAAATCCAATAATCAAGCTATACCCAAAATCATTGAAACAACAGCTAAAATATTTTAGATGACAAAGACAAGGATTTTAATCTATATATCTAATACATGGGACAAAAACTAATCCTGGAATTGTCAAATTAAATTCCAACCAACAAAATCAACCAAATTTAACAAATAATGAAATGCCTCTTAACTCCAATCTGCAAGGATGCTCATATTCGTAAGAATACAGTCCCTAACAACTATTAGAGTGTATACAAATCCATCCTCCTTCCTATCACTCAAGAACCACAATTAGATTCGTGAGTTTAATCAAAACCCATCAAAGATACCAAAATACAGAAAAACACATAACAAATCAAGTTATTAACCCATCAAAGATACCAAAATACAGAAAAACCCATAACAAATCCAGTTATTAATGTCCCAAAAAAAAAAATCCAAACCCATCAACCATTCGAAATGCCAATTGGGTAAAATGGAAAATTATGAAAACAAACCTTAGGATCAAAAAACCATGCTCACGGCGGCTCCAGCAACAAAATCGGCGACTTGTGTGGAGGTGTGTGGTGGGTGGAGGTCCGAGCAAGAGGAAGCAGAGGATTTTTTTTAATTTGGTCTGATACACGTTTGTGATCTGGGTTTAAGAGTGTTGTTACTGTATGTGATAAGGTCTATTTCAACTCTTACTGAAATAATGACGTGGCATGTTATTATTGGCTGGCGTAAAACAAATGTTTTACGCCAGCTCCGGACAGAATGTTTACTCAAACCATAATGAGGTTGCATCAAACATGGAAATAAAATTCAAATAGCAATCAAATCTATCTAATAGCACCAATTGCTGTTAATCGGCATCAATCACAATGAATCAGGTATTTCAAAAGCAATCAGCATTACTATGCTATCTGAACTTTGTAAATCATGTCACTGCTAATACTATATATGAATCTTGCTATATATGAATCTTGTCACCTTAGAATGTATGACATTAATTTTCTGTAGATGTCATCGAGGATCAACATTCACCACCCGCATCAAGTTATCAAGATTGCTGATTAAGGAGATCGTTTTACTGCTCGCAGTGGATGACTTCCTAAAAGTCAGATCAAACACTTCATCATCAGTAAGCACTCTAGAGATGACAAGGCTCTGTGGTTTGCTGATTTTGTGTCCATTTTTGTTAGGGAAGTGCTAGGACCCCAAACCATCAGATTAATTATTATACTGTGTTCTCTCTTTTTTTGTGGAAAATGTCATACCTTCAAATTTGCCTAATGTATCTGCATTTGACGCATCTCACGGTGCCCAGTTCCTCTCCGCCGGAAGATACTCGTGTGTGTTCGTCTTCCAAATGAAATGGGTCGGACTCACGATTATCCTGAAAAAGAAAATTTAAAATATTTTATATGGATTTTTGCATGCAAAATTTATATATAAAAACTTATCTAAATAAATGAATGGATTTCCACAATTGTATTTGCAATGAATTCACAATTAAATTCTAGTGGCCCATTAATGGGTGACATCCCATCAATGGCCAGATACATGAGAGTCTTGTAGATGTTATTTGTTAAGGGTCTGCCATCCAATCTAATTAGTGTACCCAAGGCAGTTCTTAACTTGCAATCTGGACACTGTTGGTAAAAAAAAAAAAATCAAATTATAAGTATTGAATAGCAATTACGAACAAAAAAAAAAAATCCAAGTAAAACAACTTTTAAAGAAATAACGAAGCCCATCAAATGAAAAGGGCAAAAGTTACCTCATACAAGAAGCTGTAGACTCTACTTCCATGCCTAACTTTGTCACTATGTCTTACATACAGGAATGGCGATTCATCTCCACAATAATCACACATGACCTTAATGGAAAATGAAAAAGAAAAATGAATTAAGTGCTGAATAAGTAAACCCTAACTAAGAAACGAATTAAGAAAGTTAAGTACCTTAATGGGAAAATCAAGAAATGGTGATTGCCAACCATTTTCAAGATTTGGACGAAGGTTAGTAATGTCGGTCATGTCAGCCTTTGCAATCATTGCGTAAACACGGCCACGATCATATGCCAGAGACATTGTTCTCTTTTCCTAGTCCTTGTTCTCTTTCTTGTCTTTCTTGTTTAGCAAGACTCCCAAAGGCTAATCTTTATATTTTTTATGTTTGGTTGTGGTATAGTGAGATTGTAAGTTTGTAACTAAAATGTGTTTTTATAATTGTAGTTCCCGCCGAAACAAATTAAACAATACTAAACCTAACTTCCACAATTAAGTTGGCAAATTTTTTTTCTTTATTTTTTAATTTTTTAACCAATTTAATTAAAGAAATGCTATGTTTACAGCAATTTTACAAAATTTTTACAAAAAACATGTGTAGTAAGTTGTTATTGGTAGGCAAAAGAAGTAATTTCAATAATAGGTTTAATTTAGAACCAATAACAACTTACTACCTATAATTTATTGTGAAAATGTTGTAAACATAGCACTTCTCGTTTAATTAATCACATTTTTTATATATAAAAATAAATAAAGAGAAATAAGTTAGAATATAACAATAATTGTATTGTATCATTTTTATAATGTATCCAATTATTTTGTATATACTATGTAATCGGGACATAAGAGTAACTTTATCCAAATTATCTTTTCCATCCTCACTTTTTTCTTCAAACAAACTAATAAGTTTTTTATCCCTCCACTTTTCCATTCATCAACCAAACACAAATGAGGGAAACTAAAATCTCTTCTATCCTCACTTCTTCATCCTCTCTCCGTTTTCTATTCACCCACTTCTTCATCCTCCAACCACATGGACCATAAGTGAAAGTGACACTGCTAGCTCTATGCTATAAGCAATTGATGTAGTCACTTAAGGCTCCAAATAAAAAAAATGCCCCAAAAATTTAACCAATAGGATTATTTCTTTTATTATAATAGTATTAATTAAGCCCAAATATTAGCCAATAAATAAAAAAATATTTTTTAATCAAATGAAGAAAAAAAAAGAATTGTTACATTCTACAATATTTTTCATAACACTTTTATAACAAATTCTAAGTAGTAAGTTATTACAAGCTGTTATTGTTAGCAAAAAATTATTTTAGTGGTAAATTTAAATTAGAACCAGTAACAATTTAACATCTACGATTTGTTGTGAAAAATATTGTAAATATAGCACTTCTAAAAAAAAATACACACAAAAATAAGCAATACACAAAAAAATTCACAACATTTTTCACAATAATTGAGTTAGCAAATTTTTACTAGTTATCATCTAAGTTCACTATTAACATTACTCTTTTACTTACCACCTCTCAATCTGTCACATCAACAGGTGTGAAACATTTTGTCAAATTGTGTCTAGACTTCTTCTTGCTAATTAGTAATAATTTTGCATTTGAAACAAAATAATTAATTTTTATTTTAGGCCCCAAATGCCTCAAGCCGCCACAGTGCAAGAACATCAGTTCAATTTGGGGGTGGTTGGCTTATTTGGTTGATGCCCAAGAACACCCTTCGGGGCTGGCATCTGCTTACTCTACTTAAGTCATATTTGTTTAATTGGAATTATCAGTCCAACCGTGATACATTTCTACAATAGGAATTATATAAACGTTAGGCTCCTCAAATATGATCAAAATCCCCAGGGGAAAGAGTTGGAGGGATTGAGCTTGGGTCGTTGAAATCAGGGTGTTTGAGTGTGTAGTTACAACAGAGATCCCAACTTTAATCAACATAGGCACACCGTGGGTTGGAGGATGTTGCTCCAAACTAATTGGGAGCTAAAATTAAAACATTTTGATTCAATCCTATGCATCCAACTGTGATAACTGATAACCATGAAAATTGCAAACATGATTTAATTGAAGTCGAGAAAAATATATATTTAGGAAGTATTTAAAACAAATGAGAACAAAAGAATTGTAGTCCATTAGAGAGAAATTTTAGGTACTAAGGAGTCGAGCTGTTTTTGTGTCATAAGCAAACATTAGAATGATGAAACAAAATCAGAGAAGCCTTGGGACTGTCAAGTATCTATGATTGTAATTATCATTTATATGTTCTACTCTCAACAGTTCATTTCACAAGAACTTTTGGTCACTAGAAATCAACCAGTCAAAAGCTGCATACAAGGCTGAAACATGTACTAAACATCCACAATTTTTCTTCTGCTATTTTGATATTCAGTATGAAAAAGGATTTCACAAAAAAGGGGGAAAAATCCTTTCAAGTTTATTATCTAGCCCAGAGATGCACTTGAGTTTGCCTTTTCACCATATGAATATTACAGTAAATCCCTTCCTGCCTTTCTATTTGATACAACATGTGTACAACAAATTACATGGGAACAATTGTTCCCCCCTTCTTCCCCACAAAAAATAAAAAATAAAAAGGGTACAAAGAAAACTCTTGATTTTGCATCCCTAAGATGACCTCTTAAAATTAGCTCCTACTGCAAAGAAACGTTTGCGGCAAATATTTCATCTGCGTCTATCTTCCCTCAAAAAATCAACCAATGTAGTAGTATAAATTTTCATTATAGAGAATTTTAGCCAACAGCCTCCTGATCAAGCTGCATTCCATAGCCTTCAATCCAAAACCAGCCTGTTCTGCTATGATTTTAATCACTATATCAGGACAAGAGTCCATGCAGTACTTGCAGGAAACAGCATGGATCAAATTTTTGTCCACTTCTCAGCCTCTACAGAGGCAACCACGTGCTGCTCTTTTCCACTCCAATTTCAAGTCCACTTTGGTGGATGAATTTTCTCAGAAAACTCGATGACACTTTTTGCATCAGATGTAATAATGCTTCTACATAAGGATATGATTGTTGCTCTTGCATGAAGGATCAGTTGAAAAAGTATGGAGATTCAAGAACCTTTCGCAAGTCAAAGTCACCTCTCTTTGGGAGGGGAGGAAACATCAGTTCTGGATATGATGTCTGGAAGCTCTCAAGCAACTGGAGACAAGAAGAATTAAAAGCTATAACAATGTCAAATGAGAAAGATGGGATATTCATTCATTTTTCTCTTTTCTCCAGGGAAAAAAAAAAAAAAAAAGAGTCTGAGAAACTTAATTACAATCAATGATCCTGATGAATAAATCAAAACTGGAGATTGGAAGCAATATCTGAGGGTGTGGGTGTCTCTCTGGTGTATTATGTATGTGCATATGTATGTATCAATTTATGCATCTCTACACTTTGATGCAGCCAACTGACCAAGCAAATATTTGCCATCAAGCCTCATTATAAACGAAAATTCCATTCTATTTTTTAGGTATGCACTCATTATAAAAACACAGACTACTTCTTTTCCAAAAAGGAGAATGTTGAATGCCTTTAGCATCAAAGACCTTGCCACTGGCACCACACCAGTGTCCTTACAGTACATTTTTGCTGGTGTCCATTGTCCACAACAGCCATGCAATCAACTTATTCATCACATACGGAAGTGCCACAGCTTTTAGATTCATTTCCTGTTTTCCCTTTGCAAGAGACAATTAATTTATTTCTTTATTATTATTGGTATTTTTAAGAAGATGATTATTATGTTGATGTCTCAGGAGATCATTCATTTGGGAATATATATTCATTCTTCCCTAGGTAAAGTTAACAGACTCATGTCAGTTCTCGATTTAGGCCTCATGTTAATGAAGAGAAACAGGGTCATGGTGCTTACATTTCATGTATTGGCACGCTATAAATGTCAATGTTTGTGTGTCATTTGTAAAATGGGTTTCTGCATATTACCTGATTCAAGGCATTGTTTGAAGTGCCATTTTATATTAAAAAGCCTTCTAAAAAAGTCACAGAAGAAAGGGCTGCAAGTTTTCTCCCAACATTGGAATGCGTCATAATACCAAAGCATTCTAATTAAGTTGCTGAAAAAGAGAAACTTTTAAATCCACTTATTTTCCCCAGCAAAGGACTTTTTTTTGGGAGGGGAGCAGAGAGATCCTGAAATTATTATGTAGCAAACACAAGCCCACGATAGCTTTCAATTAACAATTTTGCTAGTTAATCTAGGTCATGAAATACTTACATTTTCAAGTATTGGCTTGCTATAAAGCTCCACAAACTTTTCTCGAAGTATCTGATTCATTTTGTCCACATCACTCGCATGTGTCCAGAAGGAGTCGTGCACCCCTGTAAACAAATTTATTTGACAGGATCGTGAGAATTGATGTAGAAAGTAAAATGGCTTTTTAACACAGTTTCTCTCTCAGATCTTCACAAGTAGCACATGTAGGATATAGCAGGATTGAAGTTTCACATATATAGACAAGTCAGAATTTTTCCCTTTTTCTTTTTTTTTTACATTCAACAAAAGCCAAATATATTATATTTTTTTTAATGATAAACAGTGCTTCTTATACGTGAGTAGTCACAATTTAACTTTAATTTTTCACTTTTAGCATGATATTCTAATTTTCATACCATGTTTCATGATATTAATGTATCAAAGCCTTGCAGCACATCTGAGTGCAAGTCAAATTTGAAGCAAGATTATGAAATTTTGGAAAGTTGTGGTAATATAGAGAAACAATTACACATCATACTGACAAATTTGATATTAATGTATCAAAGCCTTACACATCTAAGTGCAAGTCAAATTTGAAGCAAGATTATGAAATTCAGTGTGTTGAGACAAAAAAATCAGACAAATTCAGTAAATTGTAGCTTTTTTTTATTTGTTTATTGGTAAGTTATGCATGCACCCAGCTTTAGAACCCTTTTTCTTTTTTTAATAAGTAAAATATTTCATTGAAAAAAAAAAAAAAAAACTAGTACAAAAGGGGCTAGAGCACACAGGACGTGTACTAAGATAGGCATGGGAAGAAAACAAAAATAAGAAGAAAACAAAGTTCATCCATCAAGCAAAACAGCTAACGAAAAAATGGAACTTTTGTTCCCTTCAAAAGTTCGAGCATTTCTCTCCCTCTAAATACCCCACATCAAACAATGGGGAAGCGTGTCCATCTTCCAAATCACCCCATTTCTATGCTTCCTGAACTTGCCTGGCCAGCAAGCTAATAATTCCACTACATCCTTGGGAAATACACAAAAAACCCCAAAAAGCGTAGACACCATACTCCACAACTGACTAGCTATCGGGCAATGCAAGAGAAGATGGTTAGAAGACTTCCCTGCCCTCTTACATAAACAACACCAATCCACAACAAGCCGACGCTTCCTCAAATTATCATTAGCCAAAATTCTACCCAACTCCATACAAAGAAATTAATCCTTGAAGGCACTTTGAAGCTCCACACAGTCTTCCACGGAAAAGGAATATGACAAGGGGATTTGTAAAGCTGTATAGAAGGATCTAACACAACTACAGAACTTCTCCCACCCTTTCCTTATGCTCTTCCAAACAAAGATAAAGCCCATAAGGCCCTTGAACACTGTTGGAACACCAACCAACCACCCCCCCCCCCCCCCAAAAAAATAAACTTCCATACTTGAAGTCAATAACCCCTCTCCACGGTGCCTCCCTCTCCACATACTGCCATAACCATTTCAACCATTTCCCCAACAATGCTTGATTAAATAGAACCAAATTTTGAATGCCCAGCCCCCCATTTTGGAGTGGTTCACACACATTCCTCCAACTCACCAAGTGATATTTGAATTCATCTCCCAATCCTCCCCAAAGAAAATGTCTTTGTAACTTCTCAATACGTCTAGCCACATTCAAAGGGAAAGGAAGGATGTAATTTTAGAACCCATGACATCACCCTCGACCCATTCTTATGGGAGAAGCAAGTAACACTTGAGCTAAAGCTCATTGGTGTCAGTGAATCATAGTATTACTTTTTAACTCTGTCCATGACAAAATATGACTTAATTTTAAAGCAAAACTATGCAATCTTTGCAAAAATAATGAGAATGTTAATTAATAAATAGTGAAAGTTTGTTTTTTCCCTTGTCATCTGAAGTTTCCAAGTTATATTCTTGGCAACATATCATAAAATGCAACACAGAACTACGCATGTAAGAAACATACAAATAAATTGCCAATGGTGAATTGCCAAATGTAGGAGGAAACATGCCTCTCACAGGTCCGTGGGTCCCACACCAACGGGGCCCATAGGCTTGTGAAAAGAGTGGACACATGCGATAATTATTGCAATTGCAGAACATGTAGTACGCTCCATGACTCCATACAAAGTAATTTCATTTTGTTAATCAAGATAAACTCAGTTATATCTTCACACCCAATCCACGTCCGAATCTTTAAACAATTTAAAAGTATACTTCAAGGCTCTTAGTTAATAGTTCAAGCTCAATCAAATACAGAATAGCATGACAAACCCGCAAAACGTAAGCCAGCATCCCTGCAGGCAACAGCAGTCATCATCATGTGTGTACCGTCAAGCGAGTGTACAAAATTTGGAGGAAATGCAGTTCTCTGTTTTCTAACATCTACCTGAAATTGACATAATAATGAAGTTCTCCAATGACTGAATATAATATCAAGGAAAGAAATGCTGAAAACAAGACCATGACATAAGCCTACCATGTTACCCTCCCGCTGCAAAGCCAAAATCTGAAGAGACGTCCTTATCTGCAGCCCCATTGTCAGAAAAGTTAGTACAATATTTAGATTATTTATGGAGCAGATTAGATGATATGAGAGTAACTCAGCCTGTATTATTACTTAGTGTTTTATTTTTTACTCACAAGCAGTCCCAAGCCCAGAAAATGGATTGTTGGCTAGCATAAAAATTAGTCACTTTTCCCAAATGATACTATCGAGTAAAAATTTGAACCAAATATGGTTTTTGCATCCTACAAAATGAGCCAGTATCAAAAGTGGTCAATGTGTGCGTGCACATGTGTGTTTTCTTTTTTTGTATCAACAGTGTTCACCAAATCTGTAGCCTCGAGTTTTGTTGCCACTCAAGTCATTTCACATCAACAGAAAGTTGAGGTCACAACTGTTATTCCATATGCCAGTGAGTCAGTGACTATTGAGTCATCTGTCCATACAACATGCTTTAAGCAACAAGATAACCAATTTTTTTATTTGGTTTTAACAAAAATTTTCCCCCAGTGCAGCTGATGAGATACTCACTGATCTTCTATTGATGACCTCTTACCAAACAACATTATCCCTAATAATTTACTCATAAAACATTTCCATTTCCTTGTGCCAGCCATTAAGGATATTACAAAATGTACATGACCTCTATTTGGATCAGTAATAATAAGAAGTCACACTCACAAGATGCCTTTCACTTCTGCAGTAGGGTTGTACAACTGGGAGACCAAGAGGAGTGGTCCAACGCACAGGTTGATTTTCTGAAGCAATTACCTGCGGAAGTTCATATGCCAACAATTCAGATTTATTTATTTATTTGTAATTACACACACCTGGTGGGTTTTGAATCCATGATCTCACCCACCACCCATTCTTTTGGGAACAGGAAATTCCATTTGAGCTGTCAGTGAAATTTAATATCCAGATTTTGACAAGAACACATATACCTTGGCACAATCACCAAGCCAACCCATAATGCCACGTGCAGCTTCAAAAATCTCTCCAAGGGCAGCCAATGTTACCTATAAAAAAGAGAATAAATTGTTGACAGGAAAATTCAGATGTAAAATGCTAGTGTTTAGAATCACAAAAGCAT
This sequence comes from Castanopsis chinensis, assembly GCA_032878915.1. Classification (NCBI taxonomy): domain Eukaryota; kingdom Viridiplantae; phylum Streptophyta; class Magnoliopsida; order Fagales; family Fagaceae; genus Castanopsis; species Castanopsis chinensis. The sequence goes on from JAVQMG010000121.1 coordinate 17,340,750, forward strand.
GTAAATATGATATTCAAAGAACTACGGGAAATTATATTTACACTGGTCTTGTATTACTCTGCATCATCATGTGGAAGTGGTGGGTTCCCCAGTGGGTCCCACCATCACTCACACGATGGTGTGGAACAATCTAAAATGGGTTCAGAAATAGCATAACCCAAAAACCATTATAAATTAACTTATAATTATGCTGCTATGCAAGCCCATCATCTAGGTCTAAAATCTGATACTTTAAATATAACACCAAACTGGCCGACTTTGCATTCTATCTTCAACTTCCTGGAGAATTTTCTTCATAAATAAATCCAAGAACTGCATGTAACCCCAGACCCCCCAACATTTTAGCAGAATATGCATTTCGAGGCAAATATGGTCTCTAATAGCTAGAACCAAATCCCAACTGTTTAAGTGGCTGGTTGCTTACTTTAGCAGCATAGCAAGCTGCAGTAAACAGTAGTCTGTCATCAGTAATGAGACCTTTCTCCTCTAGTCTTCTTTTTATCTGCTCCCGTGCCCCAACATAAGTAACCCCATATACTGAAGTCATCACTGTTTGTTTCACCAATTTCCGATCGACCTGAAAACTTCAACAACCTAAAACTGTCAGTTGAAAAGGCAAAAAGTATTTAAAAAATTAGAAATTTTGATATGTAAATTTTCTTTTGAAGTACAATGCAAAACTCAGAAGAAATGAGGAAGACCAACCTGATCAATTAAGACCTTCGCTAATAAAGCATGTGGATTTGTAGCTGGGTCCTTGTTGCCATCCCTTTTCATAATATCATGCACCCTGCCCACATTAACATGTAGAAGATAAGGCAATGGAAGTATTACACAGAAGTGTTGACCACTGAGTTTTCACTAAACAGAACATAAACTGTTGAGTATGCATTCAGAAGACATCAAATGTGTCTCTGAGACCTATGGGAGGTAATGATCAAGTTAATATGCTAAAACTAAATCTTAAAATACCTCACAGCAATTTCAGAGTAAACATCAGCAGGTTTGTCACCAGCAGTTAAGTTGACTGCAGCTGCTTCCATCTGAGAATATGAATTTACCACGGAGACAAGTTAGGACACAATTGCATTTCAAATCAATCAGCAAAACAAAGATCTTTTACCATAAGTACTCAATGATCAGATTGTATAATGTAAGGAATCAGATAAAATGCTCAGATCAATGAAAGAAACAAATACAATTTCAGGCACAGCTTTAACAACATTTTACACTGGGCAAGCACTATGCAAGGATTTAAACTCAATTTTGCAGTAAAAGCTACAGAAGTAGAGTTTATAACCAGATTTCAAATCAAGTAGTAGAATGATTTTCATATCAATGCTCTTCATATTTAGCAACTCAGAACACCAGGAAACAACTTCTTGAAAATTTAAAGCATGCCTCCTAGATTGCTAAAAGAAATGATTTCCAGCAAAATGGCTAGAACATCAGAGCTGGGAATAAGTCAATCATTAAGGACCTTCAAGATTTGTACAAACAACGATGAAAATTTTAAAAGAAAAATAAAGTCTGATAATAGAAAACAGTTCTCATCATTGAAATTATATGTTCATGAAGCTATATTACAGAACAAGTTGCATAACATGAAAGAATGATGCTGGTAAAGGCACCTCAAAATAATTGCAAAGTGAAATAAGGAAAAGGAAATAATTTCTAAAATTTCCAGCACAAAAGTGCATTCAAAAAAGAAGACAACAAATAAAATATTCTGACCAAAAATGAAAACAAATGGAATATAAGTTGATCTACCAAATCAACTTAGTCTAAGTACCCACCAGAGCCATAAATGAATATTAAATTATATTGTACCGTCAGCCTTATCAGTTCTGGAACCATTTATTTCCAGGAAATACAAAAATCTAATAAGGCAACACATCTGGAGTGTGACGAGCAAAGAATAAATCATCTAGCACAGATAACAAAAAGTGTACATGTGGACAAAGCAAACTTACACTGTCTCTTCCCAGTGCTGCGTAGTGCTGTAAACCATTGCATGAACCATCCTAAAAATATTTGAGCTCTGCATTAATAATATACTCACAAAAAAAAACACTAAATAAAGAAACATTAATATAAGAAAGGTAAAGAAACGATGGAAAAGGTATACAATAAAGAATTATGCAAGAAAATTATCAAGAACGCCCAAGGAAAGGGATAAAAAAATCAAAATAAGATATTAGATAGCTTTTAGTTTTAGAAAAAACAATGGAAAAGACATTGATCCAAATACAAGCAAGAAAAAATATCAACAAAATTTAGTGAAAAAAGGTATGAGGTAATAGGTCACTCTCACACGTTTCTTTTGGCAAAGCTCAACACAGACTGTAGCACAGAAAGAAGATGGCTACAAATCACAAATCGATAGTTAGTGACCTCCATATATGACATACATGAAAATATATGATGACTTCTTTAAGAATATTTTAAACACCAAAATTTGATCCGAAATCCGAAATGATAGCCTAGTATATGCTACTTTATAAAACCGTGCACACAGAAATCACTGTTGTGACTTTAACAGAATGTCTCTTATCAAAGACATGCTGTCACTAGTGTGTTAACTTTATATTCCAATAACATCTGGTTAAAACGGAATTCAAAAGTATTAACTTGATTACTTCTACATTATGCGAATTATCAGACTTAAAAAGTTAACATTATGATAGTAAAATGACATTCTCCAGAGGTCCAGCCTATGACAATAATAGCATATTTGATGACAAAAGAAGCAAATTCATCAAGTTCATTCTGAGTCTAGCAGGAAGATTAACTAAAATAGTTTAAGGACTTTGCTCCACATCAGTTCCTTACAAATCCAAGAACACCTCAATTAGATATTTGGTGGGAAAATTGACAAAATTAACGGTGCCTGTTAGTCAAAAGGAAAATAGAACAAAGAACTTCGACATTTCTCCATGCTGCAAAAGAAGCAAAAGGTTCCCTTTGAACTAACAATTTCTGAGTGTGCCAGATATTCATACAAATATAGAGGATATCTACACCAAGGATGAGCCTAAAGAGTACATTTTCATATTGCTCTGAATTTATAAAAACATAAGGGATGATTTACTTACAGAAATCAAGTTAATAATTATTAAAAAAATTAACGATATATTTTCATTTTGGAGATAATGGCATGAGCTAGATTTTTATTTTCACTACTTTATGGCTTCAGATGTATCACTTTACCTGATGAATCGGCAGGTGGGAGATGACAGTATGTGGTGATGAGCTTCTTAAGGCTTCTGAAAGATTAATACAAGCAGCTAAGAATTGAAAAGGATCTTCAGCTGTTAACCACCACTGGTTTCCATGAACAGGGTTGTCTGCTGAATCAAATATATCATCAAGATGATTATCAACAAAGGCTAGACGTCCATCATGTGAAAGCTTCTCAACACCACCTGAATACAGGTTCGCTAAATGTATCTTCAGCCAGTGTAAGCCAGACTTTCCTAGCGATCGTCCTTCAGCAAACTCAAGTATCCCTCGACAGAGATCAGAACTCAAATGATTCAAATGCGGATGCATTGGGTATGCTCGGCCACGAAAATCAAGATTGTGAGGATAATAAAAGCCTTCCTCATCAATCATTGTTTGAGCCACCTATATCAATGAGTTTGATCAATATCAATACTTACAAAAGGAAAAGCATATGTGAACGCAATTCTTCCCACCAAAGTCTAGAAAGTTTTATACAGTTAAATCTCATTTATATAACATATTCACAATAAATTACACACAACATTTTCCCCCCCTATTGTTGTTGTGACATATGCAGGATCATAAGATAACCAGCTTAGCAAGTGGATCGATGGACTTCCCAATGTCACAAGACACTAACTCAAGTTTATTAATTAAATTCATATGTGAGAACTGAAGATATTACAGAAAGCTTAAGTTCAGTGTCACATCGTTGAGAATGCCTCTCTAGATTAATCTTCTTTGCCTTTCTCCAACTCCATTTCCATTCTTGAATTTCTGTTAAATCCTCTGAGGATGGCTTCTCAGGTATAGGCACCTACAAGAAAATGGAAGCATAAATACAGGCCAGATGAATTAGTTAAGAAACAGATGAACACAACAACCCTACTATAATTAGCTATAAAAATTACCAATCAAAAGAAACTACAAAATTCAATCCAGGACAGTTTTACCACAAAGCAATTGATTGAGTGATCTTTAGTCAATAGCATTTCTTATGGGTTGTCTCAATGTGTCAGGGGAATAATATAATTATCTAATATCATGGATGTATTAGCTAAACAATAAGGCAAAAATATCAATTTGGTCCCTACGTTTTAGGGTCACTGTCAATTTAGTCCCTCATTTTGGTAACGGTCAATTTAGTCCTTATTATTTTCAACTTGTAGTCAACTCGCAATCATTTTCCGTTAGTGAGTTTACGGAAAGGACCAAATTGACTACAAGTTGAAAATAAAAAGGACCAAATTGACTAAATACCAAAAATATAAGGACCAATTGATAGCGACTCCAATCTAGGAACCAAAATGGCATTTTTTTTTTTTTTTTTTGATAAGTAAGAAAGATCTATATTCAAAAAACTGCTAAATGCAAAGAAGCACAAAGCATATCAAAAAAAAAAAAAAACAACCAAAAACCAAAAACCAAAAAGAAACACTAATTACAAAGAAAGAGAGAGCTAAGGAACAAAGGGAGAGAATCACTAGCTCTGAGTCCCCAAGCCCTAGACCAATCAAAAAGGAATCTTGAGAAGAGAGCAAGCAGCTGGTCATCCGATCTATCCAAGACCTCAAAAGTCCGCCGATTGCGTTCCCTCCAAATACACCACATCAAACACAATAAAACTAAACTCCAAATGTGAGACAAATGCTTCCCCAACCAATTCCACCAACTAAGTAGAAAATCTGTCACCGAACATGAGGGAACCCACAAAATCCCAAAACTGGTCCAATCAAAGTATTTAGTTTCATTGATTTTAGTTTCCTTTATCTTCACCAAAAATTAAAATCATGGATCATTCAACCAAGTCAATTTCGGTGTTAAAGAGAATATTTGCAAAATGGGAGCCATCACTTGGTGGGTGCTGGCATCCTGCATATGCAAAATAACCATAATAATATTGTTGCAAGTACCACATCCTCACAAGCATATATTAAACAGCAAAAAGGCAAAGGTGTGATGTCTCAACCCTGAGGTGAGGCAAGGGCCTTGAAAAGATTGATGCAATTGACAATTTATTAAAAAGATATCTCATTTTAATTATTCAATCAAAGATGAAAATTCAAAAAGTGAAGTTGTCATCCCTAATTAAATAGTAAACACTCAACACAACAGAGTGCATTTGGACATATTGTTAAGAATATGCAGCTGAAAACTGCAATAGTAGGACTAATTATATGGTAAAAGTTGAAAATAAAGAAATGCAGAACGAACAATCAGCTACACATGCCTATCACTACTTAGCAAACTGAAAAGCAGGAACGCTTAAGTCCTCAAATATTGCCCAACCAACATCCAGCAAACTGAAAACTGGAAGAAAAAAACTTTGATTGAACCAGTTTTGTGAGGAAAATTTGCACTAAAGATAGAGGAAACTAAAATCAATGAATGCATGCAGAATAAAGGCAAGGATTTCTTTTGAGAGGACAAAACAGAAACACTAGCTGAGATCAATTTCCAGAGAGAAACTCACAGCAAGTAGGAATTTGTTGCCAACACAGCTGTACTCTGTTTTCCCTCAACTCAATTTAAGAAAGCTTTGTTTGGCCTCACTGGTTGTGAAAGGTAAAAGAATATTGATAGTTTGGTTTAATAATGGTTGGCTCTAAAGGTGGCCATGGCTTACTTCAAACCACAAAATCTATAATAGAGGAGCAGTCAACAAAGGTTTGCCTGGTATGGCTACATGGGAAAAACAAATCCCACCATGTGATGTACATCCTTATGCCAACAGATGCAAAGAATACCTTTCAGGTGTCCACGAGGAATATCTATGCCTAGAGGCAATCAATCTATGTCTTAGTGCAAATTTGTTGCCCCTCCCTTTACAGCATGCCTTGAAAGCACTAATTTCAATAATGCTCACAAGACAGTAATGCAAAAGTAGAATGCAACCTTTTTTTATAATAAGTAAAGAAAAGTAGAATACAAAACATATGTTTCAAAAAAGAAAAAAGAAAGGAAAAGAAAAAAAAGAGAGACATTGTTGTTTCTCAGATGTTAAACTTCATTAGGTACTCACATCTTCACAATCAACCAAGCCAGCAATATTGCCTCCTCTAGCCCAAATGCTCTCCACTACACTAAATACTCTTCTATTTACTCTCCATTTGGTGTTACCAAGCATATCCAGAGCCTGTACATTCAGAACAGAAATAGGTCAACAACTTCATGATGAAGAAAAAGTTAAAACCAAGTCCCAGGTTAAAGAAGCATTATTAATCAGATCCAAACTGCGATCATGCATGATGCATCTAGAAAGAGTGTGCTGCATTTAAAATTTTAGAAACTAACACAACTTGAAAACAACATCCAGAAAGCCATAAATTAGGATACATTTAAATTATGAGTCAGTCTAGAATTTTATATGTCCTTATACATGATTACTGGTAGAGAAACTGTTGAGAGTAAAACAAAGACAAATTATTATTTTTTGATAAGTAACATAGAAGGTATATTGAAAGAAACAGGCCCGTACATAGGAAATGTACGAAAGAGGCAAAAACATCAAGAAGCCAAAGTAAAACAAAGACAAATTATTAAACTGTTTTTTTTTTTAACACAAAAAGGGAAAACTGATTATTAAATACAATTCCAAAAGTAAATGTGCCACTCTCCTTTGATGCTCACATCAACAAAAGACAAGCTTTGCATCTTCAAGGCTAAGTTTAACGTGAAGTTACAACTATCAAAGGAAGGGAAAAAACAAAATGGAATAAAAAAATTGAACAAGGAAATAACCAACAAAGATGGCCACCATCTATGGCCTCGGCCTAGGCCTAATACCACTAGAAAAGAGATGAAATTAAGCAAATAAGAGAACTTTAATCGTTTCTCTTACCTCAAAAACCTTTTGCATCTGTTTAACAGGAACATTCTTTACTGCATCCTGTTGCTTCCTAGATCCGTGAGTACGCATGACATAAGAAGGTAGGAATAAATGCCCACCCTTGTCATACCTGGTGGGAGTTTCAAAAGATTTTTAAAATAAGAATTGCGAAATATTAACAATATTCAGGCAGCGGACTGCCAACTGCCAATTATTCTCTTCTATTTCAAGTCAATTATTAAGTTCCAATAATTACAATTTTTAATTTTCCACTCATAGATCAATTATTGTTTCAATTTCGGAAGGGATGGAGAACTTAACCGAGCATGTTAGCTTTACAGCCACATAAGCATACCCAATAACAAGTCTTCCTAAGAAAAACTTCAACATTAAGATCACTGATTCTATCTATATCATACCCTTTCCATTTTTTGGGAGGTACCAACATGGGCACATAAGGAATCAACGCATGCTTAGCCTGCACAGAAACAAAGACACATGATAGTAATTAAGTAGCAGAAGTTAAAACCAAATACATGTCCACAATACCTGCACCATGCTCAGAATCTCTACATGCAATTACAAATAGGTTTGACAATATTAACATGACTAATATGCACTTTAGTGAAAGATGAATAATCCCCACTTAGAAACTTCATGTCATCTTTTGGTAGAACCACGCCAAAGTAAAGAATTGAAAAATTATGAAGTCCATTCAAATGCAATATCTTGGACAACATGTTAGCAAATATGTAGAAAAAGTAAGAAATATTAAGCCGATGCATTTAAATATACTAGGTTCTGATAATCATTATCTTAAGTGGACCAAACGGGTAATATCACAGATCAAAGTGGTATTTTTTTTTTTTCTATTTCAAGTCAGAGAATTGCACCAAATGACAATGCATTTAATTGAGTTCATAATCCAAACTAATTTCTAATGCACCAAACAGGTAACATCAAAGCAAAAAGAGATGACTTAACTTACAGTTTTATCAAGCCCCGTAAGGATTAGAGGGTCACATTCTATAATCCCATAATTCTTCACAATTTTGTGCCTACAAGGAGCAAGAATGATTCAGAATGACAATATTGACATGAGTGAATAAAAGTTCACCACTGGTCAGGCTCATAGTATAAATACATATGAGGAACTTAAGCATCAATTACTAACAAAGACTAATCAACCCCAATCTTGAGAAATGGCCAAATGATTGACCGTGTGAAGGTGAACATAATTTAGAAGCACTGGGTCCAGTTCTAAAAGATAATTTGCTGGAAAGGAAAAAGATTAACTTCTCACCCTGGATTCTTTGTTACAGGCTTAAATTTATGCCTGAATGCAGGTCGAATGTCAGGTGGACCATCCGCTGACTGGTTAAGTGGAGGTTGTACATATGCTGTTTCAGTTAATAATTCTATCAAACGACTTCCCAGCTGCAAAATAGCATTTGGCGACAATTAATTTCCAAATTTAGAAAATAATAAAATATAAATAGGAAATTTTGACATATTAGCCCAGTGAGGAAGAAAATTCAAAATAGCCACAAACCTTAGCCTGGGTATCTCGACCCCAAGGCTTAAATTCTTCTTTCTTCAATAGCTTCTGTGCCTCCTTTAGTTTCCTCTTTCTGATTAAACTATTTACACGTTTTCTGAGTATCTGCTTCTCCTTGTGCAGACCATCTTCAGTATCAGCTACAATCTTCTTGCTCTGGGAATTTTTAGTTTTCTCCAAGAAACTATGAATTCTAACCTGAGAAAATAAGAACAATAATAAGATCAAGTAACGACACCACATGTTTACATGTTTTTTTTTTTTACAAATAAAGCATTATATAAAAGTACAAGAAAGATGCAAACCCCAGAACATGGGTGCTAAATAAGAGAAGCTGCCTGAACAAGTTTTTTTTTTTTTTTTTAATAAGTGCCTGAACAAGTAAAAAAGAACAAAGAAGAAACAGAACTTAGGAGGTCCAAGAAATCAAGTGAAGTGGAGAAGGTCATGCTATTATTTGCAGCTATCCAATCATAAGGTGATCTCAAAATTGCCACTGACTTCTCAGAACCTTCAAATGACCTAGTGTTCCTCCATCCCCAGTTGCACCACATGACACGAGGGGATCGCTCACCAAATCTCACTATTTTTTGGCTGCCAAAGCACCCATTTCATCCTACAAACACCAACACCTCCACTGCTGTTCTAGGCATAACCATAAACAAAGAGAACACAAAGCAACCATGGTTTCTATTGTCTGAAATTCATATAAATATTAACCAAGACCATTAGATTGTTGTATATGAGTGTCAAATCCCCCCACCCCCCAACTATCAAATTATTAAAAATAAATATATTTTCTTAACTAACTTTACTTATCAAAAAAGATTGTTGTATGTGAGTGTTTGATTTTCTTTCAGAATGACCCCTTTAACATCCCGGCAGCTTCAGGGAGCTATTTGGAACCATGACAATAACCCATTCAAACTCTAGCGGTGGGAATCTGACACAAGCAACAATTACAACAGATTCAGACAATGCCATCAAGCATACAGCTCAGTAGTTCTTGGACCAAGCCATAATTCAGTTTCTCCTTCCTAACTTCACAGACAGACATCTGATTTGTTGATCAGTTGGATCTGATCATTTGAGTATGCCAATAATAAATCTGCCCTATGTAAACAATTTCACTAATTTTATTTCCTTCTAAAAAAAAATCTTTTTATGTTTCGTACTTTTATAGTCTAAAAGATTTCCCATAGGCTGTTGCCATATTTTTCTAGTAAATCTATTTAGTACCCAATAGGTAATTGAAGAGCAAAGCAACCAACATTATGAAAATAGATTGTAATCACAACCTTAATGTTTTGCACTTTTTCTTAAGATTGACTTAATTATACCTCGAAAACAATGAGAAATTCCAGCATAAGTTCAATAACATTGCAGACTTAAAAATATTTTTAATCATAGCTACATATCAGCATACTTTATGACATTAATTTAAAAACTATGCAAACAACCAATAAGATTACTTTTTTTTTTATAAGTAACAACCAATAACATACTATTTACCTAATTTTAACTGAAAATCTGAAAGCAACAGAACAAAATCAGAACTTTATCACTCACCTCTTGCTCTATAGCCACACCAATTTGAATTGCAGCCTGAACAACCTGAACATAACCCTCCTGATTTCCCATCATAAACAGCCCCATCATCTTATGCATAACAATAACCGCCATCTTATCTGCCGGCAACAAATCAATGTGAGGTGCAAACGCCGCCTTATGCTTCTTCGTCCGCTGCGTCTTCTGTTCCTTCTCTATTGCAACCCTCAAAGGCTCAAACCATCCCAAAAACAATGCCTTTACATATGGCAAATTTGGAGCCAACTTCTTCTCACACATTTCTCTTTCTAGTTCCCTATACTCCTCCACCATTCTCTCCCACGCCTCGGTCTCCGCCTTAATCTGCCTCCTCCTCAACAAGTTGTACTTCCTCTTCTCCATTTCTTTGTACTCCAATTTCACTTCTTGGTTGGCCCTTTTGTACAGACCCTTCAAGAATATTGAGGCAATCCAAGGTGGGTCTTGGATGAAGATTCTCGGGCTCGATTCTAGCGGCGTAATTTGGCAAATTTCGTTAATGGGTATGTGAGAATTCGCAGAATTCTCAAGGTCTTCGACTAGATTGTCATGGATTGAATCTGATAAAGGGTGAAACTGAATTGGGTTTGAAGGGGTTTTGAGGTTGAGTGGGAAAGTAGTGGTGGAAGAGAGTGAAGGTTTGAAGAAGGCACTGGAGCTTGAGCTGAAGAGGAAGACGAGGTTTTTGTGGGACTTTGGGTTGAGTTTTAGGGGTCTTTTCAAAGTGTTGGTGTATATTTGAGGTTGTGGACTTGGAGAGAATGAGGCTGCGAATGTCATTGTGGTGATGATACTAATAAATAGTTCATAGAGGATTTGAATGAAGAGTGGGAAGAGAAACTCTCAGTGTGTGTGAGTGTGAATCTCACTATGTGTGAAGAAGAAGAAGAAGAAGAAGAAGAAGAGGATGACAGTGAAACCTCCCTAAAACCTTGGCCATTTTGAAGATATTTCTTATAATAAATAAAATAAAATAAAAATATGTTAGAATTCTCTTTTTTTGTTTTGACACTTTTATTTGTCTTTGTATGGTTTTATTTATGTTTCATTTTTATAGTCCCTGATATTTTTTAGTCTATTTCAATTTCGTCTTTATTGTCTTTTCACATTGGGGGATTAGATGAATCGTGTCCATTTGAATGTTTTGTAGTTTTTGATAATTTATTTGTTAAATATGAGACCATGAATATCATTTTTTATAGTTTTTAAATGTTATATGTATGACAAAAAATATAAAAAATTACATTATGTAAAAAAAATTAGTTTGTATAAATTTATTTAAACTGAGACCGAAAAAAAAAGTTAAAAAGTTAAAAATAAAAAGCTTTTTATCAAACAGATACTTAAAAGAATAAAAGATGATGTGTAGAGTATAGACTAATTATGAGATGACACGTCAACAATTCTGTGGCTAAGTCAGCTTCTGGCCCAATTGCATTGGACATGTCCCCGCATGTATCAAAAAAAAAGTCTGAGGACCAAATATTTTTGACAAGGAACCAAAACTACTTGATCTTGACCTTGAAGAGATTCTTGTGGTGCGGATTGGACAAGATTGGTGCTATATAGAAGAGATTCACTTTATCATGTACAAAACCGTAGTTTCCATGGGTTTTTTGGTGGGCACAATGTTAGGAACCACAGTTGCATTTTTTGAAACGATAATGTGGTTACTTGAAAGGATCTATTTTTTAAAACAATCCATTTTTTAAAATATTTTAAGAGGAATTGAAAAAATTGTAAAAAAAATTTAATTACCGATAAAAATTTTTTAAAAAATGATATACTATTATATGTCCTAGTACACATTAATAAAATTCTATTTAAAATTAGAATTTAGAGGTAAAATATAGATAATTTTTATTTTAATCAGAAAAATACATTTGGTGGAGATTTAAGGATTAAAAATATAGATAATTTTTTTAATGTAAACTTTAAAATTTAATCCAGCTAGCTCAACTAGTAAATTTTTTAATAATTAAATAAAAGATTTGGAGTTTAATTCTCGTTTATACCAAAAACTAATTAGTGTCTTATTCTGACCATAAAGAATCGTGCTAGAGCCTCACACTCTAGCACAGTCTAGCACTCTAGCACCATTCTTTCAACTTATGACACCCTAGATTGAAACTCTCAAAATAAAACTTTGAGTTTTACCTTTTTGGGTACATTTCCTTTCCAACCTAGTGAAGAATGGTGTTATAGTCTATCCCTCTATGTAAGCTGGTGTTATTAGAGGTGTACATGGATCGGGTTGAAAGGATTTTTTTACATAACCTACCATAGTGGGTCAAAAAATATTCAACCCAATCCAACTCATCACAGAAGTCTAACTAACCCACGTGAATCGAGTTGAACTCATGGGTTGAACAAATCTTTATTATTATTATTATTAAATTAGTAGAAAAAAAAATATATATATATAAATATATTTTTAAAAAACTCAAAGATTAGTATCAATGTAACTCTTTAAAGGCAAACAACACTAATAACTAAACAACAATAGTAATTTACTAGGATTTGTATAAACTAATTGGCTTTTATATAAGATAGGAAGAGCTGATTATTTTAAAAAATTTATCAATTATATAATATATATTAAATATATGGGTGGGTCGGATTGGGTTTGGCGGGTTTGAAATTTTATGACCCAAACCCAACTTAACCCACTATAAAAAAAAAATTTTTAACCCAACCTAACTCACCAAGGCCTAAAAACCGACCCAACTCGACAGGTTAGGTTGGGTCAGTTTTGGCGAGTTGACAGGGTAACTGCACACCCCTAGGTGTCATGTCACTCTTGTGACAAAGTTTTTCATCAACTTAACTAGAAAAGCGACGAAAGGAGAGCTAAGTATTACAAGGTTTTGGTTTTAGAAGGTGAATCATGCATTTTTATAGTTCATAGAAATAAGTGTAAAATTAGGGAAAAATATAAATAAATAAAATTTGGAAATTAATTTGGAAGATAATAAATTAATCAAATGTTTAATCCCACGTTAAAAATGTGAAAAATTCTTTTATTTTTTTATAAGTGTGGTGATTAATGAGTTAAAATGTATTGAAGCATACATCGTGTCAAATTCGTGCACAAAGGAAAGTGAAATGAAGAATTAAAATAGTTTGGATACCTAAACCATAGAACTTAAGGAATTGTAACAAAGTTTAGGCATCTTTTATTCATAAGAAATGCTATATTCACAATATTTTCACAATAAATCCTATATAGCAGGTTGTTACTTGTTGTGACTAATAGGTAAAAAGGTAATTTTAATGGTATATTCAAATTAAAAACTTATAATAACTTGCGCATTAGAATTTGTTATGAAAATATTATGAACATATTATTTCACTTCGTTCGTAGTTTTTTTTTTTTTTAACAAGTCTTTTATTCATAGTTTGGGGTTACTTCTTTTCTACAAAAGAAATATATATATATATATATATATATATATTTCATTAGACAAATATTTCACCATAAAATTTCAAAAATCTCATCTCATAAATGATTGAATTGGCGGTTAATAATTTAAAATGGGGTGACTTTTGTCCAATTTCTCAGTCTATTTTGAAAAAAAAAAATTATAATACTCATCTCCTTCCAACGGCTCATACTTCTTCTTCCTCAAGAACACAGATCACAATGCAGCAGCCCATTCACTTCAAACCCCATTCCCATTCCCGCCTCTCACGCAAACCCATTCGTTCATACCCAGTTTGTAAAATGAATACTTCTCTTTACAACACCACCAAATTTGCCCCAAATTCCTCTTTCATTCACTCTTCCCTTTTGCTTTCTCATCAAACCCAGGTGCAAAACTCAATTATCTACACAAGAAAGGTCCAAACACCAGTTGTATGTGCAAGAAGAAGAAAAAGGAGAAATGGGTCTCAAAGATCAACGAGGTTTATACTCCAATTGATAACAACCATGGCCTCCAAACTCAAGATTTTGCCACAGCCCTTAGATTTGGCCATTGCGGAAATCGGCGGTGGAGATGGAAATGGGGGTGGTTTCTGGTTCTGGAAAGTGTTTGGAGGAGGAGGGTTTGATGGGTGGAGAAGGAGAAGAAAAAGGAACAGGAATTTGCTGATTCTTGGGTTTTTGGTGATTTGTGGTTTGGGTTTTTTGTTTGGGAAAGAGTTACAATTACAAAGCAATGTGCTTAGTGGGGTTTTGGGTTTTGGGCTAATTGTGGCTGTTTTGATTCAGTGGTGTGAAAAAAGAGGAGCTAAAGATTGGGTTTTTGGGTTTTGTGTTGGTGGGGTTTTGATGGGCTTGGGGTTAAGGAAGGAGGAGATGCAAAAATGGGTGGAAAAGGTCAGAGTTTGTTCTCCAATAATGCAGGTTAAGAAGATGAAGAAGAAAAGTTGGTAGTGCAGTAAGAGGAAGCTGAAATACAAAAATTTAGATACAAATTTTATCTTTTGGAAAATTGGAATGTCATTTTTCAATTTTTTTTTCTTTCTTTCTTATTAAAGACAATGAAAAGTTACTCTTCCTAATTCTTTGAACATTTTCTCTTGTAATCGCAATATGTACTCCTTGATTGAAAATTTAAATGAACTTCTTGGCATACTAGTAAGATCAGTGACTGTCAATTTGAACATACTTTGCAGTCTGCACTCTGCATAGAGCTTAAAATATTGGCATCTTGAAATTCAGTACTAGTACCTGATCTTTTTCTTTTAGGCATGACTAACAAGTATGTGATCCTTGTATACTTTCTATTCACATAAAAGATGGAAAGACAAAGACTGTATTTTGTGTTCTAATGGGGAACAAGATTCCTGCTCCAGGTTTTCACATTTCTCATGGGTAAGCATACTTAATACCTTTTCTATGTTACATATGCTTAACTGCTGTATTAGATTAATGTTAGTTTGTCATATGCTTAACTGCTGTATTAATGTTAGTTTGTTACATTTGCGAACTAGATTGTAATTTGAGATAGTTATTCGAAATCTTAGTGAAAGACGGGATTTGTTATCTTGTCTTTTGTTCTAAGCCATCTGTGGCAATTATTCAACAATTCAGCTTTCTTGGTTAGATTATATTTGCATCTCGTTTAATGTTTACGATTGAGATTTTTGCTTAGTGATGTCTTCTTTTATTATGCAGTTTCATATTCAATTTACTACTTTTTACATGTGTTTTAGACATCTCTCATATGATCAGTAATTTTTCTAAAACTTGCACACTTTAGTAACAATGAGAATGTATTTTGTAATGCACTATAGTGTGTACTAGTGTTAAAAACAAGTTTGATCCGTTTTCCAGATGTTAAGTTCTTCAGGCTTAGATTTGGATGTTGCCAGCATGAGGTCCAATAGATGCATCAGTGTAAAAGTTAAATATCTACAAATTTATCTTTTGTTCTTTTGCCCAGTAACGATTTATGTAATGACTAAGGAATGAGCGGATAAATTAGCTCTTTCAAATAGCTCTTAATATGTGCAAATTCCTTAAGGCTGAAATGGTGCCTCAAGTTGACACTCTGCTTTTAAAAGAATCTGCAAGGTAACTGTTCAACAAAATGTCCCAAAGAAATTTGGTGGCTTGGAATTCTAGTAATGGTACTAATAATCCGCTATGCAAGGCCCCAAGTAATTTTCCTAATTTCTATTGAAACAAATAGAAGTGAACTAAATATTAGCTGTTAAGCTTTGGTTATCTTGTAGTCTTTTTTTTTTTTTTTTTGTTAATATGAACATCGTGCACGCGTGGGAGGGGGGGGGGGGGGGGAGAGGAGATATGAAGAAGTACTTTGCAGTATTCCTATAGATTCATGAGCATAAGTACATGAAATCACAAAGCCTAATGCTGAAGATATCTATATAGAACTGTTTCAATCCACATTGATTTATTGGGTAAAATAATCAAATTAGAGTTACAAATACCAATCCTAGAATGAATTGCAATACTTTGACAGGATAAACAAGCAACACTGCTGTGTTCCCAAAAGTTAAACTCTTAGCACAACCATAGAAAGTTGCCTTAGTGGCATCTACTCTTAAGAGAAGTGTGACATCTGCGGCCTCATTTGAGTCCTTCAGTGGCATTTTACCTCCCCTTCATTTTTTTTTGTACCTCTCTTAGTCATAGCATTTACCAAGATGCCTGTTTGTAATTTTTTATCTTCTTTTAAAGCTTATGCCAGCCAAATTCCTGTACTGCTTGTTGGCTTTGATGTAAAGAACAGTTCAATTCTGTTGGAGAACCCCTAATATAAAGCAGATATGCTACTTTAATGTCAAAACTCAAGGTATGTCTTACACTACAATCAGCAACATCATTCAGCCTGCACAAAAATAAAAAGAGCATACATAAATATTTATATCAAACAGGATTATCAACATGAGATTAAAAAAGAAATCTGATGCCAACAACATTCATGTGCAGTGATCAGAGACCTCAAAGAAGAATGCAGTTGTTGTTTTAAAAGAAGTAACAAGATGCTTTCAACAAACAAGGGCAGTTTAATTCTGATTCCATGCCACAAATGTTTCATTCTTAATTATTGCAAAAAATGCATTCCCAAAACCTTTCGATAGCTGTTTGTGCTGCAGCTCATAATGGACTATGTAACTTTACAATGAGGAACAATTTACATCAGTTTCTGCAAGCAAAACAGAAGGGACACACATGGACTTACCGTCCTGTCTACTGGTCCCTGCAGCAGTACCAGATGTCACAAGCCAATATAATTGTGCTGGAAAAAAAAGTGTTCCAAGGTACAAGCATTAAAGAAAAGAAAAACAACACAATTTGTGAAGGTTCTGGAGAACAGTTCATTCCACATTTGACATGAATGCTAAAGATTTTTAACAATTGCTTCATGTGTAATTCAGCTATCATAACATAAATGTAATCTGCAAGCGGAACAAGTTTTTAAAGTCAGCCTAAAATTATTTCATGATCCTTATCTAACAGTTACAAGCAAAATAAACTGAGGTGGATACTTATAAGACTGCTAAATTTAAACTAACCAGGGAACTTACCCACATTTTTTGGCATTTCTCAAGTTGAAATTAAATGTAGATTTAGTAAATGCAGAAGCTGCAATCATAAGATGATTACAGTTAATGACAGGAAAAAGCACTTGGGATACGGTCATGAAATTAGAGAAATTCTTATTAAAATTTTAAATAAAAAAATAGATGCAGGGAAAAAAAAAAACCCTTACCACAGACAACTAAATTCTGAGAGGTGTTAGAGGAGGATCTGAATCCTAGAGCCCAGGCTTCTTGCAGGTGTAAAGAGGCTTAAAAAGCAAAACACCCAAACATATTATATATGGTCTATGTCACAAACCCATCTGCTTCATCCACAAGGACCACTTAACGGCCTCTAAAAACTTATCATTCTTACGCAGTGCAGAGATCAGATTGGTGTAGGTTATCTTATCAGGTTCTATCCCATTTTCTCTCATTTCCTTGACCAAATGCACAGCATCTTCAACCATTCCTGCAATTCCATATGCCTTGATCAATGTGTTATAGCTGCACAAATTAGGTCCAAGTCCCCGCTCTTTCAATTCTGTGAGCACACCAGCTACTTCATCAATCCATCCCTGTTCTCCATATATATTGATCATTATGTTATATGTGTAGTGGTCAGAAGCACAATCTGATTCCTTCATTCTCTGTAAGACGCTTTTAAAGATATCCATTTGCCTGTCTTTCCCATAAGCATCCAGCATACAATTGTAGGCTTCAAGTGAAACCGAAAAGCCATTAAGTTGCATCTTTTGAACTGTTGATGACATGTTCTTGAAGTATTTATTTTGGCCATATGCAGCTATAATAGTATTGTACGAGATCACATCTACCAAACCACGTTTTTGAGCCATCCAGAACAACTTTTTAGCTTTCATGAAAAGCTTGGATTTTCCATAAACATCGAGCATCACATTGATGGTAATGGTATTAGGAAAAAACCCACAGTGAAGCATTTCATCAAAAAGCCTAGAAAGCTCATCAACTGGCAGAGCACGAGCACAGCAGTTTATCACACAATTGTACATTTCCTGATCCCAAGTCACTTCACTCTTCAAGATTTTATAGTATAGATCAGCTAATTTATCCAACATACCACATCTCTGATATATGCGAAGCATATCACGGAACAGATAAACGTCTGGAACAATGTCCCTCTGCTTGTCCATCATGTCTAAAACAGAGCAAGCCTTGTTCAATGATCCAGCTTTGATATACATTCTCACAACAATGCTAAAAGCAATCATGTCCAAAGAAATTCCCAAAGATTTCAACTCCAAATAGAGTTGCTCGGCTTCAGGGAAAAGACCCATGACACTGTAAATGTCAATCATTGTACATGAAATGTGCAAGTTTGGGTTGTCATCATGTTTGGGCATTTGAGTGTATATCTTAATAGCATTCTCAAGATGACCCCACTCCTTGCACGAGCAAATCAACAAATGATACAAGTTATTCTCAAAAAGTGGATCCTTCCAGAGTTTTTCCCCCAACACTTTTATTGCATCATCCACCATGCAGTATTTCACATATGCCATGACCAAAATGGAGCAAGAAGTCTGGTTAACAAGAACGTGTTGATATAACGAACCTTTCAAAATTAGGGGCACTTTATCAATCCTTGCAGTCCTCTCATATGCCTGTAAAAGAGTTCCAAGGATAGAGGAATGTTGGCATTCCATCTTCAGCATGTCATCAAGAGTTCTGACAGCACCTTCTTCATCCTCATGTCTGGCTTGCAGGTTTATTAGTGTGTACAGGTTAGATGAGTTAGGAGTGTATCCCAACCGCTTGAGCTCCATGTAGTACCATTCTGCCTCCTTATAATTGTCTGCACGACCCCAACCTTCAATCATGGAACGATAAGTTGTTTCATCAGGCTCTAGTCCAACTTCTTGAATGCTCAGAAACACACGTTGAGCAGCATCCATATTGGATATCTTCCCATACCCAGTTATCAATGTATTGTATGCAACAATATTTGGGGAAAACCCTGCTTCTCGCATCGAGACCAATGCCAGCTCAGCTTCCTCTAATTTGCCATTCTGACTATACGTATTCAGCATTACCAACCAATTCTCCAGATTTTTTTCCACTTTATCTTCTCTCATTAAGCCAATAACCCCTTCTGCCTTGTCATACAACCTCAATCGGGTATAAATTGTGATCATTGCTGAGTACGCAGAAGGACATACAATTCCAAAATTCCTCATTTGGCAAAAAGTATACTCTGCCTCCTCAACATTCCAACCCTTCTGGTAAAGTCCCATGAGCATACCAAAAGTAGCAACATTAGGCTGAACCCCTTTTTCCAACATCAACCGAAACCACTTTGCACCCAACTCCATTCGCCCCAACTTACAACAAGCATAAATAACTGTATTAAAAACCCGACAATCTAATTCACTACCAAATTTATTACTTAATTCCCGAACCATCGTCTCCGCTGCATCCCAATCTTCTCTTCTACCCATCACCCGAAGAACTATATTATAAGCACTCACATTCCGCTCTAACTTTCCATTGTTTCTCATCCACTCAAAAAATGTCAGAGTTTTGCTATCACTACACTTCTCGAGCCGTTTCAAAACAGCATTACAATGCTCTAAGCTCAAGCCAGACCCAATAGCAGAGTAATTAACATCCAATTCACCATCACCCACAAACAAATTCTCTATTTCTCGTTCACCACCATACCTTTTGAACCTATATTTCAAACCCACCTCCCTTTTAATCCCCTTCTTCGTACCCAACAGCCTTTTCTCAACCAAGCTCTCATTATCAAAACCATTAGATTCAGAAGTGTTGGGCAAGTCAGTCCCAAACCGAGAGACCTTAATGTGAGTGACCCTATTCAAGGAATTAATTGTACAAGCTTTACTTACATGAATGTAACTAACAATTGAAGAGACAGAGCACCAATTCAAGGGCTGAGGTGGGTTTACATTGAATTTCTTGGAATCATAGGTTTCCAACGAAATGGAAAGCTTCAGCGAGGCCATGATTCACAGTGACCTACTTACAAACAAGTTCCATGCATCAGTGAATGAATTTGTAACAATAAAACCCAGCAAGAGTGTGTGTATGTGTGATGCTAGGCATACCTTGGGTTTTAGAGATAATGGAAGTTGAAGCAGCGGAGGAAGTGAGGAGTTAGAACCAGTTGGTACGTGTGTAAAATATTGTCCAAACCAGAGCCAAGTTTTTTTTATTTTATTACGGATATAAGATATGGAGAGATATTTCGTGGGGGATTTTTTTTAAAGAATGTCAACAGGTGGGAATGGGGCAAGTTTCCTATTCTCCGCCTCTATCCCACCTCCACTCAAATTATATATATATAATTTATTAAAATTTTATTTTGAATGTATTAAATTAAAACTCATAAGATATTTATTAAAAAAACAAATTTTAACATTTCAAAACATTCTCAAAGCATAACAATATAACAATTCAAGTAATAGAAGATACAAAAACAATTCAAACATAACAATGCAACAACTAAAAAATATAAACAACGTAAATATGTGTGTGTTTCTCAAAAAAATAATAATAATAAAAGTGTAAATTTAATAATACAATATAAAAATATCATAAATTTAAAGGTAGATGGCTAAAAACACATGAATATCTTGTAAAAAAAACTGTAAAAATTGTGAGAGGATGAGAAGCCGAGGATAGAAATGAGTGAAAAGAAATCAACACCAGAGGAGCACACCTCGAAAAGTACTATAAAAGAATCCTCAGAGCAAATATGACAACATAACCACCAATCCAAGAGGATTAGAATGCCCAGGGACCTCAAGGATACCGATACGTCCTTGGAAGGGCTGAAGTCCAGTCTTGAAGACCATCGGGCACATATCGAGGAAGGGAAGGAAAGTTTGTCATCAAGCAAAAAGGAAAGAGTACAGATAAAGCATTCATCACCTCTGCATTCAATGTTCTATACCCACTTAGCTGACCACATTAATGGAGGAATGACCCCTGAACAGTGTTATCATAGCTCACAACCTAGTAGAGAAACCTTTTAGTAAGACTTTGATGAGACAAGTATTATGAGAAATAAGCCCTAGCCCTCCTAGTGGAAGGCAAGGATACAACCTGGATGACTATATAAGAGAAAGAGATCCCTATGAAGGGGGGATGAAACATTTGGAGAGAAGAGAAAAGAGAGTGATAGAATTGTAACCCAAGAACAAGTGTAAATCTATGCCTTTGACCAAACCCGAGGAGCATAACTTAATTAATCCAAGACTAGTATTATTCAATTTCCTTGCCTTACATATATTCCAAGCACGCACTCAAATATCACTATCACCCGATTAATTCACTCTAACTAGAATAGCTAAGGTTGATTGGCATCCCATCTTTATAAATAAATTGTGTGATGTTAGAATTTAGCTTATTCAATTTTGACTCAGCCACAAGAATATTTTTTAATTATTTAAATATAAATAGGGCGGGTGCAGGGAAAAATGTTAACCTCCATTCCTGCCCCATATGTTATGCAAGGTGGGTAAAACCCTTCCATTAAGGGCGAGTGAGGTGGGTACCTGCAAGTGCAGGTTTAAATTGTCATCACTACTTTTTTTGTCAAATAACATAATTTTAGGAAAAATTTAGGAGAAACCTATCTGGCTAAACTTATTTAATCATGTAACACTTTTTTGGAACTCAAGTTACAAGTGATCGGATTGCCACGCGAGCCCATAATGCTTGGAACTCAAGTTCCAAAAAAAAAAAAAACTTTATCACTAAATAAGTTTAGCCAAATGCATTTCTCCTAATTTTTTCCTAAAACTATGCTATTTGGCAAAATTAGCCCATCTTTTGGGTCCTACACTACACCATTTGTTTTGTTTTTGTGTTGGTGTTACAAATGAGGTTACATAGCTAATATGTTTTATTTGATGTCATATTGCTGTATGTTTTCTATATATTATTAGGCTAATATGCCAATCAGTTTTTCTATAGTAGTGGGAATTGAATTCCAAATCTCTTGTTTAGAGACAAGAGACTTTATCAATTAAGTTAACTAGAACCCATTTATCAAGTTAAGACGCCAATCCGGCAAACATTGTTGATAACTAATATGTTTTGTTTAAGGTCATATAACGATATGATTGCTCTTTATTATCATGCTAAAATCCCAATTAGTTCTTCGTGTCAATGGAATTCAAATCCCATCTCTATTTTGGAAACAAGAAACCATTTCAATTAAACTAATTGAAATTCACTTATCAAGCTAAGACCGTGGTAACTTGGTAGTTGGTACCCTTTTTGTCTTTCTTTGTAATACTTACATATCTTATTTGTGTATCCTCAACAAAGTGTGAAAAAAGAGAGTGGTTTTAGTTCCAATAAAAGCATAGATGAGGTGGTTATTGATTTTTTTAAATTAATTTTTACAATCATTAAATTTTGCAAACATGGAGGGTACAAGAATAAAATGTAATCCAACGGTTGATTAAAGTGGATGTATTTGAGCGGGAACGAAAGGGGACATGCGTATAAAATTGCCCCATTCTAGGTCACACATATATGTAATCTCAGTCGAAACATAGTAAATATCTTTCCACCCCAAATATATTGACTTCCACCAATCGGAGTGATGGTAATCCAATAGTTTGAATGCATGGTAGTCTGAACTTTGAACATAATGACCCCTGATCCATTCGATAATTGATCGTTATGACAAATTATCTTGTTCCAAGCTTTGGGTATTTAGGAGGGAAGCTAGTACATGGGGGCTAGAGCGCACATCTCTAAGTGACAAACCTCATCTATCATTTCAATATATGATCTATCCTCAGCATATGTAATTTACACTCAATGTTGACAAACAAAAAGAAAAGCTCTAAGCCCCACATGGAGGACCCCGAGTTACAAGAAAGGAAAAACAAACATAGGTCCTAATAGATCCAGATGCTTCCAAACGCTTCTTCAAGTGCCCTTCTCTTGCTCAGCTCTGCACTCCACCCTCCTGCCCTTCCACCTCTCTCTGCTCGGAGCTTCATCGTTTCCTCATCATCAGCAGCATAACCATGGAGGTCGATTCCCCCTCCAAGAGGAACTGGTTGTTGTGCCATGCCGGTTGGTCGTGGCTGCCCTCCAGTGAATGTAGGAGCATATTGCCCCTGTGCACCAGTACCATATCCTGTTTGAGAGCTTTGGTTTGGGGCCTGTCTCAATAAAAGAAAAGAAAATGCCATCATTGCTTCTACTCCGCAAAAAGAAGTATCAAAATGTTTTCATCTCTTTTAGGCTGGAAAAGTTTTACAGAATAAACTCAAAGCATCATGAAGCAAGCATCCAATTGAAAATGGCCAATGGATTCAACAATTAAAATAGAAAACAAGCAAATTAACAAATAACGTTCTCAAGAATGACCGTATCATCTGGTGTATGTCTCAAATGTAACATATATTGAACTTCTTTGGCATCCTATGATTGCTGATGAGTGGAATAACAAGATCCCAAGATTGTTCTGGGAGGAGTGCCATTTGAGCTAAAGCTCATTGGCATTCCAAGTAGAATGTTATTGCAGGTTCAAAGTATAAAAGAAAAAGAAAAGCAATCAGTCTACATGATTTGCAGAAATATAACTTTCCCTATACCAGAGCAACGTATAACGTGGACAGTTTTTCCATTGTATTTATCTCATTGTACAGTCTTTTTTTCCCTTTGAATTGACTAGATGTCTAAGCTGCATCTAAGAGACCAGGGTAATAAACTCAACGCATACTTGCGTGTGTTGAAATAATTACAAATACTTCACTGGTGGAGAACTTCATTTATAATTGATCCTTGTAAAATCTAAACACTGATAACAGTTAAGACAAACACTTACTCTAACCCATTTATAATGCCTTTCATTGCCAAAAAATTGACATAGGTCATATTGTCATTCTTCTCTTACCTGCCCACCCGTTTTGAATCATATGCATCTCCTTGGAGGTCCATCCAACTAAACTATTTCTCAACCCAGTGCGGTAAAGGATTGGGAATAAAACCAGACTATTTAATTTAGTAACTCTAGTTCATTGAAAAAGCACAAAGAGAGAGAGAGAGAGAGAGAGAGAGAGAGAGAGAGAGAGGGGGGGGGGGCACCCACCATAGTACACAGGATGTATACAAAGGAAGTGCCAAAAGGGGAAAGAGAGAGAATTAATAAATGTACACACACACATATATTTGATAGGTAAGAAGAATTATATAAATACTAGACTACTACATCAAAAAAATGTAGGCAAAGAAAAAAAAAAGCAGAAATAGAAAATTATGTACAAGAGAAGAGAAGAAAAAGGCCTACGAAGCATCATTCATTCAAATAAGGTCCTGAGCAATAGATACTTAACTGTGGCAATGGTAACTCTGTTCCCTCAAATGTTACCCTATGGATTTTAGATAATCAAAAAAATAGTGACCACAATTCCCAAGCTGCTGTGCAATGTAATATAAGAAGATTTACAAACTCCCCATGCTACATCAGAGTATGAATCTTTCTCCTTTTAAAAACATTTATGGACATCTCTCTGAATTATTGGGAAGTCCAAGTAGCAGTAGCAAGAATAATGTGATACTGGCTTTATTATGACAAGTGTAAATCAAGTATCAACTTAAAATTTGAGTAGAAACACCTATTATGTGCAATGAAAAGGAACTGCATTGCCACATTCAAGGTATTCTATATTTATTTATTAGTTTTTTTTTATAAGTAATTCTTAATTTATTTATTAGTAAATAAATTCATTAAAGAAAAGTGCAATCCCAATACACAAGCTGTGTAGCCACATTCCAGGTATTCTAACATTAAAATAATAATAATAAAAAATAAAGCTTAAATGTTGGTTTACAAAAATAGTTTTAAAATTAGGAGCAATACATATACAAGGAACACATAACGTTATCTGATTCAAGGGAGTATAATATTTAATATACGCAGCATCAAAGATTTCAAGTTACAATGATATATTAATATCACTGCCTATGGGCTCATTCTAAAAGAAAGGCTATTCAGTTGCAACCATTAAAGTAGCAAACCAAGAGTTGAAAAGGGTCATCAACTAATGCTGGTCCCAACTGCAGCCCTAGGAGTGTGGCTTAGATACTTTTCCCTTAGCATTTCTGCATTAATTGGCTGCTCTCAAGGCTTGAGATAGAACTTGCAAGTAGAAAATTTATATGCTCATAAGTTAGAGATAGAACTTGCAAGTAGAAAATTAAAATGGGATTGTCCTGCCTCAATAAAGCAGAGCATTAAATAGAAAATATCAAAAACATGTATATTTTGTCAAAAGTTCACAAAAAATTAAAGATCCCAAGTTCGCCTTCTGGTTTTTCTATTTTCCCTTTTCTTGATTTCCCAGCCAATTGAGAAATGTTTCACTATAGTTAGAGTCAAGGACAGTCAAATTGTCATATGTTTCAATCATTGAAAGCAGCCATCACAGTCAATTCAATATCACTTACATGCTTCTAGTTAGTTTATATACTATTGGCAAAAGGTTGCATGACAGATATCAATTAATATGCTCCCAAAAACCTTAAATAAAAAATTTGACAAAGTATAAACAAATAGAAGAAAAAATAAAATCACACCACATCACTAGTTCAAGAAAAATATGATAGTTAAAAAAATAATCTCATTTCTCACCCCATCAGAATCATTCTGTGCAGGACCCTTGCTTGCAGCCTGAGCTGCAGCCAATTCTTCAGCCTGTTTTATTAATATCACCAGAATTAGTAGGCCTTTAAGCAAATATTAAGGGACACATCACAAAATTCACCAATGCTAGCATGAGGAACTCATATCATATAATTTTTTTTTTCTCTAGGGCATTAATTAAAAATTATTAATCCAAATCTCAAACCACTTGTTAGGGACAAAGTGGCAGATGTTAGGGAAAGAAAACAGAACATTATTCAAGTACCTTCCGAGCTCTGTTTATCATTATTTGGTCATGATTTTCTTTTTCATACTCTGCGATTTTTGCTTCAATAGCAGGGACATCAGTTCCTTCAATCAAGTTAAATGCTGAAACAGATCGGTTTTCTTTTTGTTAAAATAAGCACTCATATGTATGGAACGTCAGTAAGGAAACTTAATAAACTTACTCATGTCCTCCACTTCCTCCAAATAATCATTGTATTCTTTTAGGGACGAAAAATCCTCTTCTCGTTTATTGAATCTACAATATTGTACGAGTTATAATTAGAGAAGATACTTAATACTACTACTATATATACACTGGCTAAGAAAAAAAAAGGGAACAGATAATCAAAACCAGAACCTGATTCAAAAAGCACAAACATTAGAAATGTGTCCCAAATCATTACATTTTCTATGATTGCTATCAAAACATTATCTGTAGAAATTGATAAAACAAAAATTCTTCATCTATCCTACATATAGGAAGCTTTGAACCCTTGATTTGTAAAAACTCCAATATTGGCATCTTTTCCTCTTCAGAATTCACGCGTTTGAACAGACCCTTTCTAAAAAGAATAGACCACTGGTTCTAAATTAGCAGTCATTGAAAACTTGACATTGGAGTCTGAAGTATGCAACCAAAATTATGGACCTCCTACAAACATTCTATCTCTTTTGACTTCCTCACTAACAGTTCATTTGATTAAAAAACTGCTGTGAATCTAAATAGATGCTTCTGCCATAGCAATGTTCGAATAAAAAGCACTAAATAAGCTTCTTCTAGGCAAAACAAACAATCACAAAGACATATAGAATCAAAATATCCTACTATCCACAATATCCAAAATCTAAAAATGCCACCATACTTAATAAGACCCAAATATCCGTACTCATGAGTATCATCACATAACTCACAACCCTATTAACAACCAAATTACATTTTAACCTACAAGCAAGTTTCAGTAATTCGACTCTTAAAAAATTCAGCAAAAGCATGGTAAAAGCTAATGTTAAATACATATGCACTAATTTCCCCTTGTCCTCGGGCTTCAGTAATTGGAATCTAAGGATTCTACATAAATCACGGTAAAAGCAAAGGTTAAATGCATATGCACTAATGTTCTCCACATTGTCAAAGCTGAATTGCATTCACATGAAACTAGTTAGATTTTCAATTCTTTACAAATGGACACAGAGAGAGCTATCATTACATGCTGGCAATCCTCCTCCTGATAGAAATCTCCTTGCTGTGTGGATTAGAACTTGAAACCACCATTTTTGTTGCACCCTCAACCTTTTTTAATTCACTTCCCTTCTGTTCTGCTTCAACATAACACAATAGAATTCAAGTATTCAAAAGACCCATCACTGCATTTTACTATAACAGATAAAAAAAGAGTAACTTAAAATAAAAAGAGCAGATTTTTAGACCCATACCACTTCAGGAACACCTTTTTTGCAGTTGGATCCTCAAACCCAAATATTTAAGCTAAGATTTCTGCACCCAAAAAGAAAAACACTGGTTCATGATCGCTTATTAAGCGAGCAACTGAGCAAGTCTAGTTCAAATCACGCTAGTCTTACTAAGGTAGAGGTAAAAGTGTTGAATGAAGGACGTGTGAAAAGTTGGGTCAGACACTTTAACAAACACGTACCGGGCATTTTCTGACCAGGCTTGTGAGCACCGAGTTTCACCAGAGAACGTGAGGATACTATGCAGTTTTGACAGAATGCTACCAATATAGGAACTGCTAGGTAAATGGGTCTGATTTTAGATTACTGGTCGACCTCAAATACTCTCTCCCTCTCTCTCTCTCTCTCTCTTTCTAGGGCCTCAAATATAAAATCAAGCTATCGTGATTGATTGGTAAATGCCTAAAAATAGAAATAGACTTTTTTTTTAAAAAGTTTTTGAGAAGGTTTTTTTTTTTTGTTTTTGTTTTTATTTTTTTAAAGTAAAAGGTTAGAAAAATAGACAAATTATTCTGTTAGAAGATTATGTGAAGTTTGTAATTTCAACATAATATATCCTATAGCTTCTTCTTAAATCGTGTGATTAACTTTTCATTCTAAAAAAAAAACTCACTAATTATTTATATTTAAACTAACATAAATTAGATTCTAAAAAAATTAAAAAGCAATAAATTACCAATTTACCTCCACTCTAGGTTTTAGAGTTGAGACAATTCATTTTCTCCACAATTTATTTTATCTCAAGTACAAAGTAAGGGAAATAACATTGTTAACAGTTTAGATATTCAACTCACATATAAACTTTTTTTCTTTTGTTAGACATAGAGAATGTAGAATTCTATGAATTATAAGCCCTCACCTTATCGCACACAGTCGTCCACATGGCCTACACCTATTACCCTTTTAGGTCACTATACACACATTACATAAACAATGCTAACATGAGGTATTATGATATATAGGATGTCAAGTTGTTTACTAGAGGGATTTGCTTCTTGAATTTGGGGATGGCGGAGTGACTCACTACCTGAGCCAATTTTGGATTCTTGACTCCAAAGATTGCATATCAATTCACTTCTTGGGCTAATAAAGACTAACTTCTTGAGTTCCAAATTAATTCATTTTGCAAGTTGGCCCCCTTGGAGAACATGCCAATCCTTTTTTTTTCCACTAATGAGTTAGTATGGCATGTAGTGATTTTTGTAATTTCTCACACGCCATTTAGCTCTTGTCAAGATTGTGTTTCAGCGAGACATAAATGCCCTTTCCATCCCCAGGAGTTAGAAGCCTTTAACTTGACAGTGAAAACAAATTGATTTTTACAAAAGTTGTTCCTCAGAACAATTCCTTATTCTCCAGAACAGTTTGGCAAGCATGACTTCATTCATTAGAACCAATTTGGCTTAGAAAAAAAAAATTCCACCATATTCCAAAAATATTATTGAACTTTTCAACAAAATTTAGACTAAGACCCAAGCAATGGGAGGACTTCACCATTTTTACTCTCAAGTGCTCCTGCACTAAATCTTAAACACCATAAGACAAATAGGACTAAAGTAAATTGCTCTTTTCTGGGGCGAGTTTGGAATTGCACTTATAGGTTTCATCCTCCCACTCTTTCTCAAATTATTTATTGGAGGGGATAAATAGGCTTAGAGAGTAGACACTTTACATTCAATGCACTTTGTATTTGTGTATCTTTTTGTTAAATTAGATCGTGTAGTAGTTTTAGAGGGAATGAAGTCTGGTGTTAGACGGAACAAGACGATGCAAATAACACACACACAAGAGACAGTTTTTTTTTTTTTAATATAAAAAATAATATATATATATATATATATATATATATAATAAAAAAAAAAAGCTAGAAAAAGGAGAGTTTATACAGCAGAATAGTTATGGGAAAGTAAATTGTAATCTGCCAATGACGTTTTGACATGATGGCAATTCCAACTTTGTGATCTTGCCAATACCAGCAAACAACATACACCCTTGTTGACGCCACTTTCATTGTAAACAAACAACTCTATAGTTGACACTTTTTTTATTGTACACAAATCACAACGTACGAACTCAATAGTTGTAAAATTTGTTGTCCCTAGACTTATTGTACATTCTGAAACAACATTAACTGGATAGATATCCACCACTCTACAGTAGACACATGGAAAAGTAATCTTTCCTTCTGATTCCTGGAAGAAGCAATAGGGACTTCAAGATGCACTGACTAGTTCCAAACTTGGCATTGAGTTTCCTGACAAGAAGGCTTTAATGAGTGCCAAAGCTAGTTTGGGCTTATGCAAAGGAACTTCATGTCCTGCTCCCCGGACTGATACAAAGGTAAGCCCAGCATAGTCTTGAGTCCATCCACCCACCTGTTCAACAAATTTTCTTAATTTCAAGTGTCTACTGCCATATGTAGTAAATTTACTTATTGATACATTATAGAGATGAAGCAAGTAGTCTATAATTGAAAAACATACTGTTTTTATATCAAGAGAGAAGTATATGATAACAAAGCTTGGAGAAGAAAATGGTTATTTTAACTTAATATACCTGCCCATCATCATACCAGGCACGCCAAGGTCTCAAAGTTGGAAGCTTAAGAGCATCTATACTCAACCGGGTGGCTGTAACTGGGATTATGGCATCTGTATCACCACTGTCACAGAGGAAAGATGAATAAAACTTGGATCATTACCAGAAGTTTTTCTGAAATCACTTAAATCAGAAAGAAAAAGCCATTTGCCAGCAGAACCAGCATGATGCAGGAAGCATGAAAACAATTTTAGTTCAATTTAATTTTATAAATCAATTTTATTTTTACAATTTTTCCATTAGACACACATGCATGTGATCATTTGCAGGGTGCTTCCTAGCTTTGATACCAGCAATTAATAAGGAAGCACATGCATGATGTATGTGATTTTTGGCATGTACAGGTCAATGCAAATGTTCATTACACATGAAAGCAATACTGCGGGCAGTAAATGTATGCAAAACATATGCTAGATGTCAACAGGAACCTGAACATCCATATACGCAGTCCTGAATGAATCAGCTCATGGTAAATGTCCAGCACTGTCCGAGGAGAATCCTTCCAGTTAGTATTTATCAATTCGCTACAAAAAAACATAAGTAAAAATTATGAGGACTTCCATCTTTCTATCACTTCAGTCAAGATTATCGAAGTACACAGAACTTATGTACATAGAAGATCTCAAGAAGAAGATTTATGTCAAGTTCTTTAGGGATAAAAAACTCATAAACTAAACATAATATGTGGTGCAAAGAGCAGAAGCAAGCTACAATTTCCACAAGTGACATCAAAAGATAAATTTCTTTTAAATAGTAACATCTAAATAAAAAAATAAAACTTACAGCATATCACCATTTAAGATCCTGTGATAAGTTACTTAAAATTGAATGACTTGTATATAGAATGGGGAGCTGATGGCATCAAGTATTAGTTAAAAATATGAAGACATCACATTACACTAGGCAGTGTTTACTCAGGTATATACTAATCCACACCTGGATATATTAACTACAAGTTTAAAACAAAGATGCACGACTTCCTCACTCAATTTAATAAGACTGTATTCCAGTGGCAGGCTAAAAAGCCTAAATGCAGCTCCTCCCCTTAAATACTTCGTCCAAATCCCACCCTAATGGCTGGATTCTCTACCACGTCCCTTACCCTCTCCATCCCTTAACTGCATTATACACCCTTACCCTTCTGCTACCTGCACATTTGTGGCATACCTTCACCAGGAAATTCCAATTAACCAAAAGGAATACTTGGGCTACTGACATTTTCTTATGGCCAAATTATTCACCCACCTTAGGTGGCAATGCAATTATAAATGTTTATCTTCAAAGAGCTATATACCTGCAGGTTGACCATCTAGATGGTGCAAAATCTGGATCAACATGAAGTGCCTTTTGTACCAAAGGTAAATTGAAGTATACAACTGAGTGCGCCTCGGTGCAAGGATCGTACTTCTCACCAATGTGACCAACCATCTAAAAGATGACATTACATATCATTAACCATCTGACCAGATGTTTTAATTATTTCAGAGGCATCATGAAAAATCTTTTCAGAAAAGCAAAAATAATAATAATAACAATTTCCAATTTCATATTAGATTTGGTGACTATTGAGGCCAAAGCTGGTTAAATAAACTAACATAGCTCCAGAACTATAATAGGAGAAGTTTGATCCAGGACTTGATAGTTCCGAACTCTGAATATGGCAGAGAATCTATACACTACTCTTTGACGGTGACAAGTGTGTACATCGATTTAGCACAGAAAAGAAATGCAAGGACATATATAATAGATGACCAAAACAATATTATATTATTATTTTCAATTTTTATTATTTATAGCCATATATGATATATATAATTTTGTTTTGCAAGAATGCTTTCTCTGGCATTGAAGTACTGCTAAGCAAGTTTAGATTACTGTTGTAAACATATTTGATTTAATCCATCTAAATAAGTTGAGGAACAAAAGGCAAAGTCAAGGAGTCTTCTAAAATGAGAAAAAGAGTTTGACCTTTGAATATTTTCAATATCCATGGCAGTTTTCTTCAAGCATAATAAAGCTATGTAAAATCTACACTAAATTCCTCCAGAGTCCTTAGGTTGAGCAGCCACAATTGCTATTTTTGGAAGATGTACAGTTCTAATATACTGTTTTTGTATCACGTTGGTAGATTTTTAATTTTGACAACAGAAAGAGTAGCAATATGGGATGACATGCAATAAACCACATTTCCATCACTGTGGCAAAATGAAGCTTGCTACTAATTATTTGAGGCACTAAGAAATAGAACCATCTCCAAAGCAGAGAGAAAATTATCTGACTACAATCAAGTAGTATTTTGTTAGACAGAACTATTCTATCCACAGAAGGAAATGCATGAACTGAAATTTCCATTGAGAACCATCTAGAGCTAAAAAGGACCTGATTGACAGAGCAAAAAACTCAGCCAGCTAAGTGTTTTCCCCATTTAAAACTCACTCAAAACACTAAAAACTACAGAAAGATGATACAATATTAACAAATCAGCTAAGGATGGGGTGTTGACATGGTTTCATCCTTTTGAAATCTGTTAGGATCCAGTGGCCAAACACTTGAAGGAGTGCCAACGGCCTACCCTTATTGTCTAAACCCTTCAAGCATTGTTTTTTCAGTAGGTAGGAACTACCATGGTCATGCCCAGTAGGATCTCCACAACTGGCCGCCACTTTTACCCTCTTTTCTACCCAGGAAAGGGGGGGGGGGGGGGGGGGGGGGGGAACTAGTGACCTAACTTACTGATTTTTCATATGCCCCAATATGTGCAACATTTATTTTAGAAGGAAATTATATAATATATATATATATATATATATATATTGATTGTTCAGCATAACTCACATTCATTCTTTTCAGCAGCCGATTTGACTGGCTTACGTTTGCAGGGCAGGTGGGAGTGAAGATGCTATATGGGTCAATGTTTCCAAGTTCTTCATTAGCAACATCTAAAATATTATCGCATGCATCTGAGGTATGTATAAATGACTGAAAATCACAAAGAAGGTTTAGCAGCCCGTATGTTTTATCAGAAATTAAACCAGCTGCCCACATAAACTGGAAAACACCCAAGTGGTCATGGTAATCGTCAGTTAGAGCATTTCCAACCTGCATAACAAATAGACTTTGATGTTTTAATTATCAACATGATACACAACAAATCAAGAACTTTAGCCATAGAGAAGAACAGAGTCTATACCATATAACCTTTCAGATTAATTGCTTTTGCCTTTAATGCTGTGTTATATCTTACAATGGCTTGGCTTAGTTGAGGAACATAATGTCCTGAAACACAGATTTCAGTTATTAAACCATAATACACAACCTCCTAAGCCATCAAAAGAAGCTATAAATATAAAAGCAGAAAATAAAATATGATAAACCTCTTCAGCCATAGCAATTTAATGAACAAAGAACTACTTCCCTTGTTTTACATAAGTGTTGTAATTAATACTGTTGCAATGATATAAAATAATCTTATACAATGGAATGGATGTGGAGGGTAGTAAGGTGATGAAATTACTAAAATAATTCCACATTATAAGCATAATATATTACTTTGTAATTCTTTTACAACAATGATACCATTTTATGACTATTTAGGTAGAATTTGGTCAATCTAAAGGATTTATCCTTAAAATTCCTTTCAGATTGAGTAGTAGGTGGAAAGCCTTTGTATGTCCTTTACAATGGCCTGCCAGAATTGAATATATGAAGATCCACCCGTGATTAGAATGAAATTTTTTTAATTCCATTTCTTGTTTTAGTCCCTTTATTAACTCTCTCACATCTTCAAAACTCTAGGCTCACTGACTCCATATAGCATGTTCAATCTAGTAAATCATTCTTTCTATTTTCCCAAACAACCATGTACTATGACAAACACTATGTTTGTGTCTTTTAATTATTATTGAGAAGTTTTTCCTTTTCCTATATCAAACAACAGGATCCGAACCCATGGCATCTGCTTCATGAGGGTTGTAAAGAATCAGAAGAACAAGATACTTGTGGTTTAATATATATTCAAATTCAGCAACACGGAATAACATGACATGTACCAATAATTCACTGTCCCTAATTCTAACCCAACAATAAGTGATGCTTGGAAAAGGCCCATATATCGTGTATCTGGAATAACAGATCTACAGAGGCTTTTCAGTGTCATCTATTCAATGGTGTAGAAACAAAAACATTGGCATTACTTTAGATTAACTACATACAAAGATTGAACTCAACCTGCATAGCTCTCTCCTGTAATATAAAAGTCCCTTCCTTTGAACTGAGGAAAGCGCTCAAGCCACTTCAATAAAAATGCTAGAGAGTCCTCGGCTGCAAACCAGAAAATGATGAATTTAAGGTACAAAAGCTAGCAACAATAATAAACTGTTCAAAGCAGAAGGACAAAATTAAATGGTCCAAGCAATACCAGTTCTTTTATCTCCATTATTCAGCACATCGGAGGAAGTGTTCGAATAAGAAAAACCAACTCCAACAGGGGAATCAAGAAATATAAGATTGGCAACTGCAGAAGGGTAAAAGTAGTTTGAGTAAACCATAAGGAATACCTTGATGTGATTTTATCATTCCAGAAAATGTAAAGCACAAAAGCGCAACATGTAAACAATAGTCATGCCAGCAAATTTTAATGTTCAACCAATTCGGTCCTCATAAGTAGAAGATGAACAAAAGAAAGAGTCTTTAAGGAAAGAAGCATATATGCCTAACAATCAGTGTTTCTCAAATAAATTCGTATAATTATTTAAATTGGTAATTTATCTACAAATAAGCTTCATATACTATTTCACCATGCTATAAAAATTATTTATTTATAGTTAATTGACTTATATCGATGCAGGGGGAGAAATACTTAAAGACCATGCTATTCTAAATTAGATTATAAAATCTACAATCAAATGCATATTACTAGTACCAAAAGTGCAGGACCACTCAAATAATGATCTCGAAAACAAGAATTTTAGTTCAATATCTGATAACTGCACTTCATTAAATATGCGGTTGTTCTTCTCCCCCTATAATGCCCAAATTACTCATAGGGGACCATAAATAGAGTTCAGATATCTGTTTCTTTTTAAAGTGTTAGTAGTTTATATACACAGTTCGAGTAGGATTATGATATAATATACATTATGTAGGCCAAGAGAATATTAGTCTGTAGGATGTGGCCTACATATAACTGAGTAGAAAGATGCACTAATTCCAATCCATAACAGGCCATGCTTCAGCTAATTGGAAATATCTCCAGTTCAGAGTTCAGACTCTTTTTATGTAATTCATCCATTTTTTATGAAACCTTTAGCATCATTTAATGGCCAAGATAATAAAGAAAATAAGTGTGTGTATGGTGAGATCATGGGTTCAAGACCCACCAGGTCATCTGCACTTGGTTATTGGCTACTTGTTTTTTTTTTTTTTTTTGGCTCAAATATTAATATTTGTTATAGACAAATAATTGACAAAGTCGTAGATGTTTCTTACCTTGATTCCAAGAGTAAGGGTTCAAATAAAGGGTCTTCCCATCCCTTTTAATGTGAAAAGGGCCAATTTCCTCTGCCTCCCCATAAGCAATGGATGAACATCCAGGCCCTAAAGAAATTAGTCTTTGGTCAGGAACTTATTTCTAAATACTGCACTTCATCAATAGCAATTAGAAAAGTAGACGAGCTATCAGTTCTCAAGAGACAAGAGGGTCACAAAGCAAAAAAACACAAGTTAGATAAATCTATGCTGTGTTCTTTTTAAAACCCCTCCTCCTTCATCCAAAAAAAAAAAAAAAAAAAAAACATCTAGATAGAGAATCATTTTAAAAATAAAGACTTTTTCCAATCACATACTGTTCTTACTTATCAATCAAACAGTATAGAATAATTTAAACAGTAAGATATCAAAAAACAACTATATATTAATTCAAAAAGTACAAGTCAAAAACAACAATAACAATTATAAAAAGGGTATCAAGAATATTGAAGTTTGAGACCTCCATTAAGCCAAAGAACAAGAGGCTTTGATTCAGGATCCTCAGTGGCCTCAATGAACCAATAGAAAAGAGCTCTCCCAGAATCTTCATTGACTGTTACGTAACCAGCATAGTGTGCAAAGCTCACGTTAAAGCTCTGTCCTGGGAGTCGTAGAACCTTGTCCAGTTGTTGCTGGACAAGTGGGTCTGTAGAAGAGGTTGCAATAGTAATGCCCAGAGAGACATAGACGAAGATGGTCAAGGTTTTGTTAACAAAACCAAAGGGTCCTCTGGGATTGGTCATTTCTTTCAATGGGGGTTGAGCATGTGGGTATTGGGTAGAATGATATATGAATGGTTCCCATGATGTTGGCTTTATTGGTTTTGCTGACAACAAGCAACAATCAAAGCCTGGCTGCTTTTGTTGACACCACCCACCAGCCCTCCACTTTTCCTCCATATTTTTGGATGTAATTAAGGAAACGTTTGGTTTGGGAATTATAGAAACAAAAATACATCATCGTTCTTATTAATTTAGAGATTTGTTAACAAATATCACAAACGTATTCGTTCAAGAGATACTTTTAAAATTTTGATAAAGTAAAAAAATGACTGATTTTTTTAATAATTTTTATATTTCTTATAAAAGTTGTATAAAATAAAAATTGTATCAAAACTTTTCGAAAATAGTTCATTAACAAATGGGCATTCGTTAACTAGACTATTAAGGAGAAAATATGCATTCATTATAACCTCCAAGAATTCTATATTTTTCCTCTCAAAAAAAAAAATTCTAAACATTTTTCACCATTTGCTTTATATCATCACGTTACAACAAAGATTTGACCAATTGAGTTAAATTATTGAATCCCACATTTTTCCACAACACTTGAAAATTTGAGATTATCACGATGGATGCGTACTTTAAATATTATCAGTCATTAATCGATATGAAAATAGTTCATTAAAAAAGGAATATTCGTTAACTAGACTATTAAGGAGAAAATATGCATTCATTATAATCTCCAAGAATTCTATATTTTTCCTCTACCAAAAAAAAAAAAAAAAAATATCTAAACTTTTTTCACCACTTACTTTATATCATCGTGCTAAACCCAAATTAATTTTTGGTATAGATGAATTTGAACCTCATATCTTATTTGACAACAAAGACTTGACCAATTGAGTTAAATTATTGAATTCCACATTTTTCCATGACACTTGAAAATTTAAGATTATCATGATGTATGTGTACTTTAAATATTATCAATAATTAATTTATATGAAAATAACATTTCACCAATCATAACTTCATATAACAATGTTTGAAAAAATTGTACCCATAAACTTATTATCAACCAAAATCTCTATATAATGCATTTTCTAGAAGTGGTCCATTTTGTACATTAAATAAGTTTAGTTATACATTTTTCATAGTAAAATATCATGTTGTGATTGGTGTCTTAGAAAATGGAGTAAATATTAAAAATAAATTCACGTGAAAGTCACGTTTTATTAATTATATATATAACATGCCATTTTATCAATATGGGAAAGAAAATTTACGTAAACATTGCTCACTTTTTTTTTTTTTTTTTTGAAGTGTAAACATTCCTCACTTGTGCAAAAAGCAAGGCATATCTTACTTAACATATACTCTTACTCTATATATAGAGTCCTACTCCAAAAAAAAAACACTTTTACTAAAAGTAACCAAACAAGTCTTTATCGGTATTTTGACTCTTTTGACTTTTTGTTATAAACGGATTTGGGCTCATATCATAATAAAAGGGCTGAGCTCAAACTAGTGAGAAAGCCTGGAAAGACTAATATATGAAGGCCTACCACTCTAGAGCCCAGCTCAAACCCACACCACCTTCCTTTTTCTTTCTTTATTTTTTTTTTGGGTAAAAAGAAAATGCATTCAACTCAGAAACAGAAGGAGCTACATCAGAGAGTCAGGGCAATGCCTGAAATGATAAAGGCCAAACAAATCCGAAAGTAAAACATCCAAAAGATTAGAGGGGGAGAATTAAATTATAAATTATAATACAAAACATTAGAAATTTGATAGGTTACTAATCTAGCAAAGAGCATCAGCATAGCGATTGGCTTTCTGATGGCAATGAGTCACCTTAATTTGAGAAACTTGAGAAATCAAGAGCCTGCAATCAACCACAAGAGAAGAATTAGTAGTGTTGAAATTTCCAATATTGTTTATTTGGTCTGCAACTAATTTAGCATCAAATTCAACTTCTAGAACATTAATCTGCAAGTTTAAATTCATGATTAAACCTACGGATTAATGCTCTAGAAGTTGAATTGAATGCTAAAGTAGTTGCAGACCTGACGAAGAATGTTGAAAAATTCTAAGAGCAATCACACCAGATGGTGTAAAGGCTTCTAAAATAAAAGTAAGTACAATTTTTACACATTTTATGCAAAAAAAACACCCACATCAGTGGGCGTATAAACATGCAAAAACGTGAAAACCAATACACGGGCTACAGTACCCGTGTAAATTTACACGGGTACTGTAGTATGTGGATATAATTTTTTAAGAGTTTTCTCTCTCTCTCTCTCTCTCATTACATCAGACGCACAGCTCTCCCTTTCTCTCCTCTCATCAATCTGGCCGGCTCTAGCTTCCACTGATCGCCGACAAGTCCGTCGCTTACAAGATCGAGCAAGCCGAGTCGCCAACGAGTCTGTCGCGTACAACACGAACGGAGTTCTCCGACGGAGAAACCTGTGGCTTTGTTCTGAGCATCGAGGAGCAGAAATTAGGCCACCACGTTGACGAAGACGAAGACTTAGACGCTGAGGAGCAGCTCTCATCTCATCAATCTTTGGATTTTTTTGGTTTTTTTTGGTTTTTTTTGGTTTTTTTTTTTTTTTTTTTTTTTTTTTTTTTTTTTTTTTTTTTTTTTTTTTTTTTTTCTGGGTTTGTTTCTTTTTAGCTTTGGGATTCCGGTGTGTTGGAGGCCGGAGGCGTCGATCTTGAGAGAGACGGTGGCTGACGACGGTGGCAGAGAGAAAGTGTGAAAGAAATGAATATTTATGTGTAAAATAGATAAACTGATAAAAGTGAATGTGTAAAATATAAAAAGTAGGTTTTTTGGTGTAAAATAGATGGAAGTTTTAAATGAGCTGATGTAAATGCTCTAATGCTGCTAATTCCTCTCTTGTAGCTGATTGCTTTACCACTTAATACAAAGTTAAATATATATATATATATATATAGAAGAAAATTTTAAATAATTAGAACTCACGTGGCCTTTTGGGTCACTACACATACATTACATAAACAATGCTAACATAGGGTACAGTATATAGAAAGTGTCAAGTTGCTTACCAGAGGGATTTACTTCTCGAATTTGGGGACTGGGTATTGACTCACTACTTGAGCCAATTTTGGATTCACTTCTTGACTTCAAAGATTGCATATCAACCCACTTCCTAGGCTAATAAAAAGACTGACTTCTTGAGTTCAAAATGAATTAATTTTTTAAGTTAGCCCCCTTGAGAAGCATGCCAATCCATTTTTTAACACTGATGAGTTGTATGGCATGTGGTGATTTGTGTATTTCTCGCACGCCATTTAGCTCTTGTCAAGATTGTGTTTCAGTGAGACATAATGCCCTTTCCATCCCCAAGAGTTAGAAGCCTTTAACTTGACAGTGAAAACAAATTGACTTTTACAGTTGTTGTTCCTCAGAACTTTGGGATTATTCATTGTTCTCCAGAACAGTTTGGCAAATATGACTTCATTCATTAGAAGCAATTTTAGCTTTCCATCCTAAGAACTTAAAAAGAAATTTTCTCAACTATATTCCTAAAATTCTCAACAAAATTTTAGACAAAGATCCAAGCACTTGGAGAACTTCACTTTTTTAACTCTCGAGTGCTCCTGCACTACATCTTAAACACTAAAAGACAATTAGGACTAAAGTAAAGTGAAGTGCTCCTTTCTGGGGCGAGTTTGGGATTAAGCTTATAGATTTCATCCTCCTACTCTTTCTCAAATTATTTATTGGAGGGGAAAAATAGGCATAGAGAGTGCACACTTTACATTCAGTGCACATTGTATTTGTGTATCTTTTTGTTAAGTTAGACGTGTAGTAGTTTTAGAGAGAATGAAGTCGGGTGATAAGGGAGCTAGATGAAGGAAATAACACAGTTTTTTTATTTATTTTTTTTATTTTTTTATTTTTACAATTATAAGCTAGAAAAGGGAGAGTTTATACAGCAGAATAGTTATAGAAAAAAATGTAAACCGCCAATGCCAGCAAATAACATATACCCTTGTTGAAACCACTTCTACTGCACAAAAAATAATTGACACTACTTTTATTGCACACAAATCACAACACACCAGCTTAGCATTTGTGCAATTTGTTGTTCCTGAATCGACTTATTGTACATTCTGAAACAATGTTAGCTGGATACAGTGGACACAAGGAAAAGTAATCTTTTCTTCTTATTCCTGGAACAAACTAGAGGAAAAAGGGGGACTTCATCATGCACTGGCCAGTTTCATTGAGTTCCCTGACAAGAAGGCTTTAATGAGTGCCAAAGCTAGTTTGGGCTTATGCAAAGGAACTTCATGTCCTGCTCCCCGGACTGTTACATAGGTAAGTCCAGCATAGTCTTGAGTCCATCCACCCACCTGTTCAACAAATTTTCTCAATTTCTAGTGTCTACTGCCGTATGTAGTAAATTTACTTATTGATACATTATAGAGATAAGGCAAGTAGTCTATAAATGAAAAACATTTTGATTTTATATCAAGAGAGAAGTATATAATAACAACAACAACAAAGCTTGGAGAAGAAAATGATAAACTTTATGTACCTGTCCATCATCATACCAGGCACGCCAAGGTCTCAAAGTCGCAAGCTTAAGAGCATCTATACTCATCCGGGTCGCTGTAACTGGGAGTACGCCATCTGTGTCACCACTGTCATACAGGAAAGATGAATAAAACTTGGATCATTACCAGAAGTTTTTCTGAAATCACTTGAATCAGAAAAGAAAAAACCATTTGCCAGCAGAACCAGCATGATGCAGGAAGCATGAAAACAATTTTATAGTTCAATTTAATTTCAGAAATCAATTTTTTTTTTTTTTTTTACAATTTTTCCATTAGACATGCATGTGAATTTTTGCAGGGTACTTCCTAGCTTTGATATCAGCAATTAACAAGGAAGCAAATGCATATGATTTTTGACAGGTACCGGTCAACGCAAATGTTCATTACACATGAAAGCAATACTACAGGCAGTAAATGTATGTAAAAAATATGCTTAGATGTCAACAGGAACCTGAACATCCATATACGCAGTCCTGAATGAATCAGCTCATGGTAAACGTCCAGCATTGTCCGAGGAGAATCCTTCCAGTTAGTATTTACCAATTCGCTACAAAACAACATAAGCAAAATTTATGAGGACTTCCATCTTTCTATCACTTCAGTCAAGGTTATCAAAGTATACAGAACTTATGTACATAGAAGATCGCAAGAAGAAGATTTTTGTCAAGTTCTTCAGGGATAAAAAAAAACTCATAAATTAAACATAATATGTGGCGCACAGAGCAGATGCCAGCTACAATTTCCACAAGTGACATCAAAAAATCAATTTCTTTTAATCAGTAATATCTAAATTAAAAAAAAATTAAAACTTCCAGCATATCACCTTATAAGTTATAAGATGCTCAATATGGTAAGTTACATAAAATTTGAATGACCTGTATATAGAACGAGGAGCTGATGACATCAAGTTTTAGTTAAAATTATGAAGACTTCACATCACACTAGGCAGTGTTTACTCAGGTATATACTAATATCCACACCTGGGTGTATTAACTACAAGTCTAAAACAAAGATGCATGACCTCCTCACTCAATTTAATAAGTCACAGGCAGGCTCAAGATGTAATGCTACATTTTTGTAATTTTAGATTCATTTAGTCACATTGCCTTAATGTGATATTAAAGTTTTTTTGGTTTATTAAATTACATTCCAATTATACAGTAACGTTAGCAGGGGTGGAACCAAGAATTTTTGTTTGGGGGGTCAAGGTAAAACTATCATATTGATTTGTAATTTAAGAAAAATTCAAAGTACAATATATACAAACATACATACATATATGTGTGTGTGTGTCTTCATGCATTAATTATTATTTTTTGAAGATATCCAAAGTAAGTCATAATTCTTATATAAACAGAAATTAAACTTAAATATCAATGAAAAATAAGAAAAAGAATTCTATACCTCTCAACTCTCAAGATTCGCTTAAATTTAAAATAAGAAAACTCTTTGTTAAGAGCCAGAAGAGTTAATTAAAATGTGACTATGTGAGAGCATCATAAGGAAGGATTAATAAATTAAAATTGAATCCCATCAAAAAAAAAAATTTGAAATAGAAGAGAGAACACCAGTAATGAAAAGAGTCTTTTTGGTGGCTATTAAGTGTAAGAGAATATCGTGGGGAAATGACAGGACTTCTTAAGGACGGTAACTTAATTGTAGTACATTAGGTTTTTTAATTAAATTCAAATACTTGTTTACATGAACAATAAAATACAAATGGTCTATTATTTTTAAGAAGAATTAAATTCAATATGGATGAGTTTAATAGGGAAATACAATGTACTATACCTCTGTTTTATCTTCTAAAAAAAATTTGAATGAATCTTCTAAAGGAAACTAAAACTAAAAATTATGACTAAAACTTAAAAAAGGTTAATTAAAGATATTAGTTAATGGCTATATTCTCTACCTCGTCCCTTACCCTCCCCATCCCTTTGCTGCATTATGCATGTTCTGAATCATTGTAACTCAATCAAAACTTAACGTTCATATTAGTGAATATAAGAATGTTGCTTAAAATCATTTGGGACTGCCACCTGCACATTTGTGGGGGTACCTTCGCCAGGAAATTCCAATTAACCAAAAGGAATACTTGAGCTACTGACATTTTCGTATGGCCAAATTATTATTCACCTACCTAAAGTTAGCAATGCAATTATAACTTGAGCTACTGACATTTTCTTGTGGCTTGTGTCATTGATCGGTTTGTGTGGTGTGTGTGTGTGTTTTTTTTTTTTTTTGCAGTAATTGTTTTTTATTGTATTGAATATATTATTTTATTGGGCTAAAAGTTAAAATGAAAAATAAATAAAGTAACTTTTTGTAATGTCAAATAGCTAAATTTATAACTTCACTGATGTGGATGCTCTAAGCGTTTATCTTCAAAGAGCTATATACCTGCAGGTTGACCATGGAGATGGTGCATGAGCTGGATCAACATGAAGTGCCTTTTGTACCGAAGGTAAATTGAAGTAAACAACTGCGTGATCCGCGGTGCAAGGATCATACTTCATACTGATGTGACCAACCATCTGACCAAATATTTCAGCTATTTTGAAAAATCTCTTCAGAAAAAAATATATATATATATATATATATATATGTATGTATGTATTCAATTTCATATTAGATTTGGTGACTATTGAGGCAAAAGCTGATTAAATAAGTTAACTAGCTCTAGAACTAAAAATAGGAGAAGTTTGATTTAGGACTCGATAATTCCAAACTCTGAATATGGCAGAGAATCTATAAACTAATCTTTGACGATGGCGGGTATGTGCATCGATTTGGCACAGAAAAGAAATGCAAGGACATAGATAATAGATGACCAAAACAATATTATATTACTATTTTCAATTTTTACTATCTATAGCCATATATTTAATTTTGTTTAGCAAAGTAAGTTTAGATTACCGTTGCAAACATATTTGATTTAATCCATTTAAATAAGTTGAAGAATAAAAGACGAAGTCAAGGAATCTTCCAGGATGGG
Source organism: Castanopsis chinensis (assembly GCA_032878915.1). Classification (NCBI taxonomy): domain Eukaryota; kingdom Viridiplantae; phylum Streptophyta; class Magnoliopsida; order Fagales; family Fagaceae; genus Castanopsis; species Castanopsis chinensis. The sequence continues at coordinate 17,384,787 of JAVQMG010000121.1, forward strand.
AAGAAGAGTATGACCTTTGAAAGATGATACTATATAGGATATAACTATGGGTCCATTTGGATTAGATTGAAAATTGAAACTGAAAAACACTATAATAAAATAATTTTTTAACGTGTGAATAGTATCGTGTAACCTATTTTTAATAAAAAAGTTGTTAAAAAGTGAAATTTATGGGTCTGTGAACAGTGCACAGTATACTATTCACAGGAAAAGTCAAACTTTTCACTAAAAAAAAAAAAAATCTTAAACACAGAACGTGTATTTGGGAAGCGCAAAACACTATATGTATACGGTCTGGCTAACGTGTGCCCTTAAAACATACATTAATAATTCATTTTAATAAATTTTTTATGAAAAATTGAAAAAATTACCAAAAAAGTCTCTCACTTTTTCACAATAAATTTCCTAAAATAATTTTACGAATATATGCCTGTTACTAAAATCCATATATATATATATATATATATATTGATGGTTTAGCATGACTCACATGATTCATTCTTTTCTGCAGCTGATTTGACTGGCTTACGTTTGCAGGGCAGGGGGGAGTGAAGATGCTATATGGGTCAATGTTTCCAAGTTCTGTAGTAGCAACGACTAAAATATTAGAACATGCATCTGAGACGTTCAAAAATGGCTGAAAAGCACAGAGAAGGTTCAGCTGCCTGTATGTTTGATCAGAAATTAAACCAGTAGTCCACAAAAACTGAAAAACACCCAAGTGGTCATGGTGATCGTCAGTTAGAGCATTTCCAACCTGCATAACAAATAGACTTTGATGTTTTAATTGTCAACATAATACATAACAAATCATGAACTTTAGCGATAGCAAAGAACAGAGTCTATACCATATATCCTTTCAGCTTAATTGCTTTTTCCTTTAATGCTGTGTTGTACCTTACAATGGCTTGGCTTAGTTGAGGAACATAATGTCCTGAAACACAGATTTCAGTTATTAAACCATAATACACAACCTCCTTAGCCATCAAAAGAAGTTATAAATATAAATGCAGAAAATAAAATATGATAAACCTCTTCAGCCCTTAGTCAAACTAATGAACAAAGAGCTACTTCCCTTGTTTTACATAGGTGTTTGTAATTAACACTATTTCAATGATATAAAATAATCTTATACAATGGGATGGATGTGGAGGCTAGCAAGGTCAGATTAACGATGAAATTACTAAAATAATTCCACATTATAAGCATAATACATTACTTTGTAATTTTTTTTACAACAATGATACCATTTTTATGAACTAAGCAGTATTTAGATAAAATTTGGTCAATCTAAAGGATTTATCCTTAAAATTTCTTTCAGATGGGTGGTAGGTGGAAAGCCTTTGTATGTCCTTTACAATGGCTTTCCAGAAGTGAATAGACGAAGATCCACTTGTGATTAGAATGACAAATTTTTATTTCTCTCACATCTTCAAAGTCTAGGCTCACTGACTACACATAGCATGCTCAATCTACTAAATCATTCTTTCTGTTTTCTTAAGAAGCCTCGTATTATGACAAACACTATGTTTGTATCCTTCGATTATTAGGAGAAGTTTTTCCTTTTCCTATATTAAACAACAGGATCCGAACTCATGGCATCTACTTCATGAGGTTGTAAAGAATCAGCAGAAACAAGATGCTTGTATAAAATATTCATATTCAGCAGCACAGAATAACGTGACACATACCAATAATTCGTTGTCCCTAATTTTAACCCAAAAATAAGTGATGCTTGAAAAAGGCCCATATATCATGTAGCCGTAATAAAAGAGCTACAGAGGCATTTTAGTGTCATCTATTGAACAGTGTAGAACAAAAACATTGCCATTACTTTAGAACTACATACAAAGATTGAACACAACCTGCATAGCTCTCTCCTATAATATAAAAGTCCCTTCCTTTGAACTGAGGAAAGCGCTCAAACCACTTCAATAAAAATGCTAGAGAGTCCTCGGCTGCAAACCAGAAATTGATGAATTTAAGGTACAAAAGCTAGCAACAATAATAAATTGTTCAAAGCAGAAGCACCAAATTAAAATGGTCCAAGCAATACCAGTTCTTTTATCTCCATTATTCAGCACATCGGAGGAATTTTTCGAATAAGAAAAACCAACTCCAACAGGGGAATCAAGAAATATAAGATTGGCAACTGCAGAAGGGTAAAAGTAGTTTGAGTAAAACATAAGGAATTAATAGTTAATACCTTGATTTGATTTTATCATTCCATAAAATGTATAGCACAAAAGAGCAACAAGTAAACAATAGTCATGCCAGCAAGTTGTAATGTTCAACCAATTAGGTCCTCATAAGTAGAAGGTGAACAAAAGAGAGAGTCTTAAAGGAAGGAAGCATATATGCCTAACAATCCGTGTTTCTCAAATAAATTCGTATAATTATTTAAACTAGCACGAAAACTGCACTATATGTAGCTACGATTCTATATTCACTAAGATTTGTAGATCATATGTTTAGTTTATAGTAGTTTTAATATTTTTAGGTTGTATTTTTTTATTTTAAACCTCTTTTAACTTTATTTAACTTAAACCATGATAATTTCATGCAATTTTTTATTAGCATAATATTATATCATATAGCTTTAGGGATGGATTTTGATCTGAATTAACATGTATATAATTACAATTTGGTCAATAAAAATATTTATCATTTTTTTAGGTACTAAAAAAAACTTATCAGTTACCCAAATAGTGCTTCTAGCATGTTACATAGTCCATAAAATGTTACATATTATCCCAAAATCAACCTTAAGGTGGTTTAAATCATAGGTATTTATGAATAGATAAAAAGATTAGATTAAGTGTATGATTGGTTTTATAGATGGTTCACTTAATATTGGACTCTTTGTTTTTTTCAATGAATAATTAATTAACTTGGCACAAAAATTAAAAATCTTAGATTAGACACATGACACAATATTAGACCTTAATTGAAATCAAATTTAGAATTTATAAGAAATTTAAAATATATAAGATATTAGTTCAATTAGGACATTTAGAGGGACTAAAATAGTTTTTTTTTTTTTTTTACAATTTTCATGATACTGGTTACGCTGAGTCATTACACTGCTATTATGTATATATATTTGAAAATCATTATTAGATACTACATATACAAAATTGTAAGGACACAAAGCTGGCCTTGGGCTCAAATGCGTGACCGGGCCGGTCCAAGTGGCCTACACAATAGAATTTGTAGAGAATGAGCTTGAAGCCTAGACTCCTTGAGGCCCTAGAAGGCTATGGGATAAGGGTGAAGTCCATTGTCGGAGTGCTGGGAGTTGGGGTAACAGCTCTGCCTCTCCTCGGACGTGTGCCGAGGTGCCTATGCCCAGGCTTTCCTTCTGTTTTCTGAGAGAGAGAGAGAGAGAGAGAGAGTCTTCTTCCCTTGGAGAAAATCCGGATCCCTTTCTAGTGGTTCCTCCTTCTCTATTTATACTCCCCATCTCTGATTCCCATCTGTCTTTTCCCTAAAAACGCTCCTCAATGCCTGCAAGACTGCCCACCGTCCCCTCAGAAGTCATTTCTCAATTAATGCGGCCAGGCGGGTAGGTGAAAGGCCTTTAATGCGGTGGCAGCAGCTTTGTTGCAGTGCACGCCCCTCTTGTCCCCCTCCTCGGCGCCCCATTGATGCATGGGATTACTCGCTGAATTTTAGGAGTTCTTCCCTGGTCGTCGTGCTACACTCCTCGGACCCTGGCCGTCAGTCCGAGGAGACTTTCTCCTCGGATCAATGCCCATCCGGATGGCGGCTTGGTAAGGAGGCCCTGAATACAGCCCCTTTTGCGGAATTCACGTCCTCGGACCAGGCCTGAGGCCCACATGGTGTTTCGACATTTTTATTCCCCACAAATATCAATGCATAATCATTGTTCGTGAAATTTTGCTAAATAAAATACAAAATAAAAAAATAAATTGGTCCAATAATATCTCTTAGATTGAATAGGGATGGGTGAATGAGATCATTTAACTCAATTACAATTTGTTATGTTTAAAATCCTGGCACAAAAATCTAAATAATTTAATTTTATGGAAAGCTAACAAAAGTAAAATTCAATTTTGAATCTATTTAAATTTTCTCATTGGTTTTATATATATATATATATATATATATACACACACACACACTAGACGTTAACCCGTGCAATACACGGAAAACTTTTAGATTATTTTTTAACATATACATGTCTAAATATTTTTCTAATTTATATTATTTGAAAGTTGAACTGGCTCCAAAATAAGATGAAAACTGCAATTTAAAATTTCCTTATAAAGAATTTTCCAAAATTTTATACATAAGATCCTTACAAATGAGAAAGATACAAATATTATAAAGTAATATATTATAGTTATTATAAGCTTTCTCTTACATTTGGTTTAATAGTATTACAAAAGAATTAGTAAACAAAATAAATATACAATTTTACTTACATCTTCAAGCTTTATATAATGCCTTTCAAATTTCAAGAATTCATTTCCTCTCTTCGGCTTTTCTCTTCTTCGACTTCTTTAAACTATTTAATTTTTCACCAAATTTGTATAAAGTATAACACCAAATTATATCAATTGATATAAAAGATAACAATGTGAAGCCAAACTCTGAGGTAACACATTAACTACCCTTCTTTGACCATCAAATTCAGGATCCTGTCATATTCCACTGTTCAAATACAATTTCACACATTTTATTAGGGACAGAACAAAACAAAAGAGCCTAGTCATTATTATCGATCACCCACCTAATCTAAAGGAAAAATAGACATGTCCAAAATTGGATAGAGTGGAGGCCTTGCAAATAATTCAAGCACAACTTAGTGTTATATGTTCTAAAAAATTTAAGCATAACCCAACTTGAACCTCTAATGGATGTGGCTTTGGCTTATTACCCACAGCCTCTAATTCTCTCTCTCTCTCTCTCTCTCTCTCTCTCTTTGAAGGTGTAAGTTTTGTTTGACTTTGGTTTACACCAAAAAAATGCAGGAATTCAATCATTTAGTTCATGTTATATATAAAAGGACAAATCATGATCTATAACTATAATCATGAAATTATATACTAATTTAAGTCATCAAAAATTTGTCAATTAATTAGCTCATGTTAAAGGTGAGTTCAAATCAACAATTTTATTGTACATTACATGATATTGTTAAAATCAAGCACCGCCTCTCTCTTATTCTCTAGAAAATTCTATTGCATTCCGGAAATTTCTCCATGATGCTCTTTCTGGATTTCTCTATGAGATATCTCTAGAAACTTCTATGTAGAAGTAAAACTCAGCCTCAAATTGTTGTAATAGTCTAGAGGCTGTCATAGGCTTAATATCTATATATATAATAAAATGTGAAACTGAGAGGAACTCAAATTAGAATTCCAAATTAAAGTTTCAATTTTGCGCCATGTGTCCTCACTTATTTATTCTTAAAGAATTTCATTTCTTATTTTTAGAATCAATATGGGACTACATCATAAATATTTATCCAAATGAGTTATAAAGTACAAAAATCAAAGAGTTTAGAATAAATGAATCTTAAAAAAAAAAGTGCTTCACAATAATTTAAAAAAAAAGACATGGACAATTTACATTTTATACCTAATAATATCCTTACATTTTTTTTAAAGAGTTAACAAAATATAAAAATGACTATCAATAGTATTTAAATTATATATATTAGAATTATATTATGCATCTTATTGTATATCTTTAAATGTATCCATACATATGTATGGAGTTACAAATTAGTTAAAATAATAATAAAATAAAGCTTAGAACTATTAGAACTCAATTGTGGCAGAAATTATATGAAACTAGAAGCGTCAATGTCGGTTACTTAAATGACCTTATGCTTGTATAAATATGAACCTTTGGTTCCTACTTGTGATAGGTGTATGTAAGGTGTAGTGTGAGGTGAAGAGAAGACTTGTGTAAGGTGAAATGTAAGGTGTGGTGTGTGAGGTGAAGAGAAGTCAATTCCTACTTGTGATATATGAGGTGCGAGAGACGTGTAAGGTGAAGTGTGTGAGGTGAAGAGAAGTCAAGTGTTAGGTGAAGTAAATTAAAGAGAAGTGAAGCAAAGTCAACAAAGGAGAGCTATAGTGTCACTAGGTGTGCATGTGTATTTGGTGAAATTAGTGTATGTAATAGTGCTGTGTGTGTATTGATGCAATAATAGTGCTTGTAAAGTGTTGTAATTTAAAGAGTCTAATTTTTAAATAAAAGCTCATTATTCAATCAAGTGTCAGAGCTTCTGCTAACTCAACAGAAATTACATCCCTGTTATTCTATACATAACAACTTATAGAAATTTACCAACTTAAAAGCTCTGTAAAGATTATTATGGTTTTGACATAACCAATTAATGGTCACCACCCTTCACACACCATGTACATCATTCATAGCAGGTTGACAATTTTCCTTGAGCATTAGAGTGTGTACATGACTAAATCTAAGAAAAGAGCAGCAAATATAATGCACCTTAAAGAATATCAGACAATCAGACATATTATTGTCTTATAAATGCAAATGAGGTTAAAATTCAATTCAATAAACTTAAATGATTATAATATAGTGTACGCGTGGGGCCAAAATTTTCTAGACCTAAGCAACTAATCCATTCTCTGCCATAGTTTGTAATTCGACCTGTTCTCTGCAACAATTTGCAATTTGAACTTTGCAATACATATTTGTATTGTAAATGTTATTGATAGATTATTATGGTTCTCTATTGTTATCTTTTTGCTTAACTTTCAAATGTTTTGGTAAGAAACGATGCTTGTGCTTTCTGCATGTGTGTCTGTTTACAATAACGAAGAGGTGAAATCCAATTCAGAGACAGAAGGGTCATAGGGGAAAGTCGAAGTTGTGGAAGGTTCATGAAGACCAACCAACTGCCAAAGAATGAAGCCTCCCAAAGCCAAAACTTATCTTCAAAAATCAGTGAAACCCAATTAAACCAATTAGAGCATTTGGTTTCAAGCATTGATTCGAATTGAGTAACCTAAGGATATTATCTCTACGAGTAGCTCTTTTATTGTGTATTTGAGAAGATATGATTCAATATTTATCACCAACCATTCTCACCAACCATTCTCACCGTCTCATTCTGATTTAAGAGCCAGAAGTAAGGATTAAGTGCAGAAGATTAAGGTAGAGAATAAATTCGGGTGAACGGTGAGCACTAAGAAAAAGAATAAAAAAAAAACAGTTGGTGACCAAAGACAGAGTCGACCACAATTGTTTCCTTCTCCATCTTCATCGGGTAAAATTGATGGGGCGAAAGTAAACAATAAGTGGTTACCCACTGAAACTGTGTAGGTTTGAAATAGTTAGACTAGATTTTTGGGGAAACGTGGGTGTTAGTGTGTATGAGACGTTAAAAAAATTATTGGGCCTAATTGTCTTTTTTTTCTTTTCTTTTTTTCCCCTAGAAAGGCCTACTTGGTAATTTATCATGATTTTTAAAAAGTTTTTTTTAATCCTATAACTACTGCCCAAGAGAGACACAACTGAAGACCAAGGGTAAAAGTCACAACTGTTAGGTTTTTTAAATGTAGGCGTGTGGCTGAAATTTATGTAGCCACGTGATGTAAACACGACGCAATGAAGTGCGGTTAATAAAAAGTCAAATATTTCGATTATTAATTATTATATATATATATATATATATATATATATTACCTAGTTAGTAATGGACTGTATTTTCTACATTGAATTAACTTATTTAGCACAAATATTTAAAAACAAATATTTAAAAACTTACATTAGATGGGATATGTGACACAAAATTAAACTCTAATTGAATTCTAATTTTTACATTGAATTAATTAATTTGGCATAAAAATTTAAAAACTTAAATTAAATGAGACATATGACACAAAATTATATCCTAATTGAATTCCAATTTAAAATCTAAATAATTTTTAGCTTTGCTTCTCCGTTTTATATATATATATATATATATATATATATATATATATCGGTAATTTATCTACAAATAAACTTCATATATTATTTCACCATGCTATAAATATTATTTATTTATAGTTAATTGACTTATATTGATGTGCGGGGAGGAATCTCATGTACACAAGATGTGTACAAAGCTCTTTTAAATACTCACATTCTAAATGAGAGTATAAAATCTACATTCGAATGCATATCACTAGTGCCAAGAGTGCAGGACCGCTCAAACAATGATCTCGAAAAACAAAATTTTAGTTCAATAACTGATACCTGCACGGCTGCACTTCAGGGTTCGGACTTTTTTTTATGTAATTCACCCATTTTTTATGAAATCTTTAGCATCACTTACTAGCCAAGATAAAAAAGAAAAAGAAAATAAGTGTGTGTGTATCGATCACCATGCCATTGTATATTAACTCACATGGAACTTCCTCCCCTTGTAACAGCAAGGTGGAGAGTGATATTGTGGGTTCAAGACCCACCAGCTTATCTGCATTCGATTATTGGCTGTTTGTTTTTTGCTTGAATATTTGTTATAGACAAAGAGTTTTGAAAAATTGACAAAATAGTAGATGTTTCTTACCTTTATTCCAAGAGTAAGGGTTCAAATAAAGGGTCTTCCCATCAGGCTTAATGTGAAAAGGGCCAATTTCCTCTGCTTCCCCATAAGCAATGGATGAACATCCAGGCCCTAAAGAAATTAGTCTTTGGTCAAGAACTTATTTCAAAAGATTGTACTATATCAATAGCAATTAGAAAAGTAGACGGGCTATAAGTTCTCAAGAGACAAGAGGGTCATAAAGCGAAAAAACACATCAAAGATCTATTTGAAATCTGCTTATTTTATTGAAATTAAAACTTTTTGCTGAAAGTAAAAAGTATAGTGGGACTCATGAATAGTAGAAAAATAAGTTAGATAATAAAATAAGCTGGCTTTTTAATTTGGAGCCAAATATACAAGAAGTTAGATAATTCTATGTTCTGTTGTTTATAAAATTCCTCTCCCTCCATCCCAAAAAGATAAAAAAAGTATCAAGATAGATAATCATTTTAGAAATAAAAACATTTTACTATCACATATTGTTCTAACTTATCAATCTAACGGTATAGAATAATTTAAACAGTAAAAAAGATCCATATGTTAATTCAAAAAGTACAAGTCAAAAACAATAATATTTTTCAAGATCAATAACAACTATGAAAAGGGAATGAATAATATTGAAGTTTGACCTCCATTAAGCCAAAGAACAAGAGGCTTTGAGTCAGGATCCTTAGTAGCCTCAATGAACCAATAGAAAAGAGCTCTCCCAGAATCTTCATTGACTGTTATGTAACCAGCATAGTGTGCAAAGCTCACGTTAAAGTTCTGTCCTGGGAGTTGCAGAACCTTGTCCAGCCGTTGTTGGACAAGCGGGTGAGTAGAAGAGGTTGCAATAGTGATGCCCAGATAGACATATATGAAGATGGTCAAGATTTTGTTAACAAAACCAGAGGGTCCTCTTGGATTGGTCATATCTTTGCAGGAGGGGAGGGGGGGGGGGGGGGGGGTTGGTTTGAGGATGTGGGTATTGGATAGGAGTAGAATGACATATAAATGGTTACCATGACGTTGACTTCGATTATTTTACTGACAACAACAAGCAAAGCCTGGCTGGTTGAGGATGTGCATGGGTATTGGGTAGGCCTTGGGAGTACATGATATATAAATGGTTACCATGATGTTCACTTTCTTTGTTTTACTGACGACAACTAGCAAGCCTGGCTGGTTTTGCTGACAAATCTTCTATTGCGAATTTCTTGCTTCACCCAAGTCTTCACAAATTTTGAGTCCAAATTTTCTACCCCATTTTTTTTCTTACTGCTCTACAAATAAAAATGTGGCAAGTGTCAAATTATTTAGTTAAACACCCTAGTTTTTTGTCTTTTACTTATATAAGTTATCTAAATAAAATAAATAAAGACCTAAAATATCCAACACATTCCCAGTTTCCCACCACCACAGCTTTTTTGTTTTATGACTAATGCTACAGTCCTCCTAGCAGCTAGGCGTGGCGCTCTTTTTGCCAGAGAATTAGATCTTCACAGAGTTGTCCTTGAAGGTGACTCGGAGTTTGTGATAAACTCTTTAAGGTCTCGTTCAAATCTTAGATCCATGTATGGTCACTTGATTAAGGATGTTTTCTCACTTGTAAACTCTTTTCAAAGTATCTCTTTCTCTCACTGTTATATCCAAGGTAATGCGGCTGGTGTGTGTTCCCTCCTATGTAGTCCAATTTGTGCTGGCTGATTGTCCAGCGCTTTGATTAATAAAGTTTTCGAGGTATTTCTTCTTTAAAAAAAATAATAATAATATTACTGTCACAAATTATTTTACAACATAATTATTGATGTGACAAATTCTTACTATCTCTGATCTAGGTTCACCACTAACATCACATTTTTTACTTACTAATAACTATTTGAAAAATGCTAAAACTACGTCAGCAGTTTGTAAAAATGTTGTTAAATAGTTTGTCTGTAGCATTTCTCTTGTTTCATTTATGAGTTCAAATTTGGCAAAGATGAGGTGTAAAACCTATGTTTTATACCATCCAATAAGAGATTGTCACATTAACATTTTACTTAAAATTTAATACATCATACCATACCTAATAACATCTCAATGAACTTTCTATTTGGTTGGATTTATATATGGGTATTAGAATTGATTGAGTGAAGTTATACTTATTCTTAAATATGATAAGATGATATGATATGTTGGAATTGAAAGGGTAAAACATAAATTTTACACCACGTCTTATTTATTTTATTTAGATAATTTAAATAAGTAAAAGGAAAAAAAAATTAGAGTGTTTAATTAAATATTTTGATACTTGTCACTTTTTTTATTTGTAGAGTATAAAGTGGAGTAAAAAGAACAAGACAGAAGATTCGGATCCAAAATTTGTGGAACATTAAGTAAAGCAGAAAAAAAAAAAAAAAAAAGGTACTGAAGATTTGTTAGCAAAACTAACCAGGCTTTGCTTCTTGTTGTCAGCAAAACAAAGTCAACACCATGGGAACTATTTATATATTATTTTTGTTGTTGTCAGCAAATTTTTTTTTTTATTTGCCATAAAAAAATTAGAAAAGTATTTCCTAAATCAATGTCTTTATGACATATGTTAACAAAATATCATAATTAATAAGAACAATATTTATTATATAAGAGGAGAGATAATGTATTTATTTTAACTATAATTACCAAACCAAACGTGTTCTTAATTAAGAGTCCAAATCTTAATTGGGTAGGAGTAGAATAATATAAATGGTTCCCATGTTGTTTATTTTTTATTTTTTGCTGACAGCAACAAGCAAAGCCTGGCTGGTTTTGCTGACAAATCTTCCATCCTACTTTTTTTGCTCCGCTCAATGCTCCACAAATTTTGGGTCTAAATTTTCTACCCAACTTTTTCAGCTCCACAAATAAAAATGTGGCAAAAGTTGAATTATTTAATTAAGGGTAAACTATATTTTTGGTCCCTATCCTATACATTATATTTTAATTTGGTTCATAACTTTTCAATTGTGTCAATTTAATCCCTAATCTTTCAATAACGTGTCAATTTAGCCATAGTCGTTATCTTTTAGATGAAAGTTGATGACGTGCTTAATGGCTAAAATAAAAAATTAGCTTCCATTGATGTGAGATTAAACTAAAATTTTATTTTGGTCATTTTCCATGTTAGCAATTTTTATCCAAGATATAACGGCAGAGACTAAATTGACACGACACTGAAAAGTTAGAGATCAAATTGACACGACGCTGAAAAGTTATGGACCAAATTGAAATATGGTGTAAAGGATAGAGACCGAATATGTAATTTACCCTTTAATTAAACACCCTAATTTTTTGCTTTTTACTTATTTAAACTATCTAAATAAAATAAATAAACAAAAAAAAAATCCAACACATTCCCACCACCATCGGTTCACAGCCACAATTTTTTTGTTTTATGAGTAATGCTACAATTACAAACTATTTTACAACATAACTATTGATGTGGCAAATTATTACTACTTTTAATTTGGGCTCATCATTAACATAACATTTTTACTTACCAATAAGGTAATAACTATTGTTTCTCAAAAAAAAATAAGGTAATAACTATTTGGAAAATGCTAAAGCTACATCAATAATTTCTAAAAATGTTGTAAAATAGTTTATGTGTGTAGCATTACCCTTGTTCTATTTATTTATTTTATTTGAAGAACTTAAATGAGTAAAAGGCAAAAAATTATGGTGTTTAATTAAATAATTCAAATCATGCTACATTTTTATTTGTGGATAGAAGATTGGGTCCAATTGTAACACCCCGACCCAATTTTGTAGTTAACTTGTGTTCAAGTGATTAATTATTATCTTGAGTCACTTACTTTCTAAAATTAATATAAGAGTATTTAATAAATATATTATTTTATAATGCTTTTGGATCAGAATTGTAAAGATTATAAATACTTGAATGGCTAATTGTATTATGTATATATGTACTAAGTATGAACAAAATTATATTAAGTGGTTTAAGTTATTAAATATATAGTTGTTGGTGTTTGATTAAGTATAAAGGTAAGGTATGTATGCAAAGTTATTTTGTTCATGGGACTTCTTTAGAAATATAAACTTTTAAGGGGTAGAAAGTGTAAATACCAAAAGTTGAAAAAAAAAAAGTGAGTCAACCTTTTTTTTTCCTTGTCAACACACGTGCCCCCCAAATCCTTCTCCCTCTATCTTTTTCTTGGCTGCATCAGAAAGTCCAGCCCTTATTCTTCTTTCCCTTTTCCTTTTTCTTTGTTCTCATATCTTTCTTCTCTCTTTGCTCTCACATGGCAAGACCTCTCTCTCCCTCTCTCACCAAAATAATAAATCTCACTCTAAAGAAGAAATTAAAACCTAAATTTGCTTCAAAGTTTTGGTAAGTACTCAAAACCTCATTTGATTTTGGGTATGTTGATAGTTTAATTATTTTTCTTCTTTATTCTCTAATCTGATTTTAGAAGCTGAAATTGTGTTTCTATTTTAGTAAGTTGAAAGATTGATGGTGTTATGGTCTATTGGATGCTTATTAATGTATTTTAATATTTATAGTATTGGTATAAAAATACCCAAATGAAATGAAGACCATTTGCATTTAGTTGATGAATTTTGTAAGAACATGCATTGAAGCTGTCATTGTGACAGATTTGACGTTCACCACAAGAGAAATCTGTATTAAATCATTTGCTGTGAATCAGGATGCTAGGAGTAGTTTTTATGAATCCTAAGACACATGGTTGTTATGGAAGTGGTCTAATTGCATTTGAATTAATACAAAATAATGGTTTAATTTCTAAGTTGCATGAAATTCTGTCAGGACAGATTTGATCATGTTGTATTGTATGATTTTTAGTAAATCATGGTTTTATGATTTGACTCTGAAATTGATAAAGTATATACTAGACATCCAGGAGAGTAGCTCTGTAAAATTACATGACATTTGGATGTGTTTAGATAGCCCATTTGTATTTTATAAGTGAAGTATATGCTGCTGGAATAAAACAGTGAACAGTAAAGGGCATGCCTAATTGGATTTAATTTTAAAGCTAGGGTGAATGATTTGAGCTATAATTTATTATGCTCATCATTTAGTATGTTTAGATCATAAATAAATTTTGTATACCTTGGTTCAAGGTTTAGGAGGAATTATAAACCATTCTACTGTTATTCATGTTGTCATATGAGTGTATATGGTTATATGACCATGCTTAAAAGAGTTTATGTTTATGCATTTCATTATTACCCTAATCTCAAGCACCTTTTGAAATGAAGTTGGCTCTCCTAGAGATATGATATAAATATGAGAATGTTAGTTTTCTTTAGTTTGGTACATCATTTGTTGATGTGTGCATAATATATTTGTGGGAACCTCGTTGAGGCGGGATTAGGATCTCCTTGATTTTTAGGATATAGGTTTTGAGATAAATCTATAAGTTTATTCTAAAGTATAATTGATGGTAATAAGTTTTGATATTTGGTTTAGGTGTTACCAATATCCAAGTCTAAGCTCTTTCGACTGTAGGCTTTCGGTTCCTCTGCTTTCAGGTAAGGGATAAGTTATATGAGTATTTGGTAAGTCATGAGGTTATTTTAAAGTGTATTATGCATTAAAAAGTTTTTGATTAGAGATATGACATATAATCATGTTTTAGAAAATGATATGTTCGTGAGCTTTTGAAATCTTATGTATTTGATTTAAGCATATTGATGCCATTACTAATTCCACAAACATGATGTTTAAAGAAAATAATGGAAATGTTATTATTGTGAAATGTTATGCAAACTATGAATTTTAATATGATATATAAGTATGAAATGTTTTCGGGTTATGTCCTCTGGTGATCTGAACTCGGCCAGTAAAGGTTAATTACTGGCTTTTTATGGAAAATGTTATTTGTTTGGCCATTTAAAGTAGAGGAAATGAGGTTGCCCGTAACTCTAGGCCCATTTAGAGTAGAGGAAATGGGGTTGTTCGTGACTCTAATCTGAACAAGGCCTTCTCCCCAATGTATACGGACGGCGGGGAGAAACAAAACCTTGAGGGGATGTGCCATTAGGCCTTCCAAAGAGGACAATATCATACACACGAGGGCACCCAAATGTGATGAGGCCTTCTCTGTACAGACTTATTAGATATGAACTAACCAATATGTTATAAACAGCTATATTATTTTATTAATCATGAGAGAATGAATTGTTGAAATGCATTATGAAAAGTTAAAAGCTCTCATGAAAAGAAGTTTATGATGAAAAGAAAAGCTGTTCTTTAAAGATAAAAGCTTCTAAAGTTGTGTGCTTTAAAGATAAAGAATTTGATGAAAAGGTTTTAGCGTTCTGTAAAGGTAAAGCTTTTGATGAAAGTACAAGTTTACGTTAAAAAAATTATCAGCTACCTGTTCTTTATAAAACGTTAAGTTTTATGACTATGAAAGTTATAATATTTTATGAGAAGAAGTTTATAAAGAAAAGTCTTCTTATTTGTTAAAATGTTTCTAGTTCAAGACAAAGTTACCAATTATCTGATTTAAGTTAAAATGATTATTTTGTAACAAGAATATATATATATATATGTATGTATGTATGTATGTGTGTATGTACGTATGTATGTATGTGATTTCTAAACAATCAATATTATATTTAGTGACTTTATAAGAAACGAAAGAAATTCAATCAGAAAGGTTTTGGTAATATTAATCTGATAAGAAAAAGAAGAACAATTATTTTCCTACAAAGAACATATAAGTTATTATTATAAATAGTATAAAATACTATGCATGAAAGATGTTCTCCTATCTAATAATTTATAAAATGAAATGATTTGATTTACATGCATTCTTATTAAATTCTTATGTGTCTTACCCTTACTGAGCTGTGTAGCTCACCCATTCCACCCTTTCAGTCACAGATTTTATTTTGGAGTAGAGGGAGCCTTAGTCGAGTTTTGGAAGGAAAGGATTTTAGTTTTGAAAGTATAGATTCCAAACTAGCAATTTGATATTTAGTTTTACAGTATTGTATATTTTAGGATCTAATGAAAGTTGTGTACCTTAAAGTATTAAGAGATGTATTATGTGAAATTTAGAATTTAAATAACTGATAGATTGTGTTATCCTTTGAAGTACTATGTAGATGCTCTGAATGTCAATTGAAAAGTTATATCATTTAAATAAAGAAACAAGAATGAAAAGAAAGAGAGAAACTTTTATAAAAGTTTTTGTTAAAAGTTAAGTTAGTTCTTGTTAATATCAGGTTTATGCTTGATATTAGCATGTCAGTCATGGTCACTAATCTGGGTATCGGGTTTGGGTCATGACACCAATCTTCTATCCCACTTTTCCTACTCCATTCTATACTCCACAAATAAAAACTTGAAACATGTTCACTTATTTAATTAATTTTTTTTTTTGCTTTTTATTTATTTATTTTAGATACCTAAGAGAAATAAAAAATAAATAACCCAGCACATTCCCATCACCACCGGTCACCACAAGCGGAGATCACCAGCGCCAGATTGTTGGTACCATCAATACGGCCAATCACTGCCATCCACCGCCTCTATGTTCAAGAAACCCAAATATTAAATCCCTATTGTTTTGACAAAGGAGCGGCCCTCTATGTTCTACAAACCCAAATAAAGTTCGATTTTTCTTTGTAATTAGGCGAAAATATACTTTTGGTCCCTATATTTTGAGTTAATTCTCGTTTTGGTTCTTACTTTTTTTGAGCACCTATATTATCCCTAAAAATCGAAAATCATTATTATTTTGGTCCCTACCATAATCTTGGTAACAAAAATTGCCTACGTAGTAGACGAAGTGCACCATTGGAATGTTAAATACTGACATGTCTAATAAAATAATAATAAAAAATACCATGTCAGTATCCATATCATCATTTGATTTTTTTTAAATTAATTTATCAATTTTAACAAAATTAAAAAACATAAAAACACGTAAATTCATATCATGTTCGAGAACATGAATACACAAAAACATAAACCCAAATCTCAAAATCACAAACCCATATCACAAGAACACAAAAATGCAAACGAAAAAAAAAAAATTAAATACTAACTGGAAGAACGAAGGACATAGTACTCAAAAAATTTATATTCCAAGATTTGTATACATTCTTCCACAAAAATCAATTATACATTCAACCAAAAATTGTTATCCTAACAAAATTTCTCATAACATAAATTCAACTAAATACATAGATTTTATCCCAACATATTTTCAAAACTAGTAAATTGAAACCCAACCAAATCAACAACAAAACATCAAAACTAGCCAAAATCAACAACAAAACAACATATCATCGATCAAACCAACAAAACTCAACCTCTATGCTTCCATAAAATTTAGCCAAAATCATCAAACCACAGATTTGCTACATACCCCAAAGAAAGCCCAATCCAATTGACCCTCCTCTAACTTAGATGTCCTCTATGCTTCTCTCTCTTTCATATCTGGACTGATCAAACCACCCAATCACTACCAATCTGGGTTTTTGGCCATGGTTTTAAAGAGAGAGACAAAAATAATGAATTAGAGAGAGAACAAATTAGACATCAAGAGCTTGAACCTAAAGAGCCTTAAAGACCTGGGTTTTTTACCATTGGTGGCAATGGCGATGGTGTGATTTGTGACTTGGCTTGTTTGGTCACAATGCTCTAAGAGAAAGAGAGGGGTCTAGAGCTTGAACCGAGAAAATGGGAAATCTTGAACTAAGAGAGAGAGATATCTAGCCGGTTTAGCCCATTTGAAGAGAGAGAGATAGTCCATTGGGTTGGGGACTCAAGGGTTTTAATTTGGGTTTGTGTGATGTTGTGTTGAGTGACTAAGAAAGTTCAAGAAAATTTGAGAAAGTTGCTATAAAATTTTTTCTCAATCGTTAAAATTGAAAAAAAAAATTATTTGAATTTTTTCACTTAAAATTAAATTTTTTTTTGTTTTTATTTTTTTAATTTATTTTTTGCCATAGCTTTTTTAAATGCCGAATAATTTTTTTATTATTACTTCATTACCCACGTCAACATTTAACAAGCTAATGGTGCACTCCGTTTACCGCATATGCAATTTTTGTTAATGAGATGACGGTATGGACCAAAATGGTAACGATTTTTTATTTTCAAGGACCAAAATAGGCATTCCAAAAAAGTAGAGACTAAAACGAGAATTAACTAAAAATGTAGGGACTAAAAGTATATTTTCGACTTATAAATATTCATTGTCTTTACTATTTTTGTAGCTTTCCTCTTCAATAATCAAGGCACTAAATTTTTTCCTTTTTTCTTCTTAAATTTTAAATCACAACAAATTGCAAGCCTAGAAAGTTTATGCTTTCTGACTTTCAATTCAAATCAACGAAGCAATTTGGCTTGGGCTAGTAGACAAAGTCGTGGATCTAGAGGGAACAGTGAGGTGGAGGTGGGCTTCTTTTGTAGGTGTGCTGATGGCCGTGGTTACACGAGAGAGAGAGAGAGAGAGAGAGAGAGAGAGAGAGAGAGAGAGAGAGAGAGAGAGAGAGAGAGCGGTAACGGCAGTGATTGGAATGTATTGGTTTTTAATTTTATTTATTTATTTTATTTATCCAAAATAAGAAAAACAAAAAATTAGAAATTAATTAAATAGGTAAAGAGTGGAGCAAGAATATTGGGATACAAGATTTAGACTCTTAATTAAGTGCATGTTTGGTTTGGAAATTATAGGCACAATAAATACATTATCTCTCCTCTTATAAAATAAATATTGTTCTTATAAATTAAGAGATTTTGCTAATAGATGTCATAAGGACATTTGTGTAGGAAATACTTTTTAGAAAATTTTTATGCTAAAGAAAAAAAAGTTGATTCAGTTTTTATATTCCCTATAAAAGTTATATCAAAACATTCCTAAAATGGAGAAATTATACCGTCCCCTGGTGGACCACGTCACTTGTCCATCATTCCACTAAAAAACTCTCATTTGTTTAAAATTACTGAGTCAGTAATTAGTTTCTGCTTTAAAAAAAAATTCTAATTTAGCAATTTTAAACGGGTGGAATAGTGGAATAATGAACCACGTCACTTATCCACCTTGAGGACCTTATAATTTCTCTCTAAAATGGTTTATTAACAAACACTCTAAGGGCATCCATTAACCGAACCTTTCAGGAGAGAGTACACTTTCATTGTAATCCCCAAGTATTCTATATTTTTCCTCTACAAGTAAAAAGTCTAAACTTTTTCCACCACTTGCTTTATATATCATCATAAAAAGACACAAATTTTTTTTTGGTATAGGTGTTGTTTGAGTCTTATATCTTATTCAACAACAAAAGACTTGACCAATTGAGCTAAACTGAAACTCAAAATTTTCCACTACACTTAAGAACTTAAGATTATCTAGATAGATGCATAATACAAATAGTATCTTTCATTAATCTATATGAAAATAACATTTCACCAATAACCAATTATAACTTGATATAACAAATGTGAGAAAAATTTGTACCCCAAATTTTTTTTTTCAACCAAAATCTCTATATAATGCATTTTGTAGAAGATTTTGTATATTAAATAAGTTTAGTAATAAATAAATCACAATTTATTTCATAATTCTTAAAATATCAGGTGTCTAAGAAAATTCATGTAAAAGTGACTTTGTATCAATTATATAACATGCATTTTTAACAATATAGGAAGGAAAATTTACAAAAACAATGCTCACTTTTTCTTTTTTCTTTTTTGTTTGAGAAAATTTTAATTTATAGCAACCGCTCCTGATAATAGATCTTTATTATCAGACTAAAATGCTAATTAATTTTTATTGTAGATGAGAATTGAACTCTGAATATCTTATTCAATTATAAGAAGAGCAAAGCATATCTTACTTAACATATAGATGTAATCCTGCTCCTTAGAAAGTAGTACTTTTTACCGAATGGAACCAAACACATCTTATCAGTGTTTTGAGTCTTTTGACAGTTTGTCGTAAACGGATTTGGGCTCATATAATAATAAAAGGGCTGAGCTCAAACTATCTAGAAAGCCTGGAAAGACTAAAATATGAAGGCCCATATCCGTACCCTTAAGTCTAGTGTCTGGCCTACCACTCCAGAGCCCAGCTCAAAGCCACATAACTTTTCTTTCCTTTTTCTCTTTCTTGGCAAGAAGGAAAATGCATTCATCTAAGAAATAGAAGGAGCAACATCAGAGAGTCAGGGCAAAGCCAGAATTGAAATGATAAAGGCCAAACAAATCCGAAAGGAAAACATCCAAAAGATTAGAGGGTGAGAATTAAAATACAAAACATTAGAAATTTGATGGGTAATGAGTTCCTAATTTAGAAAGAGCATCAGCATAGTGATTGACTTTCCGATAATAATGAATCACTTTAACTTGAGGATCTTGAAAAATTAGGAATTAGTAGCGTTAGAATTTCCAACATTGTTCATTAGACTCATCAGGTCTGCAACTACTTTAGCATCCAATTCAACTTCTAGAACACTAATCCGCAGATTTAAAAACATGAGTAAACCTGCGAATTAGTGCTCTAGAAGTTAAATTGGATGTTATAGTAGTCGCAGACTTGATGAACAATGTTGGAAATTCTAATACTGCTAATTTCTCTCTTGTGGCTGATTTCTTTACCGCTCAATGCGAAGTTATACATATATATATTAAGAAGAAAATTTTAAATAATTAGAACTGCCAGGACATCATTGCTTGATATTCAGGTAGAAGTCATGAATCATAATAGATGTCTCATATTGTGGCGTTTGAGTTGCTTTTTAGTTTTTATAAGTAAAGATACTTGAGAGAGCCAACTTGCTCTTTTGCCAATTCTGGTATTATGATTTGGACATTTTATTTATTTATTAGTCCCTACATTTTTGGCTTTGTTTTGGTCCTACATTTTTTTTTCTTTTAGTCCCTGTCCTGAAAAAGAGCATCTCACTACTTACACTAAGCAAACCAGAAACATTAAAATAATAATTAAATTTTTTTTACATTAAAATAATAAAGGGCATCCACTAAGAAAATTAAAAATCAAATAATAAATAAATTTAAAAACAAAACCTAAAATGATAACACCATCAAATAAATTAAAACATTTTAGCTCATTCACCATCACTTCCCACCGTGTACACCATTCCCTCATCCCACCCCATCCTACGCCAAAGAATCCAACCGGACCACGCCACCACCGCACCATGCCAGACCCACATAAATCAACCCACAGCCATGATACTAATCCAGCCAACCCACAGCCACCCAAACTGCCCGTCCAGCCAAACGCCGCCGATCCAACCAATAAAAAATTAGCCAGACCACGCCGCCATTGCACCAACGCCGCTCGACCCGAGCATTTTAGCCACATTTCCAGCTACCGCGCCAGACCCGCGCCGCACAACCCACAGCCACCCGATCCACCCGACCCGAGCATCAGGCATTAGGGTCGTGGGTTTTTGGATTTTCTTGCAAGAGAACACGGATCAACAAGCAAACGGGTCGTGGGTTTTGGGGTTTTATTTTTTTAATTTGGATTTTAGGTGGTTGTTGAGGGTGAATTTGGTTGGATTTGTGCTGACTTGTTGGATTAATGCTGGGATTTATGGGTTGATAATGGCCGGTTGTGCTTGAATTTGGTACACATGAACATGAACATTTTATTTCTGGATTAATGCTGGGATTTACGAAGAATGAACATGAACATTTTATTTCTTTTATTCAGGTTTTGTTTTTTAAATTTATTTTTTAATTTTTAATGAAAATTATTTTAATGTAAAATAAAATATTATATTATTATTTTAACACTTCCGTTTCTCAATTTCTGTCAAAGAAGTAACCACCACAAAAACGAAAGGCGTTTTTCAGGACAGGGACTAAAAGTGGTGAAAAAAAATGTAGGGACCAAAATGAGAATCGTGTGAAAATGTAGGGACTAAAATGTGGTTTTTGCCTTTATTTATTTATTGGCTTTGTTAATCTCTCTTACCGACAGAGCATCTCACTACTTACACAGACCAGAAACTTAATTTCAGGGCATCCACAAATAATAAATAAATAAATAAAAAGAAAGTAAAATGCAAAAAGAAAACAAACCCAGTGAATGCATAAATATGTATAATTGTGTAAAAATAAAAAAAAAAACACATTTTGAAAAAAAACCCACATCAAAGCAACAAACCATTTAAAACTTCCATCTATTTTATATCAAAAAACCTACTTTTTCTATTTTACACAACCCACACAGTTTATCTATTTTACACATTTAATCAATAAAATATTCATTTCTTTCACACTTTCTCTCTCTCACAGAACCACCACAACCCGCGCAGCCACCGCCGTCAGCCACCGTCTCTCTCAAGATTGACGCCTCCGGCCTCTAATCACACCGAAATCCCAAAGAAAACCAGTTAATAAAAAAAAAAAAAAAAATCCAAAAAAAAAAAACACAACCCGCACAAAACCGTCTCTCTCAAGATCGACGCCTCCGGCCCCAACACAAACCCAAAGAAAACCAGTGAATAAAAAAAAAAAAAAAAAAAAAAAAACCCAAAAAAATCTTCACAGACCTAACACAAACCAAAAATCATCGACGATCGGTGGAAGCTAGAGCCGGCCAGATTGATGAGAGGAGAGAAAGGGAGAGCTGTGTGTCTGATGAAATGAGAAAGAGAGAGGGTGAGAGTCAGAACAGAGAGAGAGAGAGAGAAAAAACTCTTAAAAAATTATATCCACATGCTACAGTACCCGTGTAAATTTACACGGGTACTGTAGCTCGTGTATGGGTTTTCACATTTTTGCATATTTATACACCCACTGATGTGGGTGTTTTTTTGTATAAAATGTGTAAAAATTGCACTTACTTTTATTTTAGAAGCCTTTACACCATCTGGTGTGATTGCTCTCAGTGGGTGTAAAATCATCTAAACTCCTCTATAATATTCACGTTGCTACAGTATTCGTGTAAATTTACACGGGCATTGTAGCATGCGTATTGATTATATTATTAGTTTTTTCTCTCTCCTCACTGACTCTCACCTCCCTCTCTCTCAGGCGCAGTCTTTCTCTCATCGCTTTCATTTTTTCTCTTCCTCTAGCTTCCGTTGATCTTCCTCTAGCTTCCGCCACTCGCCATCGCCGCCGATGAGAACAAGGTCGAGCAAGCAGTGGGTTTTGATCGCCATCGCTGATCTTCCTCTAACTTCCGCTGATCGCCATCGCTAATCGCCATCGCCGATGAGAACAAGATCACCATCGCCGATGAGAACAAGATCGAGATCGCCATCACCGATGAGAACAAGATCGCCATCGCTGATGAGAACAAGATCGCCATTGCCGATGAGAACAAGATCGCCATCGCTGATTTTTGGTTGAGCTTGAGGTCGACGGCCATCGCTGATCTTCCTCACTCCGATCCGTGGTTTTTTTTTTTTTTTTTGGTTTTTTGTGGGTGTGGGTCGGCGATGATCTTGCCGCCGATTGGGTGGGTGATGATCCTAGTTGGGTGGTGATGATGGTGGTGAAGGTGGTTGGGTGGTGAAGATGGTGGCCGGAGTGATTGTTGATTGTGACGGAGGGATGATAAAAAATTATAAAAAAATGAATATTTTTTTAAGTAAATGTGTAAAATAGATAAACTGATGTGAGTTTATTGTAAAAGTGAGTGTGTAAAATAAAAAAAGTAGGTTTTTTCGTATAAAATAGATGAAAATTTTGAACGAGCTGATGTGAATGCTCTTAGCAAAGGGGTTGACTATTTCATTTTCTATGGGACAACAGTCGTAATTTATAACGCTAACTTAAATATTATAAACGGTTTTGGCTCTTGTATGGACGAGATTTTCTATAATGTTTATGTAATGCAATTGTTTTGTTTATTTATATATTTATTTTCAATAATGTTTGAGTATATGATTATTTCTTCGAGCATGTGTAGTTTTTTCATCCTACACTTATTACAGAAAAGAATCTCTTAGAACACTGGCAAGAGGTTTCGAACTCAATTTTTCAAGAATGTCCTGAGACCTTTGGAATCACTAAACCAACAATTTAAAGTTTATGTAATATAATTGTAAGCTTTGAGAATTAAAGCACAATTTGGTTGCAACACAGAAATGAAGTACACAATTTGCATAGTCACACTCACAGGACAACCGGACAGCTGAGAAAATTAGAGAAGAATCAGGCCATTTATTACAAAACTTATCACTGTGTCTGCGTGTGTGAACACATGGAATATTTAGAAAAAGAGACATAGCAACAGCTTTCACTTACGTTAATTTTACACCATATAAACACGAAATTGACAATGAGAAAATGATATAGCATGTGTCTTTTATCAACAGAAAGATTCTAATCTTGATAGCTGTAGGACAAAGGCTACATGGCACTTTGATTGTATCATTGTAACCTTGACTACATAGATACTTAGATTAATGATTATCCGAAAATTAATGTTGATAACTATAGCATGCATTATTTTCAAGAAAAATATGACTCTTTGTTATTGGTATCTCATTTTTTTTTTTTTAATTATTAGTATTTGTTATTGGTCTCAAAGGTGTGGAAAGCTCAATGGCTATATAGGTTTGTGCTGTTTGCTAGATAACTTGATGGGAACAACACGAAATTATTAACAGGTAGTGCTTTGCGATAAGTTGCTTAAGTGGGTATATTCCTTAGCAGGTTCTTTATATACATTTTGAGCATAAACTATGACATATGGTTGGTAAACTATTACACGATTTAATATATTATTAATGAAAGCATTTTAAAACTCTTGCTTACCATATAAGAAGAAAATATTCTGGAAAAATACGCTTTTTTTTTATTTAAAATTTAAAAGTATATAACATGAGACGTATTAAAGGTTGTTTGTATAGCTATTTTTTTTTTAAAAAAAAAAAATTCCAATCTGACTATTAATACTAATATGATTTTTTCTATAACACAATTAAAAAATCAAAATTCTTTTACTTCTATGCATGTGCTACTATTTATATTAAACACCAAAGTTTCATATTTTATAGTTTAGAACTAAAATAAGAAAAAAAAATTAAGTTTATAATTAAAATAAGAAAACTTGGATGTTTAATATAAAATAAAATATTTTCATTATAGTAGTATGAGAAAATAATAGTTTTATTTGTTATTTTTCTTGAAAACATGGTGAAATTTTCAACAAATATATACAATTATATATATATATATATTTTGAAGGCAATATATACAATTATATTAATTACTTAATTAGTGCACTAAAATAGTTAGTTTGTTATAATATCTTATGAAAATTTAAATTACATACCCATACAACTAAATAAAATATAGTAAAATAAATTTTCTAACATTTATAAATTAAAGTTCTGTCATTTTTTATCATTCATTCAAATCTGCAATATATCCCACACGTATATTACTAACTGCTACTACAAAATAATACGTCTAGAGCTATTCTTTAAATGGTATTGTCGCAATTAGTCATTCTATCATTTGGAAACAAAAAAAACAAAACACAAAAAAACAAAAACCTTTACAGTTGATTTTTTGTAAGTACCAGTTTCCTCCCCCATTCCCCTTTTCTTAAGCAGTTAATAAACCAAGTATGGGTTTCATTTGTGTTATATAAAGAACAAAGACAGTCGGCTTAAGACATAAAATAGCCAGGTGCCTTGTAATTATTGAATTTATCAAAAACAAGAAATCTTCTAATGTTTTAAACAGGAACATTAATGGTTCAAATCTTCCGACTCTCATTGTAAGTTTGATAGGGTCTGTTTAACGTTTCCATTGCCTAACTAATCGAAGTTGATTTTTTAGTTGAAGATGTGACTAGCTGTGAATTGTCAACAGTTTTTTATTTTTATTTTGTATTTTTAATATTTATACTTTTGGTATAATTGGGTTGCTTAAACTCAAATAGATTCCACAAACAAGTTTGACAAGACGTGTAAAATCAGAAGCTTAAAGTCCATTGGTTCCTCTCATGTGAATGATCATTGGTTTATTTGGCAAGTCAGGCTAAGATTTTTCTTCCACTAATAATTAATGAAAGATATTACTCTTGCAATTGTAAACTATAAAGTAATTCTAACAAAAGAAAGCTAAAATGGACTTTGTGGCGTAAGGTGCTTTGTTTCATAAACCGGTAAACATAACTTCTAATATTAAAAGATTGTTATTTTATTTACGTTACCAAATTAAAACACTAATTAATTTTTAATATAAATAATAATTAATTCTCAAAATTTTTATTCAACTATCAGAAATTAACTAGTTAAGCCAACTAAAACCCATTAAAAATTTATTTTATATTAATTTGTCATCATTGTAATATTATACATATGTCAATATCTTGGTCTAATAAAAATTTAAAATCAAAATAAAGAGATTTCATGAGTTCATATCTTACACTTAAAACATTAAAAGAATTTTAATATAGTATATAAAAAAAATAAAAAATACATTCTCCACCCACGCCCTTTTTCTTTTTTTTTTTTCTTTTTTGGTTCCAAATGGAAATGAAATTAGCATATAACAAAATAGAAATATTATCCATTTAAAGGAAACTGGAGGATTTACTTACCAAAAAAAAGTTTGCCACAACTGTCATCTTTCTTTTAATTTTTTTATGTATTTTAGTTTTGAGTTTTTAATATTTATTTTGGGTAAATTGAAATTTTACCTTTAACTATGATACAGTTATAATATTTTCTAAACTTAATAATTGGAGAAATCAATGTTTATAAAAATAGTATTGGGCATAAGTTTGAATATAAATTTGTAAATTTGACAGAAAGCTTAATAATAAGAGGCAAACCGTTTGGTACCAAACATTTTGAAAGAACGTTTATCCAGGTTTTAAAGTTTAGAAAGACTTGAAGTCAAGTAATATTATTTTTCATATTTCCAAACATTAGGGTTTACACCCTCTCCACTTAAAATGTATTTTTTTAATTTTTTTTTTAAATTAGGTTAAAAAGAAATTGTAAAATTTCACATATGTTTGTGCCTAATATCATATATTATCCACAACTTGTTTTAAGTACGAGAAAAAGAAAAGGGTTTTGGTAAGTTGACCGTCAGCATAAAACTTAATCACTGTTATGAACAGATTCACTATAAATACATTGTTGTTGGTAGAAATAACAAGTTTGTAAATGGATCATTCTCAGTTTTGAATGGTGGGGATGATGAGAACTGTTACAGAATCCAGACAAGCTTTTTTTTGTTGTTGATCAATTGAGATTTGAGATTCTTTGGCTAAGGGATGAGCACGTTAGAGCTGCAAAAAATGACGAGCAAATTGAACAACTTGCAGGCTGCAGTACATAATTTTACATGAAAGATGATTGGAAGACTCAATCCCAATAATGGGGTCCACCTCAACAAACTGTCTCTGTAATCTGTATGCACATGTATACTGTGGTTAAAACATCACCATCACATTTTGCTCGTCCCCATGCGACAGTCCAGGCCAGAGGCTCTATGAATGTTCTTTTGTTTGCATCTCATTGATTTGGCTAACGACATTGCATTGGGGTCTAAAACATTTCATCTTGTTGCTTATGTAAGAATTATATAAACTCTTTGGTTCAATTTCTTACCTTGAATATTCAAACAATTTCATTAGAATTTTTTAACAATTATACAACATCATAGGGATATATATCATGTATAGTATATGATGTGAAATTGAAAAGTGTTGAGAGAGAGAGAGAGAGAGAGAGAGAGAGAGAGAGCTCCACTTGTATGACATTATTCAATTTCAAATCAAAATACTAATGAGAATTTGTGGATCGTTCTTTTGTAATTAATTAATGTTAATTTACTGTACATATGGTACAAAGCAGTTTCCCATTAAACTATGGGAAATTATAATCAAAGACCACCATGGCACCAGCATTACCTTGACAGATACTCCAGCGCTATTGGAATAAAGGTGCTTTACCATTCACCAATCCCATAACAACCATTTTTTCCTTGTTTGTATTTTTGTTAATTGGCAGCATTACCATGGCAGATACTTCCTAACTAATGACCTTTGGGCTTTTGATAAAACAGGTACTTAGGTTGTGTTTCTGATGAAAACGTATAGGATTGTTCAAATTTCTCCTCCATCTAAGATGTGTGTGTGTATATATATATCACTTCTTGATATTTCTAATAAATATGTTTGAAGTTCAACTCTCTCTTCTCTATTTAAAATGCATATTATTATTACATCCCTAAAGGTTTTACGAAATGACACTTCTCCACTTCTCTCTCCCTTGAGATTTATAGATTTATATATATGAAATTATTTAAATTTTACTAATAAAACATTCTATTTTTTAAAAGGGATTTCTATTAATTTATACATAGGTTATCTACAAACTTCAAGGGAGAGGAGTATCCTCTTGTCCATACTTTGAGTAAGCATTTTTTTTAATAGAACACTTCATTTCTATAATAACATTGCATTCCATGAAACATTTGAGAGTGTTATTTAGTAAAACAACAAAGAAGAGTGTTGCAATTTACCCAAAAACTAAACTCAAGCAAGAGAAATTCAATAAGATGCTATAAGATTTTCAAGTTTTCATTTCCTCTCTATAGGCAACCAAATGATGAGTAATGTATATCGGACATCAATGATTCATTGCAATACGAATATCCATCACCAAGGCCCCATCTCGGCAAGTGCTTCAATTATGGCTTGCATAATGATGCATGTGGATTGTGGAGGCATTTAGACATTTCTTTTTCCTACTTATTTAGGAGTATTTGGTTGAGATCAAAATTCAAAAGTACTCTTTTATAGGGAAGAGAATAATATTAACCATGGTCCTATCATATGCTCTATGTCTCAATGAAAAAGAAAGCAAACTGTACTTGTGAATGAGATGCCAACAATATTTATGACTGTCCAAGTAAAAGGTTTTACTGGCTTTCCAGCTGCATTTACAAAAGAGAGGTGCTACGTCTACAACATTTTTACAATATTTTCACAAAAACTGTTATTGGTTTAAAGAACTTATCGCTGAAATTACTTTTCTACCCCACCATTAATAACCTATATGACTGTTGAAAAGTGACATAACATTTTCCTTTACAAAAACTGTGAGATGACAACGATATTTATGACTGTTGAGTGTTGATAAATACGTTTGCAGAAAGAGTGATGTTTCTGTTTGATTGATCATAGGATTCTGTTTTGATGGATGGCTTGGGATTTGCAATTCACAATGTCTCAGTAATAAATGTGCTATTAAGATTTGCGTAAAATTTAAGAAGAGCTTTATTTTATCTTAATTTATAACTTAAATTTTATAGTTTTGTTTTCAATTAGGTATAATAAACAATCGTTAAATATTTCCATTAAAAAATATATATATATATATATAATCGTTCATCCAAAAAAAAAAAAATATATATATATATATATATGTAATCTTTAAATATTGACCTTTAAGACTAAAGATCAAGTTGCCAAAAGTAGTGGCATCAACTTTTATTTTCAAGAATTCTGCACCGTTGGTCATTTATTTAATGGTTTCTTAAGGGAAAGGTAAACTTTAGTTGGAGAAGCATAATTCCACTACCATATGAACGGAACAAAAATGAAAAAAAAAATTAAAAATTTCTTTGCTGAGAAAAAAGAAAAAGGAAAAGTATAATCCATTTGACTTGTCATAGATTGTGTCTTTATACCTATTTTCTTTTAAAACCTTAACATATTATTGTATTTTTAAGTAACAAGCTGGTGTTATACCTTTTATTGATTTTTCAAGGAGAAGGTATCCCATGAATTAGTCTCATAAAAAGACATTTTTCTCCAACAAGGAGGACCCACATGCTCTATTTTATTATTTAGTTGCTAAAATATGTGAGAGAGAGAGAGAGAGAGAGAAATATAAAGTCTAAAAAAATAGGAAAATTTATTTTGAATTTGGTAGAAGGGAATGAAAAAATAAAGAGAAAATATAAATTATGTTTTTTTTTTATTCGGTTGAGAGGGAAAAAATAATGAAAATAAATTATAATTTTGTGCTAGGAGCACTTGCAGCAGTGGAGCTAAATAGCTATATAGCTATTTTAGCTCCATCAAAATACAAAAATCATTCATACAGCAGTGGAGCTAAAGGTATTTTTTTTAACTTCATTGCTACAGTGCACATGTATCCATACATGTGCATTGTAGCTAAGAGCTAAAAAATAGTAATAATTTTTTATTCCCAGCCTGATTAATATTTTTTTTTTCTTTTCTTCTCAGAACTCTCATGCCGCCGACCCACGCCGCCGCCAACCCAGCTACAACCACGGCAACCCCCACCACCACATCTTCTCCCATCTCTCTCTTTCCTCTCTTCTTTGTCTCTATCTCTCCAACAACCACCACATGAGAAAGAGGAGCTTAGCCACCCACCACCTCACCACCACACACACCCCAACAATCACAAAAAAATATCAGCAACCTCTACACGGACCTAGACCCACTGATCTACACGGACCACCAATGAGCAAATCCACCACCACCACCGATCTACACAAACCAAATCCACGAACCCAAACCACAGCACCTCTATGAACCCACCATGCTCAGCCACTGCCAATCTACACGGAGCAAGGTCACCTCCACGGACCCACCATGCCCAGCCATTGCTGATCTACACAGAGTAAGGTTTGAGAGAGCTGCTATAAGAGAGGGAGAAAGAGAGAGAGTTGAGCCGGTGACTGAAGAGAGAGAGAGAGATGATAAAGATTGAGGAAAGAGAATAAGTTTGTTTTTATATATTTATTGGAGAGAGAGAAAATAAAATATTAATTTTTTTCAGTATCCTCCGACTCACTGTTCACAGTAGTAAATTTTTTGGATAGCGGTTTGTGGCGGCGGTGGAATAGTTGGTGGCGGCAATGGTGGCGGTGAAAGTAGTGGCAGCGGTAGCGGTTGCAGGTGGTTATGATTGTTATTTATTATAGTGGATATATTATTTTATTGTAATAAATATATTATTTTATTGTGATATTTATATTATTTTATTGTGTTGAAAGCTAAAATAGATCCATTACTGCAGCATGTTTTGTAAAGTAAGTAGGTAAAATAAATAAATTAACTTTTAGTGGAGCTAAATAGCTAAATTTTTAGCTTCACTGTTGTGGATGCTCTAAAACTTTACCTCGATTACATAAGAAACTATTTATTTTTAACTTTTTTTTATAGTACCTAAAATTTTACTACAATAATATATTGTACTAATTTTTTTTAAAAATAAATAAGGGTAAAATGCAAAACTGACCTTATAAGTTTCTTCAAATTTTATTTCAATCCTCTAGTTTTGCTTTTGTTCATTTCAGTCCTTTAACTTTCAAGTTTATTCAATTAAAGTTTTTTTTTTATCAACTTTTGTTATATGTTGTGGTTAATTTTTCAATTTTATAAATTTTTCTTCAAATTTTTTAAATTAAAAAATCAATTTATGATTGAAAAGTATTTTTCAGATTATTTTTTTCAAAAAATTTTAAAAAAAGTTAATGAAAGCGCCTTAATTGAATAAATCTGAAACTTAGAGGGCTAAAATAAACAAAAGTAAAATTAAAAAACTGAAATAAAATCTGAAGAAAGTTAGAGGGTCAATTTTACATTTTAGCTAATAAATAATATATTGTATAACAAATGAATATTAGGATCTGTAATAGTTCCTCCAGCATTGATATTCAAAATCTATCATAGGGTAACAATATAGACTTGTCATCACATATGTATAATATAACATAATTATTTTTAAAACGAAGGGTAACGAGATATTGATAAATGTGATTTTTTTTTAATTCCATATTACCCACAAAACCAAAGCACATATATTCCATAAATAACAAAACAAAAAGAATTAGTAATCCCAAAACATGACATGCATTAGGAAGCAAAAATAAAAAAGTGCATGTAGTCAATAGAGGGAAAATGTAAATGTAAAGTCCCTCTTATTTTTCATTTTTTCTCTTCAATTTTGGAGATTAAATTTTGTGGGTCTAGATGGAAAATGACACCCACACTCATTTATAACTTCCCATTTTAATTCTTACTAAACTTACTTAAAAGTTTGATTTTTTGCTCACCATTTAAGTGTGAGTGAGATTGTTGCTTATTGTAGTCACCTCTAGAGTTCGTAATTTGTGGAAACCTAAAGAAAGCAAACACAATAGTCTTTTTGATGAACAAAAACTAAATTATTAATTTCTAGGTAGTAAACCTTGAATTCACGAAGGGGTCCTTGAATCCATAAGGTGATAAACTAGAATCCACCAGATAAAGAATTCGACAAAAAATCTGTATTTTATTAATAATAATTTGATTTGCCTTCGATGACTACAAAACATATAAATATTGATAAAGTAAAACCCTAAGACGATTAGGAAATGTCTAAAACCCTAATTCACACAAATTACACGAGACTAACTACGACTATTACTCAGAAGGCCATTTTGCTTTAGCCTGTTGAATATTGTGCAATTTCAACGTCAAAACCAATGATTTCTACTAGTGTCTTTTTGCCTTGCACGATAGTTTCAAGTACGCGTGAGAGTCTAGAAAGACCATGACAGTCTGTTCTACATCAGTTCTTTGTGCCCAAATAGTATTAGGAGTCTACGACCCTTATGCCCCAACCTTGATCAAATAATGTTGCACCCCCTATGACCCACAACTCAAAATGAGACTTGCGACAAGACACATACATTCCCTATGGTGTGGTTCCCTTTGGTCTATTTCCATCTTCTAGATTGGTTTAGGGAAACATCTGAGAGACTGCTTTGTGTGGATCCAAACATGTTCACAAGGAGCCCAATGAAAACAAGATCAATAGAAACTTTATAAAAGATCATAATGGTTAATATTTTATTAACCCCCATTTTTCATCTTCTTTAAAATCATGCAAATAAACAGATTCAAATGTAACAAAAAGGTGTGTTGTGCGATTATCTCCCTTCTCACTTAAGTTTTCAACTCAAAGGCCAAAGCTAAAGTTAATGGCAATTTCCAAAATTTATCATTTTTCCCTTAGCGGCAAACTAACGCATTTGTTTTTAAAAAGAAGTTCAAATGATATAACGAATTATTTTTACTTTCGTTATTTGGCCTAAAAAAATAGGATCACAATCTTCAATAACATGATATAGGTGGTGCTAATTTTGGAAATACACAAATCTAACTCCTAAACATTTATTAACTTCTTGTAAATATGTCTAGCTTTCATTTTGTTTCAATTTTATAAATGTTCATTGAATGGAACCTCTCTATGATGCCAAATATTGTACTTGATATGGTTTATTGACTCTATTCGCATTGTGCCATATGCATGCGTAGGCAGTAGCTAGCTAGTTGGAAGTTGGAACCAACTTCAATTTGCTTCAAGTATTTCAATAATGACATCTATACTGCCATATTTTTGGATCAATGTACGATTGAATGGATTATAGTTCTAGCACAGTTACTGTAGCAAGCTCAAATTGGAATTGTATCAATCACAGTGACACGGTTTATACCCAACTAAAGGTTCAATGAATCTCATTAAAAACAAACAAAAATGTAGGAAATTGTGAGGGTTAATGTAATATTGCCTAATTTTGTGGCCTTATTCATTGAATTCCATGCTTTTCCTTTACCAGTTCTTCAACTTTACCAACTCCAAATCCAATTTTTCAAGGCTGTCCAAATGGCCGTATTTAAAGGCTTTCTTAGGTATATAAAAAAAGGAAGTGAAAGGTATCGTAATGGTGTGAAACATTCACGATTCATTGTCAAACAACTATAACAATTTTTTAGTTGCTTAACAATAAAATAATACCAACGTATCTTTCCCCTCTATCCTCGGATGGGGAATTGACCTTGCTTTATTCTCTAACAACTAATTAATTAACACAAAAGTTTGTTAAACGACAAAAACAAAAAACACCAAAACTTGACAAGTGTTAGATGTTGAAACCACTTATTTTTTCCTCAACTGGTGGTGGAATTTACATGTTAAAAACAACAAAATCAGTGAATTCCACGTGTTGTTTATTTGGCCAACCAAGAAGAAGCCGTTGGAAATTGCTTACCCTGACAAGTTGGACATTGAGAATCTAATGGCAGACACTAGAATTTTACCTTTAAAATTTTCATACACATGCAAACAGTTTCCATTAAAACCAAACCCAGAAACCAGGGAAATTGCCAAGAACTTACCAACTAATTTCACAATGACCTAATACTTTGGATTATTTTATCCAAAAAAATCTAGACCCAGTTCATATTTTCTGGTCCTTCATTAATAGCTTTGATCATTCTCTCTTGAAAATTTTGATGAAAGCCAAAAATGTAAACAAACTATTAGTCCCTATCCAAGCCTACCAAAATGGACCTCCTCCTTGGCTTCCTCTATATACAACACATAACACATGCATGCACGAGTACTTCTTTTCTTTTTTTCTTTTTTTTTGAGAAACTGCACGAGTATTTCTTGGTCTACTTTTTCTACAAAGAGTACACCATTAATTAATTTTTCTTGATGACCAAGTTTACACTGTTTTGTTGCAAAGAAGAAGGCAAAATATTCTCAGCTAGCGGTTGAGATTTTTAATTATCATCTAGAATATCTGACTTTTACAATCTGAATTTATTCTTGTCTTTGCTAGATGCTAGTGAACCTTTTTATTATTTTCTTTTTAAGGGGGCAATGATCTAAAATTAGGTTCCACTTAGATTTTCATCGTATGCTCTCGAATCAAACTATCGAATTATATTAAAAATAAAATAAAAATTCTATTAAATTAACTCATCTTATCCACTACATGTTGCTGACACGCAATCTCAGCCTTTGATTTATAATTTTATTATTATTTAGATTTAAATTGTTTTTCTCGAAGTAATTACATTGGGTATATCCAGAGACACAAAATTGAAACTGCACAGACAATGCATGTGAAACATGGTTGGTAAGTGTCAAATTAGGCAATATATTATGTAGCATCAGTGTTTGCGAGCTTGCTCTAGTGAAATTATTGATGATTCAGTTTGTGGGTTGATGAAACTAAATCAATATTAATGATAGCCTGATGTTTTTAGCATGTTCGAGATGGTGATGAAAGTAGTGAGAGGTTAATTAAGTGCAACATTTGTGATGGTGAACCCTAAGAATAAATTGTTATGATGTTATCGGATCACTATAATATTAGCATACAGAAGCCAAAGAATAATACTACATATATATGAGTTACTTATGCATTCGGTGACATGAAACATCATTAACATATAAAAAAACATGTGCTTATCAATAAATTAAAAAAAAAAACGTGTTACATTAAATTTTTTTTTTATTTGATAAACTTGTTACATTAATAGACGTGCATATATCAACAATGCCAACAGATAATGATAAAGACAAATATAATTTCAATTGTTTGATGTGATTGAATGTCATCATTACCTTAAGCTGCCATTATTGGAATACATTAATGATGTACATCTAAGAACAAGGTAAATGGCTATTCAAAAAAAAAAAATGAACAAGGTAAATGGGTAATAATAATAATATATATATTCTTCTGTTTTTGTTTATTTTTATATATTGGGATAATGTAATATTGACTTCTCAAAAAAAAAAAAAAATTTCGGAGCACTCCGAAATTAAGTTGTTTAGGTTTGAACCAAAACCTTAATAAAACTTAAAATTTAATTTATCACCTTTTTCTTTGGTAACGAGTAACCTCAAAATCAATGACAAACACACGTTCGAGACCTCTAAATGTTTTAAATTTGTTAACACCAACCTAGATTACATTTAGTAAGATTTTTAATTGCTATAGGACTTGTTAGACGCTACCAACAAAACCAATAAAAGAAAAAAAAAATTATATTTTATATAATAAAAGTTGGGTTCTAGAAGTCTTTTTTTTTTTTTTTTTTTAATGCTCTTAGAAGTCTTAGGGTTTTTTTTTTTTTTTTTTTTTTTTTTTTTTTTTTAATATATATGCTCCTAGAAGTCTCAGTTGAGCGAGCCAAATGACTATCTTTTCTACGTGACACTGACAAGTGGATATGTTCTCATAAACTATTTAAATAATTTAGTTTATTAATTGTTAAGATTTAGTTTACTTCAAACAAAACTCTATTATCTAAGTTTCAAGAAATTTGCCAAGAGCCTTGTAGCCTAATTAGATAGCACCTTCAACAGTTTTCAACAAAAAACATTTGGTGTTCAAATACTTCCTCCCCCAACTATCGAATTATAAGAAAATATTTTTAAAAATTAAGAAACTTGAAATTCTTCTCAAACTGGAATTGTGGGAGAACGAATCTACCCAACATGAGAAGGTATTGTCCTCTTTGGAGTGAGCAGCGCTTGACTACGACGTACCCCTCAAGGTTTTGCTTTGTCCCACATCGGGGAGAAACGCCTCCCACATGTGCCTTATAAGCTTGAGCTCAAGACACATGTGTACCACTACTACACATGCTCGCTCCAAAGAGGACAATACCTTCTCATGTTGGGTAGATTCGTTCTCCCACAGGAATCGTGTTGCAAAAAATATTTAAGATATATACAATAAAATTTAATATCTTTTAATAATTATTTTGATAATCTACTATAGTTTTTTTATTTTAATTTAGTAAAACTCACCCACTAATACCATCATAAAACCAGATGACTCAATATTTATATGTATGCATGTATGTATGTATTAATTATGAAAGTTTAATACAAGTGAAACTCTATTTCATTGATTATTAACATAGTTTCAATAATAAATATTGTTTTTGAGTTGGATTCCAATTATACTTGGTGTAATTTTAAATAATATTACACCACTTAATAAATTTTTATTGGATTAATAAATTGAAAATCTCACTGTTAGATTACATGTTCTTAACACGCATGTTAAATTTCGTGTCAATTGGACTTTTTTTACTATTTAATCATACACCCATCTCTGACGGATAATTATTATAAACTATATAAACTTGAACTTTAAATATTTTATTAATGACATAGTTACTAACAATTAATTGTCTTGAAATTTTGCAAGTAAAAAAAAATATACAAATTTAATGTAATCTGACGGTGGATTTGTCAACATTTGCAACCAATCAAAAAATATTAAGTAATGTAACATTGTTTAAAATTATACCAGGTGTAATTTGAATTCATCCCATTATTTTCATTATAATAATTTACAATGGATAAACACATATGCAAGCCATGTAGGATTGGATTACAAGTGTCTCATTCCCATTCTATCCTAGCTTTTGGGTAGTGAAAACCCTTGTGAGACGAGAGCAAGGTAAGTTCGAGACAGAACCGGTTAGAAGTATTTTGCTTTGACATAAATTAGATAGAGATGAAGGAAAGATTAAGGAGAGAGATAATCGTGAGACTACTAAGAGAAAGAAGAAAAAAAATTAAGATGGTAAGAGAATATATATAAAAAATAATTTATAAATAAGATATCTATACAAAAATTAAATTATACATATAAATAATCTGAATATATATTAAATAAAATTATATACAAATATATATATATATATATATATATATATAAAGAAATGGTGTTGCTGCCTTTGGCTAGCCTATTTTACTCTGACCTCCAAATTTACCTTGCCCCAACCAATGAACCCACATCTTAATGAGTATATTATCACCTATTTGAGACGCATAAAATCAGTCATAAGTAAGTGCAAATTTTCACCAAACGTACTAAGGTGACCTGTGGCATGTCAGGTTGGTATATCTTAGGGTTTGAATGATTCCTAAAAAATGGGTAGTTTGTGATATTTATTAGTCTATCAAATGTTTTTTTTTTTTTTTTTAAATACTATAACTACAACTTTTGACACATTTTTTTATTAAAATTTGTCCACATGATAAATTATAAATAATAAAGTAAAAATAATAAGTTTATAATTTAACCACTCACAACCTATAGCGTAGACAGAATGTGTCAAAATTGTGTCAAAAACTTGTAAACCTAACATATCTGTTGATTTTTTCCCCCAAGTAGTTGAATAGTAGTTTTTCTTTTCTTTTTTTATTTTTACCTGAGTTGAATTGTTAAATACTCTACTAAAATACGAATCTGAAAATTTTGTAGCAGAATAAAATAGTGAAATAGAAAAAGTTCAATCATATCTCAACGATATAAAGCTTCTTCCTTTCCCTAGTCCTTCCAAAGTTATTGTGAAGAGAGAGAAATAGACAGAGTGAGGCACAGAACAGAAAGCACACACTCTGGAGAGAGAGAGAGAGAGAGAGAGAGAGAGAGCTCTTCTGCTTCGTGGTGGCTACTTCTTGCAGAAGGTTCTCTGTGTTTGTTTATTGAAAAAGAAAAAATAGCAAAAAAAATCGGTGAAGAAGAAAGAAGAAGAAGAATAAGATAACGTAGATTACAATAAAATAACTAGCCAAAAAAAAAAAAAAGGGTTTCGTGCAAACCTTCTGCTGAGAGAAAAACCAAAAAAAAAAAAAAAAAAAAAACAAACAAAAGAAAAAAAATTTAGAAGATTCTTTAGCTTCACGTAATCCCTTTTCTTTGATTATCTTCGTGCCTCTGTGCAAGTTTTTCTCCTTAACCCTTTCTTCAAAATTCGTTTTTGATTCGATTGGTTGTGTTCGTGTGGTGGTCATTGTCGGAGGGTGGAACGAATTGGGGCTTTGCCGGAAGTGAAATTGGGGATTTCACGGTGAAAAACTTGGTGGGTCTGGTTTGATCTGGGTTAATTTTGCGGAATTGAATGGTGGGTCGGTGATGATTTTGGAGTCTTTTGTGTAATCGTTGGTGGGTTCGTTGGGAATTTGTGTATATTTTCGAAGATTTTTGTTTTGGGTCGGTGATCAAAGTTTTGGTTTTTGTGGAGGGGAAATCTGTGTTGGATAGGTTGGTTTTGCTGGTTTCACCGATGGGTCAATGGCAATTAGTGCTTTTTGGGGTTAAAATCCTTGGTGGGTTTGTGTAGAATCGGGCTGCTTATGCAGAATTTGGTGGTGGGATTGGGAGAAATCTGGTTTTTATCGAGGCTTAAGCTCGGTTAGGCGTTGGGGTTGAGAATTGGATTGTGTGAACAAGGTGGTATTGGGGTTTTGATTGTGTTTATTGGGAATTTGTGGTGGAGGATAGTTTGTTCTTAGAGGATAAGATGAGTTCTACTGCCTCAGAAGGTGGAGGCAGGCTTGTGGTTCGTATTGCTGAGAATGGGCACACATATGAGCCCCACTGCAATGGAAACACGCCGGTTGAGGTGGTTATGAAATATGTTGAATCCGTGGAGAACATTGGTTTCCATGAGCAGGTTGTTCTGTATTTGGAGGTTAGACTTGACCCGCAGAGGTTGTTATCAGCATATAATCTTCCTTCGGATGACGGCGAAGTGTTTGTATTTAATAAAGCAAGACTGCATATGAATTCGCCTCGTCCTCAGCCGGAGCAAGTTGAGAATTTTGATAGCGCTGAGATTCCATTGCCGGCCTCTTTGCATAATCCTCATCCTTTGGATAATGCTCCTGACCCTGCTTTGAAGGCTTTGCCTTCATATGAGAGGCAATTCAGGTACCATTTCATCCAGGGAGATGCAATTTATAAATGTAGCCAAAAGAAATATGATACTTGTGTGAGGCTTTTGAGGGAGCAGAAGGTTCAAGAGAGGGCATTGGAGGTTGCAAGTTGTAATTTGGATCAATTCTATAAGATGACTAACCAAAATTACACAGAATTCATGAAGCGTTATTCGCAACAGCACCGGTTTCATTCTGATCTCCTGGGAAATTTTGGGAAGGATATTGAGAAATTGAGATCCATCAAGCTTCCCCTTCCTTTACAGACTTCCACACGCAAGTGCTTACTGGATTTTGTCAAGGAAGAGACTTTGCGGAAGTCAGCTGAGAATTGTAGCAGTTCCCACAAGCAGTTTGAGAACAAGGTTTCACAATTTAAGCAAAAGATTAATGAAGTGAAATACAAGGTTGAGGAATTGTTTGCTAGCAGGATATCTTTTCCTGCTAAAGATTTGGAGAGGATGATTAAGGAGCACCAGCAATTTATCAATGAACAAAAGAGCATACTGCAGTCTTTGAGGTGGGTTCTCTTTTATTTTGGCAGTAGTTTCAGCATTACCTATATATTTATCTTTTTTGTTATTTGTTTGGTCGCAAAATGCCTATTTATGCTACTCACTTCAGGTCATTTAAGTTTTCCCTGGATTTGATCTTTTCAAAACTTTGTTGTGGCTGAGTTACATAATTTCCAAAAACTGTTCGAACACAATGCTAGTCTTAGGATAATCTTATTGTTGGTTGGCACTTCCCTCATGGAGATATATTTATGTGTGGTTGAAGATTTCGATTACCTAATTAATTAAAGGTTCATGCTTTCTAAGCATGTAGTCTTTCCTTTTTTTGGTATTTGTATTCTCCAAGACAGATGCAGCCTTGCTCTGTGCATGCATGCCTCATTGATTTGTGCTACGCTGTTCCATTGTTATGCTAGTCTTAGGTTAAATTTTTACTGTGCATACTTGCCAAATGTGTGCTAGTTAACTTTTTTCCATATGTACGCATTCTTCAGCAGACATACATGATGCCTTGTTCATCAGGTATACATGGAGTGGTTCAGTTTGCAATATGATATACCATCTGGGCTAGTAATGCACCTGGCTTGTATGGTGTATGTGTGCATGCATTCTCCCGTATGCTTTTTATTGTTTAGAGATCTTTGGTCCATGTCATGATGTTAAACTTTTTGAAGCCATGACCTAGATTATATGTATACACACAAGGAAACTGGATAGCATGGCAGTTTTTTTTTTTTTTTCAAATAAAACTTGTGTGATTAAAATAAGTGGGGGGAGAGAGATTTGAACCTAGGATTGTGATACAGATAAGTGAACTAACTTTATGGTGTTTTGGACCTCATTTGCTCGGCTTTACTGCCTATAATGCTAAATGCCTAAATCCCAAAATTGAAAGCGGCCATGGAGTCAAAATCTTGGGTTAAGCATGTTTAAAGTACACAAGACTTTGGATGTTACTTGGCCAATGGGCTCTAGCACAAAAGGAGCTTTTTCCTCCCTTAATAATGGGATGGAGGGT
Organism: Castanopsis chinensis; assembly: GCA_032878915.1. Lineage (NCBI taxonomy): Eukaryota > Viridiplantae > Streptophyta > Magnoliopsida > Fagales > Fagaceae > Castanopsis > Castanopsis chinensis. Next base: position 17,425,426 of record JAVQMG010000121.1, read on the forward strand.
AGTTCATGGGTTCAAGACCCATTGGGTGTGTGTGTGACTTTAAAAAATGTCATATCTAATACACTTCTGTGTGGTTTGGAAATAGTGGTTGGTAGACAGCCTAATCACTAATGTGTTTGTAACTTACCAATATAAGTAAAAAAAGACTCTGGATGTCACTTGTGTCTTTTGTATTAACTATTGTATTTACTGTTTGTATTCCGTGGTTTGTATGATCATGATACCTGGTTCTTTTTTAATCATGTTATTTCTAAAAGCCTATGAATACTTACATGTGTCTATTCGTGCAGCAAAGATGTCAATACAGTGAAGAAACTAGTGGATGAGTGTCTGTCCAGCCAATTATCTTCATCCCTCCGTCCTCATGATGCAGTTTCTGCCTTGGGTCCTATGTATGATGTCCATGACAGGAATCACCTGCCTAAGATGCAGGCTTGTGATCGTGAAATTTCTAAGCTATTGGACTTCTGCAGGGATAAGAAGAATGAAATGAATCTCTTTCTACATAATTACATGCAACAGATAACGATTGTCACTGTTGTTGTCAAAGATGCTAAGTTACAGTTTCCTGTTTTTAGAGAGGCACTGGTGCGTCAGGATGATCAGTTTATGGAGTTGAAGTTACTCCGTGGGCTTGGCCCTGCATTTAGAGCCTGCCTTGCAGAAGTTGTGAGAAGAAAGGCTTCTATGAAGCTTTACATGGGCATGGCTGGACAATTGGCTGAGAAGCTTGCTACAAAGAGGGAGGTTGAGGTTCGGAGACGGGAGGAGTTTCTGAAGATTTATAGTTCTTACATACCCAGGGATGTTTTAGGATCCCTTGGATTATTTGATACCCCCAATCAATGTGATGTCAATATAGCTCCTTTTGATACTGGTTTACTTGATATTGACATTTCAGACCTAGATCGATATGCTCCTGAGCATTTGGCCAGACTGCCTTTGAAGGGTGAGAAGCATGGAAGCTTTAAAGGTTCATTTTCTTTGTCTACTGACAGTTCCCATTCAGCTGAGCCTGAGGAGATTTCTGTGGACACCCTTGAGAAATATGACTCTGAGGAGCTTCTTGAAGGCTGTGAGTTGGTTGAGGTTGCTGGGACTAGCAAAATGGAAGTTGAGAATGCAAAACTGAAGGCTGACCTTGCTTCTGCAATTGCCTTTAATTGTTTGCACTGGCCTGAAGTTGAATACGAATCTCTGGATGATGACAAACTGGATCGCTTATTGAAAAATGCTCAAGAGAAGACATCTGAAGCCTTGCATCTGAAAGACGAATATGTGAAACATCTGCAATCTATGCTTAGGATGAAGCAGACACAGTGTGTGTCTTATGAGAAGCGCATTCAAGAATTGGAGCAGAGATTGTCTGATCAATATTTGCAAGGGCAGAAGCTTTCAAATAATAAAGATACAACTGATTTTGCACTTTTGGCTGAGAGGGCTGATGATTGCAAGCGAGAAGTCTTAGGTAGTGAAGCCCACATTCCTTGCATATCTACTACTGAGCCCATGGATGAGGTTTCTTGTATCTCAAGTTCTTTGAATGCAAAATTGGGGTTATTAACTGGGCAACATGGCAAAGCTCGAGAAGGAGTGGATGAGAATATGATGGATTCCTTTGGAATGCAAAATTCTCAGCTTGATTCCTCAATGGTGGAGCCAAATCGTGAAGAACTTCTTGTCAGTGATAAAGATGGGAAAGATAAGATGATAGGACAGTTGGGCATGTCCCTTACAAACAGTTCCACTGCTGAGAGCATGGCTGGGCCTCTGATTGCTTTACCTTCTGATACACAGGCTGAGCTGGGGTTAAATTCCAAAGTCAGTTGTGATCTTTTGTTGGAATTACAAAGTGCACTTGCAGACAAGTCAAGCCAATTGACTGAAACTGAAACCAAGCTTAAAGCTACCTTGGATGAGTTTTCCTTGCTTAGGAGGGAGTTGGAAACGAGTCGGAAGCTGCTTGATGAATCTCAGGTATTAGCTAGCTGAAATTTAACCTTTTTTTTTTTGTCGTTTCTCAGTATTTCCATTGTAGGAGATTTTGTAAGTATTAATTGATTCAAATTTCTATGAAGAAATGTTCATTATTTCTTTGTCAAATTTAATCTCTCTCTCTCTCTCTCACACACACACACACAAATTACAACTAGTTCTTAGATGATTTCCTCATTTATGCCCCACTAATTTTTACATTCTTATCTTTCTGAATTTCTACCGAATGCTGTTATCTTTGAGATATAACAGACTGAATTTAGTTTTATATACACACACACACACACACACACACACTCATTTTAGTATAGTGTGTCCATTAGGCATGCATATATACACACTCAAACTAAAGTATGCGTGAGTGTGCCTCCAAAAGGATAGTTAAATGTCAGTTTTTTGAATATGTTAGCACTTAATGATGCCAGGTTATCATGGTTACTCTGGAAATTGAGTATTGTTTATGGTTAGATTCTAATGATACTGCAAGCATTTGGTGTTGACACTGAAATTCTGGGGCATAACATGATGCATACTTGTGAACTTTCTATGACTAGGTTAGGGTCGTTAGGTTTAGTTGCAATGGGGAAATGAAAATTTAGCATAGCCTGTTAAGTATTAATTGTTCTTTAACACACCTTGTCTCATAAAGAGTGATTTTAGATTCCAATTAAATTTGGATATGCTAAGAGGGTTAAGGGGCTACATTGTCAATTGTAGAGATCTTCAACATGTTTAATATCAGGAAATTGAGAAAGGGGTAAGGTAGGAAAGTTTATGATTGACAGTCTGTTCAGCTGGGATTTAGTTGTTCTATGGCTTTTTTCTGAAGTGGGAACAATGTACAATTGAAACAATAACAAAAGTTTCAGATCCCTGAGTTGGATTCCTGTGGCTGAAACTTTGCCCTCTTTTTTAGTCCTTGGCCTCTGAATTGGTAATTATGGGTTCCTATTGTCTTACGGTGACTTTAGTCAAGTCCTTTGGATAAACTATAGATTGTAACTAATCTTTATTACAGGAAAATGAAATGTTTTACATTAAAATAATAAATTGTTCATATTGGTTGGCTCTGTGAAGAGATTATCATCTATATTCTTTTCTCATAACTTTGACATTTTTCTTTGTTGTGGAAAATTATTACATTTTTGTCGAAGTTTGGCATGATGTTTATTTTATACATGAATGAAAATGATTTAAAAGTGAAACTTACAAGGTTTCAGGTTGCCTTTCCTCATATTGTGGCCCTGTGATATGACAATATTGGTTTGCCTGAATAGGAATATCATTAGTTGGTCCGAGTGAATGCCTCTACAGATCTTCTATAGGTTTATCTGAATTATCCAAAAAACCCCTGTTTGTTGTAAGATCACTGAAGGAAATGTTGGTGATGGCTATGTTGCTAGTTCTAAATGAAAACTTTATCAGGGGTTATCTATTGAAAGAATGGAAGAATTTTTTACTTTTTTAGTAAAAGAACAAAAATTTTAAAAGTTTTTTGTTGGTTTAAAGGAAGCATTTTTCGAACACATTAGCTGGAAGAATAGAAGAGTTGTTTATTGTGTTTGCTTTCTAGCTCTCAGAATTTCAGAAATGATCCTTGGGCAACTGATTTGAATTGAACAAAGATTTGGAACCTCAGGGATAAGGGAGAACAGTGAAACTAGATAACCTACTTACTTAGAGTTTCTAATTAATTCCATTTGCTGCTTCACATATGGTAAAATAAGTAAATGGAAAAAAAGAACTGAAAAAAAAAAGGAAACAGCATTTAACTCGTGTATCTGGAACTACTGAATTATAAATCAAAGTTGTCTATTGAAGGAACAGCCCATTTGGAGAACTTAATTTACTACACAGTCTTCAGAAGGAGATGCATGCTAAACCAATTTTCCCTTCCTTGAAGCTAGCCAGCTAAACAATCCTCTGACAATCTTTTATTAAGAAACTAATAATGCAAAAAATTCTTCTGGCCTTAGTGGCTGTTACTTATTAACTTTGTGTGAATCAGAGTAAGAGTATTCCATTTTTTTAACCATATAACTACTGAGCAGACACTAGCAGCTTCCTTAGATTAATCCTCTTTGCTTTCTTTGCTATTCTAACAACCTACTTTATTGTTAATTCAGCATCACAGCATCAGCACAAAATGTTTGAGGTGTAATTGTTATTTGACATTTAGATGCAAGAGAAAATCTGTAGTACTTTTTTATATTGTATGAAATTTTGGTTAGGAACCATACACCTTTGTCTGGTTGCATTATTGGTGTCTCCTGTAAATCATCTTCATGCAACTGTAATTTTCTTGTCTATTAGAGAAACATGCTTTTAATAATTTTAATTTTTTATCCCACTGACTCTGTTTTTTCTTATTACATTTTTTTCCCCTGCATGACAGATGAATTGTGCTCACTTGGAAAACTGCTTGCATGAGGCAAGAGAGGAAGCCCAGACCCATCTTTGTGCAGCTGATCGGAGGGCCTCAGAGTATAGTGCACTGCGCGCATCTGCTTTGAAAATGCGTGGCCTTTTTGAAAGACTTCGGAGCTGTATTAATCCACCTGGTGGAGTGGCCGCTTTTGCAGATTCGTTGCAGACCTTAGCACAATCTTTGGCTAAGTAAGACTCTTGCCAGAAGACTAATATTAGTGTTTGTGAAAAAGCTTCCATTGATCCCCCTCCCCATTTTTCTCTATTCCTCCTCCAAAGGAGGGATTCTCAAATTGTCCAAAGTGTTGTGGATGCCTCACTAAACTTTATTATGCGGGAATACTTCAATTATCATGCTGACACTAAAATCAGTTAATTAATTTGCAAGTAAAAAGGGGGTGATAAGTGCCTCTTCTAAAACAATTGGTACATCAATTTTGTAGATTTTAAATTTCTGATGTGTATGTTTTCTTGTCCAATGTCCCCTCCCCCTCTCTCCTCCAAAAAGAGAAGGGCAAGAAGAGAGATGGGGAGTGTTTGCACTGACATCCTTATAATTTTATTTTTGTTGGGTTGGTTTGAATTGTTTCAGTTCCATGAACGACAATGAAGATGATGATACTGCCGATTTTCGAAGATGCATCCGGGTCCTTGCAGAGAGAGTTAGTTACTTATCCAGGCGCCGTGAAGAGCACCTAAAGGTTGAAGCTGCAGTTGAACAACTTAGAAAGGAATTGGATGAGAAGAAAGAGCTGGTTAAAACTTTATACACTAAGCATCAACTTGAGAAGCAGGTAATTTTTTAATTGATTTGTTCGTGGTGTTTTTATGGTTTCTTCATTGTTACTTGAAAAGAAAAAAAAAATTGAAATGGATGAAAATAATGTGATGCGGTTCTTATTGAGCCATCAACTAAAATTGGTAGTTATCTTTTGATTGTGATTGTGTTACAGGCAAACAAGGAAAAGATATCTTTTGGCCGCTTGGAAGTTCATGAGATCGCTGCATTTGTTCTTAACTCTGCCGGGCACTATGAGGCGATCACTCGGAACTGTTTGAATTATTACTTGTCTGCAGAATCTGTGGCCTTGTTTGCTGACCATATCCCATGCAGACCGAACTACATTGTTGGTCAGATTGTGCATATTGAACGCCAAATTGTGAAGTCGTTGCTCACTACTCCAACTCGGCCTGAGCATGGTAGGATGGATCAAGCAGAAAACCTGACCTCTGACACAGGGACCGATCGGTTGACCTTGAATTCAGGATCAACCTTGAACCCATATGGTCTCCCCATTGGCTGTGAATACTTCTTAGTGACGGTAGCCATGTTGCCTGATACTACCATTCATTCACCACCTCCTTCCTGATCCCTGCTTCAGGCAGATAGATGTGATGGAAGAATCAAAGTGTACATACTTAGTATAGCATTCATAAGTTAAACCAACCTGGTGGGACTTGGAACTTGATTTCTCCTTTGTACAGCTGATCATCCAATTAAGTTAATATCCCCTTTTGTGTATATAGCTACTCGTATCTTAAAAAAAAAGGTAGAAAAAAGTTGTGAATATTATCCAGCTCTTGATCTTTATTTGATATTTATGTGTCAAAACATGATCATTCAATTATTTAGGAGTTGTAAATTAAAACCGTCTCTTGCATGAAAGATGTGCAGCACCTGTGATGCATTATGTTCATTTAAGCCCATCTTACACCACTTGTAATATAACTTTGCATACATATAGCCTTTGATGCTTTAGGGCCTCTTAAAAATACAGTGTCTAAAAACTGTTCTTTGCTCTTTAGGGGGCCTCTTTGAATACATTGTCTAAAACTGTTCTGGTCCTAACTTTGACTTCTTCTTTTTTAGGTAATATAATTTATATATATATATTATTTTCAAAAAAAATTAATTAAAAAAAAACCTTTTATATATAAAAAGATTGCACATTTACAAGACTGACTTATTAGTTGGAATAAAAATGCTTATGGTAATATTTTTCAAAAGAAACTGGCATATTTTGGCCAGGGAATGGAATTCAATTCTCTCTTTTCGCCAAACCATCAACATTCCTTCCTCTATTATCAAATTGTCCAAAAAATAAAAATGAAGAAAATGCTGTTACAATTTTCTTTTTCATATTTCATCCATGTTAAGACACTGATCTAACATTTTTCAACTTTAAAAAACTATGACAACATTTGGTTTAGAAGGTGATCCATTCAAAGAGCATTTCAAGCAACTGTGCTCCTTTGGTAATCCCCCCATTCTCCAAACAACTTTGCACTTCCTCATCTAAACTCTAGACCAAGATTTAATAAATGAACTTCATTTCTCTCTCTTCCTATACCATCCAATGATGAGAAATAAACTGTGTTATTGTATCTGTTGAGAAAGCCAGGAATTTCTTCTTGAGCTACAAGCCTACAAGACTAAAAAATTTATAATAAAAAATAATAATAATAATTTAAAAAAGGTAAAAAAAAGTAGGTCAGTCTGAATGTTTTTGCTTTGTCTAAACCGACTTTTGGTAATGTTATGGTATGCACCCCACACCAAAACCTTTAAAAGCCGAAGGCCTCGGCTCCTAACCTAACACACTCTAGTGCTGACTGCAGACTTGGTACTACAGTATTAGAGGTCCCATTAACAAAGTTTTCTGTTTGTGTATCAAAAACCCAGTTTGGGTTAAAAAAGTTTATGTAACAGGTATTCTATATTTCTTCTAATATACTTTTATACATATATATATATATATATGTTCCTTCTTCATTTATGATATTTTTTTTCCTCTCAAAAAAAAATATTTATGAGATTTTTATAAGGCTTTAGAGGGTCATAACCATTGTGTAAGAGAAATAAAAGTATATTACTTTACTAGTTATTATTCATAGAATTATACCAAGTATATTGTGGGTGATTTTATCTTTGTTGCATCCTGTTCAAATTTTTATTCTTTATTTGTTGTTAGTATGTCTATTGGTTTGTGGGATTTGGGTTGGTTTCTTTCACCATAATTACAAAAGCTGTAACTAGAAAATTACAACAGCTGTCTCTGGCTCTCTGTGATTTTGTTATTATTGGAAAATTTCCCACAAGAGAAAAACAAATTCTAGGAGTGAAGCAATAGATCTTTTCCTAATTCCAGCAATATTTTCAAGGGGAACCTTTTTTCTTTTACGGTTTTTTTTTTTTTTTTTTGCTCAATGATGTGAAAGTAGCAAATTCATAAATTCTACGGTATTGAATGAGGGGTTGTTAAGATGTAGCTTATAAAATTAGTGCTGTCAAAATAAGAATCTTAAGTTGGATAAGTAGATATACTAGGAAAGATAGGATTTGAAATGCCGGAATTTGCTTAAAGAAAGGGGGTGGCATATTGATGAAAAGATGAGAGAGAGTCACTTGATATAGTATGGTCATATTCAAATGAGAGCGATTAATGTACCAGTGAGGTAGTAAAAAAAAAAGATATGTCAATTAAAAAAGTAATAGATAGTATGACTTTAGATAAAACTGAATACGTGTAATGTAACCGATCTTAAGTAGTCTGTTCAGGATTCATAATTAACCCCAAATTTTTAAGGCTAAGGCTTGGTGTTGTTGTTAGCAGTGATATAAAAAAAGCTATTGTGTTTTGCAATGATTTTGTTACTAGAAAAAAATTGAGCATTATGAGAAAAATTTTGGTTAGAGTGCAGAAAAATCACTGGTAGCCTTGCCTCACTGGATTTAATGCTGTTACAAATCTTCTTCTATTTTTTTTTTTTCTTTCTTTTTTCTTTTTTCTTTTTTTTTTTTAATGAATGTCCACTGTTAAAAAAATTATTTTAAAAATTTGGTAATATATTGTGGCGTTAAAAGGAGTATTTAATAAATTCTTATGTATTAATTAACTTTAATCCAGAATTCATTTTGTAAATGGAGTGGGGTGACCTTTACCAAGTGGGAATTGCACAAGAAGATTACCAAGCTAAAGAGAATCGCATTTTACAAAGTGAAGGACAAGACAATTATAGGCCAATGTATTCCATGGGAGTTGACAATGTCCAAAGACCTACCTTATACATACCAGCAATTGCTAGTCCACGTCCAAGAGGGTACATGGCCAATACATATCAGTCTCCTTCTGGTACAATGGTGAATGCAGCTAATCTTCTGCAAGCTCAATCAAATTATATTCAGCAGCCAGAGTCTGATAAAAATATGAGCTTTGGAAGTCATTTTCCAGTCACATACTGTCTTCAAGATTCTAGGGAACCAAGCACGTACAATGTCCACAATGAAGTTCAAAATGGTAGTCTTTACCATCCGAAGAAGATTGATGTAAATTCTCTTCCCCTTGGCTGTGGAGGTGATAATGAAGATAGATATCAACATAATGTTTACAATTTTGGACTTAGCATGGCTGGCCAGGCTTTGTCTTACACTGATTGTAGAAGGACTAATGGTGCATTTCACAACTGGGACTCTAGTTTAGGAGGTCTTGGAGATGCAAGTTTTGTGAATGTAGATCATTATAATTGTCATCAAGGCCCTGAAGCTGCTTCAAGAACCCATAGTCACCAAGAGGCTACTTTGCCAAATATGAAGCAGGTTAATTTATATGGGATCAGATCCGAAAATGCTACTGTTACAGGTATCGCCAAGGGACAAAATTCTACTGTCAGGACCTCCCAAGCTGAATTGAGTGATCAGGGAAATGTGTCTAAAATGAACTCAGTCATCAGGAAACGAAATCCTGGGGCACCAAGTGCCTACAATGCCCACAATTCATTTCAAAATGGTAGCCTTTACCATCTGAAGAAGATTGACCTCAGTTCTCCCCTTGGCTGTGGAAGTAACAATGAAGATAGATATCAACGTAATGTTTACGGTTATGGCCTTAACATGGGTGGCCAGACTTCATCTAACAATGATTGTAGAAGGACTAATGGAGCAGTTCACAGTGGGGACTCTAGTTTAGGAGGTTTTGGAGATGCAAGTTGGGTAAAGGCAGATCATTGCAATTGCCTTCAAGGCCCTAAAGCTGCTTCAAGACCCTATAGTCTCCAAGAAGCTACTTTGGCAAATATGAAGCAGGTTAATTTATATGGGATCAGATCAGAAATGCTACTGTTTCAAGTTTCGCCAATGGACAAAATTATACTGTCAGGACCTCCCAAGCTGAACTAAGTAAACAGGGAAATGTGTCTAACATGAGCTCAGTTCTCAAGAAACAAAATTGTTCTAGATTACAGTATGGAAATAGTAATACTGTCTGGGCCTCCCTAGGTGGATCAGAGAATCAAGGAAAATAAGTTCAGTCCCCAATACACAAAATTTTTCTGAAGTACAGCATGTTAATGACAATGCAGCCAAGATCTCTCAAATAGAATCATATTAAAATTCTCTAATAATCAGGGCCAAAGGAGGCGCCAAGTTGAATGCTCACGAAGGTAATGTACAAACTGACCCTTAATCTTCAGTCCATTTTATTGCAACTTCAGTCAAACCTTTTTATGTATCAGTTATGTTTGACTTTGATAACATAATGAAGGTCTTCTAGTTTTGCAAAACTAGAAGACCTTGCCCACCCCACCCTCCCTCCAAAGTGGAAAAATAAAAATTACTCTGTTTACTCATCAAAAATAAAATAAAAAATAAAAAATCTGTCATGTCTTTAACATTCCTTAAATGCATAGGAGCTTGAGTTCTATACTGATAGGGAAATCACATGTGCTCCTATTCATCTAGAAACTTTTTAATTGCATTTCTCCTATCGGTAAACCAGGTCATGCTCCACGTTATTGCTGTTGCATAATTTTTTATGTCATTTTTTAACATAATCAGCTAGGGCCAAGCAGGCATCAACACTGACATTCACATAGGGTAGTGTACAAATTCTTGACCACATCCAACATCTCCTCCCCAAAAGAAAATAATACTACAAGTATTGTTTTGTCATGTCTTTAGTGTCCGTTACGCATGTAAGAGTTTATTTTTGTACTGGGGTATAACAATCGCATATGCTCCTATACTAATTTATGTACACTTTTTGTCATTTGTTAAGCTAATGAATGGGGAGCACTCATCTTTAGCTTATTTCAATGCACTAGATATCAAGCCTTGTTTTGTTTTAGTCTAGTACAAAAATTAATCTTCACATTCTAGTAAACATACTATTAAGGATAGCCCTTTCAATAATAAGCAGCATTTTATTGTTGTTGCTGTTTCCTGTAGGTAAAACAGGTCATGCTCTGCAGTGTCAGTCTACTCCGAAGGGTGATTTAATGTCACGTGTTAAGAAGAGTCAAAACCATAGCACTCCTTCATCCCATCAAGTTCGGCAAAGTAAATTTAAGAGCCAACCTTCCCAAAAGCCATCCAAACAGCCCTCAAAAAAGAAGGTTCTGAAGCATCATATCATGTGGGATGGTATGTCCAAAGGAAACATTTTACTTCTCTCCATGTTCAAAAATTTACCCGAACAATATTCATGATGTGCCTAGTTATGTGCTCTGGTTGTGTCTTAGAATCTTACACTTTAGTTTTGGTACCGTGCATTTTACTTCTTGTGTGAGATATGTATCTTGGATAAGTAACAGGCTTAGAATGTTGCTTAGCTTAGGCTCCCAAATGTTCACAACCTGCTATAATGGTCAGTGCTTAGTTGAGTTTATAACTTCATTTCACATTATTTTATGAACTAGACATAATTCTGTAAGTCGGAATCGTGACCATTTTGCATAGGCCACCCTTAATAATGTTGTCCGGTTTAAGGATAGATAACACTAGATAAATGCATGAACAGCTTCATGCATCTATAAGGAAACTGACACAAGTGTCGTCCTCAAATCATGATCAAAATAATTTCATTTTTTAGTGAAAGTTGGAGACTAGTCTCTTCAAGTAAATTCAAAGTTTAGCAATAATGTGATGTGTATGGCTAAAATAGGGAGTGTAGAAAAGCTATGCTGCTTATAACAATTTACGAAAGAAGAGTAGGCCATTATTATGGAATTATGAACCATGAGTTGGGAAGTTTTTACGTATAGGTAGAAGTTAGTGGTAATAGTCATGAAATTTCTGTTATAAATCAGGTAGTCTAGAAAGTGAATTAAAAACTAGATATAGTCTAGTAATTTCAAAAAACAATGTCATTCTACTTATAAAAGCATGCAAACATAAAGTGAGTGGCATTAGAGAATCCAAAGTTCTATACAAATTCGGTCAGGATGTTTCCATATTACAACAACAAACACGTTCATTCGTATCAGTTCAATAAAATATGCCACAGAAATTAGCTAACATAGTTATTTTGAAACCTCAATTTGATGCTTTTATCTCCTTTATTGTGATATAAAGGTTCTATATTTTGGCTCCATAATTTATCATAAGAATGCTTTTTTCTTTTTCCTTCTTTCAGGTTTTCATAATCCTGCCGCTCAACCATTTGGACAAAACTGTTGTTTATGTAATGGCGATCTTGCGTTTTCACCAATAGATGATAAAGAATTCCTCTCTTCTTCCAGAGGTTGCTGTTCTTCCATGTGGACATGTCTTTCATTCCCAATGCTTACTGCTCAACACATGTAAAGAGCAGCTCATGGATCCACCATGTTTTATATGTGCCAATGGCTAGTCTTGAATGTATCATGTCTATTTTCTCAGCTATAAGCTCATTTAAAATGGAGGTGAAAAGAAAAGGAAAATTTGTGTAGGAATTGCTTGAACAATGATTGTGGAATCATATATGCAGAGTGGCTTTCATTGATTATTTCCTTAGGAAATTCGTGTTTAGAGATGTGTTTACCCATTCACAAATCACAAGCCCACACTATTTAGGCTTGGTATTGATATTTTCGAAGGTGTCTCTTTCCCTTTGCTCCTTTGATCCTTGGTATATTATATAGACATTTGGATATGCTTCATTGTGATGAACAAGAGGGTATGTCTTGCCATATTGTTGAATCTAGTGTGCACTCTATCATGTTAAAATCCTTTGTGTGGGAGAGAATTCAATGAACAAAACCTAAGCTGCTTCCCCTTGACTAAGTTTTGAGGCTAAGTTATGGAGTTGGAATCTATTAGGCACCAACCCCACCTAGTATAAGAATCAATCTCCTAGGATTCAATGGTTAGACCAGGAAAATTGTTCTGATCATATATGTTAGTTTGACCATGTTGGGTACAGAATTTTTTTTGTGGATAGAATGTTGGGTACGAGTTAAAATGAGTACTTGTTAAAAATGGGTTATGTTTTTAATGACTCTTATCTAATCTTTTGATAGTTCAGGTCAGCCTCCTGATTGTCCTTATTTTTTCACATTAAATAAAATAAATAAATAAAATGAAATTTGAAAATATTCTTTTTGTTTTTCTTTCAATGCCAATAAAAGAACAAAGAAATAGAACCAATAAAGAAAAGTTAAATAATAATTAATTCCTTAATTTTACATTTTGATAATTTACTCTAATAGTTCACTAGTTTAATAATTTTACAGAAATTAAAATTAAAAAAAATTATGCCATAATCTAATGGTCAATCTCAGACTCTCAAGTGCCCTTGTCATATGTAAAACAAAAAATAAAATTAAGTAACCTATTAAAATAATTAAATACATAGATTTTATAATAGTAAAATTCAAAATAAAAGTAAATAACTAATAAAAAAAATCTATAACTTTATGAAAAACTACTCAATGCTCGTAATAGATTTTATTTTAGAAATATTTAGATTTAATAATAGCACCTCAATTTAGTATCTTTTATATGTGTCATATAGAAATTTTAATACAACTTTAGCATATGATGAAAATGGACAAATAACACGTTAAAATTTTAAATTTTAAAACAATGGGAGCAAATGATCCTAGGACACACAAAAGCTCCTAGGCCCTGACCGAGGATGATCAAAGGCTCATACATGTGTTAACCCAAGTTTGGCATTTGGGCCCAGACCGAGAATAAAGGGCATTAAGACCATGTGGAATCAGGCTAAAATTTAAGGTAAGAGGCCCAAAGAAAAAAGACTGGATGACCTGTCGTCTGAGAAGTCCGGGGAGCAAGTGCACCTCAGGCAAACCTTATTTGGTTCCCTGCACCAGAAAATGAAACACTACGGAAGACATCAGAATCATGCAAGCAACGAAAAAAGGGAAATATTTGGGAAGGTAACCATCACCTACACATTCAATGCTCTGTACCAACTGAGCTAGCGGCATTTATGAGGAAAAAACACCTAAGCAATAATTTAATAGCTGACAAATCTCTCAGCTACCTCCAAAACGGTCTTAATGGGACAAGCATCCAAACCATCCTCCCTAAAACGTACAGTTGGAGGGCTAAGATACAATGGGAGGGGCTATGTAAAGCAAAAAACTCCCTTGAAAAGGGGGATGCACATTCAGCACAAAAAAAGAGAAAGGAAGAGAAAACTGAAACTTATTGTAGAAAGATAAGTATCAACTTTTAATGAACAACTCATCCTCAGACTTGCCCAAGGAAGATTTTTATGCTAAATTTGTGTCTCTTGCACTTATATTAATAATCGCACCAACCAAATTATCTCAAGTCTAGAGTTGCATTGCATTGTAGTTGGCTCATAAAACCTGTTCTCTTACAAATCTATCATTTGGGATTGTTGTACTGGGTCACACTGCTCTAAGTGGGTCTGGGCCACAATCTTAGACATTACAAAAACTACAATTCTTCCATAAATAGATTAAATATTACCTTATAATCCAAAATTAAAGATAATGAGTTTTTTTTAATACAAAATATAAGAAAGAAAAAGAAAAAGGGATCAACCCTTGTGAACTACTGATCAACCCAACCCAACCCAACTCATCATTTTAAGGAGTCAAGTACAAGTTGTCATGTTTTTCTACATGTCCAAACATTTTTATCCATATCCATTTTTATCCTTCGGCTTCAAGTAAATCAATAGATTTGGGTCTGGGTTCAAATTTTCAAACTCTAACAATGGCCAATATAAATAGTCTATCAATTCATCACATAATTAATTAAAAACATCCTGGAAAACAAAATAAAAAGAACCTAACAACAGCCACATGTATCATTCATCATAAAAATTAAAGTCAAATATAGATAAATAAAATTTAACTCTCAAAATTAACACATAACTTAGATCAAAATAAAATTGTACTATCCACAATTTACACAAACAAATGCCTCTATCCCTAAAAATGCATGAAAATCATTATAAAAGACACTAGTTTATTTTTTTTAGAACAATAAAAAATTTTACCAATTAAACTAATTAAAATTTACATCATTATAATTTTTTTTTTATAGAAAATTAGATTAGATTTGTACTTTACATAATGCATAAACTCTTTTTTATTTTTTTTATATATATATTTTTGGAAAAACCTGTTCCACACTTTCACACACGGTGTAGAATAAACACTATCTATATATATATATATAAAAGTGTTATGCCACATCATCCAATTTATTCACTTTTTTTTTTTATTCTTTTACCCTTTTTAATTCAGGCGGATTCTTTATTATCTTCTCTAGGAAGACTAGGATTAAAGTGGAAGTAGTTGTATGAATCAATAGTATCAGGACCGTCCAATCACAGGACTCTAAGATCTGGCAAACTCACACCGCCTAACATCAACGGCTCTCAATATTAAAAAAACATACAAAGTCGGTTTCATTAGTAGCATTCGACTTCGACTGGACTTAGGATATACTTGGTGGACCCCACACCAAAAACCTTTAAAACCCAAAGCCTCCCCCCTTTCTCTCTCTCTCTCTCTCTCTCTCTCTGTGTTCACGCCGCAAAATCTCAAACCCACTTTTCTTCTTCTTCTTCTTCTTCATAGTTCAATGTTCATAGTACCAACCAAGTAAGATTTTCTTTCCCTTCTCTCTTTTATCTTCAAATTTCAATTCCCACATCCATAATTTCCAGTTCTATTGTTTTCCCTAACTTATAAAGAATTACATGCTACTTTAGCTACTGCTTTTGATCTTTTTCTCTTAATTCTGGAATTTCATGTTAAAGATTTATTTCTTTTTTTTTTTCAAGTTCTGACTAAAATATTTTTCTTTGTCTTTCTTGTTTTATTTCAAAATTTTGTAGTTAAAGGGCATTAAGGATTGCGGGTAAATTTCTTTCTTATTAGCATATTAAAGTTTGGTTCTTTTGTTGGTATATGTTTCTGGGTTGTTCTTGCTTTTGTTTTTTCTTCGACAAAATTTTGTCTTTATTAGCATTATATGATTCTATGTACCACTGTTCAAAAAGATACTTCACAAAAAGATAAATTTTAGAAGTGGAGCAACATATATCTTTATGATACTACAAACCACAGTGAATTTAGTTTCCTACTGTTATCAATATATTCAAGAAATCCTGTTTTTGCATGCCAATTTTGTCTTTTCTTCTTGAATATTTTTTTTCTGTTTTGTAGTTAATAAATTGCATAGTATGAGACATACCCTTTGTGGTTTCTTTTTTGTTTTTGTATATAATCTTTGTATTTGCAGCTATACTTCAAAGATGTTGTATATGCTGTAGTTTCAGAATGATAATTTCTAAGCAGTTGTTGTTTTTCAATGTATTTTCAGGTAAATATGTCTAGGATTGGATCTTCAAAGGATATTGTTACAAGGAAAACCAATGAACAAAATTTTTGCGGTGTACAAAATGGCAATAATACTACTGTCAGAGCCTCCCGAGTTGCGCCAAAGCATCATCAGGGCAATGCGTCTGTGTCTAAAATAAGCTCAGTTTCTTATAAGCCAAAATCCTTAGGACTACAGATTGGCAATAATGGTACTGTCAGAACCTCTCAAGTTGAACCAAAGAATCAAAGAAATGTGTCTAAATTAACCTCAGTTCCTCCTTATAGAGCAAAATCATCAGGAATACATTATAGCAATAAAAATCCTGTCAGTACCTCCCTTGTTGGACCAAATAATCAGGGTAATGTGTCTAAAATAAGCTCTGTCTCTTATACACAAAAACCCTCAGGAGTACATTTTAGCAATCACAATACTGTCAGGACCTCCCTAGTTAGACCAAAGAATCAAGTTAATGTGTCTAAAGTGAGTTCAGTACTAGATGAGCAAAATCCTTCTGAAGTACAGCAGCATGATGAAAAGAATGCAGTCAAGACCTCCCAAGCTGAATTGTCCTCAGATTCTCCGACAGCCAGGGCCAAACGACGCAATGAAGCTTACATTCAGACAGGTAGTGTACAATCTTAACCTTAACCTCAAGCCACTTCCAACCCAATTTCCCAAAAGAAAACACATTAATATGTGAAAGATGCCAATGACCAAAGGTCTCACTTTTGCAGGGTTTTTGAGAGGTGATTCGTAGCTAGAATTACCCCCAATTTAATAAATAAATAATTAAAACACAAACACCCAACACAAACACATATATGCAAGTATTATTGTTTTGTCTATCTTTAACATCCCTTACATAAATATGTGCTCCTATGCTAACTTATCTACCAGCATTTGTCATTTGTTAACATGAGATAGCTTAGCTCAATGCACTCAATGTTGAGCATTGTTCTGTTACAGTTTAGTACCAGCATTAGTCTTCACATGCAAGATAACATAATATATAGGATCATCCTTTGAAAAATTAGCAGCTTTTTATTGTAGTTACTGTTTTCCACAGATAAAACAACTTACACTCCACAACATCGGTCTACTCAGAAGAGCAAAGATTTTATGCCGCCTGTTATGAATAGGCAAAGACATAACACTCCATCTTTCCAAGTTTGGAAAATGAAAGTTGAGATACCACCTTCTGAAAAGCCATCTAAGGTCATGATGCAACCTTCCAGAAACCAATCTGGACAAAGCCATAGCACTCCATCTTCCCACCAAGTTTGGCGAAAAAAAGTAGAGACACAACCTTCTGAAAGGCAATCTAAGGTCAAGATGCAACCTTCCAAGAAGCAATCTATGGTCAAGAAGCAGCCTTCCAAAAAGCCACCCAAACAGCAGTCAAAACAAAATGTTCCATCATATCATATTGTGTGGGATGGTATGTCTAAACAAAACCTTTTACTTCTCTTTCTAATTAAAATTTTACTCTTCAGAATATCCAACATTGTGCCTACTTTTGCACTCTGATGTGTCTTGGAAAGAATCTTATGTTTAATTTTGGTACTATGCATTTTACTTGCTGTGATGAGATATGTATCTTGGAGAAGTACCATGCTTAGAATATCTAACTATTCCTTTTTGCTTAAGCTTAGGTTAACAAATGTTCACATCTGCTTTCATGGTCTGTGCTCAACTGAGTTTATAACGTTATATTTCATGGTATCTTTTAAACTAGGACATGGTTACATAAGTGAGAATCAAGACCTTTTTGCATAACCATCCTCTTGCATACTGTTTTAGTGAATAAGCAAAGAACATAACGACAGATAAGCACATCAACAGCTTCATACTTTTTGTAATGTATATGGATGGAATGGGGAGGGTGGAAAAGCTATGCTGCTTATAACAATTTGTGTAAGAAGCATATGCCTCTTTTTTGGAAATTTAAGTTGCATGATTTGACGAATTTAAACAAATATTCTTGAATTTACCAGTGAATCATGACATTTTTATTATAAATTAGGTCATCTACAAGTATGTGAAAACCAAGTATGGTCCATTTTTATTTCAAAAATTGACATACTAAATTTGATTAACTTGCATACAAATATAAAGTGAGTGGCATATAATGACATTACAGAACCCAAAGTTCTATACAACTTCTAATAGGATGATGCCAAATTACAACCACAAATTCATTGATTGGAGCTTTCATAGTTGTATTGTTGTTCTATAACCTTAATTATCAATTTGATGCTTTTATGTTCAATACTGTGATACCTGGCTTCCTATTTTGGTACCATTATTTATCATCAGAATTCCATTTGCAGGTTTTGATGATGATGATGATGATGATGATGATGATGATTCTATCACTGAACCATTTGGACAAAATTGTCCTCTGTGCGATGATGATCTTGCATATTCACCCACAGATGAAGAAGAATTATATTCTTCTGTCCTTCCAGAGGTTGCTGTTCTTTCATGTGGACATTCCTTCCATTGCCACTGCTTGCTGCTTGTCTCATCTGAAGAGCAGTCCACGGATCCACCATGTTTTATTTGTGTGAATGGCTTGTCTCTAACAAATCATGGCAATTCTCTCTGATATTCTACTCTTATGTTTTTGTACACATTCCTAATGTAAGTAGAGCAGACGAAAAGAAGAGAAAAATTAGTGTAGGATTGTTTGAACAGTCATTGGTTGATTATTGCAAATGTACGCACAGCCTTGATGATTCTTAAAAGTGACAGATAATTATGTATGTATTTTACTTTTGGTGTCAAATCTAGCTCAATTATCGATTATTATTATAATATAACTTTTTACAATTAGCTAATCCACCAAAAAATTTGGTGCCACAGATTCTTCTGTTTTTTTTTTTTTTGGGGGGGGGGGGAGAGGGGGGGTGGGGTTTGAGACGGTTAGAATTTTTTTTTTGGTTGCTGACCGTGCAACTTGAACCTCTCCCCTATGCACCCCATATACAAGCAGGGATGGAGCCACACTAGGGTCCCAAACCTGGCCCCGCCAAGTGTTTTTTTTTTTTTTTTTTTTAAATAGATATACTAAGGCTTAATTTGCATTGGGTTCAAGGAAAATAAAACTCGACCTTCATTCTCTCCAAAATCTTGTCTTCCCTCCTCAAATCAGCTAAAACAACTTCACAAATCAATTCAAATAACATCACAAATCAATTCAAACAACCACATTCCATATATCAGCTCAAACCACCACAATCCATAGATCATCGACCTCCCTTAACTCGAAACCCTAATTCCGTCCTTGCCTACGAGGGCGCGTGGTCCTTGCTTCATTGTAACTAAAACTGATGAAATTAGTGCTGTTTGTGTACTACTATCATGACCAATAATAAAAATGGACTGAAGGCCTTGAATTAGGGTGAATCTGAATTGTCCTGGCACTAGAATGCCGTATCCTGCTTTGCTGATTGCTCCTAAGACGGAAGTGAGGTATCCTAGTCCTCATTATGGTGATATTTTTTATCATCAAAATATTATTTGTTTCAACTTGTTTACATGCTCAATCAGGTCATGGCTTCCTAGAAAATTGGCAAGAGAAATAAAATTCAGATCCACAAAACTTGAACCAGTGGCTTGACCACTGATCTAGAACCCTTCTAGCCTCAATTAATTGTCACTATTTAATATTGGTTAGATTTCTGTTCTTTGCAGCGTAAAGCAATTAGAAATTTTAATTCTCTGATGGAATTGTCATGAGCCCTTCGTCCACGTTTATCAATCTCCCAGAGTTGCAAATATATTTTCCTTTCCTTTCTTGATTTCTGTAATTGATAATCCACATGGGGTCATGTCTTAAGTCCTGGTAAGATCTCTTATAAGTCGGGCTTCTTTTCTTAAAGTGGAGATGCAAAGAATGTTTTGTTTACATAATTGGTTAGCCCATGCTTCAGTATAAGCTTTACAAGATTTGCGAGGGCCTGAAGAAAAGGGGAGAGAGAGCACTGTTTCTTTCCTCATGTATATTTTTTAATTCATACGGCCAAAATGTCATAACCGTATTAAGAACAAAATACTGAAAACACCGGAAATAACAATAATATAAAAAGGAAGATTTCCTATGTCAATGTTTTCATACAATCAGCCTACAGCAGGAAAGGGCTTCCGTACATAATTGATTAAAGCTACTTAAATGATGAGGGTTCATAACTCTCACAGCTAAAACATATAGGTGTGCCCTGGGTGTGAGATCATACTGGTTACTCCTTGTTCAAACCAGAATATACCATCCTCAGAAAACATGTGAAACCACAGGACAAATTGCTCATAAGAACCTTAAAATACATTGATCTTTGCACGATTTGTACAAATAGATGTAGCAAGCTGTTCATAGAACATGAAAACATAAAGTGATGAAGCTACACCTAATACAGTAATTTTTACAAGGGACTTGAGCAGGATTCTTCATCAAAACAAATTTCTGAATCCCAAAACTTCCCGAGGTTCAAGTAAAGGACATTCACCTCATTGGAGTGATCAGATTATATTAAACAGCCAGTAAATCTTCAACAAGAGAGAAAGAGAGACAGATAGACAGAGAGACAGAGAGGCAGAGAAAGGAAGAGAGAGAGAGACAGAATTTGCAATCTTAGATTGATTCTTGCAATTTCTGGAATGTAAAACAACAGAACTATGTACATTAGCTCTCCGCATCCTCTTCGGAAATGTTAAACAAGAACTTTGGGAGGGAGGCAATTCTAGGAAGATGAAGTAGCAGTTCCCCAAAAGAGTCTTTCCTTGACATACCGGCTGCCTGCTTGCTGCCAGATAAATCCCTTGTATCCTGATCAGAAAGCTTCAAATCAGCTCTATATTTATTATCATGTATTTGCTCAGGGTTGTTCTTAACTTGAACACTCGTCCCACCATCAGGCCCATTGGCAAAACTTCCCCCACTGCCCTGTGAATTCTGAACTGTGGCAGAGTCCTTCTGCAGAAGGCAACATAAAGAATTGACCCTTGTCATGAGGGATTTCTCATCAGAAGCTGCAGTAGACTGATTGTCATTGAGCAGGTACTGAGCAATATCCTCCAGTATGTCTTGGTATTCAGGACTTTCATTAGTTGCGGGTGGATTTCCAGAAGTCATCTGTTCTGAAAGACACTGTCCAATATGGCTCATTAGATCACTCATTGACATGGATGGATGGATCCCAGGCAGTTTTATCTGGTCCCAGTTTCTTGAAGCCGCAGAATCAACAGCTTCAGAACTTCCATTACCTTCAATTGCACGAGCGTCCATCACTAAATATCAGAATGACAATCAGAGACCAATGGACAACGCCAAGCAAGATGTGTAATAACTATTTACTTGCAGCTTACAACTATACCAAACATCCTACTCAAAATATAAAATTTAAGCACTCAAACCCTAGGGATAAGCAGAATCTAGTATTCAGAAATATTAGAAGAATATAAATGGAAAACTGAAGGTCTTTACCAAAAAAAAAGATCACTTTCAAGTTGCAACATTTTCAAAATGCTAAAGGCATAAAAATTTTAAATCTAAACATCTCAAACATTCAGCTTTCTAAAAATAAGTTGCAATACACACAAAAATACAAAAATAAAACACAAAATATGAAATCGCCTTCAGAACATGCATGCAGTTTCTTAACGGCCAATGTAATGTCTAAGATCCATTCAGATTTGACAAGAATAGATCTAGGCAGCACATCATTCAGGCATGCACCTACCATAACAAATAACCACATAAATGTGGAAGCAAAGCAGGATAAATTATTTTAAACTAGAAATATTCATACATTAAGCTGCCGTCAGTACATAAGGGCTCTTAAACAGAACTTTTAATTGAAGTGTGTGCCATAATTAAGCCATGCACCTAGCAAATTCGGATAGCAATGATTTCACAAGATGTTAAGTAAAACAAATAATTTAGGACAGAAGGAGCATCATTAGAAGCAATTATCAAACATGCCACCATATCATAATGCCCAAAGTTAAATTACAAAAGCCCAAGAAAAAAAAGGTGAAAACTCATTCACCATGCCCAAAACAACAATCATTGTACCTGAACTGGGAGAAGGAGCTTCTCGTAACCGATTTTCCAATGCCAAACCAGCAGAATCCTGTTTATGTTCAATTTTCAGCGAAGATGATTGTGTTGGAGTTGGTGATGCTACATCCTGGAAACCAGACATGGATCCTCCACTATCCATTTGATCAAAACTATGCTCTTTAGATTCTTCTGGGTCCTCAAATACAGAAGGTCGTGGTTCAAAGAATGGTGAATCCACAACTATCTCTGGTTGTCGGCTTAAGAAATTAAGGCGCATGTCACACTGGATAAGCTTTTCAAAATGCTTATTTAACAACCCTTGTGGGCATTGCAGAAAATGTTGCCTAAAAAACCATAAAAGCAAAATTTTCAATCAATATGAAGTTACAAAAAACTAAATCTTCATTTATGAGATGTTTTTTTAAGTGATCTCGTACTCTTGGAACCAGTGATGAGCATTTGATTGTAGAATTCAACGGCTCTCTTTCTTTTAGATGGTAATTTTTCTCTTTGGAATTCTTTAGGAGAGTTTTGTGCATACATGGATACGTAAGCTTTTCCTCTTTTCAATAAAATTATTGCTTATAAAAAAATGGTAAGGAATTCTGTGCATCAATAATGAGCATATATATTATGGAAAAGTGAGAGAATAGAAAATGTAGGATGGATACAAAAGGTTTCAATTTTCCCTAGTGCGTGTTTGGTAGAAAGGATAGAATTGTTTTTTTTCATTTTTTTTTTTATGGGTAAGAAAATTCTATTTAAGAAAGATTACTTCAAAAAGATAGACACAAAGTAGCCTAATATGTAATTTGAATAAATTTACTGTACCCTTATTACATAAGGAGAGGATAAAAAAGATTAGAGAACATAAAAATGAAACTGCAAATGCACAACTGGCATAAATGTTTTTTTACTATAAATGTTTCCTCCTGTTTGTGGGATAGATCAATTAAAAAAATGCTTCAGATACACACGCATGCACAGTTAAGAAGGACAAGAAAATGTAGTTGCAAGCAGCTAGAACCAAGAGGGAAAATAAAAGAAACAATAGACCTGATTGCATAGAGTTAAGAGAATAGCAAAAGAATATGGGAACAAGTATGGATAAGAGAAAGAACACCATCCAGCAAACAATAAGCCACCCAGAACAACCCAAGTCAGCACAAGACTTTCTAGGCTCTAGCTAAGGCTTAAGTATAGAAGCAGCAGCAAAAGCAGCAGACTTTTTGGCAGTCTTGCTTTCAATTATAAAGAGAGAACACAGGATAAACCAAACTAATCTTACCTGTTTATGCTAGCCTGCCCATCAGTAAAATCTGCCGTAGCCTGCCATAAGGTGTGCTTTCTAGGCTGAGGGTTGGTCTCCCTAAAGAAAAGGGGCTGTCTAGCCAGCTACACAAGGAATAACCAGTGTCTTAATGAACCATTTATATGTGCACACACCTTAGCATTCTGACAAACATTCATAAAACTTACAAACAGGTACACAAGCTGTCACAAACACATAGATAGAAAGCATAAGAATACCGTACATACCACGACATTCAATGTACCAGGTCCATTATCAGGACAATTTGCCTTCAAAGCCATAATATCTGACCATTGGATTTCTATTTTACTCTTCAGCCCACCTTCAAGAACTTCCCAAACAAGCTTATGCTTAGCAAAGTAACATTTCGCTACTAAATCACCTTCATATCTTGATTTATACTGCCACCAGGAAAAAAAAAAAAGTAGAGTTTAATGACAAAAAAAAAAGGTCTTCCATGGGATTTGAGAGAGATGGCTGGTACTGCCAAGTTATATGCCAAATTCCACAAAATTTTCAGAATGCTAGCAGCACAAGATCATTAAAATATTTTCTCACTTCTATGCACACCCCCCCCCCCCCAAAAAAAAAAAAAAAAAAAAAAAGTAGCACAAAAGTAAATAAGATACCTCCCAACCACCAATTTTCAGAAGTGAAGCTGGGAAATTTGAAGCCTTTAGCTTGTCCGTAGCACTAGATAAAGAAGCCCCCTTACTTTCCTTTTTAACTACTGCATTAAAGTTTTCACTCTGAGCAGCTCCGTTACTAGAAGCACCCCCTTGAGAAAGTTTCATTTGAATTAATTCTAACAGAGATGGGCTCTTCCTCAGCCGCAAACCCAGAGGGCTAGGCTCATCAAGTGGGTTGTATTGTGAAGGAGGAATAGGGTATGCATTGGTTCCTGAACTCCATTGCTGATTAGGCAACACGATTGTGTAAGACAAAAATAAATATATCAATAAAAGAATCCAAACTACTACTGAAAGTAACAGAAGCTCTTAGATTTCTAATGCAACCCAAATCTCAACATTGATAATAGTCTATAAAAATAAAAATAAAATAAAAAAACCAAGTAACCGAAATTATTTTAATCCAAAATCCTCAGCAAGCTCAAGAATTATTAATGCTTGACATAGTTGCATGGAAAGCCCCATATAATTTAAAGATACCTTGAAATCTCAGAAGATGCAAATTTTGTCAGAAAACCAGAAAGTAACCAACGAAGTTCTTTAGTTTCCCCCCAATAAAACCAGAAACTTAAAGTCTTAAACCCCATCAAAATTATCACCAATATAACAACTTTTTCACTTTCCTACGATCTCCCAGGGATCAAACAGAAAATATCTGACTCGTATTTCTTCAAGCAAAAGAAAATACATATTTTATACAGAAAACACAGGGAACCCAGTAATTCTATTGATTACCATATCACATACAAGATAGCAATACACAAACAAAGCAAAACTCCTTTTTTTTTGGATAGTTAAATAGGCAATTTTATTAATCATGGATAATATATACTTTGAGTCACGATGGTGAACACAAAGAAACAGAAGAAATTACAAAAAATATATATATATCGTAGGCAGGTCTAAAAGAAGCTGAGAACTCAAGGAAGGATGAACAATCAGAAAAACCCCAAATCCTCGACCAATAATAAAAACTCAAACTTCTTATAAGAAGATCATATACATAAATCACCAAACCCTAATCCACTGTTTGGTTTCCGAGAAAATGGATAATCAAACAAAAGGAAAAATTCACTTTTGACTCCCTGATCTTTCATGCAGCTCCGATTAAAAACTCAAATCAACTCAAATAAGCAAAACCACTTTAAATTAGGCCTTTTTCGATATATTTAATCTCAGCTCTGACTGAGTCTCACGATTTTCTCACCGTTTCCTACGTTTTCCCCAAAACCAAACAACCAACCCAAAAAAAAAAAAAATTGAAATTCAGTACCTCTTGAAAAGATTGAGAAGGCTTTGACCGCTTGTTGAGAGGTCCGTGCTCTTCTTCTAGAGAGTCCTCGATCTCTAACTTCACCGGAAGCTTCGACGACGCCGTAGTCGTAGTCGTCGTCGTTGTTGTTGTTGATTCGGGCTCAGGCCTCATGTTCGTCGATTTCATGAACTGTACCATTAAAATTTTCTTGGAATTGTCACAAAGAAAATCGATAAATTTTCCCGAGAAAGTCAGAAACGAGAAAGTGTAAAAAAGTTTTTTTTTTTTGGTGATCGAAGGAGTTGGAGATTCTGTAAACCCTAGGGAGAAAAAATGGCTCGGCTTTTAACGGTGTTAGAGGGAGAGTGGTGGGCTTGACGGTGAGCACGTGTCGTTTCCAATGGGCCCTGACCTAATTACCCAATTGCCCTTGTTGTTCATTTTCTTTTTTACTTTTTTTTTTTTTTTTGGCTTATTACTTTGTTGCTTAAAATTCATAGAAATTGGTTGAACCATGAAGGTTCGATTTACTTATTCTCTCAAAAAAAAAATTTACTTATTAGTAAAAAATATGGTACCACAAATTATTACAACTTTCTATAAAAATTATGATTTGGTAGGGCGTAAGTGGTGGAAAAAAAATTTTATAAGTTCATATATAAGTAATTAGTAACTATTTATGGTATGTCATGTAAGAATTATAGTACAAAATTATGTAATAGATTAATAATTTAGGTTTTAGAACCATTGAATTACTAGAGGTGAGAGTTTATTTTCCAAAAAAATGGGGGAACTTGTCAAAAAGAATTGAAATTCAACTACCACCTACTAGAAATAATAGAGATGTCTAAGTTCAAATCATTAATTCTCCAACTGTCAAATTAATTTAAAAAGAAAAAACTATAGGAATTTTTTTTTTTTTTTTAAGAACTCAAACAACCAATTATGCGCACTTTTAATCATATGACATATATAATGTTAGCTAAAATTGCAAGATATTACCATATTAAAACTTATTTTGCCAAATAGCGCCCCATCCAGGTTTATTTGGAAATTGAAAAATCAAGTTTTAGTGCATCTTAATTGACATGGTTGCAGCTAATGTGGCATTTATTTTAAATACTCACTTGGGACTCAACGGTTAGAAGCAACTTGACTTTTTTAAAGTTGAGTTCTCTATAAATTTGTGCTAGCTGAAAATTGACTTCTTAATGTTAAGTTCTTTATATATATATTTTTTTTAAAGTTTGATTTAAACAGGACAACTCTTTTGGAGCTAAGTTCTTAGTAAAACAATAATATTTATAACAATGAAGTCAACTATGGGAGATATATTCCTCCCACTGTTCTCAAGGATCTCAATGTACCATTTTAATCGCAAAGAACAAACTAACACATTTGACATTTCTCAACCAATAGTGTATATGTTTAATTAAATATAGAAAAGTTGAATTTAGCTAGCACTAATTTAGGCCTTGAGCTTGACTAACTCTTTAAGAATAAAGATGCATTGAAACTTGACTTTGAAAAAATGAGTTTCAAATGGAGGCTACATCCCCAAATAAGTTCGGTTGGGGAAGTTAGGAAAATATGTTTGAAGATGGTAATATCCTGCAATTTTGGTCATTTTTAATGGATCATTTAACACGTTTAAATAATTAAATATTCGTAAATAGTTATGTAGATTGTCAAATAATGAATTGAAGAAGATTTTTTTTTTTTCAAAACAATTTGAAAAAAAAAAATTGTCTAATTTTATTTTTTTGTTCATTTTGATTTTCATCAAAAAAATATTTTAAATTTCGTAAGATCACACTCCATTATAAAATTTTTTAATATCATCAATATTTTAAACAAAAATGATAATAAATCAAAACCATTTATTTTAAAATGAGGTTTTTATTTTTATTAGTCTAGTGTTGTAATTTAAAACGCAAGTGATGAGGCTTTTTTTTTTTTTAGTTTCATCATTTTTCTTTTTTAAAAAATATTTTTTTGATAAGTTTGTTTTGAAAACATGAATTAGTTGGAGAGTATCATATTTTTTAGGCATTTTAAGTGGAGTTGAAGATACAGTTTTACCGGGTTGTCCTCAAGTTTTATTTTTCTATTAAACATAAGGTGGAGAAGTAATTCTGAACCATATAAAAGTCCAGCATAAAGAGAGGAATTTTCTTATATTATCTTATAGATGGTATAGACAAATAGATGAATTCTCTTGTAGATAGTAAGAAGATGGATTTTAGAAATTCTACTTGCTAAAAACTCATGTTAAAGAATCACACAGCATTTCACTCGTTTTGTACTACGTAGTTTGTACTGCATTTTTATGAAGGCTAGTTTGGTCATTTGATAGAAGTATGTGCGAGCATGCGTTGGCAGACACGTATGAATTTATTGGATAAATGTGGGGGCCCAGGTTTGTCTTTAAATGACGGCGGTGGTTGGTCTGGTACGACACGTGGCAGCAGATCCCGCAGTAACTTGTCACACAAGGTTTCGTTTTGTCGGCACGTGGATTGTTGAACCGGATGACATAAACATATATGGTGCGGGCTAGTGTTGGTGGTCACCGTGGGCTCTTTGTTCTTATGGTCTTTTTATTATTATTATTTTTTTTTAAGTTTTAATCTATGACATCTACTCGTTATCAAACTAAGATACCAATCAATTGTTGGTGTAGGCGAGATTCATTCAATCATAAAAAAATTTAGTAGTTGAACTATCTGGAACCCACCTTATAGTCTCCTGGATACAAAATTAAAGAAAGTAATTATTTATTTATTCTTATTGCAATATTGCTTTCCAACTAGAACCCACCTTACAGTCTCCTTGATGCAAAATTAAAGAAAATATTTATTTGTATGTTTTTGTTGATTTTCTTTTTTTTTTTTGGATACATTTTTTTTTGCTTTTCAATATAATAGGATTCATTGAATTCTTCCTTAAGGAATGTGTGAATATTCTCATTAACAAATCCCATTAAATTTTGCTTGCAATTTTGGAAAATACGATCAAATTCCTTTTCTTTTTTTAAAAAAGTTTATATATAAGACCAAATTCTATGTATAAAGCATTAAAATAAAATGTATATGATTTTGGAAATCTTAGTTCAAGTGTTTGCAGATTTCATTTCTTTTAAAGAATTAAAAGAAACATGTATGATTTTGGAAGTTTTAGTTAAAGTATGAAACTTTTGTATGACTTTGTATTAGGAGAAAAAAGAAGTATGACAAAAAGCATTGCTATTCAATTCGTTGACATATTTTGATATTTTCAATAAATTATTAAAAAAAAATGTGAAACTTTCAAAAAAAATCTAAATGGACTGCCTTCCTTTTTTCTTTTTTTTCCCCCCTTGATTAATTGAGTACAAAGTCAACTTCTAAGTTACAATGATTTGAAACTTTAAACAAAAAGGAAAAAAAAGAAAAGAAATATAAACAAAGAAAACATCAGTTGGAAATAAATTAATTTTATGATTAAAAACAATATGTCCACGTAACAAGTAGGAAATAATGTACTAATAATGTATTACACCAGTCTTTTAAAATAAAAAAAAAATGTCACCTGTCTTATTATATACTAATAATTGACAAATTATTTATTTCTTTCGAGAATTAAACAAATTATTTCTTTTAAACCCAAGAGAAAAATTTTGATAAGGAAAAACTCTCCATAATCGTAAAAACAAAATTGGCAAGAAAGTTAAAACTTGAATAGTTGGCTCAATCTTATTGCTGTATAGATTTTTTATTTTTCTTTTTGAGTAAGATGAAGTGTATGTGAAGCTCAAAAGAGTCAAAACAGCAATGTTACTATGCTGGAGATAATACCTGTCTTTGCATTTTTTTTAAAATGTTAGAGATACCTTAATTCGTTTTACTAGCTAACACTATGATGATCTGTCCATAATTTATTGAGTTTATAGATCGCGGATGTTTTACAGGATACACTGATATATTATAGGTTTATATTTAAACATTTTGGTTAAAATATTATTTTTGTCTTCAAAGTTTGTAAAAAATTCATTTAGTGTTCCGATTGATAAATTTTCAAAATATATAATAATGTTATATTTCTATAATACAATTAAGGAACTTCCAAGCCATTTAAACTGTAGACTCTAAATAAAACTCTTAACTTTGAGGTAAATTAACAAAAAAGCCAGTTTTTTTTCCATCATGTTTCTCTATGTTCCATAAAATTATGTACTACCTCTCCTTATACCTTCTAACCTTTTTTTTTGGGAGATTATATCAACTTGGGTTTATATATGATAGAATTGAACACTTGTAAAAAGAAAAAGGTGGGAGAGAAACAAAAAGGAGAAAGATTTTATAAGTTTTTAGTTAGTGTTGTAGCCATTGTTTGGAGCCAAATTTTGTCCATATCTAATTATTTTGATTAACTTAAGCACACAATTGTTATGGGGCAAATTACAAGGACTTGTCATTTGCATTTATAATATTCTTAAGGGAGGGAGTGCCATCTTGTGAACCCTTATAGTTAATTTGTCATTTTTTTAAATAAATATTCTTGATTACAAATTTAATTACATGTGCTATAATTTTTTTTCCTTTTTGTTTCAAGTGTTGCTAAAGCAACTAAATGTAGCAAAAATGTCATATTTCATATGGTTTCTTTGACCAATAAGCCACGTTATTGAGTTTAATTGGTAAAGTGATGTTATAAATTTTGTCATGTAATCCTTACAATTTAATATGTCACCAATAACAAAAAAATAATTTAGAAATTTATTTATTATGTTGTTGGGAGTAGTAACAATAACAAGTATTGCCAGTTTGCCACATCAATTTGTACAATATTTACAATAAAATTGATAATAATTTAACATCTATACTATTTTTTAAAGGGCTTTCCCTATTTAGATTTCTCAATTTTGATGCCTAAAATACCCTCAAATTTACCAATTTATAAAACTTAATTAGTAGGGTTATATATGTAATCTATACTATTATTTAAGGGGCTTCTCTGTTTGAATTTCTCAATTTCAATGCCTAAAATACCCTCAAATTTACCAATTTGTAAAACTTAATCAGTAGGGTTATATATGTAAATTTGCTAATTTAAAAACTATTTGCTCCTTGAATAACTGACTCCCACTCTTCAAACACCATTCACAACTATCCCACCAACTTCCCACTAAATCAAAATCTCCTGGGATCAGTTACTACTTTATATCTCTATCTCCCCCACTTTTACTTGCTCTTCTACTCATTTTTCAATTACAAATAATCCCATTCTACTCCTATTTTAGATTCAGTTTTCACCTTGCACACGTTACTCCATTACTCTAGAGAAAAGTTAGAATGAATTTTCTTCATTCTTGCCTTTTCAACCAAAGTCCACGATGATGGTGAGCAATTCGTAAGATCCCCTGAATTGCACATTTCTCATTGTTTGGATTTTTCATAAGTCAATTTCATCAATTCAACTTCATTTATAAATGAAAACTAAAACTTTGAAAACATGCAATAGGAATCGACGGAGAAATGCATACAAAGGTTAGTAATGCAGAACTTGATTTAACCATTACGTATTTGTTTTTATGTTGATGTGTTATTGGTTCTTTTCTATGTAGCCTTTCCAAATTGAATAGAAATGACCTGCTCTTAATGAAAAATGCCAGAAATTATGATACTCTTTCAACAAAAGAGAAATTCATTCGTGCTAAGATATTCCTCTAACAAATTTAGTTTCTAGCCTTGGGTACATGCCAATAAAAAATGGCACATAAAGTTACAGTCCCATGTAAAGGTGAATAAAAAGTTATCTTCAAATGATTTTTTTCTTCTTTTTCTAATAAAAGAGTGCATTGGAATTATAGTAAACTACATATTCATGATTATGTCATATGTTTGTTTCTGCTAATCGATTATTTATATTGGCAGGTGTTAAGTCTTTCAATTGTTCTATGTCTATGTCTATTGGAATGGAAATCTAAAGCGCAAAGCAAAGAAGTTATGACTGGAGTTGAGTCATGCTGTACATAATTTTTTCAAAAATGCTATATCCACAATATTTTTACAATAAATCCTAAGTGCCACTTATGATTTGTTGTGAAAATGTTGTGGATTTAACACCTTTTTTTTTTCCCGGTAGTAGGGGGAAACATTTATTCCATTAATTTTAGTTTTTCTTAGTAACAATTTGTTCCATAAATCTACATACGAACATATGTTTTCAATGCTATATCAGTGTTCAATTTTTGGAGTGACTCTCATGACACTTTTGGTCATATTGGTAGTTTAAAATGCATAAATATTAACTAGCATCTGAGCACGCGCATGAGAAGCAATTTTATTTTTTTGTAAAGGTTAATAATTTTTATCTATTATAAATTAGAATTACTACATTTTTCAATCACAAAAGTACCTAAAGGTGTGATAAGCATTTGTATCAAATATTAAAATTATTAACTTTTTTCCACGCATAATAGTCATCATACTCCTAAGTATTTTTGTGATTGAAAAATGTAGTAATCCCAATTTATAATGGATGTAAATTATTAATCTTTACAAAAAAATAGAAGGGCCTTTAAGCACGTGTGTGAGCACGTGCTCAAAGGCTAGTTTTCCTTTATTCTTGTTTGGGAAAGAGAACAATATATGTTGTGTATTGGCCAATGCAACTGTATTGTTGACTTTAATTGTGAAATTTAAAATACAACACCAAGAATTAAGAATTATTGTGGGAGTGATAGGTCCAGGAGCATATATTGGGCCAGAGGCCCAATTCGAGGATATTAAATAATCCGAAGACAAGAAAATATCTTCTTAAGAATCCTTGTTGATAAGTAAAGAGGTAAAAGTCTAATCAAGATCATTCGAGAAGGTGGTTCGAGGAGGAATACTTCTTCGGCTGAGCAAAGCCGAGGTTGGAAAGTGCGGTCTACCACTCAAAGGCAACATTCTAGGAGATCTTGTATGTACGGATGTACATTACGAGAATACAAGACAAGGAAGGGTTATGAAATATCTAAGAGAAAGCTACTACCATCGCATTGAATGCTTTGTAGCTGACTCTCTGGCCGTATTAATGAGGAAGTGATACTTGAGTAGCAATGTTCAGCCTTACAGGAATTTTTGAAGGTTTCAAGAAGATGCTAATAAGACAAGTATCCAAACCAACATTCTAATCCATACGTGGAGGCTAGTGAAAGGAAGGAGGAGGATATAAAAAGGAGAGAAGACACTCAAGATGGAGGATCGGGAGGAAAATGGACAAAAAACATTGTAGACTAAAGAACAATATTTGTAAACAGTTACTAAGTGAGATATAGAGGAACTAGCCTCCTCAGATTGAGTTCGAGGACGATTTTCATTATATAAATCTGCTTCATCTTTGTTCTATAGGGATCTTGACCCATTACAATTGATATACAAACTCGTTGGAACCTAGATTTCCAACTCACTATCTACAAATTCGTTGTATTGGGTTCTTTGAGCCTATCCCCTCACTATTTTAGGCTTAGGTACAACTTTGTGCCCTTACAATTATTATCCTATTAAAAAAATCATATAAATTCTAGTGTCTAAATTAATTTTAAAACTTTGAGTAGGTTTCGTTTAAAGTTTAAACTTTTAAATTTTAAGAAATGTTTCATTTAAATCTTAAAATTTCTTAAATCATTTCATCTAGACATTCTATTACATTCTTTGTTAATTAATGAAAATAATATTCAAATTTTGGAGTTTAAATGAAACTTACCCTAAATTTGGTTTAAATAGAACTATATGAAACTATAAAATAAAAAAAGGAGATTTACTTGAAACATTTTAAAAGTTTAAGGGTTTTTCAACAAAAAAAAAAAATTAAGGTTTAAATGGAACATACCCATAACTTTAACTCAATTATTATTACATAAATAAACAATTAATTTACCACAATTAATTCATGGAAATAAATGTATTTTTCCTGCTAACACATATGGCAATGAATTAATAATTTAACATAAATTGGTAATGAAATAATAATTTAACATAAATACAAAAATTTGTTGAAGTGGAAAGTTAAACAAATACTGTAATTTATTTTCCTTTAAAAGGAGAGTAACACATGTCACAAAGTTTTTATTTTATTTTATTTAAGCATATAGAATATCATAAAATTTGAAACCTTCAGCGTGCATGGTTTCCATGATTGTTGTTTTATATTACAGGCAAAAGAGAATAACTTGCTTTTCATATTTCTCTAGGCACGATTACACAAAGCAAAGTCTGTTTTTGGTGTTACATTTTGTTGAAAGTTAAAAACTCTCCAAGCATTTTTTTTTCTTTCCTTGGCTCCCTTAAAAAAAGAGGACGAAGGAACAGGAGGAATAAAGTAACGGAATAATTAAAGAGAGACCTCGACAACACGTGTTTTGCATGCTTATTTTTATATATATATTTTTACTTTGTTTTGCTTATTTTACCCAACAAAGAGTGAAACAATACAAAAAGTCTGCATAGTAAACAGCAATATAGATTTGGAAGATAGAAATGGAATCTAACCATTCTTAGTTTTTGACGAACCAATCACCATTCATTGGGGCTTTATGCATGCTCAATATTCAAGTGGATTCTCGGGGAGTTTCTTTCGGCCTAGATACTTAGAATTGTGGATATAAATCATATAACATAGAAAAATAAAAGTACGTGGTTGCTAAATTTTTCATAGCTTCTTGCTACAACTGTAATGTGATAGAATATAATTAGTGAAGAAAAAATAACATAAATTTATATGTAAGTGCTGATTAACTATACATTTATAACTTGTCATATCAAAATTGAGATAAAAAATTATAAAATAATATGTAATCTAAAACTACTCTGTAATATATATATATATATATTTTTTTTTCCCCTTTTGGATCATAGATTCTTGGGTTGTGTTGAAGTTTCCACAAATTGTTATGAAAAGCAAGAAAGGCATCCCCACATGCCACCTTTACTCTCTTTTTCTTCTTCTATACACACACATATAAATTATGAATATCATGGATATGCTCTTGTAAGCTGTGTGCAATGATGCTTCTCCACAAAAGGACAAATACAGTGAGGTAGTTGTTGTATATTGCTTTGGTCCACGCCGCTATAAACAGCGTGAGATTGCGCAATTTGGTGCCGCCAAAGATGACTCTAGAGAGAGAGAGAGAGTTGATAACTTCATACCAAAACTTCAACTGCTACACGGAACTGACACTTGTTTAGGCCGTCAATCAAGAGTGAATTGTCCAAATCTTTACACGCCACCTTATTGGTTTTCCTATTCAAAACAATATGATAATCATTGCATGAACACACTTTTTCTACCTTCATGTCTATTTTATTGCAATATTTATCATTAGATGATGGTCATGGTGTTCTGGACTTTATAGAGACAAGATAGATAGATAGATAGATAGATAAAGTACTACTTTATTCTTAAACCTCACTCAATGGACCTTGTGTTGCGGACGGCAATTTTTTTTTTTTTTTTTTTTTGGCAATCAACAGGAAATGTGGGGATATAAACAAGAAATTTATGGAACTTCCTTGTTACCTGCTTGGATTTTTCTCAGGGGGAGATGGACATAACCTCTTTTTCTCTGGCTCTTGATTTTGTGGTTGTTGTTGTTTTTTTTTTTTTTTTTTTGAAACATAAATAAAATTTATTTATTCAGCAAAAATGTGTGGCAGCCTCATGGCTCAAGTGTGTTTGGTGTTGTATCACTATCCCTCCCCCCGTGTGAATTCAGTTGGATTTGAATATTAATTATAGATTCTAATATACGCTACAAAATTTAGGGGAAAGTTTCAAATAAAATAAATAAATAATAAAAAAAACTCGTAGTTTTATCTTTGAGACAATTAAACCCCATACTTTTTATGTACATATTTGTACATTTCATGTGTGAAAGTGTAATTTGCTTAGATTTTTTTGGTACATTTATGAAAGTCTAGATTTAAAGTGTCCCAATAATAGAACTGACATGGGTCTTTATTTATACTTTCCCAAAAGACTACCAATTGAGTCCTTTTTTTTCCCACTAAGTGAGTTTATAGACATCTTTACACACAAAATTCCCAGAAAGTTTACTATTGAATAGATTAAAAAATAAATTGAAATATAAAAAGCAATATTGAAGAAAGTTTCTGTTAGTTTCACCAAGTTTTTAACAGTCTAGATATTGGCCAAGTCTTATAGTTACAAAGCCTTCTTTCTCCTACGTCAAAATACTTTCATTCAATGCTCATACAAACTACTTTCATTCAATGCTCATATAACACCGCCTAGGCATCTTGCGGCATCTACTTGCAAACACAGGCTCTTTGCATTGAGATCCGGTGCAATTAAACCCACTTCCTTTACAAAAATTTTTACATTCTTCACTTTTTACTTCTTTTTAATATATATATATATATATATATATATATTTTTATGTAATAGTTGAAATTGAAAGTTGTTCTTTCCAACTCTCAATCTCAATTCATTCATTGCAATTACATCAGTTACAATACCTCCCAATCCGGTTTGTAGCCTTTTGATTTGATTTGATGAGATGTTTATTTATACAACAAATATGGGTTTCTCCCAGGCATGTGAGAACATCATGTCAAGCTCTTTCCGCCATTCCAAGCCGTATTAGAAATTAGAGTGATGTAGAAATCTGATCAGTCATGAAAACAAAGTGTCCCCAGTAGCTAAAGGCCACGAAGGGGACATTATCTTTCTTTATTTTTCTTTTTTATTTTTTTTTTTTTCGGTAGAAAGAAAATAGGAGTTCGCTAGGTTACGCTCACACAATACTAATACCTGATGGCATGACAAACATCCAGTTAATCCAGTTAACTCTGTTGAACCTACCAAATAAAGAAAGGGCCATTAGCTATGTTAGCAAATTTCATAGCAAACTAAATGATTGTTTATAAGTTCTACTTGGCATTGTCTGATCACTTGCCGTAGGCTGCTTGTGCGGCTGCTTGCAGAATACAAGAAGTGCATTTAGAAATTTCTTCTTTTATTTTTTTTTGCTTGCAATAAGTGATATAACAAGCTATTTGATCAGGGACATTTTTCAACAAGCATTCCAATGCAGAAAAAAATAACCATCATTCTCTAGCAAATTCAAGTTACGAGTAAGCAAGCTATGAGGGTTAAAGAAGGCAGAAAAGAAGATTTAATATGATCCAATTAGATAGAAATTCCTGGGGGATGGAAAACCAACTACCCTAAACTTGCTTGGGAGGATACAATCAATCGCTTGTCTTTCACGCAAGTGAGAGAAATCAACATCTTACATACCAGATAGGTCCCTTTCATAACATGTAAGCATCAAAATTTACTTTGCCTTTCTATTTACTTTCAGATACGGCAAGGCACCAATCACGTTGTCATAGTCACTCCGGCTAACTGCTTGCTGTTTTATGACAATAAACCAAAGCAGCATTAGAAAGCAATTTTACAGTGGCATTGAGACAATGATACTAAATCCAAGAGATAAAAATATTAAAATTTACATGCAAATAGTAAACTATGCAATTAATTTGAATTTATTTTTCCCTCATGACATTAATGCAAACTCTCTTTCTAGAAGAATCAGTCTACTAAGTTCTACCTAACCCTTTGCAGTGTCTGCGTCAGAAACCAAATGTGAGTTGAAATGGAATGTTACACTGAGTATGTTGTAGTACCTCTTGGCCACATATCTTAATCAATATTTCTCAGTGGAAATGTTAACATTACTTGATTGGAGGAATCCACAAAATATTTTTAATTTTTTTTAATTGGTAACAACAATGCACCTCACCCCACTTTGGTTTTAAGTGGAGGAGGTGCCATTTGAGCTAGAGCTCATTGGCAATGAGATCTGATGGTTGGGATTTGAACCGGTTTTGATCCTTAGATTTTACAATGCTAATTGATTAATCCAAAAAAAAGAGAGTAGCAAACCATCTGAATGAAAAGGGCTAGAAGATTAAAGATATGGAACAAATTATAAGGGTCCAAAATCCTTAGAACTTTTTCATGAAATGAATTAATTAAATAAATATCAGAGGCACTAGAAGGTAATTATGAGAATAGTCTTCAAACTGTAATGGACGAGAAAGTAATTATGAGGATGTATTATAATCGTCCTTTGTAAGTACTTTCTCCTTGAATGATATCATTTACTTATAAAACTGATGAGAAGGTAATTTACCACTTTTTAATTCTATAATAGAAGGCAAAGATGATCCTCTTCTGTTAAGATAACCAATTTCAATAGGTGGCACTACTCAACCTAACCTTGAACAATAAAGCTAACCATAAATCATTTAACACCATTTTCTACAAAGCAACTACGGTTAATCTTTCTCATAGATATGAGGTCAGAACATTCTCCTCCTTAAAGATACACGGTAGAAACCCGCTCGATATGACAATAATTTGTACTTTTCCACTAGAAGATAAAAGTCTTCAGGCTTCTTTACAAACATTAACATTATCATTGCTTTCTATTATTCCTTGGAACTGAACACCTAAATATGACAACTCATGAAGAGGTCACCAAACAAAACCTATACCACCTAAAACTTCACAGCACAGGAAGTGAACATACTAGATAACAAACCCCAAGAAGGAAATCAAACAAGAGGTAATCCCTCATCCCTTTAAAGCCACAATCGCATGACACTGTTGTAGGAGAATAATTAGATCTATTCTGTTAATTAAAATGTGATGATATTTCCATCTTAAATATCCAAACAACATCAAAATCTATCACAGAAGCTGAGAGATGATGAATGAACAGATGAATTCTATGACAGAAAAGAGGCCCTTCATAATAAGCAAACCCTACCTATTTCTGCCTCGTTACCACTCACCAAAGTTATGGGGGAAAAGGGGGTTAGAATTTAGAAAGATATTTAATACCAAGGACCACTACTTGTTCAAAGTTTTCACAAACCTAAAGGTCTGAAAGTGAATATTAAGATTGGGGTTTTTAATGAGCTCGCAGGGCTCCCTGACTTTCCTCAACAGCACAACAAAAAAGGAAACATCTCAATCAGAGTAATCTCTAAAGTAGTATGCTCTCCATATTGCATAGAAACTCGTTCATCCCATTTTCCTCACACAGTTATGTATTTTTGCGACTATAATGTATTTATACACGAAGATATAGACAAATATGTACACGCAACATGAGAGACAATGCTTTTATCTCCTTAGCTTAACACATTGATCATCTTTTCTAACAATATTAAGAATTTAGAAAATAAAAGATAATATAATCACTCAACCTGGGCCAACCATGTTCTCATTGCTCAGATTTTTTAATTATAAAAAACATGATAGTTTTGCCAAGAGCCTTGTAACTCAACTAGCACCTCCTAATATTTCTAACGGAGAAGTCCAACATTCAAATCCCCCTCTCCC
Source organism: Castanopsis chinensis (assembly GCA_032878915.1). NCBI lineage: Eukaryota > Viridiplantae > Streptophyta > Magnoliopsida > Fagales > Fagaceae > Castanopsis > Castanopsis chinensis. The sequence goes on from JAVQMG010000121.1 coordinate 17,464,159, forward strand.
CCATTGTAATTATTGAATTATTAAAAATTAATAAATAAATAAATAATAGAGAGAGAGAGTGAGGATAGTTTTCTGTATTTTCTTCTTTTCACTCTTATAAGCTCCTCGAGTAGAACCCTGGTTCCCTATTTATACAAACATGATCCACTAATTATATCCATCTCACATGTTTTCTGAATTCTACCTCTGACTCAAACTAATTTAAAAACTGAAACCCACATGGCATCTGCGTGTGGTGAATTGTAAACTAAGTAACTTTAATAACTTCCATGCCTTAAAGACAGCCAAAGAAAAGATTATCCCTAAAAAGAACATTTAACAAAACACACTACTAATAGGCTAACAGCCAGATTGGAAGGGGAAAAGGAATGGAATGAAAATGATCTTTAAAAGACATTCAATCCATTCTCCTATTTGGGAGTTCAGTGGGGAAATTTTTGAGTGGTTAAAAGGAAATGTCCATTACATTCCATTCACTTTTTAAGCATTCCTCCCAAAAGTTGACGAAACACTAATGTTTTTAATGTAATGGAGGTGAAAAAACGATTTTATCCCTATCTTGAGGAAAGACAAATAAAAGATAAAGTGTATACTAATAAAATCATATATTTCTTTCCATTATAAACTTCCGAACATAGTAGAAAACAAATAACCATATTCTGATCCATTCTTTTACAATCTACTCAACCCATTTCATTTCATTCCATTCTTTTATGAACTCCCAAGCTTAGTGTTAATTGTATAGTCTCCCCACAAACTTAAAGCATGAATCACGAAATGAATAAGTCTAGGGACACACACCCAATCTTACATGCTGAAGTGGTGGACTGTGAGTGTTGAACACTTTCTGCCCACTGCTTTTTACATGGACCCCATCTTTTTTTTCCCACCACATTCACAATTGACCACTTAAGCAAGTTGTGAAATTGTGTTTGTGCGTGTCCACAGTATTGTTCTAAATGAAATAGAAGCAAGTGACATGGTACAACCAATAGATTAGATCTAGAAAAATCCTAAAGAAGAATTTTACGAACGAACACGGAAAATGTATGTAGCAAGTAAGAAGCATTATGCAAAGAAAGGGTACCATTTTGGAGAGACGCAATTTCCTCTTGGTGTTCTTCTTATACAGCAAATGTTGCTTTCCAGCTCCCCTCCGAACTATTTTCCCTCTACCCGTCACCCTGAACCGCTTTGCTGACGCCTAACAAATAATTAGAAAAGAAGAAGCTCATTTGAATTGCTGAGAATATTTGGGATAAGAGGGAAAAGATAAACTCAAAAATTTGAACTTTGCACTGGGTTTAATCGAGTAGAGCCAAATTTCGTTTGGAAATGGCAATGCCGTGACATTTGAAATCCTAATTAACCGAACTTGGGGTCAGTGAATTTCTCATTTATTTTCTTTTCCCATGTTTTCTCAGCAACCAAACTCCAATTCATAAACCCACAGAGAGAGAGAGAGAGAGAGAGAGAGAGAGAGAGAGAGAGAGAGAAGAAGGGACCTTGTGGGTCTTCATTTTGTAGCCTTTAGCAGAGACAATGGTGAGAGAGCGAGGTCTCTGAGGAATTGTGCAGAGGTTGTTGTTGTTGTGAGGAAAAAAGGAGCCGAACCCAGAAATGGAATTTGAGGAACTGAGCCTGAGTGAGCTCAACTTGTTGTTGAATGAAGCGAGCTTGATTGAGGAACGAGTCGAAGAAGAAGAAGAAGAAGAAGAAGGAGGGCATATTCGGGAAATTCTGTAACCGAAAGACAACGTTAAAGTTGCGGAGCAACCCATGTTTTTTTCTAAGCTTGTGGTCTTTCTTTCTTTTGCTTCCTCTGCGGCAGAAGAAGCAGAAACTGTGTCTGGAATCTGGATAAAGGCCGGAATAATATGGACCTCAATCTTTCCTAGAATTTACGGGTGAGGACACGGCCAGTGCCAGTTCATGGACTGGGCCTCGACCTGGTGTAAAATGGATCCGGGTTAAACCCAAACAATTCTCTCACTCTCTCAATTTACAAGATCCCTCCAAGAACTAGTCAAAAAAAAAAAAAATCCCCCCAAGAAAGTACTTTTTTTCTTAGTTATAGAATTATCATTTGATTCCAAAGAAATCGTTTCTCAAAAAAAAAAAAAAAAAAAAAAAGATTCCAAAGAAATCTAGTGAGTTTTTATTAATGAAACTTAGAAATGTGCATGCACACATTTTCAAAAATTTTCCTTCTTTTTGGGTGACTTGAGGAGGGGGGGCTGCTAATAAGAGTTAGAATAATGATCTGATTATGCCAAATTGAAAATGAAATTCTCCAAAGACACCTTTTACAAGCTTTGTACAGTTTGCCTATATTTATTTTCTTAAATATCTTAGTTATGTGGGACAAGAGGTGCGGTCGGTGAAGAAGTAAGAGAGTAATAAGGGGCCATTCAATTTAAGGTGTATGTGAGGATGCCATGCAAAAGAGACAGATGAGAAATTTATGGTGAGGGTTGAGCCACATCCAAGAGTACCTCCATTTGGTCATCTGGACTTTTATAAGCAAACGCATATGAATGAAACTTGAGTAGGTGTTTAAAGACAAACGGATAACATGTGTCCTACAGGTAACATTCTCTTCTCGGGATATCATATAACCCACCAAATCACATAAATGCTCCCCCTAAGCCATCTCAAGTCTCAACCACACCTTTGGTCACATTTACAATCAGATCCTACTACTCGACCTGTCTCATGACCCCAAGCATGGTACGCTAAGCTTAGCATGACAGGACTTCCTTGCCCACAGGTGCTCGTCGGGCTCGTCCAATCACCCATGAATCAACATGGCTTGTATTGGCTGTCTTGGGTCAGAGGGATGGGACTTGGATGTTAAGCAATAAAACCTGTGCTAATTGCTGAGCAAGGCATTTCTGATGGGATGAAGTGAAGAAGTAGAAACTGCTTCCTCATTAAAGAAGAGCAGTAACCCCAGCAAGGTTATAAATGCAGCCTAATGAAGAATTTGAAAATGATAACAGACGCTGTGCCTCATTATCTGTTGAAGAGTGAAATTACATTGATGTAGCATCTCTAATTTTGGCAAGCATCTTAAAAATAGCTTACCCAAGCAAAATGGTTTTGAATTGTCAAGCTGCTTTTCTGGTAACAATATTTCTCCACAATTACCTGACAAAAAAACTTTCTAAGCTATATATGTTAAAGAGATAACTAGAAACTACTACATTAGTATTTACTTCAATCTTACAATCCAGTCACACATATAGAAAAAACAGTGGAGTGCTCCATACATCCATCGTGGGCATGATCTGCAGTTTCGGCGCAGAGTATTTGGGCAGAACTTCATTCCATGAGTAAGAGCACCCAAGAAGAGAGACAGTATAATTTTAACTGCAAAACTTTTTAGTTTCCATTTCTGGATATTATGGCCTTGTCAAGATGGCTATAGACTCCCACTCCAAACTGCATATCATGTCCTGTATAGCCAAACATAGAACCATCACAAAATTTTAAGCAACTAGAGGGTTGGGGAAATAGATAAAATAACCATACTTGTTTACCCTTCCACAAAGTTCAAACTTCAAACCCATATTAATACAATTTTTACTTACCGAGGGGTTTTCCCGGTCAATGTCAAAGCTGTTGATTGCACAAGGTTCTGCCAATAGCTCTATGGGTTCTTCATCTGTGCAATATAAATAGTCAGTCAGTCCCACTATACATTTTGGAAGCAAATTTCTGCTTCTTTAGAAAAAACAAAACAACCACTTCATCTCTTAGCAAATGAAATAACACAGGATTTTATCCGCAAAAGTGATCACTCAACAATAGTTACAACAATTCATACCTTGTTCAATGACAGCAAGGATACCATCCTCTGAGCATATAATAGCAGGTAAAATCCGTGAGGATGAGATGTTGCCTATGTTTGTAGACTTGGTATAGCAGTCATACTGAACCTCCCAAACCTCACTTTCACATGCTGAAGGGATTGCAGCATCACCTGCCCCAATCCCAGACAGAATAATTGGCTGTTGTTGCCACCTAAGATCCCAGGCAAATACAGTGCCTAAAGAGCCTCCTGCCTATATAATTACAATAGCATAAGATTCATGCAAACCAAATTTTTACTCAAAAAGCTAGCTCAGCTTTGACACGATTGTGCAAGAATCGAACAATTATGTTGAATATCAGTGTATTAAAGAGATCATGGACAATTATTTTGAAGTTTAAAACCCATTTGAATGTGATATCATTCTGAGCCATGATAATATGAGATGGATACTATAAAAACACATATCACATCAAATGTATTTCATTGGTTAATAATTTCCGTTAGATTGTAACAGTTGCTTCCACTATTGCTGAAATGAAGGACATGTTTTGACTTAAATAAGTAACATTATTGGAACATGACACAAGTCTCACGGTCACAAAATTCTATGCAAGGAAAGCAATGTAATAATTTTTAGAATCAGTACATTAAAAAGTTCAGTACCCCATCACTTTATGGTGCATTAGCATGTTGATTCTATTGCTTGCATATGTACCCAGCGGTTGCCCCAAAAATAATTAGACAATCAAATACAAGAGCTAACCCTTTGGCAAAACAATATGCATTGATATGCGTTTGAAACAGCAATACAACCAATAAACAGTTAAGAACTGATAATAAATAGATTACTAAACCATTTTCACTAGCATCCAGATTCCCTTAATTTTTAGTTGAGTATTTGGTTTCCATTATAGTTGGCCAATGGTCACATTTCATTTGTAACTTCAACTTCAACCCAAGCATTACAGGATGTCTTGGCAGATAAGAGCAATACATTGTGGGAAGAAAGATATGTGGTTAACCACAAAAAAGTGTACAGAGTACATACAAATAGTTCAAGAAATTTTGAGAATATAGGAAAGAGAGGATGAGGGAGATACTAAGGATAAAGCTGCAAAAATACCCAACAGGTAATGTGTCAGAGTTCCAACATTCCACCTATTAAAAGAAATTTTTAGAAAATAGGAAAGAGAGGGTGAGGGAGATACTAAGGATAAAGCTGCAAAAATACCCAATAGGTAATGTGTCAAAGTTCCAACATTCCACCTATTAAAAGAAACAAACTGAGAGAGAGAGAGAGAGAGAGAGAGAGAGAGAGCTGAGGTTCTCAACTCTTACCTAACTGATTCCAAGTTACCAACATCCAAGGCAATGGCTAGTCATATTATCATCTTATCAAATATTATTACGATTAACCAGCTAAGAGGCATGGACACCCCAAAATCACTGGCATGTTCATGTTGGACATGTGTTACACAGACACGCTGAGGACACTCCTGCATGCATGTCCTTGGTGTGCTAGGAGGTAAAGATTTATTTGATTTTAATAGTTTTTAGTTAAATCAGTGTGTGTACTCATTTTATTTATTTTTTGAATTACCACGGAATACATTGAAATTTCTATGCTTTGATTTTATACAATAAACTTACCCTCGCATGTTTATGCATATGCATTATTACTGTTTAACTAAGAAGTATAGACATGTAAATGACATGAACTAGAGAAACCTGAAAAATTAGAACATCGGTGGGGATATGACAATTAATTTCTTAATATCTTTAGGTATATTTTATTTATTTTTAGGCATATCTTATATGAAAAAAACTGCAAAATAAAAATTCTGTCCCACTAAATGGAAAGAAAAGAGGAGAGTACTAAGGAATGGTGGAGCAGGCATCTTACCAGACAAGTATGTTTTCTTGACGGATGAATATCAATGGAGTGTACAATCCCAGAAGTTGTTCCTTGAGTCCTGCAATATTACCACCACAAAATTTCCATATGCATATCAATTGAGATAGTATGGACAGCTTTCTTAATTCTAAAGGGTAAATTAATAAGCACGAGGTCAAAGAATGAATTGTCCTTCAACATATTTCCATTATGGAGTTAATACACTTTAAAATACATAGATTTTGTTCAGATGTGGTAAAATTATATGTTTGAATAAAAATCAGATTTCCACCTGTGAAAGATTAGAAAAGATGCAATCAAGTCATTTAGAATACATATTTACACAAACAAACTGTGAAATAGACACTATAATAACAAAAGGTCAAAGAAAAATTGTTTTAATCAAATCAAATGCCTAATACCACCAACAATGCCTTGTACAAAATGACCTTTCACTAATGAATTGATCAAAGGCAATCTTATATATATTCAAAACTCAAAAGAGGAGAGGCATCAAATGTACAAAAAGAGCACTTAAAACACTCCTAAAGAATTACAAAGCAGGATTCAAAAGATTTATGAAATCAAGATAAGGAAATGAAGTGATGCTACCCAAAGTGGCCATCCACTCATAAAATGATCTAAGCAAAAATTGTTTGATATTATGATCTGGGCGTTCAACACCATCAAAAATTTATTTGCTCTTCTATAGCCAGATTGTCCACAGAACACAAAGAAGAGTTGTTGCTTTCCAAATCTTTTTGACTGAAATGGCAGGGAAATTTGTTTGGCCAAAACTGCAGAAACTGGAGCATGACCTTTGGCATAACCCAAGATACGACAAATAAAGTAAACACAAACAACCACATATCTTGTGCCGTTGATGCTCGCTCATAGAGCCACTAACCAGTAAAGCTTCATCATGAAGCGAATAAACCTAAACAAAATACTGAAACCACGATTGTCATATCAAGAATGTAAATTCTCTCCCAACATCTGGTATATAAATTTTTTACCATCTGACTCCAAAAGTAACATCTTTATTACTTTATATATGCCTCAATATTTGAAGATTATAGTCTTATACTGAAATATCTTGCAATGAGCTTCCTCTTACATGAAATTTGAGTTCTTATTGATTCCTACACAGATGATGAAATGGTTCAACCAATGAATTACTACCTAATGACTAACATGGCCAATACCAATCAATACCACCGAAATGTTAAATGCATAAATCAAATGCAAATTGTTAGCCATCTGTGGAAAAAAAAATGACTCCAAAAATTTGGGCCATAGCAGGGACCAATTTGTAAGCAAAAATGAGACAATGGCTATCAACCCAGCCCAAAATTTTTCCAAATTTTATGAACATCATGGTACTTATCGCATCCTCATTTTTGCTGATCAAATCGGCCTAGCCAAGCCCAAATTTTAGGTCCTCATTTATTTTTAGGTTTCCACAGTTCTAATAATAACTAAACAAATAGCCAAGAACCTTGTAGCTCAACTAGGTGGCACCTCCTAGTGTTTCCAACAGAAACTTACAGGATTCAAATCTTTCTCCCCCAACTATAGAATTATCAAAAAATAATAATAACAACTAAACAAATAGGAGCAAGCAGTAAATGAGCACGCTAATTTATGACTAGGACAATCTTAAGAACACCCATCCAAAATCCTTAAATATTTGGTTCTTTTACATATTTGATACAGAAAATTATCAATTTAGGCCAATGTTTTTTTCTTCATTTTCAACAATTACAATTTTAAGTTCTGAATCACTAAAACAGTCAGCTTTCCTAAAGTACCATCCCAATTTTCATGCATACACGCGCAAATTAACAATTTAAAAGCTATGTAAACTACAATGTAGCAAGAAACATAATGTTGGAAACTAAAAATAACTCACCAATTGCCCTTGAACTGAGAAACCGGCCCGCCGGGCTTCCTCTGATCCCACCACTGAAGACTAAACCCATACCCACCGGTGGCAAACTCCACCGGCGACGCCCATTTCGCCGCGGTATACGAAACCAACCCATCACTATCGAAAACCCGGCGACAACTCAACCCGGAACCCGTAACCCCAACCAAATTGACCCTCCCGTCCTCCCCAACGGTCACACACTCAGCCCCACCGTCCTTCACATCGATGCAAGACACAGCCCCAACGTGCAGGTCCTTCGCCGGCACCGAGCACTCGGACTCGAGCGAGGCGTCGACGGCGTTGGCGAAGAGGAGGTGGAGGGTGCCGGAGAAGGTGGAGGCGGCGATGAGGGGTTTGTGGGTTGGGGTTTGGGAGGTCTTGAGGGAGGAGATTCGGGAAGGCGGAGAAAATGTGGATTGAGGGGTTGGGGTTAGGGTTAGGGTTTGGGATTGGGGATTGAGGGAGTGGATTTCGAGGGAAGGGGTGTTGGAATCGGAGTCGAAGAGAGAGAGGACGGTGAAGCGGTCGAAGGCGGAGAGCTGAGGGAGCCAGCGGACGGCGTCGATGTATTTGGTTTGTGGGATTCTGTGGATTTGAGGTGGGTCTCGGAGAGCTGTGCCTGTGCCTGTGCCTGTGCCTGTGCCTGTGATTGCCATTGTTGGGGTTTTTGAATTTTAAGGGGTTTTGGCTCTCAAAGGTGTGTGTGAAGAAGTAGGCTGTGTGTGTGGGTTTTGGGACTCAATAGTCAATCCCTCCTAAACACTTTTTATTTGTCATTGAGAAAGTCTTCCCTCCTAAATTTGACAAACTGTACACTACAGTAAGCTACACAACCTCTCTTTTGTTTTTTTTTTTTTTTTTTTGGGGTTAAAAAGACAAAAAAGTAAAAAAAATGGGCTAAGGCATTAATTTAGAAAATATTTTTAAGACAGGTAAATTTTACAAACTTACTCGGAAATTTGTGATAATATCAAATAGGTGTAAAATATTTTAAAACTCATCAATTTGGTCCTCAAAAGACAACTTTGCCCATAAACATACAAACTCTCTCTTCTATCTCAGCTTCAGATATTTGCAAATGACAAAAAAAAAAAAAAAAGTGTTATCCATTTTAAAAAACACCTCCAACCCTTGCCTTAAAATACACATTGCCAGCAAATATCTGAAGCCGATCAAAAGACTTCATTTTAGATATTTGTCAAGAGTGCTCATCTCGATTCTGCCTTGCGAGACACAACCAAAAACACACCAGCAAAAATCACAAATAAATATCCCCTTCAAACCAATAGAAACCCCAAAAAACAACCAACAAAAATCCAAGCCAAAAATCACACATAAATCCCTTTGTAAATTCTCAATGAAATCTTCTAAAAACCCAACAGAAACCCAAAAAAAAAACCAACAAAAATCTCATCCCAACAACATAGAAAATCAATACAACCCCAACTACCAACCTCATAAAAGAAAACTAAAAAAACACACCATCGGCTTTATCGCCAATCTTCATCATCTCCTGAAGAAAGACTACCTAAATTCGAAATCCAAAAGTCATGCCACAGTCAACATCACTGCCACAAAGTGGATGAGAGAGTCTATTGTTGGCAAGATTTAGACAAAGTAATAATGGAAGAACAAGAAAACAAACAGAAAATATATAACTTGGAGGCACTAAATCATTTTTCTTAGACAATATTTGCCCCCCACACTTTTGTTGTTAAAGTGTTATCGCAAATTTATCCCTAGAATACAACCAAGATGTTGGGTTCTACAGATTGCAATTCTAAACAATGATCATAGATTTCTTGTGTTTCTCTCCAACTTTTGAGTTTATGGAATTAGTTTTTTAAATGACCATAAACCTCTATTTATACCCATAATGTTATGTTTCATGAAAAGACAAGTATAAAGAGTTAGTTATTTTTCAAGTGAATATAAACATTGTAGAGAGGGAAAATTTTCGGCCTATCACAAGCTGACACATCATGCCACCAAGTCCACCAGGTATGGCTAATTTCAAAGTATTATATACTGCTACTGAAAATTTGCTAAATTCCATTAAGATAGGAACATGAAAAGCATGCAAAATGCTAATCACATGTAGGTGCGCGTGTAAGCGATGATGCAAGCAAGTCGACACGTGTAAGCGATGACTCAGGCGATCCGGCACGCGTAAGCGATGGCACAAGCAGACCAGTCAAACTGTGACATGTGTCACCAATCAGACTCCGCTATGTGTCGCTCACCTACCTCCAAACTCCTATAAATAGAAGCCTTCCTAAGGCATTTGGACACTAAGCTGTTTAGAGCACAAATAGCAACAAAGAAGCATTGAAACTCTGCTGGAATCAAGCCTTGAAGCCTCCAGAAATCTCAAGAACTTCAACCTTCGAATACGAAGAACGTTCGAAGCTAAATCATCCAAATCACCCTCCTAGATCTCAAAGGTCACTGGAATCAAGCTCAAAAGCCTCCAGAAACCCCATAAACTATAAGCCAACGAAGCTATATGGATTCAAGCCTCTAAAGCCCCCGAAAAACTTCTACCACAAACCTTCGAATACGAAGAACATTCGAAACTAAATCATCCAAATCATATTTCTAGATCTCAAAGATCACTGGAATCAAGCTAAAAAGCCTCCAGAAACCGCATAAACCACAAATCAGCGAAGCTCTACGGATTCAAGCCTCTGAAGCCCCGAAGAACTTCCACCACAAACCTTTCGAATACGAAGAACATTCGAAACTAAATTATCCAAATCATATTTCTAGATCTTAAAGCTCACTATAATCAAGCTCAAAAGCCTCCAGAAACCTCATAAACCACAAATCAGCGAAGCTCTACGGATTCAAGCGTCTAAAACCCCGAAGAACTTTCACCACAAAGCTTAGCAAAGAAGAACGCACGAAGAACATGAAGAACGTGAAAAACAAAGAATTTCCAACAAGCTCATTACCAGAGATTCATTGTAATTCCGTTCCAACAATTTTCGATCCATTCTTAAGCCAAATTGAAGGATATTTTGTGTTCAAATCAAAATCACATCACCACAATTCCAATCAACAAATCTTTCAAGGAGATCAAATCAGAGGATCACTCTTTTGTAATTACAGAGAATTGTACCACACATTCATCAATACAAATTCGCATTTGTGAAACTATTTTACTTGTTTAATTTATTTCGAACTGAGAAATTTAGTCGTCCACAAATTCTGGCACGCCCAGTGGGACATCTCTGCCTCTCATCTCTTTCTCCTCCAAAAGAAAAGAAAATCGACTTGCTACCAACCTCAATGGCCTCTAGCAAGAACATTCAAGCTTCAACAATAACTACTTCAATTAGACTTGGTATGGCTACCACCAACAACTGCATTGGTGCAATCAATTGTAGCCAACCTAAAGCTCATAATCAATTTCAACCTCAATCAACGAAGGAATCCAAGGTCCAGACAATCACCTCCTTAGACCCTCTTACAAGAAATAAGGTCATTAACAAGGACATTTCCACCTTGGAACACCTTATGTATGGGGGCAAATCCCCTTCTTCCTTCACAAGAAGCTGGTCGCACGATTTCTCTCCCATCAAAGGGAACCCAAAAAATGAGATTTCACGTGCTCACTCCAATTCACTTCCTTCTCCATCATCTTGGGAAGTTATGTCAGTCATGATGACTAACACCTTTACCATGGAAGAAAAGATGGTTGAAATTGAGTAAAGGATTGTCCTTCTCATAAAAGTACTTGAAGATAAGGACCTCCAAATTGCAACTTTAATGAATAAACTTGAAATACAAGATCTTGGTGAATCAAGCCATGATCCTAAGTTCCCATTTGGCTTTACTTCTACAAAAGGTGACACAAGGAAACAAAATCAAGACACTCCTCAACGGGAACAATCTACTTCGGTTGCTTCGTTATCAGTTCAACAATTACAAGACATGATAACAAAAACCATCCGAGCACAATATGGAGGTTCTTCTACAAGTTATCTCACATATTCGAAACCCTATACAAAGCGCATCGACAACATGAGAATGCCAAATGCGTATCAACCCCCAAGTTCTTGCAGTTTGATGGCAATGAAAATCCTAAGCAACACGTTGCTCACTTTGTAGAAACTTGTGAGAATGCAGGGACTCAATGAGACCTCCTTGTAAAGCAGTTTGTCCGTTCACTTAAGGTAAATGCCTTTGATTGGTATATAGACTTAGAACCCAAGTCAATCGATAGTTGGGAACAACTTGAAAGAGTGTTTCTTGACCGATTCTATAGCACGCGCCGTACGGTAAGCATGATGGAGCTTACCAATACTAAGCAATGGAAAGACGAGCCCGTTATTGGCTATATCAATCGATGGCGTTCTTTGAGTTTGGATTGCAAGGATAGACTTTCTGAAATTTCTACTATAGAGATGTGCATCCAAGGCATGCATTGGGGACTTCTTTATATCCTTCAAGGGATAAAGCCTCGAATATTTGAAGAGTTAGCAACTCGTGCGCATGACATGGAGCTGAGCATTGCTAGCCATGGGAATTCAAACCCTCCCACACCCGAAGTAAGGAGGAATGACAAGAATGCAAAAAGCAATCTCAAAGACCTAGTAGTTATTAACATTGCCGTAGTTAAAGTTCAATGAAGATGAGCAAAGGCAAATGAAAAACAGCTTGAAGGATGGCAAAAGAATGAAGTGCGTCGTCTGACATTTAAGGAACGTGAGCAAAAAGCATATCCATTCCCCGATGAAGATATGCCAAACATCTTCGAACAACTATTGCAATTGAAGATGATTGAATTGCCAAAATGCAAACGACCAGAAGACATGGGAAAAGTTGATGACCCTAACTACTACAAATATCATCGCATCATTGGCCGTCCAATCCAAAAATGCTTCGTCTTCAAAGAACAAATCATGAAGCTTGCTAAAGAAAACAAGATTGATCTAGACTTTGATGAAGTTGTCTGGTCAAACCATGTGACCGTTGCTTGTGATGTACTTCCAACTCTCAGGCAAGGGGCAAACACCAATAAGGATTACAAACTAGTTGACAATGATGGCGTAAGGATCGGCCCTATCAAAGGGAAGTTCCTTAAACACTTCTATGCTTGAAAACCGAGAACTGCTCCTCGGTAAGAGCTTAAATTGCCCACTGTAACGCTACAAGAGTACATGATGTCTTTCCATTACCTTTGAAAGCGTACAAATGAAGAAAAAAAATCATAAAAAAAAATCATAAAAAAAAATCATAAAAAAAAAAAATCTTTGTTAAACTACGTAATGACTTGATCCCTCTTCGGGGTACGCAGGCAGCTTAGTACTTTTCACTGAGTTCAGTCACATGAAAAGAAGAAGGATTGCTAGTCTAACTTGAAGAGTTTTCCAACGGTCGTCAATATGCTTTTAAGGTCCCTTTGGTTGGCAAGACATTGTTTAAAGATAATCAACTGCTCAATAGGATGGTAAAAAAAAATCGTCGTACTCAAAGATGAAGACTAAATGAAGTCTGCATGGCATTCCCCATCTTCTATGAACATTCTCCAACGTTTATGAAGCATATTTTACATCATCTCTCCTCTATAAGCATATTCTGATATCTTTGAAGTCTTGGCGACATTCTTCTCGCATCTTTAAGGTTTTGTTGACACCTCTTTGAATCCTCAAAGTCTTGATGGGAGCATCTTGAAACTTTAAGATTTTGTTGGCCTTTCCTTGCATCTTTAAGATCTTGATAGGGACTTCTCACATCTTCAAGGTTTTGGTTGGCACCTCTTTGAATCCTCAAAATCTTGATGGGACTTTCTTGAGACTTTAAGGTTTTGTTGGCATTTCCTTGCATATTCAAAGTTTTGATACGGACTCCTTGCATCTTTAACGTCTTGTTGGTATCTCTGAAGTCTTGATGTCTGGCAACAGTGCTAAGAGCCCTTGATGTCTGAGCTATGTTGCCTCTGAAAATTGGTGTTGTTGTAGTTTTATTATAAATGTCAATATTGGTGCAACTTCAATGCGAGCGCGGTGCGTATGAAGTGTTGACGTGGCTTCATAGCAGAGATGAATGTTGGCACGGTCTCAATATGAATGAAGTGTTGACATGGCTTGCTGGCAAAGATAAGTGCTGACGTGGTTTCAGTGCGAATGAGGTGTTGACGTAGTTTCATGGCAAAGATGAATGTTGGCACGACTTCAGTGTGAACGAAGTGTTGACATGACTTCACGGCAAAGATGAAGTGTTGACATGGCTTTACGGCAAAGATAGATGGTGACATGGCTTCACGGCAAAGATAGATGTCGACGTGGCTTTAGTACAAATGAAGTGTTGACGTAGCTTCATGGCAAAAATGAATGTTGGCACGGCTTCGGTATGAATGAAGTGTTGACATGACTTCATGGCAGCAATAAATATCGACATGACTTCAATGCAAATAAAATGTCGAGGCAGCTTTATAGCAAAAGAGGAATACTAGTGCATCTTCATTACAAAGGCAAAAGATGGTGCAACTTCATGACAAATACAAGTGCAAATATTGCTTCAGTAGACAAATTAATGATAATGCTTCAGTAGACAAATTAATGATAATGCTTCATAGTAGTTGCAAGCGTCTGCACCGCTTCATGAAAAAAGGATCAGTGGTGACACGATTTCGATGCAAAGAAAAAAAATGGATGCCACTTCATTGTAAAGGCAAGTGCTGAAAGACAAATGCTGGCGTGATTTCATGGTAAAAAAAAAAAACTCTTGATATAGCTATGTTGCAAAGATTCTTGATATGGCTGCGTTGCAAATACAAGTGTTGGTGCGACTTAATTTCCAATACTAGAGCTAGTGCGACTTCAAAGACAAGTACTGACGATAGCAATATTGCCTAGCAAATATCCTTATAGAAACAGCGTTGCAAAGACGAATATCGCTAAAAGATTGTTGATGCATAACAACATGAAGGTATACGTCACTGCAAGAACGTTGCTATCAATGAAATACAAAGCCACCAAATGAAGGCAAACACTTCTATGAGAATGTTAGCGTAAAGTTTGATGTCAAAACCCGAAGTTCAAGAAAATTGTGCTGCAAAACAAAGACAAGCAACAAAAAATTTGAGAGAAAAAAAAAAGAAAGGGGGGGCATAATTTCTCTACGTAATATATATGAAGGATAGGTTTGTGCAACTTAAAGTATACTCTGGGTGCCCTTATATAGGGGTCTTTGGAAGCTAACAAACAAAAAGAAAAAGATGTGAACAAAGGGAAAATAAGTGGGAATGCATACTTTCAAAAAAAATACTACACCAAACTTTGAAAAAGGAAAGAGTAGGTTCCTATGGAAGAGGCATTTCATCTAGGGGCTATTGCACAAGGAGTACCATATTATTCAAGGAATTTGTGCTGCCAACCCTACAGAACAGTGGAGGCACTCAATAGTCACCTGCGTCCAGCTTCAGATCTCATCCTGTCAGAGCAGCCACCGCGTTGTCAAATCAACAACCGCCAAAATAGACCAACAAAGACGTATGACTTTCCCATTCAAATCTGTGAAAATCCAGACCTTGTTTCACAAAACTGAGATCACAGAAATCTTCTACGGCCTTCGATCTACAAAACCCAGGAAAACGAGCTCTGAATGCTACCCCACACGCCGCCATGCGCCACCAAGAGCTTCGGAGGATTGCGACCTACACCTGTACAGGCACGCAAATCCAGGCTTTATTTCACAAAAATAAAGCTACCATTCGATCCGCAAGCCCTAGATCTACAAAACCTGAAAGTTTCAAGCCCAGACGACGAGCTACGTGCCGCTAGAATCTCCGACGAACATTTCCTCAATGTTCACGCGCCTCCACGCGCCTCTCTTAGCCTCCACGTGCTCACACACGCGGCTGTTCATACACGCGCTCTCACGCGCCCACGAGCCTCACGCCTCACGCCTCACGCGTTTCACGCGCTCACGCGCGCATCTGCAGCCCTCTGACGTCATCCTATACAGATCCGGTCTGACCCGGATCGACCCGGATTGACCTGTTCGTCCTGACCTGGATCCGAACCGCCTACAAAAAAAAAAAAGACTTGACCATGGTTGACTTTGACCAAAAATCCAAAAATTCGTAAACGGGCCCATCCCACTCAGTTTTTCGAGTACACTCCGATTTTGGAATCTGTTTCTTCATCCGAAACTCAAAAAGTGTGCAAACAGTCCAATTTCCAAAAAAGTTGACTATTGCACAAATTTTGACAAAAAGTCAAAAATTTCAAGATGAACCTATCCTACTCAATTTTTTAAGTACATTCCGATCTTGGGATTCGTTTCTTCAACCGAGACTCGAAAATTGCATAACGGTCCAATTTCTAGAAAGTTGACTTTTGCACAAATCTCGACCGAAAGTCAAAATTCTCGAGAATGACCTATCTTGCCTAATTTTTTGCATACGTTCCAATTTTGGGGTCTATTTATTCATTTGGGAATCCAAAATTGCTCAAATTGTGCGATTCTACAGTTGTTGGCTTTGATGCGAACTTTGACCAAAAATCAAGATGCTTGAACAAAGCTTGTCCTATTCAGATTTTCACAAGAGTCCGTTTCTGAAATTAGCTTATTTGTTTGGACTTTAAAACCACCAATCTGATCCACTTCTCCAAGGGTTATCCTCCAGACTTCATCAAGGCTCCTCTTTCAAAGAACAGATGAGCTCTCACGAGTATGTCTCAAACTTGAAATTGCATTAGGTCACTACTCCAGTCTACCATTCCCGTTCGGTACCTACCATTTCCGTTCGGTGCCTACCAGTCTCCAACCGACCGCTCCCATTCGGTGCCTACCAGTCTAATCCACCATTCTCACCAAAATTTTCGTCCGTCGATCTCAACTACCCAACTACCATTCTTCATCTCTTCGCTATAAATAGAAGGGTCGAATTCATCAAAGGCTCATCAAGAAAAACATACCAAATCATGAAATGAAGATTTGTTTCTTTCAAATTTTCGATTCCTCCTTCTCATAGCCGTTTCTCACTATAGCCTCATCATTCTCAATGCCTAGCAACCAAAATTGCTTCATAATCAGTTTGAAATCAACCCTCTCATGGTTCAGTAGAAACCTTTCTCACAATATCATCATTGTTTTAGAGTCCAAACAAATTTTGTTTCCTCACTTAACGACCACATTTGTTCATAAAGTTATTCATAACAAGGTCTGCATTGTGGTTCCATGCTTCCTTAGACTTGGCTGGCCAAGAAATCTAAGTCTAGCAGAGACACCTATTCCCAAGATCAGGGCTCTTATAGCTTCTCTTCAACTGTTTACTCTCCCATCCGAAGCAGCGGTTCGGAGCAAACACCAACTTGGCCGGTTTCTAAAACCAGGATCGCAAGTTAGTTCTACCTTTCATTTTGTTGTGCTTTTCCAACAAGCGGCATCAGGTGAAGGTGATAAAAGGTGTTGGAGGAACCTACAAATTGTCTCCCATCCAACACTTGCGATGACCTCCAAGGTACCAGCTCATTAGAAATCAGCCTTTGGTGCTGGTAAATGGTCGCCAAAACCTTATTCCATGTTTCTACCAACATGTGGCCCAAAGGTCATTGTTGCTGGTACCTCAAAACACACTTTCTGGAATTACTCCAACTTAAAACAAGCTTGAAGAATTTCAGAAGATATAATTCTGAAATTACTTCAACTTAATGTCCGTTAGCATGGTCCAGTTGCATAAGCGCATTCAACGACTTGCTGTTGGACCTCATGCAGCATACAGTCAATCCCAGATCCCAATGTGTACTTCCCAAAAACATCTACACCAAAGGGATCCCAACGTATAGGGCCAGCGCCATGGTGTCTGTGTTTCACCCATCCACTTTGCTTCGTCTCCATCTTCTGTGTCATCACCACCACCAGACTCAAAATCCATTCTGAAATTACCTCAACTTAACTTGAGTAATGCGATAACAGAAGCACATTCAACCACTTTCCCACATGATCCCTCCATAATCCAAAGTATATCCTTCGGATATAACTTCACCAAAAGTTCTTAAAAATGGGAGGCCAGCTCCACAACTCTGCATGCTGTACCCAGCCAACATCCTCACTTCTTCTCTATCTTCAACACCTTGGGATCACCGCCAATGATCCAAAATACTCCTCTGAAATTACTTCAACTTAATCTTTGCCAATATGGTTCAATCTTGCAAGTACGTCCAACTTCTTGCAAGTAACTTACAGCTTCACCAACCCCCTTTAAGTATCATGAAACACTCTTTTGAAATTACTTCGACTTAATCTCTGCTGAAAAGGCTTAGTTAGGCAAGCACATTCAAATACTTGCAGACCCCTTCTTGGTCTCATCAAGGCCTTTCATGTGGGTGGATCTACTCTTCTGAAATTACTTCATCCTGCTAAAAGTTCCACCACCTTCAACCACTACATTTGCATACTGCTAAAAGCTCCACCACCTTCAACCATTACATTTGAAGAAGTCAAGTACCAAATTCATTCTTTTCGAGACTCATTCCCTCCCTGCACTCAGAAGCTGTGTACGCGAACGAGTCTTGAGGGGGCATTTGTAGAGAGGGAAAATTTCCGGCCTATCACAAGCTAAAACGTCATGCCACCAAGTCCACCAGGTATGGCTAATTACAAAGTATTATATACTGCTACTGAAAATTTGCTAAATTCCATTAAGATAGGAACAGGAAAAGCATGCAAAATGCTAATCACATCTAGGTACGCGTGTAAGCGATGACACAAGTAGACCAGTCAAGCTGTGACATGTGTCACCAATCAGACTCTGCCATGTGTCGCTTACCTACCTCCGAACTCCTATAAATAGAAGCCTTCCTAAGGCATTTGGACACCAAGTTATCTATAGCACAAATAGCAACAAAGAAGCATTGAAACTCTGCTGGAATCAAGCCTTGAAGTCTCCAAAAATCTCAAGAACTTCAACCTTCGAATACGAAGAACGTTCGAAGCTAAATCATCCAAATCACCCTCCTAGATCTCAAAGGTCACTGGAATCAAGCTCAAAAGCCTCCAAAAACCCCATAAACTACAAATCAGCGAAGCTCTATGGATTCAAGCCTCTAAAGCCTCGAAGAACTTCCACCACAAACCTTCGAATACGAAGAACATTCGAAGCTAAATCATCCAAATCATATTTCTAGATCTCAAAGATCACTGGAATCAAGCTTAAAATCCTCTAGAAATCGCATAAACCACAAATCAGCGAAGCTCTATGGATTCAAGCCTCTAAAGCCCCGAAGAACTTCCACCACAAACCTTCGAATACGAAGAACATTCGAAGCTAAATTATCCAAATCATATTTCTTGATCTCAAAGCTCAATAGAATCAAGCTCACTAGAATCAAGCTCAAAAGCCTCCAGAAACCTTATAAACCACAAATCAGCGAAACTCTAGGGATTCAAGCCTCTAAAGCCCCGAAGAACTTCCACCACAAAGAAGAACGCACGAAGAACACACGAAGAACACGAAGAACGTGAAGAACAAAGAATTTCTAACAAGCTCATAGCCAGAGATTCATTATAATTCTATTTCAACAATCTTCGATCCATTCTTCAGCCAAATTGAAGGATATCTTGTGTTCAAATCAAAATCACATCACCACAATTCCAATCAACAAATCTTTCAAGGAGATCGAATCAGAGGATCACTCTTTTGTAATTACAGAGAATTGTACCACACATTCATCAATACAAATTCACATTTGTAAAACAATTTTACTTGTTTGATTTATTTTGAACTGAGAAATTTAGTCGTCCACAAACATATTTCATGAAAAGGCACATATGAAAGATTAGTTATTTTTCAAGTGAACATAAGCATGTTTCATGAAAAGGTACATATGGAGAGTTAATTATTTTCCATAAAGCCGTTAACAAAGATTGAAACCTCTTCAAGCTTTCTGAATAGTCACTAGAAAATTCTGCAAAAAATTCTAGAAAATTCAGATTTTCAGTGAAAATTCTAGAACTTGAATTTTCACCTTATGAAACCATATTCTCCAAACTTAACCACCATTATTCCAACCTATCCTTGTATATACCTATATATACAACAATCCTTCATTAGGTTGTAATAATATATGTCTCACTTGATTGATATTCTATCGTGCATAATGGAAGGTGTCTTTCAACTTAAACCTCCCTTTAGTGTAATTGCTCAAGAAATCAACAGAGTTAATGGTGGATTGGTGCTTAAACCAAAACTCTTATGTGTTGCAATCGAAAACAACACACACATAAGAACACCCACAACACATTTAGAAATCCATTGTTGTCACTATTATGGCCTTGTGCTCTTCCCGGTTTAGTGAAAATGTATAAGAGAGAACCCTTTTACTCTTGCTAGAAGCGGCACCACTTCTATGTTCATAAAGGTGAAGTTCCTTATTATGTCTCTATTACACAGACATTTATAATTTATGAACTTCATTAAGAGAGTAAAACTAATCCTTAATTATATCATAACAGTTTGCACTAATCTATCCTGAATGAGACACAAAATTAGTGCTCTTACTAACCACATATCAATAGCTTATTATTACCCTTTAAACCTCTTTAGATTTAATTAATTCAAGGTTGGGTTCCCACTATTGATGATTCTCTTAGAAGAAGGATTTTAGTCTCATTCCTAAGGAT
The DNA here is from genome assembly GCA_032878915.1 of Castanopsis chinensis. Taxonomy (NCBI): domain Eukaryota; kingdom Viridiplantae; phylum Streptophyta; class Magnoliopsida; order Fagales; family Fagaceae; genus Castanopsis; species Castanopsis chinensis. Next base: position 17,484,436 of record JAVQMG010000121.1, read on the forward strand.
CTGCCAAATTATTATTTGACCATACATAGACAATTGAAATGGTACTAGATTCTATTAATTTTCTCATGTAATCATGTCTTAGACCTATATGTCTAGACTTACCATTGTACATTTTACTGTATGCTCTGCCCAAGTTGACTTCACTATCGCAATACACCGAACTGGCTGGAATTGGTTGTGGCCACAACTCTATGTCTAACAACATATTTCTTAGTCATTCCACTTCCTTGCCTATTGCCATCAAGGCTATAAATTCTGATTCCATGGTGGATTGAGAAATACACGTTTGTTTCTTTGATGCCCAAGATATGACACCCCCAATAAGAGTGAATAACCAAACGTGGACTTGTTATCAGCCACACTAGTAATCCAACTAGTACCCCAATAACCTTCCAACACTGCTAGAAATTCAGAATAAAAGAGTCCCAAACTTATGGTTTTCTTTAAATAACCAAGAACTCTACCAATTGCTTTCCAGTGATCCACACTTGGATTGCTTGTAAATTTAGAAAGTTTGCCCACTAAAAATGATATGTCTAATCTTATACAACGCATAGCATACACCATGCTATCAATAGCACTAGCATACTCAAGTTGTGCTATTGCTCTTCCAGTGTTTTCACTCAACTTTATGCTCTGATCAAAATGTGTATTTGCTTCCTTTATATTAAGATGTTCAAATCTTTGAAACACCTTTTCAACATAATGAGATTGACATAGTGTAAAACCCTCACTATGTCCTTTAATTTTGATTCCCAAAATAGTATCCACTTCATTCAAATCTTTCATTTGAAACATAGAAGAAATATACTTTTTTGGTTTCACATACACCTTTCATATTTGTACCAAATATGATCATATCATCCACATAAAGGCATACAATAACTCCATATTCCTTTGTGAATTTAGAATACATACATTTGTTGGAATTATTGTGCACAAAGCCATTCGACAAAATTGTTGAATCAAACTTCTCATGCCATTGTTTTGGAGCTTGTTTCAAGACATACAAAGACTTGACTAACTTGCAAACTTTCTTTTCATTTCTAGGAAGTACAAAACCCTTAGGTTGTTTCATGTAAACTTTTTCATCAAGATCACCATTTAGAAAATCTGTCTTAACATACATTTGATGTACAATCAACTTGTATATGAATGTAAGAGCAAATAACACACGAATAGACGTGATCCTAGCCACCGGTGCATAGGTATCAAAATAGTCTACTCCTTTCTTTTGTTTAAAGCCTTTTGCCACTAAATTGCTTTAAAAGTTTGTATTGATCCATCAATATTATATTTTCTTCTAAATACCCATTTACAACAAATTGGTTTAGAATCAGTAGGTGGAACCACTAGGTAGATCCACTAGGACCCAAGTATTATTGGATAATATTGAGTCTATCTCATCATTTACAACTTCTTTCTAAAAAGCTAAATCTCTAAAAGCTATAGCTTCCTCAAATGTTTTAGGATCATTCTCTGTGTTAAACACTATGGATATTTTATTTAGGACCACTTGTCTATTACTTTCAACAAGAAATAATTGAGCTTGATAAGAAATGAAGTCTAGACCAAAGTCCTTCTCTTTTTTTAGCCTCTGACTCTTTCTTTGTTTACTTGGTGAACCACTTTCACTCCTCTTAGTACCACCCAAAGTAGTATTAGGATTAGAGTCACCTTGTTATGTTTGAGTAGGTATCAAAGCATCCATGGAATCTTTATTGAATTTATCCTCAATAAACTCAACATCTCTTGATTCCACCACTGTGTTAGAGCTTAAGTCTAATAACCTATATGCCTTTGAATTTCCAGCATAACCTACAAATACACTTTTCATAGCTCTTGGTTCTAGCTTTCTTCGTTTTGGATCAACCACTCTATAAAAGGCTAAACACCCCCACACTTTAATATAATCAAGGTTTGGTTTCCTTCCATTCCATAACTCATATGGAAATACTTTTATTTTCTTGAAAGGTACTCTATTGTATACATGACATGCTATAAGCAATACTTCTCCCTATAAATTAAATGGAAGCTTTGCACTTAAAATCATGGCATTTACCATATGTACAAGAGTCCTATTTTTTCTTTCAACCAAACCATTTTGTTGGGGTGTATAAAGGGCTGAACTTTGGTGTATTATACCATGTTCCTCACAAAATGTAGAATAATCATTAGGAAAATATTCAATATCTCTATCAATTCGTAGGATCTTTATTTTCCTATTCTTTTGATTTTCTACTTTAGTTTTATAGCATTTGAATGTCAAAGGAATCATCTTTATTTCTCATTAAATACATATACGTAAATCTAGAGAAATCATCAATGAATGTAATGAAGTATCTTTTACCTCCTTTAATTAATACACCATTCAATTCACATACATCAGAATGTACAAGTTCAAGCATGATAGAATTTCTATCTGACTTAGAATTTGGTTTCTTTGTCATCTTTGCTTGAATACAAGTTTCACATTTTTTTTCATCATCATGGTTATATGAAATCGTCCCTTACTTTGACATAAACTATAAGTATTTGAAATTTAAATGTCCTAATCTAGCAAGCCACAAATATGAAGAATCAACAATATAAGCATAATCAGAAACTTCTTTATTAATAATACTTAGTTTGTACATGCCATTAATAGCATATCCATTTCCTACAAATATTCTATTATTGGATAAGATTAACTTGTCCGATTCAAGTACAGCTTTTACACCATTCTTACGTAACAAATTGACAGACATAAGTTTCTTTTTTATATCAGGTACACGAAAAACATTGGTTAAGATCATCATCTTGTCGAAACTCATCTTCACTTTAACAATGCCCTTTCCAAGAACCTTTACTTGATTATGGTTGCCCATTAGCACTTGTTGTTCTATGGAAGACTCATCATAGGTCTTGTATTGCTCCTTAGTGTTGCACATATGCACCATTGCACCCGAATCGAACCACCAATCAAAAAGATTTGCAATCACAGCCATTAGAATTTCAGTGATCGTATCAATATGTATGTCACTTACCATAGCAACAATGTCCTCAATGACATTTGTTTCAATGGCATTGCCTTCTTCATCCTTTTTCTTGTTCTTTAAGAGTCTACATTCGCGAATGTAATAACCTTTCTTTCCACAATGGAAACATGCTCGATTATTCTTGTTCTTGTTGGGATTCTTGGAGTTGTTCCTCTTGAAACCACTCCCATTTTGTTTACTTTCAAGTGCTTATTGGTTTTACTCGAACTCCCACTTTGAATATTGCTCACATTGTTCACATTCACTTTAGAATCGGTGTTAGTCACATCTCTAACCCGACTTTCCTCTTCAATTCGAAAATGTTGTCCAAATTGTTCTAAAGTGAGATCTTTCAACATATGCAAAAGTTTCTTCCTAAAATTATTCCAACTTGGTGGGAGTTTCGCAATGATTGCACCCACTTGGAATGATTTAGGAATATTGATTGACAGATTACGGAATTTATTGACCAAAATCTGTAACTCATGCATTTGATCTAAAACTATGGCATTATCAAGTATTTTATAATCAAAAAACTTTTGAATAATAAACTTATTTGTACCTGCTTTCTCAGTTTTGTACTTTGCCTCCAAAGCATTTCAAATCTCCTTCGGTGATTTCATTGATGTGTAGAGATCATAGAAACGATCTGAAAGAAAGAATGTGCCCTCTACATATCAATTCATCTTCCTCCCGTTTCTTTCTTTATGCCTTAATCTCATCAGTATCTTTATCACTCGCAGGAGGCAAAGGCATCAAATTCGGTGAGAGGGATGCCTTTTACCTATCCTTATTTATACTTATATATACAACACCATCACCATTGTGTGGGTTCCGATCTGAGAGGGATGAGAGTCTGTTAAACAGCACTGATGGCATCAAACGACTTAAACCCGCGGTGGGAATCAAGAAGTCCTTTGCTGGGTGGTGTTTCCGGTGACCAAAACTCATGGGTTTCACCAGTTAGAGAGGGTGAGAGAGAATTCTAAGAGAGAGAACTCAAAGAAGAAAGTTGAGAGAGGGAGAGTAACAAGACAGGAGAGAGAAAGAAGAGATAATAAAAGTTAGGGACAAAATGGTCTTTTGAGGATCAAATTGGTAGGCTTTAAATGGTTTTGGACTTAGTTGGTATTATCACAAACCTCAGGGTAGGTTTGTGAAATTTACCCTTTTAAGATTTGAATTTTTTAACTTTTTTTTTTCTCATAAAAGTAGTATTAAATTTTTTTTAAAATAGTTTATTAATAAATGTTCTAAAATCCCCCGTTAACAAAAACCAACTTTTTTTAGGGACATCGTTTGTTAGTATACTATAAATTTTACTGTGAAAGCCGAATTGACCATCTCTTCATCAATATTATTGATTGTTTCCATCCATAGGCACATGTTAGTATGTTACAACATAGTTTAGAATGATATTAAAAATATTATAAATTTGATTGTGTAAAATTTACAAATCAATATGTCACCAAACTCTTAAAAAAAAAAAATCAAACATTTATTTATTTTGTTTTAAAATTCACCAATTATATATATTGTCACATTAGTTTGTAAAGTTATGCAAAAAAAAAAAAAAAATTGTAGTATTTTTAACATATTTCAATAATTTAACCATATGTTTATTATGTTGTTTTTAATTGGCATCAATTAAGCTACTTCAATTAAAATTTGGTCTTTTTTTTCCCCGTTATATGACCATGACAAAAGTCAAAACACTATTAATTTTGTTTTCTCTTAGCGTACAACTCTTTCTGGTTTCTACAAAATATGGTCACATTATGTCATTATTAGTTTTTTTTTTTTTTTTTTAATTACAGTGTTTACTCATTACAGGGAGAGGCTTTACTAATTTTATGCTTAAAAAAAAAAAGAAACTTTACTTAATTCCTTTGGTAGCGATATCTTTCGAAATTACAAGTTTGCCCTTGTCGGATAAAGGAATTGAATTGTCAAGATTGGTCAAAGAGTGCTAAGAGGAAACGCAATGTCAATCACAGAAAAGAGCTTTGTCTTGAACAACCTGTGTCACCTGACCTCTTATCCATTTGTGAAGACCACAAATGGCAAAAAACTTGGAATCACATTTGCTAAAAAGAAAGATTTGTCCGAGAATTCAACCCAGCAAGAAAACATTTTCCCATTGAAAGTGTCCAACCCAATTCTTTCTCGGTCTGTTGTTGCTGTGCTGGGTTTGGGATTTATCGATGCTGGGTATGCTTTCAGAGTTTCAGTTCCTTTTGTAGAGTTTCACGTTTCTTTTTTGTCAGAGACTATCATTATATTTCTAAATGTATAAAAATTTGAATGTTCAGGTATAGTGGAGACTGGTCTAGGATTGGTGTCCTCTCAAAGGAGAATGAAGACTTGCTAAAGTTTGCAGCTTTTATAGTTGTTCCTTTGTGTATCTTTCTCATATTTTCCTTCTCCAAGGAATCTGATGATTGATTTTTTTTGGTTTTTCATCGTGCTGGGATTTGTGAAATTTTCAATGTGAAATGCAAGTGATGATTTGTTTAAGCTATTATTGGCAAATTAATGGCAATTTGTATATTATTGAATATTTGAATTCCATGTGGGAAATTCATGAAGTAAAAATGAAAGAAGAAAATGATCCAGAATTGACTTAGACACACGATTGAATGTTATTCTTAAACAATATTTGTCTCCCACACAAGAATTATTAAAGGGTTATTACAAATTTGTCTTCACGCAAGAATTACCAAATGAATATAAATTACTAGGCTAAAATGCAAAACTGATCCTCTCACTTTCTTTAGATTTTATTTTAATCATTTAACTTTGTTTTTGTTCATTTTAGATATCTAAGTTTCAGATTTATTCAATTAAGGCTTTGTTAACTTTTGTTAAAAAATTTTGAAAAAAAAATCTAGAAAATATTTTTCAATCATTAATTGAAATTTTTTTAATTTAAAAAATTTGAAGAAAAATTTATAAAATTGAAAAATTAACCACAACATGTGACAAAAGATGATAGAAAAGTTTTAATTGAATAAACTTAAAAGTTAGAAGACTAAAATGAATAAAAGCAAAGTTAGAGAACTGAAATGAAATCTGAATAAACTTAGAGTGTCAGTTTTGCATTTTACCAAAACTAATATTTATACCCAAATGATTATGGCCATTCAATAGGCATGTCCAAATAGTTATGACCTTTTAATGAGCACTTTTAATATATTCAAATGATTATGACCTTTCAATACACACATTTTAATTCAACAGACACATTTTCATCCAATAGGTACATTTTATATATATCAAATCCAAAAGGTTATGACATTATAATAGACACATTTTGGTTTAATAGACATATATATCCAAGTTATAGAATTATGACCTTTCAATAGATACATTTTGGTATATATATATGTATTATAACCTATTTTGTATATACCTATATATACAACACTCTATGCGTACAACTTTTTAGCTTTGTTAACGTGAAAAGTGAAAACAAGAAAAGTTCAAACTAAGCATGGCTTCTTTGATGCAAATTTTAGAATTGCTAAAAACCTTGTAACTCAACTAGTTGATATTTTCTGATGTGTCTATTACATTCAAAGTTCAAATCCATCTCTCCGTTATAATTATCCAAAAATCAAAAAGAGAGAAAGAAAATTGTGGAATTAGTGGGTCATAAAATTGATAATGAATGAGAACAAATAAATAATCATTTTAAATTTGCTTCATTTTGTACATGTCTTTTAATAAGTTTTTGTTAAGATTTTGTTTGATTGAATGATGGAAAAATAGGAGAATAGAAAAAATTGAAAGAATAAAAAATATATTGTATTTTCCACCGTTTGTGTCTGATAGAGAGGATGAAAAAAATAAAAAGATAATTACTATTTTTATGTTTAGAAAATATTTTCAATTTCAAATGTTTGGTCTAGTTAAAATTGATGGACAAACTGAAAATATTTTTTGATTGATTGTAAAATAAACCCTTTTTTGGCTTAAAACTATTTATGCCTCACAATTTCCTACTAGTCTCCTCGCTCCCTCCCCACTCGGCCCAGCTCCCCAGCTCCTCCCTTTAAATGCCACCATCGCAACCAAAAAACAAAAACAAAAACCTCAACCTTAGCTCTTTCATGACAACCCTCTCCCTAAGGCTCCGTTTGAGAGGTCATAAGGGAATGGAATGGAATGAAATGTAATTGAATGTATTTAAGTAAGGGAAACGAATGGAATGGAATGGAATTAAGTAATCTTAATTGGATGTTTTAAAATAAAGGAATGAAAATGAATGAAAATGAATGAAATGTAAGTAATCTTGTTTGGGAGTAATATGGAGGGAATGGAATGGAATCATTTTTTGACAATATTACTATTAGACCCCTATTTTAAAATAAAATGTTGACTATATAGGGGTATATTGAGAGTTTTAGTAAAAAATTCATTAGATTTAATTTCATTCCCTCCCATTCTTTCTAATTTCGGGGGGAATGAAAATTTGAGGTTTTAAGGGAATAGAGAGGAATGAGTATTCCTCCCACTTAAACTCCCAAACAAGGGAATGAACTTTCTATTCTTTCCATTAAAACTCCCAAATAAGGGAAGAGAAGAATATTCTAAAATTATTCTTTTCATTCATTTTCATTTATTTTTTCCATTAAAACTCCCAAACAAAGGAAGTGAAGAATATTATAAAATTATTCTTTTCATTCATTTCCATTTCATTCCATTCTCTCATCCTAAATGAGACCTAAATCGATTACTGTTTCATGACCAACATCACCATAAATCAACCTCTGTTTTGTGATCAAGACCATCTCTAAATCAACCTCTCCTTTGTAATACCCCAATCTCAACTTGTGTTTCACACTACCACCCCCAATTGATTAGTGTTTTGCAACCACCACTACCACCCCCAATCTTGACCTCTATTTTGCAATCATCACCAACAAATCGATCTCTGTGTTTCTAAATCCCTAAGTGATTTTTATTTTGTGAAGCTCTTGCTTTTGGTTCTATCTTTGTCAATGTTGCTCCTTTTGGTTTGTTAAAGTTTGTTGAGATATACAAATGTTTAAGATATTTTTTTGTTGTGTTTTATATTTGGTGAATATGAGTCTTAATTTCAGTGGATTTTTTTGAAGAGATAGACACATGATAATATTTTATGGGGATGTTAGTTTGAGAAGGTATTTGGTATCAAATGATACCATGCCATTTGTATCAAAATCCAATAAGTGAGAAACATGTTTGCAAAAAATAACTACTCCACTAACAACTAAAAGGCATGTGTTAGTGAGTAGTTATTTGTAGTGCCTGTGGGCCTAAATCACGTATTGGGCCGGCCCAAAGGCCCCCATAAAGAAGAAAGTCCAACCCAACAGCGCGGAGTGATTCGAGGACATAATAATTCCATCCTACGAGGCCGCGTGACAAAGGAAGTTGCCACGCATGAGCGTAGCACCACTAGACATGACGTCCGAGGATGATATTGTCCTCGGCAGATTACTGCCGAGGACAATATTAGTGGCCTGAAGGTTCAAATACTCCCGTACTAGGGACCGTGGATGCAATAACTGAAAGAACGAGGACAATAGTTAAGGGAATTTGATAGACAAATATCCAATAAAAAGCTGCTACCACCGCATTGAAGGCATTTTACCTACCTCTCTGGCCGCATTAATGGTGAAGTGACTCCTGAGCATTAGAGTTCAATCCTACCATCACCGCCAGAGATGGGAGTAAGAGGGAATGATGGGACAAGTATCCAAAAAGGAAACACCTGGACTACACGTGGAGGAAAGAAGAAACAGAGAGAGGCCTATAAAAGGAAAGGGAAGAAGAAAGAAAGGAGGGAGCGAGAAAGAACTTGTAAAAAACCCCTGAGAATTGTCCTCGGTATCAATATACACAACTCAATATTACATCTATGTATGAGATTAGTACATGAGATATATGATTTAATCCGACTTTTGTGTTATCTACCGTCTAAACAACCTAGATCAGGAGCCCACTCTCTATAAATTTATTGTTTAAGGCTTATTAGTCTGGTCAGAAAGTCTAACTCTGTTCTAACTCGATTTGTGCCCTTACAATTGGCGCCGTCTGTGGGGATTCTTGAGTTTTGGCGCAGATAACGTGATGACGGGTTTGAATCCAGACCATGCAGAATCTCTAGGATCTCAGCATGAGGATCCATTCCAACAGTTAGAGCATATGGGAGATCGAGAAGGCAGTGTGCACTCGGGGCGAACCGCCGGTAATCATCCGCAGGGCAGAAGCAGGGGCTCTTGTGAGGCAAATACTAGGGCCACGCAGAGGGAGATTGACCAGCTGAAAAGAAAGCTACGTCGGGCCAAGCGTAAACGGACGCCTTCCATATCTGACCCTTCATTAGATGACTCCCAGAGCAGTGGCTATAAGCCGAGGTCGGGAACTCCTCCTAGCGAAACTTTCTCTTACCAAGAAGGAAGTCTCCATGATATGGCGAGCAAAAAATCCCTTCCCAGGGGCTCCGGCAGCGACGCCATGGGGAAAGCACTGCTCCAACTCCCCAAATCACCTTTCACACGTCGTATTGAGAGAGGAAAACTCCTCCATCGGTTCACGCAGCCAAACTTCACCATCTATAATGGCAAAATAGACCCAGTGGAGCACGTGAGCCATTTTAATCAATGCATGGCGGTCTATTCACAGAATGAAACCTTGATGTGTAAAGTCTTCCCCTCAAGTTTAGGACCCGTTGCGATGAGATGGTTCAACGGCTTAAAAGCGGACTCCATTGATTCCTACATGGAACTTACAATGGCATTTGGGTCCCGTTTTGTTACATGCAGCAGAGTACCTCGGCCTTTAGACTCGTTACTATCCATGGCCATGAGAGAGGGTGAGACGTTGAAAACTTACTCGGATAGATACTGGGAGGCATTTAACGAGATTGATGGTGATTTTGATGAGGTGGCGGTCAACACCTTTAAGGTCGGCCTTCCAGTTGAACATGATCTAAGGAAATCCTTGACCAAGAAGCCGGTAAAAACGGTTCGTCGGCTTATGGATCGTATCGATGAATATAAGAGGGTTGAGGAGGATCAACTGCAAAGCAAGGGGAAAATGAAGATTGTCCCTCAGGAGAGTAGGGATTTCAAGGCAGAGAGATACAACAGCAAATGGCCGCGGAGGGATTTCACTAGCCAAACTAGGTCGGCCCCACCCCAGACAGTGAACGCTGTGTTTCGTGAGCCAGTGCAGCAAGTGTTGGAAAAGATTTGCCGAAAACCGTACTTCAGGTGGCCCAATAGAATGATAGGTGACCCCACGAAACGTAATCAGAACCTCTATTGCAATTACCATCAAGATAAGGGCCATACCATGGAAAACTGCAGGAACTTGTGGATCTACCTGGATCAATTAGTGAAAGAAGGAAAATTAAGGCAATTCATAAATCGACCTAACGAACAAGGAACACAATCTGGTTCTGTGAATCAAAGCAGCAACACTATGAGACCCCCACTAGGTACGATCAATGTCATCTTTGCCGCGCCAGGTCGGACCAGGTCTTGCCCTACCAGGGTAATGTCAGTGTTGCGCCCCTCCGCCGAGGACCTTAGCTCAGAGCCAAAGAGAATTAAGAAGAATCCTCCGCCCGTTTTGGGATTTTCCGAGGAGGATAAGTTTAACACTATTCAGCCGCATGACGATGCGTTAGTCATCACGCTAAGGATAGAAGGGTATGACTTAAAGAGGGTGATGGTTGACCAAGGGAGTGGGGCTGATATTATGTATCCGGATTTATTTAAGGGGCTTAATTTGAAACTTGAAGATCTCACAGCCTACGACTCCCCGTTGATAAGCTTTGAAGGGAAGGCTGTCATTCCGAGAGGGTTGATTCGACTACTTGTACAGTCAGGACCAGTAGTGGTAGATGTGGATTTTATCGTGGTGGACGCTTACTCCCCTTATACAGCCATAGTGGCAAGGCCGTGGTTGCACGCTTTGGGGGCAGTATCATCAACTCTGCATGTTAAGGTGAAGTTCCCGTATGAGGATGGAGTTGAGGAGATAGTTGGTAGTCAGTCCATGCCGAGGCAATGCATAACAGCAGCGATTATACGTCAGACGAAGCAAGAAACCCAGACTTTGGCCGAGAGGAGTTTATAGCAACTAATGTCCTCGGCCAAATTAGATGGGGCTGAGGTTGAAGAGTCTGGATGTGAGGATTTGGAGAGGGTGGTTATTGCAGATGATACAGAGAAATTCTTCCAGGTAGGAAGTCAGTTGCCCCTGCAAGAGAAGGAAGACCTAGTTGCGTTTTTGAAACAAAACATCGATGTGTTCGCATGGGACGCTTACGAAGCTCCAGAGGTTGATCCGGGATTTATTTGTCATCATCTCAACGTTAGTCCGACCGCGATACCACGAAGGCAACCACCTCGGCGCTCATCCAAAGAGCACTCCGACGCTGTTAAGGAGGAGGTCCAGAAACTTAAGAAGGCAGGAGCAATTAAGGAGGTGTTTTACCTGGAGTGGTTGGCCCATACTGTGGTAGTGAAGAAGAAGAATGGAAAGTGGAGAGTATGCGTAGATTTTACGAACTTGAATAAGGCTTGTCCCAAGGACTCATTTCCAATGCCCTGCATAGATCAGTTGGTGGATGCTACTGTGGGTCATCCTCGGATGAGTTTTTTAGACGCTTTCCAAGGATACCATCAAATACCTTTAGCTCCAGAAGACCAGGAGAAGACAGCTTTTGTCACACCCATAGGGAACTATCACTATAAGGTTATTCCCTTCGGCTTGAAGAATGCCGGGGCTACCTATCAAAGAATGATGACACGGATGTTTGAACCGCAATTGGGAAAGACGATTGAGGTATACGTAGATGACATGGTGGTTAAAAGTAAGGCTATCTCGGCTCACATACCAGACCTGGATGACACCTTCCAAACGCTGAGAAAGCATAAGTTACGCCTCAACGCATCCAAATGTTCCTTTGGAGTAGGATCTGGTAAGTTTTTGGGTTATATGGTTACGCATAGAGGAATTGAGGTCAACCCCGCTCAAGTCAAGGCCATCAATAACTTACAACCACCTCAGAACCCGAAGGAGGTGTAGAGGTTGACTGGGATGACCGCTGCCCTCAACCGGTTCATCTCAAGATCAGCTGATCGGTGCAGGCCATTTTTCCAATTATTAAACAAGTAGAAAGGGTTTGAATGGACAGAAGAGTGTGCTGTTGCTTTTCAGCAACTGAAAGAGTATCTTTCACATCCTCCTATTATGTCTCGGCCCGAAATTGACGAAGTCCTATTCGCATATATTGTGGTTGCGGTCCATGCTGTTAGTTTGGTGTTGATAAGGGTCGATGGGGATGTACAGAAGCCGGTTTACTATGTGAGTAAGTCCTTGCATGAAGCCGAGGTACGTTATCCACCATTGGAGAAGGCAATCCTAGCCGTAGTACATGGTACATGCAAGCTCCCCCACTATTTCCAGTCTCATACGGTGGTTATTCTGACTCAGCTTCCCCTCAAAGCTGTACTCCGAAGTGCGGATTATACAAGTAGGATTGCAAAATGGGGAACCATCTTGGGCTCCTTTGATATCAAGTATATGCCACGCACATCAATAAAGGGTCAAGTATTAGCTGATCTGGTTGCGGAATTTGCTGAGCCTACAATGGAAGATAATGTCATGGAGACTGACATGGATGAAAAATCAGTTGGTATGATTGCATGTAAAGATCATGTGGGGTGGACTGTTTATATCGATGGGGCTGCCAATCAAAGGGGATCCGGGGTGGGTTTGGTAATTACGACCCCAGAAGGCCTCACACTAGAAAAATCCTTAAGACTAGGATTCTCGGCTACTAACAATGAAGCCGAGTATGAGGCTTTGCTAAAAGGGATGGAGATGGTCCATAAATTGGGAGGAAAAACCGTGCAAGTGTTCTCAGACTCACAACTTGTTGTAGGCCAAGTGGAGGGAAAGGTAGAGGCCAGAGATCCGAGGATGCAGGAATACTTGAGTCAAACCAAGATGGTACAAAGCAAATTTGATTTCTTTACTTTATCTCATGTCCCTAGAAGTAGCGATACACATGCTGACTCCCTAGCAATTCTTGCCACGTCGTTGTTGCAAGGACTACCTCGGATTATCCTAGTTGAGGACTTACCCAAACCCTCGAGAACGATCGGAAATGTTATCCACGTCCATCATATCAGGGTGGGGCCTAGCTGGATGGACCCCATCGTATCCTTCCTCAAGGATGATGTTCTGCCCGAGAAAAAGGTCGAAGCGGACAAAATACGTAGGAAAGCCTCTCGATTTTGGCTAGCCGAGGACCATAAACTTTATAAACGGTCCTTCTCTGGCCCATACCTGTTATGCATGCATCCAGAAGCGACGGAGCTGCTTCTGGAAGAATTACACGAGGGAATTTGTGGAAGTCACACAGGGGGAAGGTCCTTAGCTTACAGGGCTCTAACACAAGGATATTGGTGGCCCAATATGCAACGAGAAGCTCAAAGCTATGTACAGAAGTGTGATTAGTGTCAAAGGTTTGCACCGAACATTCATCAGCCTAGGGGTGTGCTCAATCCTTTGACAAGCCCCTGGCCCTTTGTACAATGGGGACTGGACATCGTGGGCCCCTTCCCGAAGGCACCTAGAAATAGAAGGTGGTTGGTTATCGGCACTGACTATTTTACCAAATGGGTTGAAGCCGAGCCCCTAGCCAATATCAGAGATGTCGATGTGAAAAAATTTGTATGGAAGAACATTGTCACTCGATTTGGAGTTCCACGTACCCTTATTTCGGATAATGGTCTACAATTTGATAGTAAAGCATTCAGGAGATATTGCTGTGACCTCGGTATAACCAATAGGTACTCCACACCAGTTTATCCGCAAGGAAATGGGCAGGCCGAAGCGGTCAACAAAGTTATAGTTAATGGTCTTAAGAAAAGGTTGGATGACGCCAAGGGAAGATGGGTGGAGGAATTACCTCATGTTTTATGGACATATCGGACCACCCCACGCCGATCAACGGGAGAGACCCCCTTCGCAATGACTTATGGCGCCGAAGCTATTATCCCATTGGAAACCGGTTTTCCAACAACAAAAACCAGTTCCTTCGCTCCGAAAAGTAATGATATGCTATTAGAAAGAAGCCTAGATCTAGTGGAGGAAAAGAGAGAAGTTGCCATGATCCATTTGGCTCAATATCAACAAAAACTGAAGCAGGGATATGATTCGAATGTAAATTCGAAACCGCTTGCGCTTGGAGACTTAGTGTTGAGGAAAGTAGTGGGTAATACCAAAAATCCAGCGTGGGGAAAGCTCGGACCTAATTGGGAAGGACCGTACCGCATTACGGCAATAGCTGGAATAGGAGCCTATTACCTTGCAGACCTAGATGAAAAGGTTGTGCCTCACCCCTGGAATGTAAGTAATTTGCGACGGTATTATTATTAATAAAATGCACTTTTGTCATTTTAATCTTGTCGCTGTTGTTTTGTACGCACTATTACAATGAAATTAAGGTTAATCCGGGTCCTCAGATCCTCTACCTTACTTTCAAAGTGAAAACAAGGTTATGCCGGATCCTCGGATCCTCTACCTTACTTTGAAAACAAAAACAAGGTTACGTCGGGTCTTCGGATCCTCTACCTTACGTTGAAAACAAACACAAGGTTATGTCGGGTCCTCGGATCCTCTACCTTACGTTGAAAACAAAGATAAGGTTAAGCCAGGTCTTCGGACCCTCTACCTTATTCCTAAATGAAAATAAGGTTAAGCCGGATCTTCAGGCCCTCTACCTTAATTTAAAAGTGAAAACGGGGTTACGTCGGGTCCTCGGATCTTCTACCTTAAGTTAAAAGTAAAATAAGGTTATGCCGGATCCTCGGATCCTCTACCTTAATCTAAATACGAAATTGAAGTTACTTCGGAACCTCCAAAGGCAAGTGCAGGGACAGAGGTTGGATTACATAAGTTCTTGTCAAAGCACCTACGCGTTCTATAGAACGGGTACGTATTAGCAATAAGTGCCTCAAGTTTGTATTTCATATGATTTTGCTTGTTATTGAGTGTTAATGGTCCAAGTGTGGAAAATATCAGGAATGTTGACGCCTATCGTTTTAATATGCTAACGTGAAGATAGTTCTTGAGCAAGTCATAAATAAATGGATTCCACATTAATACATTACTTTTTAATGTCCTGCTCGTTATCAAAATTAAAGAAGAATCTGTAATCATCACTTAAAGCATTTGCAAGTATATGAATGGCACGAATTTCCCTTGTCCTTACTTAACCAGTGGTAGGAAGTTATAACTACATGCCATGAATCCAAACTGTTATCTTGCCATATTACACGTGTAACAATGGAATAAGATACCAACACCAAACATAACACAAAACAACAGTTTAAGCTGGAAATTCTTTTCATTAAGTGAAAGATTTGTCAGTACATCTATAACCAAATTGTTAAGTTACAAAAGAAGGAAAGTAAAAACTGAAACTAAGAAATAAAAATACAAAGCCGAAAGCAACAAAAAAGAAAAGGAAACAGCTAAGACATAAGGGATTATGGCTTGGACTAGATCTGGTTTTTCGGATCAGCAGGAGGCACCACCAAGGCCAAGGACCCCCCAACCATTTCCTTGGGCTTTATGGGCAAAGTCGCCAGGACTAACTCCATTGTACCGCTAACCTTCGGGTTGGGGGGCAGCTCCTTTGGGGCGATTGGAAGTTGAGGATTATCAGGTTGAACCTCGGCTACAATATCCTTTGCAGTACCTGCTTCCAACTGCACCTCAGCTGTGGAAGAAGCAGCATCATCCTTGGCTTGACCAGGAGCGGCTACTCGAATTGCCGGAGGGACATAGGCATTCTCTACCTTCCACAGAGGAGGGAAGCATCCACCCCAGCTTGGGAAAGAGCCTCCTTCTACACTTGGAGGCAGTAATCCCTACAGACCTCTGGCACTTGAGCTTTGAAGGTGTCAGTGGTTTCTGCCACCCCCACTTCATAGCCGCTCTGCTCTGCCTCGTCAACCATAGCCTCGGCTTCCTGAACCTTGACGAGTGCCTCTTCCTTGGCCTTAAGAGCCTCCAGCCTGGCTTCCTCGGACTTTGTGAGGTCTTTTTTGAGATCCTCCACTAGCTTCTTAGCCGAGGCGAGGTCTTCGTTGGCACGCTTGAGTTGCAACCTTTGATCCTCGGTCTGCCTGGTAGTGGTCTTCAGTTGGGCCTTCAGACCTGACCTCTCGCTCTCCACTTTACCCAGGCTAGTGACCACTTCCTGCAGTTTCTTCTCCTTAAGCTCCATGATTCTCCTGGTTTGATCCAGCCTCACCTCCTCATCCCTTAGTGCTTTATATGAGCTAGCGGCAATCTCCTCTACCCTATGTGCAGATTGGACGGCCTGCGTGCAAACATTGTTAGTATACAACATACGAAAGCAGTTAATACCAAACAAAGAAATAATAGCAATAAGTGCAATAAAAAAGAGAAGAATGGATACGAAGAAACAATCAACCAAAATTCTTACTATGGCTAACTCTTTCTTGAGGATCATGAAGACATTGTGATCCCTCATCCTCCGTAGCTCACCCATGTCCTCGGGCAATAGAAGTGCCTGCTTTAATGCATCAGCGATGCATGCGGCTGTGCCCTCATTGGATCCCCTAATAGACGCGTTAGCCGTGACGGCCTGATCGTCTACCTGCATTTGGGGAGCCCAAATGGGCGCATGGAATGGTACTGGAGGGTCAATTCGCCTCTCCAACCTCGTGTGGGCATGCCGAGCATGCTTGCCTCCCCTCTCCGGATCAGTCTCTTTAGTGGGGAGGTCTTTGCTCCCTTCAAGTATTTCCTTCCCTTTAGGCTGATCCCTTTTTCTCTTATGGTCAGCAGGATCGGGGTGTTGAACTTGAGAAGGAGGAGGAAGGGTTACCTTTATTGAAGGGACCTTCTCGGTGCCCTTGTCCTTAGGTTTTACGGGGGGCACCTTAGGAGGCTCTTGTACTCCAACTTGCCCTTCAGCACGTCCTTAAGACTGGGCTTAGGTCTGCGTTGGATGCCCATTCTTATCAACGGCTGGTCGTCGTCGTCTGACGAGGTGATGGACGGCGAGCCGACGGCAAGAGGCAGGTTCCTTGGCAATGGAAGTCGCTGGAAAGGTTCGAATTCCTCTTCAGAATCCGAAAGCTCAACAACTACTTCTTTTCTTTTTTCTTCTTCTTCTTCTTCTTCTTCCTCTTCTTCTTCTTCTTCCTTTGTGACTGGCTGAGATGAGGAACTTTCACCCAACCTTGGTCGAGCCGAGGACGTGGCCAAATGAATGGCTCCAGGAACGACCCTCACGGGCTCGGTTATCAAAACGCCCCGAGGAACGGGAGTGCCAGCAGGTAGCAAAAAGCCTTCTACTGCTACACTGATCCTCGGAAGCCGCGGATCCTTCTCTTTACTGACGCACTTGGGATCTTGGAAGGTGGTGGAAATGGGTGTGTATCCGAGGATGAGGTGTGCGGCGCGGAGCTGACCGTCCGAATGCACGAACACCTCGGCCTTTAAGACCTTGTTCAGATGTTCAAAGTTGACAAGATTAGCACGACGGGTAAGCGCGCGACGATCTGCATACATTTCAAAAAACAATTTAACAAGGGCAAGTTAGAGAAAAATGCAACCAAAAAAAAAAAAAAAAAATTCGTCTTTAATAAAGGCTGGCGCTACTCAGATACTTACCAAGTTCCCCCTCCCTCGTCGGACATGGGAGGCCGTCATGCCAATCCCCGGACAAGATGAGAAAGTCCTTGTCTAGACCCTTGTTGGAGTGGGGAAGGCACTGGATCAACCTAACCTCGGGATGCCTAGATTTTAGGTAATATGTGTGCCCCTTCAAGTGGTGGAGATTGTACACCCAATTCACCTTGTGGTGGGTGAGTCCTAGCCCTAGTCTTTCATTTAGGACATCGATAACTCCTAAAATTCTAAACATATTCGGGGCACACTGGGTGGGAGATAGCCTAGCGGCCCTAAGGTAATCCCTAGTGATGGGCATCATAGGGACCCTCATTCCCCCCTCTAAGAATGCTATTATAGGGATCACCACCTCGCCGGTGTCCCTATCGGTGAGCCATCCTCCTTGCTCACAATACTTGACGGATACTCCTTGGGGGATTCCGTATTTAACCTTAAACTCCTCTATTTTCTCATGAGTATCCACTAAGGATGCAAATCTACCCATTTCCTAAAACTACAGAAAGAATACTATGTGGAGGTGGGGAGTTTGGACTGCCGAGGACAGAAAATACAAGAATAACTAGAAGGAACGAGCAGTAATAACGAAAGCAGAAAGTTTGAGTACTTACTTTTAAGTAACTAGGTCACCTCGGCTTAGAATTGAAAGGACTAAAGACGCGTGTAGATGGCAGGAAGGGCTAGATTCGATGTACAGACTCTGAAATGAACGAGGAACCTTTGAAATGACAGTTTTTATTTCGTGGAAAGGCGTAAAGCGGGAAGTCTCCTGCCTGTCTCCTCAAAATACGCCTACCCATTAGATGAGCATCGTGCGGTTAGAAACAGGGAACATAAAGCCGCCAACATTTAATTAAAGCGCGTCCTGCAGATCGAAGCGTCAGAAGCGGATTGCCTTACGTGTGTGTATATCGAAACCCTCATTCCTCTTCACAGAGTAGAAATAAGGATTTCGAGGGGCTATTGTAGTGCCTGTGGGCCCAAATCACGTATTGGGCCGGCCCAAAGGCCCCCATAAAAAAGAAAGTCCAACCCAACAGCGCGGAGTGATTCGAGGACATAATAATTCCATTCTGCGAGGCCGCGTGACAAAGGAAGTTACCACGCATGAGCGTAGCACCACTAGACATGACGTCCGAGGATGATATTGTCCTCGGCAGATTGCTGCCGAGGACAATATTAGTGGCCTGGAGGTTCAAAGACTCCCGTACTAGGGACCGTGGATGCAATAACTGAAAGAACGAGGACAATAGTTAAGGGAATTTGATAGACAAATATCCAATAAAAAGCTGCTACCACCGCATTGAAGGCATTTTACCTACCTCTCTGGCCGCATTAATGGTGAAGTGACTCCTGAGCATTAGAGTTCAATCCTACCATCACCACCAGAGATGGGAGTAAGAGGGAATGATGGGACAAGTATCCAAAAAGGAAACACCTGGACTACACGTGGAGGAAAGAAGAAACAAAGAGAGGCCTATAAAAGGAAAGGGAAGAAGAAAGAAAGGAGGGAGCGAGAAAGAACTTGTAAAAAACCCCTGAGAATTGTCCTCGGTATCAATATACACAACTCAATATTACATCTTTGTATGAGATTAGTACATGAGATATATGATTTAATCCGACTTTTGTGTTATCTTCCGTCTAAACAACCTAGATCAGGAGCCCACTCTCTATAAATTTATTGTTTAGGGCTTATTAGTCTGGTCAGAAAGTCTAACTCTGGTCCAACTCGATTTGTGCCCTTACATTATTTTTTTACATGTATTTTTCATTTATTATATTTTGATATGGATGACGTGATATTATTTTATACAAAATACTTTTAGTTTTTTTTTTTTTTTTTTTTTTTTAAGTTATAAACAAACAGCTGTATGTAAGAATTTTTTTTTGAAAATATTTTGTTTTGATTGGAAAATATTTGCAATTGAAACAAATGCAGTGTTAGCCTAACAATTTGTGTGAATAGATAGACTTATGGAAAATTTGGTCCCTTACCAAAGGTTTAGAAATTCATCTAAAGAAAACCGAGTGGGGTTGGCCAAATGGTTGAGCACACGATCTTAAAGTGGTTGTCTTGGGTTTGACCAGGAGCTCCATAGTTCAAGTCCGAACACCAGTACTTTGAAAAAACTCTCTGGGCCAACGACTTATTCCGCTATGGGCTCACCTATCGCAAACAATGATTAATCTTTGGTTAAAAGTTTTGAAGAAACACTGCGAAAAAAAAAAAAAAAAAAATCATCTAAAGACTTTAACCTAGTAAAGTACGAGGATTTAATGGTGTCTAGGAGGACAGTTACAACTAACAACACTGCCTAACCTTGGAGAAAAAAGATCCATCTAAGCCACATGGCAGCCATGTATAGGTCTCACAAAGGGAAGTACCACATAAGAGATGCCGGCAACTCTCTTATTTTCTTCATCTTGAAAAATTCTTGAAAAAACAAACATCATTAGTTATGCCATTAATTAAATATTTAAATTTTAAAATTTTGTAGAATAAAATTATACATTAAAAAAAATATGAATCGAATGATAAATAATAGCTGATAAACCCCAAATTTAACATACATTTTAAGAATATAAAAAATATAAATTCAATAGTTATATTTTTAAAATATATAGTTATATTAATATTTTTTAGTAGGAGTTGTAGCAAAACTTTTTTCATACATAAAATAAAAATAAGAGAGAAAAAGAAAAAAGAAAAAAAAAAAAAAGCTACAAATCTAAATAAGGATTGTAAGATAGTTTGAGAGAGAGACACTGGGTGAGAAAGCAGAAAAAATGAGAGGCTCGAAATCGCTAGCGTTGTACTCACTACGTTTGTATAGGAAGGACTTGGCTTAGCTTATCCTATCCACTTCTCTCTCTCTCTTATATCTTCCTCTCTCTCACACTCTCACCGTCTTACCCTCACTCTCTGTCCCTAGCAACATCTTTAACTTTGCTTCTTTAATATGCTCAACAATACCATCATTCCCTCTTCAGTTCAGTTCCCTCCCTTTTACAACTCTGTCCCTTTCCAAATCTTTTCCATGTAAAAATACCCCCTTCTAAAGCAAACTAAACTCCCACTCTTTCCAATCTATCACTCATTCCATTAAAATTATTATTAGCAATTTCAACTTTTTTATATACATATGTATTTGTTAATGGCTTAATGCTTAGTTTTGGAGTCAAATGGAGCACTTGTTGATGATATTAAGCTCTCCAGCTACTGTTTGCTTTTGATAGGTTAAGAACAAAGTCCTCAACTTTTGGAAGGAGAAAGAAATTGCAAAAGCCTTTGTGTCGTGTGCTGAGGAATTTGTTTTATTCTATAAATTCAATCCTAAGTTATAGCAACTTCAGTTCAAGAACCAATTGAAACAAAAAGCTTTAAATTAAACTAACCCAACAGGCAACAGTTTGATGCGCAATGGCTCCCAAAACAGGCAAGGCGAAACCACATAAAGCCAAGGCAGAGAAGAAGAAAAAGGAAGAGAAAGGTGTACGCTCTTTTTAGTCTATTCAACTTATTTCTTTTCTCATTGGATATTACTTTTGCCCTCTACTATCTGTTGGTTGCTAATAAAATTAGGCAAAGGAAACGAGAAAAACACAAACATATTTTGGAGTGTAATGTTTTGTCTTCTATATATGTTCCTTACCAGTGAAATTCAGCTCAAAATTTCTAGCCAAACTAATAGCTAGAACCAAATTGTTATGTTAGACTTTATAAGTTGAACTGGTTTTCATTGTTTATAACAAAATTTTGATGTTTATATCCAGTTTTGCCAAATGTAATTGAGATTACCATTGAAACACCAGAAGACACACATGTGACCCTCAAGGTATGAATGTTCATTTTCTCTTGTTCCAATAATGTACGTACTTGGTACGATTTTTTAACACTTAATTACGAGCAGAGGCTAATCCAAGGTGCACAATAAGGTTCGAGCACGTGTCAGATAAGATTTATTTATTTAAGAAGTATTTTTCTTGGGTTTATTCTAATTTTTTTTTTGTGTTTATTTCTTTGGGTTTGCAGGGAATCTCTACGGACAAGATCTTAGACGTGAGAAAACTTTTAGGTGTCCATGTCGAAACATGCCATTTAACCAACTTCTCCTTATCACACGAGGTACTCTTCCTTCACAAGTGATGTATTTTCCTTCTTTGTTAATTCAAGGCAACCATTTTGTACTTTTTGGTGCAGCGATTATTTTACAGGTATAAGTGTTTATGGGGTGTGAAAACAAGGGTTAAAGTTAAGTCTTTAAGAAAGAGCTTCATACACATATACACACTTAAATTTGTATTCATAAAAAAAAAAAAATCAAGGCAGCAGTAGATCCGAATTTATATATATATATATGTATATATATTTTAAAAAATAAGATTATATTAATTATAGCTTTTAATTCGTGTATTTGCTATAGTACCTCATTCTTTTTATTAAAAAAAAATTATGACTCTCTAAATGTTTGGAGACGTTTATTTTTAGTAATTAATTTTGTTTATAATTGTATAAAATTAGAGATGTATGTTAAAAAGATCATAATTTAAAAAACTGTATTGTTTTTTTTTTTGTTTAAGATAAAGCTATATAAGCTTATCCTTAAAGATGTTAGTTACGCGTGTTATATTGCGAAACGTCTAGGCAATAATTAGCAAGCGTTTTTTGCTTGTTTGAGACCACACAAAAATTAGAGATAAAAAAGACCAAATAAAAGCTTTCATTTGCTAGTCTTAAAGCTAGAAAAAGACTAACGGTAATTAAGGAAGAGTGGGGATTTGTTTGTCTTGACCTGTGGAGAGTTTTGTCCTTACCCATTGGCTGACCGTATTGGGCCAGGTCATAACATAACATATCTTTGGACCTTTTTAATTTTTTTACATTTTTAAAAGGAGATTTAGACTTTCTAAAAAACAGAAAGCACCAACACATAAAGGGACCATATGAGTGTGCCTCTTCTAACTAGTCTATGAGTTAGCGAGTTGGTACTTCTTTAAACCTTAAAGACTTGAAGGGTTCATAAACCAAAATTTGAGTGGTCCTGAAAGTAGAGAGGGGTAGGTTTATACTGTCAATTGTAAAAAAAAAAAAAAAAAAAACTAGTCTGCGTTGTTTGATAACATTATAAAATTAGGCTTTGAGAACCTATTTACCTACTCATCCATGAAATAGAATAAAAAAAAAAAAGAAACCAATACAGAAAACTAGATCGAGTTGAGTTGGATCTAAGAAAGCTCAGCCTCTATTGGAATGATTTTTTTTTTTTTTGGATAATTCAATAATTATAATAGAATGAAAGATATTTAAACCCTATAAGTTTCTGTATCAAAAAAAAAAAAAAAAAAAACCCTATAAGTTTCCGTTAAAAATATTATGAAGAGTAATTGATTGGAGACAAAAGAGTAAACGTGGGCTTTGAGGTCATGTAGTTTTCAGTTATCGTTAAAATGGCCAACCCATTGATATTGGGCCTGGCCATTCCACGCCCAAGTTGCAATTTACGTCTTCCCCCGAATTGGGTCATGTGGCTTTTCAGTTTTGAGCTCTCTCTCTCTCTCTCTCTCTCTCTCTCTCTCTGCTTGTTGGTTTTTGTGATTGTTGTGGGTACGAATAAAGTGCATCATATATTTACATGCATCACAACAATAAATTTCCTTTTTGTTGTTTTGTTTTAGATAGGATTAGGATATGGAATTATTCACTTGGATTTGATTATTCACTGTAACGTTCATATTTTCTTGTTCCATCTTTCGTTTGTGTGTGTTTTCCTTTCTTAAGAAACCCAAAAAAGGAAAAAAACTAAAAGTTAGATGGGACCCACCAGTCCTAGAGTAGCAACGAAATTAACCACTAGAAAAACGGCTAATTGTTTTTTGTGGCTTGGCTTCACAGGTGCGAGGACCACGTCTGAAAGATTCCGTGGACATCCTTTCGCTCAAACCCTGCCATCTCACCATCGTTGAAGGTACCCCACCTCTTTTCCTCCAATCCAACGGTTCATATCTATTCTCAGTCCCAAATCCACAATCTTATCCCTATCACCTACTTCACTGGATCGCTACCAAATAGCATTCTGCTCATGTAAAAAGAAATATTAACCTTACAACACTTTTCAAAAAACTTTCACAAAAAATTTCAAATGGTAGTTTGTTATTGATTGTTATAAGTAAAAAAAAAAAAATTTAAGATGTGAATTTAAATTACAACCAATATTTTGACATTTTTTTTAAAAATATTTCATAAAACATTTTCTAAAATAGTTGATCTAAACATGACCTACATTTTTTTTTGGTTAAAATATAGATAATTCCTTAAACTAATGTCAACTAATTATTAGAAAATTTTCCAATAAACTAACTTTAAATTTAAGTTTTAGACGATATTAATGTGATTAGCAATTTAAGGCTTATTTGGTAAGAAATTTCTTACTAAACTTGTATCCTATTAGTTAAACAACAAAAATTATTGTTTTAACAACAGTTCCAAACACGTCTAGATGGACTTTTATATATTTTACTAAAGAAAAAAAAAAAAAAAAGGAAAAAAGAAGAAGTAATTTTAGCGTTTCTAGACATTTTTGAAAACCGTGTTTTACCATTTGAGTGAAACAAGATTGATTTTACGTAACTTTTATAAAGTAAACTCCATAGACACTGGCGTGCAATAATCGATCTTCTTTTAATTTTGGCAGAGGAGTACACGGAAGAGTTAGCAACCGCTCACATCCGGAGACTCCTGGACATTGTGGCCTGCACCACCTTCTTCGGCTCTCCTTCGTCGTCTTCGCCCAAACCTGCTCCGCGACCCCAGCTCAAAGAGCCTGGACCGGCTGACGCTGAAGCTTCAGACAATGCAGGAGACCATCCCGCTCCCAAGCCGGCCGACAAGAAACCGGGTCCCGGACTACACGTGGCACCCGATGCCAACGACAAAGCTGACTTGTCGATGTGCCCGCCGCCGAGGCTCGGAGAGTTCTACGACTTCTTCTCCTTCTCGCATCTCACTCCGCCTCTCCAATGTGAGTTGCTCTCTCTCTCTCTCTCTCTCTCTCTCTCTCTCTTGCGCACTAACTGTTTGTGGAAATGCCTCTGTGAGCTCTTTTTGATAGTATACTTAAACCGTGACTTTTTATGTACAGTTTTTGTGTGAACTGAAAAAAGCATTTAATATAATTAAATTTTTTTAAAAATTATATATAGGGAATAAAAAAAATCATCATAGGCTCTATGAAAATCATTGTATTTTTTTGAAGAGAAGTTAGTTAAGTTGAGATTGATTGATTTCCACTAGACTGTTAAGATCTGTGTATCCATTTTTCATTTGGCAATATCATAGAAACTAATGCATTCCAATTGGAGTATATATATATATATATATATATATATATATATTGAACTTCCCGGTTCAACAAAGAAGTTAAATGCCTAATAATTTATTTAGTGTAAACTACATATTTGATCCCTGTCCTATACACCATATTTTAATTTGATCCTTAACCTTTTAATTGTGTTAATTTAGTCTCTGCAATCATCTTTTGGATGAAAATTGATGACATGTCGAATGACCAAAATAAAAAATTAGCTTCTATTGATGTGACAATAAAGTAAAATTTTATTTTGACTGTTTGCCATGTAAGCAATTTTCATCCAATATATAATGACAGTGACTAAATTGACACGACACTAAAAGGTTAGGGACCAAAATGATACAATTAAAAGGTTAAGGGTCAAATTAAAATACGGTGTAAAGGTTAGGGACTAAATATGTAGTTTACCATTTTTTTTTTTTTTTTAAATATGGCTCGACAACTAATTAGTGACATCAGTTTTCGAGAACTAATAATGAGGTTGTTTTGATTTCATTGTTGAAAATTTTGATGGATTTAATTATGTCCTTTAATAACTGAAATTTGCAAAGCATGATTGTCTTTTCAAACTTTGCCTAGAGTTTAGTTTGTTGATTTGTCTCGGGTTCTCTTTGCAGATATTCGGAGATCTACTCGACCTTTCCTTGAAGACAAAACAGAAGATGATTTCTTTCAAATTGATGTGAGCACCGCAACCCCCCTTTTGCTTCATTATTTGATTATATTGCTGTGAAATTGGCTATACTTTTAATCCACTTAACTGATTGGCTGTGGTTAATTTATTCATGAATTTGGTTGGTGTGATGTGTAATTGTGAATGTGAAGGTTCGAGTTTGCAGTGGGAAGCCAACGACAATTGTTGCTTCCAGAAATGGTTTCTACCCTGCTGGGAAACGCCTTCTTCTCAGTCACTCTTTGGTTGGTCTGCTGCAACAGATAAGCAGGGCTTTCGATGCTGTAAGTTTATATTTGTTTTGTCTTTTTCTTTAATTCTTCTCTATGTGCATGTCTGTATCATTCATATGTTGGTTCTGTTTAAATGCCGGAGTACTCATCAAACTATCCTTTTGCTTGCAGGCATACAAAAGCCTTATGAAAGGTTTCACAGAACACAATAAAGTATGTATATATCACTATGTACTTCGACACTTTGATAATAATCAAAGACGATAATTTTACATTCATGTGTTTTATTTCAGTTTGGCAATCTTCCTTATGGTTTTCGGGCAAACACATGGGTTGTCCCTCCTGCTGTTGCTGATAATCCATCTGTTTTCCCGTCACTTCCCATTGAAGACGATAAGTGGGGAGGCAGTGGGGGTGGGCAGGGAAGAGATGGAAAACATGATTGCAGACAGTGGGCAAAGGAGTTTGCCATACTGGCAGCGATGCCTTGTAAAACAGCAGAAGAGAGGCAGATTCGAGATAGGAAAGCCTTTCTGCTTCACAGTTTATTTGTCGACGTTTCAGTTCTTAAAGCTGTTGCAGCAATTAAGCATCTCATGGACAGTAATCAATGCTCTTTAAATGATCCCGCCATTTCAATCTTGCATGAGGAAAGAGTTGGAGATTTAATTATTAAGCTGACAAGAGATGTGCCTGATGCGAGTACAAAGTTGGATTGCAAAAATGATGGGAGTCAGGTTCTGGGAATGTCACAGGAAAAGCTTGCTCAGAGAAATTTACTAAAAGGCATAACTGCTGATGAGAGCGCTACTGTTCATGTCAGTAAATGAATTAAAATAAATTAAGTTGTCACTTGTCTAAATATGTTGTATTAGTTGCTGAGGTCATCTTTTGGTCTTGTAGGATACTTCTACTTTAAGTGTAGTGGTAGTTAGACATTGTGGATACACAGCTGTTGTGAAAGTTTCAGCCGAAGTGAATTGGGAGGGGAATCCCATTCCACAAGACATTGACATTGAGGACCAGCCTGACGGAGGTGCCAATGCCATGAATGTCAACAGGTCAGTCAATCTATATAAAGGGTTAATATTCATTTGTGTAATTGTGGAACCAGAGTATGGTATCAATCAACTACTTATTTTTTTGGGAAACTTACTTTGTTCACAGCTAAACTATGTATTCTATATACTCGCTGTTACTTACTTAGCGGCCTTTGTTGGTGGCATATGGTGCGTTGGCTTCATGATGATATTATGAGTTATTGATATAATTTTTTGTCTGCGTTACTGTTCAGCTTGAGAATGCTATTACACAAGCCATCTATGCCTCAATCATCTAGTACAGGCCAACGATTTCAGAGCTCAGATATTGAAAATTTACGCGCTTCTAGGTCTTTGGTAAGGAAAATATTAGAAGGAAGTCTGCGGAAGTTGCAGGAAGAACCCACTAAACAGACCAGGTCTATCAGATGGGAGCTTGGAGCTTGTTGGGTGCAACATTTACAAAACCAGGCTTCAGGGAAAACTGAGTCTAAGAAACCAGAAGAAGCTAAGTCTGAGCCTGCTGTAAAGGGCCTTGGGAAGCAAGGTGGACTGCTGAAGGAGATAAAGAGAAAAACGGATGTCAGAAGCACCAAAACTGAATTGGGGAAGGAAGTCTCTATGAGTAACAACCCTGACATAAACAACAAATCAGATTACATTAGTCAGAAGGAATTGGAGAAACAAGATGAGGAGAAGGAAATGATGTGGAAAAAGCTGCTTTCTGAACCAGCATATTTGCGCCTTAAAGAATCAGAGACCGGTCTTCACCATAAGGTTTGCCAGCTGTTTTCTCCTGATAATAACTAATTAATTCAATTTGATCTGTAAAGGTTTTGAAGCTCATTTAACCAAGAGCTGAAGTTTTTGGTGTTGTGAATTCCTTCTCCGTACATAATTGCAGTTTTTCTTATTGCTTCGTCTCATGTAACCTTTCTTATCATATGTGGTGTGATGCCTTTACCATTTGCAGTTGCCCGATGAGCTGATTGAAATGGCTCATAAATACTATGCTGATACAGCTCTTCCAAAGCTGGTTAGTGCCTAAATTATCAAAATATTCTTCACCCCTGAGGTGTTTGACAAACATGTTTGATGGGTGTGACTTCAAAATTTTATTAGGTGGCAGATTTTGGTTCCCTTGAACTTTCTCCAGTTGATGGAAGGACATTGACAGATTTTATGCATACCAGGGGTTTGCAGATGTGTTCCTTAGGGCGCGTGGTAATTGCTTTATCTTATTAGTTTTATTTTGAATTTCTATCACTTCTACTTTGACCATTCATGATAATTGGACTGCTACTTCTCTTCTTCTTCTTCTTCCTTTTATTTTTTTGGGTGCTTTTGGGGTAAGAAAATATTGCCCTATTTTACTTTGGACCTTACGTTCAAACCAAATGTTTGCACCTCACTGACACATGCCACGCCTCTATGCCACCAAATGTGCACTAAAAACAAAGACAAATGTCAGAGAAGGCTGCTATTTGCTGTTACCAAAGATAACTTTGGATAAGAGGCGTTTGAAGTCTCCAGTTCTCTTCCTTTTGGGAGATTGTTTATTTCAAAAGATTTGAATCAATGAAGCTACTGCAAATTTAGTTGCCTTTATTTGTTGCTCTCCACATTTTAAAGCTGTTGTTATATATTGTTTTCCTCCTTTCCCTCCTATTTATAAATATGTGACGCCATAGAAATTCTTCTCAACCTAGTCACCTTAGTCATTGGCACAAGAAATTCTGCTTACTCTCATGATGACATGTTTCAGAGAATAATAAATATAGCAGGACTGAGACTCAAAGCTTATTTTCCTCTGTTACTCTAGGTTGACCTTGCAGATAAGCTTCCTCATGTTCAATCACTCTGTATACATGAGATGGTTGTTCGAGCCTACAAGCACATATTGCAGGCTGTTGTAGCAGCAGTTGATAATGGTGCTGACTTGGCTGCTTCAATAGCATCATGTTTGAATTTATTGTTAGGAACACCATCACCTGAAGACCCTGATGCGGATGTTAATAATGATGATAATATAAAATGGAAGTGGGTGGAAACATTCCTTTTGAAAAGGTTTTCTTGGCATTGGAAATATGAAAGCTCCCAGGATCTGAGAAAGTTTGCCATTCTTCGTGGGCTGTGCCATAAGGTTCATTAAAAAGATTGTCTCATTATTTTCTACCTTACATGAAAACGCATATATATTTTTTTCTCCAGCTTTAGAGGGAGTCATCTTTTGTCAGGTTGGACTTGAGCTTGTTCCTAGGGACTATGATATGGACAGTACATCACCTTTTAGGAAATCAGATATCATTAGCATGGTCCCTGTCTATAAGGTAACATATATTACAAATTTACTCTACAAACTGGAATGCGTAATTCCCTTTAGGATTATTTGCAGTACTCTGACAATGTTGACTCTTTCTCACAGCATGTTGCATGTTCATCTGCTGATGGGCGAACGTTGTTGGAATCATCCAAGACTTCCCTGGATAAAGGTAAATTGGAGGACGCTGTTAATTATGGCACTAAGGTATGGAAAAATTCTCGTTTTGGTCTTATTTATCCATCTTCTTTCTTCTCTTTACCTAAATAAATTTCCAATTAATTGAAATATTATTTAAAATTGAATTTTGTAGGCACTCTCGAAACTTGTGTCTGTCTGCGGTCCTTATCATCGAATGACAGCTGGAGCATATAGTCTTCTGGCTGTGGTTCTCTACCATACAGGGGATTTCAATCAGGTATATGCTTAAAAGTACATGCATACCTATATGAATGAATTGCATGATAAGTGATGTGTGCTGGCAATGTGTATCTTGTCTAGATGATGAAACACTTTGCATCTTGATTTATTTTATTAAATATTATTTGGGTCCACATGAATTTTAATTGACAAATGCACTTATGCTGAATGTGTGACAGATTTTGATAGAATTACCAACCTACCAACATTTTGGTCTTATATTACTTCCCTTCAAAATTTTGATTTATGACATTCCTAAAATTCATTTAAATCTAGTTCTAAGCTCTTGGTATGTAAAAAATGATACTAGTGGTCCAAATTACCTTCAGAAACATTTATTCAGATCTTACACACACACAAACGCACACGGAGAGATGCCCAAGATCAAATAAAGAGAAAGGGAAAATAATGCCATTATTTAAATTTTAAATATTCTGATTTTATGTTACATTGTATAAGATTAAAATAAGTGTCCTATTTTGAAGAGGACCCTGTTTTGTACTATGGGAATTTCTCTTACTATTTTAGAAAGCTCTTGGTGATTTGTTTTGGTTTGAGGCTTGAGGGGGTGAGATGGGTGGTGATGTCTTGGTTTTTTCTCAGCTTGTAAGGCGTACTGTGTTTTGGTTTTAGCTGCTGTGCTTGGATATCATCTGCTGTTTCTTGGCTCTATATATATATATATATATATATATATATAGAGGATAGGGAAGCACACTTGCTCAAGGTCAAATAAAGAGAAAAAGGTAGAATAATACAAAAGTATGTGTCAGAGATTTTACTATGCTGATTGTCAATAGGAATTTGAAAGAAACACTTCTGCTTTGTATTTGACTAATCAGACTTCAGAACGTATTCCATTCTTATAAAACCAAAAGTAGCCAATTTCCATGTGCTTTCTAGGGTTTTGTCAAGGTTTTCTGGAAGATAATTTTTTTTACCTATCCAATATATATATATATATATATATAGATGCATAAGCATGCACCAAGTACATTTTAACTTTAAAGCATGAGATTTTCCTCCTTGTGTATACTAATAAGTTTGTGAAGTAAAACTTATACAAAAAAAAAGTAATAATCAATTTGTGGATTAAAACTAACGGTTTTATTCTAAATAAATCTCTATATTTTTTTTTGCTTCAAGATTTGCACATGTTTTGTGCATGTTCCCATATATAATTTCTATTTGACATGTAATGTCAAGCTTCAGACTTATTTAATATACTGAACTCATCTTCCTGGTTTAGGCAACCATTTATCAGCAAAAAGCATTGGATATTAATGAGAGAGAGCTTGGACTTGATCACCCTGATACCATGAAAAGCTATGGAGATCTTGCTGTTTTCTACTATCGGCTTCAGCATACAGAGTTGGCCTTGAAGTATGCTTCCGTATTTACTAATAAAATAAATTCTTCCTAGATGAATTAATATTATGGTGGCTATTCTTTTTTTTCTTTTTTTTGCTTTCTAGTATCAGGAACATCTTTGCACACTCTGGTATTTGAATATATGCTATTCCCATTTGTTACCATCAGATCTAGAGTACTTCGATCCCAATTTCTTAGGTTAAAAGTTTTTGTGTGAGATATATTCCCGCACCTGCGTAGCTAAAAAGATCATAAAATAGTGCTCCGTTCAATCAAATGATGGCTCTGTAATTGTTCAGTGGGCTTACTATATGATGTGCATTCAAAGTATTGATCAATTTCTTTGTTCCAGTGGTTCCATTTCAGTTTGTTGTCATCTGCAAGGAAGTTTTTTAAAAAGAGAATAATATTTTGGAAGAGCTTTCAATCATATAATTAGAGGTTTTGAAAACTCATTTACAAGTTAAAAGTGAACGCTGTTGTTTGAGGTTACTAAAATATGGCTAGGGAGAGGCTAAAATGTCAACTTGATTTAACAGTTTAAAAAGTCAAGGAATTTTAACTTTCATAAGAAACACAAAATTTCTTAAATTACAGTATTCATGTCCCTAAGACTATATCAGCAAGGAGAATTATGAAAACTATGTAATGTGCTATATCCTAATGCTACTCAACTCATGCTGCCAGCAAAAAATTGAAAACTAAAAAGGATGTACCATGGAACCAATTAGAACTAACCTATGGAGATAAAAGTATAGAATGAAATTGTTTTATTAAATAGAACGACAATTAAATTCAATTCATCTTTTGCTCTCCATCAAGGAAATGTCCTTAAGAAAAAAGATAATATCTTATTCCTATCTTTTCCTAATTCTAGGTACGTCAATCGTGCTCTGTACCTCTTGCACTTGACATGTGGGCCTTCTCATCCGAATACTGCTGCGACGTATATCAACGTAGCAATGATGGAAGAAGGTTTGGGGAATGTCCATGTTGCCCTTAGGTATCTCCATGAGGCCTTGAAATGTAACCAAAGATTACTTGGGGCTGATCATATACAGGTTCTCTCTCTCTCTCTCTCTCTCTCTCTCCTTGTAAGTATAAATTACAAAAGTAGGTATATGTAGAGTAATACTACAACTATTAGTAATTATGTTATTGAAATAACACAATTACTAATAGCATAAATTTTTTATGTGACCAATGATCTGAAATGTAGAGTAATGCTACAAGCCTCATTAAGATGTACAAGATGAAACTGTATGTGACCAATGATCTGAAGTTGAATATAAGTTTTGTACCTGTTAAAAAAAACATTGAAATCCAAACACTTTGCAGAGGAAAATACTTACCAAGAAAAAGGGTTACACAGGGGGAAAAAAAAAAAACTGTTCAATAGGCAATGTTCCACTCCTTTTATTCAAATATTCCATGTCATAAATTAATTCAAACCAAAAGAAAAAATAATAAGGGAAAATAAAAATTTTGGGAAGCTTATTGCACTCAAGCAGTTAAATAATTCATTGGTGTGCTGTACCAATTTTCTTTATATTTTATTCAGTCTAATTTGCTTCACTGACTTTTAGACTTTCTTTGAAGCGCTAAGCAATTAAATCTAAAACAAAATGGGCAAGATGAATTTGTTAGTATGGTTAGAATGGGTAAAGTTAGGGTGGGTCAAGGTTCACTATATTATCAAAAAATATATTTATCATCATGATAATTGGTACTGACCTAACTAGCTGTGATTACATTCACTGATTTGAAATTTCCTCTTGACGCTCTCAACTGCAGAATCAAAGATCCTAAACAATCACAACCAACCAATCCATTATTTGAAAATAGTAATAATTTTGGACCTAAAATATGTTAAAATTTAAAGATTTTTATTAGAGCAGTTATATTTAAAAGGATTTGATGATAGTCAATTAGGTCCTTCCTTTATTCCTAATACCTTGAACTTAGGACTATATGGGTATAATTGAGTTGGAAACATTGTTGATTGCTTGTGTCCTTCCATGTTTAACAATAATTCTCTCTTGTTCAGACTGCTGCCAGTTACCATGCAATAGCAATTGCTCTCTCTTTGATGGAGGCATATTCCTTAAGTGTTCAGCATGAACAAACTACCCTACAGATACTGCAGGCCAAACTTGGATCTGAGGATCTACGAACACAGGTAGGATTATGTTTGGCATATGATGATTGCCTCTCATTTTATGTAGTAATTAGCGTTCCTTATACTTGTATTCAATGAACTTATGTAGGATGCGGCTGCATGGCTCGAGTACTTTGAGTCCAAGGCTCTGGAGCAGCAAGAAGCTGCACGCCACGGTACCCCAAAACCAGATGCCTCAATTTCCAGCAAAGGTCATTTAAGGTAATAATTACAAACCAAATAATTGTGCCTTTGCTGTAATCCATATTGTTGAACTGATTGTCTTTCATCAGATGGTAAAGGGCCAAAAGGATTAAACTGGTCACTTAAAATATATATGCATTCAATCTGCTCATTATGTGTTCCAAGGTTTTGCATCCTTGTAGATGGAATTCATTTCTTAAATGATAAGTTAATGGAGATCTTTTACTAAGATAATGTGCTGATTTAGTAGTCACACTCAGAGGCAGAGCCAGAGATTGCTGACTCTCTTTTTTTGGGGGGGGGGGGGGGGGGGGGGGGGGGTGGGGGGGGGTTGTTGGGGAGGGAACATAGCTCCTTACTAGCGCTGCCCCTGGTCACACTTATGATTGGTCAGTCAAACTTTATTAATAATTTTGTTTGAAAGGGTTCCAGCAGTTCGTTATTGCAAGATTTTGGCCATACTGTTCTTTTCTTTCTGCTGGTGGTGGTCGTTGTCATCATCATTGTTTATGTGATTAGAAACCTATTAACAGATTTTTATGTATGAATTGAAATGTTTCAAAGTTAGTCCCTACACAGACTGTTTGAAATTTGATCAAATCAAATTTGCAATTGAGTTATGTGACCACATTTTTTTTAATCAATTTTTAACACTAAAAAAATAAATGGGAATCAAGAAATTTCGAAGTTAGAAACATTCAAAGGAATAAAGGATAAAGAGAATACCTTATTAAGTTATTTTATAAATTTATAAAAGAAATTTAAAATTAATAACATATTAATATAAGATAAATACAATAAAAGATAAGAAGAAATTCGGCCACCTCCTATATATTTGATACCCTCTCCTACAAAAAAACTTGTAATACCAACCCCATTTGTAATTCCATCAATTATTCGTCTATCAAAAAAATGAGTTAATTCAGCTGATTAACTACTATATTCAATATCTTCACTTCTTATACTTCCTGTGTACTAGAGATTTCTCTTCTTAATAAAATGATCATTTACTTATTAAAATAATAATATATACCCTTCTTGGATCAGTGTATCGGACCTTCTGGATTATATAACCCCAGATGCAGATATGAGAGCAAGAGATGCCCAAAGGAAAGCTCGTGCCAAGGTCAAAAAGCTTCTAGCTTAAGCCTAGTTTTCTTTTATGTATTTATCAAAAAAAAAAAAAAAAAAAAGCCTAGTTTTCTTTTATGTCTTCTCATCTTCTTTCTCATTACCAAAATAATATGATTTCCCATTATCATACAGGTTAAAGGCAAACTGGACCAGAATGGGGAAGCAGTATCAGACGAATATCAAAAGGATGAAATTTTGTCGCCTAGTCATCCCTCTGCAGAAAATGCAAGTGATAAAGAAAACAAATCTGAATCTCAGTTTGCAGAACCTAGAGATGACAAACCTGATTCAAGCGTTTCTGATCAATTGATACTAAATAAAAATGATGATGTGGCACAAGATGACACATCTGATGAAGGATGGCAAGAAGCTGTTCCAAAAGGTCGCTCACCTACAGCTCGCAAGTCCAGTTCAAAGAGGCCAAGCCTAGCAAAACTAAATACAAACTTTATGAATTTACCCCCTTCATCAAGATACCGTGGAAAGTCCACTAATTTTGCATCCCCGAGGGTGACCCAAAATGAGCCTGTTGCTTCAAGTGGACCTGCTCCTCCTGTTATGAAAAAGTTTGTTAAGAGTGCAAGCTTCAGCCCTAAGTTAAATAATTCTAGCACCTCAACGGCTGTTGCAGAGAAAATCGCTAACCCAAAGTCAGCCCCTGCTACCCCAGCTTCCACTAGTCAAGCTGCTAAGGCTGCTCATGTGGCAAGTTCAATCAGTGTTCAGGCAGCTGGAAAACTTTTCTCCTACAAAGAAGTTGCTTTGGCTCCACCTGGAACAATTGTGAAGGCAGTGGTGGAACAGTTGCCAAAAGGAAATGTTCCCAATGAACAAAATCCAAAGGTTAGCCAGGGCGCAGCTGTGACAGAGGTCACTTGTGGTGAAGTGACGAAAGTAAAGGATGTGGAGGAAGAAACAGTTGAAAACCCCAAAGGAGAGAAACTACTCCAGGTTTCTAAGGAGGAATCAAAAAGCACCATCAATGAAGAAGAAAAGCAAGAAACAAAAGTCAAGGACTCTGTGGCTACAAAACCCCGCAAGGTTGTGAAGAGTGGTTCTCAAGATATGGTAGTGAAAGGTGATAAGGTAGAATTAAAGAGTGATGCTGTTAAAGGCAATGAAGCAGAAACAGGAAATGTTGTAGTTCTTAAAGTTAAGAATCCTGATACCTCGGCAGATTCAAACACTAGTTCTGTGAGAAGTGAAGTGTTGGAAACAGTTGTGCAAGATGGTTGCCAAGCAATGTCCACTGATTCAGAATCTGCTTTAATTGAAAAGATTACTGTTTTGCCTGATAAAGATGCCTCCATTTCTAAAGAAAAGGTGGCAGAGGGAGATGAAAATCAGCATGATTTATCTGATGGTGGCTTAAGTGTTAAGCCAATGCCAACTGAAGGAGAAAAACAAGATGAAGCAGAAACTGGAAAGGAGACGGCCAAGAAACTATCTGCTGCTGCACCTCCATTTAATCCATCCACAATTCCTGTCTTTGGCTCAGTTCCCGTTCCAGGCTTTAAAGATCATGGAGGAATTCTGCCCCCACCAATTAATATTCCTCCAATAATTCCAGTCAATCCTGTCCGTAGATCACCCCATCAGTCAGCAACAGCAAGGGTTCCATATGGTCCACGGCTATCTGGTGGCTATAACAGATCTGGAAATCAGGTTCCACGTAATAAAGCTAGCTTCCACAATGGTGAAAATACTGGAGATGGGAATCAATTTAGCCCTCCAACAATGATGAATCCACATGCAGCTGAGTTTGTACCTGGCCATCCTTGGCTTCCCAATGGCTATCCTGTATCTCCAAATGGTTATTTGGCTTCTCCAAATGGTATTCCAGTTTCACCAAATGGTTTTCCCATATCCCCAAATGGTGTTCTGGTGTCACCAAATGGATATCCAGCATCACTGAATGGTGGTATTCCAGTGACTCAAAATGGGTTTCTAGCATCTCCAGTCAATTCTTTAGAGTCACCAACAGTTGTAAATGTTGACACCACTGTTGAAAACAAAAATGAAGCTGCAGTGGAGGTCAGTACTGATGAGTCCCCTACAGATGTTGCACATGAAAAGCAGCCAATTGAGCCGAAAGTGCAAGAAGATGAAGCTGCAGACAATGAGACTGGTCATCCTGAAATTGAAGAGAAAACTACAGATACAGTCCCAGTGGCTGGTGACACTGTCGTGGCAACAGAAGCTTGCAGTATTGCAGTGATTGAGGAAAAACAAACCAAATGTTGGGGAGATTACAGTGATAGTGAATCTGAGGTTGTTGAGGTTACGAGTTGAAGAAGGATCTTGAATTCCTTTTTGGACACATCTAATTTGTTTACGGCTCAGTGCTGTATGTCTGTGAGACAACAGAAGCGTAAGGTACAGTGAATTACAGAAGGCCAGGTAATGACTGCGGAAGTTCATTTTCTGCTAACCTACGAGATAATTGCTGCAAGCCCAGGTATTGTGAATACACTCGTACAGTTTGAATTTGCAGTGATGAGGAAGGAGAATATTAAATTTTGAGTCGAGTTAATAAGTGGGTAAGCCAAAGAAACACAACTACCGTGGAAGGACCTACTGAGTAGTTAGTCAACGGCTTAAATCTCCTTATATTTTTTCATTTTATCCTTTTCTTTTTCTTTTTTTCGCTGCTGTAATTTTTGATAGTTGCCTTATGAAAACAGAAATAAACTTTGGACTATTTATGCTTCCCAGGACATACTCTTAGGACTGATGACTGCATGCACGGACAATCTACAACAATAAACTTCAGTTTTCTTACCTTTATTTAGATTTGCTCTTTTACATTTGTCAATTGGCATTGTCCAAAATTCTGCATACCAAGTTTCGCTGCAAAATGACGAGTCCCAATGACAGAAAGATCTTGTGTTTGAGATGGTTTTATAGCCTCAGTTTAAACAAGTTTAGGATAAACAACATACAAATCTGGTGCTGCGAAATGCATTAGTGGGAATGATATTAGTTTTTTGTTCAACAGAATTACAACATGAACTGCACTCCTTCTACAATACATTTGCAAGGAACTTCTTCGTAATTTTACAATGCTAGTTGAACAAACAAGAGCAACAACAGACAAACTGGGGCTAAGAAAATGCCATCACTACTGTCAATCTCTGACTAATAGTTGAATGGCTAATACACGCAGGTTGGTGATTGCTGGCGGAAATCCAAAACAACTAGTGTGGCAGCACTGTGTGCAATTGCTGCTAGAACAACAAACACATGGAAAATCTGGTGGCTATGCCCTGCAATATCGAATGCACCAGGCTTCCATCGCTCGGGTATCCTACTAACATAGAACCCAGCTCCTACAGCATACATAACAGCCATAGCAAGCTCATATCCTAGGGCAACAATTATATGTGGATGCCCCCAGTGGAGAACAACAGCATGAACTGCCGGAATTACTCCTGAGAAGCCAATGGTGGAGAATAGGGAAGCCCTGAAGGAACGGAAACGAGAAGTGGAGAGAGCAGGGGAGAGAAGGGTAATGATAGCAAGAACCCCTAGTACTGAAATGGAGGTAAGATAGAAGAAACTCCAATAGGGGCTGCAATAGAAGATATAGTAAATGGGAGAGAAGAAGGAACAGACTATCATAAGGGAAATCCCTGCATAATCTAGGCGCCAGAAGAAAAGGTTGAAGCGTTTTGAGTGGCAAGCAAGGAGGTGGGAGAGGGAGCTACAAACCAAGCAGCCCATAGCTCCGGCTAAGAAAAC
This sequence comes from Castanopsis chinensis, assembly GCA_032878915.1. Taxonomy (NCBI): domain Eukaryota; kingdom Viridiplantae; phylum Streptophyta; class Magnoliopsida; order Fagales; family Fagaceae; genus Castanopsis; species Castanopsis chinensis. Next base: position 17,522,853 of record JAVQMG010000121.1, read on the forward strand.
AAACAAAGGCCATCTAGGAATAAACTCAGAACTGTCTTCTTTGTTTAAATGGAACACAGATGACTCTGAAATGTGTCTCAAATGCGTGTCCTGCAAATAAGAATCAATAAGAATAGGCATAAGATATCCTTCAGATTGGTTACGCTAAATAAAGATATCACATGATGAAAATTAAAAAAATTATGATTAAGAAAAAAAAAATAAGGTCCTAAATTCATCTTTAAGATAAGAATATGTTCATATATATGTCTTGAAACACTTGTCTCTTGCTTCACTAATCACTACTTGTTTATGGTTATAGAGGAAGAAATATCCTTTTAATCCAAAGAATATTAATATAAAAAAAATGTAAAAATCATCCACCTTAATATAAAAATTATACATAATATAAACAAAAAAAAAACTAAAATACTAATAAACTGACACTAAATTAACAATAAATAGTTTAATTGGTAAAGTTTATTGTCCTTAAACAAAGAATTTAGATTTAAATTCTATCTAAACCAATAATGAATTTATCTTCTATTTATTAAGAGGACTTAGAAAGTTAGTTATGGCTTCAAAAAATGTAAAAAATACTCCCAATCTAATTTGATAATCCTTATTTTTAAAAAATATAAAATAGGGTTAAAATTGTAATTTAGAAAAATTCCAAAAAATTAGCACATTCTTTATTTTAATATATTTCACCCACATTTGATACATTTTTTTTCTTTTAATAATTAGCACACGCTAAACCCCGCGCACCCTCTCCTTCTCTCTTTTCTTTTCTTCTCTCCGCTGCTGCTCGCTCTCTCTCTACTTTTTATGTGTCCTCAAAAGAGTCAAAACCCACTGCTCACCACCTCTCTAGGTGGTTGTAGAAAATAAAACCCAGGTGAAATTTTAGGAGCTATGAGAAGTGAGAAATTTCTTGGGTTTTGTTCTCCTTGTATGTATTAAGGTAATGAATTAAAAATCTATTCATCTAAAAAAAAAAAAAAAGCATTAAAAATTAAATTTAAAGGGTTACTTAAATGTTGTTGGTAAGTCACGTGATGGACAAAATCCGTACTTTCAAAAAAAAAAAAAAGCATTAAAAATTAAATTTAAAGGGTTACTTAAATGTTGTTGGTAAGTCACGTGATGGACAAAATCCGTACTTTCAAAAAAAAAAAAAAAAGCCATTAAAAATTAAATTTAAAGCGTTTCTTAAATGTTGTTGGCAAAGTCACGTGATGCACAAAATCTGAACCGAAAGTACACCCACATCACTCGATTTTTAAAAATAATTAATTATTGTGGGCAAACATATTAGTAAAATTCTATTTATTATAATATTAAATTTTATTAATATGTACCCTAAAAGTAGACAATAACATACTAATTTTGAAAAAAATTTATTGAAAATTAAAAAAATTTTGACAATTTTTTAAAAAATTGTATCGATAACTTTTTCAATGTGTACTCTAAAGGTACACATTAACAGGACCTTATAATATTTTATGTTTTTCAAAAACAAATTATAATATTTTATATATTTAATTTTTTTTAAAATTTTTAAATTTCGCTTAGTTTATATAAAAAATTAAAAATAAAAATTCAGAAATAAATGGCTATAATAACATAAAAAATGATACAGATATTTGTATCGGTCAATATCACATGGCATGGCCCCACTTTTTAACCAAGCTTTTAAATTAGCTTTCGTCTGAGAGAGAATCTTTCTCGCTTGAGGGTTAAAAAAAATTATAATATTTTACGTATTTAATTTTTTTTTAAAATTTTAATTTCACTTATTTTATATAAAAAATTAAAAACAAAAATTAAGAAATAAATGGCTACAATAACATAAAAAATGATACAGATATTTGTATCGGTCAATATCACATGGCATGGCCCAATTTTTAGCTAAGCTTTCAAATTAGCTATCGTCTGAAAGAGAATATTTCTCGCATGGTGGTGAGTGGTGTCAACTCACCTGTCCTTCGCATTTGTAGACCCAAAAAAAGAAAAAAGGAAAAAAAAAAACAGTAAAAGAACTAAAGTACCCTTGTTCAAATTCAAACCTGGTCGGTTATCATTTTGTTTCAAAAGTATAAATTTCAATTCTTTTAAAAAAAATTCACTTAAATGTAAAAGATGACCCTGATAAAGAAAAGTGGTTTGAAAGTAAAATGTGATTGTTTAGGTTGATACGTGAATACTTGAGCTATTTTATAGAAAAGAATTAAGTTTTATTTTTAAGACCCCTCTGAGGCTTTGTGTAAATCTGTCCACGAAGAGAGCGACTAATACCATGTTGATAAGGTATAGTTTTACGCAATCTAAAAAAATACTGAAACCGTAATTTCACGATTTTAACTATTTTTTGAACCATGTGTAAAATATATTACCAATAACAAAAATTACCAGAAAAATAAAATAGAATGGAATAAAATAAAAGACGGAAACAACCCCACCAATTTGTATGTGAAGGACCTTAAAAAAAAAATTGGGGAATAGAGCGATTAATAAGAGAGTTGGAATTGGAAAATGAACTGACCGGAAATATATTGTCAGACACATTCGTCAACGGTACACCTTTAACTGCAACCCTGGTCCCACAAAAACAACGTGATCAACAAGTTGATCAAAAAAAAGTTCAAAAGTAAAAAATTCAAAGTGACAAGCATGTCTTTTATTTTATTTTATTTATATATTTTTTGGTTACCTAGGCCAACTTGCGAGCACACCTCCGAGCTCCACCATCCCCATCCAGATCATCACCGTGAATCCCACAAATATCACAAAACCCCCTAAATGCCTGCACATTCACAATATTCAATATTTTAATATTGTATAATGCGTAACGCGTGTGATGAAGCTGAAAATAATAAATATTTATAATGCGTGTGATGATGCTAGTATAATAAAATGAGAAAGGGTTGAGAATCGGTCTCCCGTCACGTACGTCCATACGTTGAGGGTTTCGTTGTGCCAGGCGAAGACGCTGAGGAACGCGTCTTTAAGCGGCCACTCGCACCGGTAATAGTCCAATATGTACTCATTGTCTCTCAGATATTCCGGCAACTCCTCGTACTTCACCAATCGCCGCTCGAATCTCTGCCTCTTCGTCGCCGTCTTCGTCTCCTGTATAGTTTCCGAGCCGGCTCGATTCGGACTCCTCGCGCTTTTCCGGCGAACGATACTCATCGCCGTCGCCGTAGCTTTCCTCGAAATTTTGTTCTCCGATGAGAAATCCGCCGGATCTGAACTTTCCGGCAGATCTGTCAGGTCCGAGTCCCGAGAGGTTCTGATCGATCATTTCCTTCAATTTCTGAGCCCTTTCTATTTATACCCAGCGAGGACCGGTGTGAGCCAATTAAATAAAGCTACTACATTAAAACCGTGAAGCTTCTCGGCGTTTTTAGATTTTTCTTTTGGGTTGGGATAGAGTAAGAGTTAGTATGTGAATTACTTTTTGAGCTCGGCTACGTGTCTTTCAATTATTGGGTAGAATATGATAAAGTAAAAAGTTGCAGTGAATATAGTTCGACACGTATTTGGTTGAGTTGAGTGTAGCGTATTTTACTATTATATATGCTGTTCGGTTTTAAATAATTTTGTTAATTCTGTTCCGTTGGGAAATTCAAATTTGGCGGAAGGGGAGAGAATAAATTTGGTGACTAGTAGATAGGAAAGGGTATAATTAACCTTGGATTTCCTAAAATGTTTTTCCTATTTTAGAATAAGTATTTACCATTTGGACAAAATTTAGCTATAAAATTTGTTGAAGTTTAAGGCTATATTTTTATTCAATATCATTAACATTGCTATATATTTCGAAAATTTAGCCGTTAAATTGCATATTTTTTATGTTCTTAATGCACATATTAAATTTTGTGCTAATCTGATACTATTTACAACATAATCTATAAGATTATATTTTATATATAATTTTAAATTATAAAAACTTGTAATTTAAATAATTTATTGATGACATAGTTTTTGATCTTTAATTTTCTAGAAATTCACAGGCATTGAGAATATAAACAGAAAATGTAATCTAATGGTGGATTTGTCAAAATTCACATCTAATAAAAAGATATTGGGTAAGGTTGTAACATTAAGTTATAACTAATTTTGTAGCAAAACTTTGTCCTTATCTTTTTCTATTTAAATTTTTTTTCTTCAAAATATTGATATCTAATTGTAAATACAAACCATTTGTTTTATTTTGTGTTTCATTTTATGTTTCACAAATTGTGACCTATATGTTTGATTTTTTTATTTATTTTTAAATTTTAATTATTTTATAAGGAAAATAAAAATGATACATAATAGAATGTAATTGGTGGAGTATAAAGTGAGACATAAAATCCATATTCCCTATTCTCTATTTTATTCAAAAAATTTTTTCCTTACTTTTTAAAGCATCAAATTTTCTTTATTTTTCTTTGGCGTAAATGCACTTTTAGTCCCTAAATTAATTGACACGTGACATTTAAGTTCTTACCATCACCCAACTAATAGAAAAAGTTGACGTGGATGACGGCACATTATAATAATAATTAAAAAAAAATCTATTTTAGCATTAAAAAATGCCATATTAGCATCTAAAGTATATAAAAAAATTAATTTATTAATTTTAACTAAATGAAAAAAAATTAAAAACAAAAAATCACATGAATTGAGATCTAAGTGTGTCTTGAACAAGAACACAAACCCAGATCTAACACACAAACAGAATTATTTGTCTCTCTTGGATTCTTCTTTAAACTCAATCTTGAAATTTCTTGTTGGTTCTCATTCTAATAGCTCCCATGCCATCTTCAAAAGTAAATCAAGCCCACCCGACACAGATCAAAACACCACAATCCAAGCTTTGTTTGCATTACAACAATGCAAACAAACCAAACCCATCTTCGAATCCAAACACACCGACCAAAGAAACCCCACACCCATAAAAACACCCGATTGAAGTAATCGCTCGAATCCGAGACTACCCAGATTGGAAAGACAAACCCACTTCAGTTTTGAATGTTAATTCAAACAACCATTCCATTCGGGTAAGAGTCGATTTTGGCAATCGAGACTTTAGCTTAGATGGGGTTTCTCTTTCTGAAGACCAAGACCTTGATCTCTTCTACAAGACGTTTGTGGAGTCAAGAATCCACAGCGTGAAGTTAGGAGAAAAATGCACCATTATGATGTACAGTCCAACGAGTTTGGGCAAGAGTCACACCATGTTCAAGTGCTCGAAGCAGCCAGGGATTGTGTACAGGTCTTTGAGGGATATTCTTGGTGGTGGTGAGGAAGAAAGCTAAATTTTTTGGGTTTATTTTGTGTTTGTTTCTTAAGAAAATATAGGTTTATGGGTTTGTTGGAGATTGATTTGTTTACTGGGTTTGATTTGTGAAAATCATGTGGATTAGTGATTTGCTGGAGAATTCAGTCTTGAATGGTTGTTTGTTGTTGTTGTTGTTTTTTTTTTTTTTTTTTTTTTAATTAATTTCTGAGTTTGTGTTCTTAGATCTGGGTTTGTGTTCTTGTTCAAGGCACTCTTAAATCTCAATTCATGTGATTTTTTGTTTTTAATTTAGTTAAAATTAATAAATTAATTTTTTTTAAAAAAAATTTAGATGTTGATATGGCATTTTTTAATGCCAAAATAGATTTTTTAATTATTATTTTAATATGCCTTCAACCACGTTATCTTTTTTAGTTAGTTAGGTGGCGGTAAAGACTTAAATGTCATGTATTAATTGGTTTAGAGACTAAAAGTACTAAATAAAGAACAAGAGGTCGTACCTTGGTACAATGAAATTCAAAACTAAAGATTAGAAGTATTTAAGAATACTTTTAATCTTTACTCAAATTCCACTTAAGCCCAAAAAGTGTGTTCTCTTAATCAGTTTACAAGTATGTATTCAAGGGAGAGTAAGAGAGTGGCTTACACTCACATACACACCATTTCATTTTTTACACAAATTCTGTATGTTTCTCTCCTTATATTTAACTAATTATTTAATTGGGCTAGCCTCTTGGGCCATTCAAATTGGGTTTTAGTATGTGGCTTGGAGTGAGACCAAAAGGGAACAAATAAGACTCTAGCTCCAATGAGCCTTGGGCTTATCTGTCAACTGTTGACAAGTCCAAAGTTACCATTAATTATATTTAATATCACTATATAAATATAATTGCACTATAGGCCTTATTAATAAATTATATTTCAAGACTTTATTATACATGCAACACATTCATTAAAATATTCATAGTAATACAAAGTCATAAATGTTGACTGCCACTTTGAAGATTATTACATCTTAATTCTTGAGTATCCGGTTTAATCCTTTAAGATATTCATCATATATTTATGGAATCCAATTTCATAAATATATACTTTTGTAACTTCTTACTAAAGCAGTCAAGCCTAACATTTTGAATAATTAAACTCATTAAACTTATCTTAAGGGAATATTTTATATCTCCGTTAAGGAATTATAAATTCTATCTTGAGAATATATGTTCCATTAACATTAAATGCGGCTGCTCAACATACTGAGGTTTTAATTGTGACTTTAAATCTCACTTCTGATATATCAAAATAACCTACATTTCATGATTAGGTTCATTATTCTCTCAGGATTAAGAGTTGATGTAAATAGAAGTTATAAGATTTATTATTCATTTGACAATCGTTGGAAGAATAATAAATTTTACAGCGATCCAGTTCAATATATCTTAACTCTTAAAATGTATCAACACATCAACTAGAAGTCTCTATTTCCATAATCAAGATAAATCATCCTAGTTTATATGTTATAGTTGTTGGTTAAATACATGTTTGTATCACATATAAAACATATACAGTGGAAAAATAACGGACCTGCTTCATTCGCAATTGTTAACATGTACTATGCAATTTTAGGAATTCAAGAACAAGAAAGCATACCTTGGTGCGATGAAATTCAAAATAAAGGATTAGAAGTATTGAAGAACACTTTTAATTTTCACTCTAATTCTACTTTATGCCCAAAAAGTGTGGTTTCTAAATCAGTTTTCTAAAGAAGAATAATAGAGTGTCTCACACTCACACACACACACACACATACCATTTCATATTCACTTACAAAAATTTTGTATGTTTCTCTCCTTATAACTGATTATCTAATTGGGCTAGCTTTTTGGGCCTTTCCAATTGAGATTTAGTATGTGGCTTGGAGTGGGACCAAAAGAGACCGATAAGACATTAACTCCAATGGGCCTTGGGTTTTTGTGTCAACTCTTAACAAGTTCAAAGTTATCATTAATTATATTTAATACTACTGTATAAATATAGTTGCACTCTAAACTTTATTTATAAATTATATCTCAAAGCCCTTTATATATATATATATATATATATATATATGCAACCCCTTCATAAAATATTAGTAGTAATACAAAGCCATTAATGTAGACTGCTACTTTGTAGATTACTACATCTTAATTCTTGAGTACCCGGTTCAATCCTTTGAAATTATTTATCATATATTTATGAAATCTAATTTCATAAATATATACTTTAGTAACTTATTACCAAAGTGGTTAGGCTTAACTCTCTGAATAACTGAACCCATTAAACTTATCTTAAGGGAATATTTTATATCTTCATTAAGAGATTATAAATTTTATCTTGAGAATATATGTTCTATCAATACTAAATGTGGCTGCTCAACATACTGAGGTTTTGACCGTTACTTTAGATCTTCTCTTGATATATCAAAGCAATCTACACTTTATGATCAGGTTCATTATCTTCTCAAGATTAAGAGTTCATGTAAAGTTCATTATCTTCTCAGGATTAAGAGTTCATGTAAATAGAAATCGTGAAATTTATTATTCATTTGACAGTCGTTAGGAGAATAATAAATCTCACAGTGGTCTAGTTCAATATGTTTTAATTCTTAAAACATATCAACTAGAAGTCTCTATTTCCATAATCAAGACAAATCATTTTAGTTGATATGTTATAATCTTTGCAGATGAAATGTCCAATTTCATCACTGACTATGAACTATAATTTTGAGTTTATAAAGAATTTGTGATTTATATTTTTTATGATTTTTCACATAAATCACATATTATGCATCTTATGGACTATATGATAATGTTCAATATTCATGTTACCATTATTTTAGATTATAATAAAACAATTTTATTAATTACAACATTAAGTCATACATAATGTCATACATAATGTCATACATAGTATCATACAATAGGATTTAAAAGCACATATCTTAATAATAGTCTTCGCAAATGAAATACCTAATTTCATCACCGACTACGAATTAAAATTTTGAGTTTACAAAGAACATGTGATTTATATCTTCTATGACTAAATCACATAAATTACATACTATGCATCTTATGGACTATATGATAATGTCCAAATATTCATGTTACTATTATTTTAGATAATAATAAAACAAATTTATTAATCACAACATTAAGTCGTACATAATGTCGTACATAATGTTATACATAACATCATACAATAAGATTTAAATGGCATTAACCTAACAACAAATTATTATTTGAGGAAATGTGTGGGGAACCTAGTGTGATGTGTTTTGGGGGGGGGGGGGTTAATTTCCTAAATTCTCTTATCCTATTTGAGGGTGACCAATATATTCCCATTCTTTTATAAACTAGTCCTAGTTGAACGACTATTTTTTATTTGATTTATAATGTGTGTGTTTTAAAATATTCTTTTGCAAATATAATATCATAAAAAAATAGGTCTCTTTTAATTTCCAACTACAAGACCTTTACCTACCTACTAGTACATATATTTGATCTCCTACATTACAAAATCAAGGAAATATGGGACTACCCAATATTATCTATACTATTAATAATACGATTTTCAGTTTAGTTTTAAACTTTTTGAGTACTAAAGTACCCACACACAAATTCTTAAACTCATTAAAATATTTTTATTATTTAGTTAAATAATTTTAAATTAAAAAACACAAAATGGTTAAAAGAGTAATTTATTTTTCCTAAGTTTTAGATTTTTTTCCTTTATCTCCTCCACCCAGCCTAAAACTTAGGATACTATCTCTATCTTATTTTTAAACATTATTCCACGTTACCTTATCCATTTCTTTAAAAAACAAAATGCACATGGTTATTTATATGTTACTTTCAAACATTATAACACTAAACTAAAAAAACAAATAAATAAAAAAGAAAATTATTGCATGTGCAAAACGTGTATAATGAGTCTAGTTCGTTAGATATTCTTTTCTCATGATTTGTTTTCTTTCTTCTTTTTTTTTTCCTTTTTATTTTTATTTTTTTGATTTGTTTTCTTTTGTTTTGTAGCAACTCTTAAAAATAACCCTAAATATATATATATATATATATATATATATATATAAATGTAGCTTGGCTTGTCCAAAAAATTATTAATATTGCATGTAGCAGAATGATGATAATGACAAAGGTGAAGTGACAAACGTGGCAACAACAATAATGATGGTGGTGTAATGGCAGGGATGAACCTAGGTGGGAGCCCAAAGGTCCCAGGCCCCCCGTGGGTCCTTTTTTTTTTTTTTTTTTTATTTACAAATTACATACATCATTTTGTAGTTTCCTCCATTCCTAAACCTTATGCCCCTCACCATTTAACAACTATCCAATCCAAAAACTTAACAAAAATAATAAAAATATTCACAATGTTGATTGTATTTTAGAAAAAAAAAAAACTATTTTATCACCAAAGAACCAAAAAAATCATGTGTTATTGGAGGTAGCAAATTGTTAAAAATAAAATACAATATTTTATTAAGAAAATCTCTCTGCCTTCAATTAAAAAAACTCAAATTCTCTCTCTTTCTTATTATTTTATATGAAGTGGTAAAAAAAAAATAGAACATTTGATGTTGAGTATATAATAAAGTGAGGTGGTAAAATAGATAAATTGACTTTTTGAGGTACTAAAAGTTAAATTTTTTAGCACTATTACTGTTAATGCTTTAACTTAAAAAAAAAAAAATCATAGCTAGCCTAGTATTAAAAAAATTATTATTACTTTTTTGTTTGTTTGTTTATTTTTTTATTTTTTTATTTTATGGATGACTGCATTTTAATGTATTAAGAAATATTGATTTTGTGTATTTATAATTTGTTTTTCTTTTTTGTTGAAAAAGTTTCAACCTATGGCGTCCGCGATATTTATAATTTGTTAATACTATATGGATGCCTATTTGAATTTGTATTTTTTTATATTCCGGCCCCCTCTAACTTGAGATCTTGACTCTATCCTTGTGTAGTGGTAATTTTGAAAGTAGTATGGCGATGACAGTAGAGACGAAAATGGTAGTTTGGTGACAATAAAAGTGGTGGTAACAATGGTATCAGATAAAACGTGGTGATGGTGGTGACAATGTCATGTGGTGGAAGAGTGGCGATGACAATTGTAATAACAATGTAAACAATGGTGGAGGTAGTGATGGTAGTAAAATATGGATTTCATCTGATAAACTATTTTGTAGTTGCAATGTTGCATGTATCTATATATAATGTAAATATATACTTACCATATGCATAAAATAATGGGAAATGCTAACGAATGCCCTTAGGGCATTGGTTAACAATCCATTTGAGGAAAGTTTTTATGGGAAAATGAAATAAAGTAATAAATGTTTTGACAGTTTTTTTCATTTCCCATAAAAGTGATGTAAAAGCTTTCCTAAAATGGATTGTTAACCAATGCCATAAGGGCATTCGTTAGCAGGACCAATAATTAGTCTCTCTGTCCTAAATTATTGTTTATCTTTTCCATTTTGGGGTGTCTTAAAATGTAGTCTCTTTGAAAAATAAATAAAAATAATTTATCTTTTACCTCTTTACCTTATTTAAAAAGTCAATATATCATTCTTTCTCTAGAGTAAAATTGATGATGATAGTCTTAAAAACTTGTACGTCTTTAATTCATTACAAAAAAATGATATTAATTCTCTTTAAAAGTTTGATTTTTTTTTTTTTTTTAACAATTTGGAACAGATGTAGCATAAGTGTACACCCATAGCACAAATAAAGTTAATATATAAAATGAACTTGAATAATTAAGAAAAAAATTAAACCATTGATCCAGCTTAGTAGCTCCGTAGATACTTTGGGAATAGATTGAAGAAAACACGAAAAATATCCAATAAGTTTGAATAATTAAGAGAAAAATTAAACCAAAAACAATGACTTCTGAATGGCAAAGAGCAAAAGCTTGGCATGTTGCCCTGTAACTTGTCAAAATAATGGTATTAGGGGGTTCACCTAAAACGGTAGGAATAGTTGTTGGGTAATAAGGCGCATTTAACCGATTGAAGTCCATACCATATACTTTGAAGTTCGCTCTTCACCAAGGACGTAAGAAATTAAATTAGCCATTGCTCTCAGTCTCACCGGCCCATACGATTCAAGTGCTTCCATAATAATATATATGGTGAGGGTTGTTGAGCCGTTTGGAGTTTTCCTTCGAAACTCACAAGAAAATTTTATTACAAGAAACCAAAAGGCGAAGAACGACAAATATTATGAGGGGGTCCCCAATTGTGAAACCATTGCATTAATTGTGGCGATAAGGATCGATATAGAGATCGGGTATTGCATTTGATGCAGTATTTATTCATATCTGAAATTGAAAGTTTAAAAAAAAAAAAAAAATCAATCTCAAACATTGAATAAAAAAACACTAAAAAGAAATAAAAATATTTTGTAAGAGGAGAATGAGGATATCACTTAATCTCAATCCGATAAGGATATCATTTGCCATATCAGAATATTCTATATATATATATATATATATATATATATATATATTCTAAAAGGTTCTTTACATGCAAATCCTGGTAGGTGATAACTTAATTTCAAGCTCATACAAACTTAATAGTTTTATTTGTTTATAATATTTAGGTCAATTGATATTTTTTGGTGTTTTTAATATAAAACTTTAAGGCTTGAATTGCCATCCTTCACTTACGATGTATAAAAATACATATAAAAAATAGTTTATACAATTCTATTTTATTCGTTTGTTTAATTTTTTTTTTACAAGGTAAAATTTCTACTCTAGCCTAATTTAAGTGTATATGTGGTGAAACTCTCTCCTGGAGACTTGAATACTAACTCTTGCCCCGCACACCTCACAAACACTTATACTTGTAGAGCAACTATCACACCAAAAGTGCGTAGTGGTGTCTATGCCAATTATTAGTTATCACATTCAATTTTTATCACTAGCATTAAATATGTTAGTTCATTTTATTTATGATTTTTTCTAATATTTGTACAACTACAGTAATAAAGGAGAGAGAATTCAAACTTTATCTAATTATTATAAAAGTTAGATTTCCAAAATGGGAGGATGCATCATGCATGTTGTGACTACACGTATCCTTACATAACAATGACATGTGTCAACGCACTTATTAATTATCAATCTTGTTTGAGTTTTACAAATAAAAAGAGTCATGTTAAGGTGTTAACGAGTGCCTTAACTAATACATGCTCAATTCGCTTACCTTTTCTTAAAAAAAAAAAAAAAAAACTAACACATGCTTAATTAATTATGAGTTGTAACGCACACTTTTCAAAAATAAAGTACATTTGTTGATTGATTCTAAAAGCTTAGATTTGTGTGTAAACACAAGAGCTTGTTTAGGGCCCCAAATTAAAATTATGACTAGATAGATTTTACTCTAGCTTATACTAAGTGCAGAACAAGAGTAATAAAATGCAAACAACCGTTAACACTACCCTAAGCCATATTTATACAATATCAACAATATAAAGTAAAGCTTAAGAGTAGGGAAGAGAGATGCAAACACAAGATAACATCAAGATGTGTTATCGAAGAGAAAATTGAAGAATTCAACAAAAACCTTTCCGTGACCCTCCAAGTCAAAATCGATCTACTAGAGAGTAAAGTTGAAGTACATGAATAACAAAAGACCTTCTAAGCCTAGTCTACCTAATGTACTCGAGCCCTCCAAGTTTCTGCTACCAATTGGCTTCTCGAAACCCTGTCTTCTCTAACTTTTTGGATCCTGCAATTTAGCCTGATTGCATTCGCCAATTAATAATTCTTTCCAATGCTTCTCAACAGCACTAAAATCTCACTTGACACTCAGAATGAGTGTGGTTTGTGTTTGGACTATCAATTTTTCAAGAATCTAAAGATGGAGAGGTAGGAGTTGAAGAAAATCACAAGGAAATGTGTAGATGATTGTGGGTATAAAAATCTTCAACTTTCAGGTGTATTTTTTAGGGTTTTCTGTCTAAAAAGCACTCTTTACAATTTGTGGGTAATGATGGTATATATAATGTGGGTAAAGACTTGGTAAAACAAAACGTGACATTTTGTCAAAAAGAATGTTTCACGAGTATTTCGCGGGAACACCTTACCCGCGAGATGCTTGCGAAAACCTCCAGACTAGCACGACTCTTCGCCTTCTAGTCATGTGTTCTACATGTGGCTCTTTTGCGGGTAGGCTTCTCACAAAGCACTCACGAAATCTACTTGTTCATCCTTTTAACCTTGAGTTTTCACACTTTCTCACACTCATCCCTTACAATTAAAAACCCACATAAATATAGGAAAAATATGATTGAAAAAATTATAATAAATTTTGGCACAGAATTAAAGCTAACATAAAATAGTTGTAAATTACAACTTTACAATTTTCCCCTTTGACTATTTTGTGACAAAACCCTTAAACAGACTCTAGATTTAAATGTGAGTTTGGGAACATAGGCAAAACTCACTCACACCTAATTCTAGAAGCTGTGAAGCACTTGCATTGTATACACCTGTATCCTGAAACACTCACACATACAACAAACTTTCATTAAGTTCATGACAAGTAGAACAAAAGGTACGTATAGGAACAAGTAAAATGCGATCAAGATATCAGAATAGATATAAGCTATGAAGAATAATTTGATCAAACATGAACTATCATTAAGAAATGACTACAATGAACATTTATCTAGTGAATGATCATTCGGACACGCAATGCAATTAAGAGCAATGCTAAAATCAATTGCATGTTCAACAAGCATGATGAATTAAAGAAATTAAAGCTAAAAGCAATAGAAAACGATAAGCATCAAAACATGGCCACAAGAACCAAGATACAAATCAGTACTAACGATAATTAAGTTTTGAACTAAAGTACTTAAACACTTTAAACTAAAGCAATGTAAATATCATTCGAAAGCTATAAGAACTTTAAAGTAAACTAGTAAAGTGATAAACCACCAAAATACACCAATGTGCTATAGGATGTGCTACACTATGCTCCCCCTCAAGTTGTACTACTCCCCCTCCCCTTCAAACTACTCCCCATTTTTGACCGGAATGGCCAAAGAGACTAGAATTGTGCGAACTCTGACTTTGAGTCTTCCTACTGCTGATGCAGATCCCTCATCATGTTATCAATTTGAGACGAGAGTGCAGTGATCTGGCCTTTTAGATATGTGAATTGAGTTGAGGAGTGTCGCATGTAGGAGTCTAGCATGCCATACATCTGTTCCACCCTTTCAATTAGATGATCAAGACGATCGGGTGCCTGTGCACGCGCTTGAGAAGATGGTTGTGCAGTGTCCTTTGGTACTGATGAGAAATGCTCAATTTCTTCTTCTGTGTCTCCACTTTCTTCAGCAACATTGTCTCTTGGGATTTGAGAGACACCAACAGATGGTCCAGGGATATGAGCTTTGCTTCGTGTCATGGTTTGAGCATTGATCGGATAATCTCTTTGCATCATTGGAAGTCCACTAGGAATCTTCACTCTTGCCCTTGTGATAAGAGCTATGATAAGGCTTGGAAATGGTAAAATCAGCCTTGAATTCCTCCCTGTGATGCATTTGGTGAAGTGGTGGTAGATGTGACTACAAATGTCGATCTCCTTGTGTGTGAAGAGATCAAGTAGAAATATGGACCTTGGTGCTGACAAGTTTGTCAAGTTCCTCACTGGGTATAACAATCTCTAATTATCAAGTGTATTTTCTAGGGTTTTCTTTCTAAAAAGCACTCCTTACAATTTGGGGATAATGAGGGTATATATAGTGTTGGTAAAGATTTAGTAAAACAAAACATGACATTTTGCCAAACAGAATGTTTCGCAAGTATTTTGTTAGAAGGCCTTACTCGCGAGACACTCACGAAAGCCTACAGGCTAGCAAAGCTCTTCGCCTTCCAGTCATGTGCTTTACACGTGGCTCTTTTGCGAGTAGGCTTCTCGCAGGGCACTCGCGAAATTCACTTGTTCATCCTTTTAAGCTTGAGTCTTCACACTCTCTCACACTTATCTCTTACAATTAAAAACCCACATAAATACAGAGAAAATATGATTGAAGAAATTACAATCAAATTTGGTATGGAATTAAGACAACATAAAATAGTTGTAAATTACAACTTTATAGATTCATTGGTTTATATACATAAATTGTGTGCTTTTTTAAATATATGTGTCACGCCTCGACCCTGTGTGCATGATATTGTCCTCTTTGGGCGGCGCGAAGGCTCTCTTAGTCCCTCAAGGTTTTGTTCTTTCCCAGGTTGCGCTGGGGAAAAGGCCTCATACACAATAAGGGAGAACATTCCTTATAAGCACATTCTCATGTGCTTCCCTAGGCAATGTGAGATTCCATGAAATGCAAGACCCCCTTTTGGGTCACTACAATTCACCCCCCTTACGGGCACACGCGTCCTCGCGTATGGGGCCCACATTTCCGGCTAGGGCATGGCTCTGATACCATCTGTCACGCCCCGACCCTGTGTGCATGATATTGTCCTCTTTGGGCGGCGCGAAGGCTCTCTTAGTCCCTCAAGGTTTTGTTCTTCCCCAGGTTGCGCTGGGGAAAAGGCCTCATACACAACAAGGGAGAACATTCCTTATAAGCACATTCTCATGTGCTTCCCTAGGCAATGTGGGATTCCATGAAATGCAAGACCCCCTTTTGGGTCACTACAATATGTGTACAGTTTGACTTTATTTTTTTAAAAATGTATACAAATATTATTTAATAACATTATATACATCTTAACCATTGCTATTAGAGGATTAGTTAACAATATAAAAAATTAAATAAATAATTACCATTGTCTTTTAAGTTCGTATTAGTTATACACACCTATTCGTTATCAATTTATCATTGTCGTTTAAGTTTTGGGGGGGAAAATTGAATGCATAATTAATACAAATAGAGTGATTTACGGCCTTTTGTGTTACACATGAAAACAAAAAATAGGGATGTTTATCCCACATTGGTTTTGTGTGTCTAGTGTCTTCTGTTTATAACTCCAGTCTACAAGTACAAAGTTTAGACATTTTTGTAGTTGTACTTTGGTTATGTAATGTATTATAGACCTGATTTAAAACAATATTATTACTATTTTAGTGTGTGTTTTAATAAGTATTATTACTTACTTAAAAAAAAAGAAAACAAAAACCAGCCAATTTAAATACAGCGCCACTTATAGTTAATAGGTCATTTAAGTTTTATAGAAAAAAAAATTGAATGCATAATTAATGTAATAGAGTGATTTGGTCCTTTTGTCTTACACATTGAAAGAAAAACTTGCCAATTTAAATATAGTACGCCAATTAATACAATACCAATACAAGTCCTTTTGTGTTACACACTTTAGCTTCCTTTTTTTGGTCGACAACCTTTTGTGTTACACATGGGAAAAAAACAGCCAATTTAATGGGTTGTAACTTGTAGCCCATAGGTATAGTTAATAAGTTGTTACATCCAACCAAAAAACAAAAATCTAAGATCATATAAAAAAAATACAGCTTTCATGGGTTCATCACAATGGGAGTCTTTTGTCTAAATATTACAAAAAATAAACTTTTTTATGGTTATAGGTACTGTTCAAAGTTATTTAGGGAAGTGAGGAGAGAGAGTGAATTTTGGCAACACTGTTGCCGAAATTCTAAGAAAAGTAGGAGAGAGAAAGAGTAAAAGCAGGTGAGAGAAAATTTGGAATTTCGGTAACGCTGTTATTGAAATTCTGCCTGCCCAGCCCTCTGCCCATGCGCGAGTGTGCGCGAGTGACTGAAGGAAAAAAAGGAAAAAAAAATGGAGAATTTCGATAACGCCACTGCCGAAAATGGGCAGAAAAAAAAAGGGAATTTCGGTAATGTCAATACCGAAATTGGGTAAAAAAAAAAAAAGACAATTTCGGTAATGGCAATACCGAAATTGGGGAAGAAAAAAAAAAAAAAACAATTTCGGTAATGACAATACCGAAATTGGGGAAGAGAAAAAAAAAAAGAAAAAGAAAGACAATTTCGGTAATGGCACTACCGAAATTGCAATTGCCATTACCGAAATTGTCTTTTTTTTTTTCTTCCCCAATTTCGGTATTGCCATTACCGAAATTCCCCATTTTTTTCCTTCCCATTTTCGGCATTGGCGTTACTGAAATTCTCCATTTTTTTGTTCGCACGGGCAGGGGCTGG
Organism: Castanopsis chinensis; assembly: GCA_032878915.1. Classification (NCBI taxonomy): domain Eukaryota; kingdom Viridiplantae; phylum Streptophyta; class Magnoliopsida; order Fagales; family Fagaceae; genus Castanopsis; species Castanopsis chinensis. Next base: position 17,540,339 of record JAVQMG010000121.1, read on the forward strand.
GCAGGCAGAATTTCGGTAATAGCATTACTGAAATTTCAAATTTTCTCTCACCAACTTTTAGTCTTTCTCTCTCTTACTTTTCTTAGAATTTTGGCAACAGTGTTGCCGAAATTCACTCTCTCTCCTCATTTTCCTAAATAACTTTGAACAGTGCCTATAACCATAAAAAACTTTGTTTTTTGCAATATTTAGACAAAAGACTCTCACAATGGTCTACTTGGTAGAATATGAATGATAAAGAAAAAGTTGAGTCAATGTAAAAGTGATAGACAAATTGCTATGTAGGATAATTGTGGTAGAAGTTGTGACTTTTTACATGGTTTTAATTTTTTTTTTTGAGTAAACGGCAACACTTACTAGAACACACACGAAAATAGTAATACTAATATTTTAACTTTGAATACGTAATGTTAATTTTGAATGCCAAAAAAAGTTAATGAGTTGTTATATCATCCTTTGTAACTCATACTCTTCATTTTCTTTAGCATCAGTGTAACTTATAAGTCATAGCCATTCATCTCCTTCAAAAATCGAAAATCAAAAACCAAAAAAAAAAAAAAAAAAGAAAAAGAAAAAAGAGAAAAAAACCTTTTAATTTTTATTAATAAATGATAATTTCAATATGTATAACAAATTCCAATTACAACAAAAGAATTCTAACATATGAATGACATTGTTAACTTCTTCTTTTTCAACTTCTATTCAACAAATCTTGAAGGCAGGTGACAAAGAGAGACATCGACTTTGTGAGTTTCCCCTATCTTGAACCTGATGAAGTTCTATTTGGAAACTCTCTTGCAAATCAATTTTCTTGATCCAATGGAATTCTATTGTTGTTGATGTTCAAATAAGCTTCCAATTGCTTTTATTTTTATTTTTTTGTTAAATAGCAAATTTAATGTCACTACTATTATTTATTAACTATAGGTGTGTAGACTTTTTAATAAATAAGTTGAGAGAGAGAGAGAGTCAAATAAACACTGTTAAATTGGAAGCTATACTTTAAAGGAAAAAAAAAAAAAAATTCTAATAAAATTTAGACACAAATTAAAACAGGACAACATAAAATAATAACAAAAAACTTCTTTATGTAATAATAATAACACATTTATTTTTAAATAAAGAATATTTTTCTATAACATGACTATTGATGATATTTATAAATAAGTTGAATAAAAAATTGTGCAAAACATGGGCTAATAACTAGTTCCTTGTAAAAGAGAGTAGTCAGTACCACTTAATTATATTTACATTTATCATTGTGCATCCTTAACATGATGGTCACTTCGGTCCATAAGTATAAGTGCTTGTAGAGTGTGGGGGGTAAGAACTGGGGTTCAAGTTTCTAAGAGGAAATTTCACACACATATACACTTAAATTAAGTTAGAGTAGAATTTCTATCTTGTATAATATATACACACACATTTTATACATGATTTAAATGTATAAATTATAAAGACGGTTCATTTCCTTAATAATAATAATAAAAAAATTTGTTTCATTGTCTACAAGTTCAGCTCGCTACAGAGAATAATACTCAAAAAAAAAAAAAAAAAAAAAAACTCCTTATAAAGAAGATTGATAGTTTTAGGTTGTGTTTAGGATAAACTCACATTTGGTAGCTTCTTTTTAATTAAATATAAAAATAAAAATGATGGAAATGTGAGAAGGGATTATGTTTACATTGTTGATTATTGGGGTGTCCACAGTAGCCACCAATTAGGCCTAAACATTTCATGTCGAAGATACTGGTGTTTGAGTTGATCTTCTAACCCATTAAAAACTGGTAAGGGCCATAAGCTTTGCAAATTATTTAATCTATCCCTTAGCTTGTTGTATCTTGCCTTGTGTTCCATTCTTCATGTTCATGTTATCTTTTATATGTTCTTAACAATATATGTCATTAACCAGTTTCTATAATCTTCTTGCTCCATAATCTTCTTAGACTCCTTCTGTCCTCTTATCCCTCTACTCTCTCTCTCTATACTAGTTGGTATCAGAGCCATACAGAAGTGTTGTAACCAGTTTCTCCCTCCTTTGATTAGTATACTTTGATTATTGTCCTGATTAGTATGCTCTGTGATTTACAGTTACCATAGTATGTGGATCCTCTGTGTTAATCATATCAGAACACGGGATTTGATAATCAAGTAGAACACTAAGGGGTTTGTTCTCAACCTTTTAAAGAACCCTGTTTGCCCAAGGCACCTTGTGGACGTTAAAGCCTAGAGTTGGCGTTTTTGTCCTTTAGGTCTTAGGTAAACAGTTCTTCCTTCAAGAAACTATCATGGCCAGTTCATCTTCAACAGATACTGATACCACTATATCTACCTGTGACCTTTCTCTTTGTAAATCCATTGCAAATAGGCTAGACTATTTGTACGAAATCTCTCATGTACTTGAAGATAGTAAGATTCCTATTATTAATTTTCCTATTGTAAATCTCTACATTGTGTTTGATAAACCCCAAACTTCTTTCAAAAAATCCATAAAAAAGTTTTTAAGTCCTTCTCATCCTTCTACTATAAAAGAATATGTTCAAGCTTCTAAATTTGATCAGTTTAATATTCCAGCATGTGAGAATGAAAACTTCATCACCCTTGCTCTTCTCGGAGAATTTATAATTCCATGGCAAAAACAAGGGTATACCCATCTACATTTTGGTGCAATGAGATTGGCATTAAAATTTCATGGAAGAAAAGGGCTCCCCGTAGTTTCTAATATTTCACTTCTTGATTCTAGATTTCTAGAATATCAAAATGCAGTTATAGGAACGGTCTAGACCACTCTCAATGCAGGAACAGTCTTTGTCACACTCTTTCCCAACTTTAATGTCTTTTAACGATCCTCACCTCTGTGACGCTCTTAAAGTGCAAGTCCAGATTACAGGAGCTTCGCAAGTGCAAGATACTTTTGCAGTTACACTCCATTACCAGCTCGCTTACAGACTTCAAAACCATGCTTTTGACATGGCTATGCCAGAAATAGCCTAGTCTAATGATGCTTTATTGATTCAAGTTGACCCAAGTATGACGCCTATGTGTACATTTGTTCCAAGACAGTTAAGCAGGGAACATATGGCTTCTCTTTTTCCAGAGTCATGGATTAAAAAATATGAAATGCTTCATCAGGCGGCTAAGCCAATATAGTCTAATAATTCTTCTTTATCAGAAAAGCAAATGGTGAAGTTGAGACTAGATTCCTGGCAGCTACACCAGAAAGAAAGAGGTAACAGTCTTTCCTACTCAAATTGCTATGATCCAGCCGGTGTCATATGTTGGTTTAAATGGCCTTAAAATAAAAGCATTCCGAGAAGATGAAAAGCCTTGTTATGAAGGAAAATCACCTTCTGGTCATATATGGTGGGATGTTTGTGACTGTACTGATTGTCAAGAAGAAGAAGCTTTTGAAGAAGATTATTCACGAATAAAGAAAAAGTCCTCCCAGCAAATTCTCAAGGAAAGATATGAGGCAGGAAATCCAGAAGTTGACCTCTTTGGGGAATCTTTTGGAAGATTTGATTATTATGTCCTCTATTCTAAAACCAGAAAGAGAAACCCTTTTTCTCCCTTTCCATGCAAAGAAAACCATGATCAAAACCAGAAACCTCCATTAATGCCATACTACCAAAAAGTCCTTCCTTGAATCCCAAAATGTCAGCCCCTTCCTTTCAGTCAAATCCATACACAAAAGCCTTTACCTTGCTACATGTTTGACCAAGCCTCAGCCTCTTACTCATAGAGTTTTCCTTCATTAGAAAGTTTTGACTATCCCCAAACCAACACAAAACATGTTTGGAAAATCAAAAATCCTATTGGAAACAATCCAGATGGAACAAAAAAACAGGTTTCTTATGCTGAAGCAGCTTTAAATTGGCTGGCAGAAAATGCTGTGGTACAAAACCAAGTCCTTTCAAAGATTTTTGATAATCAACAAAAGATGGCTGAAGCAGTTACTCATACCTTCGTTTCCTCAAACTCTCTTATTGAAGACTTGAAGAAGAAAATTTAGGCAGTTAAACAAGAATTGGCAACCATTGCTTTCACAGTAAAAGATTTGACTGTTTCTTTCCCTCTCATTAGGCAAAAAGAAAAAGAAAAAGAAAGAAGACAGTTGTTAACACAACTTCAGTCTATGGAAAATTCACAGAAAAAGGCTACCCAAGCCCTCCTGATACAAGTTTACATGCCTTACCAACCTCGCCAATCACTGTATAAAGACATATCCATACCTTTAACCTCACCATTCTTCCTAGTCTCTCATTACTAAAACCTCCAACCACTAGCCATGACATATCCTGATCATAATCCTTTTAAACCAAGTGGAATCTTTCCTAGCATAACATATTCAACTCCACTCCAACTAAAACCTCAAACCAGATCACAGAATGAACCTTCTCCTATGAAAAAGGACAAAGAACCATTATACCAACCCTCAGATCCACCTATTGGTGCTTCTTTAAGATCTCCAGATATGAACATGTTGGCTATAGACCTTGACCCTCCAAACCCAATTTCATCATTTCTCAAAACCCTTACCCTTGAACAACCAAAAGAACCTTTTGTGCTCCTAGTAATTGATGACACAGATCTAGACTCATCTAATCTTGAATTGGAAGGAGTATTTATGACATACCTAAAGGTAGAAGAAGATGATGATGTCCTTCACCCTGAACAACCTCCCCCACCTCCACCACCAATTTTCCCTCCTCCACCTTTAATCCCTGATTACCAAACAAGATTAACCTACTTATCAACCATAGATTCAAAACACCTGTTCACCATTGATAATATCCCTCCTTCCGAATGCCATGATGAGATCTTTAACATGTACTCATGATGCATAGTGGAACTCCAAGCCCCAAATAACACTGTTGCACAAATTATTGCCAAATTTGTTACAAGGCTCATAGGAAGACTGAGACAATGGTGGATCAATCTAGGGGAATACATGCAAATGCAGGTAGCTTAGTGCAACATTCTAGAAGACTTTTTCACAATCATTCATAGTGAATTTCTTGGCTCAGTGGCTTATTATACAGAATTGCTAAGAGAAGAATTCTTACTGATGAAATGTTGTTCCTTTAAAAGAAAAGATTTGGAGAAACATTTTGACAGAATGTCAAGCCGGTACTACTCTTTCAATGGCATGGATGATGTTAATTCAAAGCATACATTTCTTAACTCCCTCCCAGAACCATTGGGAGATGAAACTCTCCGCATGGTCAACCTTCAAAAAATAACTCTACAGCAAGCCTCCTTGGAAGAAATCTACCAACATGCACTTATTTCTCTTGAAAAACTCTGCAAGCTTAAAGACAATTGTAAAAGGAAAGATTTGCAGGTAAAGTGCTATGACAAAAATTATGCTTGTCCGACAAAAGGAGAGATCATTTCAAGAAGTATTCTTGGAAGAAAAGAAACTATGCAAGCCAAAAGAAAAAATTCCTTCAGGAAGAAGAAATGGAAGTTTCTTAGAAGAAAGTAGTTCAAAGGAAAATTTTCAAAAGTTTGTTTTGTATGTAGAAGACCAGGTCACTTTGAAAAAAATTGTCCAAAAAAGGAGAAGACAGCAAAACTTCTTGAACAAGCCTAGATCCATGCAGATGATACTCCCTTCTTAGATGTAGAATCACTCTTCTCATTAGATGATAATTACTCTCCCCAAGATTTGGCAGTTATGACCTATTCTACTTTAGAAGATGATTTAGATTTAGACAATACTCACTCAGATCCAGAAATTTAAACCATTTACAAATCTTAGCCTATTATAGCCCCCTAACTAGTCCTACACCTATAGCCCAAGTACATATTCTTCTTGATACCTATTCCAGACCCATTCCAGTAATAGCCATGTTTGATACAGAAGCAACAACAACAATTATCCATCCTAAGATTTTACCTGAAAATTTTTGGCTACCCCATCACCAGATGTTCAGAGCAGTAAATGGAGAAACATTTCTGATCACCCAGAAAAGTAAGCCTATCCTTATTAGAATTTTTCCAACCCTTACTATCAAACACCAAGTCCTTGGATCTCCTCTTATAGGCAGGGACCTCCTTATAGGATTTGACCTCTTTCATTAAATACCTAACCTTAGATGGTCCTCAAAAGGATTTTTGCATAAACAACACCTTCTCACTTGGACCTAAGTACCTCATCTATTCACAATAGACCCATTTGACTCTTTGAGACTCCAGATTATCAATGACTGTTGTGCAAATACCCATCTTGAATTCCTCCTTAAAAATCCAAATCCTTTGTGGAAAAACCCAACCTTTTTCATAACCCTTCCCTTTAAAAAGAATGAAGATGTTAACCCCATAAAAGCCAGTTACAGAGGAATGAATCCAGAACATTTAATCTTGGCTAAGCAAGAATTATCAACTCTTTTTTCAGAAGGCCTTATTGAACCCATAATCTCTCCATGAGCGTGTGAAACTTTCTATGTCAACAAGCGTGCTGAGCAAGTTCGAGGAAGACTTAGGTTGGTAATCAATTACCAAGATTTTAATCAGTTCCTTGCAGATGACAAGTTCCCTTTGCCAAACAAAAGTGATCTCTTCCAGCATCTTTCAAATTTTAAGGTATTCTTAAAGTTTGATCTTAAAGCGGGATTTTGGCAATTAGGAATTCATCCAGAAGAGAGATACAAGACAATGTTTTGCATCCCAGACCACCATTACCAATGGACTGTTATGCCTTTTGGTCTAAAAAATGCTCCATCTCAATTTCAAAAAGCAATGGTAACGTTGTTCCAGCCACTCTTGTTAAATGCGCTGATCTATGTAGATGATATCCTCCTATTTTCAAAAGACGAAGAATCCCATGAAAAGTTGCTCACTGATTTTTACAATCTAGTGAAATCTCAAGGAATAATGGTTTTAGAAAAGAAAATGATTATAGGAGTGTCCTTTATAGACTTCTTAGGAGTAAAAATTTCGGATGGAAAGTATACTTTGCAACCTCACATTGCAGTCTCTTTTGGTGAATTTCCAGATAAGTTCACAAGTACCAAACATATGTAATAATTTCTTGGAATTATTAATTACATGTCAGACTTCATCCCAAAAATCTCCAGATACAGGGATTGTTTAGCTCAATTGTTGAAAAATCTCCCCTTGAATGGAATTATGTTCATACAGAAGTAGCCCAACAATTGAAAAAATTAGTAGAAAAGCTTCCCCTTTACAGATTCCAGAACTAGGTAAACGAATTTTGCAAACAGATGTAAGTGATGAGTATTAGGTAGCAGCTCTCTTTGAAGAAATAGATGGGAAGAGAAGTATTTGTAATTATAAAAGTGGTGCATTCGAGCTTTCAGAGCTTCATTACCACTCTACTTTTAAAGAAATCTTGGCAGTTAAACACGGGATTGAAAAATTCCAGTTTTATCATTTTGGACATAATTTTATAGTAGAAATGGACATGTCCTCATTTCTCAAAATGCTCTAGTTCAAAAGAAAAATGCTTCCACATGCTCAGTAGGGATGGCCATGGGTAAGGTATAGGTATACTCGATCCATACCCTACTCGAAAAGTTTACCCATGGATACCCGAATATCAATACCCATTAGTATCCATACTCGAATCTTACCCGGATTTATTATCCATGGATATCCATACCCTACCCGAAACCCATTTAATTTTTTTTTAATCCAAATCATTTTAACTTAAAAACTAACTAATAGCTTTATCTTAAAAAAGAAAAAAACTAAAAAATTAAAAAAAAAATTAAAAAGAAAAAGAATCCGACCCAACGTAGGGAGTCTACCTGACCCAGAGTTCCTGTGAGCCCCTCTTCACCATTAAGAGTCTTACACACACACGGAGAGCAAAAGAAATGAGAGAGAGAGAGAGAGAGAGAGAGAGAGAGAGAGAGAGAGAGAGAGAGAGAGAGAGAGAGAGAGAGAGAGTGTGTGTGTGTGTGTGTGTGTGTGTGTATGGGAATCTTCCTATCTGAATTCAACTTTTGGATTCGAAGCCCTAGCTCCTGATCTTGTGCCACTACCGACGATGCCAAAGACGACCACGACGAAGATGACGAGGACGAAGTGGACGAAGACGAAGACACGTGGCCGGGACTCTCCACGGGTTCCTCATTATCGTAGCTCAAAGCGAAGTGGAAGATCTCTGAAGGTCGCTTGACATTGTGAGAATCCGAATCGGAGATTTAGGGTTTCGACAAAGCGATCTGATCGGACGATAGGGAATTGAGGAGCCAGTGGAGTCACATTTCTTCTTTCTTGGGATTAGAATGTGATGATGATGATCATTGAAGAGAAGATGAATTTGGAGAGAATGTCTGAGTGTGACTCACACTGTGTAAGTGACGGTGAGTGAGAGGTTTAGGTTTTTTTATTTTATTTATTTAAACGGGTTGGGTTTGGATAATATCCATACCCTACCCGAATAATTCGGGTAATATCCATACTCTACCCGGTTAAGCTCTACCCATGAAGAACCGGGTATTATTCGGAACATTTGGATTGGGTAGGGTTGGATATCCATTACCCAATGAGTATGGCCATCCTTAATCCTCAGTTACTCAGATGGTCAAATTGGTTTTCACAATGATCTTTTCAAGTCAAACACATCAAAGGTAAAGATAATCTTATCACTGATTACCTTTCTAGAAAACCTCCAATCTTTAACACCATAATTATTCCTCTACCTTTATGTGTATATCCAATCATAGATTCATTCTCATCCTCAAGCCCTTCTTCTGCAGCCCTTAATGATATCCTTAATATGATAGAAACTCTTCCTCCAGAAATAAAAGACCAAATAAAGACCTTGACCCTTGAAGCTAGATCTAAAAGAATCATTAGAATACTCCAAAATTATCTCAAAGACCACCAAAGACATTTTCTAGCTATCTTACCTGATATAGACCAATCATGGAAAACCCCTTTTGCCTTTTGGATAACTAAATGGACAGTTGTACATTATTTCTACATATGGTATTTACTCAATGAGTATTATTTGTGTCTCCATTTTGATCCAGAATTTTACAAATATATTTTTCCTTGAGAAAATAAATATTTTCACAAATTTTGGTTTGAAATCTTGAAAAATGATGCTCATGATGGTGAATGGATAGAATATCCCAAAACAGAACATCCAAGATTTGGAACAAAGATCACTTTGGCATGGTTAATTGCTAAATTCAATTCTAAAAATGATGTTCGTGCATAAGGAATCTATCACCTGGCAGAGATGCATTGGTTAACTAATCCAGATGGCACTCTCTACACATATATGGACGTTTCTTGGGTATCTTGTTATCATTCTCTCACAATGGCAGAATCTCTCAATAAGGGTATCATTTCTGAAATAGTACTAGCAAACCTAGATGTTTGTAGACAACAATGGCCACATGAAGATCATTGGGAAATGCCTAATTCGCTGATTGGACATGATAATCCTTACTATTATAACCATGATCCAGATGTTGAAGTTGATGAAGAATGGTTCCAAGGAAGAGATGAATGGGACTAAGGCATTTCTAAAACTTAAAAAAAAAAAAGGTACTAGACACATCTTTGCGCATGTGATCTTATCTGACCTCTGGCGGACTATAAAAGACTTTTCTTACACCAGCCCCTACTATCCTTGACAGATGTTTGTTGAGACCATGCCCTTGTTGCTTTACTATGACATTTGTTAACCATGTAGGAAGTTCTTGCCGTTCTTATCTTCTCCTCTTTGAAGACACTTATCTCTCTGTCCACAGCATATATGGAAGAAGATCACTACTAAACTAGGACCTCTGACTCAAGATGACACTTGTCCACCCATTTTCAGGACCCCTACTTTCCCAGACAATTGTCAAGAAGGTGCCAGCCCCTACCATCAGCTGTAACGACTCCTTATCCTTTGAATGTAAATTACTTTTGTAACTTATTATTTATAAATAGGCCCCTTGTATTCTGGAACGGGCAGGGAGTGAAAATAGCCCTTGTAAGATGTCTCTCAGTTTCTCTTATGTCTGATGTAAAAAAGCTGTTGAATCTAATAATATCCCTTGGCTTGTTGTATCTTGTCCTGTGTTCCATTCCTCATGTTCATGTTATCTTTTATACTTTCTTAACAATATATGTCATTAACCAGTTTCTATAATCTTCTTGCTCCTTAATCTTCTTACACTCCTTAGATTTCAGTTGTGTACTAATTTTGTTGCATGTATTCATTTAAGATTTTTAATCTTTGTTCCAAATGAGTTAGTGAGTGCAAAATACTAAAAGTTCAATATTAATGAACTATAAAAAAAAAAAAAAAAACCAATCATATATCTACTCAATAAAAATCACCACAAAACAAAAATCACCACTTGTTCTATCTTGTTAAAAATTAGAATAAAAATGATCCTAATTAGTACTAAACTTAGGCATGAATATTAACATGCATCTAATTATGTTTTCCTTTTCTAATAATTTAATTAATTATGTATATTTTATGATTTAAAAATGCGTTTATTTTAAAATTCATCTATGCGTATGTATGGGTTACAAGCTAGTATAAATATATAAAAGAAGAAGAAAAAACACTAGAAATAAAAAGTCATTGATATATAAATTATTAAATTTAAAGTCCAAATTTCAATAGTCTAATATTTTCACAGAAAAAAGAAGAAAATTTGGATGCCATAAAACAAGAACAAAGTTTAGCTACAAAATTGGTTGTAGTCCAAGGCTACAACTTTACTCAATATATTTTTTTAAGGTAAATTTTGACAAATCTACTATAAGATTACATCTTTTGCTTATATCCTCCATACTCGCAAAATTTCTAGAAAATTAAAGATCAATAGTTATGTTATCAATAAATTGTTTAAATTGCAAGTTTTTGTAATTTAAAATAATGTATTTTATATAAATTTACAGATCATATGGTAAATTCTGTTTGATTAATATAAAATTTGACATGTGTATTAAGAGCATGAAGAACATGTAATTCAGCGATTAAATTTTTAAAATATGTAATAATGTTTATTTTATGGAATAAGGTTCTAGTCTTAGGTTACAACAAATTTTATAACTAAATTTTGTTGATAAAACAATTATCAACCTCGGGTGCACTTGGTGTGTAGCCATGTAGTACATAAATATGAAATTGATGACACTGGGATTAATAATCAGTATTTTAAATTTTACCTAGAAAGACATCATCATGGTAGAATTAGGTGAGAATTGTGTAGGACATTGTTTGTTTATTCTAATTTATTTAAAAAATTTTAATAAGATTTTTTTAAAAAGACAATAGCATCTGTAAGGGCACAAATCGAGCTTTGTGTTGAATCGAGCCTCCGGATTAAGCCTATGAGCCCTAAACAATGAATTTATAAAGAGCAGGATTCTAATCCAGGGGTTTGGGCGGTAAATAACATAAAGGTTCGGTTTGATCACAGAACATATGCATACTTATCAAACGTGGACGAAATATTACTTCGTATATTACTGCCGAGGACAAATGTTTGAGTTTCCTTACAAGTTCTCTCTCTTTCTCTCTCTTTCTCTATTTCTTTGATTTTTTCCTCTCTTCTCTATGTCTCATTCCTTCACCTTTTATAGGCCTCTCTCCTTTTTCCTTTCTTCCACGTGTAACCTGGACCTTCTTCTCTTTTGGATACTTGTCCCATCACCCCTTTTTACTAAGGTCTCTGGTGGTGAAGATAAGGTTCAAACCCAAAGTTCAGGCGTCACTTCTTCATTAATGCGGCCAGAGAAGCAGGTGTAGAGCTTTAAATGCGGTGATAGCAGCTTTTTTCTGGATATTCTCCTACCCCTCCCCTTTATTCTTTATCTCCATTTCATTAATTCCAGCGTCAAAGGCCTGCGTCAGGGGCGTTGTTGGACTGTTAGATCATTCACGTCGTCCTCGGCAACCTTTGCTGAGGACTATGCTGTCCTCGGACGTCATATTTCTTGGTATTTTGGTCATCCATGACACCCCTTTTTATCACGTGACTTTGTAGGTTGGACTGATTACGTCCTCGGACCATTTTAAGATGTGGGGTTGGGCTTCTTTCATTGTGAGAGCCTTTGGGCCGGCTCACTGTGTGTAATTCGGGCCCATTGGTACTACATTAGCCCCTCGAAGCCCTTAGTTCTATCTTATTAGGAGAAGTGAGGGCTTCGATATACGCGCATGGAATGATCCCTTTCTGGCGCTTCAGTCTACAAGTGGCGCTTCAATTAAATATTGGCGGCTCTCTGTTCCCCACGTCCAACCGTGCGATGATCATCCGACGGGTGGGCGTGCTTCAAGGGGAAATAAGCGGCAGATTTTTTGCTTTACGCCTTCCCACGAAATAAATACTGCCACTTCAAAGGTCTTCTGTTCATTTCAGACTTTGCACACTGAACTTAACCTTTCCGGCAACCTGCACGCGTCTTCACACCCTTCATTTCTAAGCCGAGGTGACGTAGTTATTTAAAAGTAAGTTCTCCAACCTTCTGTTTTCATTATCGCTGTTTACTCTTTTGATTGTCCCCTTTCTTTTGTCCTCGGCCATTTAGATCTTCCGATTCTGTTGTAGTGTTTACTCCCTAGTTTTAAGAAATGGGTAGGTTCGCATCGCTAGTGGATACCCCTGAGAAAATAGAAGCCTTTAAAGCCAAGTATGAGATCCCACCCGGAGTATCCATTAGGTACTGTAAGACGGGAGAGTGGCTCACCAAGAGAAAGACCGGTGAGATAGCGATTCCCATGATAGCATTTATAGAGGGAGGGATGAGAATCCCTATGATGTCCATTACCATGAACTATCTTAGAACCGCTAGGCTGTCCCCCACACAGTGCGCTCCAAACATGTTTAGGATCCTGGGTGCTATAGACGTCCTAAACGAAAGATTAGGGTTAGGTCTTACTCACCACGAGGTGAATTGGGTGTATACCCTTCACCGTTTGAGAGGGCATACCTACTACCTGAAGTCTAGACACCCTGAAGTCAGATTGATCCAATGCCTTCCCCATTCCAACAAGGGTTTGGACAAGGACTACCTTATATTGTCCGGGGAGTGGTATGACGGTCTCCACTGTCCGACGACGGAGGGAGAGCCTGGTGAGTGCTCACGTAGTGTTAGCCTCAATCAATGATAAATCTGCTGTTTCTTTCGTTGGTTATGTTTTCCCTAATTTGCTTGTACTAATCTGTTTTTTGATACACACGTGCAGATCGTCGTGCGCTCGCGCCCCGTGCCAATCTCGTTAACTTCGACCGTTTGAACAAGATCTTAAAGGCCGAGGTCTTTGTGCATTCAGATGGTCAGCTTCGCGTCGCCCACCGCATTCTCGGATACACACCCATCTCCTCCGCCTTCCAAGAAACCAAGTGCGTCATCAAGGAGAAAGATCCGCGACTTCCGAGGATCAGTGTAGCGGTCGAAGGTTTTTTGTTGCCTCCTGGCGCTCTAATCCCTCAAGGCGTTCTAGTTACTGAGCCTGTCAGGGTTGCTCCAGGAGCCACTCACCTTGCCAGTTCCTCGGCTCGACCCCAGTTGGGTGAAGGCTCATCTTCCCATCCACCCCTAGAAGAAGAAGAAGAAGAAGAAGAAGAAGAAGAAGAACAAGAAGAAAAAGAAGGAGAGGAAATCGTTGAGCTATCGGATTCAGACGAGAAGTCCGAAGCTTTTGATCAGCTCTTTCCTCCCAGGCATCCATCACCGGTCGTTGGCTCCCCCTCCTTTACATCTTCAGACGACTACGAACAACCTTTAATAAGAATGGGAGTCCAGCGCCGACCCAAGCCTAGTTTGAAGGATGTTTTAGAAGGGCAGGTTGGGGCGCAGGACCCTTCGAAGGTGCCTCCGGAGAAGGCTAAGGATAAAGGTGCCGATAAACTTCCCCCGGTGAGGGTTATTCTTCCTCCTTCCCCTCGAAAGCAACATCCAGACCCGGCTGACCACAAAAGAAAAAGAGACCAGCCGAAGGGGAAAGAGATAGTTGAAGGCGGTAAGGATCTCCCTGCTAAGGAGATAGACCAGGAGAGGGGTGGCAAACATGCTCGCCATGCCCATCCGAGGCTGGAAAGACGAAGTGATCCTCCGGCAGCCCTCCATGTGCCTATTTGGGCTCCTCAGATGCACGTAGACGATCAGGCGGTCACCGCCGATGCATCTATCAGGGGATTCGATGAGGGCACAGCTGCCTGCATCGCCGACGCGTTGGAGCAGGCGCTACTACTGCCTGAGGATATGGGGGAGCTGCGTAGGATGAGGGATCATAACGTCTTTATGACCCTCAAAAAAGAGTTAGCTATGGTAAGGATTCAAATTGACCGATCCTCGGCACTTATGCTTTTCTTTACCCTTTTTTTATTTTTTTTTATGTAGTGTGCCATTTACTAACAATGCTTATACGTAGGCTGTCCAATTTGTCCATAGGGCAGAGGAGATCGCTGCCAGCTCCTACAGAGCGCTAAGGGACGAAGTGGTTAGGTTGGACCACACTAAGAAGATACTGGAGCTTAAAGAGAAGAAGCTCCAAGAGGTGACCACCAGCCTGGGCAAGGCGGCGAGTGAGAGGTCAGGTCTGGAAGCTGAACTGAAGAATACCACTAGGCAGGCCGAGGATCAGAGGCTGCAGCTCAAGCGTGCTAATGAAGATCTCGCCTCGGCCAGGTCGCTGGTAGAAGGTCTTGCAAAGGACCTTACGGCATCTGAGGAGGCTAAGGAGGAAGTTCTAAAGGCCAAGGAAGAGGCACTTGCCAAGGCACAAGCAGCCGAGGCAATGGTTGACGAGGCTGAGCAGAGCGGCTATGACATGGGCGTGGCCAAAACCACAGAAACGTTCAAAGCCCAAGTGCCGGGGGTTTGTAGGGACTACTGCCTCCAGGTGTGGAAGGAAGCTCTTTCCCAAGCCGGGGTTGATGCTTCCTCTCCCCTATGGAAGGTGGAGAACGCCTACATTCCCTCTGCAATCCGCGTGGCTGCATCTAGCTCAGCCAAGGATGATTCCCCTTTCCCCTCAACCGAGGTGCAAGTAGAGGAGAGTGTTGCCGACGACACTGCCCCTGTTGGCCAAGTTAAAGATGCTCCACCTCCTCCTGCCCCCGAGGAGTTGCCTATCAACCCCGAGGTTGGGGGGTCCTCGGCCTTATTGGTGCCTCTTGCTGATTCAGAAGGTCAAGCCCAGCCCAAGCCATAGTTACTCGTGCCTTAGCAGTTCTTAGTTTCTTTTCTTTTTTCCGTATTTACCTTTGTATTTTCTTTGTGACTTAACAAGTTTGGTTATGAATGTATTGACAAATCTTTTGTTTAATGAAAAGAGTTCCCAATTTACATTCAGTGTTGATGTCTTACTTCGTTGTTACACATGTAATATGGCAATACCATAGCTTGGATCCACAACTAGTATTTATAATTTTCTATCATTACTCAAGGAAATTGGTGTAACTCCTATACGTGCAAATGCTTTAAGTGACGACTGCCAAGTCCTGTTCAAATTTAAAGACAAACAAGGAACTAAAAAAAAAAAATACAATAAGATGGAATCCGTTTGCTTAGGACTTACTTAACAGCTATTTTCATAACAACACATTTGAAAGGAACGTAATGACATATTTCACATTTGAATTAACAGTACTTCAAGCTTCGCGCTTAGCACTTAGCAGCAATTAAAAATCCGTTCACTTAGTAGCTTCAACGTTGTTTTTATATCACGGAGAAAAGGGTCCGAGATAACCTTATTTCTTTGCTTTAAATTAAGATAGAGGATCTAAAGATCCGACGTAACCTTAATTAAATTAGAGCTAAGGTAGAGGATCCGAGGACCCGGCGTAACCTTACTTTTTTGCTTTGAATTAAGATAGAGGATCTAAAGATCCGACGTAACCTTAATTAAATTAGAGCTAAGGTAGAGGATCCGAGGACTCGGCGTAACATTACTTTTTTGCTTTGAATTAAGATAGAGGATCTAAAGATCCGACGTAACCTTAATTAAATTAGAGCTAAGGTAGAGGATCCGAGGACCCGGCGTAACCTTACTTTTTTGCTTTGAATTAAGATAGAGGAGTTGATGATCCGGCGTAACCTTAATTAAATTAGAGCTAAGGTAGAGGATCCAAGGACCCGGCGTAACCTTACTTTTTTGCTTTGAATTAAGATAGAGGAGCTGATGATCCGGCGTAACCTTAATTAACTTTGGACTAAGGTAGAAGATCCGAGGACCCGGCGTAACCTTACTTTTTTGTTTTGAATTAAGATAGAGGATCTGATGATCCGGCGTAACCTTAATTAAATTTGGACTAAGGTAGAGGATCTGAGGACCCGGCGTAACCTTAGGCTCAACAGAATTAATTGTATAAAAATGATAGGTATAAAATGACAACAACAATACTTTTCAATAATAATAATATCGTTTCAAATTACTTACATTCCAAGGATGGGGTACAACTTTTTCATCCAAATCTACCAGGTAGTAAGCTCCTATTCCGGCTATTGCCGTGATGTGGTACGGTTCTTCCCAATTCGGCCCAAGTTTTCCCCATGCTGGATTTTTGGTGTTGCCCACTACTTTCCTTAGCACTAAGTCCCCGAGAGCAAGCAGTCTTGAGTTTACATTCGAATCATATCCCTGTTTCAGTTTTTGTTGGTAGTAAGCCAAATGAATCATGGCGACCTCTCTCCTTTCCTCAATCAAGTCCAGGCCTCTTTCTAGCAGTCTATCATTACTTTCCGTAGTAAAGGAGCTTGTCCTCATTGTTGGAAAACTAGTCTCCAAAGGGATAACAGCCTCGGCGCCATAAGTCATCGAGAATGGCGTCTCTCTCGTTGATCGGCGGGGTGTGGTCCGGTATGTCCATAGAACATGGGGCAACTCCTCCACCCATCTCCCTTTGGCGTCCTCCAGCCTTTTCTTCAGCCCGTTCACTATAACTTTGTTAATAGCCTCGGCCTGCCCGTTTCCTTGCGGATAAGCCGGAGTGGAGTACCTATTGGTTATGCCGAGACCACAACAATATCGTCTGAACGCCTTACTATCAAACTGCAAACCGTTATCGGAGATGAGGGTCCGAGGGACACCAAATCGAGTGACGATATTCTTCCATACGAATTTCTTCACATCGACATCCCTGATGTTTGCCAGGGGCTCGGCCTCTACCCACTTAGTAAAATAGTTGGTGCCGACGACCAAATATCTCCGGTTTCCAGGCGCCTTTGGGAAAGGACCCACAATGTCTAAACCCCACTGTGCAAAAGGCCAGGGACTCGTCAGAGGATTGAGCACACCTCCAGGCTGATGAATGTTTGGTGCAAACCTTTGACATTGATCGTACTTCTGCACATAACTCTGAGCTTCTCGTTGCATGTTCGGCCACCAATACCCCTGTGTTAGAGCTCTGTGAGGCAAAGACCTTCCTCCCGTATGGCTTCCACAAATTCCTTCATGTAACTCTTCCAAAAGTAGCTCTGTCGCCTCGGGATGCATGCATAACAGGTATGGGCCAGAAAAAGACCGTTTATAAAGTTTACAATCTTCGGCCAACCAGAATCGGGAGGCTTTTCTACGTATCTTGTCCGCCTTGATTTTTTCCTTGGGCAGAACGTCATATTTCAGGAAGGATATAATCGGGTCCATCCAGCTAGGCCCCATCCTAATCTGGTGTATAAGGGTAACACTTCCGACCATTTTCTAGGGTTTAGGTAAGTCCTCAACTATGATAACCCGAAGTAGTCCCTGTGCTGACGATGTGGCAAGAGTTGCTAGGGAATCAGCATGCGTATTGCTACTTCTGGGGACATGGGACAAAGTAAAGGACTCGAACTTATGTTGTACAGCTTTGACTTGATTTAAATAGTCCTGCATCCTCGGATCTCTGGCCTCCACCTTTCCGTCTACTTGGCCCACAACTAGTTGTGAGTCTGAGAACACTTGCACGATCTTTCCACCCAACTTATGGACCATATCCATCCCATTCAGCAAGGCTTCATACTCGGCCTCATTATTAGTAGCCGAGAATCCCAGTCTTAAGGACTTTTCCAGTGTGAGGCCTTCTGGGGTTGTAATTACCACACCCACCCCGGATCCCCTTTGATTAGCAGCCCCATCAACGTAAACAATCCATACCGCGTGACCTTTGCATGCGACCATACCAACTGATTTTTCATCAATGTCCCTGTTGATCACATTACTTTCCATTGCGGGTTCTGTAAATTCCGCGACAAGATCAGTCAACACCTGACCCTTTATTGCTGCGCGGGGCATGTACTTAATATCAAAAGAGCCCAAGATGGTTCCCCATTTCGCAATCCTGCTTGTATAATCCGCACTCCGGAGTATAGCTTTGAGGGGAAGCTGAGTCAAAATAACCACCGTATGGGACTGAAAATAATGGGGGAGCTTACGTGTACCGTGGATCACGGCAAGGATTGCCTTCTCCAATGGCGGATAACGTACCTCGGCTTCATGCAAGGACTTGCTCACATAGTAAACTGGCTTTTGTACGTCCCCGTCGACCCTTATTAGCACCAAACTAACGGCGTGGGTTGCCACTGCAATATATGCAAATAGGACCTCGTCGACTTCAGGCCGAGACATAACAAGAGGATGAGCAAGGTATTCTTTAAGTTGCTGAAAAGCCACGGCACACTCTTCTGTCCATTCAAACCCTTTCCATTTGTTTAGCAGTTGGAAGAATGGCCTGCACCGATCAGCAGATCTGGAGATAAATCGATTGAGGGCGGCTGTCATCCCAGTCAACCTCTGCACTTCCTTCGAATTCCGAGGTGGTTGTAAGTTGTTGATGGCCTTGACCTGAGCGGGGTTGACCTCAATTCCTCTATGTGTCACCATGTAACCCAAAAATTTGCCAGATCCGACGCCAAAGGAACATTTGGATGCGTTGAGGCGTAATTTATGCTTCCTCAGCGTTTGGAAGGTGTCGTCGAGGTCTGGTATGTGGGCCGAGATAATTTTACTTTTAACCACCATGTCATCCACGTATACCTCAATCGTCTTCCCCAGTTGCGGTTCAAACATCCGCGTCATCATTCTTTGATAGGTAGCTCCGGCATTCTTCAGGCCGAAAGACATCACTTTATAGTGGTAGTTACCTGTGGGCGTGACAAAAGCTGTCTTCTCCTAGTCTTCTGGAGCTAAGGGTATTTGATGGTAACCTTGGAAAGCATCTAAAAAACTCATCCGAGGATGCCCTACAGTAGCATCCACCAATTGATCTATGCGGGGCATTGGAAATGAATCCTTTGGGCAAGCCTTATTCAAGTCTGTAAAATCTACACATACTCTCCATTTTCCATTCTTCTTTTTCATTACCACTGTATGGGCCAACCACTCTGGGTAAAACACTTCCTTAATGGCCCCTGCCTTTTTGAGTTTCAGCACTTCTTCTTTCACGGCGTCGGCGTGCTCTTTAGATGAACGCCTAGGTGGTTGCCTTCGTGGTACTGCGGCCGGATTAACATTGAGGTGATGACAAATAAACTCTGGATCGACCCCTGGTGCTTCGTAAGCATCCCATGCAAACACATCAATGTTTTGTTTCAAAAATGCAACTAGATCCTCCTTCTCTTGTGGGGGCAACTGACTTCCTACCTGGAAGAATTTCTCCGTATCATCTGCAATAACCATTTTCTCCAAATCCTCACAGCATGGCCCTTCAGCCTCGGCCTCATTTGGTTCGGCCGAGAATACTAACTGCTACAAATTCTTCTCGGCCAGGGTTTGAGACTCCTGTCTCGTCTGATGTGTAATAGCTGCTGTTATACACTGCCTCGCCATGGACTGGCTGCCTAGTATTTCTTCAACTCCACCTTCATACGGAAACTTCATTTTAATGTGCAGAGTTGATGATACGGCACCTAAGGCGTGCAGCCATGGTCTTGCCATTATGGCGGTGTAAGGGGAGTAGGCGTCGACTACGATAAAATCCACGTCCACTACCACTGGTCCTGACTGTACAGGTAGTCTGATTAACCCCTTTGGAAATACAGCCTTCCCTTCAAAACTTATCAATGGGGAGTCATAAGCCGTGAGATCTTCGGACTTCAAATTGAGGCCTTTGAACAAATCCGGGTACATAATGTCAGCCCGACTCCCTTGGTCAACCATTACTCTTTTCACATCGTAACCCCCTATCCTTAATGTAATGACCAACGCATCGTCGTGTGGTTGGATAGTGCCAACCTTGTCCTCCTCAGAGAATCCCAGTATAGGCAGAGGATTCTTCTTGATCCTCTTTGACTCAGAGTTGAGGTCCTCGGCAGTGGGACATAGTACTGACATTATTCTAGTAGGGCAAGATCCAGTCCGACCTGGCGCCTCAAAAATGACGTTGATCGTGCCCAATGGAGGCCTTACATTGTTACTGCCTTCGTTCACGGAGCCAAATTGGGTACCTTGTTCATCAGGTCGATTCGTGAATTGTCTTAATTTCCCCTCTTTAACCAGTTGATCCAGGTAATTCCACAAGTTCTTGCAGTTCTCTGTGGTGTGGCCTTTATCCTGGTGATAATTGCAATAGAGGTTTTGATTACGTTTTGTAGGGTCTCCTATCATTCTACTGGGCCATCTAAAATACGGTTCTCGGCAAATCTTTTCCAGCACTTGATGTACCGGCTCACGAAATACGGCGTTCATTGTCTGGGGCGGAGCCGATCTAGTCTGGCTAGTGAAATCTCTTCGCGGCCACTTGCTATTATATCTCTCAGCCTTGTAGTCCCTACTTTCCTGGGGGATGCTTTTCATTTTCCCTTTACTCTGCTGCTAATCCTCTTCAACCCTTTTATATTCGTCAATACGATCCATGAGCCGACGAACCTTTTTTATCGGTTTCTTGGTCAAGGATTTGCTTAGATCGTGCTCAACTGGAAGGCCGACCTTAAAGGTATTGACCGCTACCTCATCAAAATCACCATCAATCCCGTTAAACGCTTCCCAGTATCTATCTGAATAGATTTTCAACGTCTTGCCCTCTCTCATGGCCATGGATAGTAACGAGTCTAAAGGCCGAGGTACTCTACTGCACGTAACAAAACGGGACTCAAATGCCATTGTAAGTTCCATGTATGAATTAATGGAGTTCGCCTTTAAGCCGTTGAACCATCTCATCGCAACGGGTCCTAAACTTGAGGGAAAGACTTTACACATCAGGGTTTCATTCTGTGAGTAAACCGCCATGCGTTGATTAAAATGGCTTACGTGCTCCACTGGGTCCGTTTTGCCATTATAAATGGTGAAGTTTGGCTGCGTGAACCGACGGGGTAGTTTCCCCTTTTTAATACGATGTGTGAAGGGTGATTTGGAGAGCTGGAGCAATGCCTTCCCCATGGCGTCACTGCCCGAGCCCCTGTGAGTCGTTCCTCTACTCCTTCTGTCATGGATATCTTCCTCTTGGTACGAGAAAGTTTCTGTGGGAGGGGTTCTTGACCTCGGCCTATAGCCACTGTTCTGAGAGTCATCTGATGAAGGGTCGGATATGGAAGGTGTCCGTTTCCGCTCGGCACGACGAAGCTTCCTTTTCAACTGGTCAATCTCTCTCTGCATGGCCCTAGTGTTATCTTCTCTAGAGCCCCTGCCTCTGCCCTGTGGACGGTTACTAGCTGTTCGCCCTGAGTGCACACTGCCCTCTCGATCTCCCATTTGTTCTAACTGTTGTAATGGATCCTCGTGCTGAGATCCTAGAGACTCTGCATGGTCTGGATTCAAATCCGCCATCACGTTATCTGCACCGAAAACTCAAGGATTCCCACAGACAGCGCCAATTGTAAGGGCACAAATCGAGCTTTGTGTTGAATCGAGCCTCCGGATTAAGCTTATGAGCCCTAAACAATGAATTTATAGAGAGCAGGATTCTAATCCAGGGGTTTGGGCGGTAAATAACATAAAGGTTCGGTTTGATCACAGAACATATGCATACTTATCAAACGTGGACGAAATATTACTTCGTATATTACTGCCGATGACAAATGTTTGAGTTTCCTTACAAGTTCTCTCTCTTTCTCTCTTTCTTTGATTTTTTCCTCTCTTCTCTATGTCTCCTTCCTTCACCTTTTATAGGCCTCTTTCCTTTTTCCTTTCTTCCACGTGTAACCTGGACCTTCTTCTCTTTTGGATACTTGTCCCATCACCCCTTTTTACTAAGGTCTCTGGTGGTGAAGATAAGGTTCAAACCCAACGTTCAGGCGTCACTTCTTCATTAATGCGGCTTGAGAAGCAGGTGTAGAGTTTTAAATGCGGTGATAGCAGCTTTTTTCTAGATATTCTCCTACCCCTCCCCTTTATTCTTTATCTCCATTTCATTAATTCCAGCGTCAAAGGCCTCCGTCAGGGGCGTTGTTGGACTGTTAGATCATTCACGTCGTCCTCGGCAACCCTTGCCAAGGACTATGCTGTCCTCGGACGTCATATTTCTTGGTATTTTGGTCATGCATGACACCCCTTTTTATCACGTGACTTTGTAGGTTAGACTGATTACGTCCTCGGACCATTTTAAGATGTGGGGTTGGGCTTCTTTCATTGTGAGAGCCTTTGGGCCGGCCCACTGTGTGTAATTCGGGCCCATTGGTACTACAGCATCTAATGGCTAGGAGACAATTAACCCCAAAACATATTACACAAATTTAATAAAAAAGACTTTATCATATTTTATTATTTATAAAATATGTAATAATGTTTATTTAATGGAATAAGGTTCTAGTTTTAGGTTACAACCAATTTTATAACTAAACTTTGTTAATAAAACAAATATCACCCTCGGGTGCACTTGATGTAGCTGTGTAGTACATAAATATGAAATTGATGATACTGTGATTAATAGTTAGTATTTTAAATTTTACCTAGAAAGACATCATCATGGTAGAATTAGGTAAGAATTATGTAGGACATTGTTTGTTTATTCTAAGTAATTTAAAAGGATTTAATAAGATTTTTTAAAAAGACAATAGTATCTAATGGCTAGGACATAATTAACCCCAAAACATACTACACAAATTTAATAAAAAAAACCTTTATCATATTTAATTATTTATAAAATATATAATAATTTTTATTTTATGGAGTAAGGTTCTAGTCTTAAGTTACAACTAATTTTATAACTAAACTTTGTTAATAAAATAGTTATCATCCTCGGGTGCACTTGGTGTAGCCGTGTAGTACATAAATATGAAATTGATAATACTGGGATTAACAATCAGTATTTTAAATTTTACCTAGAAAGACATCATCATGGTAGAATTAGGTAAGAATTATGTAGGACATTGTTTGTTTATTCTAAGTAATTTAAAAGAGTTTAATAAGATTTTTTAAAAAGACAATAGTATCTAATGGCTAGGACATAATTAACCCCAAAACATATTACACAAATTTAATATAAAAAAACTTTATCATATTTAATTATTTATAAAAGTTGTGAATTGGTTTTAAGAATTTAAAATAAATTAGATACCTAATTTCCAAACATGCCCTTCTGATTCTTGTCCTGCTCAAATGAGAACAAATGCTTGAAATTAAAAATTCTGTAAGCATCCAGTGGAATGCCTTAAATGTAAATTTTATAGTCACTCTGTAAATAACTGTGGGAATAATCAATTCTAAAATCATTGAACATGATAGAAAGGTGACATGAAAATGAATTCCAGAAATTAGGGAATAAAAAAAGGGATTTTATTGGAAAATCCACAGCATTTCTGATTCTCAGAACAAATTGACTATCAGCAAGACAGCAACACAGGAAGAAGATTGGATAGACCTTCTAAAATTAAACTGGTGGTGATTGAGTTCTACAAAATCTATCATTGGGATCTCTTATTGCCACAGATGAAGGTAGAATTATTAGTAGAGTAACTTTTCTGTTTTCAGATCAGATTCATAAGGATGTGAAAGAACTGACGCAGAAGGACAAAACTGAGGTTGAAATTTTTGCAGTTTCTATTTGCCATGAGAAATGACAAGGCTTCAAGCCTCTAGGACCAGATGGATTTAATGTCCTATTTTACAAAGAGCTTGGCCAATAGGGATTGGTGAAGGATTTCATTGTTGAAGCTTTTTTTTTTTTTTGGAACAAGAAAGCTTATCAAAGAACGTATCTTTTATATCCTCTCATTTGTAGCATAAATGATAGAACAAACCTATTGCTTGCTACAATGAGATTTAAAGATGCATCACAAAAATTTCAACTAATCTTCCTGTTTGTTTCTGGAAAAATTATTTTATGAGTCGGTTTCACGAGATATAAGGCCTCCTCCCGAGATGCTATCTAGTTTGTATTGTTTTTGAAAGCAATAAAAGTACTCAACTGGCCTAGAAGTATGGTCCCTTACTGAAATAATTTAGATTGAATCGGTCCACTTCTCACTTAGCCGTTAGCCTCATTTTGGTCTAGATTTATTAGCCCAAAGCTTGTATTAATGGGACCGGACCCAATACGTTGTATGGCCCAGCACTGTAGCAGTTCTGAAAATTGATGATACGGGGTTTTGGTGTGGTGTAGATATAAAAATTTACGTTGAATTGATGTTAACCTTTTTGACAGTTGTAGTTGGCAAGTGTGGGCTCGAAATCATACTTGATATTACTTAGATGTGCCTAAAGTTTCTATAAAAAATGTGCCTAGAGTTAATTGAGTCCTTGGTTTTAAATGTTTTGCGAGTCTTTTATTAGGACCATTGAAGCTATTCATAACTTTGGAAAAAAATGGGGACTTCCAAACAATTCAAAAAGAGTGGCAAAAAAGTAACACCAGACATCAGACAGTACTGTATCTTCTTTCTAAACCAAAGAAAGTCTTTTCTTTCGGTAGTAAAGATGCCAGAATTACAAGAAAACAAACCCAGAAAAACTAACCTCTCATCTCTTGTTCAATAATATTGCATTCTTTTTGTTATTGCGGACATGTTTGACAAGTACACCTTGTATTAACCTGATTAGCCCCATTTTATTTTCAGTACAATTTATTCATTAGCTCAGCTAGAGTTAACAATCCATTTAAAGAAAGTTTTTATGCATGAAATAAAACAATTAATGTTTTCACATAAAAGTGATATAAAACTTTCCTTTATGCCAGGGCATTGATTACATGACCCTTTATTCATTAGCTCAGCTAGAGTAATGCTTTTGTCACATAAAGTGATATAATTTATGCCACAACTCGCTCATGCGGTGAGTTGTGAGTGGTAGAGGAATGTTCTCACATGGAGAAATTCTTAGGTATTTTTGGAGTATAAAAAAATGATTCTCTCTTCTCTCACATTCATGGTGGCAGATTCTATCATGAAATTAATGAGTAGAATCTACTATAAATGTGAGAGGAGGGAGCACTATTTTCCGTGCTATGAGGGTATTTAAAAATTACTCTCCCACATAAACCCACCATCACCCCTCTACCACTCACACCTCGCCACGTCGGTAAATTGTGGCACAAGTTGTGCTACTTTATGTGGCACCAACATTATTCCAAAACTAATCTCCACTTGTCCTTCTGGAACCTCAAACTTTGATCTCTTATTTGGTGAAAGATATCAGACTATTGGGTATCACCCTAATGAGTCAAAACATCTTACTTCCTATTATATATCTTTGTGATATATCGCATATAATCTGTCACACTTGGTTTGACGCCCACTGGCGTCCTTGTGGAGTTGGGATAACATCTATCATCGGTTCCCCTACTTTCAAGCTTGGATCCAATGGGTAGGATACTACTATGGTTAGAGCTGACCCAAATGTTTCAGAGGCCAAAGGCGAAATCTTCAAATGAGACCTTTATGTTATCACTTAAATAATATTTAACTAGTATTTTATATAATAATAATTTTTGAAAAAATCCATTCTTGTCACTTTTTACTATGATTTTTTTTTTGGAAAAAATGCTAAAATTATAACAAATTTTACTACAAATTGATGTTGTAGCGGATGTGACTAGTGACATGAGGTTTACAAAATTGCTAGAGATATTATAAAATTTACAACATAAGAATTACAAAGATATATCACCAATAAAAAAAATTCATTCAAAAATGCATTCAAAGGTATGTTTGGATACCGCTTATTGCTGAAAACTGAAAACACTGTAACAAAATAATTTTTAAATGTGTGATTATTGTTGTAATACCCATTTTCAATGAAACTTTTGCTGAAAAAAGAGGTTTGTAGGTCCCGTAAACAGTGCACAGAACTCACTGTTTAAATGCCTGACGCCCAAACGTAGACAGCAAACGCGCATCAAAATGATCGCTTAATAATTTGTTGAAATCTACCTATCATATTCATGGTCATATTAAATTATAAAAGTTATGTATATCATCGTGCATCCTTGGTGCAATGGTTACTCCATAAATATAATTGCTTGTGGGGCGTAGAATGCAAGGGTCGGGGTTCAAGTCTCTAGGAGAGAGACTCATACACATATACACTTAGATTAAACTAGAGTAGAATTTTTATCTTGTATAAAAAAAAAAAAATTCTTTTTGAATTATTTGTTATTAGTAACACGTGTATTTGTAAGATTTATTTATTTATTTAAATTTGTCTTATCTCTACCTCTAGCATTACTTAATTCTTGGCCTTCTTAATAGTGAAAAAAAAGTAAACTAAAATTTGTTAATATCTCCCAAAAAAATTTGTAATTAAAAAAAAATAATTTTTGTCCCCAAATTTGGGGCCTTTCTCTAGTAGTGGGGCCTTAGGCAATGGCCTAATTGGCCTATGCCTTAGACTTGCCTAGGATTGGTCCTCACTATGACAACGCCTAAGTAGGAAAAATATTTTGGTTGCCCCCTCCAATTCTCTCTCTCTATTTTTTTAATAAATTAAAAAAATCATATATTATTTTAACTCCCTTAAATATGTTCTCAGTTAATCATAAAATTAAAAAAACAAAAAACAAAAAACAAAAATGTGTATGTGTCAAGAAAGATATTATCATGAAAAGCATAATGTATTTTATGGCCTAATTAAAGGAAGATCAAGCACTCAAGCATGAACAGTTGAACAATACAATATTTCTCTGATAATCTGCATTAATTAGGTGAACAAGAAATCTTTATGCTATACTAGATATGGTTGCCAACAGTTTGCTTACCAAACTTCCTTAATTAAAACATAAAGTAATCTCTCTGATTATTGGTTTGGCATTAAAACCAGTAACTAGCCATTATTGGCTCCTCATCCACTGTGAGTATTAATTTGAGAGTTTTCTACAACAGGGCCATTAGGGCCCGTCTGGTAAAAGATTTCTAGTAATATTGTTTAAATTTTATAAAAATATGTGTGAGTAAAAAAATATAAAAATACTTGTTGTGATGTTTAAACTTTAAACAATCGTTTTTGTTGTTTAAACACTGTTACTAAATGGAGCCTACACAAGATATGAAAGTAGTTGTTTAGGACAGTGGCGGCCCCAGCAATTTTTCTCAAGGTGTTTCTTAAAAAATATAAATTGCACAATCTAATAAAAGAAATTGATCTTGAGCTTTTTTTCTAGGGTCTATTGGGCATTTGGACTTGCTATGTTATAATAATAATAATAATTATTATTATTATTTTTTTTTCAGATTTTAGTTCAAAATTTTTTTTTTTTTTTGGTTTCTTTTTGCTTGAAAACCTCAATATATTGTTAAGTAGAATAAATTATGGAACAAAATTTTCTTTTATAGGCATAAAAAAAAAAATGAGAATGTTTCTAATATTTTTAAATTATTATATATAAAAAAAAGTTCTGATCAGGTTGGTCCTATGACCGCCTTGACATTCAAGTACCGCTCCTGGGCTAGGACACCCTAAACCTTTTTTTTTTTTTTTTTTTTTTTTTTTTTCCTTTTTGTTGGTAAACCTTAAAAAGTGCAGAAACTTTTCAACGATATCATTAATACTTAAACGATCAACATGGGTTGGTTACAGTTACACCATTGTGTGCAAAATATGCTAATAAATTCTAGCTATCTTGGTGTCCCAGATCAAATAGAGCACGTAAAGTCTCCCTGAGGCCCCATCCCTAGCTGGGTTAGTTAAATCATGTCATGTGAAGGTAATTAATAAGACGTGTACTACGCAATGAGTATTAATTGAGGCTTTGGTCATCGATTCATGAGGGAGTGACTTTATTTCTTGTGTGCAAGTATTTTCACAATTTTATTTTATTTTATTTTAATTTTAGGTCATCTTAATAGGTGTTTTTAAGATATTTATTAATTTTTATAAAATTTTTCAAAAATATTTGCTAAACCATTAACTTTAGTTTAGCAAAAAAAAAAAAAAAAAAAAAGAAAAAAAAAGAAAGAAAAAGAAAAAACAATATCCTTGGGTATTTATTAACCTTTCCCTTCTAGTTAACTAAAATATTAACTTACCTACTTTTAAGGACAAGCATACTCTATACCCTGTTTCTCTATGACACCTTGTCTAAGGTTTTCAATTTGCACCATGGCGGTTGATTTCTGATGAAGCCAATTTACCAGGAGCTAACATTAACCCCACATTACCCTACTTTTAGCCAATGACATCTAAGCTCAACTCAATGACATCTTTAACAAGTAAAGCAAAAGAAACCACACACAATTAAAAGCGGCCGAAAATTATCGACATATCTTATACTTCATCTAATTTAATCTCTATTTCTCTCTCCCTCAATAAATGTATTCACACACACGCCGATAAAATTGTTCCATCCCACTTCTATTATTCCATTTTATATGTACACTAACTGAAATATATATATATATATATATCATGTATATATATATAAATTTTTTTAAATAAAATAAAAAATACATATAGTAATTTGCGATTGTTTGATTGATGAAAAAATAGAACAGCTAGAAAGAGACAAAAGATCTTCATTCCACACGTAGTTAAAAAAAAAAAACACATAGCATATTGTCATTGATGAAACATAAATTAACGGTATTTTCACTTCACACGCAAGCATAAAATATCCAAAAATAACAATATACCATTACGACTTTTATATATATATATATATATATATATATGAAATAAAAGAAAGATTTATCCAATAAAATAAGGTTCATCCTATAAAATAAAGACAGAAAGGGCTACATCAATGATTTCAATATGATCGAAACTTAATTTAGCACAATGTTAGGTGAGGACAAGAAGAAAAAGGCTTTATGAGCCGGTTAAACTAGACGGTCACAACATACCTACCTAGCTCCTTCGCCGGCCCGGCCTCTCTAGCTTGCCAGCCCATACTCTTCTGACTCCATTCTTTTGCCTCTTATATCATTGTCATCCTTTATAGTCCTTCTCATTCTAGGACTTATTCACATCTCTTTCTCTCTTAACCTTTTTCTCTCTCATATTCATCTTCTTCATTGACTTTCATGGCGAAATCATCACAGAAAAACCAGAAAAACAATGCAAACAGCAGTAACAATAACAATAACAATAACACTAATAACTCTAACACTGTCACAAAGGTGAAACGAACAAGGAGAAGTGTTCCTAGAGACTCTCCTCCTCAACGTAGCTCAATATATCGAGGGGTCACAAGGTCAATAAATTACTACGTACCCACTTTATTAATTTGTATGTTTCCATTATGTTTACTTTCATTTCCTTTAGTTTTTCCTGAAGTGGGTGTGGATTGATTATTTCAGGCATCGATGGACAGGCCGATATGAAGCTCATTTGTGGGATAAGAACTGTTGGAATGAATCCCAAAACAAGAAAGGAAGACAAGGTTCATGCTCATGTTTATTTGTTTTTATTTTCTCTATGTTTGTTAATCGATTATATGTTCATATTTCTTATGTTTTTTTCTTCCTATTTCTTTTTGGCTTTGGCATACTTGGTGATTGGTGGGAATCCTACTCCATTGCAGTCTATCTTGGTGTGTATTAATTACTGCTGCTAAATGTATATCTTGAAAATAAAGGCTAAATTGTACACCTTTAATTATAGAAACGAAGGAATTGTAGTTACTTATTTGAGTGCAACTTTATTATAATTTTGTAATTCTGGTTTGGTAGTGTTAATTTCTTAGTCTTTTGCACTACTGTTGAATTTTCAGGTGCCTATGATGATGAAGAAGCAGCTGCACATGCTTATGACCTTGCAGCACTGAAATACTGGGGTGAAGAAACCATTCTTAACTTTTCGGTAATTCTGTTTTATTGATATTTTATGTTTATTTTTTTCAATAATTTTTCAATAACGCTATAGACTAGAATATATGATTAAGGAAAAGGGCAAAGAGGCTAATCCCTCTTAACAATTGCAGTTATCAATATACCATAAACAACTCAAAGAAATGGAGGGTCTATCAAGAGAAGAATATATTGGATCATTGAGAAGGTTTAGAATCTACATATACGTTCAATTTTGAGAAAAATAAGGTGTAAATTTCACAATTTGAATTGATGTGAGATATAATTTGCAGGAAAAGCAGTGGTTTTTCTCGAGGAGTTTCAAAATATAGAGGTGTTGCAAGGTAATTATCATAATTTTCAACAGCTTTTGAAATTTTATCATGAATAAAATCTTTGTACAATTCTAATAAGTGAAATTATAAATTATTTCATACATTCAGTGAATTACTTTTGAAAAAAATGCCCTGACACCTCCTGAACTTTAAAGTAGTAGCTATAACACCACTTGAACTTTTATTTTAGCTTATTCCCTTAACTTTACATATGTGCCAAATAGATAATTCTATCACTCTGCGGTTAAATAAGTTAATAGTCCACTCATTTTAGGAGGGGGGAGGGGGAGGGGGGAAAACCAGCCGATTGAGAGGGGATAGAAAGTAGTGTTAATTTTTTTTTTTTTTTTTGAGAGAGAGAGAGAGAGAGAGAGAGAGAGATCTAAACAAAACACAACTTTCTATCCCCTCTCAATTGGCCGGTTTGTGTTTACGAATGAGACTCACACAAGGGTGGGGCCAAGAATTAATGTGTGGAGGGGCCAAGATGCTATATATATACACACACACAAAAGTTACCCGTTTGCCAAAGTATCATATAACAAATATTTAAAAAAAAAAAAAACTTAGCTTCTTCCACTATAGTCAACACTCAAAATACTAACCAACTTAAACAACTGATATCATCCATCAATTTAGATTCTCCAAATGTTAAATTTAAGTAGAAGTCAAAGTGTAATTCTAGATAAAATAGTGAATAAAGCTTGTCAATTGGTTAAATAAATTAAAGGGGGAAAAAAAAATAAAGCATAATTTAAATAAATAGAAATGAAAAACTTAAAAAAAAAAATTTGAACCTGTCAAGATTTTAAGGCTATTTTCACTTTAGATTCAAATACGGAAATTCTTTGTTAAGGAAGAGAGAACACGCTATATATAAGGTCCATTATTATATAGAGTATTCATACTGCTAAATAAAGATAATGTGAGAGCATTTTCTAAACAAAGTGAATTATATATAGGTTGCCATCATTAGAGAGTATTTTTAGCCAAAGATAGATCTATTGAAAAGAGTTAAACTTAAAAAGTAAAAATGTGAGAGCACCGGTTCTAATGAGAGATTTGAGCGGCTAACTAGAAAGGAAGTTAACGGTGTAAAACTTTTTGGGAAAAATGTGAATAAAGCTTCTAAAGAAAGCTGAGCTAAAAGTAAATGTCAAAATAGCTTTTGGCTAATGTGCTAGGACTTGGGAGGGGGAGAAAGTAAAAAAGAATAACTGTTTTGGGAGAGGAAGGAAGAGGTGGGGGGCCCCAATATTTTGCTTGGAGGGGCTAGCTCTTGGAATATAGAATTGGTATCTAATTTTTTTTTACTTATAATGGAAAAAAATTTAAATTTTTTTTGGGGGCATGGCCTCTTATAGCTCTACACAGTTCCGCCCCTGGATTCATGGGTAGGACTTACTCTTATGTGAGAGAAGAGTGTAGCATATGGGGAATTGAATAATTTTAAGAAGTAATTAAGAACTTCCTAATGTCATTTAACTCAACAATTATTGTCTCAAAGATAATTAAAAAAAAAAAAAATCATTCCAAGTTTCACTGTTTGTCCTCTTCGATGAGACAGTTCTTTCCCATAATTTGTTGAAGTGTACTTTATAAAGAACAAATATGTACTCTATATGAATCGATTTGTATGTATGTCTATATATATATATGTATATGTCTGTGACTATCAAAGCTTCAATTGCAACCTGTCTCGTATTTTAAATATGGATTTCTTTTATTATCAATGGGCAGGCATCATCATAATGGAAGATGGGAAGCTCGAATTGGTCGAGTCCTTGGAAATAAATATCTCTATCTCGGGACATACGGTATTCCTCCTCCCTCTATTATCGTAATCTGATATCAGCTTTGTCTAACATAATTAGATTCGATGGTAAAAAATATTCAATTTTTGTTATGGCTTATAAAAACAATTCTTTACACAATCAAATAATACACTGTTGTTTTCTTTCGTTCATCCTTCAATAAAGACAAAGGGATAAGTGAGCAACTAACCAAAAAAGAAAAGAAAAAGAAATGAAAAAAGATTGAAAACAAAGTTCGTTTTTATGATGCTTGCCACTTGTTCTTTGAGTCTCAAATTCATCTTTGTCTTGTGTCCAGTAAGGACAACCGCATCTAGTACCTAGAATTTGCTACAATTTTCAATTTAAGGGTATTTTAGTACCACCAATTACCGAATTTCCAAAAAAAAAGAAAAAAAAAAAAACCAAATTTCCACAAATATAACTTTGAAAGCAATTAATGTTTCATTTCTGCTATTATTTGTAAAAAAAAAAAAATTACGTAAATTTTTTTTTTTTATATAAGATAAAAATTCTACTCTAACCTAATTTAAATATATATGTATGTGAAGCTCCCTCTTAGAGACTTGAACCCTAACTCTTACCCCTCACATTACATAAACAATATACTTGTAGAATATTGCACCAAGGGTGTGGGTGGCAAGATTGGTGAGATGGTCTCAAAATAAGGATATTACTCTTAGTTTACTAAATAATTACTCCAAATTTAGATGAACTTAATATTCCATTAAATGATGTTTTTATACAACTCTTTAAAAATAAAGCCAATTTGTGCGAAAAACACACCATAATGAATTAGCGGATACAAACTAATTATGCAGACGGATAACCGGAATATATGTTTTTTATACACTTTTCTTCTTTAAAAAGAGTGCATTGAAAATTTTAATTAAATATTTGTTGTTTCTTAATCATTGAACTAAGGTTCTCATTAACAAAGACCCAAACATCATTAATCACCATCTCATTGATTTTTGCAGCTACCCAAGAAGAAGCTGCCACTGCATATGACATGGCGGCTATAGAATACCGTGGACTTAATGCAGTCACAAACTTCGATCTTAGTCGTTACATCAAATGGCTAAAACCCAATAAAGATAATAGTAGTAACAGTACTGATTCTAATACCAGTCTCCATGTTCCTAACGTTGAACCTAATTTAACAACAAACCCTAATAACCAAGAACTTGCATCAACTGACCTCCACAACCAACAAACATACAGCTCAGGAGAAACCTTGCTGACTCAACCCCGACCAGCTGCAACTGCCACATCAGCCCTAGGGCTCCTGCTTCAGTCCTCAAAGTTTAGGGAAATGATGGAGATGTCATCGGTGGCCGAATGTTCACCAATGCCATCGGAGTCTGACCCGCCACAATGCTCATTTCCTGATGATATACAAACATACTTTGATTATCAGGATTCAAGTGTTTATGGTGAAGGAGATGACCATATCTTTGGTGAGCTCAAGTCATATGTGCCACCAGTATTTCAGTGTGATTTTGACACTTAGAAGAGAAGAGATTAATTTTTCTCCAAAAAAAAAAAAAAAAAAAAAGAAGAGAAGAGTTTATTAAGTAGTCAAATGCATGGGGGAGTTGGGTCTATTGGTATACGACATACTACTCGGGCTTTCTTTTTATTTATTTATTTATTTTTTTGGTCATGAAAGATATTGTTGGACTGAACAACAACATGATCAAGAGGTTAACAAAGAAGATTCTTTTAATTTTGACTTTACACTTCTCATAATGGAGGAGTAGACTAATCTTATTATGTGGTTCATTCCTTCTAGATGTAAAGAAGAATAAGCATTTGGTAATCAACATTCTTTCTATAAATCAAGAATAATAAGTACTTATGCTTTTCTTAACGTGGTACCCTCTCTTAATTCCAAATGGGGGACAATTTTTTCTGCCTATTTGCATCCATTTCTTACTTGCATTTTTTTTTACCTCAAACCGTGTGGTTGGTACAATTTTGATCCCTTAAATATAGGGAACCTCAGCATTCTATTAGGAAATATGAATGTAAAATAGATGGAGGGACTAAATTATTACAATTTAAAATTTTAGGAGACCAAAATTGAATTGACCCCATATTTGAAAGACAAAATGCAGTTTAATATTCCTTTTGGTTATTGTTACCCCATTCACAACCTTAGCATTAGAGGGCAGATTCCTATCCCTTTCCATTTTATCCGCTTTAGATCACAGTACTCACACCTACCCAACGAGGAGCCAGTAGTTGTCGAATTTCTTCCAATTCTTCGAGTCTATAAAAGGAAGGGGAATGCTTGTATTTTAGGCAAGATTTTCCTTCATAGTGAATATTAGTTAATTGGGTTTTGATTTTCCCTAGGCAGCGTGTCCACAAGGGTTGCCTTGCCCTTGGCTTCATGCCCATAGGGGCTGCCATGGCCTTGGGAGAGTGCAAGCACGCATGCCAAGCCTTGACTGCTTGTCCACACTAGGCTGCCATGACCTAGGTAGCTTGCCCACAGGCTGTGAAAGCCTTGGTTGCATCCACGGGGGCTGCCATGGCCTTGGAAGCATGCATGTAGGCATGCCCATGGCCTTGGCAGCAAGCCCATGAGATGTTTTCCACATAAAAAGTTTCTTTTACATGTGTTAGGCTCTTTCTTTTATTTTATTCCTAAGCTTAATCTTTAACATTTTCTCATCAATAGACTTAAACAACTCTCTATTCTTTCATTCTTTGACCAAGGTTAATGTTGTAGGAGTAATCATTAACATGTTTTCCTTAATTGCCACGTGCAAGATATAGTTTTGTTTTGTGACTCATGGAAAATTGTTAGGTATTCTTGAAGTGCAGAAACATGACGTTCTTTCCTTTCACATTCATGGTAGACCTACTATGAATTTAACGAGTGGACCTCACCATGAATGTAAGAGGAGAGAGCACTATTCTATGTGCTTTGAATGTACTTAAGAATTACTCGTGACTCATTATAATAATTACATTTAAATTATTAAGATAATTTATTTTAAGTGAATACCAATGTTTTTTTTTTCTTTTAAATATTACTTATGTGGGTGAGTTGGGCCCGGGCGACCATGTCTGCCCTTTGACCAAAGCCCAACGTAAAGCCTGAGGCCCATCAGGCGAATTAAACTTGATACACACGGAGGGAATTAGCCTTGGGTCTTATCATAGTGGGCCCAACCACAAGATCGGGACCATGGTTGAAGGGACGACAACTTGAGAGGCTCTTAAGTGGTCGGCTAAACGTTGACCGATAATAAAGGTGGTCAGGATGAAACGCAAACCTAGCGAGATCGGTAGCCTAGGATTGATAGTGCCATTGGGGAACCACCCCCGAACACTATTCGGCGCCTGGAACAGGTTCCAAGGGAATTCTCTAAAGTCGTGAGGATCCCTTGGAATTCTGATGAACATAGGAATATGTGTGTAAGTGAGGAGATAATGATCACGACCCTACTAATAAGAGACTATAAGAAGGGGAAGAAGGCAAAGGCAAGGAGGTTGGAAAATCTTGGGGAGTGAGAGATAGAGAGGAGAAACACTGGGAAACACAAAGGGAGAGAGGAGAAACCAAGTGAAGTTTAGGGCCTAATTTGTAGGATTAAGGCTCAACCCACATACAAATAAGTTGGGTCCCAAAATACCATGATCTAATAAGGTTTTTGTGACTACAACTTAGATTAAAATGCGGTTATAATTCCTTTTGAGATATTCAAAATGAGTTACATTAGTTACTTAAAATTATTTAATATTCTACTATAATATTTTATTTTTGATAAATACCTTACACAACGTAATTCTTTATGTAACTTCAATTAATTTTTGTTCTTATATTTTTACTATCTTTATTTTTTATCTGAATTATATTATATTAAAACAATTAGTGTGTGTGTATATATATATATATATATATATATATAATTCTTGATAAATTCAAACATCAAATTAGCATAATACCATATATTGTATCTTATTTAAACCCATTAGTAATTCAAAGTAAATTTAATCGGTAAGCATGCATGGGTGCGTATTCAACCTTAGTATGTTCTCTTTGTTATGATCATGTTTGGAAAAATAAAATGACAAAGTTTGGGTTTGACTCCAAACTAGTTTAGAACTATTTTTTTAAATCTATTATGTGATAATTTATAAGACTATTTATGTGTATTATTTAAATAAGTTAAGTGATTGATTAAAAAATCCATATGACTAAAATTACAAATAGATGGTTTCTTCAATTGTCACATTTTAAGTTAGAGAAAGATAGCTCCTAAATAGTTTGGAATCAAACTTTTCCAAAAAAAAAAAAAAGAAAGAGGTTCTAATGTTGCTGCACAAAATAGTGGCTGCAACCCTGGCATTTAGATATATATCAATAACAAATTGGACAAATTTAATTTAGTTATAAACTTGGTTGTAACCAATGGTTGCAACTTCACTCAATATTTTTTTAATGGATGTGAATTTTGAAAAATCTATTATTGGATTTACATTTTCTTTTTATATCCTTCATGTTTGTAAAATTTTCAAAAAATCAAATATCAATAATTATGTTATCAATTAAATGTTTAGATTTCAAATTTTTGTAGTATAAAAATTTTGCATAAAAAAAAAGTTTATGGTTGGAACAATAAATAACATTTGATTGGTTCGAAATTTGAAATGCATGTTAAATATATAAAGAACATATATTCTAGCTATTAGATTTTCAAAATACGCAGTTACGATAAATTTTTTTTATGCGAATTGTAGCTATTTGCTACAACTTTGTCCTAACAAATTTAACGTGGAGTAAAATAACAGTTATTGAATATCTTTAAAGCCGAAAGCCAAATAAAGGAATGAAGCAGCCAAAACCTTTCCAGAATTTCCACAAGGAATGGATCAACTTTAATTAATTTATTCATAAAAAAAATCTTTAATTAATGTATGGTATGTTCAATGTTGCCAACTGTATCCAAGAATTAGGGGTTAAAATGTATAGAAAAATGTTAAGCGGACCAAGAAAGGTAGAGAATTGATAATTTGCTTGAGACATTCTTTCAAACTTTTGCACCCTTGTTTTCTTTGAAATTATGACCTACAGATTTTTTTTTTATATTTTTTGAGAAGATGATGTACTGTTAATAGAGAGACAAATTGAAGGTTCTTGATGTCGGTGTAAAAAGATACCAGGTGTTAGGGTCATATTTTATTGTAATTGTCTAATTCTTTGATAAAATGCACTTTACTTGAAATTGGGTAGATCTAAGATAAGTTTAGTACTTCAAGAAACATGTTGTTCAAGTTAAGTATTAAAGATATGAAGATTGGTTCAAGAAACACGTAAAGAAAAACTGTTTATTAAGTCTCGACAGATAGCTCGACAGATGCCTGTTATTAAGACTTAATGTGAAACTCAATAGATAGCTTGATAACAACTTGATTTATCGAGAATTACAATTTCAAAATTTCTAGATCTTAAATTCGGCACATTCTTGAGTATTTGTTTAGTGTTTTTTTTCTCATAACCCTAAACATATATAAAACTTCTTTTAAAGAGCCGTCATACATGGATATAGAGACCAAGAGACTTATTTTCTCTATGTGAAGCTATTGCGTTTGTATGCCATAGGATTTTGTAACTAAGTGTTTCATGATCTTCATTGTTGATGAAATGAAGAACTTTGCAGCCAACAACATCTGTTCAAGTTGTTGGAGTTAGTTAGGTACTGATATTCGTGCAAATGGTTAGTAAAAAATTGGAGGTTTGTGCATTAAGAGAAAGAAGGCTACTACAAGAACAAGTCCAATTGGGTATTGGAGCAAATGTTCAATTGTAAGTTGATAATTCAGGATAGACTAGGGTAGTTGGTAAAATTCCTTATACTTGTAACTGCTTGATTGTTGATTAGTGATTTTTTGGGAGTGGTGGCTTTAAAGTCACCTGGTAGAGTTTTTGCCTTGTGAGGTTTTCCCAATTTGTCAACAAATCACCGTATTCATTTATTTTCCACTACACTTAGTATTTTTGGTGATTTGTTGGTGCCTTCACATTTTAGATGAAATTAATCTTAATTAATTAACTTGGATAATTGAATAATTAACTGGAGTCAAGATATCTTAAACTAGCACCAAGGTTCATCTGCATTATATTATTAACCATTTAGGGTTCACTGTAAAACCCATTCCGTTGTAGGATGTGGTATTTTTACCCCTACCCAAAGTGGGGTAGGTTAGCAGCCCAGGAAAAAAATGTATCTTTTTGAGGGATCAAATCATTATAAGTTATTATGTTATAAATATAAGTATAAAAAAAATTATAAATATATTCAATATGCATATGGAAGGTTTTTTAAAATAAAAGTTATATAACAAAAAAATGTCTATCAAAACTAATAAATATTCATTAAAGTTAAGAAAAATATTACATATTTCACCTATCTTTGATAAAAATTAAAGTGTAAAAAAAAAAAAAAAAATTGAACAACTTGAATTAGTTTTCTAAGCATAGTGTAAAAGAAAAATATAGAGATATTCAACTTTTTTAGTTAGGCCATGAGAGAATTAGATCGTATATTTTAGTAATGTTTTATTCAATTTTAATTATTTAGAAAGTTACGAATTAGAACAAGATTGTGTGTCGAAAGGTTGATCCTTGTATATTGAAATATAATAAAAGATTTATTGGCAAGCTTGATACTTAATTATAGGACAATTGCAGTACCAGTACTACCGCCCCTAATGATCGATGACTTGGTGCGACCTAGTCATCGATCATTTGTATTATCTATTTTAAGTTATTTTTTGTTTTATCTTTAAATTAATGTTTATTCTGTAGTTGAGGCCAACTTTCTATATAATTGTGACGTATAATATGTGGACTTTATTAACATGAATGATTTATTTTATTTATCATTTGATAGTTGAGGGCCTGATGAAATTGAATCTCAGATGTTGCGTTATAAACAGTACTATGAAATATCAACCAGTAGAATTACAAGATTTTTGGCGAATTAATTTGAAAGATTGTTGTATATTTTCTAATTGTTGATTTGTTGTGCCATACTTTGGGTTGAAATAATTTCTTTCATTTATACAGTATCTTGCATTTACATATATGCTTTATCATTATGTTTCTTTTTTGGTATGGTTTGTGCTTTATACATGTAAAAATGATGGAAAGTATGGTGTTCTTGTGATAACTGGCTACTCTTTGTGAATTTGATTCTTGTGTTGTTTTGGGTTCATGGGTTGTGGAGTTATTTACCATAAGTCCATAATTATGAAAATTTCATCTTGGGCTGGGCAGGAAAAAGAAACCCACTTAGGGAGGGATATTAATAGTTGTTTATTAGAAAGAAATTTGTGGAAAAGAAAGTTCTCACATGAATTTAATATGTAAGTTTTGTAAGATATTTTTTCACCCTAAGGTGAGGGATTTTTTTTTCCCAAGGTACTCTTTAATTCACTGTATTTAAAGAGGTTAGCAGACTTACAATGGTGTCCAAGTTGAAATTTCTCATAACAATTGGTATCAGAACCCTCTTTCCTGCAACCATGACTGAAACCCGTTCTACAGCATACATCAATGAATCCATTGCATCCTTACGTACTACCATAGACCACCATGCTCATTCTCTTCAAGAACTCACGGAGCAATTGAATGTCAATACCCAACAGTTGAATGCCATTAGTGTTGCTTTGCAAAAGTTAACAGATGCTGAAGAGAAGAGACAACAACCAACCCTTCCTGAACACCATCGTCCCAAGTTGTGACTTTGCCATTATAGAGTTTGGCTATAAGCGTGATACTTGAATTTCCAAGATTCAAAGGAGATGATCCAGCAACTTGGGTATATAAGGCTCACTAGTATTTCAATTTCTATCACACCCCACTGAGTGAGAGGCTTTTGATGGCTTCTTTTCATATGGATGGTGAGGCTTTAGTTTGGTTCCAAGATTGTGAAGCATCTAGGGTATTTGTGGCTTGGGAGAGTTTTGTGGAGGGTCTGTTAATAAGGTTTGGTTTGTCTGCCTATGAAGACCCTATGGAGGCTTTGACAAGGTTGAGACAGAAAAGTAATGTGATTAGTTACAAAGGCCAATTTGAAGCTCTCTCTAACAGAATTAGGGATTTGTCTGAAAATCACAAATTGAGTTGTTTCCTCAGTGGCCTTAGAGATGAAATTAGGTTGCCTATAAAAATGCTTAACCCAAAAACTCTCAATGAGGCTTTTGGTTTGGCTAAAATTCAAGAGAAATATGTGATGAGTAGCAAGAAATTTCTAAAACCATCCTCATTGGAAGTGACTAACCTTCAATTCTTGGACCAAAACTTGATACTAGATTGGATTCCAAGTTCAAGCTGCCCTTTTAGACGTTGTCACTAGCACAGATGGAGGAGAGAAGGAAGAAAGGACTTCGTTTCAATTATGATGAGAAATTTCAACCTGGACACCATTGTAAGTCTGCTAAACTGTTTTTGTTGGAAGGTCTTTTCCCCTTTCAAGTACCTAGCTCTAATGTACAATTGGTAGAACTTAATGATGGTGATAGTGCATTGGCTTATAACTCTGATGTGTCTCATCTTGCATCTGTTAAGTCTGAACATAAAATGATTGAACCATAGATTACATTGTATTCCCTTTTGGGCAGTCCTTCACCTGGTACCATGAGAGTTGGGGGCACAATTAATGGCCATTGGGCTATCATTTTGATTGATATTGGCAGCACTCATGACTTTCTTGATGCTGCCATTCTCTCCAAGTTACAACTACAATTGGACGCTACTGTTTTCATTTGAGGTTAAGGTAGCTAATGAGGAAACAATTAAGACCAAGGGTGTTTGTTTAGATGTTAAAGTGGCTATGCAAGGTCATGTCTTTTCTGTGGACTTGAATGTCTTACCCTTAGGGGATTGTGAGTTGGTTTTAGGTACTCAATGACTCAGGTCTTTGGGTCATATATTGTGGGAATTTTTTGGCATTGTCAATGCAATTCATGCATCTTGGTAGACCTATTACATTGTTTGGATTGCATCCTACTAATTCCACTATTCAAGAAGGTAATCACTTCTTTAGGTAGCCTGTCAGGAAGGGAATTTTTTTGCAGATGGGAGTAGGAACTTCCCCGTCTCAGCCTGATTGTGATCCTTTGATTGAGAAGTTGTTGGTGGAATTTGCATAAGTTTTTGGTACATCTACTGGGTTACCTCCTTCAAGAGGGCACGAACACCAAATCCTTTTAAAGGAAGGTACTACTCCAATCTGTCAAAGGCCTTATAGGTACCCACATTTTCAAAAAATTGAAATTGAGAAGATAATGCTGACTTGTTGGAAGCTGGTTCTATTAGGCCTAGCCAAAACCCATTTTCTTCTCTAGTTTTGTTGGTTAGGAAGGCAGATGTCTCTTGGAGGATGTGCATCGATTACAGGGCTCTGAACCAAGCTACCATCAAGGACAAGTTTCCCATTCCTGTAATTGATGTGTTATTGGATGAGCTTGCTGGTGCTACCGTCTTTTCCAAGTTGGATTTGAGATCAGGATACCATCAGATTCGTATGAAGGAGGGGACCTTTAGGACCTATGATGGGCATTATGAGTTCTTGGTTATGCCATTTGGTTTAACTAATGCTCCCTCTACTTTTCAGTCACTTATGAATGATGTTTTTAGACCTTATTTGAGAAAGTTTGTGTTGGTATTTTTTGATGAAATTCTTGTTTTCAGTCCTACCTTGGAGCTTCACCTTCAGCATCTTAGATCAGTTTTGGAGTTGTTGCAGCAACATCAGTTGTATGCTAAGAAGAATAAATGTGCCTTTCGGTGTTCAGAAGTATAATATCTTTGGCATATCATCTTTGGCCAAGGTGTGAGCATTGATCCAAGGAAGACTGCAGTAATGGAGGTCTGGCCAATCCTTACTTTTGTCAAAGCTTTGAAAGGGTTCTTGGGCTTGACTGGATATTACAGGAAATTTATCAAGAACTATGGACAGATTGCTGCCCCTTTGACTATCTTGCTTAAGAAGAATGCCTATGCTTGGTTTGCTGAAGCTGATACAGCTTTTAACCAACTCAAGGCAGCTGTTAGTAAGCCCCCTGTCCTAGCTCTACCTGATTTTACTCAACCTTTCATTATTGAGTGTGATGCATCAGGTAGTGGTTTAGGGGCCGTTTTGATGCAGAATCATAGGCCAATTTCTTTCCATAGTCAGTTTCTAAAGGGCAAGGCACTGCAATTGTCTACCTATGAAAATGAGTTATTGGCATTGGTCACAGCAGTGCACAAATGGAAACCATATCTCTTAGGTAGGCCCTTCATTATAAAAACTAACCCACAAAGTTTGAAATACATCCTACAACAGAGAATTGCTACTCTTGCCCAATAGAAATGGTTGACTAAATTGTTGGGGTATTTGTTTGTGGTGGAGTATAAGTAAGGATGTGAGAACAAGGTAGCTGACGCCTTGTCTAGAAGGTCATATTCTGGTTTTGAGGACTCGGCTGTTTCCAACACTTCTGGGGTCTTTCCATGACAGCGCTTGATTTCCTTTCTAAGTCCTTCTTGGATTGAGGAATTGAAGGCTACCTATCAATCCTCCACTGTGATGCAGAAGCTGTTACAACAGCTACAATCTGGTTCAACTTGTCCTAAGTTCTTTTCTTTGCACAATGGGTTGATTTTGTACAAAGGGAAGGTCTTTTTGGATCCACAGAGTAGTTTGAAGTCTAAGGTGCTTCACTTGGTCCATGACAGTCCTTTAGGTGGCCATTCTGGCTTTCTCAAATCCTTTCATAGATTAAAACAAGAATTTTTTTTGGTAGGAATGAAATCAGACTTAAAACTCCATATCAGAGAATGGGGGGTTTTTCAACAGATGAAGTATGAAACTTGCAAGCCAGCTGAGTTGTTACAGCCTCTTCCCATTCCTCATAAGCCTTAGACTGCTGTTAGTATGGATTTTGTCAGTGGTTTACCACTTTCTTAAAGGTTGCATGGTATGCCAACTTCCATTGTTTTTGACAGGGATTCAGTGTTCACGGCTTATTTTTGGGTTGAGCTATTCAAACTACAAGGAGTTAAACTTGCTATGTCCTCAGCATATCATCCACAATCTGATGGCCAAACAGAAGTGGTGAATAAGTGCTTAAAACAGTACTTGAGGTCTTTTTCTACTAATAGGCCTACTGAATGGTCTGATTGGGTTTACTTAGCTGAGTATTGGTTTAATACCAATTACCATTCAGCTACCAAAGTAACTCCATATTAGGCTGTGTATGGTTTTCCCCTTCCTCGTTTGTTAGATTACATACCTGGAACAACTTAAGTGGGAGTTGTGGATTCTCTTCTTCAATCTAGGCAGCATATACTGATCTTACTCAGACAGAACTTGGTGGAAGCCCAAGCTCGTATGAAGCAGTAATGTGACCTTCATAGGTCTAAAAGAGCTTTTAATGTGGGTGACTGGGTCTACTTAAGGCTACAACCTTACAAGCAGAAGTCAGTGGCTCACAGAGCTTCTCATAAGCTCTCACCCAAGTTCTTTAGTCCCTTCCAGGTGTTAGAGAGAATTGGAGAAGTTGCTTATAAGTTGGACTTGCCAACTGATGTTGCCTTACATCCAGTATTTCATGTCTCTTGTTTGAAAGCGAAGCTTGGACAAAATCATGTGGTTGTTTCTTTGCTTCCATCAGTGAATTCTAAAGGCATTCTTACCCCTGAACCAATTGCTGTTCTCCAAACCAGGTCTCACAAGCTTAGAGATAGGCTTATCACTCAACACTTGATTCAGCGGCAAAGGGGAACTGCAGATGATGCCACTTGGGAGGATTTGCTTGTCCTTCACCAGCAATTCCCTCATCTTGTGGGCAAGCTGTTTTAAGGAGGGAGGAGTTGTTAAGATACTGTGTGGGCTGTGCTTAGTAGTGTGTGTGAGGTGCCTAATAGTGTAATGAGGTGTGCATGCTGTGGTGATGATGGGTGCGTGTACTGGTGCTACACTAAGGCGTGTGTAGTTAAGTGACCGGACTGTGAGAGTTAGTTAGGAATCTGTTAGAGGTAGTTACATTAGTAGTTACTGAGATTGTAATTGCTTGTAATTGTATATAAGCCCAAGGTTGGGAGGATGTATACGTTTTTGGAATGAATTCAGTTAATCTTTTCCATCTATCCTTTTCTTGTTCTTACTTTTGGAGGTGGTTCCCCTTGAAGTGACCAA
Organism: Castanopsis chinensis; assembly: GCA_032878915.1. Taxonomy (NCBI): domain Eukaryota; kingdom Viridiplantae; phylum Streptophyta; class Magnoliopsida; order Fagales; family Fagaceae; genus Castanopsis; species Castanopsis chinensis. The sequence continues at coordinate 17,584,760 of JAVQMG010000121.1, forward strand.
TATCCCTTTCTTCTCATTCTTCAGCTCTTGCCATTATTTCCTTCAATAATCAAGCTCTTAACAATTGGTATCCATTCATTCGGGATGCCATTTCATTCAGTCATAGAAAATTAATATTTTATACCAAGTGATTGCAAAATCCATTCAGGAAAAGTGAGAGAGAGAAAGCAATCAATAAATTAGCCACATGTTAGAAACTCTCAACAAAAAAAGGTGTATGTAGTTTTTTTCCTCTCTCCTGATTTCTTTGATCAAGTAGTGTTGGAATTGGCTAGTTTATGGGCTATCAGTCAAAGAGCCTTATGGGTGTAGCCCCCATAAGGATTTTGGAGTTTAGTTAGAATTAATTTGCGGGTCGAATAATAGGTTAGAGGGTGTGGGGGGCAACATCGCCTGCACTACAATATAGTAAAATCAAATTTTATACCAAGTATTATTTCAATAATACTATAATTTTGTTTCAACTATTATTTACATGCAATTTCATACATTTAAACTTAGAATATATAAGAGATTCAGTTCAAATTTGTTATGCTTAAACAAGGGTTTTGTGTGGAGTTGAAGTTTCCTTCCTTCAACTAAAACCTCATTTATATATGCTGCTTGAAAATTCTAGTAGGATATTGTTGAACAAGTACTTATTCCATGGTCTCGATCCTAAAGAACATCTCTCATGGTCCATTATCACGTCTTCCTTGATTTTTAGGACAGTTGCCTAGTCAGGCCCAAACCTCTTTTCATCTTAATATTCCTGGTTAGTGTAACTTCTCCAGCCACTATATTCGTGCCAGGTAATGAACATGTGTTTTAGGTAAACTAAAGTATTAAATGTTAGACACGTCTTCGTTGCATTATTTATCCTCTCATCTAATAGGGTGTTCACAGGTCAGATCAAATCTCAACCAGCCTTTGACCGGAGAGGATGATTGGATCAAGTCTTTTACGGGTGGTAGTTAGCATGGGAGATTTGAAAAATGACAAAAATCCGATGAGATAACGGCAGAAAACGGTGAAAATTAATATGGTAATGTCACTAGATTTGGGGAAAATCTCACTAGATTCAGTGAGATCTTGCTGGAAAATGCTTGCATCATCAGTCTAATCGAGTCTGGTGAGTTTTGGAGGAGAGAACCTGCCACTTGACCTGTTGGAGTTGGGTATTGATGGTGGTGACCCGCTATCAACGTGCACACACTAGTTTGGGTCTTGAGTGGGTCTAATTTGGCCGGTTGATGGACAACCCTACTCTCATCTCATATATCTCTTGTTGTTGTGAGAATTTTCTTACTTTATTTAAATGGTGAAAATATTTTTTTTTGACCAGAAATGGTGAAAATATTAAGATACTTTTTTTTGTCTATCGGCTAACCTTAGTTTGTCATAATACCAAAGAAAAGAAGGGTAATCCTCAAATAAACAATTCTTTTATCTTTCTCATTGGTCCGCTCAACATTTTAAAAGGAAACAGTTGGCAACATACCATTTATTAATTAAAGTAGATGCAATATTCCCTTTGGAAATTCTAGAATGGTTTTGCTTCCTTCAGTTACTCTATGACTTTCAGCATTCAGGCAATCAATATCATTACCTCTTTTAAATCCATTCTAACTGTACTACTTATTCTACCATTCTAAGATCAAGTTTAGTATTCTTATTGTACTACTTAGCTAGGCTTGCAGTTTTTAGCTTTATGCCGCAATATCAGACTTCTTTCGTTTTCCTAACATGATTATAATAAAGAGATCTAACTAACAAAGGCTGAATATGCATTTGATGCTTTGGCAACCGAACTTTTATTGTTTACCACTACTAAAAATGCAGGCTATAGCCAAGTTTTTTTTAGCAGCGTTCTCAAAAAAATACGGCTACAACTAACCTATAACTGCGTTTTTAAGAGTGCAGCTAACCTATGCAACCAGGGACGGACCCAGGTGGGGGCCAAAGGGGGCCCGGCCCCCCCCCACCCCCCGGGCCCAAAAAAAAAATTTTTAGCAGCTAAACTTTTCCCAAAAAAAAAAAAAAAAGATCTTGGGCCCCCCCTCAGTTTTGAGCTCGGGCCCCCCTTAGTTTTAGCTCGGCCCCCCTCCTAGCCCATCATCCGGCCAGCCCAGCCCCCAGGAGCCCATGACCCATGTAAAAAAAAAAAAAAAAAAAACCTTAGCTCGTCCAAAACCAAACGCAGAGAGCGAAAAAACGAAGGAAAAAAAAGTAAAAAAGAAAGAAAGGAACTGAGAGTGAGACTAAGAGGCGAAATAGAGACCCATTTGCTCACCCACCCCGTGACGCCGCCGGCCCACCACCCACGCCGTGTGCTGTGCCCGTGATGGTTGCGAGAGCCGAGAGCGAGACCCATGCCGGCGAGACCCACGCGATACCCACTTGCCGCCGCCCACGCGAGACCCACTTGCCGCCGTCGCCGGTTGCTCGAGACCCACTTGCCGCCGCCTTCACCGGTTGCTTGAGACCCACAGGTATTTATTCTTATCTTTTCCTTCAAAACCTAATAAATATAAAATGTTTGTGTCTTTGTGATCTGATCTGAGAATCTGAGATTCACAGAACTAATGATTGATGATTGATGAATGATGCTTGTGCCTTGTGGACTTGTAGTAATGTAGTGTTTCATGATTGTGTTTTTACTGATGAATGATGAACTGAATTGATGTTGGTGATTGACTGACTGTGAATTGAATCGGTGCTGCCTGTGGGATTTTTTTTTTTGGCTTTTTGGCTCTATGACTCTGTGTTTGTGGCTCTCTCTTGTATTATATAGATATGAGAGAGAGAGAGAGAGAGAGAGAGAGAGAGAGAGAGAGAGAGAGAGAGAGAGAGAGAGTTTGTAGATATGTAGAGATTAGTTTTTTCTTTGTTGACTGTTAGTTGGGCATAATAGGGACAAGTCACTTGGGCAACGGACAAGTGACAGAAAAAAATAAAGGTAAAGTTAAAGAAAAGTTTTTAGTGTCGGTAGTGGGGTTCATTGGGTTAGTACTTAGTGGCTTAGTGGGTCTGTGTTAGAAGGATGAAGACAACACAAAGACATAAATAAAGCCATAAAGGCAGACCAAACACACAGACATAATAAGAGGCAGAATAAAGACAAAAAAAATATAGCTTCGACATTTAGCTTGGATTCAATCGTAGATGATTTTGAAAATTTAGCTTGGATTCGACATTGAAAAGGATATAGCTTCGACATTTAGCTTGGATTCAATCGTAGATGTTTTTGAAAATTTGAAAGAGCGTCGAGTTCCCTTTTCATAGATGATTGTATAAAGAAACCATAGTGTTTCGTGTTTTTTGTTTTTGTTTGTAGATAATTGTATCTTAATATATTAAGAAACAATGATTTTTGGGTATTTGTCTTGGTTGATACTTTATTAATACTATATGGATACGTATTTGGAATTTTTTTTTTCGCTCATCTTCGGCCCCCCCAACTTAAAATTCTGGGTCCGTCCCTGTATGCAACACCATACATTTCTATTTGTTTATTGTTGATTAATTGGCTCATAATTCGGTGTATTTCTTGTAGATGTAATATATATACATTATATATTGATGAATAACGTAGTGACGTGTCACCTCGGCAAGAACGGATTTTGTGGCAGCTCAACCTTGCTAGGCTAGCAGCTCTGCCAGAGCAGTAGGAGCTCAACATGGCTGGCCTCTCTCATCAGGCGAGAAAGTAGCGAAAGTCTTCTAACCCTTTTATGTGAGAATGTGTATTTAAATTCAACCAAGTACGTCAAGATCTCTAGATTCTATCCCTAATATCGTGGGATATTTTCCTAGATAGAAAATGGGCACGATGACTCAAATATCAAACCACAACCTTAAACCCAGACAATTAAGCATAGAAAAAGAAACCATTGTCAACCTTAGTATCGAAAAATCCAAAACTACGGAAATCAACGACAGTGATCCATGCATGCCGAAGAACTAACTTTAAAGTTTCAAGTAGTATATTTGTAATGCAGCGTTTTGCTGAAAAGAAAACTGAAAACAACAAAATAATTTTTAAATTTAAAGTTTGGACCCATAGTAAAGTATATTTGTAATCCTTAATGCAACTTTTTTTTTTCCAAACCAGCTTTTAATGTTTTTTTGAGAGAGTTTTAAATTATAACATTCGCTCTTACTGATAGTCCTTAATGTTAATTGTAAAAGAAAAAGACAAATTGCGTAATTAAACTTAAAGAAAATTGCATTTTATTTTGAAATATATTGGTAAGCTCAGCTTTAGTGGTCTCGAAGCAAAAGACAAAATCAAAACAGAATGCTTGGGAGGTACTTTTTCGGGGCAATGGACGCACACTTCCCGCATCGAACCAAGTCTGGCGTGCCCCCCCTCTCGACGGTTTGTTTTTGGTCTTGGTTGTCATTCCACTGCTCCAGCAGGGGTAGTGGAGGATAAGCAAACAAAAACGGTTAGAGGTGGGTGTGGATTTTGAATTTTGAAAACAGAGAGGGTAGACCATATAAGGCCGGGGGAAAAGAAAAAGAAGGGGGGGGGGGGGGGGGAGGGAACAGAGAGTAAAAAAATAAAAGAAAGAAAAAACGAGAGAAAAGAGACTTTTTTTTTTTTTTTTTTTTTTTTCTGGTTTTCCATGGGATTCTAGAACTAGGATGGATTGATCTCTTTCTCATCACCAAAAAATCCTTCACATTATACCTCTTTGCATTCTAATCTTCAAAAAAGCTTTAAAAAAAAAAACACAAAAAGAACACATTGAGATTGAAATTTCTTGGGAGAAAACCCGGTCCTGAGGGGGGACAAAATCCCACACTGTACACGCCTTTTTCTTCAGCATCTCTCCGTCGACCATCGCCGGTGGAACATTGCGTGGTGGGAGGACCGTCTATTCAAGAACGTAGCTGTCGTCGCCATTCATCTTAGTGGAGTCACCATCAAACTCGTCCAAGAGTGCTGGGTATGTTTTCAACCTCCCCACTCTTTATTTTTGTGTGTTTCAGTTGTTTGAAGCTTGGTTGCTTTGCTGGGTTTTTTCTCTTCAGTTTGAATGTTAAAGTTTGGTTCTTGGCTGTCTTGGACGAAGAATGAAAATGGGGTGTAATAAAAGAAAGCTAGAAAGTGAAAGAGTGGGGTTAAATCATGATTTCTTAAAAGGTGGACCAATGTTTGTGATGAAGACCTATTACTTTTTTTTAAAAAAAAGACACCGTAACTACCCATGTTGCTCCCAGCAACTTTCTTGACTTTCGGTCTCCACAAACAAAATAAAAAAAATATACTTTATGTTTTACTTCAAGTCTAAAGCTAAGTCCTTGATTTCGGTTCCTACAAACAAGAATAAATATACACTTTATTTTTTTTTATTTCAAATCAAAACTAAGCCACAAGCTAATTAGATTTAGCCCCACTCTTTTCTTTAAAAAATAATATTCCCTCTAGTTCTTTAAAATAAAAATGTTCTCATATTACTCAAATCATATCTTGGAAGAGTTTAAGCTTACACTTTTTTTTTTTTTTTGGTAGTTGTTATATCAATTTCTTAACATGCTTGTTAATTTCTTGGTCATTATTTTGTTTTGTTATTAATTTGCTGCTTCTTTTTATTACCGTTGTCTTGTCTTATGATCTAGCTTTAGGCCACCATGCCATAAAATCAACTACTTGCTTGATTTTGTGTAATGAAGTTGATTAATAATATTGTGCCCATTGAACGATTAATTGAATATCAAATAGTCCTTACTTACTTAGTAGAGGCCGGTAGACATATCGGGTGTGCGTGGGTGCCTCACATCTTCCCACGGCGTAATTTGACCCCCGAACTTGTCATTGGTGGACGTAGACCGTTTTCTTTATCCATTGAGTCAATTAAATAAAAAAGAAAGGGTTTTTATTTCTTATTTTGTTTTCCCTAAAAAAAATAATAAAATAAGTAGTGACTCCTCTACTTTTTTTAGACTTGTGATTTTCCTAGTAAAAAATGCTCTCAAAATCAATCCTTTCAATTTCCTAAAAAACCCTCCCCGAGAGGCGCCATGTGGCCGTGTCCACAATACCACATCTAAGCTTCTTTGGCTACGATGGCTTCTCAAAAACTTAGGTGTGTCTACATCTTTTGCTACTCCTCTTTATTGTGACAACAAGAGTGCCATTCATATTGCTCACAATGATATCTTCCATGAACGGACTAAACACATCGAGATCGATTGTCATTTTATCCGTTATCATCTTGTCTATGGTGCTCTCAAGTTAATCTCAGTCTCTTCTACAGATCAACTTGCAGATATCTTCACCAAGTTACATTTTAAGGGACGCCTTCGTACTTTGGTTGACAACCTCAAGTTGGTCTTACATCCACCTTGAGTTTGAGGGGGTCTGTTAATGTATATGGTGTTATGGGCTTTAGGCCCAACTAGTTTACTTGTATAGCACACATTTTTGCACTACACTCTTACTGGTACTGCACTCATATTTACTTGTACTACACTCATATGCTTCCTATAAAGGCACTCATGTATATTTTTTCGGTGAAAAATACAATACAATTATTCAGTATTTCTAACACCAGCGTTTTTTTGCCTACCCATACAAGCCCCGGGGCTTATATAACAAAATATTCTGTAGTTCATATGAGCTATCTATATATACTGCAGTCAACTCCATGTTTTGCACTTTGACCATTCCACTTCACAAGCTCGATACAAATGGAAGCCCACAAAATTACATGAACATTAACAAAGTTTAAGATCAAAAGAATACATCAAATTTGTTACGGAATCAGCCAAACAACTTCAGGATCTAACCCATAACCTAACTTTCATACAAGACTACAATACGTTAATGCCTAATGGCTTCTTATGACTGTTCATGGGGCGCCACATGTGAGAAAGATAATGTACAACAAATTTCTCCTTGTGAGATATTAAGTTAAAAAAAGAAGATGGCAAAAGATTGGTTGGCCAAAGAGAGAAAAGGAACTCGGGGAATGCTGCAAAGTGAGGGAGAATCAATTTTGGGCTTGCTGATTTAAAGAAAATGTGTGCCTGCTACAGACTGTGTTTGCTACAACCGTCTCCACACTATTCATCAAAAAGCAATTTAACAGGCTGTGAATTTTCAAAATTAAAAGAGGTAAAGAAGAGGTATTGATTCCCTTCACGACCGAAAAGACGAACCATACTAGAATTTCCAAGAGGAATGCATCGACCTTAATAAATAAATGGTATGTTGCCAACTGTTTCCATTTAAAAGATGAGAAATATTATGTTCACTATATTTTCATAACAAATTTTTAGTTAGCAGGCTGTTATAGGTTATTATTTGGGAAAAAAAAAATAAATTTGTAGATGTAACATTTCTTTTAAAATATAGAATAAAATGTAAAGTGGACTAATGAGAAAGTCGAAAGATAGAAGATTATTTTTAAAATTTTTTTTTTTGGTGATGTGAAGCAAAAAATTTATGAAAGATTAGGAATTAGAAGACCAATTTACCCTTAGAATTTGTTAATATTTTGTTAGACTTTTTTTTTTGGAGAATAAATATTTTGTTAGACTTAATATCTAAATTAATGAAGTAGATAACTAATATAATGAATAAACATCTTCAAAAGAAAAACCACTCCCGAAGGAAAAATTTTCAGGTACTCCGGAAGAAAAAATCAGTTGAAAATCTACAATTAAAAGAAGCAGTACTTACAAATTTACAATAATATATATACGAATCATTTACAGTCCTATATTCCTTATGTAACCTTCTGATTGCATTTTTACCACAGTAATCTAGAAGTCCTTTACATGAAAGAACCTTGTTTGTAACGACCAAATCTCTAGAAATCAAAGACGATGATCTATTGTCTTTTTGGCGTTGGCGTGTATTCTCTTATAATATTTCCATTCTCTTATATATATATATATGTGTGTGTGTGTTTCTCAAAAAAAAAAAAAAAAAGTTTCAGCAATTAATAGTTTAGGCTCAAAAGTGGACAAATTACAACAAATTATTCTATTTAAGCTCAAGGGGAGGGGTTTTAAAATTTTTCTTGGTGCGACAGCTTTCTTTTTTTTTTTTTTTTTTTTTTGGGTACAGCTGCTTTCTTTATCTTGAAAATGGTGCTAAGAGGGGTGTATTATATAGGTATATTTAAGCGTGATAGAAATCAGATGTTAAAAAAAAATGGGAATCAATTTTTTTTTTGTTTGTTTGTAATTTCACTCAAACAAGTGTCGGCGCAGCCTTTTTAAATGATTTGCTTGTAAAAAGAGTCTTGGTTTTGCTTGACCAAAATATCTGTTTCTATAAGTTCTTTTTGATAAGCTGTTTCTATAAGTACTTTTTTTTTTTTTTTGGCTAACCCTGTTTCTATAAGTTCTTTATCAGCTTTTTGACACAATCTTACATAACATAAGTTTAACTATTTTACAATAAAAAATAAGCTGTGTTGTTCAGATTACCAAAAAAAAAAAAAAAGTGTGTTGTACAAGCATGGTTTTAAAAACCGAACCGTAGATCAAACCGGATTTTTCAAAATTTCCGGTTTTTTACCGGTTTTTCCCGGTTATTGACCGGTTTTGAGAGGTTTGACCGGACCGGATAGGACCGGTTTTTCCGGTTGAACCGGTCGGACCGGCCAGTCCGATCCGGTTTTTAAAACAGTGTGTACAAGTATAATAAGCATGTACTACAAGAAACCTATAACAATGGGCCTAAGTCTATTAGGCTTATATTCTAACAAATCACATCCCTCTCCGACCCATGATTGTCACAAGAAATTTGTCAATTTTAAAAGCTAACACTATTTCCATTGATAGTTTGTTTGGAAATCACTTATTGCTGAAAATTAAAAATACTATAGCAAAATAATTTTTAAGTATATGAATAGTATTGTGAGACCTAATTTTAAAGTTATTTTTGTTGAAAAAAGTATTTGTAGGCCTTCTGAATAGTGCATGGGACTCACACAAAAACCCAGACAAGCAAACGCTTTCCTTTTCAGCTGAATCCAAATGAGCAATAATAGTACTCCATCACGTAGATAATTGTGACAAAAGTTGTGACTTTTTAATATAGTTCTATATTTTTTAAATATTATTGGAAAGTAAAGAAAAAAAGAAAAACAACTATGATAAAATATATAAGCAAAACATTATTAGAAGGTAAGTATCAGCAGTTATTCTTCCAATTGAGCAAAGATGAAAGCATAACAACGCCTGTAAGTAATGAAAAAAAAAATTGAATGTTTATCTTCTATTACGGCGCCGCCCATCAGAGTAAAAAAAGAAAAAAAAAACATCTTCCAATCAAGCAAAGGTGTGTTACTCTCTGTAGAAATGAAATGATTTGGTACTACGTTTACTTTCTTGGCTAGATTCACTTGCTTTCCCTTTATAAGTCTCTAAGCATTGCAAGTGAAGGGCAAACTTACAGTTCTATGTATGCAAACTTCGAATGAAGAAACATCTTTCAAAACAAGCAAAGGTGCTCAACCCTGTTGAAGTGTATTACTTTTCCTTTCGAAATCCTTGCTGTCCTTTCGAAGTTCAGTTGTACATAATAACATTTTTCTCTTTTGTAGGTCTTCTGGTTGGCTCTTAACGACAATTAATTCAGTGCAGTTGCCTAGTTGGAGCAGGGTTTCAACTATATATAGTCAGGTTTGCTTACTGATTTTAACTTAAAAATTATCATCATCATTATTGTTGACTTAATGTGATGTTTAGGCCTTGTTTTTGAACGCCATCTTTGTGTATGCACAGTTGACGTTATATTTGGAAGCTTTATCCTGTATTTTACTGCTCTAGCAAAATTTTACGTGTACACAATGACCTGATCTAGTAAGTAACAAGCACTTCAAAGATCGTTAATTGCTCGTTCAAATTTTATTATTTAGGGAAAAAACAAAAAACCATAATACCCTTTCATTTTGTTCCCATTTCTGCCATGCATGGGAAAGGATTTAAAAATCTGCAGAGCCTACATAAAGGCTAAACAACGAGGTGCATAATCCAAACTGATTAGCTAATTAAGAGAAGTTACATTAAATGGAGCTAGGATTTTAGTACTGAGCGTGATTAGTACTTTTATTTTGATATGCAAGTTTTGTCAACAGTTCTAACTTCTTTTTTTCTTCTTCTTTTTAAGTGTATATATGTGTGAAGTTTCTTTCTAGAGGCTTAATCCCCACTTTTGCTGAAAGTACTATAAATAAAAATAAAAATTAGCTGAAATAATACAATGAAACCTATGAATAATACCAAAAAGTGTAGTGAGACCTATAGATAGTAGCAAAAATAAGTTAAATAGTAAAATAAGTTGTCTGTTTAATTTGGAGCCGAACTCACACTTAAATTGACCAGCATGCCTAAAGTGCAAGGTGGTTACATTTCCAGCTTCTACACCACGTGTTTAGTGATCATTTCATTAGGGAGAGTGTACAGTCATATAAATAATTTTTTTTTTTTTGAGAAACGTCATATAAATGAATATTTAAACTATTATTTATTGATCAATTTTAGCTCAATTTGTATGGAAGATATGTTGTGAGTTTAAATAAATAAATGTATATGTGTACTTTGGAAAATATACAATATTCCGGAATTACATTAATATTGTACTTCTTTCTTTTACATAAATAGTAACTATTATGTGAAAGGTAAAGAATGTGTTATTATAATTCTATTCGAAAACATTATATGGAAGTGGAGGATAGACTATCAGTTCTGTGCACCTTCTATTTGAAAACAATTTTTTTTTTTAATTTATTTTATCTTTGCAGGTCTTCTAGTTGGATCTTAACGACAGTTAATTGTGCAGTTGGGGCAGGGAGTCAGCTATTCAGGTTTGCTTAATGATTTTAACTTAACATCATCATTATTATTATTGTGAACTTACTGTGATGTCTCGGGCTTGTTTTTTAACACTGATGATGCACAAAAAATCGTCAGTGAGTTGATCGTTTACACATGCATCAATGGGTACACCTGAAGAACAAAAGAGAAGAACCAATCAAAGGGTACCGGCCAAAGACCCTCCGAAGGTTAAGTCAGAAGAGAGCCCCAACAATGCTAGAGATTATGAGTTTTAGAGACATTGTGCGTACCTTGTCTTGTGAGGGTCTTGGGGTATTTATAGTAGTGTAGGACCGAAATTCATGCCTTGGTTAGGAAGTCACTTTCCTTCTAGGATAGTAACTCCTAGATTTTGCATATCTCTTTGAGTCCTTTTCCTTATAGGAGTGTTCTTAATTATGGTTGGGGGTAGGGTGCAAGGCTTTTCCATATCAGGATTCATGATTAGCACCTCTAGCCACGTAGGAGCCACGTGAGTAAAGTGTGTCCCCCTCTATTGGGTTCATCTACCGGGGGTCCATCCTCTTTGTTAGGTTTGTCCATATTGAGGTTCACCTAACTGAGGTTTGCTTCCTCCAGATCCATCTGCCCACTGAAACGTATTCGTTAGTGTTGTCTGTCGTCAGCTTTGTAGGTCTAAAAATATCCTTATCAGTTGCCCCCTTAGCACATGTGTCTGTCAGTTTCACCTTGAACGGACTCATGGGGTGACAAATTCTTGCAACCATCGTCTTTTTCCACAGGAGTTACACTTTGATTAATGGGGTAGTTAAGGGTATACGTGGCGCGTTCTGAGTGGCGCTAAGGTCGTCGAAGAAAATGTACCCATTGAACAGCTTTAGGATTTTTACTTTTAAGTTTATTTTGAGAATAATAGTTTCGTGTATGCTACATATTGAACACGTCTTGAAGCTTTGATTTTCCGTGGGGAAGCATGGTGGCTTCTTTTTGGTATTGCACTTAAATGCTATATATCTAGTGGTTAATGAATCATCGGCATGTACATGACCTTTACACTTTGTAGACAGCATGCAAAGCTCCACTTGTCTTTCCCTTTACATGCACATATGGTTATCTTAACACGTGTGCATGGTGTTTAGGTGCTTGAATTGAATGAATAGCTAGCTTGTGGTTTTGAATCTCAACGCCACATATGTACATGTCCTTTCTAATAAGCCATGACTGCACGTCTTCTTTTTTTTTTTTTTTTTTTTGGGCCGTCCACTTTGGGTCGTGGACTTGTTGAGGTGACCAAGCGTTGGTGCCTTGTCAACTTGTCAGTCGTCCACTTGGGGACGTGGATTGATTAAGGTGACCAAATTTTGGTGCCTCATCATCTTTTTGGTCGTCCATTTTGGGTCGTAGGGTTCTAATCTCCTTGTCTCAGCATCCAAAGGATTCAAGCATTGGTGGTCCTTTTGCTATCTCTAAACAACGGGTGCGTAAGCTTCATCCGTTTGCCCTTCTTACTACCTTCATCTCGCGGCTATTTGGTGTGTAAGCTCCGCCAGCGTACTCATCTATGCCTCGCAATTGTTGGTGTTCCTCTCCAAGCCATGACGTACTGAAGCCATGTGTTTCTGTCCATTCTTTGTATTTGCAAAGCTAAAGGAGGAGTTGTGTTGTCCTTGAAGCTCCAAAAGCAGTCGGCCTGTGTTAATCTCAAGGTGAACACTCCATAGACAAGCACCGAATTTCTTGTTCATTTGCTTCTACGTTATTCCATTGTTGTGGGCCTTATGGCCTTTATCACCAATGTTGCATGTGATAACCTTGGATCATTAAACACATGGCCAAAAGCCTTAGCACCACACGGACACACGGCTCCCAAATTTACTACTCCAATGCCACACCTAATAACAAGAAGTTAAGAATATTAATGCATGGCTTTTGCACTTAGATGGTGGGGGGTCTATCACCTAATTTGCACTTAGATGATGACACAAATCCATGATTGTATTATTAGATTTAGTGTGAATTACTTTTGGTTCAACATGCCCTTTGATTATAGTTATTCATATCCGTCCACACCAAAAAAGACTTGTTTCTAGTTCAACTATACACTGCTATAGTTATTCAATATACCCTCACACCCTTTTTCAAGTGTATCCGTCCACTAGTGGATTATAAATCTTTCATCCGTCCACCACGTGCCCTTGTTAACATTCAAATGTACCTCATTTTTAATCATCCATTCGTCCACCTTGTTGGACTTAGTCAATGTACCCGTCCATCCTGTGGACAAATTTGGATGCTGGCTTGATAAATTAAGCTCTTCTATTGGAAAGGTAGGCCTTATAGTTGCTTTACTCGTCCTTGTAGTCATGTTTATTTGTTATTTTGCGGGGAACTCACAAGATAAAAATGGGAAGACAGAGTATCTTGGTAGCAAACCAAATTTAGATAATATACTCAATGGAGTTGTGCGCATCATTCTCAAGGGAGTTGTGCGCATTGTTGCTACTGCAGTCACTATTATGGTGGTGGCAATTCCTGAAGGTCTGCAATTGGCTGTCAAAATCACACTTGCTTACTCCATGAAGAGAATGATGGTTGATCAAGCAATGGTTAGGAAACTTTCAGCGTGTGAAACAATGGGATCAGCAACAATTATCTGCACTAATAAAATTGGCACCTTGACATTGAATTAGATGAAAGTGACCGAGTTTTGGCTTGGCAAAGAATCCATTGAAGAAGAAGATTCTTCGATTGTAATTGCACCAAACGTCATTACACTATTCCACCAAGGAGTTGGCTTAAACATGATTGATACTATCTACAAACCTGTATCTGGATCTGAACCATAAATTTTTGGAAGTCCAACCGAAAAAGCAATTCTATCTTGGCCTGTTTTGGGATTGGGTATGGACGTGGAAAAGTTAAAGCAAGATTATATAGTTCTCCATGTTGAAACCTTCAACTCCACGAAGAAAAGAAGTGGGGCTGCAATAAAGAACAAGGCTGATAACACCATCCATGTGCACTGGAAAGGTGCTGCGGAGTTAATCCTAGCAACGTGTTCAAGTTTCTATGAAAGTAGTGGGAATACAAAGTCCCTAGATGAAGCTAGAAATAAGGTTGAGAAAATAATCCAGGGCATGGCAGCTAGTAGCCTTCGATGCATTACTTTCACTTATAAGCAATTATTTGAAAAAGAAATAGGATGTCATGATGACTTTGGGACGAGCCAAAGACTAAAAGAAAATGGCTTAACCTTGCTAGGGATAGTTGGTCCCAAGGATCCCTGCCCACCGGGTGTCATTGAAGCTGTGGAAGCTTGCACAGTCGCTAGAGTGGAGATCAAAATGATCACTGGAGACAGTGTTTTCACAACAAAAGCTATAGCTACAGAATGCGGTATACTAAAGCACAGTCATCAATTAAATGGTGAAGTGGTAGAAGGCGTGGAGTTTCGAAACTACACGGATGAAGAAAGAATGGAGAAAGTTGAGAAGGTCTGTGTCATGGCAAGGTCATCCCCAGTCAACAAGCTTCTAATGGTACAATGCTTGAGACTTAGTTCATATATCCGTCCATCTTGTGGCATCCGTCCACTTTGTGGACTATAAATTTTTTTATACTAGTTTGTATCTGTCCATTCTATGGGCATAGTAAATTTTGGATACTAATTTATATCCGTCCATTCTATGGACTTGGTTAATTTTTGAAGGGTCGTTTATCACTTTGGTGACTTGGAAGATTTCAATTTGAGTCAATCATCTTTGGAGGATCACTTGGATTGTTCGTCACGTGGACCATTCATTGCCCTGTAGGAAGATTTGAATCTTTTACCAAGGTACTTATTGGTGGATTGGTTCGTTCGTCCATCCGTAGGTAAGAGGACATAAATTTTTTACCAAGGCACTTGTGAAGGGCTTGTTTTGTTCGTCCTTTAGCAGGTAGGAAGACTTAGATCTTTTACCAAGGAACTTGTGAGTGGCTTAGTTAGTTGGTCCCACTGTAGGTAGGAAGATTTGGCCTATTGACCAAGGTACTTGTAGGTGGCTTGTTTCGTCCGTCCACTTTTCGGTAGGAAGACTTAGAATTCTATCCAAGGCACTTGTTGGTGACTTGGTTCATCCTTCCACCCGTCGGTGGGAAGACTTAAAATTTTGACCATTGGTTTGTCCATCCACCCGTAGGTAGGAAGACTTAGAATTTCAACCAAGGCACTCGTGAGTGACTTGGTTCGTCCATCCACCCGTAGGTAGAAAGACTTAGAATTTTGACCAAGGCACTCGTGGGTGACTTGGTTCGTCCGTCCACCCATCGGTAGGAAGACTTAGAATTCTATCCAAGGCACTCATGTGTGACTTAGTTCGTCCTTCCACCCGTCAATAGGAAAACTTAGAATTTTGACCAAGGCACTCGTGTGTTACTTGGTTCGTCTGTCCACCCATAGGTAGGAAGATTTAGAATTTTGACCAAGGCACTCGTGGGTGACTTAGTTCGTTTGTCCGCCCGTAGGTAGAAAGACTTAGAATTTTGACCAAGGCACTTGTGGGTGACTTGGCTCGTCCGTCCGCCCGTAGGTAGGAAGACTTAGAATTTTGACCAAGGCACTCGTGAGTGACTTGGTTCGTCCATCCACCCGTAGGTGGGAAGACTTAGAATTTTGTCCAAGGCACTCATGAGTTACCTGGTTCGTCCTTCCACCCTTAGGTAGGAAGACTTAAAATTTTGACCAAGGCACTCGTGAGTTACTTGGTTCGTCCGTCCATCCTTAGGTAGGAAGCCTTAGACTTTTGGCCAAGGCACTCGTGGGTGACTTGGTTCGTCCGTCCGCCCGTAGGTAGGAAGACTTAGAATTTTGATCAAGGCACTCGTGGGTGACTTGGTTCGTCCATCCACCCGTAGGTAGGAAGACTTAGAATTTTGACCAAGGCACCCGTGGGTGACTTGGTTCGTCCGTCCACCCATCGGTAGGAAGACTTAGAATTTTGTCCAAGGCACTTGTGAGTTACCTGGTTCGTCCTTCCACCCTTAGGTAGGAAGACTTAGAATTTTGACCAAGGCACTCGTGAGTTACTTGGTTCGTCCATCCACCCTTAGGTAGGAAGACTTAGAATTTTGACCAAGGCACTCGTGGGTGACTTGGTTCGTCTGTCCGCCCGTAGGTAGGAAGACTTAAAATTTTGACCAAGGCACCCGTGGGTGACTTGGTTCTTCCGTCCACCCATCGGTAGGAAGACTTAGAATTTTATCCAAGGCACTCGTGAGTTACCTGGTTCGTCCTTCCACCCTTAGGTAGGAAAACATAATTTTGACAAAGGCACTCGTGGGTGACTTGGTTCGTCCGTCCACCCGTAGGTAGGAAGACTTAGAATTTTGACCATTGGTTCGTCCATCCACCCACAGGTAGGAAGACTTAGAATTTCAACCAAGGCACTCGTGAGTGACTCGGTTCGTCCATCCACCCATAGGTAGGAAGACTTAGAATTTTGACCAAGACACTCGTGAGTTACTTGGTTCGTCCTTCCACCCTTAGGTAGGAAGACTTAGAATTTTGACCAAGGCACTCGTGGGTGACTCGGTTCGTCCTTCCACCCTTAGGTAGGAAGATTTAGAATTTCAACCAAGGCACTCATGAGTGACTCGGTTCGTCCATCCACCCATAGGCAGGAAGACTTAGAATTTTGACCAAGGCACTCGTGAGTTACTTGGTTCGTCCGTCCACCCTTAGGTAGGAAGACTTAGAATTTTGACCAAGGCACTTATGGGTGACTTGGTTCGTCCGTCCACCTGTAGGTAGGAAGACTTAGAATTTTGACCAAGGCACTCGTGAGTGACTTGGTTCGTCCATCCACCTGTAGGTAGTAAGACTTAGGATTTTGTCCAAGACACTCGTGAGTTACCTGGTCCGTCCTTCCACCCTTAGGTAGGAAGACTTAGAATTTTGTCCAAGGCACTCTCGTGAGTTACCTAGTTCGTCCTTCCACCCTTAGGTAGGAAGACTTAGAATTTTGACCAAGGCACTCGTGGGTGACTTGGTTCGTCCGACCACCCGTAGGTAGGAAGACTTAGAATTGTCCAAGGCACTCGTGAGTTACCTGGTTCATCCTTCCACCCTTAGGTAGGAAGACTTAGAATTTTGACCAAGGCACTCATGAGTGACTTGGTTCGTCCTTCCACTTGTGGGACTTAGTTTTGGATGAGAATCATGTGCTGCTGACATCCTTGATCGTCGGTAACCTTGTTTGTTGATCCATCCCATTAGGATAAGAATTAGGTGCTTGTCGGCTTCCTTTTGTAGTGTTTAGGCATGAGGTCTTGTTGAAGTGTTGGCATTTGTCGTATGCTTTTACGTAGGATTGGGCATCCTTCTGCACAGTAGGCCATTGGTACATTGCCCTCAGAACGTGTGATGCCCGAATTTTTAACCTTCGAGACGTGTTGTTGTCCTCTATGAAGTCCTCTTTAAAAGATTATAGGACTACCCTGATCCCTCCAGCATGTCTGTTAGATGATCCGTTCGTTTAAACCTTCTATGCGGCTGCCCCCTTGCCTTCTGCCTTGTTCGTCATAATTTTGTGATGAAGTTAGCTAATGCTTGGGTTGAGGCTAACTTCTCCATGTGGGGATATATTTTTCTTCTTCCTTAAGCGCTTGACTGGTGTAGCATACTGGTAATTGTACACGATCCTCATTTTGGATGAGAGCTGAACTAACAACTATAGGGGATACGACCAAGTAGAGGGAAAGCTCTTCATTGGGTTTAGATGGATTGAGGAGTGGTGTTGATGCGAGGTGTGCCTTCAATTCCTTAATACTCTTTAGCATTCTTCTTTCCACTTAAATTCTTTCATCTTGGTAGTCCCTTTCTTGGTGATTGTCCGTCGGGGGACGTCCGTTGTTGTGTTTGCTGCTGCCCTATTCATCATTTTGATGGTTCAAATACTATTCGTTCCACTGGCCCAACTTTCACTCCAGTAACTCTGCAAGGACTTGGGCAGGTTTTTGGTCTCTTGGTTGATGGTAGCCATTGATCGTCTGGGCCATGCAACTCTTTGTCTTAGGAGCGGTGATATGGCTGATCACTCGTTTTTCCCACAGACGGCGCCAACTGATGATGCACAAAAAATCGTTAGTGAGTTGATCGTCCACACATGCATCAATGGGAATACCTGAAGAACAAAAGAGAAGAACCAATCAAAGGGCACCGGTGGGGTACCGGCAAATGACCCTCCGAAGGTTAATTTAGAAGAGAGCCCCAACAATGCTAGAGAGTATAAGTTTTAGAGACATTGTGTGTACCTTGCCTTGTGAGGGTCTTGGGGTATTTATAGTAGTGTAGGGCCGAAATTCATGCCTTGGTTAGGAAGTCACTTTCCTTCTAGGATAGTAATTCCTAGATTTTGCATATCTCTTTGAGTCCTTTTCCTTATAGGAGTATTCTTAATTATGGTTGGGCGTAGGGTACAAGGCTTTTCCATATCAGGATTCTTGATGAGCACTTCTAGCCACGTAGGAGCCACCTGAGTAAAGTGTGTCCCCCTCTATTGGGTTCATCTGCCGGGGGTCCATCCTCTTTGTTAGGTTTGTCCATATTGAGGTTCACCTAACTGAGGTTTACTTCCTCTAGATCCATCTGCCCACTGAAACGTATTCGTTAGTGTTGTCTGTTGTCAGCTTTGTAGGTCTAAAAATATCCTTATCAAACACCATCTTCGTGTGTGCACATTTGGAATTGTATGTTGGAAGCTTTATCTTAGTGCGCTAGTTAAAATTTAAAGTGGAATTATTAACCATGCTTTAAAGACGTTGCTTTATAAATTTTTTTTTTAAATTTTTATAAAAGAAAAAATACAATTGATTGTCTTGACGACTTGTTATAGTTTCAAATTTACATTTATACAGCGGTCCTAATCTAGTAAGTATAAGCTCATTACAACTTTCTAGTTTTTAGCCAAAAACTAAAAACTAAAAACTAACAAACACTTCAAAGGTCATTGCACATTCAAGTTTTATTATCCGAAATAAAAATAGTGATAATAATAAACAATAGAGTACTATTCATAAGATCCTCATTATAATTGATAAAATATTATCGAAATAAACAAAAAATCCATTAGGATCACATATATACAAAAATATGCAGATTATATAGTTTATAAATTTATTAACATCTGTAATAGTTTAGAAGAATTAATGTACGAAGCAAAAAAAAATTTATGTGACAGTGACAAATTATAAATAATGTAGTGTTCATAAGATGCTCATAAATGATAATATTTTATCAAATCAAAACAACAATAACAAAAAAATACGTTAGGATTCCAATATATGCAAAAAGGCCACAAGGACCATCAGATATAGAGGAATTTTAGGCATTCTACAAATTTTATATATTGATATGTTAATTTTTAAGCACAAGACAGAAAAAGTAATCAAAATATTTATTTATTTATAATGTTATTAATATTTACATTCAATTCAACATTAATGTGTAATCTATTAAAGTTGGTATTAGATTTATAATATTTTCCTTAAATATATTCAAGGTGGGAGAGACTTATACTAATCTCTTTGTCCGACTAAGATTATATTATAAGAATGTGCTTCCTTTTTTCTGTCCGTGGGGGCAAAAGCAGCTAAGTGTTTTTTTTTATTTAAATATATATATATATATATATATATATACACACATTTATATATATTTTGTCCGTTCCTTGTCTTTCTAGTATGGATCGTAATGATTATGGTCTTGGAAAATGAATGACTAAATTATTACCTTTATCTTTTAGTCTAAAATGTCTCTAACTAAATAATTTTCTATATTTCTAGTCTAAGAGAATGATAATATCATATAGTTTGTTTATAAGCAGCAATCAAATACTGATAAGGTTTCAAAACTCATCATATATATATATTTTTTATTGGATATGAATTTTAAAAATTTACCAGTTAAATTATATTTTCTTTATGCTCTTAACATATATATCAAATCGAATATCATTTACTATTTAATCAATAAATTTATTTTTTATGCTGAATTTTATGCCACAACAATTTAAAATTTAAATATTTAATTGATGACATAGCTATTTATCTTTAATATTCTTAAAATTTTGCAAGCATGCATGCATGTAAATATAATAAAAGCAAGCATTTCAATAGTTAAATTTTCAAAATTTTTATCTCATACAAAAGACATATAAAGAGTTTGAATAGTTCTCTCTAAACCAGTTTAGAGAAACTTTTTTCATTAAATACAATTGTGTCAATTACATCTACAAAGGTTTTATAAGTATAATCTAAGAACCAAAAATTATACTTGGCAACAAAAAACTACTACATCTTCTTGCAGCGTTTCTACTCGTTGCAAGAGAGATCATGGTGAGGCCTGAACACATACTGGACTTATGGACTAAATGGAACATCGAAATGCTAATACTAGTGAATTTTGCCTTGCAAATCATCCTCACTCTCTTTGGTGGCCGCAGAAGATACATTCCTGGCTATTGGATAAGATTCACAGTATGGTCCTCTTACTTGCTGTCCAGTTCTATTGGAAAGATTGTTATGAGCAAACTCACTACCATAGATGCTAAGCACAGTGTACCAAATGCAACTCTTTCGTCAAACCAAACTGATTTCCACCTGAACTGAAAGCGCTATTGGCACCACTTGTCTTTGTACAATTCGGAAACCCAGATGGCATAACTGCCTACTCAATAGAAGATAATCGTTTGGGGTTGAGGCAATTAATTGGCCTCCTCATCCAAGTAGGTGTGGTAATTTGGATTCTTGTTCGGTGCTGGACAAAGTATAAGATCTCATTTCTTTTGTTGCCAATGTTTGTGGCTGGTATAACCAAGTATGGAGAGACCGTATGGCCTCTCAGGTCAGCACTCACTGGGAATTCTGGCATAACAGTTTCAGAAATTGACCAAGAAGAAACTATTCCTGGTTTACTCCAACAGCTACCCGAGAGGATTTCTGGTGTAGAATTGTTCTCAAAGGCTTATTATCGGTTTAGTTGCTTGAAGCCTCACCTTGAGAATTGGCTCTACAAGCCTTTATATGAGTCTCTTCCATGGATGTCCATTGATGCATATTCAGCTGAGGATGTCTTCAGAATTACAGATTTTGAACTTGGTTTCATGTACGATGTGCTGTATACGAAGGCGCCTATTATGTATACATGGCAAGGTTGTATTCTTCGTATCATCAGTTTCTTGAGTTTAGTTTCCACATTATGTGGATTTGCAATCTTGTCTCGCCAAGACAACCACAAAATTACAGGTAAATATCTTGTATTTACATATGTGGTGCTAATTGCGGCAGTTCTACTAGAGCTTTATTAGATCATACAACTACCTTTCTCAGATTGGGCAATACTCAAAATGGTGAGGCACCATAACTAGCCTGTGGTGATGAAATACTTGCGAGCTCTTGGCCCAAAGTCAAGAAAGTGGAAAAGATGGTCTAATTCATTGGGACAGTTCAATTTGTTCAGCTTTTGCCTTCATGACCAGAAGTTGAAGTACAGTAGGATGATTAAGTTTCGTGGCATCGACATGGAGTTAAGAAAGACCATGAATAGGATACGTGTGGAGTTTTCTAAAGAATTGAAAGAATTGATAGTGCATGAAATGAAAGAGGTGGATAATGCAAGAAATTCAAAGCCTATTACACAAAGGGGTCAATGGGCACTTGAAAGGTATGGATGCCTCAACCATGAATTGAAATGGAGTGTCAAGAGAGATTTCGATAAGAGCATTCTCATATGGCACATTGCAACAGACATTTGCTACCATTCAAATGTTCAAGATGGCATTCCAAACTCTCAAATTGAAATGGGTAAATTGTTGTCAAACTAAATGATGTATGTTCTAGCCATGCACCCTCACATGTTTTGTACCACCACAGCAAATATCATATTCCAACATGCCTACACTAAAATTATGATACTTTTAAGGACTAGACCATCCTTGATAAAAGATGAAGGTGAAGCCCTCTAACTTAACTAACTAACTGTAAAAATAAAATAAAAAATTCAGAGTCGGAGGAATAATAGAACTACTTATAGTTTATGGTGGTAAAATTACAGCTTTTTTTTTTTTTTTTTGGCTTGGAAGTACTTTTTGGCACATCTTCTAGCTACCCTATGACTTTTAAAATCACGTTGTAAAAAATAACTAGTCTATGAAGACTTTGCCAACTTAGACAACAAGGTAGCATGAGTATATTTGAATTTCCGTCGATGCATGACATCCTATAAATAAGTTAAATAATTTGTGTACCATAGGAGCTTCCAACAGAATTTTTTAATAGTCTTGTGCATTTTATTTTTTAAAGTATTAAGACGATTTAGTTCAATCTTGAAGATGCTTGAATTCAATGGCTCAATTCTCCAGCTCCATCTTACATTCTTACTTTTCTTTCCCTAAAACCACACCCTTGAGATCCACACTTTTTCCAAAATTAAACCTAGTACTCTCACTATTACAGTATTACTATTACTCAAAAGTGGCACCAAAATTTAAAACTTGAAAAAAAAAAAAAAAAAGTTACAGAGGTCAAGCTACTTCTTTAGCTAACTTTGAAAAATATGAACAGAGGAGTTGTTGATGTAAATAAAAGATAATTTTAGAAAATCCAAATTTCAAAATTTTAGTGTAAAATTCAAATATCCACAAAGTTTAGGAGTGTAGTTTGAACTGTAATCATTAATTTTTGTACTTAAGATGTCTTTGGTCCTACCCTTCACTACAAAACACGCGAGCCTTAGGCCGTGTTTTTTTAGGCCGCGTTTTCAAAAACGCGGCTACAGACAGGATAATATGTCTTCCCAACAATCAACCTTTGAACTATAACCATGTGTTAAATGCGACTATAGGTTGCCCCTATAGCCGTGGTTTTCAAACGCGGTTTGAGTATGTCCTATAGCCACGTTTATAAAAACATGGCCATTGGTCTTGGCCTATAGTCACGGTTATTGAAACGCGGCCATTAGTCCTGGCCTATAGTCGCGTTTAAAAAAATGTGGCCATAGACCGCCTAAGCCTATAGTTATGTATTTTAGGCCACAATTGAAAACGTGGCCTAAAAACACGCGGCTATAGACCAAATCGTCCTATTGCCATGTTTTTCTGAGCTAAAGCCACATTCTAAAAACGCGGCTATAGATCCTTTTTTTTTTGTAGTACTTCCTTCCCTAGACTAATATCCTGCTCTGTCACTGCTTGAATTACAATGCATGTTTGGACCCAAAAATTGTCATCAATATTTATTGTAGCTCATTGTAATGGTGATCAAAAATGGAAAAAAATTAGATCTTAAAAAAATAATAATAAAAAGCATGAAACTAAGCGCACTTTGTATATTATTGGCCTCCGCTCAAATGATTAGGCTACCTTTTTTAAAAAAAAAAAAAAATCAATTTAGGGTGAAAAAACAGATAAACTACCTTTTTATTAGATTGTAGAAGATTTAGAATGAGATAATATGTACTTTTTTATTTAGAGAAATTTTCAAAAGCGGACGTCATAGGTTGAAATTATCTCTAAAAAAAAAATGGTTTTTAAAATGTTGGGGTATTTTTATGACTATGATTCACATCTCATTTTAGTAAGTTAGTAGTTAGATTTGGGTTTTTTTGGGATAGTTGGTTTGGTACTCACACTGATGAAACAATCATTGACCGCTATTGCAGATTTTTTTTTTTTTGACCTTAGTAAAATGTAACAAGTGAAGTAAGTAAACAAATAATGAGGGAAATAGTTTTTTCATGTTCAAGTAATTTAGGCTAGGAATTATATACATTGATGTGAGAAAATTTGCTAGGCTATTGTTAGCATGGCCAAGTAAATATATTTAGCAAGATTAAAAGAATAAATTCATCTACGCCCAGGTAATTAAATATGTTAAGTAGAAAATCTAAGCTAATAAATGTATTTAGTAACATCATTCAAATATGGGCGGTGATGTTATATTAAGAAGGTGAGATAGAAAAGGGAGAGAAACTTACGATACTAGCTAGTATGTATTGACATAGATAAAGAGTAACCAATTTGTCTCACTTTGCCGAAATAAATGTTATGTACATGCAAGAGCTCAAACTCAAGAATTCTCACCAAAGTTCTATTGGTAGTTGCTACATGTGATCACATTAGTGATATAATTTTTTTTTTTTTTTTTAAATATGAGAAAGATAATGTACAACAAATTTCTCCTTGTGAGATATTAAGTTAAAAAAAGAAGATGGCAAATGATTGGTGAGCCAAAGAGAGAAAAGGAACTCGATCGGGGAATGCTGCAAAGTGAGGGAGAATCACTTTTAGGCTTGCTGATTTAAAGAAAATGTGTGTCTGGTACAAACTGTGTTTGCTAAAACCATCTCCACACTATTCATCAAAAAGCAATTTAACAAACTGTGAATTTCAAAATTAAAAGAGGTAAAGAAGAGGTATTGATTGCCTTCTTTAAAAGAGGTAAAGAAGGGGCTATAACCTCGTTTTAAACGTGGCTAGAGTATGTCCTATAGCCGCATTTGTAAAAATGCGGCCATTGGTCCTGGCCTATAATCACAAATGCGGCCTAAAAAAAGCGGCTATAGGCCAAATCGTCATATTTAAAAATGCAGCAATAGGACTTTTTTTTTGTAGTGATTTTTTCCAGTTATTATTATATTGTTATTTTTTTAAAAAGAATTTCAACCTATGACGTCCACTTTTGATAATATCTATTGTTATAAAGGTATAATCATTGTTTGTAACTTAGATATAATTATACTAAGACTAAGCATATCTAAGTGAGTATATGTGATATAATAAAAAATATATAAATATAATAAAATAAGTGCAAGGAATGTCGAACTAAATAAATATAATTTTTCATCTTTCTACCTGAAGTATAAGTTTTTCAAATTATCATAATTTTCTTTTTTATTATCTTTTTTTTTTTATTCTTGTATATTATCTTGTCTTATAATTTGTATGTCATAAAATAAATAATATGAAGAAAGAATTTATCATATAAAGGACATACACTTACCCTATTAAAATGACCTGAACTGTTATAATTATTTACTAGAAGGTGTAACCTTATCAATTTTCATGAGTCCTATCATAATTTTTTTAAACATCTTACTTGGATTTTTGATCTATTAGTAGGTATTAACATGTGCATAAAAATTTGAGAGTAATTTTGAAAGTCAAAGATATATTATATTATATACTATTTAACATGATTGTGTAACTTGTGTCAAGTGGATGATTTCTCTTCTTTTTTCTTTTTTCCTCCTTATGCCATGTCCATAGATGTTTTAGTTTTACTCCTTTATTTTACATTTATTTTTACTTCACCTAACAAAATAGTCCTCAATACAATATTATAAAATAAAATTTATTAAGCTAATTCTAACTTAGGGAAAAATCTATTAGCAAACTTCTAAAATTTTCATGCTGATTCTTTTAAAAGAAAAAGAAAAAACATTCTATGAAGTTTAAAAGACAAAATTTGATTACAAAATTGATTGTAACTTAAATTACAACTTTCGCTTAAAAAATTAACATGATTATATATTTTAAAAATATAACCGTTGAATTGCATATTCTTTATATTCTTTAACACACATGTAAAATTTCATGCCAATTGGATATTATTTAATATTTGATCTATAAAATTATTTTTTATGTATACTTTTAAACTACAAAAACAAGAAATTTAAGGTTTGTTTGGTTTAGAGATATTTTGAGAGATATGATCTAAAAATCATAATTGAGTTATCAAAAAACGTGGGACCCACACAATTTTTTTTGTTTGGCTTGATTTCTTAATCTTGTTTTCATCACTCAAACTCAAAAATTTTGACTGAGAGTGATGAAAATCGAAAACACCATATTGGTGTTTTTAGTCTCTAAGATACATAATTCAGTGGCAGGATTGTAAATTTTTTACCTCTGTGGGACCTAGAGCTTCTGTGTTGTCCCATCTGTTCACTAGAAATGTTTGATATTACTGTTGCAAATAACCACAACACCACCATAACAAACCCAGTGTCGCCAAAGCACCACCACAACAAACCTAGCACCGATCCACACCACCGAAACACCAAAATCAATCGATTCAAGCCACACCGACCAAACGTTGACCCATAACCCGATCTCCACTGTAACACCACCAAAACACCGATTCAAGCCATACTGTGACCCATAGCCCAATCTCCACCGTGACCCAGCCCTAGAAACCTAATCTCAAACCCAATCTCTATCATAATCCAGCCCCAAAAACCCGATCAACCCACCATCACCAATCCGAACCTAGCAACCACTGAAACAATCCACCACTTTAAACCCAATAACCACCGGTTCAAACCAACCAAAAATAGCTGAGAAAGAAACAGAGAAGAGAGAAAAAAAAAATCAAATACAGGTTGAAGAGGGAAGAGACAAAGAAAGCTGAGAAAGAAACACAGAAAAGTGAAAAAAAAAAATCAAATATAGAGTGAAGAAGGGAGAGACAAAGAAAGAGAGACAGACAAAAAAAAACTGATAGAAAAGAGGGAGAGTCAGAGAAATGAAACGTGAGAGGATGCCATAGTGCGAGAGGTAAAGGAGGAAAATTTCTTTTTTGGTTAATGAGACGCGGGTAGCAACAGTAGCAACATGGGTTCTGTCAGTGGGCAAGGTCCATGGTTTTGGAGAAAAGTTGTAGAGTTATGTAACTGAATTATGAGTCCAAACATGTGTTTTGCAATTTTAGAGTGAAAGTGAGGTTTGAGAACTGAGTTATGAGTTTAGGGTTTGAGTTGTGGATTTTGAAAACTGAATTATGAAAACCAAACGGACCCTTAAACATTTGATTGATGATATAGTTTTTAATCTTTGATCTTCTAGAGATTTTGCAAGTATGAAGAATATAAGAAGAAATGCAATCCAATTGTAGATTTGTCAAAATTTACACTCACACTACAAGAAATTTGGTTATTTTCAACGGTTAAAGTAACCGTCGAGAACCACCATTAAAAACTATGTCGAAAATTTTTTTCTACAGCCTATGCAACCATCGAAAATTTTTTTACACTTTTATCAATAGTTAATAAACGTCGAAGTATTATTAAAAGCCATTGAAACATAAACACTTAAAGATGCTTATTACTTTTTTCTACATGTACTCAACCGTCGATAAAGGGTATCTTGAGATAAATTTCAACGGTTTGTAAACGTTGAAATAAGTATTTTCTTTAAAATAAATAAATTTGGATGCACTTTTTTCATTGATCAAAATTTAATAACCTAATTCAAAATATAATGTAAACATAATTGTGCAATTCCTAATTAAATTTACAACAATCAATCAACTACTCTTTTAACACAATAAAAAAAAATTGTGCAAATACAATGGATAATTAGAGTTGAAGATATTACACATTATGAAATCTCTAGTAAGGATTCTAAGCAAATTGTAAGCATCTTGATTAAATCCATTGCCTCCACCCACAAGGCAAAATCTCAATCTTGGTATCACCAGTAAACACGTTCAATGTAAACAAAGCCCCTAAGATAATAAGTAGCCAAATTGATACAAAATTTACAAATTAAGGTGCATAATTAATACTTGGTGTAGAATAATGTGGTTGAGACTAAAAAGATCAAGCACCCATTTGAATTTTAATAAATATTTACCTCTAAACTTAAACTGGAATTTTTCTCTCCGATTAAAATGTTGTCCAAAATCATAGGAAACTCAATGCCAGTTCTGGGTTCAAGTGCATGTCTTGTCAAGTTCAAGTCAGGAAAAGACAGATCCATGCACCTTTAATTCTCAACCTTACAAGGCCTTTGGTCAATGCCTCCATGCACTTGTAAATCAGTACTCTCCATTGGAACTGCTAGCACCTCTGAAGATTTGGTGCAATCAACATAGAAACAAGTTTTTCTATGGTTAAACTAATGTCAACAACAAACCAACAAAAAAACGAGAGAGTAAGTGTAAAACAGCCTGCTTAGTGAAATGGCTACTCACAAGTTATTAAGCAGAGGTAAGGCAGTAGCTAATGAGAGCAAAGGATAGGATTGAATCCTTTTAGCTTCTTGGAATAGGAGCTTCATCATGAAACTAGAAATCTTACCAAAAATCACTAGGGTGCCAGATTTTCCTTTTGATCTGAATCTGAAGTGATATCTAGCAAGATTATGTCTACTAGAAATAACGTTCTTAACATGTGCAGAAAATGTACAGTTACTAGATTCTAAACCATGCATTCTACTAGCAATGTACCAAGCAATAAGGTAAAGAACTTTCCATATGCAAATAACTACAAGTCAATAAACATGAATTAAAACAAACCAATACTGTAAAACCATTGCTTTCACCATCAGAACATGAGAACAAGCATTTACAAAATCAAAGGCTAGTTGTACTTCAAAAGGAAAACCAAAAAACAGTTTTCTATAATATAATTGAAGTCAAGCTTCCAATCTCCTACTTACCAACAAATTATAATATAAATGAATAAACAAAAATAAAAGCCTTCAAAGTATGGTATTGACTGTAGATATCAGAAAATAAATCAAATGGTCAACAACTTTATCCAAAGTACAGAAATAGTTCAAATGAAACCTTCATTTTGAAACATTTAATTCCATTAATTCATATCAACATGATCCATATCCACCGGTTGAAATATCCACAAGTATGTCTGGTATGTCAGCCCTATCTAATGAGATAATAGTATCATCTTGATCAGCAGTACTTGTAAAACCTATTTGATGACCCCTTTGTGAATCATTCTGTTGGTATGGCTGTTGCTCATCATCTTCATCATCACCATTTTCATCCTCTAGAGACGGCATGTTGTAATAATTTCGAGGTTTTGTTTTTATTACAAAATGCCACTAAAAATTCTTTATGCTTTTCACATAAAATACTTGTTTTGCTTGACATGCTAACACAAAAGGTTCATTACTCTTTAATGAACATGTTACATTCACAAGATTTCAACCGTATGTATCAACGACAATCCCTCTACCATGATGGTCAACATCCCTCCATTCACATTTAAACATTACAATCTTATTGCCTCCCATGTAGTGTAATTCAATGATTTCAGTTAAGACACCACAATAGTCATGATTGCCTGTATTTGCATCTCTTTTTACCAAGACTCCACAACATTGAGTTCTTCTTTTACAATCGATTTCATTTTTACAAATTTAAAACCATTAACAATGTACCCATTATAAGAAACAGCTTCTTCTGATGGTCCACGAGCTAGATCTAATAGTTGCTTGCTCACTTTCCCTTCATCATATAATTGAGTAATCTATTCAAAAAAAGATCAAAATCAATACAATCATTTTAATTTTCACAAATCAAGCATATGTCACAAGTATAAAAATTTATAAATAAATAGATATTACATGATTTTCAAACCACTCTTGGAACTATTTGTAATGTCGATTCTCTACATTCCTAGCACTTGCTTGTTAGATCATGTACTTGTGTTCCCTGTATAACACATAATGCAATTGCATTGTAAACAACTTAAAAGATTAAGAAGAAAGATAACTCTTGAAAAAAATTATATTAACTACAATTCAACTTACTCAATATATGGGAGCACTTCATCACAGTTTTTCAAGACATATAGATGTGCTTGCGTCCACTCTTCTAGACTAAGTTGACATGAGACATATCCCCTACCTAAAACACGACCGATTGAGGAAAATATGAGCAACCCTTCATATGGATGCAAATGATCTCCATCCGAATTTCGTTCAACTCTATTAAACCAGGTCTCAATACCATGAAAGTATCTTGAGCAAAATGTTAAGCATTCATTTTCTAAATAACCTTCTGCAATCGAACCTTCTGGATGGGCAAGGTTACGAACATATTTTTTTAGTGTTTGCAAGCATCTTTCAATTGGATATATCCACCGATATTGGACAGGTCCAGCAATCATAGCCTTACCAGCTAAGTGAATATGTAAATGCATCATAACATCAAAAAATGATGGAGGGAATATCCTTTCCAGTTGACAAAGTGCTATTACAATTTGATTTTCCATTTTCTCCAAGTCATCTACACTTAGCACCTTTGAGCACAATGCTTTAAAGAAACTACTCAGCTCAATAAGTGGTGTAGACACTAGCGCAAACACTTCTTCTGGCAGCAATCCATCTATTGCTAAAGGGAGTAAGACCTCTAACAAAATATGGAAATCATGGCTCTTAAGTCTTGATATCTTTCGATTTTTCAGATTCACACATCTTGCGATGTTTGAAGAGTAACCATCAGGAAACTTTACCTCCTTTAAGAATTTACAAAAAACTTTTTGTTCATTAACAGATAAAGTGTAACATGTAGATGGAAGCTCTAAATATTCCCCACATGGTATTGGATGTAGTTCCTCCCTAATGCCCATGACTTGTAGATCAAGATGAGACTTTAAGTTATCTTATGTTTTCTCTGAAGTATTCATCAATGTCCCAATTATACTTTCACACAAATTCTTCTCAATGTGCATAACATCTAAATTATATCTCAATAATAAGGTTCTCCAATATGGTAATTTGAAAAAGATACTTTTCTTCAACCAATTATCTTTTTTTTTTTTTTTTTTTTGAATCTTTTTTATTTAACTCATCATGTTTTCTCTTCTTCTCTCCATCCCCAAATATCAAGAATTCAAGATCACGTAATTGACTGAGCACATCATCTCCATTAGTTGTTTAGGGGATAAACCAAGCTCTTTCTTACCATCAAATTTTTTAGATTCCAATCTCCATCTATGCTTAATTGGCAAGAAGCGTTGATGCCCTATGAAACAAAACTTTCCTCCATTTTTCAAATAAGAAGAATGTGTTTCATTATGAAAAGAAGGACAAGCCAAAGCACCCATTGTATTCCAACCAGAAAGATTCCTATATGCTGGAAAGTCATTAATTGTCCATAAAACTGCTGCATGCAGATTGAAATTTTGATTTTTGAAGGAGTCAAAAGTAGTAACTCCAACTTCCTATAATTGTTTTAGCTCATCAACTAATGGTTGCAAATAGATATCAATTTTATTTCTTGGACCCTTCAATCCTGGAATGATCAATGATAGCATAAAATAGGGTTGCTTCATGCACATACATGGTGGTAAATTATATGGAACAAGTACAACTGGCCATATGCTATTACTAGTGCTTATGTTTCCAAATGGATTAAACCCATCACTTGCCAAACCCAGCCTAACATTGTGCTTCTCTGAAGAAAATGATTTGTGTATGATGTCAAAAGTTTTCCATGCCTTAAAGTCAGCTAGATGTCTTAACACCCCATCATCAATACGCTTACCATAACGCCAAGTCATGTAGGAAGCAGTCTTTTTTGACATAAAAAGCCTCTTGAGCCTTGGTGTTATTGGAAAATAACGCAATATCTTATGAGGAACCTTTTTACCCCTTATACTCCCTTCACTTGTTTTCCATCTTGAGCGACCACAAACTCAACAATTGCTTCTATTGGCATTTTCCTTCCAATATAGCATACAATTCTCTTCACAAGCATCTATCTGCACATAACCAAGACAAAAATCACGAATCATCTTCTTTGCTTCATAAAATGAATTTGGCAACTCTCCAATAGCTTTAGATAGTGCATCATTCAAAATTGAAGCAAGATAGTAAATGATTTGTTTGTTCAACCACTAAGGCATTTAATATGAAGTAACTTCACGATGAAAGACAGTTTTGTATACTTGCAATCAAGAAAAAGTTTCTGTTCATTAGCCCTTAGTTTTTGAAAAAAGTTAGCTGCATCATCGTTAGGCTCTTCAGGAGTACCATCATCACTTGAATCTCTGGCTATACAACTTGCTTTGAAAGCTGCATGATAATCTTCTACCATCTTGCTCAAGCCATCACCATCTAATTCATCATCACTATCCAAACTATTACAGGTTTTAAAATGTCTCTCCTCACCATGTCTAAGCCATCCAGTATAATTTGGGAGAATACCAATAGTGAGCAAATCAGCCTCAACACCATCTCTAGTCTTTGCAAAATAGTTATTGCATTGCTTACACAGACAAAAAATTTTATCCCCCATTGTTATATGCTCAAATGCAAAATCAAGGAAGTCTTTAATTCCTTGTCTATACTCAGGAAGAGCTCAATTCCCGAGTTTTACCCAATTCCGCTCCATCTAAAGCTAAAATACAAATAAAAGAAACCAACCTTTACTATGATAATTAATTTTACCGAGCTTTGTTATGAGTGGTTGAACTCCAACCTTTATTCGATGATAATAAATTTTATCAATTGAACTAAATGAACCATATAAATCATATTGAGAAAAGAAACTTAGACAATAAACTCAAAAGCATTTTGCATTTACATAAAGGAACATCAATGTTTACCTTAAGGAGTAAAAGTCCTATGACACCAAGTACAAGCCCTGCGCCTCCAACAAACCCAATGGACTCACCAAATAACAAAGATGCAAGAATAGCCACTGTTAAAGATTAAGAGTCAGTTATCTAATCATCAAAACTCAATTTCATGTTTAAACTAGTATTTCCATTGATCAAGAAAGTCAACTTAAATGGCGATGATCATATTAAAAATTTATATTAAAAAATCTAAATGGCAATGAGACTAATTTTAGAACATAAGAGTGAATCTGCTTACCATATTGAATATTATTGGATCCACTAGACCAATTCCATGAAATCACATCCTCCACTAGAATACTATCAAATGATTTTTTTTTTTTTTTGCATCAACTAAACTTCCACAAGTAGAATAAAAATCTACCAAAGCATTAGCTATGAATATATTTTCAAACCTTATGCAATAGTTACCACCTCAACGTTCAAATAAAATGAGACTTTCTAGCATATAAAGAATCATTTTTTTCTAGCATATGAAGAAACATGCAATTATAATTTACAGGGTAGATTATGATCTAGTGTTTTCAGGTTTATGACAAGCCCCAAAATATATATTGAATCATATTCTAGCACTGAAGACATAGAATGCAAAAGCATGTTCATAAGCATGCCTCTGCACACAAAGAAAACTAAGAAAGCATTATTAAATTTATTCTTTTTAACAAAAAATATTTTACAATATAAATTTAAATTCCATAGACTCAGTATCAGTACATTATATGCTGGCAATCATGCTCTTCATGTAACTGCTGCTAGGAAACAGAGCCATCAAACCCCTGTACTGGGAGACTAAAAAGCTCCCGAAGATCCTATAAAACAATTATCATAAGTTTAGTACAGAACATGAAACCCTCGAGTGGGTAATGGTCTTGCAATCTGGGTAGTAAAGCAACACTTTTTTTCTGAGTGCATACCTGCTGGCTGAAGTACCGAATTTGCTCTTTGTGCTCAGTTGCAATTTTAAACAATCCTCCTTTATATATCTAAATCATACATTCAAGAAAAAAATTAACGCAATTATATTTAATGCCTCAAATTTTAGAAAGTATGGTTGGAACACACTTTCAACCAATAAATATGCTAGGAAGCAAATCTCATGCCATTTAATTGCAAAACACCAAAAAAGAGAGTAAGTCTGGAAGCATGCATTTTATACACAAACAAAGAAAAAGAGTCCAATATAACATGTTTACCTCGTATTATTTATATTCAATGTGACTCATTCAAGGGTTTTTTTAATTTTAAACATTTTGAAACCTAAACGGTCTTAGCTATTTCCTTTAAGCAGCTTTATATGACTTAGAGCGAATGGCAAGGCAATGCTTCCATATTAGCAGCAACATATTGAACCTCAAGAAAACAAGAGGTTCCCATGGCAAGCTTCATGCGCCATGGCATGATCAAATATTTGCATCTGTACATCCTGAATAGAGCATACAGGGGAATTAACTTCCACTAGTTGCCAATCCTTCACACTAATAATTGAGGTTCTGTTCCTTGGCAAGTGCCTATTGTTTTATATTTGTTAGAATATAGAGTTAAATTTGAGCAAGAAACAATGGGTTTCAGCAACTAAAGTAGCATTAAAGAGTTTAATAATTCAGTCCATAACTTAAAACTAGGGGGATTCAAACTGATAGTAATATGCAGGGAGTGGCAATTATAAAAGAAGACATAGGAATGCACCAATGGTCATGCAAAAACTTTGTGAGTAATTTCTTAATCATGCATCATCAAGTACTTTTAGTTATCAGCCATAACCTCTATTCTCAGAGGAAATAAAAAACAGGACAAGTATAGCAATTAAAATCACATATTTAGTTCAGTTTTGCTTCAAGAAAATGATAAGCGCAATTTGATCAAGCTAAATAGTTAATTAAAAGTTTTATTACCCATAACAAAAAAATTATTATGCTAAATTGAGAGAAGGGTTCTAAGGGCACAATAATGAAAAAACTAAAAGTCATTTTCTTTTCTTCACGCAACAATTACTTTTTCTTTTCAATAACTAAGTTTGCACTAACAAGTAACAACCTCTACTTCATGAAACATGATTCCCAGCTGATTGAGCTACCCCTTGAGATACATTTTATGAGACAGATGCATGATTAACCCTTTTTTTTCAACACATTAGTCATTTAAATAATTTGAATTAGAATAGAAATAGTAAAATGATGTGACAGATGCATGATGAACCCTTTTTTTGCAACTATGATGAAACATATGAGAGAGAGAGAGAGAGAGAGAGAGAGAGAGAGAGAGAGAGAGAACAAGTGAATAACTCCAATCCTACGTTAAATTGCCAATATGCTACCATATGATATCTAGGACAACAGAAGATCAAAGCAAGAATAACTCTTATTAATAGTAGAAAAGCAGAACATCCATTTGAAATTTCAAAGCTATAATGACAATGACATCTTTCAGTCAATTCCACAAAAAGCAAACATTAAAGTTGCAAAGTTGGACTGTTATTTAATACTAATATTGTTAATTTACATATCTCATATTCATGCACAATACAAAACAACATGATACCAAGCAACAGAGATTAACTCTTAATTTATTTTCCAATAAAAATTCTAGATATGTTCCACTTGGAAAGTATTTTTGCTTTTCTTTAACTTTACTCACCTTGAATTATTTCAAGTGGGAAAAATAAAATAGAACTTTACCCTATTCCATCACAAACACTGCTACAAACATCAAAACCAAATTCCTAGCTCAAAATCACAATCAGTGGCTAACACTTCCATTATGGAAGAAATCACCAGATTTTAATAAATAACACTATATAATCAGTGAATGAAGCATCTTAGAATCACACAGAATTACCCAGATCCGCTTGAAAATTGGAGCAATCAAATAGTATATCATCAAAATACATGTTGGAAATACTAATACCACATAAACCAAAACAAAACCATAAAAAGAGTGATATAAACCCTAAAATCACCTAGAAATACACAAATCCAATCCAAAATCAGAGCAATCAAAGCAAATAAATATGGCAACTGTAGATTTTTTTTAACACATGTTTCAACAGTTATACCAACTGTGGAAATAAATATGTGAATTTCTTTATTTTACTTAACAGTTGTGTATAACTGTAGAAATTTAAGGTTTTTATTAACATTTTTTAGTGACCGTAGATACAAAATTATGTTAAAAAAACTCAAGTTCGTTGTAGTGTCAATAAATAGATATTAAGTGGAGTTGTAGCCTTAGACCATAACTAAGTTTTTTTTTTTTTTAATATAAAGTTTCAACCTATAGATGTTCACTCTTAATAATAAATCCTTATTATAAGACTAAGATACCAATTAATTTTTGGTGTAAGTGAGGATTGAATCTCAGATCTCTTATTCAACCATTAAAAACTTTATCAGTTGAGTTAATGTTATAACTAAGTTTGTTGTCAAACTTTGTCCAAGATTAAATTGCATTTCCTATCAAAATTCTATTTACTAAAATTTTGAAAAAAGTAATACTTTTTATATTAATTGTTTTAATCATCTGAGGTTTTCCCATTAGATTTTCTTGGGTACAATTACTGAATTACATACGTTCATTTGTAGTTGTAGAAACGGCTACATATGTTTATATGATGTAATTTGTATTTGCAAAAGCGGCTATATACATTTATATAATCTAAGTAATTTCTTTTTATAGTTTTATTATCTATTTTATTATTTAAAGAAAAATGTTTGGCTACAAAATTAGTTGTGACTACAACTTTACTTAATATCTCTTTATTTGAAGTGAATTTTAACAAATTCATCATTGGATTATATTTTTAGCCCTTTAAGTTTGCACTTTATCATTTTAGTCCTTTAAGTTTCAAATATTTTCAATTTAGTCTTTCGTTAACTCCACATCCATTTTTTTTTTGGTTAATAGGCATGAAATTAAACAACAACAAAAAAAAACTACAATTTGGCCACAGCGGCCAAAGTTGAGGCTACCCACCTATAACAGTACAAACCATTACTATCAAATACAAGTAAATTATCTAATTTATTAGAGGGGGAAACATCAAAAACAACAAAATTCTCCCTCATGTAGCACCCATTTTTTGCCAAATAGTCCACACACCTGTTTGCCTCTCTAAACACATGAACTACCCGAACTTGTGTGAGCCTTGCCATGAGTGATCTACAGTCAAGAAGCAAAGGAAAAAAGGTTTTATTAGAGCTGTCAACATTCTTTAACATCTCCACAATTACCTTAGCATCAAGCTCCACTTCTAAATTTCTAATTCCCAGCTGAATGGCAAGAAGTAGCCCATCCCTCAAGGCCCACAATTTAGCCATAACACTTTTAGTATACCCAATTGATCTAGAGTACCCTCTAAGCCACATCCCATCACTATTTCTAATTAATCCTCCACCACCAGCTTTACCTGGGTTTCCAAGTGATGCTTCATCTATGTTGAGCTTGTGCCAACCCGGACTGGGTTTATGCCATTTAATGGGAATAACAACCATGGAATTAACTTGTTTAGCTTTACTTACACAATAAAAATACTCCACAACTTGTCCAAAACACACCTTACCCAGCCTAGTATTTGGAATAGAGTTATCAAAAACAACTCTATTCCTATTTTTCCACAAATTCCAAACAATAAAAAGAAAAATAAAGCACCAAAGAGTGGACCTTTTATGTCTGACAGCACTCAAACAGTTATGTTTCAGCCAATCATCAAAATTATCAGAAAAAGAATTGACAAGAGATGGAGGAACCTCCACTTTCCTCCATACATCACGAGCATATACACAATCACGGAGGAGATGGACTATAGTTTCATCTTGGTTTCTACACAAAGGACACACCTTGTCACAATTGATGCCTTTTTCCGCAAGAACATCCTTTACTGGAGCACTCCCATGCAAACACAACCAAAGGAAATTTGAAATTCTCGATAAAATATCTAATTTCCAAATCCATAGTCCATGGAAGTGCATGGCAGGTTCCTCCTGTTGCTTTGCCAATCGGTAGGCAGAACTGGTAATGAAATCTCCATTATTTGAGAATTTCCACATCAGTATATCTCGCCTACTTCCATAAAGTTGAATTGAGACTGCTTTAATCTTCTCTTTAATGGGTTGAGGGAGATCAAAGGACATCAGCTCCCATTTCCAATTTTGGCCACAACATAGCTCTGTAATTGTCAGATTTTGTTCTCCTTGCCTAAGAGGTCCTTCAACCATACCCCTAAGAGAATCACCATTTATCCAGTTGCCCAGCCACTCCTTTACCCTAGATCCATTTCCAATTCCCCAAGAAATTCCTTTTTGGAAGATAGGAAAACCCAAGCGAATGGCTTTCCAATTAGGAGATGATGGAAGTTTTTAAGGATCTCTTGAACTAATCCTTGAATGGGAACAATATTTATTCAGAATTACCTTTGCCCATAATGTGTCTTTTTCATAATACATCCTCCAATTCAGCTTGGATAACAAGGCTATGTTCTTAGCTCTTGCCTCTTGTATTCCCAATCCTCCTTCTTCTTTAGTTTTTACAATCTTGCTCCATCCCACCATGTACATTCTTCTTTTCTCATCTATTGACCCCCATAAAAAATCCCAGTTAATCTTATCCAGCTTCTCACAAACATGAACTGGAAGAACAACCCTTGCATTATATAATTTGGGACAACTGACATGACTGATTTTATTAAAATAGCCCGGCTAGCAAAGGAGAGAAACTTCGCTTTCCATCCAGCTAGTTTACTCATAACCCTCTCTACAACAAACTTGTTTGGATTTCTAGGAGCCCCTCGGTGTTTAAGAGGAAATCCAAGGTATTTTCCTATGTTATTATTCTCTCTAACACCCAATCTTTCACTTATTTCCTCCTTCAACTCATTACTAACATTAGGAGAAAAATAAATTCTAGACTTGTCATGGCTAATCTCTTGGCCAGACTCTCTACAAAACTTGTCAAGTACATCAGAAATTGCCTCACATCCATTAGCATCAGCCTTGCTAAAAAGAATGATGTCATCCGCGAAGAGGAGATGAGAAAAACCTACATTGTTCCTTGAAGCCTTTAGAGGTGTCCACCCTCCACTTACACACTTTTGCTCAATGAGATGTCCCAAATATTTCATACAAAGAATAAATATATACGGAGACAAAGGATCCCCTTGCCTAATGTCCCTAGTCGGCTCAAATTTTTCTAAGGCACCCCCATTGACCAAAATAGGAATACTCTTGGACGTAACACAGCACATGATAATCTGGGAATTTTTTGGGGGAAAATGGAAAGCTTAGAGCACTTTATAAATGAAACTCCACTCTAATCTATCGTAGGCCTTTTCCAAATCCAACTTCACAGCCATAAAGCCTGTTTTTCCTTTCTTTTTGTCCAAGGCATGGAACAATTCTTGAGCAATCAGGACATTATCAGTACCTTTTCTATTCGGAACAAAGGCAGTTTAGACCGGTAAAATTAAACTACTAAGCAGCGGTCTAATTCAAGCCATCGAAAATTTTGAAATAATCTTATAGACTGAGTTGCATAAGCTAATGGGCCTATAATTGCTCAAGGATTCTGGGTTTTTTCATTTAGGAATCAAGGAAATCAAAGTCTTATTAAGGTAGCTTGGCACACAGCCTCTCTCAAAAACACGCTTAACCTCCTTGCAAACTGAGTTTTTTACCTCCATCCAAAAATGTTGATAAAATCCTGCATGTAGACCATCTGGCCCTAGTGCCTTAAAAGGCTTAAGGGCCGATAAACTAGCTCTAATCTCTTCTTTTGTCATATCTCCATCAATATTCATTCTATCCTCCTCTTTCAGAAAACAACAAGAAAATTCTGAGACGTCCGAATTTACAGAGGCCATATTAAATTTAGTCATATACAGATTTTTAAAACCATTTCTGATGTAGTTCTTAATTCCCATCTCATCCATCAGCCAATTACCCTCAACATCCTTAATACATCTGATTTTATTCCTATGCCTCCTGACCAACGTAGAGACACGGAAGAAGGTCGTATTCTGGTCTCCAAATGTGGCCGAATTTAATCTAGATTTGAGTGCCTAGTACTCTTCTTCTTGCATGAGGATTAGAGAATAATTTGAAATCAGCTGCTGTTCCAAATTCAAAAGAAAATCATTAGGATTATTAGCTAGCGCTTTTTGGACACCATGAATTCTAGCTAATATCCTCCTCTTCCTAGCGAACAAATTTCCAAAAACCTCACAATTCCACTTCCTAGCTCTAACCACAAAATCTGAAGTTGCTTCCTGCAAGGCTTTATCTTCAGACTAAGCTTGCTGGACAACCCTTGGAAATTCATGATGTAGAAGCCACATGGTTTGGAAACAGAAGGGTTTATTCTGCTGGTTGGCACTAGCTCTACACAACTCAATTAGGACTAGACAGTGGTTCGAAAAAGTCCTTGGGAGATGGGTTACTAAGGCTTCTGGAAAAAGAATACGCCACACCGGATTAGCAAAACACCGATCAATTCTCTCTAATATCAAACTTGAAATGGGCCTACGGTTTGTCCACGTGTACTTAGGACCCACGAAACCCAAATCCAACATATTACATTCATCTAAACAATCCTTAAAATCTAAGGCTCTGTTCAGATTAACATGATTACCACCAAATTTGTCCTTACCACACAACACTTCATTAAAATCTCTCAACATAAGCCAGGGTAAATTATGGAGATGTGCAACGGTTTTTAAATTTTCCCATAAAATTCTTCTTTCAGCTAAACTAGGACTAGCATAAATAGCAGTCATAAGCCAAGTGAGATTGGAGGAACGCACCTTAACCGTAGCGTGTATTTCCTGTTCTGTGTGACATAGAGGGATGACTTCCACTTCCTCTGACTTCCAGAGAATCCACAGACCTCCAACATAGCCAATAGTCTCCGTTGTAATAAACCCATCAAAAGGTAGCCTTTCAATAATTTTTGCTGCGCTGTCTCCACCCACTCTCGTTTCAGTCACAACTAAAATGGCAGGTCGATGATTGATTGCCATTTCAAAAATCCTTCTTTTGAAATCCGGGTTCAAAGCCCTTTTGTAATTCTAGAGTAACACATTCATTTTAACAATTAACCCAACAACACCTCAATCTCTGATGGATTAGCATTCATTGCTGCCGCTTCCACCATTCTCCACCCTATTCTTCTTAATAGATCTTTGGATGCCATCCAATTTGGCTTCCAAATCATTATGTGTTTCAGAATGCCTAGAATGTCTTCTTTGCAATTCAGAAGCACATCGTATCTCTGCACCGGAGCCCTAATCTGAATTAGTTTCAGAGTTGGGTGATTCCCCAAGTGTGCCGTTGCTATCCCTCTGAAATCCACCAGCATCCTCTCCTGAATGATCCAACCGGATTCGTCCTAGTGGGGCATCATGGATGGCCTCCTTTGCCTGCTCAGCTCCTCTGATGCTTCTCACGAGATCCCCGGCACATCCGTGAGAAAGTTCCACCACGGGTTGGGTGTGAAAGCCTATGCCTTGTGCTCCAACGGAAGGTCCCCCAAACTAATACTCTCTAGTGTTATTGGAAAAATATTTTTCCACACCTGTTTCAGCTCTTCCTCGAACCATCCCAGTGCTTCCGTCGGCGCCGCTTGTATCTAGGCTATGAACTCCTCTGGGATTGCCACCACTCGACTCTTGTACCAAATCGCCCACCCAGTTCTTGGCAATGGAGTTAGCCCTATCAAAAATCTTTCCATTTACAACTTGGTTATCACTCCCCAGCTCCCTTGAAAGAATTAACAAACTAGTTTTTCCTTCGGCACTAGTAGGAACCCGTTTGTGGATTTTTGAGTTTTTTGAATTTCTAATACCTAAACCCTTACTCCCTTTACCTTTGTTTTTCACTAAAGCTTTCCTTTTGTTCCCTGAGATATGCCTCGAATCCTACTGAGAACCAGCACTTGAGTTTCCAAAGCACTCCTCCATCACGCAATCTTTCCGCATCTCAAGATCTCTCTGCATGTTTTGGGCTACTACAACACGTGCTGTCTCACAAATTGAATCAACCGAATCCCTCTGAGTTGATTTAGTGAGATCCTCACTTGCTTCCACATGTACTGAAGATTGTGGAAGGTCCATATTGCCCTTAATTTCAGCCTGAGTAGGGGTAGAAACCTTAGCTGGCCCACTAGCCTTTCCCGTCCTACCCAAATTCTTTTTCTTCCTCGTGACAACCATCCAAGGCCCGTAGTTTGAATTGGGTTGGACTCCTCCACTAACTTTGTTAGTTTTCAACGAAACTCCAGTCACGTCTTCCCTTTTTGGTGCCTTTACTTTTAGAACACAGCTTTCCTGTTTGTGTCCTAGCTTACCGCAACAAAAACAGAGGGAAGATATTCCTTCATAAAGCACCTTTTGAACCAACCTTCCCACTCGAATAGAGCTGATATGCGGTTTCTCTAAGTCTATATGGACACAAAGTCTCGCATAACCTCCTTTTGTCTCCAAAGCTATGTAGGAATCGATGCGTAAAACTGGACCGATAGCGCTCCTAATTTCTCGCAACACCGAAGCATCATATAATTCAATTGTTAATTTAGGTAATCTAACCCAAACTGCCACTGACATTAGTTTTGCCACAGAAGCAATAAAATAAGGCTCCCATGGCTTGATTGCAAGAAAATATTCCCCTATAAACCATGGGCCTCCCCTAAGGACGTTGTCATAGTCATCACTATTATTGAATTGAACCAAAAAGAAACCTTTACCCAGGGTCATAGAGTCCATCTTTGCCATCAGTTTCCACAAAGCATTGATCTTGAAAGTGAGGTAGTGATAACCTACGGACCTACTGAACACTTTCATTATCAAAGCTTTCGACCAAGGCGCTTGTACGGGCATCACCTTTCCCGAGCCCATTTGCTCAGAGGCCCACAAGAATGACGGTTCGCCTAGGGGCCCAACACT
This sequence comes from Castanopsis chinensis, assembly GCA_032878915.1. Lineage (NCBI taxonomy): Eukaryota > Viridiplantae > Streptophyta > Magnoliopsida > Fagales > Fagaceae > Castanopsis > Castanopsis chinensis. The sequence continues at coordinate 17,626,894 of JAVQMG010000121.1, forward strand.
GATCAGGCTAACGGGTTCATTCCGGACCAGCCTAACGCACACTAAGCATCCGTAACTCGGAAGCGAAATCGCCCGTGATATGCACGGTAGTAAGAAACCTCGCCACCCCGAGTAAACACTAGGTTTTGATCCACGTTAATATGCTAGGCATTATCTGGGTATCGCTGGGCATCAGGCTTACGAACGGTGCAAGTTTTGAGGCCACCATCGTCCTCTTCCCACCACTTAACCTCCAACTACGATCAACGGTAGTGGACCTCCCATCCGTCGCCTAGGGAATGCCTTGGCCGGGCAACAGACCAAGTGGTGGAACCAATTCCGATGACATTACCATCTCTTTTCATTCATGATTAGACATCCACTTAAAAAGAACAGCATTGGACCTCCCTTTCCACTGACCTAGAGAATGATCGTGGCGGCCCCATGGGTTACGGCTATAAATAGGGAAGGGGAAATCAATGGTGAGTGGCTGGAAAAATTGGAAGGAGGAAGGAGAAGTAGAATTGGGACACTTGGGCTGCCGAGCATAGAGTTACCCTATTGTAGGAAATCCAAAAACTCACCATACAAATAGATTGTGAACCCAAACATCTTATAGGCCTAGTTGCTGTATCTGGGTGTGCATAATTGGCATCATCTGTGGGAATCTCCTATGCAGTAGTGGTTCTTTTGAGGCACTCTAGGGGGATGTCGAGGAGTAGATTGGGAAGTTATGCTGAGAGTGGCTCTAGAGGATCATCGCAAGGGTCAGTATGGCGAGAAAGGAGACAGAAGAGACACGAGGACAGGAGGCACTACGAGGCGGAAGAATCCAGGCTTGGGGAAGGATTGTTCTAGACACTCCAGGCGGTGTCTGACGTATTAGGACGTAGCCGCTGCGAAAGAGGGGACCAAGAGCTCGAACAGAAGGATCGGGAGCTCGAGCATCTGCGAGGGTTGGTAAGGGATTTGGAATTAGAAGTGAGGGGTAGATGTCAAAGAGGGGATCACGGAGGACGAAGAGAAAGGTCCATCAGTGTAGGCGACCACCGCACAATAGGATCCCGACAGTCCGGGTCTCACCGGCACTGCAAACATTCACGGGAGTATGCAAACCGCGACTCGACCTCCCCTAATGAAGGACGACCTCAAAACTTGGCCATGGACGCCATGAGTAAGGCACTGCGCCAAGCTGCTAGATCTCCATTTTCAAGGGACATTGAGAGTGCCCTTATGCCGAGCAGATTCACGCGCCCACCATTCAATTCCTACACGGGAAAGACAGAGTCGATGGAGCACGTGAGCCACTACATCCAGATGATGTCTTTACATGCCCATAATGACGCGTTGATGTGTAGAGTCTTCCCTTCAAGCCTCGATCGCACAGCTCTGAGGTGGTTCAATGTTTTAAAGAAGGGGTCGATCCACAGCTTCTTGGAGTTGATACAGGAATTGGTGTGTGGTTTATGACCTGCAGTCGGGTTCCTCAGCCCGAGGACGTGTTATTGTCAATGAAAATGGGGGCCAGAGAGACTCTCTGTAGCTACGCTAGCTGGTACTAGGAGCTGTATAATGAGATCGGCGGAGGCAACGAGAAGATCGCGACAAGTACCTTTCGCATGGGATTGCCCGACGAATCGAGACTGAGGGAATCTTTAATGAGGAAGCCCCCCGAGGATATGAGGCAACTGATGAGACGCATCGAAGAGTATAAGTGGTTAGAGGACGACTGGTTATAGAGCAAGGGAAAGGCTCTAGTAATAAATTACCCTTGAAACAGTGGCTTCCAACCCAGACCACTGAAGGATCTGAGGATTCAAGAGCTCAGCCCAAGAACAAGGGGGGTGAATGTAGCCTTCAAGGAGCTGGTCCACAGGATTATCGATGTAATAAAAAACGAGCCATACTTTAAGTGGCCGAATAGGATGGCGGGTGACCCAACGAGAAGAAACCAAAATCTATACTGCACGTACCACAAGGATAAAGGGCACACAACCAAGCAGTGCAGGGTGTTGAAAGACCATCTGGAGTAGTTGGTTAGTGCCGGGCATTTTAAAGAATTCGTAGTTACAGAAAAACCACAAGGCCAGGCAGAACGATCGTACGCGTAGGAATCCCTTCCCACCTCCTTTAGAAGTGATAGAGGTCATCCATGCGGTTTTGAGGGAATTCCTGGTGAAGGAAGTCTTGATTGTGACATCGGCAGAAGGAAGCACGAGCGAATATCCTAAAAAGAAGCTACGGTGCGACAATCAGCCCATTACCTTCGACGATGATGACATGAATGGCACCATCCAACCAAACGGCGATGCCTTGGTGGTCACGGCCCGTATAAGAGGGTTTGTAGTAAAAAGGATAATGATAGATCAGGGGAGCGAGGCGGACGTGATGTACTCCGACTTATACAGGAGGCTCGGACTAAAGGAAAGAGGATTTATCCAAGTATGATGCACCCCTAATGGGGTTCGATGGCCATATAGTGGTCCCGAAAGGACAAAATTCGCTCCTCGTTAGCATGGAAGGGAAGGAGGTAACCGTGACGTTCATAGTGGTCACATTTTACTCGCCGTACACTGCTATCCTCGGAAGGCCCTGGATTCATGACATGGGGGCTGTGCCTTCCACACTGCACGTGAAGGTCAAGTTCTGCACAAAAGACAGAATCACGGTGATAAGAGGCAGCCAGCAAGCGGCCAGGCAGTGCCTAGTAGCTGCCGCGAACAAGAGGGATGAGCAAATAAAGCCCGTCGAAAAGACGTCCTTATAGCAATTACAGCAACCCCAAGTAGAAGCAGGGGCTAACTGTACTGAGGACGTGTTGAGGGTAAGGATCTTGCAAGACGGTGAGAAGCACTTTCAGATAGGGGCAGGCTTAAGGGGCGAAGAAAGGGTGGAGCTATTGCTATTTGCAGAATATAGATGTGTTCGCTTGGAGTCCATATGAGGTGCCGAGAGTTGACCCTGAGTTTATAGTTCATAAGCTAAACGTGGATCCTTTATACCCTCCTAGAAAGCAGAAACAAAAGAGATCGGCGAAAGAACATGTCGAGGCTGTGAGGCAAGAAGTGGGGAAATTAAGAGAAGCGGGGGCTATAAAGGAAATCTTCTTTCCCGTTTGGCTTGCCAACACCGTGGTGGTAAGAAAAAAGAACGGCAAGGGGAGGGTTTGTGTTGATTTCACCAATTTAAACCGAGCATGCCCAAAGGATCTGTTTCCTATGCCAAGAATCGATCAGCTAGTAGATACTACATACGAGCACCCCAGATTGATTTTTCTAGATGCTTTCCAAGGTTACCACCAGATTGCATTGGCTGCTGAAGATCAAGAAAAAACTGCGTTTATAACACCCGATGCCAATTATCATTATACGGTAATGTCGTTCGGACTAAAGAACGCGGGGGCCACTTACCAACGAATGATGACAAGGATGTCCAGGGATAAGATCGGACGCACGGTCGAGGTATACATTGACGACATGGTGATAAAGAGTAGGCAGGAAGGGCAACATGTTGACCACTTGAAAGAAGTTTTTGAAATACTGCGGCGACATCGTCTTCGCCTCAATGCCGACAAGTGCACTTTTGGTGTGGACTCCGGCAAATTCCTGGGATATTTAGTCACGAAGCAGGGTATCGAAGTCAATCTCGAGCAAATAGAAGCTGTGAGATGTCTTAAACCACCGAGCAATCCGAAAGAGGTCCATAAATTAATAGGCATGTTGGCTGCCCTCAACCGGTTTATATCCAAGTTCATTGATCCGTGTCGCCCTTTTTACCATCTTTTAAAGAAGTGGAAGGGGTTTCAGTGGGATAAGGAGTGTGATAGAGCTTTTTACGACCCAAAATCAAATCTTGGGCGGGCTTCAACATTGACAGCACCAGAACTTGGGGAGGACCTTTATATGTACCTCTCGGTATCCAAGCATGCGGTCAGCGCGGTACTTTTAAAGGATAATGGTGTGCAATTGTCGATCTACTACGTAAGCAAAACATTTGTAGACGCCGAGACAAGGTATTTACCACTAGAGAAGTTGGTGTTGGCTCTATTGCATTCCACTCGAAAACTGCCTCACTACTTTTAGACCCACACCGTCTGTGTTCTGGCCGAATACCCACTTTAGTCACTGCTGAGAACCCACCTTTGCTCTTTTGACATCAAGTACCAGCCAAGGAACTCGGTAAAGGGACAAGTACTCACGGACTTTATTGCCAAATTCTCACCGAAGAGTACAGATGTTGTTTGCTTGGTGGAGGTTAAGCCGTGGAAGGTATTCATGGATGGTGCATCCAATACGGCTGGAGCGGGGGCTGGGATTATGGTCATCACCCCGGAAGGTATAAGGTTGGAACAATCATTTAGACTGGGCTTTTGGGCCTCTAATAACGAAGCCGAGTATGAGGCGCTGTTGGCTAGGTTGAGAGTCGCCATGGACTTAGGGGCTATAGAGATGGAGGTATACTCAGATTCTTGGCTCATTGTGAACCAAGTGCTGGGAAGTTTCGAGGCCAAAGACCCACGGATGGCCGAATACCTGTAGATGGTAAAGTAGGCTTTAGGCCATTTCTCGAGTGCGAAGGTAGAGCAAATTCCGAAAGGACAAAACCGCCACGCCGACTCCATAGCTACATTAGCATCCTTGATAGACAGTGAACTGCCATGGCTAGTCAGGGTGGAACTGGTGAAGGAGCCGAGCATCAGGGCAAAAACGGAGGTATTAGAAATCACGGCCACCAAGAGGTGTTGGATGGATCCCATAATCGAGTTTTTAGCCGAGGATCGAGTTCCGGAGGACGAAAAGGAGGCAGCCAAAGTGCCACGGAATGCTCCTCGGTACTGGCTATCTCCGAGCTAGAAGCTGTATCGGAGGTCTTTTGGAGGACGCTACTTATAATGTTTGCACCCCAGCCTGACAGAAGGCCTTCTAGCCAAGCTCTATGAGGGTTTGTGCGGAAGCCATGTTGGTGGACGATCATTGGCCCACCGGGCAATGACTCAAGGGTTCTGGTGGCCGCAAATGCAGAAAGACGCCTTTGAATATGCACGGAGATGCGAACAATGCCAAAAACACGCATCGATGATCCGTCAGCCTGTAGGGAACCTAAATCCCATTAGCAGCCCATGGCCCTTCGCTTAGTGGGGGTTGGACATAGTCGAGCCTTTTCCCAAAGCAATCGGGAACCAAAGGTTTGTGTTGGTTGCGATGGATTATTTCACCAAATAGGCAGAAGCAGAGGCATTGGCGAACATCCGAGTCGTGGACGTTAAAAAATTTATATGGAAGAACATCATAACTAGATTCGGGGTGCCAGAGTCATTCGTGTCGAATAACGGGCTGTAATTCGACAGCAGGGCTTTCCGTGAATTTTGTAGCAACCTTGGCATCCGAAACCGATTCTCTACCCCGGCATACCCGCAAAGCAATGGCCAAGCTGAAGCCATGAATAGGGCTATCGTCAACGGACTAAAGAGAAGGCTGGACGGCCCCAAAGGCAGGTGGGCTGAGAAGCTACCAAGTGTCATTTGGGCGTACTGAACAACACCGAGGAGGTCCACGGGAGAGACGCCCTTTTCTCTGGATTTCGGAGCGGAAGCCGTCATCCTAGCCGAGATAAACCTGTGTAGTACCCGAGTAACTGAATTCACCCCAACCAAGAACGACAAATTGATGCTGGACCAGCTAAATCTGTTGGAAGAATGCCGTGAATTAGCGGCAATCCGGTTGGCATAATACCAGCAAAAGCTCGCCCAAAGGTACAACAAAAGCGTGAGGAAAAGAGAATTTACCGCGGTGGATTTGGTTCTACGAAAGGTTGTGAGGAACACTGGAGATGTTAACGCGGGGAAATTGGCCCCGTCCTGGGAGGGGCCATACCGAGTAACGGTCATTGCCGGTGCAGGAGCATACTATTTGAAAGATCTGAATGAGAAACCTTTGCACCATCCATGGAATGTTTGTAATCTTAAAAAGTTTTATCACTGATCAACCACGTTCCAGGAAGTGTAATGTAGGGTCAGTACGTATCAATATAGTGCATGTTCGCATTCTCGGGCGAAGCTACATTTTTTTGGTCGGTCAATAAGTATTTACAGGATCATGAGAACAAATCACTATCTTTTAAGGACAGAAACCTGACCTCGGTTTGATCCCTATCACTGGGCAGGTGGAAACCTTAAATGACTTTCTCCTAAGGACAAAAACCTGACCTCTGTTCGATCCCTATCACCGGGCAGGTGGAAACCTTAAATGACTTTCTCCTAAGGACAGAAACCTGACCTCGGTTTGGTCCCTATCACCGGGCAGGTGGAAACCCTAAATGACTTTCTTCCAAGGACAGAAACTTACCTCAGTTCGATCCCTATCACCGGGTAGGTGGAAACCTCAATTGACTCTCCTAAGGACGAAAGCCTGTTCTCAGTTTGGACTCTATCACCAAGCGAGTGGAAACCTTAAATCACTTCTTTTCTAAGGATAAAAGCCTATTCTCGGTTTAGATCCTATCACCGAACAAATGGAAAACTTAAGGCGCTATCATCCAGGCCTGTCTGAGGCGCAATAATCTCATAAAACCTAATTAACTTCTAAAGGAACAGGCTCTCCAGTGGCCTAATTATCCCCATATGTCTAAGCCTGCCCAAGGCACAATCATTTTCTAAGGACCGATCATGATCGTACACGAACCCTACAATTTCCGAGCAAGCTTAAGTGCATAAAAGAATAGTGAAAGGAAAAACAAAACACATGCATCCCAATCACAATAATAAAATTTAAAACCGAACATTATGAATTAAAACTATCAAAGCAGTAGGTCAATTGTCTCATCGCCACATCCCGGCGATCTAGGCTCGGAAAAAAAAAAATGGAGAATCATCTTAATCTTCATCCTCGTCACGGCTTCACACACTGGGGTCGAAGGGGAGAATTTGGGCATGAGGCTGTCCGGTACCTTCTTCGACCAGCTAAGAAGTGGGGGGAGAATGGTTCTGTGCACCATCGTCTCCAGCTGGGGCGTTACTTATGGCTTCCAAATCCACCATCTCTACGTGAGAATCAATCTCTCATACAAGGTCTCTTAAGCTCGGCGTGTCCTCATCGCCAGCGCCGGTTTGGCTCTGCACGGGTTGTGGATTGACCAGATGTAGAATCTGCTTGGGATCCCACAACGGGGAACCCTCGGCAATCCCTGCAGCTTGAAAGGCAGCCATCCAACCCTCGCCAAAACCATGCTGCCGAACTTGTTGGACAATGGGTTCCACCGAATTTTCTACCTCCGTAAAACCCACATTGTACCACTATTCTTCACAAGCTTCGAGGGCATTTTTCAGAGCGGTGATTTAGTCAGCCTGGGCCAGATTCAGGCTGTTCGCTTTCGCCAACTCAAGCTCTGTCTCCTCTAGTTTGTTTGCCATGACCACGAGCTTGTTCTCCGCAGCCTGCAGAGCCTTCTCAGCTTCTACCGCTTTTCATTCTGCGGCGTTGGCAGCGTCTGCTCTCTCCTTGGCCAATACCTCCGCGGCAGCCTTTAGCTCCGTCGCTCGTTCAGTGGCCTCGGCCCCCTCCTTGAGCCTCTCATCGATGACGGAAGTCAACTGCGCCACCTACAAATGTAGTGACAACGAGGTGTTAAGGATTGCGCAAGTTCCTACATGTTATAAGGAATGACAAAGGGTTAAAAAACCTTATCGCGATGGTATGCCATTGTATCCGCCTAGCAAGTGACTCGTCGCCACCGTCTGAATAAATATGGACATCCTCGGGTAACAAGAGGCCCTGTGCCAAGCTTTGAGCTACTCGTCCCCCATTGCCTTTGTCCCATCGCCAGACGCAGGCTGTCGTCGGCAATAGCCCCCCGCTGAGCGTGAAAGTATGCCACCAGTCGACCTCGTTAGAGGAGGAGGACGCCACGTCGGCCCCAACCTGGGTAGGTGGAGGGGTAAAGACCCGCGTCTCTTGGATCGTCACCCCACCCCTCGGACAGGGTGGGGTTTTTGGCAGAGCATCACCGGGAACTGCGACGTTCTTCTCGGCAGCCTTTTTTCTCTTTCGGGCTTCACTAGTGGGCTGAGGGACTTAACTCGTGCCCATCGGGGATCGAGGCTGGGTGGATGGGCCGATACCGGGTATGAATCGAGAAAGGGTCATCTCTCTTCTCCTAACCATTAGTGCTGTGGGGGAAGATTCGGCGCCGGCTGGTTCAGGAGCTTGTTCCTCGGCAACTAGGGCACGTTCGCCTGCTGTTCAACGACCTCGTGTCTCCTTCGATTTTGTGACACGTGCTCGGCAGACTCGTCCTTAACTGGTGCGATGTCATTCGCGGTGGTGTAGCGAGGGCCAAGGTCTCGGGCCTCGCCAACTGTGAGCGCAGGAGTAAGGAACTTCTTGTGCCGAACGTCTATGTACTATAGTAGAGGGCTGTTAACCAGAAGCGCCTGGCTGAAATTCTGCCAAGTAGTGTACACGGGCCTAAGACCGAGAATCAGATAAGACGCCCTGAGCTGGCCGTCGTCATGAACAAAAATCTCTGACCAGAGGACAAAATTGAGATCCCACGCATGGATGACTCTGGCATCTGGCAAGAACGTCTTTGATTCTGCAATAAGTCCAAAAACACACCGGTCAGTTAAGTACGCGAATATCGCATGAGTCTGAAATAGTTAAAGTGTCGGTACCGACCAACGTAGCGTGGCGTGAGCGGGCAAAGTAGCTCCCCGGCAAGCCAGTTGCTGCGCACCCGGACGAACTCCCCGGTGGAGTTCCTATTTGAATCCGGTAGGCAAGATATCAGTTGGACCCGCGTATCCCTAGTCTTTAAATAATCATTGCTCGAAAAGTTCCCGCACAATTTGTACATAAAATTAATATCGTGGTGATTTAAGTGCAACTCGAACAACTGGTTCAGTCAGTTGACACAACTAACAACCCTATAAAAGTTGGGGGGAAGCTGGTCGGGGCACAAGCGATAGAACCCTAGAGTGCTTATAATGAGGGGGTCTATGGGAAACTTAACCCCTCCCTCTAATATGGACATCAACGGAAAAAAATCGACGTTTTGGCCTACGGCTCTCTCGAGGGCAATGTCGCCCTCATTACAGTATGCGATATCTACATCCTTAGGGATACCAAAGGTTTCTCTAAAACTGGCTAAGGCCGCCCCTGGGGTCAAAAGGTGAGAAAAAACCCATCCCTAAAAGTATAAGGCAGGGAGAAATCAAAAAGGGAAGAAGAAAGAGGTAGAGAGAACTTACTTGGGGACCCTAGAAAATGGAGAACTAGAGTGTTTTTTGCGAGTAGAATGCTCGGCAGAGGAGATATTGAGAGAGATTGCAAAAAGTGAAATGAGGACTTGAAAGGGGGAATATATAGGCAAGAAGGCATTTAATGAGGGTAGGGGCGGGAAAGAAAAACCCCTCCCAGCCTTGTCCTTGGGTAGCCTGCCCACACGCATTGGCACGGCTTACGAATCGTTAGACAGTTGCCATCTGACAGTTCACCAACTGACAGGTCATAATTACAGAATTGACAGCCTGGCACGGCACTACTTTTGAAAAATCCACGGCGGTTGCCCTAGCCGCGCACAGGAAAGAACCGGTGATTTCACCGACACCCGGCCTCATAAACCTTGATTCATCACCAAGAACCTCGTATGAATCAAATGGGGGCTATTGTATGGGCATCAGCTTTCCCAGGCACATTTGCTCAAAGGCCCACAAAAATAACTGTCCGCCTAGGGGCCCAACACTGATCAGGCTAATTGTCTTATTCCGGACCAGCCTAACGCACACCAAGCATCCGTAACTTGGAAGCAAAATCGCCCATGATATGCATGGCAGTAAGAAACCTCGTCACCCTAGGTAAACACTAGGTTTTGATCCACGTTTATATGCTCGACATTATTTGGGTATCGTCGGGCATCAGGCTTACGAATAGTGCAAGTTCCGAGGCCACCATCGTCCTCTTCCCACCTCCTAACCTCCAACTACGATCAACGGTAGTGGACCTCCCATCCGTCGCCTAGGGAATGCCTTGGCCGGGTAACAGACCAAGCGGTGGAACTAGTTTTGATGCCATTACCATCTCTTTTCACTCATGATTAGACATCCACTGAGAAAGAACAACATTGGACCTCCCTTTCCACTGACCTGGAGAATGATCGCGGTGGCCCCACGGGTTGCGGCTATAAATAGGGAATGGGAAATCAATGGTGAGTGACTGGAAAAATTGGAAGGAGGAAGGAGGAAGGAGAAGGAGAATTGGGGCACTTGGGCTGCCGAGCATAGAGTCACACCATTGTAGGAAATCCAAAAACCCACCATACAAATAGATTGTGAGCCTAAACATCTTACAGGCCTAGTTACCGTATCTGGGTGTGCACAGTGCTCTAATATGAGCTTTTGTTTCTTTGGAGAGTTTAACTTCAGCTATACCCTCTGTGAAAGGCTCCATCTTGGTCTCCGATTCATAATCTTCCTCCTAATAAGGTTGGCTTCTAGTAAACGTCTGCTCATACGCTCTTGGAATGTCTCCCACAAGACTATCTTTGTAGCTCACTAACTTCCTAGGTTGCTAGAAGCTTCTTGCACCATTATTTTCTTTAAACTTTTTAACAGTACATTGAAGTTCATCCTCTTCTTCGCTTGAACGCTGGGCTGGTACAGAGAACTCTACATCCATCTTCTCCATTTTTGTCATTCAATCACCAATTAACATTTCTCAACTCCACATCCATATCTACTGCCCAAAACAATGTCGTTTTGGCCCTAATTTAATATTTATTATTTATTTCTTAATTTTTTTAGAAACATTAATTAAAAAAATTCCCTTCTATCCCAAGGAGATTTCCCAATAAGCATTTCACACAACACACACCCAAAAGGCCCAAATATCAGATTTGTACATTCTCAATCATAGTTTCAGGTGCCATATACAATGTTGCGCCCCTCAAGTAATCCAACCTCCTGTTTTTTCTCTCTAAATCCCTTATCATCGCCACAAAACTTTCACTAGTAGCACTCACAAGCAACACATTCTCAGACGTTTTTAGAATTTTCAAGCTCCTGTCCCTCGAACCATTTGCAGAAAGGACCTTTTGGTCATTTTCCCTTCTATGAAATTTCTATTTCTCCACCAGCTTTAGAGGTCCAACTCAAAATATTTGAAATTTGTGAAAACTTTTAAAAAGGTGCATAAGTCATAATTAAGTGCCTTTTTTTTATTCATTTAAGCTGTGAATTTAAATTTGAACTAATAACACCCTACCATTTAAAATTTGTTGTGAAAATTTTATGGACATAACATTTCTCTTTTAATTATTAGTCCTTTAATTCAAGGAATCTAATATGTCATTCACCATTCAAATTTCCAAAAAATTATGATGCTCAAGAAATATGGGGGGGTGTTTGGTAGAGTAGTTTGAGAAGAGATTTTTGTAATTTTTTGAAATTTGTGTGGGTGAAAAAGTGTGTATAAATATGTGTAAAATTGTTTAAAATGTGAAAATATGAGTTTAAGTTGGCCTACCAAACAAGCCCGATGTCCTGGAATATAAACATGCAAACGCATTTTGTTAAATTAGAAGGGTTTTTTTTTTTTAGTTGGAAAATAGAATTAGAAGGTTATATATTTAAGGATATGAGTTCATCATGTTTAATTTATTATTAAAGACTCTTACGTAAAATATATATTCTTTTCAAATATCCTAAGGTTTATAATTGCAATTTCAATACCTATCATTTCTATGTAATTTTCTACACATAAATAATATGAGCAGTGAATTAAATCAAATATCCTAAATGATAATCTAATATTAACACACTATGCCAAAATAATTACTTCAATTTTTTTGGTTTATCAGAACGTCACAGTGTCACATTGTCTCCTAATACTAAAAACTTCAAATAGGAGACAATAATCCAAATTTTTTTTTTAAATCCTTAAAGTTGAATACAATAATAATTTGTTTGTCAAAAAAAAATTGAAAACATAGCATAAAACATTGAATAAGAAAAACGTATATTTTCTACTTAGTGAGTCAAAGAGTATTAAATTTGGCCTATAAGTTTAATTTTCTTTTTTCCTTTTATAAAAAGAATTTTCTGTTATCGTAAGAATGTGAATACCATTTTTTTTTTTAAAGCACAATCATAAGAATGTGATATTTACATCGTCTTTAAAAAAATGTGAATAATATTATACACTTTTATGCAAATGTGTACAATGTTGTACACATTTATTTAGTTTAGAATGTAAATCTTACATTGATAGTACAATATAAACTTAATTATAATTTTCATTGTATTATTTTAATCAACTTCAAGATTGTAACATGTATTTCAATAAGTTTGTTAATGTATTCTCAAAAGTATATAATTAGTTTCATTTTGGTCCTCAATTCATTCTCCCTCTAAATTATGAGATTATTTTTCTTATAATTTGGTTTGTTAATGTTAAGCTACACATGTATTTAGTAATCTTTATTAGGTTGAGACGGGGCATATGAGTCAAATTCAGGTCTGGTCAATTGGGTTATAGGTCGACTCTAGTTTTTTCACCTTTTGTTTTTTGAAAAACATAAATTTGCCACTTAACAAGTTATGAAACAAATTATTTGATATGAAATGCATTAATTTAGATTCACTTATGTCCAAAAAAAAAAAAAGCTCAAATCAACAACTTGATACTTGTTCATTAAAAAATAAAATTATATATTTTATTATTAATTAATACAAGTGAATTTTCTCATTAGTATTTTCAAAATATTACTTAATCCGATCATTCGAAACACCAAGCCTAGATATTACTAGTCAATATCTTGGATTGACTAGTAATATTATTATTTTTGTATTATAATTTCATTTTCTCCTCCTTGTGTCTATTTGTTTGTTTTTTTTATTGTTATTATATATATATATATATATATATATATATATTGAAAGTGGGAGTGACTCATTAACCTGTCGTCGCCATCCAGATAATATTTTAAGAATCTGCTTCCTCTTTTTCTATCAATGACGCAAAAGTAGCTAACTTTTATATATCTCTTAAGAAAAATTCATTCCCTCATCTTTTTAGTAATGGATTGGATCATAATGAATCTAACTAGTCGTTAATCCGTGCGATGCATGAGAAAGTTATTAATAACTTCCTTAATATGAAAAAAAAAAATCAATATCATGGTATAAATTATATACCAAACCAATAAAATCTATTACTTACAAAGTAATAAAATCTATCACATACAATGAGATATCATGAGATCATATTTAGAAAATATATAACTGATATAAATAAACTCCAATACAATTAATTACACAAATATAGTTAATTCCATACTCATTCAATCAACTTTCTTTCATAAATTACATTAATCATTCTTGATGTCCAAGATGTATCTAAATTCTAACATTGCCAGTAAACAAAGAAGCTAGACCTCAATGGGATTGAAAAGGCAACATAATGCCAATTTACACAATTTCTAAAATCATTATTTCCACTATTGAGAGAGAGGGGTGGCTCTTGTGTTGCATCTCTTAAGAAGAATCTACCCTGTACATTTTTTTTGATATGTAATCAACAAATAACAAAATAGATGTACCACATTTAGAGTATGCACATTTCTGAGACTAAAAGTAAAGGAAAATAAGAAAATGAACCCACCTGAAGTTTTTTGCTCTCCCTCTTGACGTTGACTTTTCCAACATCTTCCAAAATCAAATTTATGTACTCCTCAGTAAGGCATAAAAATTATTATTTGACCAAATTTACATGTATTTTAAAAACAGGTACATGGAAACAAACCAAATTTTAAAAACAGGTACATGGAAAAAAAAATACACAATTAGTGAAAACAGAAAATGCTCTAAACCACAAACTATATTTTTTAAACTGGTTTGAATTTCAAATGAGTAATTACAAAAGCATCTGAATGTAGAGTTTCAATTTTCCTTTGTTTCAATATGTCTTTAGTACCAAGCTTCATGACTCTTTTACAACTATAATAAAAACAATGGAACAACTAAATACTTTTCTTAATAGGAATTGTTAGTCATGTCATCTAGCTAAAACTTCCATTTAAATTATCATCTCCAATCACCCTTTGAAATCTCATGGTTGCCTTTGCTTCTTGCCTGGTAGGATTGCACAAATTTATTATCCCACCTACATCCATATTAAGACACACAGTAAACAAAAGCAAACATACAAAACACATAATATTTCATGTAGTTGTTTAATTTCTCTAAACAAATGCCAAGTTAATGTTAATGTCTCAAATTCAATTAGTAAACACTATGATACAAACCTATTCCAAACTTAAACACGCAACCAATTGTACCAATACATGTAACCCTGCATAACTCATGTTTGTGTCCATAGCTCACAACTTTCTTGGCCCTAAAACCCATCCCAACAATTTGCATTAAACAATCACCGCCCAGAAAAATTATCTATTATTAGCAAAATTTTCCCATAATTTCTATCTAAAGGATGTTTCCACCATTACCATGTATTTCCAAATAAGTTCTCACGCAACTTGTATGCTTACTAATCAGCAATTAGCTATCTGCATATATCATTGAATACTTTCAACCTAGCAACAATGATAACACAAATCGTAAGAAATCCTACCTAATTATGCTACTATTTGAGGGAGTACAGATAGACATAGATCTTGTGTGACTTCCATGGAGAACTTCTCTGCTAGAGTACTAGCATTCTTCAAAATGGGCTTCCAAATTCTTAGATGTGTCTGTAACATGAACATTACTCTAAATAAGTGAGTAATCAAAGCATCATAAACAATAAACTATATGCAAAGTACATACGATATAGAAAACTAACCATGGCATCGAGATTGACCTCAATCCTGAATTCGAATCTGCCACAAACATCACTACCAGTTATTTTTCATAACAAAAGCTTCAAATTGAAAGCTTTAAAGGTCCAACGGAAGAACAAATTTTTTCAATTTTTTTTATTTAGAAGAAAGCAGTACCAATTAAATAGGATATATCAGTACTTGTAATTAGGAAAGAAAAAATAACATATTATAGTTCACTAACTCATTTATCCTAAAATTTTCAAACACATGCTAACAAATAGATATTGATATAAAATATTCACCTTGTAACATAACTTAATTAGTCTCAAACACGTAGCTTTAATAGCTTTAAATGAATTTGTCATAGTTGTATTTAAGCTATGGCTCAAGCAATAAGAGGTAGCAAATATTATTCCATAAAAAACTATTCTCTTCTTGTCTAATAATGTTTAGGAGGGTTGTAACCTTGAATTCAACTAAATTCTCTCAATTTCATTAGTCACAGCACAGACCATGTTGGCATGAAAAGAAACAAAAAATAATCTGAGCAATAGAGGCCTTTCACAGAACAAACATAAATTTTTTACTAAGCATAAATCAACTGCACTCAATTTTCATAGAGTATGAAATGTATATATTTTGTATTCTAAATGACACAATGGATTCTGCACAATGACCTTGCCTAATCATATCAAAATATGCCCCAACGATCCAAAAGCCAAGACAATATTGAAATTTAAAACTTTCACCCTTGACCATAACACTGCTTGCCTTATAAATCAATTTGCTTTATTCAAATGAAAATCCCAAGTTAACATAAAGCACAATCTTGTAGTTGTTTGATTTAGAAAGCATTTATTCTATTGCAATGATCATTATAACTTATTCAACAAATTTTAACACCTTTAAATTTAAAGCAACAAAATTAAACAACAATTAATTTGCATTTGTCAAATGACTACACTACAACATTCAAGCTTTAACCATGGAACAGTGATCAAGGATAAACCATCTAAATCTAAGAAACAAAGCAAAAACCATTAAAAAAAAAAAAATCTAAAACACATAGGTCTGCCACCATACCCTAACCCAAATTCCTTTATCAACACAAAATCCTCCAATCTAAGCATGCTCACCATCAAAGAGTCCCACACATTTGAGGGAGACTATCAAACCAACACCAAAAAACCCTTTCAATTATATCTCCACCTTTTTTGCTTCTTGGTGTTGTAGATGTCTTCTATCATGCTCTGCTTTTCTCATCATTCAACCTTAATTAAAACCAATATCCCAAATAACTAAATTAAAAAAATTAACCCAAAATAACAAAACCTAAATAATATTTAACACAAATTTTTGTTGTTAACATCTTCGGTCAGTAGGTCTCCATGGCAATATAAAATCTCTCAATATTAATCTGTTGACAAACTATGGAAAATATATTGAAACCATTATTAATAGTTGTTGTTTCACTTTGTAAACAGTTGACATACACTCTTGATCAAATTTAAGAGTGTTTTATGAACTTGTTTTTGAGTAACTCAAGTTAGCTTGATCTCATGGCTTTATCAGAAACTATAATAACCACTACTTGCTGGGAAAAATTACCCATGGCTTAAAGCCCTTTTTTTAAAAAATATTGCTTAAATATTTTTAAATTTCAAAAGTGGTTATCCCCAACTACCCAGCACTATCATTACATTCCACGGGGAATTCCATTAAGTTAAAGACATATTTTTGCAATCCTACCAAGAAAATTAAGATGCTCCCTATCAGCAGAACAATTAATAACAATAAGAATCCAAGTTTCAACCAACATAAACTTTAAGAAAGTTGCATCAAATACCAGTAGGTGTATAATTCTAAGAAAAGAGACACGCCTATTAAATTGGGCTATAATGAAACATAATAACATAACAAAGCTATTAACAAAGAGACACACCTATAGCCGTCAGTATTAACAATGAAACAGAATAACAACTCTAAAATCCCAAATGGATTTTCTCGCGGCCAGTAATTGAAATTAATTAAACTCACTACGGGCTCCAAACCCATCAATCCAAGCTAATCATTCAAAAGAAACACTCCCAAACGAAACACTAAATCATATTTAACAACCAAAAACGAAACCCTAAATCATATTTAACAACCCAAATTATAGAACAAAATAAAAAAATGAAACCCTAAATCATATTTAACAACCCAAATTATTGAACTAAATAAAAAAACTTACCGGTAATATTTGCGAAGAGAATCTGGTCTGACGGTAAAGTCTCAAATCAAAAACTTTCTGCCACTAAAGGAGTGGGTGGCTTGCGCCCATGGGCTATAGTTTAGGGGTTTGAAGGTAGAGAAGGGAAAAAGATTGGAGGCAGGGGAACGAGAATGTAGAGAGAGGCATAGAGGAAATTGTGTGTTTGAAGATGGAGATGGGACTGCATGAAGAAGAAGAGAGGGAGTTTGATGAGTTTGTTTTACTGTGTTTGCGTTTAAGGGGAAGAGAGGTTTTTTTTTTTTTTTTTTTTTTTTTTTTTTTTTTTTTTTTTTTTTTCAGGTTTTGGTTTTGGGGAGAAGGAAATTTTCGGTTTTAAAAAGCCGGTTTTAGCTGAAATTTTTGGGTGTTTTTTTTTTTTTCTTTTTAATAATGCTGGTTTTTCTTTTTTCTTTTTTTGTCTTAGAAAAGATTTTTTTTTTATGTTTTTTTTTTAATATTATGCTGACATGGCAAATTGTAGGAGCTTTAGAGCTTCAGTTTTATATATATATATATATATATATATGATTATCCAAGGTTTTGGAAAATCAATTACTAAATTATTTCCATTATCTTTTAGTCTAAAAAGTCTGTAACAAAACCATTTTCTATATCTTTTAGTCTAAGAGAATGATGGCAGCCAGTTCACGAGGGAGTAAATGCACATATTTAGTCAAATTTTTAGTTGAGGTAATTATACTCTTCTTTCTTGAGGTTTGAGAAAATGACACTTCACTTCAAATTTGAAAGGAAAAAACATTTTCTCCTTTGACATTTGATTGACCAAACTTTCTTAAATTTAATATAAAAAAAATGTTGTGTACTAACCTACCCTTTGCTTAAGGGCATGTTTCCAAAATTATTTTATTTCATAATTAAAATTCATTGTTTTAAATTTTTAATTAAAGTGTATTTTAAAATATTAAGTGTAAATTTTGCTTATCTTTCTTTTTCTTAACAAGTTATGGAGAGATTTTTTGTTGCAAGTATTTTGATGCTTAATAAATTTTGCATTTTTATTCTAAATTTATAAGCTATTATTTTTACTAACCATGGTTAAACTTTTGTAAAGAAATTCTTATAAAAATTTAGAATATTTCATTACTAATATAAACAAAAGATGGGGAGTGTTAATTTCTTCAAACCTTAAGGGAGGGGAGTTTTTTTTCCCTTCAAGTTTAAGTAAGCAGTAGATATATTGATTTAAGTTTTGATTTAATCCAAACAGATAGCACAAATGTTTTATTTTCAATCTTAGACATTTTATGTAAAAGGCACAAAAATTCGAATAATTAATCTCTACCTACAAAACAATTTCAGCCTTAGACTCTATAAGTAATCTCAGGAAACGTCATGTTTGACTTTCAAAGAACCTCACTCATAACAACCCAAAACTTTGGAAAGCAACGACAGTGATTTATTGTCAAAGAACTCACTCTAAGATTTCAAGCAATTTATAGTTTAGGCTAGCTAAAAGGTGAAAATTACATCAAAATTTTCTATTTGAGCTCAAGGAGAAGGATTTCGAGAATTTCTTTGTAGGACTGCTTTCTTTACCTTGAAAATCATGCTTAAGAGGATATATATATCGGTAGATTAAAGTGTGCTAGAAATCAGATTTCTAAAACAAATCGGAACCAAGTTTTGTGTAATGTCTCTCAAACAAGTGTCGCGCGAAGTTATTGCCTTCTTAAATGATTCACTTGAGCAAATCTTGGTTTTGCTCAACTAAACCTTTGTTTCTTTAATTTCTTCGTCAGCTTCTTGACACAATCTTACACAGTACAACCTAACTTTCATAATACAATGATTACTACCCTCCGCAACATATGGTCGTCACACAGAATTTCTCAAATTTAAAAGCTGACACCATCTCCATGCCATTCATCAAAGAGAGGTGCTACGTCCACAACATTTTTACAATATTTTCACAACAAATCAAAGGTGGTTAGTTGTTATTGGTTTAAATTTGAACTTATTACTGAAATTACTTTTCTACCCCACCATTAACAACCCATAACAATCTACCACATAGGATTTGTTGTAAAAATGTTGTGAAAATGTTGTGGACATAGCATTTTCCTTCATGAAAAAGCAAATCCACTGTGTAAAATTTCAAAATAAATATTTACGCTTAATTGCTTTTTATGATTGGTCATGGGGCCTCTCTACTTTGAAATTATATACTTTTTGAAAAATATAGGTTTTTGTTCCTACTATTCACCTGGATCAATGAAAAAACATAGAATAATCACATAATTAGACTTAAAAAGCACCGTTTGTAAATTTTACCGTACGCATTGAATTTGGTTTTAAAATCACAAATGCAAAACATGGTAACTAAGGTGTTATTTGGAAACCCACAAAACTGGACGATATTATCCTATTTTCATAACTCATGATCAAAAACTGATGGGGCCCACGGGAGAAAAGTTATTTGGATTCCATGACTCAGTTTCCGTGATTCAGTTTCGATCACTCAATTCTCTAATTTTTAAGTGATGAATTATGAAAACTGAAAACACATTTTAGTTGTTTTCAGTTTTCATATCTCATAACTCAATGATATATTTATAATTAAACACGCATGGAGGGACCCACAGCCATAACTTTTGACCGTTTGACTTTCTTTTCTTTTTTTTCCTTTCTTCTCTTGGGGTTCGGTCTTCAATTCTACTTTCTTTTTTTTTTTTTTTTTTCACTAGTTTGGTCTTCAATTCTTCCTTTTTTTCTTTTTTTTTTTTCTCCTTCTTCTTTGACTGGTTCAATCTTCAGTTCTTCCTTCTTTTTTTTCCTTCTTTTTTTACTGGTTCGATCTTCAGTTCTTCCTTCTTTTCTTTTTTCTTTTTTTACTGGGTTCGGTGAGTTTAGGTACTGAAAAAAAAAAAAAAAAAAAAAAAAAGTTGCACTGAGTGACAAGTATGAGGCCCACAAATAGTGTGAAAAATATTGAGTGATGACAAGTGAGTGATGGTGCCAAACGAGTAGGATATTTTAACTGACGAGTGATGAGTGATGAGTAATGAGTGATGAGTAATGAGTGATGAATGATGAGTAAACAGTGATGAATGATGAGTGACGAAAATTGAGTGACCATTTTTGTAAAACCAAACAAGCCCTTAGTATCTATCTGTATTCAGATTATGGTGTCCAAGTTTTGTTGAAAACGGGTTAGCCTTTTTTTTTCCCCCTAGACAGCGCCTCTTACACTGTTCATTGTCCATGAACAGTGCAAGAAGCTTATGAACAATGCCAAGCTAGTGTTTCACGCCTTTTTTTTTTTTAGCTGTGATTTTTTACTTTTCTACAAACCAATAGATCCCGTACACTGTTCACGAGACCTACAAACCTCATTTTTCAGCAATTTTTTCTTTAAAAATCGGTCGCACGGCACTATTTACACATTTACAAATTATTTTGCTATAATGTTTTAAGTTTTCAGCTATATCCAAACGGACCCAATTAGCCTCTGTTTGGAAAGCACGTTTGTGTTTCCTAGTGAGGCGTTTTTTTCTTTTAGTGGGTCCCGTACACTATTCACGAGACCCACAAACTACTTTTTTTTTAAAAAAAAATTTAAAACCGGGTCCCACGGCACTATGCGCATATTTAAAAATTATTTTGCTGCAGCATTTTTAATTTTAAATTTTCAGCAATAAGTGATATCCAAACAGATCCTTAAACAAGCACCAAGTTATACTAGCGAACAATGCTCTTATACAAATTTAAGGGGAGAAGTACAGAAAAACCCTTCTTCGATATATGCATCCTTGAAAATTACTTTTATTTATACTACTATTTAAGAGAATCTCTCTATTTGGAATCCTCATTTTTTTAGTTAAAAAAAACCCTACATCTATATGTTTAAGTAGAGATAAAACTAAAGGACAATCTGGTAAAAATACAATCATAACTTCCACTAAAACATTACCTAAAAAATAAAGTTATTCTTTTGTTAATTTTCAAATTGTTTTATCCACTTATAAATTAGATTTTCAAAAAAAAAAAATTATATATATAAAATAACAACACAAGTTTTTTTCTCTTTACTATATAAAAAGTCTTATTGCACATGCGAAACGCGTGTAACGAGGCTAGTAGTAATTAGTAAATATAAAGATTGAGATTCCCACCCATATACTATGGAATGTTTTTACTTTTTCCACAGAAAGTGTGCGGGGAAGATGTCGGTGGGGTAAAGCAAAAAAGAAAAGAAAAACGACTATAATAATATTAATATTAAGAATTGTTGTACATAATATGTAAGCAAAACTTCTTTTTTTGTTTTTTGATAACGTAAGCAAAACATTATTAGAAGGAAAGAATAATTCGCAGTTGATCCTCCAATTGAAGACACATGAAAGCATATCCATGCAGGCAAGTAACGGATAAAAAAAAGGTTAACACGTTTATCTCTTAGTACGGCCTATCTGAGTGAAGAAACATCTTCCAAATCAAGCGAAGGTGTTTAAACCCTGCAGAAGTGCATTAGGTTTCCCTTCTTGGTTAAATTCACTCTTCTTTCCCCATGTTTAAAGTTTATAAGCATTGCAATTGAAGGAGAAACTTTCAGTTCTTTTGCAAACTTCTATTCAAAATCCATGCACTCCGATCCTTTATCAAAAGTTCCTATCCATAGTATCTTTTTTTTCTTTTCTTTGTAGATCTTCTTGTTGGCTCTAAACGACCATTAATTCTGTGTAGCTTCTTAGTCGGGGCAGGGACTCAACTATATATTCAGGTTTGCTTACTGATTTTTAACTTAAAATTTTCATCATCATTCTTGTAAACTTATTGTGATGTTTAGGCTTTTTTTTTTAACACCATCTTAATTTGTTTTGCGTACATTTGAGATTATGTTTGGAAGCATTATCGTGTGGTGCTCTAGAGAAAGTTTACATTTACACAATGGTCTAACTCTATTAAGTGATAACAAGCACTTCAAAGACCATTGCTCATTCAATTTTTATTATCCAGAAGGAAAAAGAAAAAAGTAGAATACCCTTGCATTTTATGATTTTATCCCAGTTTCTGCATGCCGGCCTTGAAATAGACTAATTATAGGAAGCGATTGAAAAATATGCAAAGCTTAACGTAAAGGCCAAATTTGGCGTTGCAACGAGATGCGTAATCCAAACTCATTAGCTAAGAGAAGTTGAATTAGAGCAAGAATTTTAGTAGTGAGCATGATTAGTACTAACGGAAGATGTTACTATTTTGTTAAACGATGATAGGGTGCTCATCAAACTTCAAGGTTCTAACATGTTACTATTTTGTTACCGAATTCTCAAAATTATATTAGTTTCATTTTGATCATAAAGCTATTCTCTCTCTAAATTATGTGATTTTTTTATATTAATGTTAAGTTGGTCATATGTCTTTATTAATATTCTTAGGTTTTGCAGGTGGTTGTACTTTAATTTCTTATATATTGATTTAGAGGACTTTGAATTAATCCAGACCCTAGCTAATTAATTAAGTCTTTATCTTTTAAGATGGATTTAATTGACCTATAGCAACATATAAAACTATACAACCTAACATGAATAAAATTTTTAAACCAACTTAGAGATTTAAATAAATAAACTAAGAGATATTTACATTTATGAGCATAGGTGATAGTTTAAAAATTATTAACAATGAGATAGTGCCATAAGATCCACATAATTGATCAAATATTATAAAATAAAATATGAATCCATTAGGATTCAGAAATATACAAAAGTACACATGTTATTTAGCTTATACATTTATGAACATCTGTGATAGTTTGGTAATATGTGACAAAAGGGAAAATAATAAACAATGAAGTAGTGTTTAAAAAGATGCCCTTAAGTGTTAACATTTATCAAATTTAAAAAATATGATAGGATTGAGGATTCACATTTATACAAAATTATTCATATATATTATGCACTTAAAACCTTATTATCATTTATAAGATCATCCGCATTGAATGGGCCAAACTCTTGTCTATGCCAAATTCCTTAATCAGTTTACCATTCAGGCCCAAAAGAGTGCTCCATCAAATGTTGGGTTTTATAACAATTGTAAAAAAAAAATACCATAGAGCTACAGTACGATTTTAAACATAAAATCGCACTATAGCTAAATGGTAACGTCTATATTAATATTTTATTGAAAATATCAGTCATTTCTCTCTCTTCTCTTATCTCTATCTCTCCATTGCTGAAGCTCTTTCATCATACCAAGCCTTTTACTTCTCTGTCATCCCCTCTCTCTAGCCATGCCGATTCACCTCACCCATCTCCGAAGCTCTTTCACATCAAGCCTCTCTTTTCTCTCTCATCCCCTCTCTCTCTCCATCGTTGCGGATTCACCCTCACCCATCGCTGAAGCTCTTTCAGACCAATCCTCTATCTTCTCTCTCATCCCCTCTCTCTATCACTCCCTTTTCTCTCCAAACCGAGATTTTCAATGGTTTTTGGGTTTGGGTTAAGATCAAAATCAAAATCAAAATCAGCTTGTGTTTGTGGGTTTGGGTTAAGATCAAAATCAGCTTGGGTTTTTGGGTTTGGGTTAAGATTAAAATCAAAATCAAAACCGAGATTCTCCCTCTCTGCAAGCTTGGTGTTGAATCAAAATCAAGATCAAAGCGATATACTAGGTGGGTTTTGATCAAAGCAATGATGGAGGAGTTGTGCGAAGGAGTTGGGTTGATATGGATGATAGAGGAAGAGTCTAGAAGATCGGCGTTGTGGTGGTTATGGCGTTGATCGGCGTGATGGTTTTGTTTTATTTTGTTTTTTTTTTTTTAGTTTCACCGATCTCGGTTGATATGGATGATAGAGGAGTTGTGTGGAGGAGTTGGGTTGATATGGATGATGAAGGAGGAGTCTGGAAGATCGCCATTGTGGTGGTTGTGGCGTTGATCGGCGTGATGGTCTTTTTTTTTTTTTTTTTTTTTTAGTTTTGCCGATCTGAGTTGATATGGATGATGGAGAAGTTATGTGTAGGAGTTAGGTTGATGTGGGTGATGGAGGAGGAGTCTGGAAGAGAAGAAGGTGAAAAGTAAAGGAATGGAGATTCAAAAGGTGCGTGTGAGGATAAAATTGGGAAAAAATCAAAAAAGGGAAAAATATATTTTCTTGTGAATGCATATTATTTTAATGAGTAGAATAGAAAAATAAAAGTTTTGATATTAGGGTATTATAAAATGGTATGGTATAATTGATAAAGTAGATTTTTAGGATGGTAAAATAGGATAGAACTAGAAAAATGAATGCTGATGCTCTAAGAGTCTCAAAGATCATTAATTATTCTCAACCCCAAAAAAAAAGTCTCAAAGACATTAAATATCAAGCGATTTAGATATATTATATGTAAGTTTTTAAATTTCAACAAATATGTCAGTTTTCAAATATATGAGAAAAAAGAAATTAAATTAATCATTTATTATGTTGTTGATGAACTACTAATTGCATTCATTACTACATTCATTATTACATCAATTTATATTTTTTTTGAAAATTATTTTTTGCAAACATATTGAAAGCGGGAGAGACTTAGTATCCGTTTGAATACACGTCTGTGTTTTGCTTCCGCGCGTTTACTCCTTCTTCTTTTTTTCCAAGCCGCAACTTCTGACTATTCTCCTGTGAACAGTGTACCAGTGTACTATTCACAGGTCCCACAAACTTCACTTTTCAACTACTTTTTCATTAAAAATGGATCTCATGATACTATTCACATATTTAAAAATTATTTTGTTACAGTGTTTTCAATTTTCAACACTAAGTTCTATCCAAATAGACCCTTATTAATCTGATGTCCTCATTCAAATTTTATATATATATATATATTAACAATCTGCTTCCTCTTTTCTGTCCGTGGGGGCAAAACTAACTAAGTTTTATTTATTTATTATTTTTAAAATCCTCCCCTTTTCTTTTTAGTAATGGATGTAATGATTATTATAGATGATATTGGAAAATATAGGAGCATTTGGAAATTGCAAAACGCACTTCCCACGTCCAGCGTTTGCGTTTTGTTTTTTTTTTTTTTTTTAGTCTTGATTGTTGACTTTTCTGTGTGAACAGTGCACACCGGTGGGTTCGTCCACTGTTCACGAGATCCATAAACTTCAATTTTCAGTAACTTTTTCATTAAAAATAGATCTCACGATACTATTCATACATTTAAAAATTATTTTGCTATAGTATTTTTAGTTTTCAGTTTTTAACTGTATCCAAACGGAATATTTCTAAATTATTCCTTTATCTTTTAGTCTAAAAGATTTGTAAGTGCATCCACTTCAGTCCCTCTAAAATCTTCTAAAAAAAAAAACTACCAATTTTACACATTTTGAACAAAAAAACACTCACATCAGTGGGTGTAGAAGTATGCAAAATTATGCAAATCAATCCACGAGCTACAGTAACCGTGTAAATATACACGATTACTATAGCTCGTTTATCCTTTATTTTATTAATTTCCATTCGCTCCTTTTTTTCTCTCTCTTCTCCATGCTCAACAAGCCCAGTTCATTGCTCATCTTCTTCTTTTTCCTCAGATGCACACAAACACACCCGCACACAAACACACCCACACACAAACACATCCACACAGACAAATCAACATAGAGATACACTTGCTCAAAAAAAAAAAAAAAAAAACAAAACAAAAAACAAAAATACACAAACACAGATCGATACTTGACTGGATCGGAGCTCGTGGATCGTGGATCGGAGCTCGAATCGGAGCTCGAAGCTTGTGGATCGGAGTGGATTGGAGCTTGGGAGAGTTGATTGAGAGGGAGATCGGAGCGGATCAGAGCAGATCGAAGCTTAAGAGAGTTGATCGAGAGAAGATCATAGCAGATCGGAGCGGAGGGAGAGTTGATCGAGAGGAGATCGGAGTGGATTGGAGCGGAGGGAGAGTTGATTAAGAGGGAGATCGGAGCGGAGGGAAAGTTGATCGAGAGGGAGATCAAAGTGGATCAGAGCGAAGGGAAAGTTGATCGAGAGGAGATCGAAGCGGATCGGAGCGGAGGGAGAGTTGATCGAGAGGTAGAGTTTTTTTCAGGGGAGAGGGAGAGTTTTTCACGAGAGAGATGGGTATAGAGAGAGAGAAAGCAACAAACAGAAATGGGTAGAAAGGGAGAGAGAGAGAGAGGCGCATAATATATATCCGGCAGTTAGAGGAATAAAAAAATGTGAGGAAATTGATTATTTAATTAAAAGATGTGTAGAATAGATGAACTGATGTGGGTGTTTTGTAAAATTGAATGTGTAAAATAGAAAAAGTAGGTTTTTAGTGTAAAAATGGATGTGTAAAATGAAAGAACTGATTGGTTGCTCTAACTAAATCATTTTCTATATTTTTAGTCTAGGAAATTAATGATGGTAGCTAGTTCATAATAGATGGATGGAATGCAACATTCATATTAATTGCAATTCTTTATTATGGTCGGTTCATAAGCTGGGGACAACATATCAATTATATTTCAAAAATTCTAATACCATATAAAATGCCACAATTTTACACATGGCATACTATGAGTACTGGAGAAAAAATAGTGGTTTATATAAAGTGATATGTAGCCGATTGCAGTCTAACAAGTAAATTAGTTATGGTAAAATTATAGTATTTTATAAGTGACGTTATGATACTGAAACTAGGGGTGTTCGCGGTGCGGTGCGGTGCGGTGCGGTTTTTGGCCATTTTTAGCACCGCACTTTGTGGTGCGGTTTAGCTAAAACCATAACTGCACCGCACCTTATTTTTGCAGTCACATGTGTGGTGCAGTGCGGTTTAAAGTTTAGCCAAAACCATAACCGCACCGCACCTCATTTTTGTGGTCACATATGCGGTGCGGTGTATAAGATGCGATTTGAATGATTTGAAATTGGTATATTTTTCAAAATTTGGGCTTTTTCTACTTAGCCCAAAATTAATTTTTTCCTTTGTTTTAGTCCAAGTTTTAAATTATTAAACTAGTTTTTCTTTATTTTGGGTTGGCTTTCCTAATCAACACTTGCTAGGATTATCAAACTTTTTTTTAACTAGGGTTATTAAACTATTAATAATATATTTAATATTAAAAATAATTAAAAAATATTAATATATAAAGACGGTGCGGTGCGGTGCGGTGCGGTGCGGTTTGTGCGGTTTTCTTATTATAAAACTGCAAACCGTGCGGTGTGGTGCGGTGCGGTGCGGTGCGGTGTAAAATTACTTGCGGTGCAGTGCGGTTATGTCATTTTGCGGGCGGTTTTGGTGCGGTTTTTGCGGTTTATGCGGTTTGGTGAACACCCCTAACTGAAACTACTCATTATATTTATGAGAGGCATTAAGGACTACAAATATATTGTCACTTAAGTTTATAAGCTTTTTATAGTAAATTTATTATAATTTTATAATTTTCCTACACGGAAATAGGTTTCGTAGATGTACTTCGCCAAAACTTTTTAAGTAATTAAAGCTTTCTTCATCTTCTTGCAGCATTTCTACTATTTGTCAAGAGGAGAGATCATGGTGAGTTTAGATTACTTTAAGGAATTATGGGTGGACTGGAACATCGAAGTGCTAGTACTAGTGAGCTTTGTCTTGCAAATCATCCTCACTATCTTTGGTAGCCGCAGAAGATACATTCCTGGCATTGGTATAAGATTTGCAATATGGTCAGCTTACTTGCTGTCCAATTATGTTGCAAAGATTGCTATTGGCAAGCTCACTGAAATAGATCAATGTGATCTGAGTGAACAGAAACTGAAAGGGTTGTTGGCACCACTTATCTTTGTGCAAATTGGAAGCCCAGATACCATAACTGCCTTCTCAATCGAAGACAATCGTTTGGGATTGAGGCAATTTCTTGGCCTACTCATCCAAGTAGGCGTGGTAATTTTGATCATTGTTCGGTTTTGGGATAGGCACTCTGCTTTCTCAGTTCTTTTCTTGCTAATGTTTTTGGCCGGAATAAGCAAGTATGGAGAGACAGTATGGGCTCTGAGTACAGCACTCACAGGTGAATCTGGCATAAGTATTTCAGAATTTGATCAAGAAGAAAATGTTCCTACTTTATTACGACAAATACCAGAGAGCATTCCTGGTGTGGAATTGATCTTAAAGGCATATTATCGGTTTAGTTGCTTGAAGCCTCATCTTGAGAATTGGCTCTACAAGCCCTTATATGTGTCTCTTAAATGGATGTCCACTGATGAATATTCAGCTGAGGATGTCTTTAGAATTACAGATTCTGAACTTGGCTTCATGTATGATGTGCTCTATACGAAGGCGCCTATTATATATACATGGCAAGGTTGTATTCTCCGTATCGTTAGTTTCTTGAGTTTAGTTTCTACATTATGTGGATTAGCAATCTTATCTAGCCATGCCTGTGCTAATGTTAAACTTCAATATCTTGTATTCACCTATGTGTTGCTGATTGGAGGAGTTATTCTTGAGCTTTATCAGATCATCCTACTACCCTTCACAGAGTGGGCAATACTCAAAATGATGAGGTACCATAACATGCCAGTGGTGATGCAATGCTTGCGAGTACTTGGCCCAAAGTCAAGTAAGTGGAAAAGATGGTCCAATTTGTTGGGACAATTCAATTTGTTGAGCTTTTGTCTTCATGACAAGCATTTGAAATATAGTAGGATCATCAAGTTTAATGGCATCGACATGGAGCTCAGAAAGAACAGGAATAGGACACGTGTGGAAATACCCAAGAAATTGAAAGAACTTATAGTGCATGAAATGAAAGAGGTAGATAATGCAAGAAATTCAAAGCCTGTCACACAAAGAGGTCATTGGGCACTTGAAAGGTATGAATGCCTCAACGATGAATTCAAATGGAGTGTCAAGAGAGATTTTGATAAGAGCATTACTATATGGCACATCGCAACAGACATTTGTTACCATTCAGATGTTCAATATGGTGTTACAAACTCTCAAATTGAGATGGGTAAATTGTTATCAAACTACATGATGTATGTTCTTGTAATGCGCCCTCACATGTTTTGCTCCACCACAGCAAATATCATATTCCAACATTCCTACACCAAACTCATGCTACTTTTAAGAACTAGACCATCCTTAGTGAAAGGTGAAGGAGAAGCTTGTAGGATTTTCAGGACGGAAGAACTTCCAGAAGAATCAGACTTGGATAAAAGAAAGGAAACCATGGTCACGTCTGATTGGCATGTACTAAAAGATGCACAAAGACTCTCCAGGAGTTTGATGAGCAAGGAGAACAAATGGGACATCATTTGCAGCGTGTGGGTGGAGATGTTGTGCTATGCAGCAAGTAACTGTCCAGTGGAGTACCATGCTGAACAACTAAGGCGAGGTGGGGGTTTGATCACTCATGTTTGGCTTCTCCTAGCCCACAAAACAGATAAGTTCTATATCAGTGATTAAAGTATTTGTATGCTCCAAAAGTATTTTAGCAATCACATTTTGCAGACAAAAAAGAAAAAAAAAATTGAACCCTTTTGACTCAATTGACTTCCTTTTGGTGCCCAGCACCAAGCCAATTCAGCAAAGATTCTTGGTCATTGATTTTATTTAATTTTTTTATTTAATGTAAAACTGTTCACACGATTCTTTCCTTATTTGCATTAAATCTAGAAGAATTACTTGAAGGCTCTATAAAATAATTGTAAAAAAATTATTGTGATGTGTTTAATTTCAAAAGTCATAAGTCTTTGTAACTCAACTAACGTACACCTCTTGATGTTTCCAATTGAAATGTCTACGATTCAAGCCTCTTTATCACTCTAAAAAACATAAGATCAGAATTTGATGAATAATTTGAGCTATTTGTATTTTTTTTTTCATAATTTAATAATTACAATGAGAGGGAGGATTTGAACTATAAATACTTCGGTTGGAAATAAGTAATTTAATAATTACTAGATCGTACCAACCAGTTGAGCTATTTGTAAATTGTGATAGTATTATACATTATTTCTGTTTTTCTTTGCTTGGTAGTACCTCTTGACACGTCTTTTAGCTACCATACGATTCTTAAAAGTTAAAACCGAGTTGTGAAAAATAAGAAATCTATGAAGTCGTTGCCAACTCTGAAAGCAAGGTAGCATCTGAGTATATATGAAATTCTGTTAATGACACAATTTTTTAATTGTCTTGTGCTTTTTTTCTTTTCTTTTTTTATTTGAGACAATAATAGTCTTGTGCCCCACTACAACATGCATGGTTGGCTTTTTCGGTGTGGAAGATAGAAGTGTTTCAACAACTTATCCAGCAGCTGTTCAGGATGTAATCATGGAGTACATAATAAAAGCTAAAGAAATTGGTTATAGACAAATTTTGATTCTCAGTGATTGTAAAAGGATTGAACAAGTTTGCAATAGAGGAAGACAATAAAGGTGGCTAGAACAAACTATGTTGTAGACCTTCACTTTCTAACACAATAGGGCTCTTCACACCATTTTTGATACCTAAAGCTACCCTGTGTAATGTGTTAGAAGTAGCTTCTCTAGCTGCAAAATTTCCGATCCACTACTGTTGGATCTCTCCGGATCTTATTTAATTTAACTTGTGTCCTGTATCCTTATGTTCTCTATGGTATCAAAAAAAAAAAAAATAAAAGATTAGTTTATTAGGTTAGGCCTTAAAGAGTTTTCCCATTTATTATTTTATCCTTGTTGGATTGTAATTGGCTAATTATCACTTAGACTTAATCAATTTGTTAAAATTGATAAAAAGCCAATACTAGGATTCTAAACCTTAATTTTCAAATTTAATAGTAGCTTTAGTATTTTTCATTAGAAAGATACAAATCCATCTTATGAGAAATTAGTGTAATTAAAATTCATTGACTTAAAACCCTTGAGAACTTTCCATAACTAATTACCTTGTGGACGTCCATTTTAGTTGTGAGTGCTTTTGACGAACAAAAGTTAATTACCAAGTGATCAAGCGTGTCTCTATTTGCCTTAGATTTTTTTTTTTTTTTGGGTTTATTTTGTTTATAACTTTATATCCTGTTTTTAGTTTTAAAATGTACTTCATAGTTTTACCCAAGTTATTTTTCAACAAAAACAAATTACTATGTGATTTATAAAATAATTTTCAAGATCTCTTGCCATTATGTGATGCTGTGGCCATCTTTGACTCCTAGAGACAATGCCAGGAGGTCTAGTGCAGAAGAGATTGCAAAGTCAAGGGAGGATCTTTTTACCTCGTTCTATATTCTCAGTGAACATGTGTGGTAATGGGTGGAGACTCAATGATCTGCTAATTTCACTTACACCAGTGTCCTCGTTGAAACTACCAAATAACCACTTTCATCTCAATAGAAGATTCAATTTTTGTGAAAGGTTGACAAAGTTATTTAAAAACTTATGCTCCTGTCTGGGAAAGCAACTCTAACATAGCAAGTAAACAATACTACAATAAACTGTGGGTTATAGAATATGTGGGTATGTGATCTAACTCAGAAGAAATGAATTCATGTCTAGAAGAAACACACACACATATAAGAAAATTCATGTCTAAAAGAAACACACGCACATATAAGAAAATTCCTGTCTAACTGCATCCATAGAAAACAAATAGATACACCAAATCAAGTACTTCCACTAATTGTACCAACCAGCAGCTTATATTGTTCTATCAGCACATCAGCAACCCTCAGAATCAAGCAACAAGCATACTAAACAGGGATTTGCTTATTTTACAAACCCCCCACCAACCCCCCCCCCCCCCCCCCCCCCCAAAAAAAAAAAAAAAAAAAAGAGGCCATAGTATGGCTCCTCCCAATCTAAAACGATAATAAACAAGCATTACAAAAGCTCTTAGCATCTTTTGAGCCATACCACGA
The DNA here is from genome assembly GCA_032878915.1 of Castanopsis chinensis. NCBI lineage: Eukaryota > Viridiplantae > Streptophyta > Magnoliopsida > Fagales > Fagaceae > Castanopsis > Castanopsis chinensis. Next base: position 17,658,756 of record JAVQMG010000121.1, read on the forward strand.
AGCATCCACAATGAACCACCAATCTCATTTACTTGACAGAAGCCCCTAAATAGACTAATTGACATATTTTCAATACGAATCTCCTAGTTCAAGGCCATCCCAGTTCAGTTCCTCCGTTTATCCTCTCACTTGGCTTTTGATTCAAATGCAGTTAATGAATATTCCAGACGTGATGAACATATTGAACCAAAACACATCAAATAACCTATTTTAACAATCCAAATCCCGAATGTACCATTTGTAAAAAGCATTGAATATTCAAAACAAAAACTTAAATAAAAATTAGGTGATCTTGACAGCATCACCAACCACAGGAATGCGTATAGAAATTATAGAGGTAGTTAACACTACCTCTACCGTGTAGCAATTATAGAAACACATTAACAGGAAATTATAGAAACATAGAGCATCCTATCAGTTGAGGAAAAAAAAAAAGAACAGTAAGGTAAAAAAAAAAAAAAATTAACAATTATATAGTGAATCAGAATCCGTAAGAAAATACAAATACCCCCAAAACTTCTCAATAAGTAATACAAATAATGATCAAAACTTTGTTTACATGAAGTCAACAAGCTAAATTCCCTATCCCAAGTTATCCCACATCAAAATATTCATTTACAAGCTCATCCTTTCCTTCTGTGTCCGCCAAACTTGGCATGTCAACTTTAATGTCAGGGAATCCAAGTTGATTCACATCAAAACCAAAATCTAGTAGTGAATCCGTGAAGTCAGGAGGAATATCTTTTAATAGTGCCATAAGTTCTGCATCATCAAATAACTCATATTCAGAAAAAGCCAGCAATTCCTTCTATCCACTATCTCCAATAGATTCATCCTTTACCAAACTACTTGCACTTGGCATAGCAGTAGACTCATCCTTTACATCTGTCTCCACCAAACTAGCAGCTTCCGTGAAAGCATAATGAATTTCTTCATCAGCAGAAGCCTCAAATCCTGCAGGAGTAGGACCTGATACAGTGGAAACAGACTCTGGAAAATTGAGTCTAGCCGAGGCACCATAAATTGCACCATAAGTAGAGGCAGCATCATCTGCTGTATCAAAAGTCCCAAGCCAGAGTTTCTTTCCCCTATTTGGTTCCCATTTACCCCAAGTCCTTTGCCTAACCCCTCTGTAATTACACTGTTGAAGACAATGAGCCATCTTGTAGCTCACAGATTAAAAACGACAGAAGCAATGACAAGGCCTGCAGCTCACAAATTACAAACGACAGAAATAAAGAAAGACTAAAAGGCAAAACGGCAAAAGCAAGAAACAGAGGAGGAAAGGAGAATTAATGAAACGGGGAGTTTTGCTTTGTGTAAACACACGAGTCTCACGTGCAGAAAGTCCCAGCCTTCTGTTATGGGTTACAGCTGTCATATGGCTGTTAGTTAGTTAGTTAGTTAATTTTCAGTTATTCTCCTTTGCTTCAAGCGTTGTACAGAGCTCTTGCTTGGTAGTATATAAGTAGTCTTAGTTGTTAATTTTATTCAGTTAGTTCATTTGTAATTCTCATATCAGTTAATGAAATTTCAGTTCTCCTTCATTTCTCTGTTTCCTCTGTTATTTTTCATACACCCTGAATTCGCAGGCCCTCCTTTTCCTTTCATACACCCCTTCTCTGGCCCTTTGGAGAGTTTACGAGTACCTTTCACATCACCACCAGAAGACTGAAGCTGGGCATTATAGTCTCACCACTCGGCCAATGTCTCAGCCACAGACAATCCTTCACCTCTAGTCTTCCTCTTCTTCGAAGATTCCATGGGCACACCTTGATCAAGATAACCCATGTGCGACTTGAAACTTTTCAGAAAACTCCAATGATTGCTCTGTTCAACGAAAACCAGAGAGTTTCAGATAACAATTTTGGATTTCCTAAAGAGACAAATCACAAAAACCCTTTTGCCACAAACCCAAGGAAAATCAAGAAAACCCAAACGGAAAAAGGACATTAAAAAAAAAAAAAAATCAAATAAAAAATCAGAACTGTTTAAAAATAACCCAACCTCTAAAACCCTTGAAAACCCCTGAAGCCCATAAAAATTCACGCAGCAATATTTTGATATTCCCAAACTTGAAAAATCACAAAACCTTTTTGCAATAAACCCCAGAAACATTCAAACAAGAAAAATAAAGAAAACCCAAAAATATAGAACCAAAAAAGAAAAAAATTCAAAAAAGAGGAGTAGAATTTTTCTTTAAAATTAACAAACTTCTCAGTCGTAAGAGTCAAACCCAATGACAATGATTGTAATCTTTCTTTCCCCATTTTGGAACCAAAACAGCTGGCGTTTCAGAAAGAATATAGACAAGGCTTTTGTTGTGTGTGCAGTGTGTTTTCTGATAATTTGTTGGAGTCACAAATCAATGTGAGTGAGAAAGAGATTCTGAGAGCTTTTGTTTTGGTTTCAGGGAGAGAGAAAGAGGAGTGAGGAGTAAGGCATATTTATAGTCTTCCCTAGATGTCATATTATGTGGGGTTAACGAGAGAGATCTTAGGGTTTTTATTATGTCATGGCATTTTTCTAACCACTCGATTTTACTTTAGTATCGCTTTCTTGACTACTTTAGTTAAAATCAATAGTACTAATAATAATCCCAAACCAAAACGGAGAAGAAGAACTTTCCAAAACCAAAACGGAAAAGAAGAACATTAGGTTCTGTTTTGTAGGATGATTTTTGTATGGAAAAAAATTTCAAAAAATTGAAATTCAAGCTAGCTTTCAAATAGAGTACTTTTTATATTATACAAAAAAAAATATTATTTGGAATACCATTTTTATTTTTGAGAATTTTTTTTTTTTTTTTTAGTTTACAAAAATTAAAGAGGAGAATCTGTAGATTGCTATAAACTCGGTTGTAGATTGCTCTAAACTCGGTTGTAGATTACAGCTTATATATTATGAACATCTAATTGTTGAATTGCATGTTTTCTATGTTTTTAGGTTGTGGAAGATTTCTAATCAACTAATAAGTGCTTTTTGAAAGTACTAGGGGTATTTTTATGACCGTAACACATATCATGTTTTGATAAACTAGAGGTCAGGTTTGAATAATTTTGAGGTGATGGAATCCGGTGCTCACACCAATGGGTTAGTCATTGGCCACTATCAATGTATTTTACCGTAGACAATAAAACGTAATGAGTGATGGAAGTTAAAAAAAAAAATAACAAGGAAAATAATTTTCTCATATTTGAATAATTTAGGTTATGAAGCATATACATAGATGTAAGAAAATACATTAGGCTATTATTAGGAAGGCCAAATAAATATATTTAATGGGATTAAATGAATAAATTCATACATGCCCAAGCATAGTGGTAGAGTCACATTGGGACTGAAGCGGGCCATGCCCCCCCCCCCCCCCACCCAAAAATGGTTTGGAACAAAAGTTGAAATATATGAATTTGAAATGATATTAGCCAAACAAACTAAGAATGTATTGACCCCTTGTGATGAATTAACCGATTAATTAGCCAAGTTGATTAATTAATCAGATTAACATACAATATGCGTGGCAGCACAAACAAATCACCAACTAAAATAAAATGCAGCGGAAAATAAAGTTGACACAGTGATTTGTTTACGAATGGAGAAAACCTCCAAGGCAAAAACCCCACCAAGTGATTCTAAAGTCACCACTCCCGAATTTTCACTATTATCATAACAAGCTATTATAAGTAAAGGAATCTCAATACCTTATACCAATTAACTTACAGTTGAATATTTACCCCAATACACAATTGGACTTGTTTTATAGTGACAATCTCTCATTTTAATGCATGGGTTCTAGTACGTGACTAACCAATAAATGCGCGGATCCCAGCACGCGACTTAGTCACCAACTTGAGAAAGATGTTAGCTACAATGTTCTTCAATTAATCAACATGATGAAGATCACAAAGCTACTTGGTCACAAAACCCAACAACGTACAAGCGTAGTAGCTTCTTCAAGAAAAAAAAGAACTAGGCCAGAATAGGTTTTCGGTCACAATTTGCATGAACACAACTTTGTTTTACACTCGTGCAACTGTGCCACCTTTTACGGCCCATAGAATAATTCTTATATATGTTTAAGGTTGTGAGAAAAGAAAGCTCAAACATCTATTCATGGATTGGATGAAAATCAGAACTAAAAAACTAACTTTCTTAAATCTCGATAGATACCCTATCTATTGAGCAGCTATCGAGCATCACGCTTAAACAGCTTATTAAATCTCGATAGATACTAGTTGTCGAGATTTAAGATCCAGCACTTCTTCACTTAATTCTTGGAAAAATTTGCATGGCTTTAACACTTGAACTTAAACTTGAAACTTCATTGAAGTATTAAACACATTTTAGATCTACTCAATTACAAGTAAAGTGCGTTTTGTCAAAAGATTTGTCAATTCTATATTGACATATATTCCTAACATAATTCACATATATCCTAACAATATCCTTTTGGGCACCCTCCCTTTCTCCCATTAATTTTTTATTATAAAGTTACAATTCTATTAATGATTACTGATTAGTGATAGATTTAAATATCAATAACTTAAATTAACTAGGTATTCATCAACTTGTGATAAAAAATAGTTTTTAACAATTATCTCAGGAAAAAGTTTCCAAACGTTGCTCCTATCTCTTTAAAAAGAAATAATAATAATAATTCATCTTGCTTACTTTGGCTATGATGCCGATGTTTCTCAAATCACATTGTACCTGTACATGTATCAAAACTAGTAAAGAATATTGCGTGTTATGTGTGAAAAACATCGCAAGATTGCATAAGTGTCTACATATTATGATGATTTGAGATATGAGCAAATTAATTTAACTCACACACGATTATAATTGTTTGATGGAGACTATCACCTTAGAGATACATCCTATAACTCCTACATCTCCTAGAAGACATGCCTGCAATCATATATAAAGCAAATTATTTTCATATTTTTTGCTTTCATTTCTCTTTGTATTTTTTTCTTTTATTAAGCATACTATGCATGGGCATATAAGAAAGAGAAAAGAAATACCCAATTATGTTAAGCTTTTGACATTGCACTTTTATTGTGCTGAAGTATACAGATCTCATTTTATGATTGGCGGGCAATAGTGGTAAGATAGTTATTTATGTCTTTCCCTTAGGATTTTCTAGTCCTACTTGTAAAAAAGAGTGATACAAGTGTTAAGTACAAGAGATTACTTAATCTTACTAATCATTAACAGAAGCCACAAAACTCACTTACTTAGTTGTGCATAGAGATGCTCATCTAAGTTGCAAGAGATACAAAATTTAGAAAATTTTGTTTTAATGGCCATCCAAGGTACACAAGTACCAATGTACACAAACACACACTGTTTTTATATTTTTCTAATTTTTTTATTTTTTTATTTTTATTAAAAAAATAAAGCAAAACTGAAAACAGACAAACAAAAACATGTTAAGCAAAACAATGCATAAAAACTATACTAACTCAAAACAATAAAGCAAAACATACAAGTAATGCAAACAAAAAAATAGAGGGAGAGAGAGAAAAGTGACTAAATCACTTAGAGCCTTTTTTCCTTTCCACACCTTGGAAGAACTTTTCCATGTAGTGAACCCTTAAACCGGCGAAGAGGGGGAAGAATTGCAACCGTTCAAGTTTGAAAGGAATATGAGGGCCTTGAGGAGATCTCTAAGAGGAGCAAAAGAGGATGGAAACTGATTCTGATTTCCCGATGAGATCATATTGTTGCTCTGTTAAGTAGCTAGCCACTTATAGCACTTAGGTCGAGTATGTCTGATTGCTCCACAATGATGACAGATATGCTGCTTCTTCTGTTTAGGCTTTTGAGTATTACCCTTCTTACCCCTAGGGTCTTTAGTTTCTTTCTTAGCAAGCTTAGAGGGTACTCCTAAGATAGATTTACCTTTGTTTATGTTCTACTAGTTAACACAGTTTTGACATTATTGTTCTCAAATTCAACATTATTAGTAGGAGAAACAAAAACAGTAGTACTAAAGGGAGTAGTATTAGGGGAAAAGAAATCATACCCTAAACCAGTTCGATTAAAAGCAGATTTACTGAGCATCTCATCAAGCTTTGTACTGCTGAGCTCTGACTTGGAACAACTCCTCTTTAAGCTTCTTAGTTCTCTCAGCCAAGAAATTATTCTCTAATCTCAGTGCTTCAATAGTCTAATTGGCTTCATCAAACTTTGTAGAGATTTCTTCTCGCTCAAGCTCCACATCACTAAGCTTATTGGTGGCCAACATATATAACTTCTCATGCTTTTCGAAGACCTTGTGTAATTTTACATAGGTTGTGTGGATGTCATCTTGTTCATCCATCTTCTCAAACTTTGACTCCACCAAGTCCTTTTCTTTATCCACATCTTCTACAACTCCCTCAGTAGGATTGATAGTGGCGGTGAAGGCATTTAGGGTTCTATCATCCTCATTATCGGAATCATCCTTAGGTTTGATGTCGCTCAATGTAGCAGCAAGTACTTTACTTTTCCCTATAGTCTTGAGATATGTAGGGCACTCCTGTTTCATGTGTCCAAAACTTTGACACCCAAAATACTTAGGTCCTAAGGGAATAGTGTACTGACCGCTATCCCTAGTATCTTTCTTTCCTTTGTCTTGGCTCTTAGACTAAGAAGAACTAGATTGTCTACGGTCCTTATCGAAGCCCTTCACATTGGCATTCTTCATGAACTTCTTGAATTGCCTTGTGATGTAGGATTTCATTTTAGAATCTTCATCATCAGAAAACTCATTAGTGTCACTGCTCTTGGCCTTTAATGTCATGCTCTTTCCTTTACTAGATTTCCCTATCATTGCCAAACCCAACTCATAGGTCTGTAGATTGCCAACCAGCTCTGTCAAATGAATTTTGTCAATGTCCTTTGATTCCTCAATAGCAGTGATCTTGGCATGAAATCTTAAAGATCTGAGTACATTTCTCACAATCTTGGGTTCGAGAATGGTTTCCTCAAGATTAAAAACTGAGTTCACTATGTCCTTGAACTTGGTATAAAACTCATCAATTGACTCATCCTCCTCCATCTTAATTTCTTCAAAACTTGTAGTGAGCCTCTAAAGCTTTGAACCCTTAACAGCCTTGGTTCCTTCATAAGTTGTCTGGAGGACAGTCCATGCTTCCTTCGCAGTTTCAGTGGAGGATATCTTTTTGAACTCCTCATTTGTGACCGCACTGAATAAAGCATTCAATGCCCCACTGTTAAATTTTTCCATATTGATCTTAGCATCATCCCAATCTGACAGGCCACAAACGCGTTGACCCCTTGTGATAAATTACGTTGATTAATTAGCCTAGTTATTAATTAATCAATTTAACATGCAATATCACGTGGCAGCACAAACAAATCACCAAACTAAGTTATGCAGCGGAAAATAAAGAACACGGTGATTTGTTCACGAATGGGGAAAACCCTTACGGCAAAAACCCCACCGGGTGATTTAAGGTCACCACTCCCGAAACTCCACTATTATCACAACAAGCAGTTACAAGTAAGGAATCCCAGTACCTCACCAACCTACAGTTGAACTCTTACCCCAATACCCAATTGGACTTATTCTGTAGTGACAGTTTCTCCTTTCAATGCACGGCTCCCAAGTACGTGACTAACCAAATGCGCAGATCCCAGTACGCGACTTCAATTACCAACTATGGAGAGAGAGAGAGTTGGCTGCAAAGTTCTTCAAATCATCAAGGATGAACTAGGGCACGAACTTTGTCTGTCAGATCACAAATTGCATGAACAACAAGTTCTCAAAGAATGTGCAACTTGTTTTCTTGTGATCTCTACTTTGACAGCCCTTAAAATAATCATTTTATATGTCTAGGGTTAGGAGAAAAGAAGTCCCAAAGACACACTCACGGATTAGATTTGAAACAGACCTGGAAATCTGTTTTCTTTAATTCTCGACAGATAGAGGTGTCGAGAGGTGTCGAGATAGCTGTCGAGGCTCGGGCAAAACAGCTCCTTTAAATCTCGATAGATGTATCTGTCGAGGTATGTGTCGAGATTTAAAATCTTGCACTTCCCAGCTTGTTTCTTGGACAGACTTTGACGGCTTCAACACTTAACCTTGAACCACTGTTCCTTGAAGTGTTAAACTCATCCTAAATCTACCCAATTACAAGTAAAGTGCGTTTTGTCTAAGGATAAGCCAATTACATAAAATAGTGACATATGTTCACAGACTTGAACCACATATGTCCTAACACAATCGATTGGCACTTCCTTCGGCTTGGTCTAGCCTATGTCCACAGCTTACCATACTTTCTAGTCTAAAGACTACAAGAAAGCTCTCATGTGTTCTTTTCAGTATACATAGTTAGTGCAATCAAATAAAGGAGGTATAATGAGTGATTGTTCTCTATCCATGACAAATAAGGGTCAATGGATTATACAACAAATATTAAAACCTAATCAGAGTATGCTTGCTCTGATACCACTTGATAGGCCAAGAATATATTGACCCCTTATAATGAATTAACTAATTAATTAGCCAAGTTGATTAATTAATCAGATTAACATACAATATGTGTAGCAGCATAAAAAAATCACCAACTAAAATAAAATGCAACGGAAAATAAAATTGCGACGGTGATTTGTTTACGAATGGGGAAAACCTCCAAGGCAAAAACCCCACCAGGTGATTATAAGGTCACCACTCCTAAGAATTCACCATTATCACAACAAGTGGTTACAAATAAAAGAATCTCAATATCTTATACCAAACTACAGTTGAACTCTTACCCTAATCACAATTAGATTTTTTCCGTAGTGACAATCTCTTCTTTTAATGCACGACTCCCAGTACACAACTAACCAATAAATGTGCGGATCCCAGTACACGACTTAATCACCAACTTGAGAAAGATGTTGGTTGCAAAGTTCTTCAGTTCATCAACACGATGAAGATCACAAAGTTGCTTGGTCACAAAACCCAATAGCATACCAACGCAGTAGTTTCTTCAAGAGAAAGAAGAATTTGGGCAAATTAGGTTTTTGGTCACAATTTGCATGAACACAACTTTGCTTTACACTCGTGCAATTGTGCCACCTTTTACGGCCCTTAAAATAATCATTATATATGTTTAGGGTTGTGAGAAAAGAAAACTCAAACATTTATTCACGGATTGGATGAAAATTAGAACTGAAAAACTGACTTTCTTAAATCTCAATAGATACCATATCTATCGAGCAGCTATCGAGTATCAGGCTTAAACAGCTTATTAAATCTCGACAGCTAGTAGCTACTAGCTGTCGAGATTTAAAATCCAGCACTTCTTCACTTGATTCTTGAACAAATTTGCATGGTTTTAACACTTGAACTTGAAACTTTATTCCTTGAAACATTAAACACATCCTAAATCTACCCAATTACAAGTAAAGTGTGTTTTGTCAAAGGATTAGCCAATTCTATATTGACATATGTTCCTAACATGATTCACATATGTCCTAACAATATCCTTTTGGGCACCCTCCCTTTCTCCCATTAATTTTTTTATTTATAAAGTTACAATTTTATTAATTATTATTGCTTAGTGATAAATTTAAATATCAATAACTTAAATTAACTAGGTATTCATCAACTTGTGATAAAATATAGTTTTTAACAATTATCTCAGGAAAAAGTTTCAAAACTTTGCTCGTATCTCTTTAAAAAGAAATAATAATAATAATCCCTCTTGCTTACTTTAGCAATGATGGCAATATTTCTCAAAAATTACACGTACCAGCACACAACACAACACAACACCACCAGTAAATCTACAATTGAATTGTTAAGCAACTCACCTTGAGCCCATAGGTGAGTCTTTGACCATTTTCTCAGTTTTAGTCCTCTCTCTCTCTCTCCATTCCATAATTTCTCAATTTGTCTCCTTCATCTTTCTCTTTCTTTGACTCTGATTTCCCTTTTCTTTTTTCTTCTTTTACTTCAAGCTCTTTAAACTTGAATTTGAAGTTTTTGAGTGCCTTTAAGTTATTTCAATTTCAAGAAAATCTACTGTCCACGTGTGTGATTAAAACCACACTTAACAATGTTAATTAACATAGTAACCACTAACCACGTCTCTCTCTCTCTCTCTCTTCTAATTTTGTTGAAGTAACTTGTTTTTTCTCTAGTACTCCCCAAGTACGTGATTTTTCTTCTTATATTCTTTTTTTTTTAATTGATAGATATTTTATATAACATATAATATAATAAACTATTAGTTTGACAAAAGTATATAATTTATCATATAAATAAATACAATAATTGAAGATTTTATTTGATTATATTTTTTTATGTATTCAATGACTATTTGTTTAATTTTTTAGCAATCTTTAACCAATTAGTAAATTTTTATCTTACTTATAATACTAAATCTAGGTCTATTGACAAATTAAAAACTATTAAGTTATAAAGTACTTATCTACTGAAAATCTCTTATAAAAAAAAATATTGAAATGAGCTTTCTTTTTTTCTTTTATTTTTAGCGCCTCAATCATAAATTCCTAGCTAGCTCTGCCACTGCCCAAGCAAATATAGGAGCCTTGTATGTTAATTAGCATCTCCACATACACATATTACTTAAGAGTTTATGGGGAAAAAGTCCAAGCTGCTGAGTTCACAGCATATTGTAACTAATAAAAAAAAAAAGTAAAAAAATCTAAGCTAAGAAATGTATTTAAGAGCATCCACATTGGTGGTGCTAAATAAATATATTGTTATTTTTAGCACCATCAAATATCAAAATGTGTCTTACAATAGTGGAGTCAAAGCTATATTTTTTGGCTCTACAGCTATAGTGCACAACTAAAAGTAGTTGTGCATGGTAGCTGAAAGGTTAAAAAAAAAAAAAAAAATTATTTGTGTGTTCACACTGCTTTTGATTATTTTAATTATTTGTGCGTTTACACTTTTTTTTTTTAATTTGTGAGTTCACATTGCTTTTTATTTGGATATATTATTTTATTATAGTAGATATATTATTTTATTATTTTAAAAGTTAAAATAAATATACTAATATTAGATGTTTTATAAAGTGAATAAATAAAATAGATTTTTATAGTGCCAAATAGCTAAAAGAAATTAGCTTCATGTGATGCTCTTAGCAACATCCAAGTTATCCCAAAAGTGGAATGCAACCATTGGGCAATGGAGAATTGCAGGCTTTTTGGGAATCTTGCAAAACTTGTCTTATAGCAATTAAGACAATCCGATTGATTTGGCTCTATTTGGTTTGGTTTTAAAAGGGGAATTATGCCTCTTGAACTAGCTAAATGTGAGATATCACGAAAATCAGCAATAATAGAGATCAGATTGGAAATTTTTTTTTTTTTTTTTTTTGGTGAAATGAGCAATAGTTAAAAACATAGTTTGTTTAGCAAAGACGAGGGAGTTTTCTATGTATTTTTAGGTCATTGTATATTGTGTTATTCATGGATTCTTGCGTTTTATAGGTTCCCTAAAAATATTTGCAAGATTTTCAAATAATTTGATAGGTGAGAAAAATACTTTTATGTAGTATGTCAATGAGATTCCCCATCTAACTTAGCTTGTGCATTGCGTATCTCTCATGGCCCCCATGGGTTTGCAAGCATTCTAAGTGAGCAAACAATTTAGACCTTTTGGTTGATTTTAGTATAACTAATCAATTTTGCACATTTACAAGTTGATTTCTAATAAATTATCCACAGCAAATAAGTTACCAACAATAATGAAAGTGCAGTAAATTAAATAACACAATCAACTAGTGACAAAGTGGAAATCTTGTGGACGCATTCAAATGAAAAACAACCATGAGGTTTACCCTAATCCCAAGAAAAAATTTACTATTTAGAATCAATGTCTGATAAGATTTAAGTGTTTCACAGGTTTAAGTGTAAACTTAACCATGTGTATATAAGCTCTTGGACACCCTTCTTACTAGCTGATTTTCAATGGTAAGTTCTACATATGGGTTTGTATCATTTGGTACAAGAGCCAGCCATCATGTCGAGTAATTGGACATAGCTCATTGAGTATAAAACCAAGTGAGTTGCAACTTTGTGGTCGAATCTTGGAAGGGACGAGGACGACCTAGAGGCTAAATTAAATTGTCTTGCTAAGTCATTGAATAACGGATAGGTAAATAGAGTCACACATAAGGGAAAAAAAAAAAAAAAAAAAAAAAAAAAAGAGAGAGAGAAAGGGCTACCATTGATTTAGTGTGGATAGTGAAAGCCATCATGGATGTCAATTGCGGAGCTTGGTGGTATGTTTTGATCTCAGTATCTTACAGGATATAAGTGCAAGTTTAACAATGTGTATATAAGCTTTTTAGCTCTCTCCCTTTGCAAGCCATTATCAAGAGTGAGTTCTACCTATAGGTTTGTGTCAAAGTTTATAATTGACACAAATCCCTAATTTCTATCTAGTAGATATGTTAGGTTTTAAGTTCTTAGGAACTAATGTTTTAGAACTCTAATTTGTATTGTTGGCAAACCATGATCAAAACACGTGTTTATTCTTGTTTTAGACTTGCTCAAAGTAAGACATTTATGTAAAGTTGGAATCGAGTGAACTGCAGAAGTTACTGTGTAAATCTGTCTGACTCGATCGATCGAGAATTAGACTCAACCGATCAAGAATCATGTAGATTGTTTTTTCTACAGAATTTCCAACTCAGTCCTATGCCCATATGACGTGTAAGGTTTTTTTTTTAACCCTACGTATAAAAGGAAAGCCCTAGTCACGTTTTTGAGGTTGCTCAGATTACTGTTTGTGTGAATCTCTTGTGAGATCTGAGAGGTGCTTGCCTTCACACAAGTTTAGGATTATCAAGAAGGAGATTTCTTTGAGAGCTTGATGATCATTCAGTAGCTGCCAAATAGCTTAAAGATACACAAGCGGGAGTGCTTGTACTTATGGAGAATCCAAGAAAGAAGGGGTCCATGGTCTCAGAGCTTGCACTTGCACGTGGTCGTGTCAGTAAGTTTTCTACTGGTAGGTAGCAATAGGATGTTAGTGGTCGAAGTCACTATTGTACAAATTTCGATTCTTTCATAGTGGATTTAGGTTTACCTTGAGGATAGCTAAGTTAAATTCTCCTTAGGTTTTTTACCAGTTTGGTTTTTCTGGATCATCATATCATTGTGTTCTTTATATTTCCACTGTTTTGCATGATATGATTGTTTTGTATTAACCTAGACTTGCATAATTTATCTATGTTAATAACTTAGCTAAATAACTAGGTTAAACTGGTTGTTTTAAGGAGTCTAATATATTCCAAGTTTTTAAACTCTAATTTAAAAATCTTAGGAGTGTGTAATTTTGTGTATGTGGGGTGCTGATGCAGAGTGAGTGTGGTCTTGATGAGGCATGCATGTGTTGCTGCATGGTAAGGTGCTGCAAGGTGTGCATGGGTTGCTAATGAGGGGTGTGTCTGCTGCTGATGAGGCATGCATGCATAGCTGATGACGTGTACATGTGCCAGTGCAGCCAGAGTGTATAATGTGTTTGTTCTATAGAGAATGTTGTATTTTCTTAGTTGGCACTGTATACTTGTATTTTAGTATAGATACATTTATAATACTTGTATTGGTGATATATCTACACCAGCCTTATGTGTCAGTAGAGTTAGTTAATATAGTTAGTTAGTTAGAAGGTATTGGAGGAAATTGGCTGGCAAGGTGGTTACACAGCTAGCTTGAAGTTAGTTACTGAGGGGTATTACACTAGGGAAATGTGTATGGTTTGGGCTGAACTTGATTGATGCTTTTGTAGAATTCCTTCCTCTATTCTCGCTATCTCTCTGTTTTCACTTTTCCCTGTTCTTGGAGGCTAGTTGTCCTCGAAATCAACTATCAATTCTTCCCTAATTCCTAACATTTGGTATCAGACCAAGGCTTTCCTCAGCCATGGCTGAGACACGTTCAACCACAGCTGCAACTCAAGAAGCTCTTACTTCGCTTAGGATTGTGTCTGATCATCATGCTAAAGAAATTCAAGAAATGTGAACCATTCAAAAAGTGCATACCTGTACTTTGAACAAAATGAATCAACAATTAGCAATCTTGGTGCAGAGATGTAGTGGTTCTGATCAAGGGGGATTGCCTCATCCTCCAACAAATGGTGAATCAAGATATGCTACTTCTTCAACATTGGCTCTGCCTTGCCCTATGAGGTTGGAATTTCCAAAGTTCTTTGGTGAAGATCCTGTAATTTGGGTTTACAAAGCCAACCAATATTTCAAGTATTACGATACCCCAATTACAGAAAAGTTAATGCTAGCCTCGTTTCATATGGAGGGTGAGGCTTTGATATGGTTCCAAGATAGTGAAGAAGTAGGACTTTTTGTTGATTGGGAGTCATTGATTCAAGCCTTGCACATTAGATTTGGTGCTACGGCTTATGATGATCTTATGGAGACACTCATTAGGCTAAGGCAGATTGCTTCAGTGTCTTTATATAAAGCCCAATTTAAGGTTTTGTCCAATAGGATTAAAGGGTTATCTGCTGCTCACAAGCTAAGTTGCTTCCTTAGTGGATTGAGGGATGAAATATGGCTGCCAGTGAGGATGCTTAACCCCAGGTCATTGAATGAGGCTTTTGGTTTGACAAATATCCAAGAAGAATATAATTAGAGTTGTAAAAAGAGTGCTAAGGTCCAAGTGGATCAAGGGAAGCCTTCCATTTTAGGTGCTCCTCCTAAAGCCACTCCTCTTTTGGAGTCTAAAGCTAGGCTGCCCATTAAAAGAAAGTCTCCTGCTCAAATGGAAGAAAGAAAAGAGAGAGGGCTACCAACGGGTCAATGTCACTAGAGTGAGCCATTATGGATGTTGGCTGCGGAGCGTGGTGGTATGTTATGATCCTAGTGTCCCACATTAGTTAAGTGCAAGCCAGTTTTCAAGGGTGAGTTCTACACATGGGTTTGTAACATTTGGTATTAAAGCCAACCATCACCTCGATTAATTAGGTTTAGCTCATTAAGTATAGGATCAAATGAGTTGCAGTTTTGTGGTCGAATCTCGAAAGGGGTGACCTAGAGGCTAGATTAAATTACTAATAGTTGAGTGGAGCCACCAAAAAGAGAAAGGGCTACCAATGGGTCAGTGTTGCTAAAGTGAGCTGTCGTGGACATCGACTGCGGAGCGTAGTGGTATATTATGATCTTAGTGTCTCACATTGGTTAAGTGTTAGCTTTACCATGTGTTTATAAGCTCTTGAACACCCTCCCTTTGTAAACCAGTTTTCAAGGGTGAGTTCCAACCAACTTGAACAATTGCTCTTCAGATTTACTTGTTGCTTGCTTAAATGATTCGCTCGAGCGAATATTGGTTTCACTCGACTGAAACCTCTTTTTCTTCAATTTCTTTACCACCTTCACAATCTTACATTACTTTCATACAATGATTAAAATACTAAAACCATCTCCGCCATTCATCAAAAAGCAAATTAATAGACGATATATGCGAATTTTCACATTAAACATTTAGGCCTAAAGGCTGCTTAGACTGTTCATGGGGCCTTATCTAACCAGCTGTGCTAGTGAACAGCTCTTGTGCAAATGAAAGGCAGAGTGTGGAATAAGCCTTCTTCAATATATCCATTCCTTCAAAAGTACTTTTGTATATACGACAAAAATGCCCAAATAGCGGCATCCATGTTTTTTGACAAAAAAGGAAGCAGAAGGGACCAGGGAGGCAGGACAAAGCAAAAAAAAAAACAACTATTATAACCAAAAAAATGTAAGCAAAGCATAACCAGAAGGTAAGTATCAGAATTCAGAAATTATTAATTCCTCCGCACACGTGAAATGAAAGCATAACCATGCAGGTAAGTAATGGATAATTGTTTTTTTAAAAACGTTTATCTGCTTGTACAGCCCATCACAGTCATAAAGAACTTCTTCCAAAGCAAGCAAAGGTGTTTAACACTGTAGAAATGCATTCATACTTTTCCTTTCTTGATTAAATTCACCTTTTCTTTTTTCTATATAAGTCTCTAAGCATTGGAAGTGAAGGAGAAACTATCAGTTTTTTGTTACTTATATTCAAAATCCATGAAGCCCTTTCAAAATTTGTCCCCATTATAACATTTTTTTCATTGTAGCTCTTCTAGTAGGCTCTTAACGACAACTAATTCACTGTAGCTGGGGCAGGGACTAAACTATATATTCAGGTTTGCTTACTGATTTTGACTTGAAATTATCATCATCATTATTGTAAACTTTCTGTGATATTTAGTGCTTGTTTTTTTAACACCATCTTTGTGTGTTCACATATTTGACATTATGCCTCTGGAAGCTTTATCATGTTTTAAACTATTAGCTTACATTCGCATAGCCGTATAAATCTAGGAAGTAACAATTAAAAAGCACTTCAAAGACCAGTGGCCATTCAAATTTTGTTGTCTGGAAAAAAAAATTATACCCTTGCATTTTGTCTCAATTTGTGGCCTTGAAATAGACTAACTATAGGAAAGGATTGAAAAATCTGCAGCGCCTTGATGAAGGCTAAAGTTGGCCTTGCAATGAAATGTGTAACCCAAACTCATTAGCTGTTACATTAGAGCAAATATTTAGTACTGATTACTGAGCATGATTAGTATTTCTAGTTCCACATGCGACTTACTCATACAATCAACACTTCCAGTTTTTGAACCATGGAAATTAGATTAAAATTGAATCTTTGCATTTAGTTTCCTTTTGATAATGCGCTTTCAAATTACACATTTTTAAAGTACAGCTTCCTTAAAATTTATTTTTTTTGGGTACAACTTCAAACAATTTCATCCCCATTAAAGAGGGTGACGTGTCATAAAATTTTGAACTATAAAGTATTAACTTACTGATCAATTTGAGCACAGTTATGTAATTGATAAATTGTGATAAGTTAGTGCCTCATCAAACTTCCTGGGCCACACTTTTTTATATATATTAATTCATTCAAAAAAGAAATCTATGAGGATATATAATTTTTAAATTTCACTTTACTTAATACCTTATTTGATTTGGGAGATGGAAAAGTGAAAGGATAGAAAATATTATATAAATTTATTATCATGCCCCTATTTTATAACTTTTTTTTATAAAGGAAAAAAAAAGAGTATTGTTGAAATAAAAAATATATACAAAATAAAATAATAAAAAAACAACCCAAACATTCAATAATGAAGGAGAAAAAAAAAAGGAAGAAATAAAAAAAAAAAAAAAGAATAATGTTACTTTAGTTTAAGGGATGGGAGAAGGGGTATATGGGTAAATTTCATCCAACCTCTTCTCCTCCCATTTTGCTTCAATTTGGGGAGGTGAAAGAGTGGTGGGCTAGGGCAGAAAACAGTGGGACCCCATCATTTTCTCCCCCCAAATCACTCCAACCAAATACCTCTCCCACCCAATATCTCTCATATTTTTCTCTCCTCTATCTTTCCATCCCCCAATTTTCACCCTAACCAAATGAGCCCTAAATAGTATTGCACATACGAACAAAAAATAATATTTAATTTATAGTTTTCACTTGATTGTCTATCATGCAAAAAGATACTCCACCTATTAAATAGTTTAAACCATGGTTTTAAAAAATTGGAACGATCAAAGAACTAAAAAATGATCGATTTTCAATTTTTGTTGGTTTTTCTAGGTTTTTATCAGAGTGGTTTAGGATCTAGTTCCCAGTTGAATTGGTCAGTCTAGTCCAATTTTAAAACAGTGGTGTAAAAAATAACAATAATCTGGATCTTTTTCACATAAAAAATCTAGTCTTACATACAATCATATCACCTAAGTAATTTTTTTTGTTTAGTTTTATTCTAATCATTTATTGTTTGATTTCAATGATATTTATGGATTTTTTTTCTAATATTTACATAAAAAAATTAATTGAAATAAGCATCACATAGTACTATAAATTACTTATAAAATCACACATAACTCTAGCCCTTGATATTGTCAACGAAACATTGTTCAAAGGTTTTTATACACTAGTCGATAATTCGTACAATGCGTAAAAAATTTTAACATAATATTACTTTTTATCTTTATATAAATTTTCGTCCAATATGCAACTTGATAATTAAGATAGATATTAATCAATAAGTCTAAAGGCACAACATTATTCACACAAATTTCACAATTATATAAGGTCTAAAGTTATTAATAGTAGGTAATAAAGTAGTATCAATGATGGATCTATATAAAAATTAATTATATTCTTCAGATTAACCATTGAGAAATTTGTTATGAAAACTATTGTGCTTATAGCATTACTTAGTTATTAATAGATATTAGACAGTACTTATTATGATTGTTGAAAGCTCAAAAATGTGTGAAAACACAAGAGCTGTTTAGACTCTCAAATTAAAACTTGCGGCTCAGTTGATTTTACTCTAACTTAAACTAAGTGCAGAATAGAGTAAATGCGAGTGAACAAAACAATAAACTACTCTAAGTCATATTCATCATAACATAGCAGTAAAATGAAAGTTAAAAGAGTGGGGAAGAATAATGCAAATACAAGATAACACTCCAATGTGTTATCGAAAAGGAAACTGAAAACCTTGGCGAAAAACCTCTCCGCCGTTCTCCAAGCAGTAAATCGATCCACTAGAGAATAAATTAGAATATATGAATAACAAAAGACCCTCCAAGCTTAGTCTACCCTATGTACTCAAGCCCTCCAAGTTCCTGCTACCAACTGACTTCCTCAAGCCTTGTCTTTTCTAGCTCTCCGGATCACGCAATTCAGCCCAATTACATCCACCAAACAAATGAATTCTTCCAATACTTCACAGCAGTACCAAAACTTCACTTTACACTCAGGATAGGTATGGTAAGTATTTGGGCTATCAACCTCTAAAGGATTTGGATTTTGATATGGATATAGAGAGGTAGGAGTTGAGGAAAACCACACAAGATTGTATAGAAGATTGTGGATATGACAATCTCTAACTCTCAAGGGTCTGTGGGTAGGGTTTTCTCTCTGAAAAACACTCCTTTCAGTATATGGGTAATATGGGTATATATAATGTGGATAAAGATATGGTGTATTAGATATGACAAAATAGTAAAATAGAATATTTCGTAAGTATCTCGCGAGAAGGTCTTACCCGCGAGACACTCGCGAAAACCAGTTATCACAATCTGTCATAACTCTTCGCATTCTAGTCATGTGCTAAGCACATGCTTCACTTCGTAGGAGGGCTTCTCGCAAGCTACTCGCGAAAACTTCTTTGATCTTTAATTTACCTTGAGTTTTCACACTCTTTTTCACACACAACCTTTACAAAGAAAATACAGGGTACATAAAATTGAACAAAATTATAATCAAATTTGGTATAGAATTAAAGTTAACACAAAATAGTTGTAAATCACAACTTTACAATTGTTTTTGTATACAGAATTATATATTCAAAGAAATATAATTTACCAAGATATTAATGAAGACTTTAAATATAAAGTAGAATTTGAATTCAATTAAAGGGCCGGTCTAGATTAATTGAAAGCCCTCTAAAGTAAATATTATGAGGACATAAAGCATAGAACCATTTAATCCAAACACGAAGCTCAACATTTAGAACTAAACAACCTAATATGAATAAAATTCTTAAACTAAGTTAGATATATTTACATTTTATGAACATATGTAATGTAATAGTTACGTTTAGTAGAATGTGACAAAATGAAACAAAAAAAAAAAAATGTAGTTTTCATATAAGACCCACATAATTTGCTAAATGTTAATTGATAAAAAATTATTAAAAAATTAAAAACCATTAGGATTCACAAATTTACAAAAGTATACATATTATATAGTGCATAATTTATGAGCATCCGTGATAGTGTAGTCAAATGTGACAAAATAAAAAATAATAAAAATGAACTAGTGTTCATAGGATGCCCATTGGTGATACACAATTATAAAAAAAATAAAAAATAAAAAATAAAGCATTTTTGGATTCACATATATGCAAAAAGATACATAGCATTATTATTATTTGTGGGTTTTAATTATAACTCAATTAGTAAAGTCTTTGATCACCATCATGGAGTATATACTATAGATTGAAATTATATCACATTTATATATATTAAAAAATATATATTATCATTCCTATAAAAGTCACAAATATCATTAAATTATATTATAAATTTTACTTCATAACTCTTTGACCACCAAACTTGAATAAAGTTGTTCATAATATAAGTTTTAATCGTTTGTTCATAATGATGCCATGTATTAGGTGGAGGAATATCCCCTTGTATTTCTAATATTCTTATGACTGATGTACTCATTGTTTTTGGATGGGAAAGTACTCATTCATTAAGCATAGTCAATATATTACAAATTTTACCACATAACTCTTATAAATGGATGTGTTAATTTTTAAACACAAGATATAAAAGTAATTGTTTAAAAAAAAAACATAAAAGTAATCAAAATATTTATTTTGTTGTTAATATGGTACCAATTCCATTCACTTTATAAGTTTTTTTTTTTTTTTTTTTTTTAAGTGTACTAAATTTAACATTTTCCTTCAAAATATTAAAAG